>OY728150.1:661744986-663101554 GCA_963277665.1 Viscum album
TAATTAAGAGACAATAATTACCTTGATGGAATTCTCTATTCGTTGATGTTTCCGATCACGATCTGATGTGATCCGTCGTTGCGTCGTAGAATCCAAGTGTAGGACTCTTCTATCAGTGATCCACACATGCTCCACGTATCTCTAGACATTGCCAAAGGGATCTTCGGGTGCTAGCGCAGAAGAGTCATCGCTTGCGATGTCCGCCTTCGATTGCCTTGATCCAGTAGAGAAGGATCTCTCTCGTAGCTTGAGAGCGTTATTGGAAGAAAAGAATTCTCTCTTGGCTTGAGAGCTTTCTCTAGATTCGTTGTGCACAACCAAAAAAATGGCTAGGCTAATGAGAATTATATAATTGAGATTTTAATTATTTAGAATAATAAAATGATTTAATTACCTGAAAGCATTTATTCATTTCATTTAATTCTTAGTAATACCTCATGTATAATAATAACAGTTGACTATTATTATTACTTGACATGCGCCCAATGAATTACACCTAATAATATTTAATTAAATAAATAATATTATTTCTCATAAATTCCCAGAAAAAATACACGGCTTGTACTTTTGTTTTTTTATTCTCTTTATTTCTTCCACCACATTTATTAGACCTTGAATAATGACTATTTATTTCTCAAATAAATATCAACACATTACTCACTAATAAATATATTACTTTGCCCACAATATATTCTCTCGAATAACTAGTGTCGAAATAAATGCGATCAGACATCCTTGAATAATTATTAAACTACAATCAGGAATAGTATTTATCCAACTTGTTAAATTAATATTTAATTGAGATACTTAGACACACTTAGTGTGTGACCCTCTAGGCCTCTTTCTCAGTGGCATTAGGCAGAGCCTGCCTAAAGTCCAAGGTTAGCGTCTAGCAACACGTCAAGACACCCATGAAGAAAGAAGTTAATGCCGCAATGACGTGTCACCTCCTTCGAACACTTACCATGTAATGTAATCCATTTGTCTTAATATCTCGAATCAAGCGGGTTGCATTCTAGTGTCATCAACCCATTTGTTTGATTATTCTTTCTTTGACTTCCCGGAATTGAACTTGCTCATTCCTCACTATAGCCATGGATTTATTTAGGCTATATCAATTCCATCAAAAGTCTTGAGATACCTACTTTCGTTTTGGAACAGAAGGTACAAATCCTTTCTCGCATTATATAATAATGTGGTATTACTCGTGACACATCCAATGTATCCTACCTCACTACGAATAGTGTGTCATCATATTTTTCGTCAATACATCTAAGTGCGCGAGTTGTAATACCCATTAATAACAATCTTAAAGTCTATGGACCAATACACACGTCCGTAGATAGGAACATCCAATGACACTATGAAATGTGGATTTCCTACTGGCGGGTCGCGTTCTCATAATATCCTCCTGAATATTACCAAGGGCGCACACCATGAGAAGGTGCCTCAAAGTTTTATGAATCCTCACCCCTAATGGCCTATATTATTTGTTTTCCTCAAATAACATCATTCGGTCATAGAACATATATTCAAGAATAGTGTTACGACACTTCCGGGTTCTCATCATAGTAAGGATCCGTTATGACCTTTTAGTGCAACAACTATCCTTAGGACAATATCACATGCATTGTCATACAGAAGAACAATCAAGATGTAATAAGGTATTTATTAGTGAATAAAGTAAAAAGTAGTTGGTTTTAGGCCACCAACTCCAACAGACTCCTACTTGGACTAGAGCCATATGCTAACAACCTTTAACCCGCTAGCTCTTACATGATATTCATGCTTCTGCTGAGATATGCCTTTAGTCATGAGGTCTGCCAAGTTCTCTTTCTTGGACACTCTACTCACTAAAAATTCACCTCTTTGATAGAAATCCCTCAAGAGGTGATACTTTCAGAGTATATGCTTTGTCCATTGATGTGACCTTGGTTCTTTTGCAAGAGCCACCACTGTAGTATTATCACAATACAATGTGATAGGATCTTTACTGTTAGGCACCACATCAAGCTCCTGGAAAAATTTTCCAATCCAAACGACTTCTTTGGCTGCATCAGAAGCCGCTATATATTCAGACTCTGCTGTAGAATCGGCAACAACCGGTTGATTTGAACTCTTCCAGCTCATAACTCCTCCATTGAGACAAAAAACATATCCATATTATGACTTTAGATCATTCTGATCTGTTTAAAAATTAGTATCATCATACCCTCTGATGGCAAGATCCTCATCTCCTCCATACACCAAGAACATATCCTTAGTTCTTCTCAGATACTTAAGGATAGTCTTAACAATAGTCCAATGTTATTCTCCTGGATCTGCTTGATATCTGCCTACCATGCTCAGTGCATAGGCAAAATCAAGCCTGGTACATAACATGACATACATGATGGATCCTATAACCAAAGCGTACGGTATCTTACTTATTTTATCTTTCTCCCGTTGTGTCTGAGGACACATTTTCTTAGAAAGATGTAGGTCATGTGACACTGGAACCAATCCCCTCTTGGATTGTTCCATACTAAATCTCTTTAGTATATGGTCAATGCATGTACCCTGACTTAGTCCAAGTAGCCTCTTGGATCTATCACGAATGATCTTGATCTCTATAATGTAGGCTGTTTCACCCAAGTCCTTTATGGAGAAACATTTGTTCAACCAATCATTAACTAACTGTAAGACTGGTACATCGTTTCTAGTCCTTAACTAACGACTGCATTCCCATTAAACTTCTTATAAACATAGGGCTCACATTGGTTCTTAATGAAACCAAATTCCTTTATAGCTTCATCAAATCAAATTTTTCATGACCTGGATGCTTGCTTTAATCCATAAATGGATTTCTGCAACTTTCAAACCTGTTTGGATTCACCTAGTGTCACAAAATCTTCTGGTTGTGTCATATAGAAATCTTCCTGAAGGTTCCCATTAAGGAACGCTATTTTGACATCCATCTTCCAAATCTCGTAGACATGGTAAGCTGTTATGGAAAGTATGATTCTTATAGATTTAAACAAGGAAACTGGAGAGAAGGTTTCATCATAGTCAATTCCTTGATGTTGTCTAAATCATTTAGCCACTATACTTGCTTTATAGGTGCTAACTTGACCTTCCATGTACAATTTTATCTTGAATACCCATTTTCATCCAACAGGCTTTACATCAACTGGCTCATCAACCAGAACCCAAACTTGGTTCTGATACATATGTTGTACCTCTCGTTCCCCTCGTTGTTTTATTTTCATGATCACAATCACCTTATTATTTGTCTAATATTGTTTGAAGTGTTTTTGAATGATAAGCACAAGGTTGCAAAGAAGTTGGCCCAAGAATGGACAAGAAGTGGACTGAAATTCAGTCCACCGGCCAACCGGTGTGATAGCACCGGCCAGCCGGTGGACCTGGCAGAGGCATTGCCCACTGCCAGGCTCCACTGGTCAGCCAGTGGCTTGACCACCGGACAGCCGGTGGCATCCAGGCAAACAGTGGTAGCTACTGTCTGCCCACCGGCCAGCCGGTGGCTCTGGCACCGGTCAGCCGGTGCTGCCTGGGTAGAAGGCCTTCTCAACATCCAAGGCACCGGCCAGCCGGTGGCCCTGCACCGGCCAGCCGGTAGCCCAGTCAAACTAGCCGTTGGCTTTGACCAGTCAACCCTCTTTTGGCCTCCAACGGCTCCGAGACCCTTTACAACGGCTCCGAAGACTCCCCAAGGGTTCCATGCCTATAAATAAAGGCCAAGGAAGCCCCAGACACTACCCGGATAATATACAAAGCCACCGTACACATTTTCCATCAATTGGCCAACCTCCGGCGGACTTCCTTCAAGGAACCCACCTTGCTCCAACAACTTCCACATCCAAGGAGCTCCTTCAAAGAAGCTTGGAAGCGGCCTTCAACATCTCCAATCAATCAAAGGCGCCCAAGCCTTCCTCAAATACGGTTTTTAGTGTTTTATTTATTTTGAGCTTAAAATTGGGTTTGTGCCTACAAACCCCAACTCCTTTTCTCATCCTCTCTATTTTGGGTTTCACATCACCACTAAGGTGTGAAAAGGTTGTCAAGCTTTCCTTTAAATAGCTTGAGACATAGGTGAGCTATCCTTCACCTGTAAGAAGGATAGTGGGTTCTTGCTCAACCATTAAAAGCAAGTGGGTTCTTGCTAAACCAATTCAAAAGCAAGCTGTAATAGGTCCTAGTGCTACCTCAAAGCCTAGTGGGTTTCTTGCTAAAACCATTGAAAAGCAAGCGGTAGGAATCTCTCAACGGTTTAGTTGGGAGCGGAGACGTAGGCCGGGTTTTTGGCCGAACTCCGTTATCAAGTTTTTGTGTCTTGCCTCTTTTATTTTCCGCTGCATTTCAACTTTGATTTTAAATTGTTAATCTCTTTTTTTAAAAGGCAATTCACCCCCCCCCCCCCCACTGCCAGGCTCCACCGGTCAGCCGGTGGCTTGACCACCGGACAGCCGGTGGCATCCAGGCAAACAGTGGTAGCTACTGTCTGCCCACCGGCCAGCCGGTGGCTCTGGCACCGGTCAGCCGGTGCTGCCTGGGCAGAAGGCCTTCTCAACATCCAAGGCACCGGCCAGCCGGTGGCCCTGCACCGGCCAGCCGGTAGCCCAGTCAAACTAGCCGTTGGCTTTGACCAGTCAACCCTCTTTTGGCCTCCAACGGCTCCGAGGCCCTTTACAACGGCTCCGAAGACTCCCCAAGGGTTCCATGCCTATAAATAAAGGCCAAGGAAGCCCCGGACACTACCCGGATAATATACAAAGCCACCGTACACATTTTCCATCAATTGGCCAACCTCCGGCGGACTTCCTTCAAGGAACCCACCTTGCTCCAACAACTTCCACATCCAAGGAGCTCCTTCAAAGAAGCTTGGAAGCGGCCTTCAACATCTCCAATCAATCAAAGGCGCCCAAGCCTTCCTCAAATACGGTTTTTAGTGTTTTATTTATTTTGAGCTTAAAATTGGGTTTGTGCCTACAAACCCCAACTCCTTTTCTCATCCTCTCTATTTTGGGTTTCACATCACCACTAAGGTGTGAAAAGGTTGTCAAGCTTTCCTTTAAATAGCTTGAGACATAGGTGAGCTATCCTTCACCTGTAAGAAGGATAGTGGGTTCTTGCTCAACCATTAAAAGCAAGTGGGTTCTTGCTAAACCAATTCAAAAGCAAGCTGTAATAGGTCCTAGTGCTACCTCAAAGCCTAGTGGGTTTCTTGCTAAAACCATTGAAAAGCAAGCGGTAGGAATCTCTCAACGGTTTAGTTGGGAGCGGAGACGTAGGCCGGGTTTTTGGCCGAACTCCGTTATCAAGTTTTTGTGTCTTGCCTCTTTTATTTTCCGCTGCATTTCAACTTTGATTTTAAATTGTTAATCTCTTTTTTTAAAAGGCAATTCACCCCCCCTCTTGCCATCCTTCCCGTTTTTCTCCGTCCAACAATTGGTATCAAAGGGAGTATTTGAATAATTCCCTAACCGGTTTCAAATTAAAGATTTTTTTTGATGGCATCTACCTCTTTCGCCCCCGAGGGCTACTCATTGGGTCGGGCTCCATTTTTTGATGGGACCGACTATAATTATTGGAAAACCCGCATGACCACTTTTTTAAGAAGCATAGGATATCCTATTTACAAAATTGTCATGCAAGGTTATTCTTTGTCTTCCCCCGACGAATCCAAATGGACCCCCGCCGATATTAAGAATTTTGAGCTTGATGGCAAAGCCATGAATGCTCTTCATTGCGGGTTGGATAGAAATGAATTTAATCGTGTATCCACTTGCACCACTTCACATGAAATTTGGAAACTATTGGAAGTGACCCATGAGGGCACTAACAAAGTTAAGGATACTCGGTTAGACATGTATAGACAAGATTTTGAAAGCTTTTCAATGCATCCACATGAATCTATTTCCGATATGTTTACTCGCTTTACTGACGTGTGCAATGGTAGAAAATCTCTTGGTGATGTTGTTTCAGCTGAAACCATGGTAAAGAAGATCCTATGGGTCCTTCCGAGCTCATGGGCACCTAAAGTGACGGCAATCCAAGAAGCTAAGGATGTCAAAAACATGCCGGTCGAGGAGCTCATTGGATCCCTAATGACCTACGAGATCACGATGAGGAGGCAAGCTCAAAAGGAGGGCACACCAATCAAGACACCAAAGAACATTGCCCTCAAGGTACAAAAAGAAGTAAGCTCCTCCTCATCATCCTCATCTTCCTCATCTACTTCATCTTCAAGCGGCGACTCGGAAATAGAGAATCTCGCCCGCCAAATGCACAAGTTTATGAAGAAGCACAAGAAGAAGAAATCCCGCAAGCACCGAAAGCAAGAACCCACCGAAAAATCCGAGCCCAAGGTGAAATGCTACGGGTGTGTCCAAAAAGGGCATTACAAGCCCGATTGCCCACTCAACAAAAAACGGGCCACGCCAAAGGAAAAAGGAAAGAAAAAGGTCCTCAAGGCGACATGGAGTGACACCTCATCATCCTCCTCCTCCTCCTCCTCAAGCGACCAAGGTACAAAATGCCTAATGGCAAAACATGAGGTATCATCATCCTCTTCCTCTTCTTCCTCCTCTAGTTCTTCTAATTCTTTTAATCATTTATCATATGAAGAACTCCAACATGCTAGAGACCAATTAGAAAATGGTTTTCATGAACTCTCTTCAAAATTTGTTGCTTTAAAAAAGAATTTCAAAAAACTTTCCTCCGAAAAAGACCAACTTCTCAAAGAGAAGGAGGAAATCTCCCTAAAAATCCAAAATTTCCCCAATGTTGATTCTTTGGAATCAACCATTAAGGACCTTAGGGAATCCCTAGCCAAGTTCACCCAAGGTGAACAAAATTTATCCAAACTCTTAGGTTCTCAATGAGTATCTAGAACCACCAATGGACTTGGCTACACCAATATAGCTTCCTCCTCCCATGCACCCACTGTTTTTGTAAGGGGGAGCTCTAGTTTTAAATTTTGTAATTATTGTAAGAAACCCGGGCACCTCATTTATGAGTGTGATTGCAAAAATGCCCGGTACGGTCAACCCAAATCTATTTTTTATTCGGACGAGTTTTATAGGAGAAGACCCGCCATGAAACAAATTTGGATTGAAAAATCCCTTTTGGTGAGTCTCTCCGGGCCAAAAATAGTTTCATTTCCCCGATGATCTTTTGTTTTATTTAGGGGGAGAAATTTTCTTAAATTCAAAAATCTCTTTCGATTCATTTTTCAATTTAAATTCATTTTTGATTCAAAACTCTCAATTTCAAAAATTTCATTTGGTTTCAAATTTCAAATTTCAATTGTTTTTTTGATTCAAAACTTTCAATTCAAACTGTTATTCAAATTTTCATTTCAATTTCAAAAATCTCAATTGATCTTTCAATTCTCATATCTAGTTTTTCAAACCCTTTCCCTCAATCAAATTTTTATGCCCCACGCTATTTTGATAATCACAAAGGGGGAGAATTTCTTGATTGATTGGGGGAGAATCCTTTTGATTTGATCATGCTTAGCATTTACTTTCTTTATCCTTTAAGCATGTCTTTCATTTCAGTGTTTTTACTTTAATTATTTTGGTGATTGTGATCATCAAAATAGGGGGAGATTGTTGTACCTCTCGTTCCCCTCGTTGTTTTATTTTCATGATCACAATCACCTTATTATTTGTCTAATATTGTTTGAAGTGTTTTTGAATGATAAGCACAAGGTTGCAAAGAAGTTGGCCCAAGAATGGACAAGAAGTGGACTGAAATTCAGTCCACCGGCCAACCGGTGTGATAGCACCGGCCAGCCGGTGGACCTGGCAGAGGCATTGCCCACTGCCAGGCTCCACCGGTCAGCCGGTGGCTTGACCACCGGACAGCCGGTGGCATCCAGGCAAACAGTGGTAGCTACTGTCTGCCCACCGGCCAGCCGGTGGCTCTGGCACCGGTCAGCCGGTGCTGCCTGGGCAGAAGGCCTTCTCAACATCCAAGGCACCGGCCAGCCGGTGGCCCTGCACCGGCCAGCCGGTAGCCCAGTCAAACTAGCCGTTGGCTTTGACCAGTCAACCCTCTTTTGGCCTCCAACGGCTCCGAGGCCCTTTACAACGGCTCCGAAGACTCCCCAAGGGTTCCATGCCTATAAATAAAGGCCAAGGAAGCCCCGGACACTACCCGGATAATATACAAAGCCACCGTACACATTTTCCATCAATTGGCCAACCTCCGGCGGACTTCCTTCAAGGAACCCACCTTGCTCCAACAACTTCCACATCCAAGGATCTCCTTCAAAGAATCTTGGAAGCGGCCTTCAACATCTCCAATCAATCAAAGGCGCCCAAGCCTTCCTCAAATACGGTTTTTAGTGTTTTATTTATTTTGAGCTTAAAATTGGGTTTGTGCCTACAAACCCCAACTCTTTTTCTCATCCTCTCTATTTTGGGTTTCACATCACCACTAAGGTGTGAAAAGGTTGTCAAGCTTTCCTTTAAATAGCTTGAGACATAGGTGAGCTATCCTTCACCTGTAAGAAGGATAGTGGGTTCTTGCTCAACCATTAAAAGCAAGTGGGTTCTTGCTAAACCAATTCAAAAGCAAGCTGTAATAGGTCCTAGTGCTACCTCAAAGCCTAGTGGGTTTCTTGCTAAAACCATTGAAAAGCAAGCGGTAGGAATCTCTCAACGGTTTAGTTGGGAGCGGAGACGTAGGCCGGGTTTTTGGCCGAACTCCGTTATCAAGTTTTTGTGTCTTGCCTCTTTTATTTTCCGCTGCATTTCAACTTTGATTTTAAATTGTTAATCTCTTTTTTTAAAAGGCAATTCACCCCCCCCTCTTGCCATCCTTCCCGTTTTTCTCCGTCCAACAACATAGAATCCATCTCAAAATTCATAGCTTCTAGCCATCTTGCAGCTTCTGAGATTTCTACTGCTTCCTTGTAGGAGATAGGTTCATCATTGTCCAACAATAATGATTCACCATCCTCGGTGACTAGGAAACCAAATCTCTCTGGTTCCCTTACCTCTCTTGAGCTCTTACGCAATACTTGTGTTTCTAGAACCTCTTCCATAGGGACCTATGGAACTTGTTCCTATACCGACTCCTGTGTATCTTGAGCATCAACTTCGCCAAAGTCAATCTTACCCCCACTATCCTTTTTGAGGATGTGATCCCTCTCAAGAAAGACGGCTTGTTTGGCGAAAATCACTTTCTTATCTTAAGGATTATATAGGTAATATCCTTTCATTTCCTTGGGATATCCTATAGGGGTGTCCAGAACCGACCCGACCCGATGGGTTCGACCCGACCTGACCGGGTTGGGTCGGGTTGCAGGGGAAAAAACCTGGGTCGGGTTCATATCGGGTCACTTTTGTATGGGTCGGGTTGGGTATCGGGTTGGGGTCATTTAGACCCGACCCAACCCGTGACCCAACCAAAAAAAAATCCATCTCTCTCTTAGTCGCGGGCAGGCAGGCCCTCCCGACATTTCCTTCCTTCCTCTCCCTCTCGCGCTCTTTCCCTCCTCTCCTCTCCTCCCGAAGAAACCCTACCACGTTCTTCCTCTTCCCTCATGATCGATGACAACACAACAGTCCTCCCTCCCTCGTCGCTCGCTCGCGCTCTCACCTCGCCAGGCCTCAACCACTGCCGGCCTGCTCCTCCTCTCTCTCCCGCCAACCGACCGACCCCGACCTTCCCTCGCGGCGACCACTACCAGCAGCCTGCTCCTCAACCACTAATAGTAAGCAGTTTTTACTAGTACTCTAACCCCTTATTAGTGGTGGCAGGGGTTTGAATTTAATTTGGTTGTTGATTTTTTAGTATTTATCTTGATTTTAAAGGTGGATTAAAATAGGATTGACAAAGTTGGATTTTGGGTGTGCTTTGCGGCGGTGCCTCCTCCTACTGCCTGTTTCTGCGTGCGTGTGCGTGCGGTCTGGATTGGATTTTGGGTGTGCTTTGTGGCGGTGCCTCCTCCTACTGCCTGTTGCTTCATTGTGGCGATGATACATTTCTCATTTATAGTGATTTATCCTTAATCACCCATGTAAAAATGAAATTGAATTTAGTTTTTGAAATGAAAGATTTAGGACTTTCTAATAAGATTCTAGGTATGGAAATCATTAGGGATAAAAATAATGGTTTACATCATCATTTTTCTCAATGTTCTTATATCCTTGAAGTTCTTAAGATAATTTTTTTAATGATGTAAAGCCTGTTAGTGTTCCTTTTTCCCATCATTTTAAATTTCTATTATCATAATCACCACCCACTATTTCTAGAATTAAATACCTGAGTAGAATCCCATATGCTAATGTAGTGTGTAGTATTATGTATGCTATGATATGTACCCATTCATATGTTACTTTTTTTATTTGGACCTTGAGCAGGTTTATAGAAAATATAGATAATCCAAATTGGTATTCCCTTAAGTGGTTATTGAGGTACATCGATTTTATATACCCTCTTTAAATTTAATATGGTAGAAATGTTAAATATAGAGATTTAGTTACTAATGTTGTGGAATTTGATTATACTAGAAATGTTGACACAAGGAAATCACAAACTTGTTATGTTTTTACTGCATGTGGATGATGTTTATCCTAGAATCGCAATATGAAATCAGTGATGTCCCTCTCAACCACTAAGGCTGAATAAATTACTCTAACAATGGGTATTAAAGAATCCATATGACTTAGGGGTTTTATTTCTGAACTCAATTTAATTAATTCTATTATTATTTTACATTGTGATTCTCAATCTACTATAGATCTCTGTAAACACCTAGTATGTCATTGTATGTCTAGACCCGCCCCCCGCCCCCCCTGTGCAACCAGCCCCCCACCAGACCCAGCCATCCCCCCCTGTGCAGCCAGCCAGCCCCCCACCAGACCCAGCCAGCCCCCCCCCCCTGTGCAGCCAGCCCCCCAGACCCAGCCCCCCCCCATGCACCCAGACCCCCAGACCCAGCCCCCCCAGACCCCTGTCCAGCCCCCCAGACCCTCCCTCCCCCCATACCCGACCTCTGCACTACCCAGACCCTCCCCCTCCCTCCCCCCTGTGTGCAACTAGCTAGACCCTCCCCCTGTGCAGCTAGACCCGCCCCCCCTGTGCAGCCAGCCCCCCACCAGACCCAGCCAGCCCCCCCTGTGCAGCCAACCAGCCCCCCAGACCCAGCCCCCCCAGCCCCCCCAACCCCCCATGCACCCAGCCCCCCAGACCCAGCCCCTCCCCCCCAGACCCCTGTCCAGCCCCCCACCCAGACCCAGCCCCCCCCCCCACCAGACCCCGGTCCAGCCCCCATCCCCCCCCTATGCACCCATCCCCCCCCCACCAGACCTCGGTCTAGCTAGTGGGTCTGTCTGTCACCAATGAGGCTTTTTGAAAGTAATTTGGGTGATGATTTGTTTCACCATTAACTTATTGATAGAAGGTTCAATGTATGAACTCCAAGAGAAACATGTTCCATTAGCTCCTTGTGTGTTTCTACATGGATTATACATTATGTTGTGATCATTGATTATTTTTGGCATATGAGTTGTCACACTTTTTTATGTGCTTATATTGGATCTTTTTGAGTAAGAATCATGGTGGTGTGGTGGTGAGACTTGATTTTTATGATTATTATCAATTGTTTAGAACTTTATGGATTTTCATTTCATTAATTATTCCCTTTAACAGCAGCTAGCGATCATGGAAGGTGATAAAATAAGTGGTTCTAATCCTCTAGTTGATGCAAGAACCCAAAGTCATATGGGGTATACTCCAACTACACATTTAATAGAAAAAGGAGGGGGGAGTAGTAACATACCATTTTAAGAAAGTGAGGGTAATAGGTCTCTTGAAAAGGTAACAATTCCTAAAGATACTACTGGTTCTAGAATTTCTCATGCTTGGGATCATTTTCATAAGAAAAATGGTAGAGATATTTGTAATTATTGTGGAAAAGGTTATGCTTGCACATCTGGACAACATGGAACTAGTAATCTGAATAGACATTTGATAAGGTGCAATAAAAACCCACACAAAAATCTTGACAAAAGTCAAACCACTCTTGGTCTTAGGAAGAAGTGTGAAGATGAGGATGATGGGACGGTTAAAATTTCAGTAGCTCATTTTAACCAAGAAGAGTGCAGAATATCTCTTGCTAAAATGATAATCATTGATGAGTTATCATTTAAGTATGTTGAGAATCAAGGTTTTAGAGAATTTATTGAAGTTGTTCAACCTCAATTTCAAGTTCCATCTAGGAAAACAGTTTCTAGGGATTGCTTGCAGTTATATTTGGATGAGAAAAAAAATTTGAAGTCTATTTTTGATATGTTCTCTCACATGGTATGTCTTACCACCGACACATGGACTTCAATTCAGAATATGAATTATATGTGTGTGACTGCACATTTTATTGATGATAATTGGATATTGAATAAAAAAATCATCCAGTTTTGTCTTGTTGCGGATCATAAAGGGGAAACAATTGGCCGAGTATTAGAACATACATTGAAACAATGGGGGATTGAAAGGATTAACACTGTTATAGTGGATAATGCTAGTTCTAATAATACAACGATCAATTATTTGGTGAGGAGGGTTAATGATTGGAATGGGTCTATTCTTAATGGAGAGTATATTCATGTTAGATGTTGTGCACATATTTTAAACCTTATTGTTAGTGATGGGTTAAAGGAAATATCGACATCAATTTCTAGAATCATAGCTTCCTTCAAATTTGTGAGAAGTTCACCTTCAATATTGGCTCTTTTCAAAAGCATAGCCGAGGAGTTAAAAATTCCTAGTAAACAGGCCATAATTCTTGATGTGCCTACTAGGTGGAATTCTTGTTACTTTATGTTGGATGTTGTAGAGAAGTATGAAAAAGTATTTATTCGCCTTGAGGAGGATGCAAGTTTTAGGAGTGATCTTGTCTGTGAAGGTGGGGCTCCTACAACATATGATTGGGAGCGTGCTCGTGTATTTGTCAAGTTCCTAAAATTTTTTTATGATAGCACTGTTGAGTTTTCTGGTTCTTTGCATGTGATATGTCACACATTCTTTCATACACTTTGTGACATATATAGAAAAATCAAGAAATGGATGAAGAGTCATGATATTACTGTGAGTGCAATGGCTATTACAATGAAGCTTAAGTTGGACAAGTATTGGGGTATTGGTTCAAATTTTAATTCTCTCTTGCTTGTAGCAGTTGTTCTTGATCCCCGATATAAATTGGAATATGTTCGGGATAGTTTCGAAATGATGTTTGATGATGAAGAAGACAAAAATAATTTGATCAGTAAATTAAAAGAGGTTCTGAATAATCTCTATGAGTTTTACAAATGTAGATATCCCATTGCAGTTGTTGGTGATGAATGCGAGTACAGTTCTCATCAAGAGTCACATATTCATGATGCTAGTACCGATAGTGAGGATGATGAGAAATGGAAAGATGTATATAGATTAAATAAAAGGAAAATACAGATGACACAACAAAGTAATGAACTAGAGAGATATCTTGAGATTGATGATTGTGAGGATGATTTTGAAGGATTTGATATTTTGAGTTGGTGGAAAGGAAAGGCAAGAAAATATCATGTTCTCTCATGCATTTCTAGAGATATTCTAGCAATTCCTTTAACTACAGTATCTTCAGAGTCAGCTTTTAGTATAGGAGGACGAGTCCTTGATCCATTTCGTAGTTGTTTGAACCCCAACACTGTTGAAGCATTAATTTGCTCACAAAATTGGTTTAGAAAGTCTAAACCAATTAAAATTTGAAAGAAACTAGAAGAAGTGTAATCAATTGAATCAGGTACTAGCATTAAAAATATTATGATTTTTTTATCATTTTTCATTTTTCAATTATAAACGTTTGTTTGAAAAAGTAAAAGACTGACTTGTTCTTTTTTTTGTTGTGTTTTTTTAAGACATGCCACCATCCATCACAATTCATGATCAGAGTTTCACTATCTAAAGTAGAAGAAGCAAGCAAGGATGATAGAGCACTCTTAATTAAGGTATAAATTTATGATTATTTTACAAATTCTTTTCATAATACTGTCATCACATATGAGTTTTTTTAGATATTGTTGTATGATATAGGCTAGGTTTGTGATTCTTTTTTAAATATGGTTGATGACTCAGTGAAGGATCAACTACCTACCCACTGCCTTATTTGATATTGAAATGTCTATAGATGAGTGTTTCGTATTTCATCCATTTTCATTCATTTCTGATTTCAGAATAAGCATGTTTCTGCCTGCTGCTACCTGCAATGTTTTCATTTCATTCCCTCCATGCATGTACTCGGAGGGGCTTGGTCTGGGGGGGCTGGCTGGACACTGGACAAGGGTTTGGGGGGGAGGGGATGGGCTGGGATGGGTTTGGGGGGGATGGACAGGGGAGGGGCTGGATAGGGGTTTGGGGGGGAGGGGCTGTTGGGTCTGGTGGTGGGGCTGGACACTAGACAGGGGAGGGGATGGACAAGGGAGAGGCTGGGTCTGGGGGAGGGAGGGGCTGGGTCTGGAGGGCTGGACAGGGGTCTGGGGGGAGGGGCTGCTGGGTCTGGTGGTGGGGCTGGACACTGGACAGGGGAGGGGATAGACAACGGAGGGTCTGGGTCTGGGGGAGGGAGGGGCTGGGTCTGGAGGGCTGGACAGGGGAGGGGCTGGACAGGGGTCTGGGGGGGAGGGGCTGCTGGGTCTGGTGGGGCTGGACATTGGACAGGGGAGGGGATGGACAGGGGAGGGGCTGGGTCTGGGGGAGGGAGGGGATGGGTCTGGGGGGGCTGGACAGGGGAGGGGCTGGGCAGGGGTCTGAGGGGGAGGGGCTGGGTCTGGTGGGGCTGGCCACTGGACATGGGAGGGGCTGGAGGACAGGGGATGGGCTGGGTCTAGGGGAGGGAGGGGCCCAAATGGGTCTGGGAGGGATGGACACTGGGTATGGAGGGCTGGACAAGGGAGGGGCTGGACAGGGGTCTGGGGGGGAGGGGCTGCTGGGTCTGGTGGGGCTGAACATTGGACAGGGGAGGGGATAGACAGGGGAGGGGCTAGGTCTGGGGGAGGGAGGGGCTGGGTCTGGGGGGGCTGGATAGGGGAGGGGCTGGGAAGGGGTCTGGGGGGGAGGGGCTGGGTCTGGTGGGGCTGGACACTGGACATGGGAGGGGCTGGAGGACAGGGGAGGGGCTGGGTCTGGGGGAGGGAGGGGCCCAGATGGGTCTGGGAGGGCTGGACAGGGGAGGGGCTGGACAGGGGTCTGGGGGGGAGGGGCTGGGTCTGGGGGGGTTGGACAGGGGGGTCTGGGGGGGGGGGGGGGGGTCTGGGGGTGCAATTGTGTTCGAGTGATTTTCATCATTGTGCATCTGGTGACCATGTGTGAGAGATAGAACAAGAAGTTCCCTGTAAAGAATAAGCCAGGGGAGAGAGAGCAATCACCATTGTGCATCAGGTGATAATGTGTTTAAAAAAAGAGCAATCATATTTTATTTTTCAATCAACTTGGACTTTTTTTCAGCACTTATTGAAAATTGTTTATGGAACTTATTACTTGTAATAAATAGTTACACGATTCTTCTTCAGGTGTCGGTGCCTGCGGTCATTGGATGAGTATGGGGGAGAAAGATGCATTCTTTTGGTTACAGATCCAATGCCCTGTTAATGTGTGCCGTCAACATCCTCACGCTCATCTGTGTCATCAAAATCATCAAGCTCAGGTGTTCCATGACTTTTGGGCACAACCACTTCTAGACCACCCATGAGAAGCTGCAGTTCTATATTTGTACCAAGACATTGGTATGGTTGTTTTCCAAGCTGTTTTTTCCCTCCTATCAGTTTTCCAAACAGTTTTTTTGTAAGTAAAGGTTTGAGGTTTTTAAGTGCATTTCAAACAAGAAATTATTTGATAATGCAGAAATGAATTTATTTATATATTTAGCTCAACATGAATGTTGATATATAGTTGCATTATAGTTTTCTGCCCATAGTGTTACAAATTCAAATGCACAATTATTTTCAGTTTGATTATTGAATGTGGTTTCTGGACAGGAGTCTGGGGGGGGGGGAGGGGTTGGGTCTGGGGGGCTGGCCGCACAACACATGGGGGGCTGGGAGGGAGGGGCTGGACAGGGGTCTGGGGGGGGGGGCTGGGTCTGGGGGCTGGGTGCATGGGGGGGGGGGGGGCTGGGGGGCTGGATGCACAGGGGGGGCTGGGTGCACAGGGGGGGGGGGGGATGGGGGGAGGGGCTGGACAGGGGTCTGGGGGGGGCTGGGGGGCTGGGTCTGGGGGCTGGCTGCACAGGGGGGTCTTGCTGCATAGGGGGGGGGGGTCTAGCTGCACACAAGGGGGTGGGAGGGGTTGGGTCTGGGTAGTGCAGGGGTCGGGTATGGGGGGAGGGAGGGTCTGGGGGGCTGGACAGGGGTCTGGGGGGGCTGGGTCTGGGGGGCTGGGTGCATGGGGGGGCGGGGGCTGGGGGGCTGGGTCTGGTGGGGGGCTGGCTACACAGGGGGGGCTGGCTGCACAGATAGGGGGGGCTGGCTGGGTCTGGTGGGGGGCTGGTTGCACGGGGGGGGGGGGGGGGTCTAGCTGCACAGGGGGGGGGGGTCTAGCTGCACACAGGGGGGAGGGAGGGGTTGGGTCTGGGTAGTGCAGGGGTCGGGTATGGGGGGAGGGAGGGGCTGGGTCTGGGGGGTTGGCTCGGGCTGGCTCGGGCTGGCTCGGGTTGGGTCCGGTTGGGTCGGGTTCACCCAAGTAACCCGACCCAATCTGACCCGACTCGCAGAGGGTTGGGTCGGGTCGGGTCGTTCGACCATGAGTTGGGTAACCCGACCCCCAGCGGTTTGGGTCGGGTCGGGTCACCTACCCGCGAAGTATGCGACCCGACCCGACCCGACCCCCCGGCATTGGGCCGGGCCCTAGAACACCCCTGACCCGACCCGACCCGACCCATGGACACCCCTAATATCCTATAAAGATACACCTCGTGCCCTGGAGTGCTAGTTTGTTTCTTGAGAAGACCTTAACAAATTCCTTACATCCCCATACACATGTGTGCAACAAAATGGGTTTCTTTCCATTCTATATCTCGGAGGGAATTCCATTTTTCTCCTTAGTTGGTACTTGGTTTAATGTGTATGCTGCAGTTTGTAATTCATATCCCCAAAAGGATAATGGAAGATTTTCATAACTCATCATCGACCTCACCATGTCCAACAAGGTGCAGTTCCTCCTTTCACTAACACCATTCCACTATGGTGTGTAAGGAGGAGTGAGCTGAGATAGAATCCCAGACTCCTGTAGAATATCGATGAACTCTTGGTTCAGATATTCTCTACCTCAATCCGATCAAAGCTTCTTTATCTTCTTACCAAGCTGATTCTCTACTTCATTCTTGAATTCCTTAAATTTCTCTAAGACTTCTGACTTATACCTCATTAAGTAGACATATCCATATCTACTCAAATCATTAGTAAAAGTAATAAAGTAAGAATATCCACCTCTAGATTCTACTGGGAATGGTCTACACACATCCGTGTGCACCAATCCTAGAAGCTTTGTGGCCCTTTCACCCTTTCCACCGAAAGGCGGCTTGGTCATTTTACCTTGTAAACAAGCATGACATCTATCAAGTGGTTTTATCCAAATAGAGTCTAAATATCCATCTTGGAAGAGCCTTGTAAAGCGCTTCTCGTTTACATGACCAAGACGGTGATGACACAACTGGGTGATGTATGAGTCATGTGAGTTTGTTTCATATCGATTTCCAACACTTGGTTTTCGTAATTTAATACATACAAACCATTATTTAAATGCACCATACCATAACATATGTTGTTCTTATAAAAGAATCAACCCTTATTTATAAACTTGAAAATAAATCCATCCATATCCAAACATGATATAAAAATTATGTTTTTGGTAACACTAGGCACATAATAACAGTTATGTAAAACCAAAATCATCCCAGTTGGCAATGAGAGGTGGTAATCACTAATGGCCAATGCAGCCAGCCTCATGCCATTTGTAGCTCAAAGATCCACCTATCCTCTGGTAATATTTCTAAATCTACTTGGTTCCTGTATTTGAATACAGATGTGATCCCCACAAGCTATATCTAATACCCAATGTGTAGAAATGTAAAGATTAAAGTTGATAACGAATTCACCTTTAGCATCCCCACGCTTCTGGGTGTAGTTCCTCTTCTAGTGGCCTTGCTTACCACATGAAAAACATACCACCTCCTGTTCCTTGCCCTGCCTCTGTATCTTCCCCTTCTTGGAGGGATGGTGCTCAGGGGCTTCAGACCGTTTATAAGTACTTGACCCCTTTTCCTTTTCCTTCCTTTTCTTATTCACCATAAAGATTGCGGGTTTTTTATGCCCCATGTCCTTATCTACCTAGAAAATTAAGGCCAGAAGTTCCGATAGACTCTTCTCATTGTTTCTCATGTTCTAGTTGACAATAAATCTAGATAAGGTCTTGGGCAGTGATGATAGGATGAGATTTGTACGCAACTCATCCAAGAATTTAATCCCTAAAATATAGCTAATAAGCTTGACTACATGAGGACCAACTGACATAGAATCTCCAATATTAGTTGTAAACAAAGCATTGGAGATCTCATATCTCTCATGTCTTGACTTCTCTTGATAGAGATACTTAAGGTGATACATCATGTTATACACGTCCATGTTTTCATGTTGCTTCAAGAGCCCATTAGACATGGACGATAGCATGAAACATTGGACATCCATGAAATCATCCACATGTTTCATATAGATAGATAGTTCCTCATCACTAGCCTCTTTTCCAAGCGCAACTAGAATAGGCTCATCCAACACGTACAATTTCCTCTCGTGGCGAAGGATGATGCGTAAACACCTCTGCCATTCTTGGAAATTGGTGCTGGTGAGAAGGTTTTAATTCTCGAGTATGGTTCGCAATGATATGTTTGAAGTCATTTTTCTTATCATTTATACAAATCAAGATGATCAAAGTTTTAGTAATTTATCATGATAAAACTGAAAAATAAATAAATTAATACTTATTAGTCTCCCACTATTTTATCAAAATCCAATAGCCCTCACCATTGACTTCATAATATTCTGTTGTCTGAATATTCTAGTGGAAAGGATCCATATTTCCCTTCGCATTACCCCAACTAGGGTTGGTCAAGCAACTTGAAGGGTTTTAGGTAGGCATTCCAAATGCCAACTGCATTAACTCGCAGCTCCTTGATCTGCTGAGTGGACTCCCCAATCCTGAAACCCTTTTATTTTTAGATTTCCTCAACCTTTTCCTCTTGGTCATACCAAGTCCTGTTATGGCAGTAAACCCTTGATGCAAACCAAGTCAATTCAACCCAAAACCTTGAATTATAATTCCATGATAATCGAAAGCTCCCCAACTAGGGTTGGTCAAACACTTTGAACTATGGTTCGATTCTAACCAAGATTATGGAAGGCTATACCGACTTAATATTTCTTTGAGGGGTTTTATCCTCATACATAAATTTATATTTTATTATCTTTGATTACATGTTTTTTAATATTAAGTGGGATATACTTAAGTGATTAACCATGTATAAGATAATATTTACACATAATCTGGTCTTATTTTAGTTCCATCTTGCATGCTTGTTTAATTCATTAATTGTGTGATCGTGACAACACACCCACAATAAATAAACCATGCAACTGATAGAAATAAAATAAATGGTATGATCATGATCTTGTTCTATTGGTTAGTTTATCTAGCGGTTGATAAACTAACCCAAGACATAGGGGAGAAACAACTTGAACCTTTTGGGTTCATGCTTACAACTTTCCACCTATCCACATTTGTATCTCCTTGGATTGGTTTCACCTTGGCTCCTAACTTGAGCCGCCTCCACTATCTTGGGAGCTCCATCCATTACATATGCTTTTATCTCACACGCAGGTGAGGGGTAAAATGAGGTTTTACATAAAATAAACATTGGGAACACATGCCCTACATATTAATGAGGAGAAGGATTTCAGGCCAACAAATTTAATTTAAATAAATAAATAAAAAAGAAACCATTCACATACAAAGGTCTTGGTCGATCTCATGATCATCCATACATGCAATGATATTTACGCATAAATAAAACTAGCATTAATTTTTTAATCATTATTGTTTAAGATAAATCACACTCGAATCAATTAATTATCTTTAATTAATCAATCCTTTTATCTTAAAGCCTTTTCTGAATTTCCTTTAGATTATCATCCATCATAATTTTAAACAAATAAATTCATTTAAAATTATCTTTGTACGTAACTTGTACCTTGGAGGCAACCCGGTGAATTCCCGTTCATAACTACCCAATGAGTATAAATGAACATTACATAGATGTTAAATTAAACATATATATGTAAAACACCTATCACGTGTTGTGCCTCATCTTTACACCTGCACTATGGTACACGTCTCAAGAGTTTGTATAATATAATAATAAATTTTAATAAATCTGCATAATTTGGATGAGTACACGACGTGTAGTTCTGACTACATGGCATGTACTTTTGTTCACCGTCTATCTGAAGTACACGCATGATGACATGGCGTGTAGATGTACTTCAAAAATCTTCAGAGTAAATGGCATGTTTAGTGGGACACACACCGTGTAGTATCTGCATTACACGGTTTCTAGTCGGGCAAGCCATGTACGGGGTACATGGTTCTACCCAAACCCGAAGGGACTAATCACTGTGTTCAGTGGGCCACACAGCATGTAATCTGGAAATCATGTGCCACCTATTCCTAGTCAACACACAGAGTCTTAAAGACTTAGATAGGATCTAATGACATGGCCTGGTTCGACGGACTGTCCCAGTGCATATAACCTATACTACATGGAGTGTACTTCCAAATACACATCGTTTATTCTGGTGTTGTATGTCCAGGAAGCTTTGGCACCTCCAGATGAGATCCTCTGTTTTATTTTAATCAAAATTAAAAGAAAAAATGTTTCTATAAGGTGAACGAGAAAAGAAAGAGGAGGAATAGATCTCGAGATTCAGATTTAAAGAACGATTAACTTGAATTGAAACAACTAAATTATTAAATGCATAAATCACCAACGAAAAACTAAATAATTATAATCAACTATATAACCCCTCTGATACCACTTGTAGGTTCCAGGCGCAGTGGAAGCGCGTTGGTGGGTTTACCCAATTTTAATTTTTTCCGTTAACGACGTTTAATCAGAGATCCGTCATGATAATAAAATGTCGGATCTTCAGAATAGAATGAAGAACAAAAGAAAATAAGGGATTCCCAAAACCATAGAGAGGATTATCATATGTTGGTTATAATTAATTTAATTAAAAGACAAGAACCACCTTGATGGAATTCTCACTACAACAAAAGAAGCCCTTAGCGGCGGTTTTTTTCCCATTTAGCGGCGGTTTACAAAAACCGCCGCTAAACTTGGCGTCGGCAATCTTTTAGCGGCGGTTTTTTCTATTTCGCGGCAGTTTAAAAATGTGTCGTAGATGCCTCATTTCCCAGCGGTTTCTCTCCATTTAGCGGCGGTTTTATGGGTATGCCACACCTTTTTATTCGTGGCAGTTTTAACCGCCACAAAATTATGCCATTTGATGCGCCTATTTTGCGGCGGTAAAAACCGTCGCTAAATGCTACCAAGTATGGAATTAGCGGCGGTTAAAACCGCCGCTAAATGCTAAACTGGAAAAAAAAAAATTTTGGTTCTACTACACCACTGCCCTGAAAAATAAATCAAACCAGAATATAGATAAATGATCACATCGTCATCCCTTTAAGCATCCAACCGATGGTGCTCCCCACTATAGGTTTTAACATTAACAGAAAATTATGAACCATAGTATTCTCCACCATTGTAATTTCCTATAAAGAATATCCAAAGATTTCCAATGATAGTATTGGAATTTTTCCTCTAATTGGGAAATCCTAAATACTTCTGAGGCCATAATAGGGACCTTACTATAAAGAAACAGTCAAATGCCAATCAGCCTAACTGAAACTAGTCATGCAATCTTTCTCAGAAGACATTTTCGACCCTTTCATGACACCCACATTAGCCTAGTGACATGATTTAAATGGATACTTTCACCTATATACATCTAAGAAGAAGTATAATAATTCAATCCACTTTCAGCTAACCATTCCCAAGATACTTAGCTTAGATGACTCACATATCACAACCTAAATCACAATTCCTTCCTCTATGAAATCCCGTGTTTACCACAAGCACATTCACATAAGCCCATACCTGACTTTCAATGAAATTTATTAGTCATTCCATCACCTAACCATTTAATACATTGTTCCCCAGCATGAACAAGGGTGGAACCTAGATCCATCCCACTATAATCATTACCCTTTAAACATCACCTTTGAGTCCGACGATAAGTTTGGGATAAAATAAGATCATCAAGTTAGAGTCAAAGTAACTATCCCTAGGTAGTCCATACTCCAAGTTTACAAGTGAGATATTGTTAAAAGACCAAAACATCCATATAAGATCATTGACTGAGCCTAGAATGACATTCATCTAGTGATCAAGTCAAAGGAAACGGTTGGTGTCCAAAAGTCTGTCCAAGGCATTCCTACACAGGAACTCAGGTATCACATAAGAACTAACCATGCCTCAATAAAAACCATGCATCCCTCATGAAACATTGATAAAACCTATTTATTAAAAAAGAATAACACTTGATAGATTTAGCTCGGTATATAACCGATGCTCTCTTAGTGCATCGAGGATGACGTAAAGATAGGGGAAATGCTCGTTGCTAAGCAAGATTACACTAAGAGAGTATAAATATTATCAGAAGATTGGAGACACTTCCATCACCTCTAAGACACTTCCATCACTTCTACTACCTAGAAGGACATTTTTACTATATCTGACACGATGTTCCCCAAATTAGGAGTGTCCTAGTCATGAAAAGAAGAGATAGACCAACTACTCATAAGAGAACTAGGTTAGATTCACCTTAATCGCACATGTGACACTTATCTGATTCACACTCACAAACTCCATAACATTTGTCATAAAAGATGAAACCAACCCGACCAGCGTGTCAGAACACCCAATCCATTTATGAATCGAGCTTACACAATGGGGCTACCCGAATGCTGCTATATAGTAGAAATGGTATTAATATGGGTTACATATATGGAAATGTTTGGTGGCAACTATGTGCCATAAATGTTACATATACAAACCAACCGTTATCATACTTGTTCAACACATCAACAATACTACTACTCATCATCTGATGCTGCATCGTCACCCTCTCCACCTTCATCTCCACCAACCGCTTCCACCTGTAAGAACATTATATTGAAAATTAAATATTGTTGCATATTTATAATAAAACTTAAAACCAATAAAAGTTTGAAAACTAAATGATTTTGATTTTTTTGTGATTTACCTGCTCACCACTACCCGATGCACTATCATCGGGGGCATATCTGCTCATATACTGACGTATTTCAAGCAACTCTTTCTGAAAACCAGATATCTGATCCCCCTGCTGGTGAACTGTGTTTCGTAGAGAAGACATCTCCCTCTGAGCATCTTCAGGTATGAAATGACTATAAGCAGGAGTAGATGTATCCGAAATCCCTGATGACATGCGAAAGAGCTCAGATGGTATAGGTCCCAAACCCATCCCGCGCACTCTACCAGGATGCTCCTTCCCAATGACTTTACCAACCAGGTCATCCTGGGAGACTGAGTAGGATTGCCCAGGATTGGCATCCCATATTTCTTTAATTTTTACCTATAAATCAAATATCAATATATATTCACATAGTAAAAACTGATAATAAGTTATTATAATAAATAATTGACTTCATACCCCAACTTCTCTGGCAGGTTCATTAACAAAACTTCCATCTGTTTTTTATGAACATCCAGCCACAGTTCTGTTCGGGATGCGTCATGCCCTAAACTCTGTGACTGCATTAAACAAAGACAAATCAACAATTAAATATGTTAAATAGATAATATTATCTTATAAATATTTAAACTAATTAAAAGATTACCAATGACATTCGGCTTCTTGAAAAGCTTTTTGAACCCGCAGTGTGCGGGATGACCTGCTTTGCCTGGTTTGAAGCATTCTATGTTGAGAGATCCTGAAATAAATAAAATTCAATTTAATAGTATTGTATTAAATGTCTATCTCCTCTTCATGTACATGTATAAATGTAAAATGAGGATAATATAATAATATATATTTCAATACCATCCGCTTCTCATCACAATTTCCATCGACAAAAACCTTCCACTGTTCTTTCGGTACCCCACTGGGTAGCTTCTCATACATCTGCTGCAAGGTCAACGA
Organism: Viscum album; assembly: GCA_963277665.1. NCBI lineage: Eukaryota > Viridiplantae > Streptophyta > Magnoliopsida > Santalales > Viscaceae > Viscum > Viscum album. Next base: position 661,769,328 of record OY728150.1, read on the forward strand.
AGTATCGTTGAAATCACACCACAACCTCCATTTGAAATCTTTCTATTTTTTTCCAAGATTTTTCAATGTCCACTTCCGTGCTATCACATCAGTAACGGTAAAGTGGAAGAACATCTGTATACAGAAATTCATTTTGAATATATTAGTAACATGACATTCAATTAAACCATAAAGTAATAAAATTACCTTTATCTGAGAATCATAAACTTCATTTTTCCAGTTTGGAGGCATATGCCTCCAATCATCATATGAAATAGGCAGGGAAATGGGCTCCGCTGCCAGTTGACCTATAATCTGACCAAGTAAACCTGCGGCGTCATCCGTTGGGACCCCATAAGAATCAAATGGCACCACTATCTTCTCGCTATGCATGTTCCAAAAATCAGAACTTTTTATGTTTTTTACACGGTTGCATTGTTTTCATCTGCAATGAGCAAACAATTAATATAAACAAAATGCAATAAATTTATTTAATTAAAATTTGTACCTATGACTGTGACCCTCCAGAATGTCCGTGATGAACTGGAAGGGGCGTGTCGCTGCCCCACTGCTGAGGCTCTTGTAGGGGGAGGCGATGAATCATCCTCTAATGAGGCATCCACTGATGGTGTCAGAGATGGTGCAGGGGGAGATGATGCAGGGATGTAGGTAGTTGCTGCCTCAGATGTCGTGGGGACAGACGGATCGTCATCTGTCGCAGAAGTAGAAGGAATGATGTACCGCTTCTTCCTTGGCATTCCTGTCATTTAATCAAATAAAATTAAGTTCAGAATATATATTTCAAAAAATTTATACAGAAAAAAAATTAAAAATGATAATAGATGCCCAGTACTAACAAACAAAATATATATAACAATGATAATTAATGACTACAGAAATGAAACAAGTGGTTGCTGAATGAATAAATAATTATACATACAATCATTTTCCCCTTCAATCATGTTAGTTTCCCGCTCCATTGCTTCATCCACTTCATTCATCCTTGCTAGACTAATATTTTCAATATCATGATGGACAAATAATTCTGCTTCCTGTTGTTGATGAAATTCAATTGTAGAGGTCAAATCTTCCACTTCATCACCCATATCATACAAATATCTTTGTATTACATGAGTAACTACACTCCACCCTTCATCCACAACATCATTCACATAATATAACATTTTTTCCTGCGATGCTAAGATATATGGATCGTGCAGTTCACGATCACCAACATCCATCAAGCGAGAGAAGTTTACAGAAGTAAATTGCAAGGAATCTCTTTTAACACCTCTGATAATATCGACCCATTTTCATTTGAATAAAACAACAGAAAAATGCCCGTGGTAGTTTAATTCAATAATATCATGCAGCTTTCCATAGTATTCCACTTCAGCAAATGTAAATATACCACTATTCTGTGTTTTCAAACCCACTTCTCGATCGACTGTACGAAATCTAAAACCATTCACATTATAAGCACCGAACTTTCTAACTTGTTTTATAGGACCTCTAGCAAGAAACTTAAAATCTTCTGACAAGTCTGCTCGAGTATCAGTATTCATGATCTGAAAAAAAATTTAATAGATTTGCAAATTGTATGTGTCAAACTAATATTCGTATTTATTGCAATATTTATAAATTTACACGTCGTGCAAACCATTCTACCAGCTCTTTATTCACAGCTTTCGTTATATCTTTTTCATTTCGTGTTCGGCCTCTCATTCATCTCTTTGTTTGTATCCTCAACTCTTTAATAAATGGATCTGCAATTTCACTATTCAGCAGCACATATCTATGTGCCTGTAATAATTCCAATTCTGTTAGTGTCGCGTATGAGGTCCTCCCAACTGATCGGCCAATAGCAGGAAATATTTTTGATTTCTGATGCATTTGAGAATGAGTTGATGTGTCGTAAATACGTCCAACTCGATTAAATCTTGTCTCAATATCATCCAAATATCTGGAACAAAAGGTGAGACACTCCTCGGCCAAATAGCCTTCAGCAATAGAGCCTTCTGGTTGAGCTTTATTTCTCACGTATGCTTTCAAATGCCCAAGATATCTGTGAAAAAAAAAATAATATTATGAATTTATTTAAATTCCAAAAATTGTTTACTTAACTGGAAACATATAAATAAAATACCTCTCAATTGGATACATCCATCGATAATGAACGGGGCCTCCTAATTTAGATTCGTCAACCAAATGCACAGTTAAATGCATCATGACAGTAAAAAACGATGGAGGAAAGATCATCTCCATTGCACAAAGGGTTAATACAAACCTCTCCTGTAGGTTGTCAAGCTGAAATGGATGTAGAGATTTCTCACATAATTGCCTGAAAAATGTGAAGAATTGGAGTACAACAGCAGTAACTTTTTTAGGTAATAATGTACGCAATGCCAATGGTAGTAACTGTTGTAACAAAATATGTGAATCGTGACTTTTCAATCCATATAACTTACGATTCTTCAAGTCAACACACCTCAAGATGTTACTCGAATACCCATCAGATACCTTCACATTCTTTAAAATTTGAAGGAACGTATCTTTATCCCTATTTTTCATTGAAAAAATGGCCGGAGCATACTTTTCATTCTCATCTGGCCAGAGATCACGTTTTATGTTCATTACTTGTAAGTCTTTGAAAGCATTGAGATGATCCTTCGACTTTCCATGCTCATTAAGTAATGTGAAAATCAAATTATCACATACATTCTTCTCAATATGCATCGCATCAAGATTGTGGTGCAAAGAATTAAATTCCCAATACGGAAGTTTGAAGAATATACTTTTTTTCTTCCATTGTTGCGTTCTGATTTCACTTGACGATGCACTTCGCACTTGTTTTCCGCTATCATTCAATTGCTGAACCTTCCCAAATTCTGTTTTAACATTTTCAAGCTGTGTCAATATTTCAGAACCGGTTAACAACTTTGGAGGTGGTCTACGATCAATGGAACCATTAAATTTTGATTTGTTCAGCCGAAATCTATGAGATGCATCAAGAAATCTTCGATGGCACAAGAAGCACCATTTTCTACTGTGAGGTAGCCGTTTGGGCTCAAAATCAAAGTTACAAACGGGACAAGCCAAACCCGTATAAGTGTTCCAACCAGATAAATTCCCAAGCCCAGGGAAGTCACTAATGGTCCACATTAAAGCAGCATGCATTTTGAACATTGTTTTAGAAGAAACATCAAATGTCTCAACACTGTTGCTCCATAACTTCTGCAATTCTTCAATCAAAGGCTGCAGGTATACATCAATATCATTTCCAGGCATTTGTTTTCCAGGAATAATCATTGAAATGATAAAAGATGTTTGTTGCATACACATCCACGGAGGCAGATTATAAGGGATCAAAACAACTGGCCAAATGCTATAACTCGTACTCAAAGTCCCAAATGGGTTGAATCCATCGGCAGCCAATCCCAATCGAACATTCCTAGGATCAGCTGAGAAATCTGGATGTAATGAATCAAATGTCTTCCACGATTGGGAATCTCATGGATGTCTCATTAACCCATCATTGTTATTATCTACAGCATGCCACTTCATGTGTTCGGCGGTTTTTGATGACATGAATAATCTTTGCAATCGAGGCTTCAAAGGAAAGTAACGCAAAACTTTTGTAGGTGTGTTCCTTTTCTTCTTCTCCATGAAATTACGTTCAGTCATACTTCCAACATTACCCTTTGACTTCCATCTAGAAGAAGAACATTTCTTACAATTCTTTCTACTTGAATCCTCTCCCCAGTAAAGCATACAATCATTGGGACACGCATGTATTTTTGTATAATTCAGACCAAGCTTGTTTACAACTTTTTTCATCTCATAAAACGATTATGGGATTTTTGCTTCAGGAAATGCATCACGAATCAATTCCAATAACATAGACATTGCCTTATTTGTAATTCCACAAAGACATTTGATATGGTACAACTTCATCAGAAATGAAAGCTTTGAATATTTCAAACACCCACTATACAACTCGTGATTTCCATCATCAACTAAATCATGAAACACATTTTTCTCACTGAAGTTTTCCCTTACATTTGGCTCCACAAAATCAAGAGGAGGATCCAATGATATGTTACAATCTTGATCTGCTTGTGTTACAGTCTCAAAAACATCACTTGTCATGTTGCAATTTGTAGCATCATCTTCTGGTTGTTCTGATATGTTTTGATGCTCATAGTGGTGTCTTGCAGTGCCGAATGCATCATTTATGAGGTTTTGCATTTCATTTTCCATTGGCGACAAACTTGGGACCTCATTCTGTGGATTAACATCAGTCCTCAATCTTTCTGTATTGTTTGATTCTCCATGCCAAATCCAACACAAATATTGATCAGGGAATTGCTTCAGTATTAAATGTTCATAAACTTCATCCCTCTTCAACCATGTTCTAAATTTACATTTAGGACATGGACATCTTATTCTACCTTCAACGGATCGATTAGAAATTGAAAAATCTAAAAACTCATTCAAACCCTTAACATATTGAGGTGTGTTCCTCGGTAATGTGATCCAGCTTTTATCCATGTATATCACAATGTGCCTACACAAAAATATACGATAGTGTAAGATTACAGAAACATAATATAATAAAGATGAACCATTGATCATAAAGTATGCATAATATAATAAAGATGATTCATTGATCACATTTACCACTTCAGACCAACAGAACAAGTCTGGTCCATAGGAGACAGCATCAACAATTCATTGAGGAGCAATAAGAATATCGAGCTACACACTTATCATAACACTATCGATCACACATTTATGTTGCCTCAAACAACACCCCATTGATGTGTGATCGAAACTGATCATAATGCATTTTAAACCTGATACATTATGTGATTGTTTAGGCTTGACCTTAGATGTCCTCCAAGAGGAATGATGTTTCTCAATGGTTTCATACACAACCAACTATAAAGAGGGCCACTATGTTCACTTTATTCATCGAAGTGTCACCTCTCTAGGTTTGAGTATTACGAGTCAGACATTTATAATCATGTCTTCAACCATTGACATATAAAGAACCAGTTTTTTATTCAAGGGTTGTCTTAGAAATTGAAACATTATTAATCTCATTTATAAGAATTTTATTTTAATAAAAAAATTTAATTTTTTAAAAGGGTTTGATAACTATAGTGGTGAGAATGTAAAACACATACATACATCAAATTCATAAACACATGGGAAATGCAGAAGGACTACTCACATCAATTCTATTTTTTTCACTTTTTAAGAACAACCCTATAACTCTTGTCTATGATTTTTTAAATCTGAAATCATATATTTAGTACCTATCTCAAGGCACAACACCAAATACATAATTATATACAATTTATAGTTAATTATATAATTTTATTATAAAAATTATAATTTATTTCAATTAAAACCAACAAGGAATAATTGCCTAAAAATCACCAGCCCACCTCATCACACCTATATAATAACCAACCACTTATGTATTGTTTGTGGTGAACTCCAACCTTTATCCCAAAAAAATTACCTATGAAGTTGAACCAAGTCAATCAACAAATTAACTTAACTTAATCTAATTTTAATTAAAACTATTTAAAAATTATAAATGGTGATGTACCTCTAACCCAATGACATGTTACAGCATGAGATAATAATGTTGGGACATCTCATATCAGTTTTGAGAAAAATAATTATCAGATCAGATGATTTATACAATGATCCAGTGTAAATAATCTCCAAAATCTAACCAAAAAATCCAAAAATAAATGAAGAACAATGTAAAGGTAACATCAAATGTAGTCATACATAATGGAAATAATACTACATGTTTGACCCCAACCATGGCCATGAATGATGTTGTAGAGGAATTTATCCAAGGTTGATGCAAGTAGTTTATAATCAAATGATGTCCTATTTGACATTAACATCACCTTTTTGATGTGTTGGTTATATATACTTCTTCCTAACCATATAATTTATTCCCCTTCCCCTTCTCTATCTATCTACCTCTCCCAAAAACAATGTCTACATCATAGGAATATATGTTGGTATTTTGAAATATTTAAGTCATGTAGTTGTTGATAAGGTGGCATGTATATTTGTCATAATTGAAATAATTTTTTAGATATTTCATTATTTTGATGACCCATGTGTTTTTATTTCCCATTATGGTTTTTTGAGACTCGACGCAGTAATGACCTCCTCACGGTGGAAGACTAGGCCACCAAAACCCAATTCTTTCCACCATAGGCCATTTTTTATAGATAAGTGACAAGAATGAATAATTATAATGGTAGGCCTCTTCATAATGTACATGTAGGCATGCACCCAACCATATATATGAATATGTTCATAATAATAAAAATAAGAGAAAATAAACTAAATATTTACATTCTATCATGTTATTTACTTTAGAGAATAAAAAATAGTACAATAGGTAATATGAAAACAAATGGAAAAAATATACACCTAATAGGGAAATATTACATATCCTGACAATAATATGAAACGAATGAATTATAGAGAGATCGACTATTGATCTATAATCACCGACCACCATGTAAGGTCAAATTAACCCAATTATCCCTTTTCCCAACATAATACACAACTAATTTGTACATTATCTATATATACATGACATGTGTGGGAATAACTCAATTAGGTTTGAGCACATATATACCCAACCTTCTGCATCCAAACCCGATATAGGAGGAATAGAATACATGTTAATATTAGACATCTGAGCCTAAAGATTGATGAAAAACTAACCCAACAATAAAGAGATATGTTCTTCAATGAAAACCGAAAAGGAGAGAAAGGTTATATCTATCTCAAATACCAGTCCAAAATAATGGTTTCACAACTTCTCTAATGAAATATCATCAATTCCCAGTATCATGCTAATTTGTTCAGGGAATTATTGAGGAGGACCAACACCTCATCAATTTTCTATAATCTTATGGATCATAACAACCATGGATTGAGGAATCTCTACATTGTGTAATAGTGTATTACCTCCTTTGTTTCGGCATAATGTGTATGGTGGATCCACAAAACATGTTCCTGGGGAGAACCATCCTGTTTGATGGAGGGCCCTCTTCATAGGGTTATAGGGATTACATAATATATTTCTACATAATGTTTATTGTGAACCTACACCCTAGTGTGAAAGGGGATACAATATTTATGGATATAGGACCAACACCCTGGTGCAATATAGAATGTTACTTCAAGTCATATTATATAAATAGAGAAGCAGTACACTCAAATCAAACAAAACAACACAAACACAGACAAGAAAACTTTGCACGACTGTCCATGAAACACCATGGGGATTACATTGGAACCAATAAACCAAAGGCAATAAATGAAAAGAAACAGAATAACAAAAAGAAAACCAAAACACAAAGCATTCGCAGCACTACGACAACAGATCAATAACGTGGAACCTGCAACCAGTCTGAAGCTTGACATTCATTCCTCAAATACAAATAATAACTCTCATTCCAGTAGAATATAACAGTTAAAATTCAAAAAAAAAAAAACCACTCCAGATGGGCCTAAATAGTAGTAAATGAAAATATCAGTGAACCTACAAACAAATCTGCAATTCATCCACAACTCAAACTGTTGGAACCAAAAAGATTGCCCAAATGAAATAGATGACATCATTGGCCTAAAACACAACTGAAATAACATTAATAGATAACAGATAATGCAAGTACTTGATCTTGGATGAAAAATAAGAGATGCGCAAGAACCGCCATCCAAGAAACTGCAACTTAGGACATAGTGCCAAAAGAATGTCATGCTGGAGAAAGTTCAATGACAATAATAATTTCAGATCAAAACCCAACAGAGCATTATGATAAGAAATTAAGATGTTTGATCCATACTGATATCAGTTAATAAAGGAATAAATTATTTAATAGAGTATATTAAAGTCGTAACATACCTCTATACAGTAACTAATTATTAATAATGTTTTCTTGTTATCAAAATAATGTAGTATGAATATGTTGAGATTGTTATTAAAGAAAAATAGTGTTCCATCAACTGAATCCATTATTGACCAAGTGTTCATGATCTCTAGACACATTTTTGTTCATTTTCAAATAAAGGATGTTGAATATTCAACCTTTTAAAGAGAAATTTTCTAACCCAAACTGGTTTTCTATGTATAGGTCCTAGAGGGCTGCATGCAACAATACATCGTATGGAAAACAATGATAAGAATGCCATTTATTACAGCATTAATTCACAACTAAAAACATGTACTCAATTAACATGAAAAAGAAAAGTTAATAACCTATGATTTATCATCAATTAATATAATGTAGTGACTATATATTTACAAAGAAACTAAATTTCAAATAACATATAGAATAATTAATTTTAAAGACTAAAACAAACTATGATTCATTAACAAGAAACACTATTATTTTATGACCACATAAATATATCATTGTGATGTTCAAAAATATATGTGTAATTAAATATATATATCAACAATTATTCACAACCCAACTAATTAATCTTTGCGCACAAGGCATGAATTGTAAAAAACTATTTGATGTATATAATCTCAATATTAGATTCAATAGTACACTAAATAATTCATGAAAAAAAATGAATATAATGCATTTTCAAATCACATGGAATGGGAATCATGCATTAATAAAGAAAAGGCACAATATTGTACCACTCCCTATACCAAATCAGGTGCGGGGGGTCGCCGAAGGCCGCGGGGGGCGTGGGGGTGCCGGGGTCGCCGGAGGGCACGGGGGGCGCGAGGGTCGCCGGTGGTCGAGGGGGTCACCAGTGGTCGAGGGGGTCGCCGGTGGTCGAGGGGGGCGCCGGGGGGTGCGGGTTTCGCCAGAGAGCGCGAGGGTGAGGAGTCGCCGGCAGCGCGGGGGGTGGGGAGTCGCCGACAGCGCGGGGGGTGCGGAGTCGCGAGGGTTAGGGATCGCGAAGGGGAAGGGGGAAAGGGTTGGCGGCTGTGTAAAATAAATCGGGTTTCGCGGCGGTTTATTAAAAACCGCTGCAAAACCTTCACCGAAAAAGGTTTAGCGGCGATTTTGTGAACCGCCGCCACAAAACCGCCGCTAAACCATGTTTTTTTTGTAGTGTCTCTTTTCATTGATGTTTCCAGTCATGATCCGATGTGATCCGTCGTTGCATTGTAGAATCCAAGTATAGGATTTCAGTGATCCACATGTGCTCCACATATATCTAGACATCACCGAAGGGATCTCTGAGTGCTATTGTGGAAGAGCCATCACTTGTGATTTCTACCTTCGATCACCTTGATCCGGTGGAGAAGGATCTCTCTCTCTCTCTCTCGTAGCTTGAGAGAATTCTTAGAAGAAAAGAATTATCTCTTGGCTTGAGAGATTTCTCTAGATCCATTGTGCATGACCAAAAAAATTTCTAGGTTAATGAGAATTATATAATTGGGATTTTAATTACTTAGAATATTAAAATGAATTAATTACCTGAAAAAATTTATTCATTTCATTTAATTCTTAGTAATACCCCATGTCTAATAATGACAGTTGACTATTATTATTACTTGACATGCGCCCAACAAATTACACCTAATATTATTTAATTAAATAAATAATATTATTTCTCATAAATTCCTAGAAAAAATACACGGCGTGTATATTAATATACACGATGTGTAATTTTGTTTTTCCATTCTCTTTATTTCCTCCACCACATTTATTAGACCTTGAATAATGGCTATTTATTTCTCAAATAAATATCACTGCATTACTCACAAATAAATATATTACTTCACCCACAATATATTCTCTCGAATAACTAGTGTCAAAATAAATGCGATCAGACATCCTTGAATAATTATTAAACCACAATCGAGAATAGTATTTATTCAACTTGTTAAATTAATATTTAACTGAGATACTTAGACACACTTAGTGTGTGACCCTCTAGGCCTCTTTCTTAGTGGCATTAGGCAGATCCTGCCTAATGTCCAAGGTTAGCATCTTGCAACACTCCAAGGCACCCATAGATAAAGAGGTTAATTCTTAAATGAAATTTCACCTCCTACGAACGCTTACCATGTAATGTAATCCCTTTGTCTCAATATCTTGAATCAAGCGGGTTGCATGCTAGTTCTATCAACCCATGTGCTCGATTATTCTTTCTTTGACTTCCCGAAATTGAACTTTCCCATTCCTCACCATGTCCATGGATTTATTTAGGCTATATCAATTTCATAAAAGGGCCTGAGATATCTAATTCCTTTATGGAACAAAAGGGACAAATCCTTTCTCTCATTATCTATTAATGTAGTATTACTCGTGACGCACCCAACGTATCCTACCTCGTTGAAAACAGTGTTTCGTCACAGTTTTTGTCAATACATCTAAGTGTGTGAGTTGTAATACCCATTAATAATAATCTTAAAGTCTAAGGACCAATACACAAGTCTGTAGACAGGAACATCCAATGACACTATGAAATGTGGATTTCCTACTGGCGGGTCTCATTCTCATAATATCCTCCTGAATATTACCAAGCGCGCACACCATGAGAAGTTACCTAAAAGTTTTATGAGTCCTCACCCCTAATGGCTTGTATTATTTGTGTCCCTAAAATAACATCATTCATCCATAGAACATACATTCAAGAATAGTGTTATAGCACTTCCGGGTTCTCATCATAGTAAGGATCCACTATGACCTTTTAGTGAAACATATATTCTTATTATCACATGGATTGTAATGCAGAAGAACAATCAAGATGTGATAAGGTATTTATTAATGAATAAATTACAAAGTAGTTGGTTCTAGGTCACCAAATCCAATAGGGGCTAGGTGTGCTTACGTATAATATGAAAAATGCATATGTGCGTGAGTGTTAATAGGTATATGCATATATGAGTATGTAAGTAAGGATCCCCTTACACATATTCATGGTCAAACTAATATGTGTATAAGGGATAGGTGTCCTTATGTATATTCAAAGATGCATATGCTCGGAGGTGGGAAAGAGCAGCTTCGAGTGCTCACCGCTAAAAACATTAAGTGTTAAAAATAGTGATTATTGATATTAGACATGCTTGGTTTCCTTGCTTTGGTTTTACTTATGCTTTGATGTCTTGTTGGGATATGGAATGTTTTTCACATGGCCTTAATTCAAGTTATTAATTGAAGTTTCCTTAATTAAAATGTTTAAAGAACCATTGCACCTTCTAACTACATGGCATGACCCACTCCTATCTAAGTGACCAATGACATCAAGCACCTCCTAAAGTGATTGACTTGTTTCAATAATGGATTTTACCAAGTAGGTAAATTCCCAATTATTCATAACACCTTCTAAGTACCTTCCTGCCTCTTTAAATCCAATTACCTTGTTTTGTTAAAGTAGATGTCATGTTTTGGATGAAATGGATTTTCATGATGGAAGGCCTTCCTTGAATTTTTAAAATGAGATGAACTAGTTATAATTAATTAAATGGTCTTGAAATATATAGGATGGTTAAACCATACCTTCTTATCATGCTTTATAAAATGCCTTACATCAATTCACTACTGGGAATCCATGTTTTTCCAACGGTTTAAAACCGTTGGAAAAGGCCCTAAAACCGTTGGGAAAACTTATCCCAACGGTTTTAGAAACCGTTGGGCTGTGAGGCGTGGGGAAAGCCTTATACCAACGGTTCACCTTGAACCGTTGGGAAAGGCTGTTTAGATTTCTTTTATACCAACGGTTTAGCTGAACCGTTGAAAAAATCAGCGACAGGGGTATGCCAACGGTATTAAAACCGTTGGCATAGGATATACCCCAACGGTTTTGAACCGTTGGGAAAATCAGCAGGGTTGGGAAAAGCAGCAGGGTATACCCCAACGGTTTTGAACCGTTGGGAAAGGTATCAGCAGGGGTATAACCCAACGGTTCAAAACCGTTGGAAAATGCAGTAGGGTATAACCCAACGGTTCAAAACCGTTGGGAAATGTTGCAGCATCACAAAGGTATAACCCAACGGTTTTGAAACCGTTGGGTTAGACCCCCCATTAATTTAAGATGAAACAGCCAGCAATACTGCAGGCTGCAATGTAAACTCTGTCAAAAACGTGTCATCTCACAAAAATACACTGCAATAACAAAAAAAACACACCACTGCAACCTACAAACACATAAAACACACCACTGCACACATAAAAAACTCTAAAAACACACCACTGCACAGAAAACGCATAGAAAACACACCACTGCACACATAGAAAACTCACCAAAACACTGCAACCTGCAACCTGCAAACACACCACTGCACACACAGAAAACACAGAAAACACAGCACTGCCCACACAGAAAACACACCACTGCACACACAAAAAACACACCACTCTGTCATAGGAACACTGCAACCTGCAAACACAGAAAACACACCACTGAACACATAGAAAACTCACTTTAATCACCTGAAACCACACAAAAAAACACACAAAAAACACATAGAAATAATCATCTCATTTTTGAAGGCTTACTCACATCCCTTCCCCTTGTATGGTTCACATATTGATGTGGTAGAGAGACCAAGAACCAACAAAATGTTGTCTTGTTCATCAAATAGGGAGGGGGATATTGGAAATTCAAGTTTATAACTCATATATGAAGAATCCCCTGCCTCAATCCTGATCTATCGAATAAGGGTTATTTGTTTTGATTACTCCAGGATAAATTTGATATTTTTTCGATGAATTTAATCATTCAATATAATAACCTAGAAGGATATTTACACTATGACCATTATAACCCTTTTGTTCCTAGAGTATAATGATGGGGGAATCATATACTATGGGGCAATGACTTCTATAATGTCAAGAGATTTAGTTATATTGTTGCATTTATCAAGGTATTGGATTGTGTTTAAGAGAGGGATATTGTTCAGGCTCTTGTGACACATAGATTCTATGGGGATAGATATTTACTTGATTCATGAGAGATATCACATGCCTAATTTTCAAGGGGATATGCTATGATGACATCCAACATGGTGTTTGTCAGTGGTTATGAATTATTTACATCATCGGTTGGGCTCACTTTGGAAATTTTCTATCATATTCTAAGAGGATAAGATTACAAGGTAATATTCTATCCCCAATCTATAATGAAAACATTCAGATAATCCTCCATGACAATCCAGTAGATTACTACATGAGTTTTAGTATATACCTTCCATAGATGATTTTTGTATCCATTGAAATTTGAATGATGATCCATAGGGAGAATCATAAAAATTAACCATTTATCACATGGGATCATGGTCTTCATGGTGGTACACTAGCTGGTGAGCTATGATATGGACCAAATGTCCTTGTTATTTCATACACATGTTGTGTGACAAATTCTAACAAGTATAGTGAAATATCTTAATGAATGAAAACACCTTGAGTGATTAGGTGTTGGAAGGACCCTTACTTGAGTGATAACGATGCTATCATATTATAAAATGATATCTAACACTAACATGATTGATAAGTTAGGGGGAATAGGTCCCGAGTAACTAGAACCTTGTACCTATCTGGTGAGCTATAATATGGACCAAATGCCCTTTTTGTTATTTCATACACATCTTGGGTGAGAAATTCTAACAAGTATAGTGATATATAATAAGGAATGACAACACCTTGAGTGATAAGGTGCTAGAAGGACCCTTACTTGAGTGATAATGAAGTTATCATATTATAACATGATATATAACCCTACCATGATTGATAAGGTAGTGGTAAATATAATGGCCTCACCTTGAGTGATAAGGTTCTAGATGAACCCAACCATGAGTGATAATGGAGAGTTTTGAATGTGATATTAGACCTACCATGGTTAATATGGTATTATTTCAGAAAATGGATTTACATTGATCATAATTTATTAACATGGATGTTTGTTAAGTGAGAAGGTTGGTATGTGATATATAGTTGTATGAGACACTACATTTAGTAGTATGGAAGATGTTGGGAGTTGAGTGATGAGCTATATTGAGTGAGAAGTATTAGTCTAGGGCTTTGATAAGGGTAAAAGTAGTGGATACATATAAATATGTTGGGCTAGAAAAGACATGTGTGAAGATAATTTACTATTTTGAAAGCGGTAAATTACTACTTGTGTAGAGGTAATAAAGAGGTTATAAAGAGGTACATGAGGGCAAATATTGATCCTTGCCATTTTTTACTTAGCAGTAATGAGACATGTGGAACTTTTTTAAGGACATGAATTGATTAGTTGAATGAATGTATATATATGATTTCGTATTACAAATGGTGTGAAAATTATTAAGGAATCTTCCATACATATCTTTAATTTCCTTTCATGTTTAAAATTAATCCAATGGTGTTCATGGATCTCATGAATGAGATCTTCCATACATATCTCAACTCATTCATTGTGGTTCTTATTGATGATATCCTTATATACTCACCGACCATTGATATACACATTGGACACCTATAGATTTTTTTGTACACTTTGACCACATTATATGTTTTATAAGATCTCAAAGTGTCACTTATGCTTCCATAAAGTATGTTTTCTTAGGCACGTAATCTATAATGTGGGAATTTATGTGGACCCAACGAATGTATAGGTTGTGGTTTCATGAGAAGGCATACGAAACATGTTTGAGATTGTGGGTTTCATTTGTTTGTTCAGGTTTTACATGTGGTTCATTTAAAACTTTTCCCCTTTAGAAGTTCCTATGACTAGGATTACTAAGAATGTAGTTATGTTTGAGTGGTCAGAAAAGTTTAAAGAGGCCTTCCTAAAAAGTCAATGATGTTTTGATCCTACTGAATTACTATAAATTATGATTCAGAAATGAGGTCTCCAAATTGATCCCCGAGCATGAATTGGACGTATGGACATTTCTTGCATTGGACACAGAATTGTAGTATCTATGTGGAAGGTTCTATATTGTCCTCATCATATCACATATGAAAATGTATCAACATTAGAATGATATTAAATCAAAAATCACAGTCAATGTAATATTTTCAAATATTGCTAACATTTATCATTAAATAAAGGTACAAGGGTCTGATGTTTCTCAACATAATGACGTATTAATCTTGATCTATGGTGGTTGTAGCATTATTACATTCCATAGTAATTGTACCTGGTTGGATTATGCATGGGGATTTTCCTTCTCTTACTAGACTCACTAAATGGTTCTTCCACGGTTTCTACAACATTGATAGTGTAAGTAGGGACATGGCTAGAATTATAGATTCTTCCACGAATGTGCCTTATCCGATATACTCGGGTCCTACGAAATCGTTCTGCAGTTCCCTAATTGGGTTCAAGGAACTCAAGTTTATCTCCATACTCATCCACCTGCCCAACCCCCCCCCCCCACTACCCCACCTACACATCCCCCCCTGCCCAGCCCCCTCCCCCTGCCTAGCCTAACCCCCTGCACATCCCACCCCCTCCCCCACCTGCACAACCACCACCCCGCACCGGCACAACCCCCCTTCCCCCACCCCATCTGCCCAGCCCCCCCACACCTGCACAACCCCCCCACTACCCCACTGGCACAGCCCCCCCCTGTCCAGCCCCACTCCCCCTGCCTAGCCAAACCCCCTGCACATCCCACCCCCTCCCCCACTTACACAACCACCACCCCACCTGCACAACCCCCCTGCCCAGCCCCCCTCCCCCATCTGCCCAGCACCCCCACCTACACAGCCACCCCCAAACCTGCACAACCCCCCCTCCCCCCTGCCCAGCCCACCCCCTCCCCACCAAACCCCCTACACAGCCCCCCCTCCTCCCCACCTCACCCTCGCCAAACACCCCTGCCTCCCCCACAAATTCCCATAGGGTAGTTGATTTTAAGTTTTAATCGTATTTTTTGGGTTTTTGGTGACCCATTCAGGATTCAATCAATGGATACTTTGGAGAAATTAGGTGTTTTGGGATATTTTTTGGGGGTTTAGTTTGGGATAACTCATGTACATGATGTGTAGTTTTGAGAACACACATCATGTGTTCTTCGTACTTGGGAAATATGGGTTTTGGGAACTAAAAGATTAATACAAGGGGGTGGGTTACATGCCATGTAGTGGTGACTCGGGGTGTGCTAGTGGAAGATGACCATGTAGGGTATAAAGCTATATCTAGTGCGAGGTACATGGATAGGCATTGTGCGTGGGTAGACCTTGTGTGGGGGGGGGATATATGGATAGGTACATACATGGGAACCATATGTGGGGTAAAGATTGTGTATGGGGTGATACATTCCACGTAGTAGGGAATTTTTCATGCTAAGTGGGGCCTTATATGTGAATGTACCCAGGTGGGGGTAAACATCATATACCGGAACACATGATGTGTACTTTGGAAAAGTACACACTAAGCAATCTATGTCACATGGAACGAGGGGACATTTTGGGTTACATATCATATACCTAAAGTACAGGTTGGGTACTTTTTTCTCCTTGTTGTGTTTACCCTATTTTAACCCTCGAGTCAGAATTCGACTTATGAGTATTCAATTTTGATCAGTTTTTCATATAAATTTCCATGATGGAATACTTTCTGTGTTTGAATGTGGTCTTTATGGTGTTTTGGAGTAAAACAATTCTTTATCAGGATTTCTTCAAGGATTGGATTCAGAATCCTCCAGCAGGTTGGGTTGTGAGATGAGAATCATGTGTAAGGGTTATTATGAGATCATTAGTTGGAATGGATTGTGAAATCTAAGCTAGTTATGTTCAATGTTCTTTCATATAGATCCTGAAAATTATAATCAAGTAGTATATATGAAGAGATCTTGTTTTATCCTGAAATTTTGGTACCTATTTCTCAAGGTTAGAACAGTTGAGGATTACTGTCTTTTTTTAGGATTGGAACTATTGGAACCATTGGTATGGGATGATGATGTGGGATAGAAGTTATGGTCGGATTTCCTTAAGATATTTATATGCATCAAAGGGACTCTTGAAGATGCCATAATGGGATTGTTATTGATTGAGTGACCAGTGTTTTCTATACCTGTTAATTAATAACGCCCTTGTGGAGTGGTCAATCTTGTACTATAGAGCCCTTGTAAGGTAAAACTTTTATGATTGTCATGAGGACCATTGATAATTCATTGGTTATTCATTTATTTTATATACCCCATTGGGTGCGTTGTTGATAGATGATCAGTAGGAGACGTTGTTGATCGATGATCAGGTTTTTCTAGTCGTTAATGTATTGGTGCTGCCATCAACATGGATGTTCTTTCACACCTGTATCTTATCTTTTCTCACCCCCAGCACATCCCCCCCCTCTCCCCCTCTCCCCCTCTCCCCCTCTCCCCCACCTACACAGCCACCTCCAACCCCCTGTCCACCCCCCTCCTCCTCACCTCACCCCTTCCCATCCCCCCCCAGCACATCCCCCCCTCCTCCCCACCTCATTTTGACCTCTTCAATATCAATCAAAATGATTCTATACAGGTAAATTAAAACAAAATTGCAACCTAAAATGATATATTGCTTTTGTTCATAAGGGGATCATAATAGACAGTACATTGCAGCGAAATGGAACCAAAAAATCAAAAATAAATGAAGGCATACATACTGATTTAAAGTGAATGAACAAAAATTACTTGAATCAAAGATAAGATGACCGGTTGGAAAGTAGAGTTAGAACCCTCGAGAGTAGGTAGGGAAGCAGGGTTCCAAACACAACCTAAAATCGTAAGTGGATCATAATACGTACCCATTTAATGCGGAAGAATTGAGCATTGGAAAACCAGACCTGTCGCGCTGGGAAGTAGGGTTCACGTCGAGAGTCGGTTGGGAAGTAGGATTCCTGTCGAGCTATTGGGAAAAATCTTCCATATGGGTGCGTCGAGCTATGGTTTAGGGTAAAATGAGAAGGGTTATGGGTTCACATAGAGATTTTAGAAAAAAATCGTGAGCGCTGATGAGCGGGGAGCGGCGATCGGCGATCGACGAGCGGTGAGGGGTGGTTGGGATGGGAGCGGCGGCGAGGGGTGGTCGGTATGGGAGCGGTAGCGAGGACGAGAGGAGTATGGGATTGGCGTCGAGGGTTTGGAGAAGTGCGGATTAGGGATAGGAGAAGTATCCTGACAGGACTGTGAACCACCACAGGGTGTCGTCTTGGAGCAGGGACAAATCACAGCATGACCGCGGCGTGACCGCGGCGTGACCGCGGCGTGACCGCGGCGTGTTGGCCCGGTCTAGCGACATCTGCGGAGTAGCATCTTCTGGCCAGGAGCGAAGAGAGCGGGAGGAAGTGGGGAAACATTCCGGTCGTTGCCTCCCTCCCCATTTACTATGGATGGGTAATGTATCTAAAACTCTATCAAGGTATCATACATCGAATCCCGACAGGATTGCGAACCGCCGCAAGGTGTCGTCCTAGAGCAGGGCCAAATCATGGCATTACCACGGCGTGACCGCGGCGTGACCGCGGCGTGACCGCGGCGTGACCGCGGCATGACCGCGGCGTGTTGGCCTGGTCTAGCGACATCTGCGGAGTAGCATCTTCTGGTCAGGAGCGAAGAGAGCGGGAGGAAGTGGGGAAACATTCCGGTCGTCGCCTCCCTCCCCATTTACTATGGATGGGTAATGTATCTAAAACTCTATCAAGGTATCATACATCGAATCCCGACAGGATTGCGAACCGCCGCAAGGTGTCGTCCTAGAGCAGGGCCAAATCATGGCATTACCACGGCGTGACCGCGGCGTGACCGCGGCGTGACCGCGACGTGTTGGCCCGGTCCAGCGACATCCGCAGGGCAGCATCTTCCGGCCAGGAGCGAATGGAGCGGGAGGAGGCGGGGCAACATTCCGGCCGTCGCCCTGCCGCCAAATGATATAACATATCAACTATTTAATATGCTATAACAAGGGATCACCAGAGAAGGTTGTAGCGAGTGACACAATGACGCAACGTCTAAAGGGAAACAAAACGACAGAAAATAACTATCACTACTCTTTGGTTTAGAAGACAGCGCACCTCCATTGAAGGGGTTTTATTATAAAATCATGGCATTGCTTTATCACAAAATTCATTTAATTATATTTAACATTTATTCTATAACTCATTCAGCACAAATCAAATGCAATAAGTTAAGCAACTAGATCAACATAACTATCACTGTGAGTTTTCGCAGACAGCGCACCTCCATTGGAAGGGTTTTATTATAAAAAATGACGTTATTTATCAAATGAAATGATTATATAAAAGAACACTTATTCAAGATATGCAAGTCGATATAATTATGCATAATTAAGAAAGAAGGTAATACAATTTAAAGAATTCTTTAATTAAAGAGACTAGAAGAGGGACCCTACCTCAAGGTGGAACCAAGCCGTCCACTTCGGCTCTTGGATCTTTCTAACTAAAAGCCGATGCTCCCCAACTGAGTATACACACCTTCACACACATGCAAGGACACCTATCCCCTATGCACACACCCACATGGCCATGAGCATGTGCAAGGGGATCCTTACACATATGCTTAAATGCATATACCTGTCTCCACTCTCCTGCGTATGCATTTTTATATATATACATGGGCACACCAAGCCCCATACGTGCATAATCATTTCCATGGTTGACTATACACGTAACGGGGGAACCCACATACATATACTTACTTACCTATGCACACGCAGGCGAGTCACCCTTGACTTGGTGACTCAAAACCAACGAGCAGGGATCAACGCACTACAAAAAGGATATTAAGAACCTTAAAATACATAAAGGACCCTACATAACCAGTGAAAAACCAACCAACAGCATTAAATCCTTACCTCCATTGGCGAGAACCAAATCCACCCGAACCAACACAAAACGATCCAATGCCCTACCAAAAACATAATATGGAGTCAAAAACATTGAAATCCCCAAAATATATGAGGTGCGAGACAAGTAGTAATCATAGAATCTTACCTCGGATTAAAGCCGGCGGATTGAAACAATCTGAACCCCTTCTGGCCTCCTTCGTAGAATATAACTACTCCCTGTCCATAGAAACCAGTAAAAGACCTAAGTGGACAATGCGATAAAGAAAATAAAATAAAAACTAAACTAAAACATACTTGTCTCGTGTGACTATACATGTCACCGCCCAACATATAAGAACCACAACGCCACATAGGTCAAATCATGTTCCTGGAAGCAAGGGGGAAACAAATCCATGTTTCAAAATGATACTATTAAAAAGTACATTCCTATTAATTAACAATTAATCTTCCTATAAATGGTATATAATTAGTTTGGCTCGAGTTTCAGCTTAGTTTGGTTTTGTTCAATACAAGTTTGTTTGGGAAATTACATGGCTACACCATTACTAAAGGGTCAAGATAGGTTGTGGTGTAAAGTTATTGTGGAATGGGAGGATGAAAACATTATTAGAAGTGATTCCAACTAATATTCAATGACCAAAACTTCCTAGATGATCTTAAACAAGCTAGATCTTGAGATCTCTTAGATATTGAGTAGGAAAAATTGTTAGTGATTGAATATGAATCAACATTCACTAATATGGTAAGTATATGTCAAATCATATGATTAATATAAGGCTTAAGGCATGAAGATTTTTGATGAAGCTATGACTAATGATGTGATCATGGACCAGTCTTCTGATTTTTCTCACCTATATATTTGTGGTTAGTATGCTGTCTTTGGAAAATATAGGTTTTACATGAACATGGAAGGGGAGTTTTTTAATTCCTCATTCATGTGGAGGAAATACATCATTTAGCAGTTAGAAGATGAAGTATAAGCACCTCCATAGGTGATCAACCATTACTTAAATTAATTGTTTCTTTAAATAAGAATTCTTATGTATATAAAGATAGTATTAAGAGCCTCGATAGACCCTTAAACACTAACTTGATTATTCGATCATAGATTGACAAGGGATTGATTATAACTATGTTCCATGGGATTCATGGAGTCTAATGACGGTAAATGAAAGTAAATAGATTAACATAGTAGACCTATAGATATGGTGTTCACAAGCCACCTAGGTTTAGATAAAATTCTTTAGTGATTTTATGGAAATGAAATCACCCTGTCACTAGATATCAATTGGGATATGAGTGGTCTAACATATGTCTTATAATTTGGATGATATGTGTATGGACTAGATGAGGGTTTAGATCAAGTAAAATATTCCTAAGAGGATTGGGCCTTATGGTGATAAATGTGGAAATTGTACGTCTAGTGTTTGATGAGGAAATACTTATGAGGATGGATTGGAATCTTGGTGGGTTCTTAGAGTGGGATGGTCCCTCAGAGTCTATAAAATGTATTATGATAGGTTTTACTCCATTTAATGATTCAGAAGTTAAACTAAGGAGATCAAGGATGAGATGCTACTGTGAGTATTGGGTATTGTCGGACATACTGGAATTATAATGCCAAGAGGCTTGGTGTGTTAGTGGGGCTGGGTTAAAATACATGATTTTAATGAGGTTCTTGACCAGATTCTTGATAATATAATTAAAGAATGGTCAACATGCCGAGAGAAGACTATAGTGTGTGGGATGAGGATTATGGGATAATCCTCGAGAGATGAGTCTATACTATGTGACTGAGAGGATAGAATACGATATGTTTGATATGATTGGGTGAGTGTCCAACCCATGTGAGGAGGATACGATGTATGGAGACACTTGGGGTTATTTATGATATCTCATGGAGACATTTGGGGTTATTTCAACATACTCCGGAAATGTTCTCACATTATGTTTTAGAAAAACAAATCCATCTCATGGAAGACCCGAAGGCTACTCTAGCTTCCAATGTTTCCTCACACAAACAAGTGAGAAACCTCACCAATTAACCATAAGGAAAAAAAAGAGATTTCATAGTCAAATAAGGGGTGGAAAAAACAAACTAGTAACTGCATAATCAAACAAGTTACCACATGGACAAGAAATCAAATGCATGATCAAATAAGTGACACCATGAATAAAATTATAATTTGAAAATGTAAAAGGCTCTAATCACCCTCTTGAAACCTCCAAACCTCATAAAACACAAAGGGTTTTATAAATTTGGGACCCTATAACAGATATCTCTCAAATAATTAATGTCCTTTAGAATTTAAAACAAACTTGAAAAGGAGAGAAAGGGGCCTGAACATCCACCCTATGAAATGACTCCCAAGGATATCATTATATAAAGAACATAACTTCACATCATATGAACAAGGTTCATAACCATGCAACATCATTAAATAACCAAAAAAACACTCTCGTGTGAGATGCCTCTCAAAAAAGGGCAAATCCATTAAAAAACATCACATCGAAGAAGAGAAACGATCTCATAAAACAGTATAAAGTCAAACACATTGTATCAACAGAAAGGAAACAAGAAAAGAATCTAAATAGGGAAGATCACCCCTCAAACAAATTGGGATACTGATTATAATACACATGTCATGCAGTTATTGGGTTTCACGTATGCAAATGTGGAATCAAAAAACATTGATTCAATATACAGGTGAACTCAATGATGTATTGTTGAATCACCCTCCTTTGGATAATTTTGTAAAGGCAATAATCATCAACAGAGCTAAAATAAATCATATAAAACATTGGAAATGACAGTTATATATCCTGAATGAATCATATAAATACTAATAATAACTCATAATTAACCTGAATTCAAACTTAAAGAGAGTTAGAATTGATGCTTACACAGCAGAAGGGGGATTCGCGAGCGACCATGAGCGGGAAGCTGCGAGCGGCGAGCATGATTTAGGATGGGAGGAGGGGAACTCAAGGGGGGTGAGACCGGCGGTAATGACAGGAGGAGAGAGCGGCAGTAATGACAGGAGGAACGGAGCGGCCCTGTAGGGTTTGGATAACTTTGGCTTGAAGGGGGATGTGTGGGAGCCGATGAGCGGGGAGCGGCGAGCGGCGAGCGGCGAGTGGCGAGTGGCGAGTGGCGAGCGGCGAGCGGCGATCGGCAAGTGGCGAGCGGCGAGCGGCGATCGGCGAGCGGCGAGCCGCGAGGGGTGGTCGGTATGGGAGCCCTGGTGAGGACGGGAGGAGTATGTGAGTGGCACCGAGGGTTTGGAGGGGTGCGGGTTAGGAATCGGAGAAGAATCCCGATGGCAGAAGTGATTTTAGATGTATATTTCCCAACGGTTCATTTGAACCGTTGGAAAAACCGGTCCATATGATCTATATCCCAACGGTTCATATGAACCGTTGGCATAGGGTCTTTTTCCCAACAGTTTATTAAAACCGTTGGGAAAAAAGCGTTGGGAATGATGGAATTTCCAGTAGTGATTGTAATGTTTTAAATGGATTTGAATATGGATAATGACATGCATGAGAGGTCTTCACCTCATGAATTGAATTACATTTGAGACCATGCCTTTGATAATGTTTAATTTGAAATGAATAAGAGGTTATGACTTATGTATTATGATACAAATGATTATGCCACTTATATATATATATATATGGGTTATATAAAATGAAATGGATAGGAGGTGATGCACCATGCCAGTTATATATATTACACACCTTTATAGAGGTTGTTTACGATGATAAGGGGTGATGAGATGGAAGGTAATCACACTTCCTTTCATCAGTGTTGAGTATGACATCTCACACTACTACTACTATATAGGCGATGGGCTTTTGAGCACCACGTTCCATCTTAGAGTGTTTCCATGGCATTCACACTCTCCATCCTGAGTGATGTAGCATAGAATCTCTCACTCTGTTGGGGTGTAGGGCATGCACCCTATCGCTAGAGGTTTTAGGCTCGATAGACTGGTGATGGATGTCTATGATTTACGTCCCGGTCCACCCAACACTAGTATTCTAGGTATATGGTCATTAGGCTTCGACACACACTTGAATCATATAGGTGGATTCAATATATAACTAAACTATATATTATATATATTATTACTATATATATAGTCATTGATTATACATTCTTTCCAACCATGAGCCAAAGAAGGTATAGACATCAAGTGTCCCTTAGTAACCTGGATGAGTGGTTGTTTATTTATTTAGTCCTGTTTATTATTTCTCTATACCTACACACTAATTAATTTGTATTTCACATAATGAATTGGGCTAGACACCGCAGGTGATGCCCTACTGAGACTTATATCTCAAACCCTACTCGGGCCGCCATTGCATTAGGGTATCTAAGTAGACCTTCTTGTTCATAGGAACTTGGACTTTGCTTGTTGTCATGTGCTTGTACCTGGGAGTTAGGAGCACAGGACCGAGCTGGAGCTCGGGATGCTCGTGGAGTTTCCCTCAGGGCTTATCGCTATTTTATTTATTTATTTATTATACTATATCTTGATTCCCATGGCATGTATTATGTTGTAGTTTAAAAATCATCTTCCATACATGCACTGTTGTAAATTTTTGTTTTTCATCTCTTATATATTTAGTTGATTACTATTATTCTTCCACTTTCATTTATTTATTTATTACTGCTTCCATTGTTGTATGTTGTTCTATTTTGATTGTACCATTGTGATACTATAATAAGAGGATATAGTCTCCCCACCATCACCTCATGATACCCTCATTGCTAGTCGGAAACCTCTAGCATACAAAGAGACATGCTTGAGGCCATGTGACCCACCAGTATGACTACCTATTTTGTGGAAGGTTAGGCCAGGATTCTACAAAGTGGTATGAGAGCCTTATTTTTCCCATTGTCTTGCTGTTTTGGGATGGTAGATAAGAGACTAGGAATGTGTTAGCGCTTGGTAAATTGTGTAATTTCTGCAACTTGTTGATTTATGGAATTAGGGAAATTTTCCCTTGGCCCATTATGTAAAGTAAGAAGCATTATATGCATCATCATAGACATATATAAAATTCACATTCCATGCCATGTAGTTACATTTATAGGTTTCCTGCTGATTTGAATTGTGTTCCTTGAGTGCTATGCCATGCTTTTATTTCATCAGCATATAAGGCCCCAACCTTAAACATTACTTAATCTTGAGTTATTACAAGATTACACCTTGAGGATCTTTTTAAGTTTAGAGTTTTAGATAATTAGATCATAAAACATGCATTACATTCCACATTTAAACAAAGTGGTCACATAAAAGATAGTATTAATTTTTCCCATCAATGGAAACATATTTAAAATAAAACATGGATTATTTCTTGACACTTCCTTGACACTATCATCATATCATGTACCTTTCCCTTGACCTGTGAAAAACATTTCAAAAACTTGGGATGAGCATAAAAAGCTCAGTATGGGATATAAAAATATGGAAAGGAAACATGAGTTCATATATACATAAGAATGAAATAATACTTTACCCATAAAACATAAGCGCTTTAACATACCTCATCAAATCATGAATAAATTATAGAAATCATAATATATAAAGGTAACTTGAGACATTCATAACATTCTTACGTAGGGAGTAACCCTCTTAGTTACATTTGGAATACCCATCACAGTATATTCCCTAAATCTCTTCGGAGAAACCTTAACGTTTCACTCCTTCGCGTTACCCAATTCATTGGAGAGCTATATCGGGATCACCCGCCCTTAGTTTATCACGAAACCACCCGTCTTCATAATAATGCCCAAGAACCTCAACATAATCGTATCACATAAAACATGCATAAAGGAAACATAAAATTTACACCTTTCAATCACAAGATATCAATACAACACATTGATATAAAAACATTATGAAAAACATTTTCAATACCAAAATAAAATAAAAGTAAAACATGGTATTTATGTTTCTTTTAAAAAAAGGTATGGCTTGTAGAGGAAGCTGAAACTCAAATAATGGTCACAACGGTGGAGAAGTCGTTGACGCCGCATACGTACGACAAAAAAATTCCCTTTTTTCGTTTAGTAAACACTTCGTATAAAAAATATTCCTTTTGAATAAATGTAAAAGTCAAAGGGGTTTATACACCGTATAAAAGAAGGTTGTGTATAAAACAAAATATGCCTCAATAAAAGGAGATTGAGACGAAGTCCCATACCTTGGGTCCGACTTGACTCAGTCGTTCTTTAATCTCCTGAATAATAAACTTGAGAGTTAATTTCTACTTGTTTAAGAACCTTTTTCAAGTTCATTATTCCTTTTATATCACTTATTTCCATGTCATGAACACTATGTAATTATTTAAGTTAATAACGGTCGTTTTAATGATCAATGGTACTTGAGTAAAAAATAAACCCTTTATAATTACAAGTTGTTCATGTATCCATTATATCCAGAATGGTATTAATGATTTAGATATCATATATATCATATATATCCAGTACATGCATGCATTTATAATATTATATAACATTTAGAGGTAAGAAATGAAATGCACCGTTCATGGAGACGGTAAGCCGTACGTACGCATGAACGCTACTTTCATTTCTATTTCGTATTTTATAGAATGGAATCATAATGATATAAAGGTATATTATAATTCCAGTGTAATATCATATATAATATCATAACTCCATCCTTTATACGTCCCACACATGGTATTTAACGAATCAAATCACTTTGAGGGGGCGGTAGTCCGCACTTCCTTAAATGAAGATATCATGTTTACCCATAATGGAAACCATAAAGGTATGCCCAAAATAAAAAATAAAGAAGCTTAAGGAAAACATAAACATATTATATATCATATATAAATATATTGTCATCTTAATTTCCACCTTTGAAGGTGTTAAAATAATGTTGAACAATCATCGTTTCGGGAGGCCGAAATTTGCCATCCACAGAAACAGTATGTTCTTTAACCATTAGATGTAGGTGTGTGTAAGTGTAGCTCGAAAGCTTCTTAGAAAAAAATCCTATTATATTGAAGATACTGTATTTGTTACAAAATAAATGAATAAAAAGAGTTTATGGGGTTGGAGAAGCAAAATAAAACAAAAGGACTCAAGTGAAGACATTACCTTAAAATCGGGTAACTCCCTTTGGTTTGAGCTCAAAGGCTTCCTTGGGAAGACTTCTGCCCAAAGTGAGTCTTCAAGGAGTAAGATAGGTATGTTTATAGACACAATGGGCAGGGGTTGGCCGAGCCAAAGGTTTTTGAAGTGTGGGTAAAGTGGTAGAGGTGGGGGCCTTTTATAAGAGGAGAGGAGGGGCACTCTTGGAAAGTAAGGAAATGTTACTTTATTTTAGAATGAGTTTCGGATTTTAATGGTCCCACATTGATGTGTTTCTAGGATAAGGTGATAAGGGTTCTCAATCCACCCATCCAATAGGTTTTTGACATGTTTAGGTCTTAGATTTTACATTATCTTTCCATTTTATTTAAATCGTTAAATAATGAGGTAATCGCTGCATCATCATGGTGTCATACATAATTTAATTAATTTAATGTCTAAAAATTATAAAAAAATACTATGATATAGGAAATCTTTTTAAATTTCCAATGAATATTTATAGTCAAAAATATGATTTGTATAACCCCATGTAAAAATTGTTTTGGTAAAACAACTCATGTTTGTGACATTTTTATTTTAACATTAAATAAAAAGATATTAATGTCATTTTCCAACTAAAGTGGCTCCATGGGGTCCCCAAGTTGACCCATGGATTTTCTTGGTTGGCCATGACACATCCAATAAGGGTAGGACATGTGTCTAGGTCATTTCATATTATTAAAACATTATTTTTACCTTAAACTACACTAATTACCACTAATCGCGATTAAAAACATAAAAGTTACTATTCACCAAAAAATTATTTTAATCCCATTGAACCACATTTTACTTCTTAATGACAACCATGTATGTCGGATTTTTGAAATTCAAAACATAGAGGTGGTAAGATTTCATTTAAACGAAAAATCAGTTTTTTAAGTACCACTTAGTGGTTTCACTATTCATAAAAATTGAAGTTTTTCAGAAAAATACCAAAACTTCACCCTAAGCTATATTTGATATTCTGAATTTAAAAATGTTGTCTTTTTTACAAAATTAAAATCATATGAGTTACATTAATTAATTTAATAATCAATTCCCGCTGTCATGACAAATAACATGTTTTTATGAAACAATAAGTATCAAAAGATTGACACTAGTTTAAGTCCGATTTCAAAGTGAAATTAATTCCAACGACCACTATTGGATTTAATGGTAAAAGTATATTCTAATTTCACTTTAAAACCAATTCAAAAGATAATCTAATCATATAAATAAATTAGACTAAAAAGAGGTTTTGAATTAAAATACAACATTTTACACTATTCATTAAAAAATGAACTTTATCGGAAAAATACCAAAAATTTACACAAAGTAAATTTTGATGTCCCAATTCTAAAGAAGAGTTTTATTTGTTCCAATAGAATGTATAAAAGTGACCAAAACTATGTTTAATGATGTTTCGCCATCAAAAGGCGATAAGTGAACCTTTAGTGAAAACTAGGGCATATACGCCTAAAATTGAATTCTTTCCGTATTGTAAGCCTTTATATTTTATTAGATAAAAGTAAAAACATTTAAAAAACATATATAATCATATTTTAGTTATTTATATCCATTCCCGCCAATACAATGGCTATGTGTTAACTACCATTTAAAATAATATTATTTTATTACTAGTGTGCAACGTAAGTTTTCAAAGAAACTCATCGTTGCGTATCGAGTACACTATTGAACATAGAAACCCCTTTAAAGTAAAATTAATATTTAATTTGCAAATATTAATAAATATGAAAATTTATTATTCTTTATTTACCTAGGATGTTACACAGCATGCCAGTTATGATAACATTATTTAGTGTTTATATGCCATGATTTTGTTTTTATAGTATGATTTCTATGTTACTGCTTATGATAAAATGATAGTTTTATATTGATATGTAATTGGTTGCATGGGCCAAATTTTATTGGTTGCAATTACGATGAGAGATAGTTTTCAGTTTTAAGGTGTATGGGTGACCTATAACTAGGATAAGGTAGCCTGTGTATTCAAACCATCCTTGAGAATTCTATATATATATAAAGGCTTCTAAAGTTAAGTGATAAAGTGAAATTGGTTTTGATTAAATGGGATCTAAATACCACCTGTAAAGTGTGTGGTCACTTTATAGACTGGTAGATGACCACTCATATCACTGGACAATTATATATATGAGCATGTTATATTGTGAAATGACTATAAATGTAAAGGGATATTTAATTTTAATCTGAAATAAATTGGGTAACTGCTAAATGAACAATTAGGCTCAAGTAGGTCAGTTGGGGCATGTTTCTTATGAGATGACCCATTTGGGTGTTTTTAAACTTTAAAAATTAAGTAAATGCTATTAGTTTTATTTCTAAAGAACCCAAGTTGGCTTAATAGGACCCTCATAGGTCACCTTATATTTCAAATGACTTAAAATGATTTTTTTGTTCAGTTTCTTAATAAAGACGGGATTTCTATAAATGTTAAATGTTTTAAAAGGAAGTTTTATTAGACTTTCCTATTTTTCCTTGTCTTTTAACAATTTCTTTAATTTTATAATTTTCACTTGATGTTTTGGATTAAATCTTTTAAATTACTAAAGATCGAACATGAATCAATTTAATTTCTTTAAAATGGAACCTATAGTAGTGTCCTTTGTTCAAAACCTTGGGTAAGGGTAGTTTGATTTTCTCTTAAGTAGCATTGGAAGGGAAACAAGAGTGTTTTCCATAGGCTTACCCCTTTTTAGCAGTGGATTAAAGATATTATTAGAGCTAGTGAAATATATTTTATGTGACTTACTAATAAGGTCAGTGCTTGTTCTTTCATAAGGGGCTATCCCATGGTAGGTATCACCCTTAGAGCCTTAAATTCCTCAATAATCCTGTGAGTTTTATGAAGTTTAGTGTTGTTCGGGTGTTTTTGTCCCAAGTAGGAATATTATCTTTTTAAATTAAACCCTTGTTCAGATGGTTGGTCATGTTTATTTTTCATTTGTTATAGGTGTGAGAATAAATTAATTATCAGTTTCAACAAGTTAGACATTCCTCAGGCATGGTCGACTGCTTCATAGTTTGCATTACCCTTTCTTTTCCTCAATGGTGGATAACTTGGCGTGTCTCATCCAAGTGAAAGCTCAAATGGTGCAGTAAAACTCTGAGCTAAATCTATTTTTTTTCTACTTTATACTCGAATTCATAGGGATTAAATCCTCTAGATAGTATCTAGGGTGTGACTCTCATCTCTGAAACCTCGAGTTAGTATGGGTTCACGTATGCGGTACCTGTTGAGTGCTAAATGTTGTAATGAACTGGTTGAGTTCAGTGAAATCATTGAGCCTTGTGTTGTTAAATACATACTCGGTTCATCTGTATAGTAGAGTGTCTTGTGAGTATGGATTCAAGTTCATCAAAATTCTCAGGATGGAGTTTCAAGTGACTCAGGTGTTTTGATATGCCAGTCGGTCTGGTTTTGGCTTTCTTTGAATGCTTTGACATTGTCATCGTGGATTAGATGAGAATCACACATTAATTTAATGTGTCCTTGGTCTAGCACGCTTGTGATTCATATAATTTATCTTCTCTATCATTGACTAGGATACTCTTAAGGCAGGGAGCGTGATCGCATAGCGATTCACTATTCAAATCCACCCTTACACTGATGTTTTAAACTAGTTTTGCAATGAATATTCCAAATATAATAATAAACTTAACTTTATGTTTGAATCAATTAATTAATGTTTTTCACTGTTTAATAGGGAAATTTTACTTGTTTCAGTTTTTACATTGGAGGAGGATGTGATTTAGAGATCCCGTGATGGAATTTAAGCAAAATGGGCCAAACTGCGCGAGAGCCCAAGCATGCATGTGGACAATTATTTGTATTGTGGATAATACGTGAATCTAATTGGGATAAAAATGGGTTTATGAGTGAAAGAAATGTGGGATACATTTCTCTAGAAGATCATGGATCCCAATTTGTCCATTTGGAGGTCCAAAATAGGCCCACAATGTGAAGAAATTCTGGGCGGGCCAGATTAGACCACCCTTCTGTATTTGGGCCATAACTCAGGCCTCAGAGATCCAATTGGGCTGATTCCACCTCACTTGGAGAGATAACTCGAAGCTCAAACTCCCTAATGAATTTCAAGTTATTTTCACGCGTTTTTTAGTCAACCATCTGGATAAAGATGGAGTAAAAATTCTTCCTTGAATAGTCACCTAGCCCTTTAGATACTTGACCACTTTATGTGGAAATTTTGTTGTAATTGACCATAAAATCACTCCTCCCCCTAATTATCTCAGTGTCACGATAATTTTTAAGGGTGATTATAATTAGAGATCTTTATTCATCCATTCTATCCCTCTTCTCCCACATGTACTTCTAAACCTCTAGTGATTAATTTGGGGGGTATCCTTTATTGTAATCTCGATCTCCACGCTTGTAATCTTCATAAGGTAATTGAATTTCTAGGTTTATTGTCAATTGTTCTTAATTTATACCTTATTAATTTGTGTATATTCTGGTATGATCAAATACAAATCAAAGGACCAAGAATCCTCATGCTTCCATGCATAACCCGGATCTTGTGATGATTTGAGTGCGGTTTCCTCTTTTCTCACCCCTTCCCTTTCATGAGTGTGCGAATGGATTATGTCAGTTGATAAATTCTAGGATATTGAACCCATGAATATGAATGTTCTTGTCTTGTGGAATATTTTATCATTAACACAAATCTGGACATCTCATCATGTTGTTGATGTGATGTCTTGATTGAGTTCCGCTTTTACATCGATTCAAGTTTGTTGATTTTGAGCGGTCGACGATAATCAATATCATTGATCAATCAAATAATAGGTGGTAACCTATTAATAACTCACATAGAATACTAGTTTTAGTGTGTATAAATCAATAAATCAATGATCCTTCCCATTCCCTTGAGAGTGATGACAAATTGAGCATCAATGGACACTTACCCGGGTTGATCACAATTTCTCTATCTTATTTCCATCACTTAGTAGTATAGTTTCAATCTATGTTTTAAAATAAAAAAAACCAAAGTTTTATAAATCCCCATTAATCTTTTATTTTCATAATCAGAACCTTCTTTTTAAATTAATGATATAAGGATCCGTCGAGAGACGACCTAGGATTGCTACTATGTTGCAGAAATTCTAGTTAAAAATAAACATCTAATTTGACGCGCTCGATAACACGATAAAATTTTGGCGTCGTTTCTAGGGAGCCAAGATCATTTTATTCTTTATTTCCTTTTATTTTTTTATTTTACTTCTTAATTAGCACTCCTTTTAATACCCACACCCATTTGACTGTTTTTGTTTTGGTTTTTTGTTTCTATTTTTGGTTGTTTTTGTGTGTTTTCTCTCTCTCTCTATTATTATTCTACATATCTCTATATATAATTATGTTATATAAAATTATATTCTACTTTCACCATTATTAAGTTATTTTATCCATATTCAACCATAAAAAAAACTTCATAACTTATTTGTACGACCTGATCAGAAAAAGAAAAACTGCTTGAATTTGACCCTGAAATTGAAAAGTCACTTCACACACAAATCAAGGAATCTAGATAAGGAAAATCAAGTAACACTAAGGAACCCCTTGTGGAATCTCAAGTGGTTATAAACCAATCAATAATTAAACCCAATCAAACTCAAGAAAACATGGCTTCAAATAATCAAACCTTAAAATAACTAATCACCCCGGATGTGGAGTACCAACCTGCATACATCCAATATCCTGAAGAAGCAGCCAACTTTGAGCTGAGATCGGGCCTCATCAACCTACTTACCAAATTACTTGGTCTTCCTAGTGAGGACCCTCATAAACACCTTAAGGAGTTTCACTTAGTGTGCTCCACCATGAAACCCCAAAATGTCTCTAAGGACTTAATTAAATTTAGGGCCTTCCCTTTCTCCCTTGATGGTGTAACCGAAGATTGGATATACTATTTTTCTACCACAATTGGGGATTGGAATGACCTAAAAAGACTCTTTTTAGAGAAGTTCATCCCTTCCTCCCGAACTACATCAATCAGGAAAGAAATTTGTGGCATTAGGCAATCAAAAGGAGTGATCCTTCATGAATATTGGGAGAGATTCAAAAGACTTTTCTCAAGCTTCCCCCACCACTAGATTAGTGAATAACTATTAATACAATACTTCTATGGGGTACTTATCCCCATGGATCATGGAATGATTGATGTAGAAACTAGTAGTGCCTTGGTTGATAAAACTCCTTCCGTTACTCATGACTTAATAGCCAACATGACTCAAAATGCACAACAATTTGGTACACAAGCTATTGCACCAACCTGAGGAGTTTATGAGGTAAGTCATCCATCCTTAGAAAAAAAGGTAGATAACAAGCTTGATGATATGCATACCCTTCTAAGGCAATTAGTTCAAGAACAAGGTAACTCTCAATCTCCTCTTTTTCCATTACATTGTGGAATTTGTTCTGACAATACTCATTTTTTTGACCAGTTCCCACAACTTCAAGATTCACCTGAGTCTTGCGCAGCCGTGTTCCCAGGGCATCCATTCCAACAAGCACCTCCCTTCAAGCAAGAATAATTCAGGCCACATCCAAACCCTGTGTGGCAAGCACAACCCCAGTACCGACAAGGAGGAAACTCAAGATACCCCAAGCAGAATTGGTATCAATAAGGCCAAGGTATGCAACCTTCCTATACTTCAACTTCTCAAAACAATCATCCTCCTCCTACCAAATCTGAACCAAGCCTTGAGGATATGGCGAAACAAATGGAGACCCAGAACCTTCAGTTCCAATAGACCAAACAATCATCAATTCAAGACCTATGAACTCAAGTGGGGCAGTTGTCAAACACCATCCGTGAACTTAAGATGCAAGGTTTTGGACAACTACTGTCCCAACCCATTGCCAATCTGAAGGAAAAAGGTAATGTATGTGAATTCACACTTCTTAGTGGTAAAGAAGTCTCTCCTTCTACTAATTCTGCACAATAGGTATGCCCCCTCTTGAAAACTATCTTTCCCAACCCCCAAAAACTTCAAGTAAAGAAAAACAAGAAAAAAAGGGTAATCAAATTATCATTGATGATTCAAATGAATGATACATTCCTCTTACTTTCCCCCAAAGACTCTCTAAATCTAAGAAGAATTTTGATAATGAGATTGATAAAGAAATAATGGATACATTTAAAAAGGTTCAAGTTAACATTCCTCTATTGGATGCAGTTAAAAAAATCCCTCAATATGCCAAATTTCTTAAAGAGCTTTCCAGCCATAGAAGGAGGCTGAAGGGTAATGAGAGAGTGAACTTGGGAAGGAATGCCTCGGCCTTGATTCAACCAGCAATGCCAACCAAATGCAAGGATCCAGGCACAATCAAAATACCGTGTACCATAGGTGAGACCTTATTTTCTGATTCTATACTAGATTTAGGTGCTTCTATTAATGTAATGAATCAATCTGTTTATACTTCTCTATAGGTTGGAGAGCTTCAACCAACATGAATTGTCATGTAACTTGTAAACTAGAGTACTACGCATCCAATTGGAGTGATTGAGGATGTCCTTGTAAGAGTGAAGAATCTCATATTCCCCACTTATTTATACATTCTTGAGATGGAAGATACTCAAACCCAAGGATATGCCCCTCTCATACTTGGGAGGTCATTCCTCAAAATAGAAAATACGATCATCAAAATTCACAATGGTACACTTTCCATGGAGTTCGAAGGAGAAAAGGTAAGTTTTAACATCATTGAGTCTATGAAACACCCTATTTAAGAGCACTCCACTCTTCCTATCTATTCGATGGAAGTGCTCTCAAATGATGCACACACACACAATTCTCTCCTCAAACCATACTCTGATTCATTTTCCCCTTCTTCACCCTTGGATTATTTGAGTCTTGATTCATGTTTTGAGTGTTTAATGGGTTCTGAAAAGTGTAAATTTTGTGTTTTAATTGATGAGTGTGTTCATTATGAGGTACCCATGATCGTCTATGATTCTGCAAATCTCATTTCAATAGATTCTCTATCCTTAGAGAATAAACATGAGTAGATAGACAGTTTCATGGACCTCACTCCCCCTAAACACCCTCCCTCAATCAAAAAACCACCAGTTTTGGAACTTAAACAACTGTATTATAATTTAAAATATGTGTATATTGAGGGTATTGACCAATTTCCCATCATTATTTCCAATAACCTCTCTCCATAGCAAGAATCAAAATTGCTCAACCTTTTGAGAGAGTGTAAAAAGGCAATAGGATGGACATTGGATGATATTATAGGGATTAACCCATCTATTTGTATGCACCACATATTTTTGGATGATGAGGCTAAGCCCATAAGACAATCTCAATGCCGGTTGAATCCCACTCTCCTTGAAGTGGTAAAATTAGAAGTTAGTAAATTACTTGCTGTGTGAATCATTTATCCTATATCTGATAAAAAATGGGTTAGCCCAGTGAAAATTGTGCCTAAAAAATAGGAATAATATTTGTGTAAAATGGAAGGAATTAATTGGTTCCAACACATGTGAAAAACAGTTGGCGAGTCTGTATTGACTATTGTCGACTGAATCAAGCCACACAGAAGGACCACTTTACTCTACCTTTAATCGACCAAATGTTAGAATGATTAGTTGGTAAGTCCCATTATTGTTTCCTTTATGAATATTCAGGTTATTTCCAAATCCATATAGCCCTATAGGATCAAGAAAAAACAACATTTACCTGTCCATTTGGCACATTTTCATACAGAAGAATGCATTTCAGTCTATGTAATGCTCTTGGTACTTTTCAGCAATGTATGTTGAGTATTTTTTATGAGTACATTGAGAGTTATATGGAAGTATTTATGGATGATTTCATAGTTTATGTTTCTTATTTTGATTATTGTTTGGAACACCTAGGTTCTGTCCTCTGTCGCTGCATTGAAAAAGATCTTGTTTTAAATTATGAGAAATGTCATTTCATGGTTGAGCGGGGGATAGTTATTGGGAATATCATTTCAAATAAAGGAATTCAAGTTGATAAATATAAAATTGAATTAATTTAATCCCTTACATATCCAAAATGTGTTCGTGAGGTGTGATATTTCTTGGTTCATACTGGTTTTTACCGTAGATTCATTAAAGACTTTAGTAAGATCGCACTTCCATTGTCCCGATTATTACAAAAGGATTCTGAGTTTGTGTTTGTTAAAAATTTTGAGGATGTATTAAATTCACTAAAAAGGAGTCTCACATCAACTCCCATCATCCAACCACCAAGGTGGGATCTCCCCTTCGAACTTATATGTGATGCCTCTAACTTTGCAGTTGGGGCAGTTTTATTACAAAGGGTTGAGAAGGCTCCTCATGTCATTGCGTATGCCTCGCATACCCTTGCCTATGCCCAGGTAAACTACACAACCACTAAAAAATAAATCATTTATATTTTGTTTTCCTTGGAAATTTTTTGTTTAGATCTTCTTGGGTCAAAATTGATTGTGTTTTCTGATCATGCTACCCTTTGATTTCTCCTAAAGAAACCTGAAGCTAAGCCCCACCTCATACGGTGGATGCTTCTCCTCCAAGAGCTTGACCTTGAGATTAGAGATAAGGGGGGGTGGGGTGGAAAATGTTGTAGCTGACCACATTAATAGGATTTCTCCACCACTGGACCACCACGTTGACTCATCCCTCCCCATTGGAGAATTTTTTCCTCATGAG
Organism: Viscum album; assembly: GCA_963277665.1. NCBI lineage: Eukaryota > Viridiplantae > Streptophyta > Magnoliopsida > Santalales > Viscaceae > Viscum > Viscum album. The sequence continues at coordinate 661,805,987 of OY728150.1, forward strand.
AACCTTTATGATGTTGTGGACCTTACCCCCTAGTATGGGGACATTGTGAATTTTCTAGAAACATCTAGAATCCCCACTGATTTCAGCACTTCCCAATCCTATAGACTTAATAATGATTCTCAATGGTACATTTGGGATGAACCATACTTGTGGAGAATTTGTAGTGACCAAGTTGTTCGTCGGTGTGTTCCTGACCACGAGTTCACCTCTATTTTGACCTTCTGCCACACCTTGTCCTATGGGGGTCACTTTGGGTCTCAAAGTACAGATCAAAAGGTATTTGACTAAGGAATTTATTGGCCAAAATTTTATAGGTATGCCCATATATTTTTCAAGCCATGCATTCATTGTCAATTCAGAGGGAATATCTCCAAGAGGAATGAAATTCCCCAACATCCCATGTTATTCTGTGAATTTTTTTATGCATGGGGCATTGAATTCATGAGGAATTTTCCAAATTCATTTGGTTTTGTGTACATATTATTGGTTGTGGACTATTTATATAAATGGGTGGAAGAAAAGGCCACCAGGACTGATGACTCTCGAGTTGTTGTTGATTTTGTGAGGTCCTAATTTTTTAGTCGGTTTGGTTTGCTGAGATTCATCATTAGTGATCAGGTTCACATTTTTGCAATCTCAACATGAAAAATTTTCTTCTTAAGTATAGGGTTGATCATAAAATCTCCACTTTATATCACCCCAAACTAATGGACAAGAAAAAATCTCAAATAGGGAAGTTAATAGAATCTTGGAAAAACGGTACAACCCAACATGAAAGATTGGAGTTTGTGCTTGGATGATGCACTTTGGGCATACCGTACAACTTTTAAAACCCCAATAGGAATGTCACCATATAGATATATGTTTTGAAATGATTGTAACCTCCTGGTGGAGGTAGAATACCATGCATATTGGGCTATTAAATAATGTAATATGAATCTTTCAGATACAGGTGAGCATATGAAGTTGAAGATTCAAGAGTTGGAAGAGATTCGATGTGGTGCATATGAGAACTCAAAAATCTATAAAGAGAAGACAAAGGCTATCCATGATAGCATGATTTATCAGTGGAAGTTTCATATTGGTGATAAGGTCCTGATGTACAATTCCAGGCTAAAGCTCCACCCAGGTAAGCTTCGTTCACGATGGCTCGGTCCTTATAATGTTACTAATGTTTACCCTTTTGGTGCAATACATATTTTGCATGAGAAGAGTGGAATGAGTCTTACCATCATTGGGAAGTGACTTAAACACTTATATGAGTATTTTCTAAATAATATGGTGGAGAAAATCCACCTTCTAGAAGCAACATACCAGTGAAACACACCAGGTTTTATCCTTAATTCTCACATTCTCAATTATTACAGTGAGAACACTGCACATTCTAGGTGTGTGTGTGTGTGTGTGGGGGGGGGGGGGGGTGGATACATTTTTGGGTTCATTAGGATTTCCATTTTCTTTCATATTTCTTCTCTGTGTCACCTTCTTTATGTTATTTTTACCCCCCCTTATAGTCACCAAATCATAGAACTTACTAAAAATGCATGTTGAAATTTTTGATTCCATGTTGTTTTAACATTTGATGAAAACCTGTCACTATTATAGAATGAATATTTGTATAAATTTAACATCAGGGAGTGATTTTTAGTGAATTGGGTTTCTGTCAATTATATAAATGGTTGTATCTATATGAAACCTTTGAGATTATTGATGCCCCTTGTGTGAGTAGTTTTTGGTAAAGCGGTGTCACTAATATCTCCACACATTTTAGCACCAAAACACAAAGTGTGAATATTTATTACTCAATATAAAGGTAAATATATGTTAGGTTAATATTTTTCAGCTTTAAATAATATTTCCATATGTTCGTTACTTATTCGATCTGTTTCATTACTGTACCGGATTGACCTATACGTGTATACCTAATATCCGACTGTTGTACGCCCTAAGAAAAAAATGAAAAAAATAAAAAAATAAAAAAATAAGGTTGTGTCTTGGCTTGAATTTTCCTTGAGATCTATGGGTAAATTTATCCTTTAGCCATTTTAAAGCACACTGTCAGGTCAAGGCGGTTGTGGTTTAAAGGATAGACAATGTCTTCTGGGAAGTTTTTGCAACCGATTTCAGTTTGGTCGATCAGGATTTGAATGTTTATTTTTGATGAGGTTTCTCTTATTACCTAAGGTGTATCATGTTCTCCCTATTAAAGGAATTATTCCAAGACTGTCACTACAATGCTTAGAGGCATGCTTTGTATAGAAATTTCGACGGTGGGAAGTGTTGTGGCTCAGAATTGGCCCTCTTTAATGTTAAAGACTAAGGTGGTAAGTACACTTGGAAAGATTTTTAATGATACAATTAAATGATCATGTCTCTAGATAAATGGTCTTGGGTAAGTTTTATCTTGGTGTTTCTATTGGAAAATGAGCATTGTATTGAGTTTTGATGGCTTAGGTGTCGTGTTCTTAAATGGTGCTCAGAGGGGCATTGGGAGTTTTAGAATGCAACACGATTATTAGAATGATGGTTCATTCATGAACCTTGTAGGTTGGGTGATGTTTCTGTTATCCCCGAAGGCTTCTTAGGGATAATAAGTTATAAGGTGGGGAGGTTGTAATGACCCGTGTTTTGAGCCGATGCAAAAATGAAAAGGAATTTGAACTTTTTCATTTACTGGATGAGATATTTTTTAAAACTGGGATTTGGAACAAAATTCCAAGTGTTGGAACACTTAAATGTGTTGTTTTTAGACTTGGGTAAAGACCCGAGAAGTCCCATGAGTGCCTCATCGAGTTTTGGGAGTGTCAGGATCTGAAAATAAAAGTTTTGGGGAGTCTTCACTAGGCATACGGTTTGTCTGAAACCATGTGGCCCACAACAATAACCATGTAACCCATTTTAATGGAGCAGAATGCCTTGCACAGGTTTTTCATTATTTACTCAAATCATGTGCCTAGCCCACAAGGGTAGTGAAAAATGGATAGTACCACAACAATATTAACCACATGGTTGGAACATGGTTTCCTAAACCATGTGTCCAACCCGTATAGGGTGCTCTAGGTGTCCAGTGGAGGGCACATGGTTGGCACACAGTTTTCCAAACTATATGGCCCAAATTGTGCATAGTGTCCTATTAAAAAAATAATTGAATTAATTAAATTAAAAATAAAAATAAAAATAAAAATAAAACATAAATCTATATCCCCTACCCCTCCATATCGCAACCCCTAGGGCTCTTCTTGGTCGTTCAATGAACCACCTCCTGACTCCCTCTCCATTCAATGATTTCACCTCGATCCTTCACGATTCTCATTAGATCATTAGATCCAATACCTTCTAATCTCATATCCTCCCATGGTTGTTCATTTTTTTTATCCCCATCACCTAGTGTGGTTTGACTGAACCCTAGGTTAGGGATAATCTTTTTTTTCTTCCAATGTTAGGGAATGCAGTTTATCTCTCAGGACTCCGTTGTTCATATTTCGGCAACTGCTTCCAAAGGAGAACGGTTTAGATCATTTTGGATCACCACCATCGATTTGGGGTAAAATTTTCCTCTGTTTTTCATTATTTCTCAATTAATATTTGAAGATTTATTAGTTTTCGAGTTCCTGGTATTTTTATTTTGTACGTTGGAGCATTCCATGATAGTTTTGAGTTTCCAAAGTCAAAGGTGACTTACCGCATATGCATTGGTAAGCATATATATATTTAAGTTCTCCTGTTATATATGTACTCATCCATGGAACTGGATATAAATATATGGGGCTAGGTGTTCTTATATATAATATGAAAAATGAATATGTGTGTGAGTGTTAATGGGTATATGGATATATGAGCATGTATGTAAGGATCCCCTTGCACATATTCATGTCTATGCAAATATGTGAATAGGGGATGGTGTCCTTACGTATATGATAAGATGCATATGCTCGGAGGTGGGTAGGAGCAACTTCAACTGGCCACTGCTTAAAACATCAAGTGTTAAAGTGTTCGGCTGGGATTGATATTCTCCCTTTGCCATCTAAATTTTAAGAATGCTTTAATAGTTCGATTTTCACACTTTCCTTACATTTAATTAGTGCTAATAATTTTTATATTAAATGTTTAAATATGCTTAAATGAATTGTTGATGAATAATGTCATGATTTTGTAATAAAACCCCTCGATGGAGGTGCAATGTCTTCTTATAAAAACCCTAGCATTTTACATATAACATTACACAATTTTAAGTGTAATTATACATCAGAGTACAAGCTAAGGATCACGAAGTCTAGTGTCTTTGAAGACTAGGTACAAAAAACTTAAAACATGGAACTAAATATAACATTTCTTTATTTAGTCTTCATAAAGAACCCCTAACTTCCATTGTCCTCATACATATTCATAGGATATCCTGGGGATAACATGAACAAAGGGATGAGCTAAAAATCCCAGTAAGAGAGTAACCATAAGAACAAATCATTGACACATGGGATAGAAGGCAAGACATGATCATAATAAAAGGCATGTAACATAAGAAATCATAACATATAAAAATGGGATATTTTAATCATGGAATCATAGAAATTTTGAAGAAACATAAAACATGTATTTATTATGAGTCAAGACTAACCGCCAATCCTGTTTCCCATAGCAGTATGGGTCAAGGCTAACTGCCAATCCCGTTTCCCATAGTAGCACAAGCCAAGACTAGCCGCCAAGACCGTTTCACATAGCATATCATGAGACTTAACTTTACCCAATGCATTGGATATCTATCTGGGTGAACCCATATTAACATGTTCATGAATATTCTTTCCACATAAATAATCATACATAATCAATCATACATAAACGTAAGGGAACCCATGGAGAGAAATGGGTATCACATTCATGACATAAAACATAATGCATGGGAATAACATAAAAGTGTCCATGAGAGAAAGGAATTAAAACATATATGAACATTCATAAGGTAAAATTGGAATATATCATGGTAATTGATATCAAATATTAGTTACAACATGTAATAAATGTATTTGAGAAATGTTAGCATTAAAACATTTTTGTGCGGTTTTTAGGAAAATAGTACTATAAAGTTTTTAAAATAGAAAAGGGAACACTATTTTATATAAAACCAGAAGTGAACCAAGAAAGTTTTAATAATAAAAATACTTATTTTATAAAGAAAATGGTGGCATAAAATAGAAGATAGAGTGAACTTGAAATCAGGTAAGAATTCGGGAAGTTCCCTTAAAACAAGTTTGCTTATCGGGAAGTACTAAGGAGGGAATCTTTTTAAAACATGTATATACCCAAAAGAGAGTGATGTAAGAGTCTTGATAAATGATTTTTTTAAAACTACACAAAATTTAGAAGATGCATATAAACAGATAATATAACTCTATTTTGATATAAAGAAAGATAAGACAATCTGAAAGAATAAAGGAGGTTCGGGTAGAATTCGTTATAGATTATCGGCATGGTGTCAGGTGTACCTAAGAGGGACTGATGAGAGATAAAAGAGGTTTATAATCACTTATAAATCATTATGGAATCATGGGTGAGGTTCATAATTATACCCCATCACTAGGAATTACACATAAAAGGGCATAACATAGAGGATAATCTTGAATAAAAGGGAAATGGAGAGGATCCCTTACCTTAAGTCTGATGGTGATCTTTGTTTGAACTTAATGACCTGAATAAACAAATTAGGTTCATTAAATAATAATTAAATAACATATTATATATTAAAATGATTTATTATAACCCTTTTAAGTTCATTCATGACCTTTTTAATGGGTTAAGTTGTTCAATTTCATTGTCCGGGACCTTTTATTTTCTCGGTATTCAAGATTGGTTTACTTATATTCATGTTCGGATAAACATGTATGATGAAAGTGGTTGTTTAGAAATGAAGTTGTATGTTATTATTAAACATCCAGAAGATTAAATGGTTATGAAAATTCATTCGGTTATTATAAGTGAAGATGAATTATTATATAAAACCTTACTGATAACCGTTTTGGTTAATCGGTGGATTTTGATTACAACGAACATGTTTTGATTTATAACTTAATACCATTTGTACAAAAAGATTAGAAAAACTTAACTAGGATATATTAAATATATAATAATCTAGTTAAACTATAACACAAATGGTTTCATTACCATAATTAAATATTATAATAGAAATTGATAAACCGTTGTCCTTGAATGTGCTAAATTAACACATCTCAAAAAGTGTTTTCATTTCTTTCAAATAAAAGGTGGGGAAAGGAGAGATATAATTAATTATCCCATTATTACAATAGAATTTAAGTAAATATATGTTACTATATTTATCATACCATTTGGTTTAAGGGATGTAAGGAAAAAAAGAAGAAAAGAAAAGAACTTAAAAGAAATAAAAGAATTGGAAAGAGGAATTTACCTCTTGAGTTTATCTCCTTTGAGAGCCTCTTAAGGGGATAATATTTGGTATTTGAAGAGACTATGAACTTTTGGATGTGGGGAAGGATCTTGGGGAGATATTTGGGTAGAATATTGGCAAGGCACAAGACTTGAGAGGAGTGAAGAGAAGAGGAAGTAAGGGGGGTTTTATAGTGGAGGTGAGGAGGGTTTTCATAATTTTTTAATCATTAGTTTATTAATTTCCCTCAAAACCAGAAATAGTGATGATTCCATGACCAAAAATAGTAAATTGGTCATGTGAATTCGAACCAAGGGTGGTGACATCATCCATTATGCTAGGAATAGTCTATTTAGCTTATAATGTATATTTACAACAAATTACCGTATTTTACTATTCATCAAAAAATTAAAGTATTTCAGAAAAAAAATTGAAAATTCACCATAATCATTTTTCAACGTGTAGAATCCAAAAATGAAATCCATTTTTCAAAAATAAATTTCTAAATATGATTAATTTAATATTTAATTAAAATCATAGTTTATTATTAAAAAACAAGTTTTAAAACATTCATTTACTTATTCTAAAATATAGGTACATCATACTTTCACTTGAATCTTATTTATACATTATCATCGGTAAGGTTAATATTCATTAGGGTATATCACTATTCATAAGGGTAACATTACTATTCATAAGGGTATGTTACTATTCACTAAAAAATTAAGTTAGTTATATCAGACTCTAAATAACTTACCGATCGCAACTGTATATGTCAGATTTTCAAAATTCCAAACAAAAAAGTGTCAAAATTATGTTTAAAGGTCACATAATACTTATTAGTTCATTGTGTTGTGATTTCATGTGATTATATGACATAATCATAAGAGGAAAATTTCCATTGATAAAACATTGGGTCATTACATTCTTCCCCCCTTATGAAATTTCACCCTCAAAATTTCATTTTACATTCTAAGCCATAAATAGGCACAGGTAATTTTCCTTCATTGCCTCCTTTAGTTCCAATGTTGAATTTTCATACTTATGGTTCTGCCATAGTACCTTGATCAGGTGAGTAATCTTGTTACATAGAAATTTATCTCTACAATCCAAGATCTTTACTGGCTTCTCCTCATAAGAAAGATCATCCTCCAACTATACCACCTCTGAAGAGAGTACATGTGATGGGTCTAGTATGTAATTCCTTAAGAGGGATACATGAAAGACATTATGTACTTTGACCATGATAGGTGGAAGTGCTAGTTGATAGGCCAAAACCCCAACATGATCTAGAATCTCGAAGGGGCCGATGTACCTAGGACTTAAATTCCCTTTTGTTCCAACCCTCATGAACTTCTTCCACAAAGATATGTATAGAAATACCATGTCTCCAACTTTGAACTCATGGTCTTGTTGATGATTGTCTTCATAACTCTTCTGTTGACTTTGGGATTCCTTGATATGCTTCTGAATGATTTTCACCTTCTCCACCATTTCTTCCACCATTTTAGGTCCTAGAAGCTTACGCTCACCGACTTCATCCTAACACGTCGGTGTTCTACACCTTTTCCCATAAAGGGCTTCATATGGTGCCATTCAAATGATCGAGTGGAAACTGTTGTTGTAGTAGAATTAAACCAGTGGAAGATGTTGGTCCCATACTCCTTTGAATTCCATATAACATGCTCTCAACATATCTTCTAGTGTATGAATAGTTCTCTTAGATTGGCCATCAGTTTGAGGATGATAGGTCGTACTGAAATTCAGTTCAGTGCTTAAAGCTTGTTGGAGACTTTTCCAGAACTTCTAGGTGAATCTTAGATCTCGGTCAGATACAATAGATAGTGGTACTCCATGCAACCTTACCACTTCTTTGATATATATCTGTGATCCAATGATAATTCCACTCAAATTACGATAAAGTTAGTTGTCTTCGTAAGACGATCCACAATGACCCATATAGCATTGTTTCCTCTGGATATCCTTAGAAGTCTAGTGAAAAAGTCTATGGTGATGTTATCCCACTTCCATGTTGGTATGGGTAGTGGTTGAATCATCCCCTCATACTTTTTCCTCTCAGGCTTCGTTTGCTAACATACTAGGCACTTTGATGTATACTCAGTAATCTCCATTTTAATATTGTCCCACCAAAAATTTTCTCATAGATCTCGATACATCCTTGTGCTCCCTAGGTGAATAGAGAAGGTTGAGCTATGTGCATCATTAAAAATCTCCTTATTTATCTATGGATCAGATGGTACACATAATCGTGATCCAAACCTTACAAATACTTCCTAATCAATTTTTAAATCGGAGGATTTATCATTTCTGATAGCTTCCACCATTTTCTGAATTTCCACATCTTTTCTTTGAGAATCCTTTGTTTTCTCTATGAGATATGGTTGAAAAATAATTTGATAAAGGATTGCTGATGTTCCTCCCTTAATGATTCCCATTTACATCCAATGTAAATATAATAAGATCATATCCTTTTTAATTCTCATCATTGATAAAGTCGTAGGATCCTTTCTACTTAGAGCATCTGCCACCTTATTTTCCTTACCAGGATGGTAGTGGATTGAGTAGTCATAATCCTTGATGAGCTCTATCCATATTCATCTGTGCATATTAAGATATTTTTGTATGAATATATGTTTGAGACTCTTTTAGTTAGTATATATCTCACACTTATTCCCATAGAGATAATTCTGCCAGATTTTTAATGCAAAGATCACTAATGCCAACTCCAGATCACGCATAGGATAGTTTTGCTCATGGATTTTCAACTGCCTTGAGGCATAGGACATCACTTTTTAATTTTTCCTCATATTACACCAAAGGGAGACTTATAATATTTTCAAGAACAACATTCCCATAAACTTCAACATTCGATACAATACTCATAGAAATTTTCCCTAATGATATAATATCATTCTAGGTGGGGACTCAATGTTCTTAGAAAACATGAAAAATATACTAATAGGAAATGAATTGAAATATATTATAACATACACTAATTTGATGTAGTGGTTACATATAATTTATTAATCATAATCCACCTTAGCATAGTGCCTTCAATGCTCCCTTGATCATGGATATTGTTGATGCTCATCATGCTTCTCATCCCTTGCAATAGAGCATCATGTTGGATAATGTCCAACTTCTCCACATTTATGAAATAGAACTATGTACTATGACTTATATGGAACTTTATTTCCATTCACTACATTATTAATTTTTTCATGATAATTGGCTACTTTGTTCCCAATATTTCCACACTTAAAACATCTCCCAGTCCCTTTGTGAAATTTCCCTTAGTGCCTCTTTCCATAGTTGTTGCACAATGGAAATTGGGTCTTCTTTCCCTTATCACCTTTATCAAATGGGCCTTCATGAGATTTCATATTCCTCTTCCTTGAATCCCTTGGGCATTCAACCAAGTACCAATTGTTAATCATGATTTTTCATAGTTGGTTTGGCATAATTATGATATATCCTTCTTGAGCTCCCATATAACGAGGGATCTCGTTTTGGCAGTCATCACATTGTCCTTCACATAGATTGTTAACCCAATTCATCCTATTACCATCCATTGTCTAGAATAAAAAGAAAATTTGGGTATGGGTATGACATAAGTGGGGAACTAATGACATTAAAAAGATAACTTACAAATTACACTTATCTCCTTAACTTATGTGTTTCTAGGCCTCAATATATGTTATTCATGATCTATCTCCTAATGTATACTCTTATGGAAAAAATTTAGTTCCCTTAATAATGGTTCATACTAAGATTATGAATTTACCAAAGCATATACCCTATGAGTATCAAACTAAGAGTACAACAAGGCCCTGTTGTCGTGTACCAGGATACCCTGGGTCAAGCCCAAAACTCCTTGCCATAGTTTTCACTCCTAGGTACATCTGTGCCAGAGCCACCTCTACCTCATCCAATGGCCTGAATGCCTTAATTTTTTATTTATTTTGATAATCCACCTTTCAAGGGGTGAGTTGGAACCCTTACAAGGCCCGTATGCATAAGTATTACATGGCCCGTAGGACTTAGAGGAATTCATTTGCCCATAGGCTTCAAACATTACATACAACCCAGACTAACTACTTGGAACTGCTCCTCCCCAGCATCTTCATCATGAAATCAGCTCTCCACCTTCACATGGCTGTTCAGCTAGGCATTCCCGTGCATGCACATGCTTGTCCTGATGGCAGGTTCCACACCCTCTCATTCTTGAAATCCATTTAGCTTCTACTATGGTGAAAGCTATTTGCTCATCCTACCTGTAGAGCTTATTCCTCGTAGGTCTTCTGGTTTAAATTTGCACTTAAGGTGGCCTGAAGGCCTTTAGGTAGCCCGAAGGCCTTACTGACCCGAAGGCCTGGGTGGCTCGAAGGCCTTAAAGGACTCAGGGACCAAATTGGTGGCCTGAAGGCCCAAACGGGGGCATATTCCCGGCTGCTACAGTGCTAAACAGTACCTGCTACAGTACCTTCTATAGCACTGCACAGTTCCACTACAGTGCCTGCTACAATATTGCTACAATACCTACTACATTACCTGCTATAGTACCCAGAAATAATGTCTCCACCTAGATTTGATCTTGGGTCTCCCGGATGCACTTATGGAGTCCTTACCAACCGGGCTAAGGCTCATGTGCAAAAGTACACTGGGTTTTTAGGCCCAAGGGGTTACACAGTATAGGTGGGCCGTCACCCACCACCGAGCACCTATATGTACTCCCCTAGCCACCTCCTATACCTATTTGTATCCAGACAAAGACGTATTTTCTTTATAAACAACTTACTCTATACTTACCAAAATTTAGGGACGTTTTCTTATACTTCGTTTTATCCTTAAGGTTCTTACTAAAGTGCTCTATTACTAATATCCAAAAATAACTAGACCATCCTATGATACCAACTATAGAGACCCTAGACTTTTACATATAACATTACATGATTTTAATCATAATTATACATCCGAGTACAATCCAAGGATCGTGAGGTCTAGTGTCTTTGAAGACTAGGTACATAAAACTTAAAACATGGAAATAAATATAACATTTCTTTATTTAGTCTTTATAAAGATCCCTTAACTTCCATTATTATCATACATATTCATAGTATAACCTGGAGATAACATAAAAAAAGGGATGAACTAAAAATCCCAGTAAGGGAGTAACCATAAGAACAAAGCATTAGCACATGGGATAGAAGGCAAGACATGATCATAATAAAAGGCATGTAACATAAGGAATCATATTATATAAAAATGGGATATTTTAATCATGTAATCATAGAAATGTAGAATAAACATAAAAAATATCTTTAGTATGAGTCAAGGATAACCACTAATCCTGTTTCCCATAGTAGTACGGGTCAAGGCTAACCACCAATCCCGTTTCCCATAGTAGCACAAGCCAAGGCTAACCGCCAAGACCGCTGCACATAACATCTCATGAGACTTAACATTACCCAATGAATTGGAGATATATCTGGTTGCACCCATCTTAACATGTTCATGAATATGATTTCCACATAAATAATCATACATAATTAATCATACATAAATGTAAGGGAACCCATGGAGAGAAATGAGTATCACATTCATGACATAAAGCATAATGAATGGGCGTAACATAAAAGTGTCCATGAGAGAAAGAAATTAAAACATACATGGAAATTAATAAGTTAAAATTGGAATATATCATGGTAAGTGATGTCAAATATTAGTGACAACATTTAAGAAATTTATTTGAGAAATTTTAGCATTAAAACATTTTTGTGCGGTTTTTAGAAAAATACTATAGAGTTTTCAAAATAGAAAAGGGAACAATATTTTATATAAAACCAGAATTGAACCAAAAAGGTTTTCATAATAAAAATATTTATTTTATAAAGACAATGGTGGATTAAAACAGAATATAGAGTGCACTTGAAATCGGTTAAGAATTCAAGAAGTTCCCTTAAAACAAGTTTTCTTATCGGGAAGTACTAAGGAGGGAATATTTTTAAAACATGTATATACCCAAAAGAGAGTGATAAAAGAGTATTGATAAATGAATTTTTTACAACTAAATAGTATTTATAAGATGTACATAAATATATAAGATAACTCCATTTTGATATAAATAAAGATAAGGTAACCCAAAAGAACAAAGGAGGTTCAGGTAGAATTCGTTACAGATTATCGGCATGGTGTCAGGTGTACCTAAGAGGGATTGATTAGAGATAAAAGGGGTTTATAATCACTTATAAATCATTAGGTAAGTATGTGGGATGTGAATAATCATACCCCATCACTAGAAATTACACATAAAATGGCATAACATATAGGATAATCTTGAATAAAAGGGAAATGGAGAGGATCCCTTACCTTAAGTCCGATGGTGATCTTTGTTTGAAATTAATGACCTGAATAAACAAATTAGGTTCATTAATTAATAATTAAAGAACCTATTATATATTAAAATGATTTATTATAACCCTTTTTCATTCATTACCTTTTTAATGGGTTAATTTGTTCAATTTCATTGTTCGGGACCTTTTATTTTCTCAGTTTTCAAGATTGGTTTACTTATATTCATATTCGGATAAACATGTATGATGAAAGTGGTTTTCCAGAACTGAAGTTGTATGATATTAGTGAAAATACAGGATATTACATGGTTATAAAAATTCATTTGGTTATTAGGAGTGAATATTAATTATTATATAAAACCTTAGTGATAACCGTTTTGGTTAATCAGTTGGTTTTGATTACAACGAACATGTTTTGCTTTATAACTTAATAAAATTTGTACAAAAGGATTATAAAACATTAAATAGGATATATTAAATATATAATAATCTTTTTATACAATAACACAAATGGTTTCATGACCATAATTAAAGATTATAATAGAAATTGATAAACCGTTGTCCTTGAATGTGCTAAATTAACACATCTCAAACATTGTTTTCATTTTTTTTGAAATAAAAGGTGGAGAAAGGAGAGAAGATAATGAATTATCCCATTATAATAATATAATTCCCGTACATATATGTTATTGGAGTTATCATAACATTTGGGTTAAGGTAGTTGAGGAAAGAAACAAGAAAAGAAAAGAACTTAAAATAAAGAAAAGAATTGGAAAGAGGAATTTACCCCTTGATTTTATCTCCTTTAAGAGCCTCTTATGGGGAGAGGATTTGGTATTTGAAGATACTAGGGGATGTTGGATGTGGGGAAGGATCTTGGGGAGATATTTGGGCAGAATATTGGCAAGACATAAGGCTTGAGAGGAGTGAATAGAAGAGAGAGTGAGGGGAGTTTTTATAGCGGAGGAGAGGAGGGTTTTCATAATTTTTTAATCATTAGTTTATTAATTTCCCTCAAGACCAAAAATAGTGATTATTCCATGACCAAAAATAGTAAATGGGTCATGTTAATTAGAAACAAGTGTGGTTACATCATCCATGATGCTAGGAATAGTTTATTTAGCTTATAATGTATATTTACGGTAAATTATCGTATTTTACTATTCATAAAAAATTCAAGTATTTCAGAAAAAATATCAAAAATTCACCATAACCATTATTCGATGTGTATAATCCGAAAATGAAATCCATTTTTCAAAAATAATTTTTTAAATATAATTAATTTAATATTTAATTAAAATCATAGTTTATTATTAAAAAACCAGTTTTAAAACATTCATTTACTTATTCTAAAATATAGGTACATCATACTTTCACTTGAATCTTATTTATATACTATCATAGGTAAGGTTACTATTCATTAGGGTATATCACTATTCATAAGGGTAACATTAATATTCATAAGGGTATGTTACTATTAACCAAATAATTAAGTTGGTCATATTAGACTCCAAATAACTTACTGATCACAACTGTATATGTCATATTTTCGAAATTCCAAACACAGAAGTGTCAAAATTATGTTTAAAGGTCACATAGTACTTAGTAGTTAGTTTTTTTGTGATTTCATGTGATTATATGACATAATTATGAGAAGGAAATTTCCATTGATAAAACATTGGGTCGTTACACTTTTAAACTAAAAATAGTGATTAATGGTATTATACATGCTTGGTTGCCTTGCTTTGGTTTTCCTTATGCTTTGATGTATTGTTGGGATATGGAATGTTTTGCACATTGCCTTAATTCAAGTTATTAAATGGATTTTACTTAATTAAAATGTTTAAAGAACCATTGAACCTTCTAAGTGCATGGAATGGACCTCTCCTATCTAAGTGACTAATGACATCAAGCACCTCATAAGTGATCGACTTATTTCAATAATGGATTTTCCCAAGTAGGTAAATGTACAATTATTCATAACACCTTCTAAGTGCCTTCATACCTCTTTAAATACAATTGACTTGTTTTTTTAAAGTATATTGAATGTTTTGGATGAAATGTCTTGTCATGATGGAAATCCTTCCTTGAGTGTTTAAAATGAGATGGCTTGGTTATAATGAATTAAATGGTCTTGAGGTATATATGATAGTTAAACCATACCTTATACATATGATTTATAAAATTCCTTATGTCAATTGTAATTTTTTAAATGGATTTGAATATGGATAATGAAATGCATGAGAGGTCTTCACCTCATTAATCGAACAACATATGATACCATGCCTTTGATAATGTTTAATTTGAAATTAATAAGAGGTTATACCTTATGCATTATGAAACAAATTATTATGCCTCTTATATATATATATGTTCCATATGAAATGAAATTGATGGGAGGTAATTCCCCATGATAGTTATACATATTATAAACCTTTATAGAGGTTGTTTACGATGGTAAGGGGTGATGAGCCAAAAGGGTAATCACACTTCCTTTCATCGTTGTTGAGTATGGCATCTCACACCACCGCTACTATATGGGCAATGAGATTTTGAGTGCCATATTCTATCTTAGAGGGGTTACATTGTATGGAAACTCACCATCCCAAGTGATATAGTATGACATCTCTCACTCTATTAGGATTCAAGGAATGTACCCTATCATTGGAGCTTTTAAGATCATTAAACCAGTGATGGATGTCTGTGTGTTACATCCCAGTCCACCCAATACTAGTATTCACTTGGATCATATAGGTGGATGAAATATATTACTAAACTATATATATATATATATATTATTACTATATATATATATATATTCATTTATTATATATTCTTTCTAGCCTTGATCCGAAGCAGGTATAGCCATCAGGTGCCCCTTAGGAACCTGGATGAGTGGTTGTTTATTTATTCAATTCTATTTATTATTTCTCTATACCTGCACACTACTTAATTTATATTGCATGGAATGGATTGGACTATACACCATGGGTGTCGGCCTACTGATATTTATATCTCACACCTTGCTCTAGCCGCCATTACACCAGGGTATTAGAGTAGACATTCTTGTTCACAGTATATTGGACTTTTCTTATTGTTGTGTGCTTCTACCTGGGAGTTAGGAGCATAAGACCGAGATAAATCTCAGAATGATCATGGAGTTTCCCTTAGGTATTATTAATGTTCTATTTATTTCACTTTATCTTGCTTCATGTGGCATGTATTCTATTTTAGTTTATGCATAATCTTCCATACATGCATTGTTGTAAATTGGTGTTTTATATCTCTTATATATTCAGTTGATTACTATTATTCTTCCGCTGCTATGTCATTTTTTATTACTGCTTCTACTATTTAATGTTGTTCCATTTTGATTATACTACTGTGATACTCTGATAATAGGGTATAGTATCCCTAATATCACCCCCTGAGACCCTCGCTGCTAGTCGGTAGCCTTTGGCATATGGGAAGATGCGCTTGAGGCTATGTGACCCACCAGTACATATACCTGTTTAATAGTAAGTTAGGCCGAGACTTTACACTTATATAATGAATATATATTATATTTATATCATTTTTTATCATTCTGTAAATGATGGAACCATGATCAATGTACAAATATCGAAACTATCAAACCAAAACATACATGAAAAACTAAGAATTTATTAAATTAAACAATGATTCTAGCAATGAATTGTTAATAAACTGATGATAAAAAGTTATAATAAAATTATATAATTTATGTTATATATGTTTATGGTTATGTAATATATTTATAATATATCTATATCTATTATAATGGAGGATCAAACATGGATTAATGAAATCAGACCTAAGGTAATGGTTTCTCATCTCAATTTTACTTACATGTGACATATTCCATATTCACAACTTATTTCTTTTCCATGGTGTATATAACACCCCTATGATATTTTAAATCATTAATCTATTTACCTTAATTTTATTTAAGGTTTCATTTATTTTTATAACTTTCATGGGTCTTAAGCCTCAGAATTTACCAAAGTCATAAGGGTTTATTTCATAATCTCATCATTATTCGGGATTATTTATATTTAAGTCTCCCTTATGGGAATTATTTGATATTTAAATAATAAAACCAATCTAATTTTCTTTTACCACTTTTATTAATGAAATTTTCATGTAATAGTTTTATTTTTCTCTTTTTGTTACATAAAATTATTGACAAAATGTTTTAATGAATAATTGACTTTATTTCTCTCTTCGGTTAAAAATCCTTTTTATTCATATCACTGTTTTCTAAAAATATTTTCAAAAATGTTTTTAATATTTTCAATGTGATTAATTAAATAAATTCTTACCCATGATTAAGATGCCTTTATAATTTTCCATGATTTTTTTCAATGAATATCTTCTCATTATATTATATAATTTGTTAGTTTTTGAAATTTATTTTTAAAAGTGGAAAGAATATTTTCCTCATTAATGTTTTAATTTCATTTTTATGGTATTTCTATTTATAAATGACAAAAACCTTCATTTTACTTATGTGTCATTGTGAATATATTTTAATAATACCATAATTATTATTTCTCTTGATGTTTTATTATCAATTTGGTTTGGGATTTACTATTTTTATACCATTCACCATATTACTCTGAATGTTTACGATAAGTTTGATTGGATAATTTTTTAACAATCATATACTAGTTTTCCAATACAAATGTTTATGTTGATTATGTTTATTAATTAGGGATATTATTAACATTTCATAATATATATTTTCAATATGAAATTTATGTTTATTATCTTTCTCACCATTCATATGAGGAAACATTGGACTTAGTAAGTAATGGGTAGGGCTCACTATAGCTCGTCGATGCATTGGTAGGTCTCGCGAGACAAACTAGCTTGGGAATTTAGCCAAGGGCTTACCCATTTATGTAATATATATTGGAAATAGGCCTTGAATATATGTTTATGATGTATAGAATTATGTATTACCTCATTATGATATTAGTAATTAATTACCATATGATTATATGATTAGTTATGATATCCATATATAAGTTTAAAGATCATGTGATTATTTATATTTAATTATTTTATCATTATTAATTCCCACCATATTATTCTTCATGATCATGTTATTGATTAAATAAAATGTATATTTATTTATTTAACTTTCCATATTGATTATTAAATATGTATTCATGATATATTTAACTATTTTTATACCCTTATAGTCCATCTGAGCTCACCCCTTTCTTATGTTTCCATTACCCAGGATTCAGGGAAATATATTATGACAGATATACATGGATATTCTAAAGGGAATAGTTGTGTTCTCTAATAAAATAATTGTTTTATTTTAATACTTCAAATGTAATGTGAAATTCAATTATGTATCTAGATTTCCAATACTAAAAAAATATTATGTCCATTGGTATGAAATCTCCTATATTTAGCACCAATGTAATAAAGTAACCACTGACTTTAGGATACTAAGGTTGGAGTTTTTATAGTTAGATATCACATAAAGTTTATTATAATAATTGTTAAATATATTTAGAAAATCATATAATAGTGAATATATCACTATTATTGACTTTGTGGATACATCTATGTATAAGATAACATCAAAATGTTTTGGTATGGTAGAGATTATGTGTTTTCCAAGAAATACGTCCCTATCATGATACTATAAGTGGATGTGACTCTTTATAGTTGTACCTAGGGGAAATAAAACTAAAAATGGATCATTAGGATTTCACTCGATCATCATTTATTGCATGACAATAGGCCTTACTGCATATCAGGTTTGACACTCTTGGGGGATATGTTTGGGTTAATTTACATTTTCGTTATGAACCATCTTAAATGATTTGAATAGATGATGAAAATGAATAACATAGGTTAAAAATAAGGTATCTTATATTGAAAATGTTTCATGATTTAGATATCCTAATAATAATTATATGTTTTTACACTATGATTATTTTTTCTCATACTATGCTTTTGGTTTTATTTAATAGATGAAACTAGGAGGAATCAGGTTAACATTGAATGTGATGGAAAATTTGGTGTTTATAAGAAACCAAATGGAATGATGAATAGAGTTATATATATCATTATTATTCTTACCCAGTTATCATGATATATGATTAACAACCTACACCTTAACCAACTCTTGGACTCACCAAAGAATAGAATAATGGGTTTGACTAAGAGATCGGGTGGTGGAGACCAAGGAGAAAATAAGGCTCAACTTCCTTAGTGTCTGAAATGCAGAAAGAGACACCAAAGGGAATATATAAAAGGAATTATAATTTTTTTTTGTGGAATATAAGGGAATAAACAATTAATTCCCAAGGAAAAATGAATAGTGCGATGGTAGAAAATAAATTTCATCCTAGGGATACATTTATAGTTTTCTATCCTAAATGCGGGGAACCTAGGAATTATCCGAGTCAATACCATCTATTAAATGTTAACTCCCGTAAAAATTAAGTTCCTATGTTATAAAAATTCTTAAAGTAAAATGGTTGAATTATTAATATATTTGTAATTAATAATTATTTTATAGAATTATTTTTATCGATGGTATTTTAGTAATAAGAATCACAAAAAATCTAAGGATTGTGTTAATTTTTGGAAGAATATATTTTTTAATCTAATAATATATTTAGTTTTATGGATACCATAATGGAACCTAATATGTGAGTAAATAATTGATAATTTTATCATACCATGGTACTTCAACTTGCATGATGTAAAGTTTTTCTCTAGGTTGATCATTGGGAGGGTCCTAATTTAGAATATCTTCTTTGCTGGTGTGAGGTAGTCAAATTAGATGATCAACCATATGATTTTTAGTTCCCTTATTATCTTTAATTTATATGTGAAATTTCTATAAAATAAGTATCCATCACACTAGCTATGTCTTAGCATTGACCTTATCCATTGGATACTTGAGAGCCACTTGATAAAAAAATAACAACAAATTTAGTTCCAATAAGATAAGATCTAAATTTATCTAGATAAAAAACTATAATAAACTCATTTTATGTAGTTGTGTAGTTGATCTATTTAGATTATAATGTCTTATAAGTATAGGAAATAAATTTTAGTGTGCTATAAATCCTTTTCAAGAGAGCTTCTCCTATATCTTGGATTGATGTATCACACATCAGCTCAAAATGATGTTCATGGTTGGGTAGTTTCATTTTTGGTGATATAACCAACCATTTATTCACTTCATAAAATGATTTATTTCATTATTTATCAATATTGAATTAATATTATTTTAATAGTAATCATGAGATAAGGAGTGAAATCTTATGGAAAGTTTTGATGAATCATTTTTAAAATCCTAGATTTCCTAAAAAGGATGTAACATGTTTTAAACAATCTAGGTATGGAAATGAATTTATTACTTAAGATTTCCAATTATTTTCCTTGATTCCATTTTTTGAAATTATGTGGGATAACACTATTCCTTTTTCAACCATTAAATTAAAATTTTCAATGTTTAAAATAATATTTTTATCAATGCACATTTTTAAAACCTTTTCCAAATTCCCAAAGTAGTGATCAAAAAAATTACCAAAAAAGATAAGTCGTGAATAAATACCTCTATAAAGTCCTCAATATGATCTAAGAAGATACTTTCCATACACAGTTGAAATATACATGGGGAATTTCATAGCCCAATAGAAATTATTTTGTAGGAAAACATTCTAAAAGGATAGGCAGAGGTCTTCTTCTCCAGGACTTCTAGAGAAATTGGTACCTAGAAGTATCCTAAAAACCCATATAAAAAGTAATGTCGAGTCTTCCCTCCTATAATTTATAGAATTTGATCAATTAATGGTATAAGAAATTGGTACTTTTAGGTAACATTATTTAGCTTCCTGTAATCTATACACACTCTCCAACTGTTTTTTACTCTAATGGGGATTAGTTCATTTTTCTTATTCTTTAAAATTATCAAACAAAGTTTCTTTGAGAAAATAAGGATGGGTCTGACCCACTATGAGCCATATATTGGGTAAATGATGTCGAATAATATTTTTTTTAATATTTATTTCTTAAGAACATACATGATGGTGGGATCTAGTATTATATGGGGTTGGATAAATGGTGGGGAATCTCTTTCTAAAAAATTTCTATTAGATTAAAAAATGGGTTTAATCCCTAGGATAACTCCTAGAATCTATATTATTGCTTGGAAATTTCTTTTGATAAGTCCAGTAAGAGTATGATCATGGGTATTAAATAAATTATTATAAATTATGACTTGTAATATCTCTCATTCCATAAGGCAGACATATTTTAGATCACTTGGTAGTTTCTTAACTCAAGACATAGGGGTTGTTCTTGGGATAAGATTGAGTTGAGTTTTCCTACTTATAATACTTGGATCTCTTTTATCTTGTTAATTTTTTTCAGTAAATCATTTAAATAATCATAAGTAACCTATTCTTATAAATTGAAATTTTTATTTTCATGTTTTTAGGTATTGGTATTTTTCAAATGAAATTATCTCCCCTAATTCTATGAATTCATTAAGAAAACATGATTCTTCAATTGGTTTTGTACCTTCTTTCTGGGAGATCATATTGAATGAATGATTACATAATTGGTGAATAATTGTTCCAACTATGTTCAAGTGTACTATACTATATCCAATAACTATTGGGATAATTAATTAATTGACATTGATGATGGTATTTTCTATTTTTATGAAAGGTCTCTCCTAAATGATGGGGGGTATAGACTAGTACCCTATCCACTTACATGGTAGTGACATAAAAGTATACTGAAAAAAGATTTACTCTTAATCCCATGAGTACATATTCTAGAACACTAGCTGGGAACATGATGTATCTATTTTATAATTATACCACAACTTGTGTAGTATTTAATTCTCTAATTTTCAAAGTGGAAAACACCAATTAAGGAATTACATTTTTTGAAGCACCCAAATCACATAAAGTAAGAGTGAAATTTAATGAAACAATAGTGTAGAGAATAGATAATGTCCATGGATCTTGACATTTTGGTGGTATCGGTCATCAGATTAATTTGGAGATTCTTCTCCCTGAAATGTTTCAGTGATTTTCATCAAGAATCCTTCTCTTTGGGCATAACTCCATGATAAATTTTTCACATTAAGATATTTTTATAATTACATCCAATAGTGGACTATAGATTTCTATATTCTAGAAGGTCTCAAAAAATTCCTGCAGATGTCACTCTTCTTTAAACTTCATTGAATCAATTAATCTAGATGGGGCATGAATATCCCTTTTTTATAATTTTTTGTTTTTATAGGGGCATTTATGGCATTTCCTTTCTCAACCTAGTTTTGACTTCCTCCTTTTTCCCATCCTTTTCTCTTAGAAGGCTTGGATGAGATTCCAAATACAACTCACAATCATCACCCTTTCTTTGATCTATTTCCTAGAGATATTTCCCACTTCATAGTGTAATCACACTTATGTTCTCCTTGGGATTCATAACTATTTATGTTGACAGTTTTCCCAGAATCTTAGTTAAAAATTCCATAAGATTTTTGAATCTATTCATTATCCGATTTACCATATTTTTCAAATTTGAAATATATACCTTTTTATGGTTATAAGGAGAAATTATTGAATGATGATCAATATTTTATTGTTGAAAAGGATATGGTTGTAAGAATTTCTATTAGTGGGGTGGTTTATAGGGTTTTTGAAAGGGAAATGGGCACTGGTATTTTTTCTGATAGAAGGTAGGTGGATTAGGGTACTGGTTTGGATATAATGATATCACCAGGATTTTTTGAGTTTTGTATAATATTTGGGCCTGAGGTTGGAATGACTAATTATACTATATTTCCTTATCATGAAGACAACAATGTATCTTTCAATCCCCTAAACTTATAGACACTGTTTAATAAAATGAGTAGGAAAAGCACATAAACCACATACCTAAGATGAAGCATGTTGTTCACTTTCTTACATAATAACTATTTGTCACACTACCATGGTGTGGTTTTCAACCATGTATTCAATTAAAGTAGATGAATAATATGTTTTTACCTCATGGATTCCTCTCATGCATGTCCCTATGGTCACAAATTGCTTTGAGTTATGATGAATCATTTTAAGTATACCTCTAGCTTCTACTTTTGAATTGTTAGTTAGTGCTCCTCCAAATGAGGCATTGAGGATATTCTATTAATTATTGAGAAATCCTTGGTATAATAACATGAGGAAGTGGATCACTTCAATATTTTAATGTGGACATCTAGCACATAACTTCATGAAGTGTTCCTATTACTCATAGAGATTCTACCTAGTTGATTAACATATAAAATAAATCTCATTATTCATTTTCCTTATCTAAGATATGGAAAATAATCTCTTCATGACAAATCTTTTTAGATCTTACCAATCAATAACCTCCCCTAGCTGTATATTGTACAACCATTACTTAGCCGTTCCTTCGACTGAGAATTGGAATTCCCTCTAATAGAGTTATTCTTCAAGTTCTCCTCTTGTCCTGATGCTCGATTAGATATAGCCAAAGTCATGAATTTTTTGGTTTGAGAATTTGCCTACAAGATCATGAAATTTTGGGTGCACCAGAATCATATTAAATCAAAATTAAACATCATTTTTTTTCATCAGGAATAACAAAGTTGGTTTTGAGAATTAGAAAATTGGGGAGTACAACTATCCCTATGGGTTTAGTTGGTATTGAAATTCATTATATATAATCAGAGTGGAAACTTAGATTATCACATGAAACTAAAAGGGTTATTTATTTATTTTTTTTTCAAATTAATTTTCCTCAATTTGGTTAGTGTTAGTTCATTTTAAAGTTCAAAATCAATTAGAGAATATGTTAATTTTTAGGTAATTCATTTTTTTAAACTATGATTTGAGGAACTACCACCACAGAAAAGACACCAGGTTTTATGAGCACCTTATCATGGGATGTGGGAAAAAAATTATTTCCTAAGTATAGATTAGTGGTTAAACTTAGGTAGTCACTTGATAGGAGTGTTCAAAAATCAGTTTTTCACTTTTTAAGTTGTTTTTTGGATAACTGATATTTCTTAAATTTGGTTTGAGAAATTTATAATTTTAAAAAGCAATAAAAATTATTTTATTTTAAAATAATTTATGAAAAGGGTTATCAGGTCTAGGTTAGCTAAACCTAGTGCTACACTATCATGGTTTTTAATTTTACCAATACTTCTTCTACTTGTTAGTTATAGGGATATTTCTCTATTGATTCCTCTCTCTCCCTTAGAAAGATGGTTATGTTTTAGATATCCCAAATCTATGTCTCAAATAATTCTACACTCTTTCCTATGTGTATGTTATTATTGTGGGTCCTCTTAAAAAATTAGGGTAATCCCTAATTGGATATCGTTATTTCCTAATTTATCAAATGTTCTAGTCATAATTCCTCACACGTAATGGTGATTGTCGAGCACTCACCATCCAAACCTAATATATTCCATGGAATAAATGTGGGAATTATATAGAGGAAGATATATATACTTGACCAAATAAATTGAACATAAATGAAACTAACCCAAATGAAAATTAATATGGAATTAAATGTTTAACTAACAATTGAAATAAGTTAAAAAATGAGAGAAAGTATTTTATTGAGATAGGTACAAAAAATCAAACAAAGAACAGTCATCCTAGCCTCCCCCATTCCTGATAACTCAAAAAAACAACCCCTCCATTTATAGGGAAATAAATATGATTTAGGATAGGGGATAAATAACAGGAATTAATGAAAAAAATGAAAGAAAAATAAAGTTATAAATAAACACAGTAGTAGGGTTTCCTCATCCATCACTTACCATCATTGATAAATCCCCTTTCAATCAATTAGACCCCTATATTAATAGAGATAAAATGTTTCCCTAAGATGTCCTAATTATACAAATATATGATTTCAGTTCAATATTAGGAGTGATCGATGGTCTTGGATAAAAAAGTAGAGAGTACACTATTATTTACTTCAATCCTAGTCGAATTTGGGACCACCAGGGAATTTCACATCATGAATAGTATTTTCAAGAAGTGAATATTTTGGGTTTAGTGTTTTCATGTAATTTGAAAGTATTCTAGGTTGGGTCCACATGTTCCATAAAGTGATTATATGTGTCACACTATAACTTATGTCATCATGCTCCATGATGCTTTTTCCCTATCACACTTTGACTTCATGTACAAAATTCCTTCATAGTTAACATTGTTAATGACATAAATGATTTAAATTCATGTTTTCCAATTGATTTTACTAAATTTTATCCAAATTATTATATTTTTAGCTCCAAAATATAGCCTTGACCTACCATGTTTCAATAGACATCATCTTCATGTCCAATTCATCATTTTTTAGCACATTTCAAAATATTTCATGTATCCTGCATTTAAATAAAAATATAGTTAAATTATATAAAGTTTAATAAATTTAACTATAGAAATAAATAAATATGTATACAAAATATTGTCCAGTTATATAGTCTCCCCAATGATAGCGTTCAGACACTCACTGCTAGTCGTTATCCTCTTGCATATGGGGAGGCATGCGAGTGGTCTTATGGATTTATGGCTCAGACCTCATGATTTAGGATGAGTCATTAATTTTTTTATAGTATAGATTTATTATTTTTTGGACTAACCTAAGACATTGTAGAATGGAGATAACTATGTGAGTATCCGGTAAGGGAGTTTCCATGTGTCTGGACGGCTCATGTGTAATGGACCTCTAGGTTATCATTGGTAGGATTGTTGTTACTATTTTATTATATTTTCATGTATTCATGAATTTTTACTTGGAATATAGGATCATATCACACATATATACACCTATTGAGTATTTCATAATAATTATTTAATTTAATGTCCTGATTTTTCTATATGTTCATAGTATACTTTTATTCCATGATTGAGTGATATATCTATATTCCATGTTGTTGTGATATATCTATTGGAATTAATTAGTTGAAAATGAACATGATGAAATGTTTTGAATATATATGTGGTTGTGAATAATGTGTAGGAATGGATACCTTGATCAGTTTTATAAGGTATATATATTTTTTCATGGGTATAATCCTAGGAGAATCTTATGTGATCCCATAAAATGATTTGGATATATCCTATTGAACATTTTTTTATAAAGTTTCCTTTGTGTTTGATAATATTCCAACTTGAATGAGAATGATGGGAAAACCTAATCACATAGTAAGAGATGTTCCCACAAGGTAGGATTCCCCCATTATACTTCCATTTATACAGGGGGTAAAATCAAGAACACTCCTACACCTTCTATCATGGTACAGACAGTGAGCCCACTATAGTAGTATGTCCTTCAGCTTGTTCTTACATAGGATGAAGGGGAACCATGGTCCATTAGTGACTAAAAAAGATTTATAACTCTATAAACCACTATCATTTCATGGATCTATAGGACCACCAGACTCTTAGGATTGGATAGAAATCATATAGGGTGTGTTTGACCTAATTATGAATCCTATGGAAATGAAGGTAGATCTAGCAGTGTTCATTCTTCAGAGACCTTCCAGAAGGTGGTATCACATGATGAGATAGGATGACATATGTGAGGGTCTCATGTGGGATACCTTTAAGTATTTTTTCATCAAGGTTCTCTATCTCGATGGGATGAATCTATAACGAGCATAAGAGTTTATGTTTCTAAATCATGAGTCCATAATGGTATCCACATGCTATACTAGTATCACTGAGCTACATATCTCTTCTACTCTCTTACCTCAAAACAATTCATAGAAGGCCAACATGTTTGAGATTGATCTTCATTCTGATATCAGGTGAAAGGTCAGAACCTTTGATCAAATGATATACCTAGAGGTTCTACACAAGGATTTTACTATTGATAAGGGATTGGAGGTGGATCAATATTTTTTTCTTCTTCCAACTTTCAATAGTCAGTAAGGTGGACCTATTACTATAGTGATGAGTGCCTCAAATGGTAGTAGGAAGATGAAGACTAGGGATATACAGTAGTGTAGTGGTAAGATGGTGGAGTCAAGTTTGGCTTCTTTAGTTCCCTTAGAGTGAATACCACAATGTTTCAACTATAGAAAGGATAAACATTACTATAGGATCAACACAACAACTCAGTGGTTACATAAGAAATTTAGAAAAATGGGGCACATCCAACATTTTCCCTCCAGATCTATGAGTCTAGGTTTCCATATAGGATCAATGAAGATGCAGTCATGGAACTTAGGATATGGTCATGATCCTTAATAGTAGAAATAGATAATAAAGACTCATACAGGTGATGTGTCTTAGGTATATGGTCCCAATGTTGATGCAAGTTAAGTATATATAGTGTATTAGACTCTAAAAAATAGTGGTAATAGAATATATACTATTCAAGATACAGTCTTCATCACTTATATATAATCTAATGCATTATTTTACATAGGTTTTTCTCATTCCTTTATATCTTCATATATCGACACTGAAATTGACTTATTGATAATGTTGTCTAATGAGTTTATATCAATAAAAATACTATTGGGTATACAAATATACCATCTTCTATGATATACAGGGTTTCTTATAGTCATTTCTAGTTATATAAATCTAGGGGAATTCATGATTCTAGAGATGTCATCATTTCATGTGATTCTCAAAATGGACTAGCTGACCAACTTTTGATCTCATATTGGTTTCTATTGGAGACATGTATCATTTACACCGCTCAAGGGAGAGAGGTATATTATGACTAGTGAGAGGGAAATTGGAGTACGTAGAGTTATTCTAAAATTGAGTTAGCTTAGGATGAACATAACATAGATTGCATGATTAACTCTTTTAGTAGGATTAGTGGAAGATTCCTTGTCTTATCCTCTATTTTTGTATATCTATAATGACATATCTATAAATGAATTCATAATATTTATCCTAATAAAGGAGTTGACATTGAGAAAGATCTTTTACCTGATGAAAAGACAATTTTAATACCCCTTATTATATGGCACTAGTTGGATAGAAGGATCTCAAATTACATCTCATAGAATTAGAGAAGAATGAAATTATTAGGACAAGTAAATCACCTTGGGGGACACCCGTTTTTTTATCCAAGAAGGCATTTGGTAGTATTAAAATTTTAGTAGATTACCAAAAAATGAATTAGGTGATGGTAAATAACAAATAAAATTTTCCCAAGATTGAGGATCTATTTGATCAGTCATGGGGAGATCAGTGGGTTTCCAAGATAATATTCAATTAGGATATAACCAGTTTCATGTTAGAGAGGATGATATTATGAAGATGGAGTTTCAAAAAAGGTATGGTATGTATGAATATTTGGTGATTCTATTTGGACTGATGAATGTACTGGTAGTGTTCATGACTCTCATGAGAAAGATCTTTCACCTATATCTTGACCCATTCATCATGTATATCATTAATGAAATCATCATCTGCTTATGTACCCTAGATAAGCATTCTATACATCTCTAGAGAGCATTGAGTAAAATTTATACACATCGGTATTATACCATGTTGTTGAAGTGTAACTTTAGGATTCGAGATATGATGTTCTTGGGGAATGTGGTGTCTGAGACAGGTATATATGTGGACCTAGAAAAAGCAGAGGCATGATTTCTTGGACACATCCCCTAAATATGTTCAAGAATAGGAGCTTTCTAGATTCATCAGGATACTAT
Organism: Viscum album; assembly: GCA_963277665.1. Taxonomy (NCBI): domain Eukaryota; kingdom Viridiplantae; phylum Streptophyta; class Magnoliopsida; order Santalales; family Viscaceae; genus Viscum; species Viscum album. The sequence goes on from OY728150.1 coordinate 661,834,479, forward strand.
CAAAATTTTATCCAGGACTTCCCCCATTTATCATCAATGATGAATATATTGATAAATAAGGGAGTGAAGATCCTGTTTTTGGACTAGTGTGGAGAGGATTTTATTAAGTTGAACATAAGTTTTGCTATATCTCTAGTGACGATTCTTCCTGAGTTTAGGATTGGATATTCAATGTTTTGTAATGTATCTAGAATTGGATTAGGGGAAGTGGTTATGTGGAGGGAGTGAGTAGTAAATTATGCATCACATCAGGTGTGAGCCCATGAGTAGAACTATCCCACACAAGACTTGGAGTTCACATATTTGGTATATTCACTAAAGTTTTAGAGACACTATATATTCGATCAGTCATTTGGTGTCTACAATAATCACAAGATCCTATATTATATCTTTAAAAAATGATAAATTAATATGAGGAAAAGGTGATAGGTATAATATCTATAATATTTTGAAATTGAGACGGACTATTCACCATGTAGGTTTAATGTTATTTAAGAGTCTCTTAGTTTAATGGAACAAGTTTCTCAGTTGCTTGATGAGTAGAATTAGAGGTGTTGTGACACCTGATAATCTTTCTGAACGATTGGAGGATAGACAACTCTGAGGGCCAAGGATAGATGAAATGTTTTCATTTGATGGTAAAACCATATTTAGTATACTGGTTAATGTCTTGATAGGATACTGATCTAGAGTGTGTTGTGATGCAGGAAGAACTAGCTAGAGGTGACCCAATACTCGAGTGGTCATTGGAAAAAAATGATGACATCCTTATTTATGGAAGAGTTGTATTCCCTACTTCTATGAGGTAAGAGCTAATGATATAATTTTATAAATCCAAGTTTGTGTCACATCATGATAATAAAAAAATATACCATGACTTCAAGTGGAAATTATGGGGTCTTGGGATAAAGAGGGACAATGTTGGATTTATTTCTCAATGTATCACTTGCTAATAAATTAAGGCTGAGAACCAAAATCCTAGTGGTTTTCTCTAGTCAATTTTAATTACCATGTGAATGTTAGAGGTTTTCATGATTGAAATTGTGAAGGGGTTACCCAAGAACATATGGAACCATGATGATGTTTACATTATTGTTTATTAGTCAACAAAATTTTATCACTTCATATCTTTCTATGAGAAAAAATCAATGAATAAACTAGGAAAGTTGAATTTATTTGATAGATTATGATTTTATTGGGAACCATTGAGATTTATATTGATATATATTTATATTTTACATCATCATTTTGGAATGGATTTTCAAAGGCCATAGGGTCTCAGTTGATATTTAGCACAACATACCATCCTTAGACAGATGGATAGTCAGAGTGAGAAATTCATATAATAAAGGATATGATTTGAGCTTACTTCCTAGTCTTGGATAGAGTATAGGATGATCATATATAATTATCTAAATTTTCATAAAAAAATAGTTATTAGGATTCAATTCATATGATATCTTATGAGCCTATCTATGGTAGGCCATGCACTCCACCACTTTGTTGAAACGAGGATGAAGAGGCATTAGTTATGGGTCCGAGTATGATATAGGAGACCTCTCAGTGGATGTTTCTAATTTAAAACATGATTAAAATAATATAGAGTAGACTAAGAACTTATGTCAACCATACGAGGTACCTCTTTAGTTCTCTATAGGTGAATTAATTTTTCATAGAGTGACTCCTCAGTTAGTCCACTGATGTTTGAGGAAGAAATTAATGACAATCATGTTTTATATTAGACTCTTTAAGATCACCGAGTGGGTTGGGATAGTGGACTACCATCTTTATCTTCCATTACATTACCAAGGTATTCATGATGTGTTTCATGTGTCTCATCCACAAAGGTATATGCCTAATTCAATACATTCCATCAATTGTGAGGATACTGAGATAAATACTAATGTATCGTACATGGAGTGCCAGTGTGGATTATGGAATAAAGATATAATTCTTATGAGGGAAGATGGTACAACTTTTCTAGGTCTTATGGAATCATGGTTGGATCTAGGAGGATACATGGGAGAAGGAATCATATTTTCAAGCTCAGTGGCATGAGTTATACAAGTAGGAACCCTAGAAAAACTTCTTGAGGACAATAATTAATTTTTGAGGGAGATTGTAAAGCCTAAAAAATGTACTATTTCATGCATAAAAATTAATTATTCCTTATTTTAACCTTGATTTTTAATTGTATCTATTATTAGGTGGATTAGAGTGGCATTTGAGTATCTTGAGGAAGCTTAAAATTTGGGATTAAAGTATTTTCAATATAAAATATCCAACTAGTTGTGTAATCTGTTTTGGAATCTGACATGTCTCGTTTCAAAATAAGAGAGGAAATTACTTGTTTTTGGTGTGTATATGAGTGTAGAGATATGATAAATATGTATTATAGAAAAATGTAAAGGGAAAAGGCCTGGCCAAGCCATAAAAAATATGCGGTGCACATGTAAATCCCTAATTTTCCATGTTTAGGGTAACCTCGACTTGCCTATTTTAGAGGGATTGGTAAGGGGAAGATAGGAAATACATAGGTTCCATGACCTAGTGGTAGGTTTATTTCATTAGGGATCAAAAACCATTATGACCATGATTAGGCTATGGTGAAATATATTTCAACTCAGGCTTTTTGAAACAACTAAAGTAAATTCCTCCTCCCTTCCCATCTCTTGACCAATCTAGTAGAAAAATGCACAGGGACTAATTATGGGGTCATTATAGTGGTCATTAATTGTGTCCTAAATAATATTAATCAATTATACACCCTTCCTTAATGATTTATTCATCCTCATATTATTTTTTAGGAAACATGGAAATCCCCTTTGAATATTGAGTTTCTTGGCAGATTAGCCTTGGTTTTTTCCACATGTAAGTAAATAATGGATTCTCCTTAATCGATATGAGGCATCAAATTATCATTTTTTTCTGGAACTTTAGATTTTGGGTGATTTAGTGGAGTTCTTTGGTGAGTTTCCCTATTTAACAAAATTTCCTCTCTTCTTTCTTTTTCATCATGGAATGATTTTGTTATTTCATAGATAATGATGCCTTGTTTAATCTAATAAGAAAATTTTATTTTTGGTGTATTGATAAAATATTGAGGATTAGTAGCTTTTTAAGACATCTTGGAAACATTATCTCAAGGAATTATCCTCTTGATTCTATACAAGTGCTATAATTTCTTCTTCCTTCAACCATGCTCAGATTATACCATTTTAGATATTCATGATTGGGTATGTTTTGTTTTACAATTTCCTCATTATTCCATGTTACATGCACTAAAAACCATATTATTTTATGTGAAATATGTTCTAGGAGTTCTTGGAAAGTGATATTTTTCTTTTTGGTGTGTGAACATGTTTTGGGACACGACACCCTTGGAAAACCCTGATGTTGACATAAAAAACATTGAGGTAGAAAGCTATTTACCTTTTGGAGATCTAATATGCAGATTATTCCTTGGTATGATTCTTGTGCTAGTATACTTAATAATGATACATTATAATGATTTCATGTGGTAGTGTGTGTAGCCCATGTGACCCATTATGATACATCACTCTATGAGTATTCTTATAGCTTGTTTATTCATACTTGATGTTGATCACATGTATTATATGTTGCCACTATTTTCTCATGATGACATGCTTTGATTTTCTTATATGATTTACCCTGTTATGTTTGTTACTATGCCATTAGTGGTATCATTCTTGGTGTTTAGAAAATATGTACCATTATAACATGGTTATCCCATATAGGGGGAGTGCGCATGATTTTAAATAATGGATATAATGGACATGAGTAGGGGTAGGGATAAAATAATGCATCGTATATTTCATGGGACTTAATCGATGCCTAGTGGAATCCAAATAGCACATTTACTTGAGGCTTAGTGAATGTTGAGTAGTACAATCACTCAATACCAAGTAGATTCTAGGAACATGAATCACTTAAATGGCTAGTGGATTAAAAGGAACATGTTCATAAGATGTGAAAAAATATGTTACTATCCTTGTGACTAGTTCTTGATTACATTCAACACCATGATTTTCTTTTTATCTTGGATCAGAAGGAGGTATGGATGGGTTCTGGGGTGTCTTGGTTAGAACATGGGTTCTTAGTACAATACTCTCTATGATTTCTTGCAAATTTATTATTATATTTCAATATACATGTTGTATATATGAACATTTGTCAATGACACATTGGAGTTTTCTAAATATGTATTAGTAATCACACCCTACATGGGAATCATGATGCATGTGAAAAATTCATGTATAGAGATGTAAGAAAGGAAAAGAGGCCAATGGAAAAAAATTGAGTTATGGGGTGTGGAGATGGTGGTGGGATCAGGATTGAATTTAGAGGATACCACAAATTTAATATTTATCTTCTATCCAAATTACTTCAGTTTTTATTTCTACACAGGGATCCTATTTATTTATCTATTGTATAACACATGTTCCTTTGGAGATTTTATTTCTTCCTAATTTTTTATTCTAAGTTGTTATATTTTATTTATATTATTTTTGAAAGTATGTGATGTTGAGTGTATAGTCTCCCAATGGAATACATTCAGAATCTCACTTACAATCAGTAGTATCTTATATATGGGGAGACATACATGAGGTTAGGTGGATCTACATCTTGAACATGTAGGTTTTGAATGGGTCATTACACTTAGTCACCAAATAAATTTTCAATCCCATGTTTATCAATAATATTAATCAAATGTTCCCAACATGTAAAAAACTATTTCATCATAATTAACCATAATTACCTCAACATAAAAGTTCATTTTAACCTTTAATATTATCAAAACCATTAAGATTATATCCATTAAATACAAAATAATTATCTATAAAAAAAATTTAGAAAAAACACATGCTAAACCCAAAGATTTTATTTCTATAAATATCTCCCAAAATACTCTTAATCATCTTAAATCATATCACATAAACCCCCAAATTCATTTATATGCGTTCAAACTTATGATCAATAATAAATAAATAATATCATGATGGTGTTGATAATTATTACATAACAAAAATAAAAAAAAACATAATATCCAAATATATCTAAACCTTGTTCTAATACCAAATAAAAATATTCTGAACCCACACTTCCAGATCTGGTACTGAAAACATAATCTTTATATTTATTGATTTGATATTGTTAAATGAGACCCAAATTTATCCATCTAAAACATAAAATATCCATTAGAAATATTGGATCAATTAAATACCAATGGACCTACTATGTTAATATTTTTTTAGAATTAAAAAAACTCATTCATAGTGGATATTTCCACATAGTATCAATTTTCAACAAAACAAGTTCTTTATAACAACACACCTGATTCATTCAAGGTAACATCCATATCAATAAAACTAGCTTCATTAACATTTCTACTCATCCTTAATCCATTGGATGAATCATATTAAAATATGAGATGAGAAGAATAAATCTCAGTAAGGGATGTATAGAAAAAATATATAATCTCATTAGTCCATTTCAAACCTAAGAGATCATATATGAGATTTTTCATTTATCATAATAAAATTTGAGCTCAAATAATCATTTACATAAATATGAAATCATCTTTACTACCTAAGTTTATTCATAAATCACTTTAAAATAAATTATAGAGGCAAGAACGAAATCATGTGGGTTTCATAGAAAATGTGATGACCTAGGAAATACATTTTCTAAAAAACATACCTTTTTACCCTGAAAGGGAATAATCCTTCATTTAGAAAAAATATTATTATATTACAATAATAAGTCAAAATATTTCCATGAAAAATAATTAGGAAACAAAAAAAGTCATGCATTTTCATTGGGACATTATCTTCAGAGAACTATTACAAGAACCCTTTTTAAATGGAATGACCTACTCTCTTAATTCCAACATAGTTCTATAGAGAACATAATCATTACAAAATGAATTGGTAGGATATATAAGGCTCACCAATCATCCAATTTTCTTCCAAGGAGTATAACATACATAAATAACATATAATCTTTCATTTACAACCTAAAAACTCATAAAATATTATTTTCAACCCATTTGTAAAAAAAAACTCTGCTCTTCAGTTAAACTATGGAAAATACCCCTTCAATTTGATAAAATAAAATTAAAATTTCATAAATATTGGAAAAAAGTTTTCATTGAAAATAAAAAAGGAAAAATTTAGAGTAATATTATTTAGGAATATAACCCATAATGGAAGAAAAATTTTGTTCTTGTCATAAACATCAAAAAACATTTTTTCACACCATCGATAAAAAATACCTCATTCAGAAAATGGTAAGAAGATTCATTTTTATCATTTGAAAAGAAATTAAAATTTATTAATAAACCATTTAAGGTTATATATTATCTTTTAAAAAAATAATTTTATAAAAAAATAGAAATATATGAAAAAGTTTCAAAAGGAATACATAAAAAGGTTTAAAATAATTTTTATGTAAAATATTTTACCTCAAGTCCGACTTGTCACATACATTTTCTGACTCCTATACAATAAAATAATATTAATTATTTTATATATTAATATAATTTTTCATATTAATCATATTACTATTTTCTATTTTATGTAATTTATGACCATATTTTATTTATTTTCTTAATCAATTAAGTTTACGTCTGGCATTTTAAGGATGTTCGGTTTATAATCCTAAAATAGCTTTGGTGGGATGACCTTGGTCAAAGGGTTAATTGTACCATTATATATATTATATTTTTCATGAGATAAATATAATTTTCTATATTAAATACAACATTATAAAAATCTATGAATTATGTAAATGAAAAAAATAACATTCCTTTGTGGATGTGGTAGTCTGTACGTACGCATGAATGATGTAATTATTTTCAATGCATGTAATGTTAATAAAATGGATGTAATATTTCCTCAATGAGTGATAATTACATAATTAATTTATTATATAATAATTAAATCTCAGATAATAACCAAACACGTAAGGTGATGATGAGAAAAAAAATCATCACTTCATGGACGTGGTAATCCACATGTACACACAGACAATATTTTCATTCCTAATAGGATAGAAAAGGATATTAATAAGGATTTAATATTAAAATAATAACATCTATATATATTTTAGATACTAATATTAGAATATTAGAATTTTAGGTCATAATTAAATGAGGTATAACAATAAGTAAAATGAAAACACTCTGTTAAGACGACTACCTCCCCTTTGAAGACCCAACTTTGGATCTCTCTTTAAATACCTTAGTGATTTTATTTTAAGAAGTCCATAATATCTATAATATATTTAAATAATTTAATAAGGTTTTTTTCATGGTTGGTTCGAGATGAGTGGATCAATGTCATGTGACCAATAAAAGAGATGTGGTGTCCTTTTATAGTAAAGGAAAGTACACACTTGGAATTTATTAAAATACATAAATATAATCTACCCATTTTCATGTTAATGTGAACCAAGTGAAAATAAATTCAAATATAAGATATGGTATGGTTTAAATCCCCCAAACTAATAAAATTTTTACTGGTTTATGTGGAATTTTAAACCATATAATCAAGTTTAACCCCTTTATTAACCAATTCAAACAATACCTATGGTAAAAATGTTTTCAACACTAAATGGTTATAAATTTAATTCTAAGGAAACAATTGGATCACAAATGTTAAATCAATGAAAATTTAGACCATATCCCACCCCTTTGTCATATTTAATGTTTTTTATTTTTTGTAAATCATTTAATAATATTTTATTCAACAAAACATACCATTAAAGTCATTTTAAGAACTATTCAAATAGTTTGACATTAAAGACATCAATACATGTATGGAATAAAAATATAAACCCTTTCACCACTAATTATAAGTTACTAGTTTTCATAAAATTAGTTTTCTATTGCTTGCATAAGAACTATGCCAATGTCGTGTAACTATTTAAGTTTATTATACTATAACATAAAATTAAAAATATATCACCATAAAAAAAAATAATTAAGTTTAAAATAATTTTTTATATTCATTCAATACTTTTATTCACTCACAAATATTTTATGATACTTATTTAATAAGTTAATTTGGACATTTTCCCACCTTACACAAGCACTACAAAAGCATTTAGATAATTTTATTTTCATATAACCTAAAAACTGATAACTATAGGTCCATACAATCAATTAAACATAATATTAATTAATAAATTATATAAAATAATTATTCCTTCTCAAATATTATATTTAAGACACCAAATATGACTTTTTTAATGCTGAGTAAGGACTGTGCGGACACGAAAAATGATTTTCAAATTTACCATGAAATAAATTTTAATATATTTATTTTGATTTGTTTTTTATTTGCATTATATAATAATATAATATTAATTACATATATTTCATAAATTTTTATATCATTTTTATTTCTTATAAATATCATAAAATCTACTTTAATTTATAAAAACTGATTTTTTACTATTAAAAAAACCAGCTTCTTCAGAAAAATATCAAAAAATTATCCTAGGGTATATTTGAATTTCAAAATTCATAAATTAGGTCCATTTAATGAAATTAAATTCCTATAAGTTGAAAAAATTTATTTTAAAAAAAACCCGCAAAAAGTTATAAAAGATGATATTCCAAAAAAATGAATTATTATGTTTAAAAATGTTTCATAGAAAAATTAAGAATAATATCAATTATAATGAAATTATCTGGGATTTTTTTAATAAAAAATGACCAATTAAATTTTAAAATAAATTCAAAATAAAATGGTACATTGTAAACACTAGAAAAGAAGCTACTGTTTTGTATAAAATTTGTATTTTTTCATAATCTACTGAAAAATTAATCATTTTAGAAATATCCCAATGTTTAATCCTTAAATAATAATGATGCACTAGTTTCAAAAATTAAATCCTTTTATCAATTAAAATTTCTAAAAGTGGAAAAGATTAATAATAATACACTCTCACAAAAATCAATAAAAAATATTTTTGGTAAAAATGTAATTCATGAATAATAAAATCACTTTACTAAAAGTTGAATTATTATTTACCAAGGATTACAAATTCATTTCAATTTAGTGTTAAATTTATAGAAATATTTCATAATTTGGTTACTATAATTCATATCCTCTAATAAAACTATTAGGTGTTAAAAATCATATTTAAAATAATTTTATTTCATGGTTCATTCGTGCTCAGCTTTGTGTGTCTTATATGCTCTCAAAAATAGTGTTCATTTAAAATTTTTGGTTGTTAAAAATGCAGTGAATGCCTCAATGATCAAAAAATTTAAATGGGAGTTGGAATAATATTTTTTTTCCATTATATAAAACCAACTATCATGAAATATTATTAACTATGTGAACATAGTTCAAATATTCAACACACCAATAAATACAAGAAATGAGTCTCAAAGAGTTTTAGTGGATGAAAATGATGGAGGAAATAAGATTCAGTTTCAATTATGTGAAATATATAGAAATAATATTGAGTGAAATTTAAATAAAGTGTTAGGAAAATTTTACATGTTTGGAGATAAAGTTCATCTGACTCAATAATGTCGAAAGAATTGGGAAGCTAAAAAAATGTATTTCCTCAATTTATAGGGAGTTTGGAATTATTCCACTCAATGTTGGAATCCAAGGTATATTGAGGTAAATATTTACCAACAACTAATAAAACAAGGAAAATCCTATGGAACCACCACTAATGTAGGAGAAAGTGAAATCTAACTCTATATTTGACAGTGTCTTATGCCATGAATGTTTTCACCAACAATTAGATATTGGGTTGAAAATAAAAACACCCAGTAGTATGAATATTAATAAAGAATTTTCAATGTCTATAGGTATTTATTCTATATAAACCTATCCATTCTACCAATATTATAATTCTATATGAAATTAGGAATGGGTCGACTCCATTTATAAAGTTCTTATAATAATTTTTTGTATACATAAATCTCACTCCACATCTTAAATAAACCCATGATCATCTAGACATGTATGGTTAATTCTGAGTTACCATTAGAAATTACTATAAAAATATGTGTTAAATTGTGAGGATGAAATTTATTTTAGGGTGGGAGAATGTAACACATTGAGATTTTATTAAATTCTTACCTAGTCATGGTGTTTGATATATTGTTCCACACGCAATACCAAACATAAAATAAATCATGATATATTTAAATAAAATATAAATATTTATTAATGAACATTAAAACCTAGACATTTAATTATCCTGGATTAATAGGTTTAAACACTTTTTGAAATATTTTAATAATTAAAATTAAGGATACATTTAATATGAATGAGATTGAATTGGTATAGTTAAAATGATTTATAAGATCACTTTAAGCATCAAAATGTATTTTTATAAAAAAATTAACTTTTATAACTTATTTTATTCATCATAAGAAATATAGGATTAATTTATGGTAATATATATTGAAATTAATAATTTTTTAGCACTAACTGATAAATGATATGAAATAAGAAAAACAATATATATAAATTTTTATAAAGTTATTTTACTTATCAAAATAGTTTTCAATATATTATATAATTTTAATTGAAATTTAAATTTCTAAATTTTAGATTTTTAATTTTGAAAAAATGAGATTTTTTTCAGATTAATCATTGTAATATTTCTTTTTGATCAATTTTTTTTATTTATCTAATCATTTTGATTTAAAGGAGAACACTCAATATACAGTTTTTACAAATACCATGATTTAATTACACTATTATTATCTATGTATTTAATAGAATTTATTTATACCTTTTTTACATAAAAAATATATATTATTGGAGACATTATAAATCTAAATATATTTTTTCTAGTTTAAAAATATATATTAGATATTTTAATACCTAAGTAATATATTTCTCATGTAATTTTTTTATGCATAATACATTTATAGAGATAAAATTAAATTTTAAACCTTTATAAATGTAATAAAATAAAATATATTTCAAAATTTTAATCATTAGGCCCAAATTATGCAGTATTTTCTACTTTTTTTATTCATAACTGGTAAATTACTATGGAAGAAACAAGGTATCACAGTAAAAGTTAAAATTTTAAAAGTGGAAAATCCAATGGTAAAAAGTAAAAAACATGATAAAACCATGTGTGAAATTGAATTTTAGAGGATTTATAGGCCTCATATATTCCCCAATCTATTATTTCTCATTTTTAGATCCATTTTACTTTAGATTGACTTCCCATTATTAAAAAGTTATATATATTTTCAAAAATACCATCCCTTCTCAAATATAAAAGGGGCCTCTTAGAACCCCATTAAATACCACTCCTAAAATTATATTTCCCCATAAAACCACCCCTAAATTTTTTCACATGTATTAAATATTTATTCCATCATATTAAATTTTCCATATTTTTTTTATAATCCCTCCATTCCCAAGGGATTCTACAAAGAAATCTAAAAGTGATCAACGTGAGTAATCCTTTTTTACCTTACTGATTTCCATTATATATTAACTTTAAAATTATAATATTATAATCACTATATGTTAACATTTTTATTAGTTATTTAATTAATTTTATTATGTTTGGTTATTAAACATTAACCACCTTTAACCTTTTCCCTTAAGGAAATAAAAAATGACATTTGTATTTGTGTGCGAATTAACGCCTCCATGAAGTGTCCTATTTAATTTTCATTAACAACCACACATGGATATTCATAATGTTGAATTTAATAAATAATTGTTATATTTATAAAAAAATTTATATTCTAAAGTGATAAATTATATTACACATTTCTCCAATTCTATGGAAAACAGAATCTTCTATCACTTGTACTTATGGACTTCTATATTCCCAAAATGATTCAATTCTATTTTCCTATTCATTACTAACTTTCATGGTAGATACTAAGAATTTTTTAATGTATAAATTAAATTTTTATAAAATAATTAATGTTTTTGAATAAAAAAATTGTGAACTTATTAATGATATGAAAAATAAGCGATCATCATTAATTAAATCGTTTAAAACAAGTGTACTAAATGGAATTTTTTTATTTATATTATATAATATATTAATTTCTATTAATTATTATTATACTTCCTTATAATTATTATATTTCACAAAATTAAAACAAAATAATATCATTCTTCTTCTTAATTAATGGTATTATATCTAAACCATCATATAATCATCGATTAACAATGGCATGTTCATGTTTGGGTTGGTTTAACCACATACTTGAACAATGTTACAAATTTATATCATGGATGACTATGGGTACTTAATTAAAAGTATAATATGATATAAATATTTAAATAAATATTTTTTTTGGTTTTTTAATGGTAACAATATTATTAAACTCACTAATTAATAAAAAATTCCATTCGTTATGAGTCCTCGAAACATGATCTACGCCAACTTCATTTGAATTAATTGTAATCAAAATTAAAATGGAATGAAATTATAATTTAATAAATATCATTGAAAATGGATTCATGTACCTTTTAAGGTCTTTTTATGAATAATTTTTTAAAAATAATGTATACCAACACCATTTTTACAAAGCTAGTTTAAAATGATGAAGATTACTTACACCTGATATTGAAAATAAGCTATAAATAAGTAGAATTCATGTAGAAAATGATTATGAATGATGATTAAATATGGAAAATAAATTATTAAGGTTAATAATTAAGTTATCGAGATATATATATTTGTTATCTTGGAGTTTATTGTGCATTTATGGAATCCAAGACCAAAGGTAAGGGTTTTCTTGGTCTTAATTCTGATTCTTTGAGACATAATTCAATATGTGCACTATGGTTTTGATGTATGGTGTATTTACTACCCATGTATATTTTTTTGTCATAACATATTTCTAATTAATGTCATATAATAAGATAAATCATATTCCCTTTTATAAATGAACATTGATTCAATTTTGACCCTATTAGTAAGGATATTTGGTATCTCAACTTATTTTCATTGAATTATAATCATTCTATTGAACTTATTTTATATATGATGGATACATTATATCCATGATTGTATTATTTGGTATTATCCCACTTTTTTCTATGAATTTATATTCCTACCACATAAATAATTGCCTAATATTTATTACCTTATAGATTATGTTGTTTGAAATGGTTATTGATATCTCAAATTTTTTGTTTTTGAGTTATAATGTGTTTTCTTGAACATTGTTATCCCGTGTATGAGTTATCACACACTCATATTTTATTAAATGGTATTTTATAATATGTTTTAGGAAAATAATTCTTTAATAAAAATAATCATTTATTACTCTTTTTACAATATATGTTTTCAATAAAGGAAATTTCAAAGTATTAAAAAGGGTCCTTTCATAATCAAATGTTTTATATTTTGGCTCCAAATTAGAAAATGTTATGTCATTTTCAGGAATCCATTATTAGTGATTCTTTTAAAAAGTAAAATTATTAAAAACTATTTCATTTTAAAATTTTAAATGTTAATTTTGAGTGTGACATGTGAGTTTTTATTTTACATTAATTTTTTTTCTGAAAACTATTATATTTTTTGACATCTATTTTCCATTTCATATTCAAAATAATTTTCAATCATGGGATTTACTTTACATTATTTATCCTCTAATAAATATATATGTTCAAAATTTTTGGGGAATGTAATTATGTTATCAAATAATTGGATTCTTGATCTATACTTATGTTATATTATATTAGGTGCTTGGGGATATAATTACATTAAACACAAACACGCCTCACACACAGGTCTGAAAAGCAGGTCATAGCCCCCCAAGGGATAACCCACCCAACAACCTGCTTTATTACATAATATTTTTAGCCCGAAATCCCAGTGGGCATGAATCCCATTAAATTTTTTTACTTGTGTTATATCGTTTTAGGTAATCCTTTTTAATAATGTTTTTAATCTATTTGAACATCCTTATGAGTTTCCTTTGTCACACTATGTATATATTATTTTGAAACCATACAATTTTTTCTAGATGGATTAATAAATATTGTTTTATATCAAATATATGTTCTATAACTACCTTTTAATTCTAAATCATCTTTTTATATAGGCATGATTCTATTTCCAATGAATTTCCTCCATGAATACTCTATATTTTATTCCTTTAAGTGAAGTGTGTTCACCTAATTCCATACATCGATTGACTATATAGATTATTAACCTAATTGTATACCCCATTATATATAAAGTTATAGTTTTAGGGATTCTTACATAGAAATATATTAAGTTAATTAATTTGGTAACTATTAAAAAATTATATATTTTTTCAATATTGATATCTATTTCTTCCTCAGGAAAGGTGATTATATATTTTTTAACCATCTACAATCTTTCTCTAGACAGGTTATGATCATGTTATCACTTTTTTTGACATGGGAAAAAGTATTTTGGTTCTATATGTTGTTATTACAACATTGATGAATAAATAAAAATTATATTACATATTATTTAATCATTAAAATATACAATTATTGAATTCAATATAAATAAGTGATGATTGGGGCTCGATATTATATAATCCATTGATGCATCGATGGGTCTCATGAGATAAACATGTTTTGGTATTTGGTTTATCCCTACCCAATTCTGCATGATTTCATGATTGCGGTCTTGATGAAAAGAATGATGTCTTTATTGAGTCCATAACAGTAAGATCAAGATGTCCAATATTATGCATTCCATCACCATGAAATCTGTTATTGGTATCCATTTGATCTATTTATTTTCATTTATATTCATGGATATATTTTTCTCTTAGTTTCAATTGATTTTGGAATTTTGATTATTATTTGTTTCTTCTATAATATTTATTCCATGTTTATTCCATGATTTACTCAGTTGTATACTTTCCATTACTGTGCATTTGAGATCACCCCTTATTAAGTTTCCATTTTTCCTGTTTGGGAAGAAAAGTATTACAAATGATATGACTAGAAGAATGGAATTTTTATGGATCTGTGTGATATGTTGAAAACATATTATGGGTTACCCAATTATTAATATCTTGTGGGAAAATGACGATTTGATTTGATTTTTTTGTTAATGATGTGTCCTAAATCTCAATAGATCTATACCCAAAAATAACTTTGGGATCTAAGAGATGTAATAATCATTTTTTTGTTATAGATTGTTATATCCAGGCTATTATCTATGATAATAAATAAAATATGTAAATTATGTGTAATATGTGTAAATACCTAAACCCCAGTATCCTAGGGTCCATGGTTACTTTACTACTTTGGCATAAGATATAAGCGATCACACCCCAACGGGATGAATAGTTTAGTAGTCTTGGTATACAAGATACATACATGATCTCCATATTAAATTTGAATACTCAAATTAAAACATATTTTTTTTGATAATTTAATTATTAACTCTATAATATCATTATATATAATCCATATTATACTTCCTAGAATCCTAGGAAAGGATAAAAAACAACGGTGAGCTTAAATTCTCAGTAAAAGTAACATAAATTGAAATTTATTATGAATAAATAAATAATAATCAATAAGGATTAATTAGTTTGTAAAGGTAAATATCTGAACACACATTACATTTAATCAATAAGCTGACTATCATTATTATATATAGAGTAATAAATATGGAAAGGTAAATTACTGAAAAAAAATTCTATTTAATCAATAAACTGAGATTGAAATGCATCAAAAGATAATATCAATGAGAAAATATCATGGATAATAATAATAATTGGATTCTAAATATATAAATTTTTTAATATTGGACATCATGATCTCAAGAATAATGATACCTTTACCATCAAAACTTTATTCCAAGATAGTTTAACCAATTGGTAGGTATATACTATAAACCCATTTAAATAAGGCAAGCCACCTGATTCATCTCATGAGAGTACTGAGACATTGACGAGTTATCTATAACCAAGCCCCACCAATAACCACATATCTAACGATTTAATCATATATAAAATTATTGGTTTAATTCATGAACAATATTACTTATCAAAAAATTTATGTATAAAGTATGGACTACAAATTAGCAATAATTTCCATAGTCAATCATACAACTTTCATAATAAAACACAGTATTTACAAATGGTATATGGGTTTGGGAATATTAAAATACACAATAAAAAGAATATGTATATTTAATATCTAATGAAAAATATCTCAATGTGTAAGTATATACACCACATAATAACAAATAGGATTATAATTTCAAATAAGTCCAAATGAAGTGGAAATTGAGAAGAAATCCCTTACAAAGAGCATAACATTGAAGTGATAATAAATTAATGAAAATATTATGCGTATCAAATTTAAATCCACATAAAACAAGTGGAAATATAAGACATGTCAATCAAAATTCATTACTCACATAATATTAGAATATCAAAGACAAATAAGAACTAATATAACCCAATGAGAAGAAATTGAGTTATAAAATTATTTTACCACTTGGTCATTTTTAGTTAAAATCACGTTAGATGAAATAATTCAAATTGAAATTTAAAATAACATGAATTATGAAGGATTCATTATATTATATGTAAATGGGGTATTATTTATACCATATAAAAGATTTTAGGTGTATAAAAATAAAACATGTCTCAATGAAGGGAACTTGAGACGAAGTCCCTTACAATGACCATATTGTTGAAGTGGGGATTAATGAATGGATTGATTATGTATATCAAATGTAAATTTAAATAAAAAATTATAAATAAAACATAAAATTATCAAAATACATTACAATAATAAATTATGAATATAAAATTAAATAAAGAATTAATATAGCCCAATGAAAAGAAATTGAGTTTTGAAATTCTTTACCCCATGGAAATTTTCAAGTGAAATCCCCTTTAATGAAATAATTCAAATTAAAACTCATATTTCAATGAAATTTTAATTATTCATTATATTAAATTTATAATAGAGAGTGTTTCCACTATATGAAAGAAATTAGGCGCATGATAATAAAATATGCCTCAATGAAGGAAAATTGAGATGAAGTCTCTTACCCCACACTTCCTTTTGGTTGAATGTGCTTAAAACTCTTGTATAATTATTTTAAAAATGTTATTAAATTATTAAAGAACCATATTAATATTTATAAAATCATATATGATCCTTTTTTAATATCTTATCACCATTTTGTTAATAATATTTCATTATTACTATTTTTTTTAGTGTTAACTGCCTTGTTTTTTCATGCATGTTTTAACATGAAAGTTCTGGTTCATGAGAATATTATATAGTTAAATAATATCTATAATTATATTAATGTTATACATATATATATTTTAATTATATAATTTTTTAAAATCATTATTTAAATTTGAACATGGAGAATGAATCACATCGCTTCATGGAGGTGGTAGACTATACGCACACATAGACGACAATATCATTTCCTTAACGGGTGGATGGGTAAGGAAGTAGGTGATATATTAATTTACCATAATTAATATCATGTCACATATATCACATATATTAATTAAATTCATCCTTATTACCTTCTATTTAAAGTGTAATTTGAAAATAAAACACATCTCTTTGTGAGGCGGTAATCTCCTGTACACACCAGCGATGTTATTATATATTAAATAGAATGGAAAGTAAGAAGGTATCTATAATATTATAATTACATAAGAATAATAATAAATTAAATATTATATATGTTCATTAAATCCGTCATTATATCCAATCATTAGAGGCGTTGATGGGAAACGAGTGACATCGGTTCACGAGGAGGTAGTCCACCGTACACATGATGAATGATTTCGTTTCCCATTTGATGGAAGAGGAGACATATATAAGTTATGCCATTAAAATAATAAAATATTAGTATTTTTTAGATATTTTTGTGATTATATTATAATTTTTAAGACATAATTATTAGTAGTAAAATAATAATGAGTAAGAAAGAGATTTGTTAATATAATTACCTTCCCTTAGAGAAAACTCATTTAGATCTCCTCTTAAGGACATATGGATGGTATTTTTGGAAGACCATCACCTTTATATTGTGTATATGGAAGTTTTATAGATATTTTAGAATTTTTAGGTAGATATAAATGGATTTATATATTTGTACAAGTGAGGGGAGTGAGTTCCCTTCTATAATTGAGGAGTTTCATTTTTGCAAATACCCAAAACTATTCAATAATAGGAAGTCACACTCCACCCAAGTGCATACAAAATTAAAAAATAAGGAGTGTAATTAAGTTATGGTGGAAACACACCTCCAAAAAAATATATGTTTAAATCATGTTATTCTTTATCCTTTTTGTTTACATACTTTTACCATTTTTATTTTCACCACAATGAAAAGTTTTTTAACCTAAGTAATTAATTATTAAAGACTAAAATAAATTGAACCATATTATGTAATTTGGACCCAATTATCCTTAAAAATAAGTAAAATTTATCAAATAAAAATACCATGTGTGTTGAAAATTAATTTTAACACAAGCACATGTAATATCTAAAACCCTATTTTATCCCTAATTACGGTAAATAAATTTTATCATATTTACTAATCATTATGATTAAAAATTAAGTCAAAAATATTATATGAAATTTATTATTATGATTCTATATAAGGAATAAATTTTATGAAATTCAATTTATAAAAGTTTTATAATTTAAAATAAAATCACAGATGTGTCTAGAAATGGGTTTTTAAGAAATTAATTTTTCAAGCATAAAATAATCCTATATTAACTGTATGACTAGTGATCATCATGGGATCGAATTAAAATAATACATTTAGATATATAATATTTTAATTTCATTTAAATCAATCTCAATTAGTGATTACTTTAATTAGTTAAGTTGGAGAAACATTTTTCACTTTAAAACAATTTAAAAAAAATTGTGTTTTATAGCCTAAAAATAAACTTATATTAAAACCTTGTATAATAATGATTTAAATTTAATTAATTGAACGAAATAAAAATTAATAAAAATTATATATCTTTAAAATCACATTAAAAAAATAATGTGACTTTTAAATTACATAATTTATTAAAAAGAAAAGATAGTTTCATCAAAAACCTGGTATTTTTCACTATTCTGAGAAAATTCCATATTTTCTAAAATATTTCAAAATTCTACCCTAATTTAATATCTATATGCTGATCATAAAAATTATTTTCAATTTATAAAATAAAATTTCAAAAATATCAAAGAATTAATTGCAATATTTTCATAGAAAAATCAATAAAATTCATTTTTAAAGTAGAAATATTTTTTTTGTAGAATAAAATATCATTATTAACAGGTGAGTAATTATTTATTAATAATTTACCAATAAATTTATATTGGATAGGAAATTTATATATATATATTTCATATTTTAGTTAATCCTACTCATACCCACCAATTCAAAAGCTTGGATATAATGGTCATATTTAAATAATATATTTTGTGTGTCATTTAAGATCGGTGTTGTGTGTCATATACACTATCAAACTCAATTTTATTATTTTAAAATATCAAGGTTACATGTAGATCAAGATATTGATGAGATTTAATTTATTTAGTATATATAAAATTTAAAATCATGTGGTATTACATTCTACCACCTTTAAAAATTTTCTTCCTCATAATTTGAACTTACACTCAAAAATCAAGAGCTTGATATTTGAAAATTCATTTGTTAAAAACCCACATCATAAAAGGGATAAAAAATACTCTTAATATAGGGAAAGGGAAATATTAAGGTCGTATAAAATAACATATAACTAGGTTCCCATGTATAATACCATTGGTTGTAATTGGATATAATGTCATAGATGAAAAGTGTCAATAATTATAGAGAGTGATAGAGATATCAGGTCACAAAAAAGTGAATGATCAACAAAAATTCAATGGCCAGAAAACCATAGTTCTGTGATGAGTTAAATAACCATTGATTCATTCGATATAATGGTAATAGGATAACATTTTTTTACTATCCTTTTCATAATATTGGTGAATTATTTTATTGTCTAAGAATATAAGGAAATACATATACTTGATATATTTATATTTAATAATCACAATTTTATCCTTTGGTTATAATTTGATCAATTTCCACATCATATCTTACTCTTAGAAATAAATATAAAAAATTATTTTTTTATTCCTAATGCACTAGAATTTACTTTTAATAAATCATGATATTCATAAATAAGTGACAAGTTTTCCAATCTATTTCTAAATTTTTACCAAAACCAAAATGGCTAACAGAAATTAATATAATACATTAATATAGAAACCTAAAAAGTAACACCTAAAGATAAAAATAATATTTATACGTAAAATTGTTTAGGTAAAATATATATCATATTAAAAGGACATCAAATAGTCCAGTGGTAGAATTCTCACCCCTGTCGCCCTTCGGTTGTGGGTTCAATCCCCACAACCTTTCTAGTTGCGAAGGGTTGTCACCTGACGTGTAGGTTGTAACACATTGAGATTTTGTAAAAAAATTTTCCAAATAAATTTAATATATTATATATTTTTCATTAAACACATAATTTATTTTAGCTTTCCTGACACACTAAACTGAGTTTAACTTTCATTACATGCAACACTAAGTTTGAACGAAATGTTTCTTTTTATTAAAATATTATTATTTAATATGATAGTAATCACCTATCCATTGAAATGTAGTGTATGAGTAGTATTAAATAAATTATGAAATTATATAGTTTAAACTTGTATATAGAATGAATTCTTTGGTTACCAATTAATAAAAAATTATAGTCAAAACTATTTGAAAATAATGGAAATATTTTTATGAAAAAATATTTTTATGCAAAAAAACAAGTTGTACCTAGATAAATTAAAAAAACACTTTTGGTTTATGATTATAATGAAATATATATATATTATATATTCAATAAAATTATTAACATTAATATTATGTGTTTTCTTGAAAAAAGATAAGAGTAAATCCAATTTTATGCTTAAAATTTTTATTTTTCTAAAAAGTAGTTTTGTCTCCTTTTTTGAGAACTTATTTTAAAAATAGTTTTTGAAACTTTATATTTTTTTGAAAAATAGATTTAATTTTTGAAATACTCATATAAAAATTATCTCAGGTTTAATTTTTTATAATTTTCAAAAAATATTAATTTCTTGATGAATAGTGTAAAATATTGAATTTAAATTGTAAAATACCTTTTTTTTAAATTATATATAAATTTAAATTTTATTTTAAATCAGTTTTAAAGTAATATTTATTCAGTTATATATTATTAATCAAATTATTTCATTGGAATCAATATTATATAGAAATTGGATATAAAAATATTTTAAACTTTTGAAAAATTTCTCTTTGGAAACCCACTTTCTCATCGTGTCGACGAGATTGATTTTAAATAAAAATTTAAATTTTTTAATTAAATTTAGAAAAATAGATTCCATATTTAAAATAATAATGATTTATATTATCTAATAAGGTTAATTTAATTTTTTACCAAAATAAATCATGAAAAAAATTAATTACCTTAGATGATATGTATAATTATATTTTGTAAAATAATATGATATTATGATCATTATATAAATATAAAATATTACTTACCTCCTTTCTATAATGATCATTCAAAATGGAAATGATACTCATGTGTACGTATGACCTAATGTCTCCATAATCATAACATACTTCATTTCTCAAAACCATATTTCCTGATTATTATTAAAAGTATAATTGATGTATAAATATTATAATTATTCCATTATTATCATTACTGTTATTATTTAACTATGATAAAATTAAGAATACCAAAAATATAAAATTAAAACATACACAAAAGACAAAGAAGTTATTTCCCGTAATGTGACTTTAACATGGAATTGTTAATAAACAGGCAATAAAAGGTCCTATGAAAATTATATATGGTATGATATATATAATTATGGTTATGAAATAGATGTATAATAATTTTTTTTATGTATGAGGTTTGAATGTGTATGAAGGAAGTTGAGAATTAAGGTAAGGGATTTCTAGTCTCTCTTTTATTTCTAGGAGATATGTGCAAAATTCACCAATAGTTTTATTTTTATGGTGTATATACTTTCCCATTGACAAGTTATATCATAAATATATCACTATAAATGATATTTAAAGTATCTATTGATTTCATTATTTAATTAGTCTTATGATACAAAATATCACTAAAGTTGTAAGTGATTTATTTTTTACTTTTTACTTCTTTGAGACACAACCCATATTCACCACGTATTTCATTGATGTGGTGTATATAATTCCAATGAATTATACTAAAATTTATAGGGATTAAATATAAATTTTATTATCTCTCTTTCATGGGGATGATGTTTCAAATATAATCAACGAGTTAATTGTTTTATGTTACAATCTTATCATTTATCAGTATTGTTTATGATTAAGTATCTGATGTTGAAATACTATTATCTAAATCTTAATAATTCTCATGAATTTTATTATCCTATAATTATTAATTATATTTTCATGTAACAGAACCATTTTACCTTATTTGGTAGATAAAATAATTGATATTTTTTAAGAAAATACAATATTATTTTTATCTTCTATAAGAAATATTTTTTATTACAAAACAATGTTTTCAACAATGTTTTTAACATTATTAAAATGATTTTAAAAATAATATTTTAGCCATTATTGACTTTTCACAAAAAAATTATTGAATTTTTTTAATCTTTTTCAAAAATAATTCCAGTTTTTCTTTCATAGAAAATGTGAATGGAATATTTTTTTAATAAGTACGACATGAACATAATTTTCCACCATAATGAACAAAATTTGATTAGAATATTACTTTATATTTTACCAATGTTATTTTAAAATAATAGGATTTTCAAAAATGATTTATTATTTAAAAAGTTTTTTTCAAAGAGAAAATGAAATTTTACTCAAGAAAGGTTTTAAATGATTTTTGAAGATTCCTTTATATATTTTCAAGAATATTTTCAAAGAAAAAAATTCTAAAATATTTCACGAATTTTGAGTTTTAATAGTTTATTTTCAAAGAATCTATTTTCCTCATTAAACGGTCAAAGTTTTTTTTCTTTCAAAATAATCTTCCATCTAATATGTCATCCTTTGATGTTACTCATACTTTAATGGGTATATGATCAAAGTATACCATTCTTATTATTTATATGAATGGTTTATGGTTAGAATGAAAAGATTTTTATGAAATTTATTTCTCTTCGATGGGTTATACCATGATAAAATTATTACGAAACTTGGTTATTTTTATGGGTCACGATATGATGAAATGACAAAATGATTATGAAACCTATCCCTTTTCCACAGGTTATGATATGAATAAATGTTTATGAAAACCATTTCATTTCATGGGTTATTATATGATGAGTGTTTTCCAATATTGTGGAACACATATTTATAATTTACATTATGTGATGGGTGTGACCTATATCTACCTAAAATTCATTTGGTAAAGATTTATATCTTATGAGATAGACATGACTGAAATGGGTAGTGAACCCAGTTTAATAAAGGATTTTTTCTGCTATGATGGTCTTCAGAGTGAACATTTACTACAATGATAGTTTGGGGAGTGAATCCATTCCAGTATGATATCCTTGGTTGTGATACTTGAATAATAAGGAAATTATTTTCTATGATTATGTGTATTCCAAATTTTTTTGTCTTATGCCAATGTGATTTTATCATTGATCATTTTCTTTGATTCCCTTCTAATTCATATCTTATGAACTATGATTCCTTTTTCCATGACTTATGATTATGATCATTTATATATTGGTTATATTTTTCAAATATAATGTTCATAATCTCATACCCTTATGTTCATAGTATGCTTACATATCTCCCTTGTTTACCCTTATGGATCATATGATCTCACCTTTTCTTATGTTTCCTTTATTAGGGTTTTGAAGAAAGTTTTTATGTAGGGTATGGTTGTGAAGCATACCGAAGGAGAAAATATTTATGAGAGATATTGAAGTTTTTTCACCAAATTAGAATATTGTATACCTAGTATCAAAAGGCACTAAACTATTATAGTCCTCAGGAATTTTTTTTCTGTATTGTAATGAAAATTCATTTAAAAATGTGTAATATCCACGTATGAGAATCCTGGGTCACTATAGTTGGTATAAGAGGAAAGTTTTTGTTAAGATTAGAAAAATAGGATAAGAAAACTATAGTGAGATCTATAGGGATATTTCTAATGATATATCTAGGGATTGCTCTAATAATAAGTCTAAGGATGAGTCAATATATTGAAAAATGTCTTGGAATTATGGAAATGGATAGTAAAAATGGTTTTTAAGAAATTAAATCTCTATCTGGATACTACAAGGGGATGTAGATTTGGAATATAGGTACCTAAGGATAATAACTATAAAAAAGGTATTATTTAACCGGACTCAATAGTCACCTCATGCATAATAATGGCCCTTACTACACACCTGGTTGGACACTCTCGGGGGATATGATTTGGAAATTCACAAAATCATTATAAACCATCATAAAGGATTTAAATAGATGCTGACTATGAATGACCTAGGATAAGAATAAGTTCTCATAGATTAAAAATAAAGCATTATGATTTAGAAATCATATGAGTTATTTTTCATGATTATGTGGTTTCCCACGACAAATATGGCTACTCACACTATGATTTTTGGATTTAGTCAATGGATTGAGCTATATGGAATCATGTTAAGAATAAATATTATAGAAAATTAGATGACTATGAGAAACCAAATTGGATAATGACTAGATTTATATATAATTTGATTATTCCTAATCCATTATCATTACATATGACTAAAAATGTGAACTTTGGTGAAATTCCTAAAGCATCAAATAAGAGGAAGATGAACTTTTATGAAAGGTCATGCTGTAATAAACATAGAGGAATAAATATTCAGATTCCTTCATTTCAATAAGGTAGGAAAAAGAAACTATAAGAATATCTTAAATTTAGGGGAAGATGTTATCTATATTGAAAATATGGTTATAGAGTGAAAAATTGTCAATGATTTCAACATATTATGTGTGGGGAACATGGGAATTATCTAAATTAATTCCCTGACACAAGAATTAACTTCTAGGAAGGAACTATTCCATGTCAATCATTTAAGTGGTAGGATTGAAGTATTTATGTATTAGGATCTAGATATTATGTTGTAGAAGTATTTTCTGAATGGTATTTTGGTTGTAAGAACCATGAAACATCTAAGGATTATGTTATTTTTTGAAGCATATATATATCCATGTAAGATTAACTTAAGAGTTATGGATTCTATCATGTTTTTATTAGTTTGAGGTTGATCATATGATCAAATTATTAGAAACCCCTCATGAGGTTTTATGTGATGATATTTTATGATGATTAGGGATATTTTAGGATACATTTATGGCAATATAACCCTTTGGTTTTGAGAAAGAATTCATTTTTTATAAATATTATTAAA
Organism: Viscum album; assembly: GCA_963277665.1. Lineage (NCBI taxonomy): Eukaryota > Viridiplantae > Streptophyta > Magnoliopsida > Santalales > Viscaceae > Viscum > Viscum album. Next base: position 661,859,969 of record OY728150.1, read on the forward strand.
TGCATTGGTAATATTTAGGGTCCATCTTATCTTTGATGTTAGGGTAATTATGGGTTATTGAAATTTCAGAAAGTTTTAATTAATATAGTTTCATAAAATGGATTGTAACATCCTAGGTAAATAAATAATATAACATTTCATATTTATTAATATTTTTTAATTAAATATTAATTTTACTTTAAAGGGGATGCTATGTTCGATGGCTTACTCGATACGCAACAACGAGTTTCTTTGAAATCTTACAGTGCACACTAATAATATATTATTATTATTTTAAATAGTAGTTAACGCCTAGTCATTGTATTTGCGAGAATTAATAGAACTAATTAAAATATGATAATATATGTTTGTTAAATGTTTTTACATTCATCCAATAAAAGTTAGAGGCTTAAAATGTAAATGAATCTAATTTTAAGCATAATTTACTTTAAAAGGTCGATTTACCACCTTTTGATGGAGAAACCTCATTAAATATAGTTTTGGTCACTTTTATATGTTCTATTTTACCAAATAAAATTCTTCTTTAGAATAGGGACACCAAAATTTACTTTGGGTAATTTTTTGGTATTTTTCTGATAAAATTCATTTTTTAATGAATAGTGAAAAATATTGTAATTTAATTCAAATATACCTTTTAATCTAATTTATTTATATGGTTAGATTATCTTTATGATTGGTTTTAAAGTTTAATTATATTATATTTCTACCATTTAATCCAATTGTGGTCATTGAAATTAATTTCACTTTGAAATTGGACATAAACAAGTGTCAATCTTTTGATAGATATTGTTTCTTAAAAACACGCTATTTGTTTTGACATCAGGAATTAATTTTAAATTAATTAATGCAAATTTTGTGTTTTGAATTTTTTAAAATAGACATCATTTTTTAATTCAGAATATCAAATATAGCTTAGGCTGAATTTTTGGTATTTTTCTGAAAAACTTCATTTTTTGATGAATAGTGAAACCACTAAGTAGTAGTTAAAAAACTGACTTTTTCATTTAAATGAAATTTTAACACTTATGTGAATTGAATTTCAAAAATCCTAAATACATAGTTTTTATTAGTAAGTAAAATGTGGTTCAATAAGATGAAAATAATTTTTGGTGAATAGTAACTTTTGAGTTTTATTTACCGCAGTTAAAGGTAAATATGGTAATTCAAGGTAAAAAGAATATTATAATAATACGAAATTACCTTAACACTTGTCCTAACCTTATTGGATTATTCATGGCCGACCAATTTCATCATTGGGATGATTTTGGGACCTCATGGAGCCACTTAAGAGTGATAATGTCACTTTAGATTAATTAATTTAAAGTAAAGACAAAAATGACATAAACAAATATCTTTTAGTAAATCAATTTTTACATGGGGTTATATAAGTTATCTTTTAGACTATAAATATTCTTTAGAAAGATAAAAATATTTCTTAAATCATGCTATTTTTTTATAATTTTTAGACATCAAATAAATAAAATTATTTATGACACAAAAATGATGCAGTATTTACCTCATTAATAAATGATTTAAATAAATAAGATTATAATTATTAAAACAATATCCAAAACCTGTCCAATTATTATTGGATGATTTTATTTCTACCATGATTCACCTTATCTTTTACTTTAATATGTTTTGGACCTTTTGAAGCCGAATATAAGTTTATAATAAAATAACATTATCAAACATTCCTAAAGAGCCCCTCCTCTCCCTTATAAAAGGACACCACTTCTAACCCATTCCTCACACCTCTCAATCCCCTTGTCTCATTGAAACCCAGCCTAAATAATCTCTCAATATCCCTCTCTTCCACCTAGAATCCTTACCTTAGGCATAAGGTACTTCAAGAAATCCTTTTGGTTCAAACCAAAGGGAGTTATCCGATTTTAAGGTAACAGTTTCTCTTAAATTATTTTCTTTTCTTTTACTTCTCCAACCCATAAACTCTTTTTATTACTTTATTTTATAAAAAAACCAGTATAATCAATATAATAGGATGTTTTTATGAGAAGGATTCTAACTGCACTTACACACACCTCCATCTAATGGGTAAAGAACATACTGTTTCTATGGATGGAAAACTAACGCCTCACGAAAGAATGATTGTTCAATTATCTTCTACTGCCTCTCATGGTGGCCATTAAGATGGAATTGTATTTATATATGATATATATTATATTTATTTTTTCTTTATGATTTTGTATTTTTCATTTATATCATACCTTTATGGTTTCCATTATGGGTAAACGTGATAATTTCATTTGAGGAAGTGCGGACTACCAGCCCCTCAAAGTGATATGACTCGTTCATGCCATGCATGGGATGTATAAAGGATATCTTTAATGAAATTATATATTATATTATAATGTAATTATAATATACCTATTTATCATTAAGTTTTCATTCCATTAAAATATGAAATAGAAATGAAAGTAGCATTCATGCGTACGTACGACTTATCGTCTCCATGAACAGTGCATTTCATTTCTTATCTCCAAATGTTATGTACTATTATAAATAGACATATATACTGGATATATATGATATATATGATATCTAAATCATGAATATAATTATGTAGATAATGTAATTTTGACCACATGGACAAATTGTAATTATAACAAGTTTATTTTTGACTCAAGTTCCGAACATCGACAAAATGTCCAATACGAACTCAAATAATTAACTAATTGTTATTTAAAGGTAATAAGTGATATAAAAGTAAAAATTAACTTGAAAAAGGTTCTTAATCAAGTAGAAATCAACTTAATTTTATTATTCAGGAAGAACAAGGAACAAACAAGTCAAGTTGGACATGAGGTAAGAGATTTCTTATCTCACTTTTAATTCCATGAGATTTCCATTGTTCGCCACTTATTTATTGCATGTGGTGTATTGTGTACTTACACTTGATATATATTATCATGATTCTCCTTATAATCATGGTATTTTGTGGTTAATTTGGTGTATATTAACTTTTGGTCATACGACCCGATTGATTACAACGTGGTAAGGGGTTTCAATCTCACTTTTTATTCTAGTAAGATTCATGCTATTTTTTCCACTATTTAATTTTGTGTGGTGTATGTACTGCCCATGATTGTATTATTTGTGTAATATTATTTAATTTATTGGTATTTACATCTTCATTGTATGATCTTTCTTTCATGGGATGTATGTTTCGTAAGTTACCAAATCGGTGAGGGAATCTTTCACCCTCCTCTTTTTAAAAGACTTCCTTTTGTTATGTATTTTAATTTCCATATTCTTATGTTGGTATATGTTCTTATATATCCTTATTGCTATAAATTTTATGTCCAAGTGATGAGATACCATTTTATCTCTCATCAAATCATTTTCTGAATTTTAAAGTGACGCCGTTAGGCTGTCGAATTTTTATAAGGGAACTTCTTAACCCAATTTCAATTCTTTTGGGTTAAACTTTTACTTATTGATTATGTCATGCTATGAATATGTTTGAATTAATTATGATTGTTTTAAACTTAATATCCACTTATATTGGGTGTATTATAATTTTTCACACATAATTATGTCATTGATTTGTCCTTAATTTAAGGATATGATCTTTTTAAGGGACTTCGTCTCAATTTACATTCCATTGAGACTTCATTGATGTTATGCAAAAATTCACTATTATATGGTGTATATACTATCCTTTTTCATATTATACCATGAATCCCTTTATTCTAATGATATTATAATGTTTTTATTAAATGTTATTCCTCAATTATTTGTATTCAAGCGTCTCTCATTTTGTTAAAAACTCTTTAACTAAAATATCGTTTTAAATGTTTTAAAGATTTATTCTTCTAAATATTTCTCATTAATGTCCATGTTTTAAAAATGGTTTTTAGGATTTATTTATATGGAAATTAATATTTTCAAATAATAATTCCTTTAAAATTTTCAAAGTGGTATGGTATACTTTGATTCAAAAATATCTTTATTAAATGTTTTAAATGGTTTTGAAAATGGTTTGATAAAGCATTGATTATGTCTATATCTTGAAATTATATGTTATGATTGAAATATGGAAATTATATATTTACTTTATGCTTGTTTTAAGTGTTATGAATATTTTAGGATTATTGGTCATTGTTTACATATATGGGTGGTTTAATGATAAACCTAGGGCCGGTGAGCCCGAGATAGCTCTCCAATGCATTGAGTAACATGACAGAGGTAAACGTTAATGTTTCTCCTAATAGATTTAGGGAATATACTATGATGGGTATTCCATTGTAACTCTATACATAGCTATGATAACTACAATATAAGTATGTTATGTATTCCATAAGTTACCTTTATGATTTATGATTTCTGTGTGTTATTCGTAAATCTTATGATTTCGTAAGGTATGTTATGATTGAAAAGTATTGGTTTTATTGATTTTTATTTATTTATGGGCTAATGTTTTACTTCCTTATTTTATAACCCTTACTGAGCTTTTTATGCTCATACCAAGTTTTTGAAATGTTTTCCATAGGACTTAAATATGAATAGGGTCAAAGATGGGATCAAGGAAAAGTCATGCTGTCTAAAACATGGAACTGGACATGTTTCTTTTTGAGAGTTTTTATTTTATGAAAAATGGATACTGAGTATTAGTGTCTACATGTAATATTCAAGTTGTTATGTAATAGTTATGGCCTAATTATCTAAATCTCTAAACCTGAAAATATCCTCAATGTTAATTCTTGACGTAATTCAAGATTATATAATGTTTAAGGCTGGGTCCTTATAGTTGGCATCAGAGGTCGGTTTAGAAAACTTTAGGGATTATGAGTTTTTGTTAAACACATGGTTAGTCCCTATGTCTATTATTTCAGTTAAATCCTTGTTTTAAAACTTTTTGAGGTCAATGAATGTCAGTTACAATGGAAGGAGGAGGATCTCAGACAACATTACTATCTCTTCCTAATGACATGCTTGCAATAATTATTGTAAAGTCATGTTAGGATTATTGTGAAGCTTTTTATAGCATACAACCCACTTTCAAGAATTTGTTTGAGATATCAAACACCTCCACTATACCTCGTTATCATCGTGGATCATGGGTTGTATTTAAACAAATATTATTTTCACAATATTCTCATATTTTCAAGAAAGGTAAATATTATCAATGCATTTTCAAATATTTTACCTTATCACAATATTTTGAATCATATTATTATTTTGAAAAAGGTGATGAAGAAGGAGAAACTTTCGTAACCTATTTATATTTGCTTTTACAATATAGTCACTCATCACATACTTATGGTATTTTAAAAGGACCATTAATTGAAAGTTTCAACTCAAATTTGGTCCGACTATTGTATAAAATCATGTTTTGTTAAATGTTTTGAAATTACATGTCATACATGATTATTTTCCGAAACTATTTTTCTTCAAACACCCATATGACCCAAGTTGTACAAGGTGTATTTGGATGAAGGAAACAAATGATTTTAAAGGATCTATAAATCATTTTTGCAATTCATGAACCTTCTACCTACGTGAACAAGATGATAATGAAACCATGTGGACACCATGATTAAGGTATGTTCTTTCTTTTGGTAATAGTTTTATTTTATCATATGAGGTGAAAAAATGAAGATATATAAGATGTTGAGGTCTTAATTATTTGGGATGAAAATTATAGGTGTAAGACAACCTTTGAGGTTAAAACATGTTTTGGTTATTTTTGAGTTTTATAAAAAGGAAAACCCATAGGATGGGTGACAACCCATTACGTCCAGCAAGGCCGCAGGAATCGAACCCACAACCGAAGGGCGACAAGGGCACATTGACTACCACCGACTTATGTGAAGTCCCTGGTTAGTATGACTTATTATTTTTATAAAATGATTTTATGGATCAAGAATAAGTTGATTTTGGGAACTTATGTATTATCAAATGGTTATCCTTAGTATAGGAAAATTATTTGGTGATTAAGTGATAAAGGTTATTGTGGAAGACATTCTCTCTTTTGAGGAAACACTATATGCCTAGGGAAAATAGAGTACTATGGGACTTCATTTTTGGAATAATGGTTGAAATTTTAGTTAGGAAGAATCAATGTTTTTATTGTGGACATATGACGATTTGGTTTATTTATGGAACTGATTAACCTATCATGAATAATATGTGATTAGGTTAATTAATTTTCAATATGAGACTTTAAGAGTAACTAATGTTATTTGGAGATAAATGTTAAGATTTATCTTGGAAGACTATGTGATTAAATCCTTATGAGATTTGGGTTTCAATATTAGTTTGGATTAATTTTGAATAATTTTATGGATAGTTGTTTATTGAATGGTCTTTATTGAACTTTGGGTATTGTTAGACAAATTTTGGAGATTAAGAGTAGTTTTTCTTTTTGTAAAAGATTATCCTTTTTGGGGATTATCTGATCTTGTACTAACCATTTGGGTTTTGGTTAATTTATAAAGACATGGGAAAAATATAGTTCATCTTTTTTGGATTATGTGATTCTTTAGAAGTTGATTATAGCACTTTCAATGTGAACAAGTCATCTTGAATACTTACCATTTGGAGAAAAGATGAGTTTGTGATAGAATTTTATTAAATTATGACACTCTACATGACAAGTAAGTATATTTCCTTACGATCTTAGTCTAGTTATTAATAAAAGCCTTCAACTCTATGAAAAGGATCTTGAAGCAAAAATTTTATAAGCTCTCTTTTATCATCAGACTTATACCCAACCATAAATTTATGGTATTGTGGTGGTTAACTTTCCGTGATCAAGTTCTCTATCGCTCTCTATTAATCTATGAGAGTTAGTTTATCTTTCATATCCATGTTTTCATGGAATCCTAGTATCTGTTGTCTCAGGCAACCTTTGTACTTCTCTTACTTTATTTTAAAGTGATAATTTTATTGACTCTTTTTTCGATGTGGGGCTTTCAATGAAGTTTCTGAGCCCAATTTTAAAATTGTGAGGACGCAATTCCCAAAAGGGGGAAGGATGTAACATCCTAGGTAAATAAAGAATATGAAATTTTCATATTTATTAATATTTGTGAATTAAATATTAATTTTACTTTAAAGGTGATGCTATGTTTGATGGTTTACCCGATATGCAACAACGAGTTTCTTTGAAATCTTACACTGCACACTAATAATATAATATTATTATTTTAAATGGTATTTAATTCCTAGTCGTTGTATTGGCGGGAATTAATAGAACTAACTAAAATATGATAATATATGTTTGTTAAATGTTTTTAAATTCATCCAATAAAAGTTAGAGGCTTAAAATTTAAATGAATCTAATTTTAAGCATAATTTTCTTTAAAAGGTCGATTTACCGCCTTTTGACGGCGAACCCTCATTAAATTTAGTTTTGGTCACTTTTATATGTTCTATTTGACCAAATAAAATTATTATTTAGAATAGGGGCACAAAAATTTATTTTGGGTAATTTTTTGGTATTTTTCTGATAAAATTCATTTTTAATGAATAGTGAAAAATATTGTATTTTAATTCAAATATGCTTTTTAATATAATTTATTTATATGGTTAGATTATCTTTTTAATTGGTTTTAAAGTGTAATTAGATTATATTTTTACCATTTAATCCAATTGTGGTCATTGAAATTAATTTCACATTGAAATTGGACATAAACAAGTGTCAATCTTTTGATAGATATTGTTTCTTAAAAACACACTATTTGTTTTGACAATAAGAATTAATTTTAAATTAAATAATGCAACTTCTATGTTTTTAATTTTTGTAAAATAGAAATCATTTTTGAATTCATAATATCAAATATATCTTGAGCTGATTTTTTGGTATTTTTCTAAAAAACTTCAATTTTTGATGAATAGTGAAACCACTAAGTAGTAGTTAAAAAACTGGCTTTTTCATTTAAATAAAATTTTACCACGTCTGTGAGTTGAATTTTGAAAATAATACATAGATATTTTTTATTATTAAGTAAAATGTGGTTCAGTAAGATGAAAATAATTTTTTGTGAATAGTAACTTTTGACTTATTTACCGCGGTTAAAGGTAAACAGGGTAATTCAAGGTAAAAAGAATATTATAATAATACAAAATTACCTTAACACTTGTCCTAACCTTATTTTAGGAGTCATGGATGACCATGGAAATTCTTGGGACTATTTTGGGACCCCATGTATCCACTTAAGAGTGATAATGACACTTTAGATTAATTAATTTAAAGTAAAGATAAAAATGAAATAAAAAAATATCTTTTAGTAAATCAATTTTTACATGGGGTTATATAAGTTATATTTTTGACTATAAATATTATTTGGAAAGATAAAAATATTTCCTACATAATGGTATTTTTTTATAATTTTTAGACATCAAATAAATAAAATTATTTATGACACTAAAATGATGCAGTATTTACCTCATTAATAAATGATTTAAATAAATAAGATTATAAATATTAAAACAATATCCAAAACCTGTCAAATTATTATTGGATGATTTTATTTTGACCATGAGTCACCTTATATTAGACTTTAATATGTTTTGGACCTTTTGAAACTGAATATAAGTTTATAATAAAATAACATTATCAAACATTCCTAAAGAGCCCCTCCTCTCCCTTATAAAAGGACACCACTTCTAACCCATTCCTCACACCTCTAAATCCCTTTGTCTCATACAACCCTAGACCAAATAAGATCTAAATATCCCTCTCTTACACCTAGAAGCCTTACCTTAGGCATAAGGCACTTCAAGAAATCCTTTTGGTTCAAACCAAAGGGAGTTACCTGATTTTAAGGTAACAATTTCTCTTAAATTCTTTTCTTTTATTTTACTTCTCCAACCCATAAACTCTTTTTATTCATTTATTTTATAAAAAAAACAGTATAATCAATATACTAGGATATTTTTATGAGAATTATTCTAACTAAAATTACACACACCTCCATCTAATGGGTAAATAACATACTGTTTCTATGGATGGAAAACTAATACCTCAAGAAACGATGACTGCTCAATTATCTCCTACCGCCTATCATGGTGCCCATTAAGATGGAACTGTATTTATATATGATATATATTATGTTTATGGTTTCTTTATGCTTCTATATTTTTCATTTATAGCATACTTTTATGGTTTCCATTATGGGTAAACGCGATAATTTCATTTGAGGAAGTGCGGACTACGGCCCCCTCAAAGTGATATGACTCATTCATTCCATACGTGGGAAGTATAAAGGATTTGTTTAATGAAATTATATATGATATTATACTGGAATTATAATATACCTATGTATAATTATGTTTCCATTCCATTAAAATATAAAATAGAAATAAAAGTAGCGTTCATGCGTACGTACGACTTACCGTCTCCATGAACGGTGCATTTCATTTCTTATCTCCAAATGTTATGTACTCTTATAAATACATATATATATATATATATATAATGGATATATATTATATATATGATATCTAAATCATTAATATAATTCTGGAGATAATGTACTTTTGACCACATGGACAAATTGTAATTATAACAAGTTCATTTTTGATTCAAGTTCCAAACATCGACAAAATGTCCAATACAATCTCAAATAATTAACTAATTGTTATTTCAAGGTAATAAAGGAATAATTAACTTGAAAAAAATTCTTAATTAATTATAAATTAACTTAAGTTTATTATTCAGGAAGAACAACGAACAAACAAGTCAAGTTAGGCACGAGGTAAGAGATTTCTTATCTCACTTTTAATTCCGTGAGATTTCCATTGTTCGCCACTTATTAATTGCATGTGGTGTATTGTGTACTTCCATTTGATATATATTATCATTATTCTCCTTATAATCATGTTATTATGTGATTCATTTGGTGGTTATTAATTTTTGGTCATATGACCTGATTGATTACAACGTGGTAAGGGGTTTTCATCTCACTTTTTATTCCAGTGAGATTCATGCTATTTTTTCCACTATTTACTTTTTTATGATGTATGTACTGCCCATGATTTTATTGTTTGTGTAATATAATATAATTTATTGGTTTTTAAATCTTGATTTTATGATCTTTATTTCATGGTATGTATGTTTCGTAAGTTACCAAATCAGTGAGGGAATCTTTCACCCTCCTATTTTTAAAAGACTTCTTTTTTGTTATGTATTTTAATTTCCATATTCTTATGTTGGGATATGTTCTTATATATATCCTTATTTCTTTAAATTTTATGTCCAAGTGATTAGATACCCTTTTCTCTCTCATCAACTCATTTTCTTAATTTTAAAGTGATGCCGTTAAGTTGTCGAATTTTTATAAGGGAACTTCTTAACCCAATTTCAATTCTTTTGGGTTAAACTTATACTTCTTGATTATGTCATGATATGAATATGTGTGAATGAATTATGATTGTTTTACACTTAATATACACTTATATTTTGTGTATTATTATTTTTTACACATAATTATGTCATTGATTTTTCCTTAATCTAAGGATATGATCTTTTTAAGGGACTTCGTCTCAATTTACATTCCATTGAGACTTCATTGATGTTATGCACCAATTAACTATTATGTGGTGTATATACTGTACTTTGGAATATTATATCATGAATAAATTTATTCTCATGATATTATAAAGTTCTGATTAAATGTTATTCGTTAATTATTTGTATTCAAGCATCTCTCATTTTTTTAAAAACTTTTTGACTAAAATATCATTTTAAATATTTTAAAGATTTATTATTATAAATATTTCACATTAATTTACATGTTTTCAAAATGGTTTTTAGGATTTATTTATATGGACATTAATGTTTTCAAATGACAATTCCTTTAAAAGTTTCAAAGTGGTATGGGACACTTTGATTCAAAAATATATTTATTAAATGTTTTAAATGGTTTTGAAAATGGTTTGATAAATCATTGATTATATCTATATCTTGAAATGATATGTTATGATTGAAATATGGAAATGTTATCTTTCATTTATTCTTGTTTTAAGTATTATGAATATGTTAGGATTATTGGGAATTTTTTACGTATATGGGTGGTTCTGTGATAAACCTAGGGCAGGTGAGCCCGAGATAGCTCTCCAGTGCATTGGGTAACATGATGGAGGTAAACGTTAATGTTTCTCCTAAGATATTTAGGGAATATAATGTGATGGGTATTCCAACGTAACTACCTACATATATGTGATAGCTACAATGTAAGTATGTTATGTATGCCATAAGTTACCTTTATGATTTATGATTTCTGTGTGCTATTCATAAATCTTATGATTTCGTAAGGTATGTTATGATTGAAAAGTATTGGTTTCATAGATTTGTATTTATTGATGGGCTAATGTTTTTCTTCCTTATTTTATAACCCTTACTGAGATTTTTATGCTCATCCCAAGTTTTTGAAATGTTTTCCACAGAACTTAAAGATGAATAGGGTCAAGAATGGGGTCAAGGAAAATTCATACTATCTAAAACATGGAACTAGACATGTTTATTTTTAAGAGTTTTTATTTTATGAAAAATGGATACTGAGTAGTAGTGTTTACATGTAATATTCAAGTTTCTATGTAATAGTTATGGCCTAATTATCTAAAACTATAAACCTAAAAATATCCTCAATGCGAATTCTTGACATAATTCAAGATTATGTAATGTTTAAGGCTGAGTCCTTATATGGATAACCCACAAGTCAGGCAAAAACATGTTGCATCTATAAATTCCATATGGATTGAACCCACAACCGATGTAAGAAAAAAGTTGATCACCTAACACTGTCCTATATGAATGATTAATTCTAGTGGGACAACATAAAGAGAGATATTTCTGAGTATGTATCTCAATGATTAGTAATCTAGCAAGCCAATGATAAGATACAATGGTCTAAAAGGATGATATAACCATTATCCATTCCATAAAGAAAATGGTAAGACATCACCATGGGTTTCATCATCAAACTCCCCAAAAAATTTAAAGGGAATAACACTACATGGTTTGTGTTTGATCATTATATGAAGTTATAACACTTAATATATATTAAAGAATATTTCTCTTGGGATAATTTTTATAGGATATACATTAAGGAAAAGGTAAGATTTCTTGGATTACCACATTAAATTGTATCTGATCTGAATCCAAAATTTTCCTTGAAGTTTTGGAAATGTATTCAGCAAACTCTAGATATAGAGTTGAGTTTCATCAGTATAAAAAAATTCAAACCATATAGGATATGATAAAGTCTTGTTCAATGAATTCCAAAGGTATTTAGGATAACACCTTCATCTAGTTAAGTTTTCTTACAAAATAGATTTCACATGAGTATTTAGATGTCTCCTTATGAAGCCATTTATATGTACAAGAATGAAGTTGTAGAAGGAAATATATTGGACCAAATATAGTTTATGAGATGGTAAAGAAGGTTACAACTATTAAGTAACATACAAGGACTTGAAAAAGTTGACAGAAATGTTATGTTGATAATAGTCGATGCAATCTAGATTTTGAAGTTAGGAAGAAGGTATTTATAATAATTTCCATGTGGAAGAAAAAAGGGCAAACCAATACCTGGATATATCCATCCCATTAAAATACTTGATCGTATCATTATAATAACTTACCATTTGGTGCTTCAACCAAACCTATCTTAGGTTCATGATGTGTTCTATGTATCACTCACGAGGAAGTTCATACATAATCCATCACATATACTAAAATCTTTGGTCATAATTATAGATCATGATATTCCTTATGAGGAACAACTGGTAGAGATTCGATATTGAATAGTGAATGTTTTACAAAATAGGACTATTGACCTGGTCAATGTTTTCTATTGAAACCACTAGCTTGGGGAAGCTATTAGAGAACCTGAGGACTTAATGAGGTATAATTATACCTAGTTTTCAGTACCAAAGATTCAAATTATAATGGAGAAATTTGATTTAAGTGGGATAAATTGTAACACCCCATGATTTTGGGATTTTTTTAAAAATAAATTTAATATTTTAAATATTTTTCATTGATTGAAAAACCAATTTTATCATGTGTGAAACACAACACTGATTTTATCTTTTATTACACGTGACTCTAAGTTTAAACAAAACATGACTTATTATTAAAATATTGTTATTTAATATGATAGTTATCACCTAGTTGTTGGAATGGTGGGTATGAATAGGATTAACTAAATTTTGAAAATATATTTTATACACATGTATATAGAATTAATTATTTGGTGATCAATTAATTAAAAATTAAAATCTTGACTATTTGAAAATAAAAGAAATCATTTTCTGAAAAACTATTTTTAAAAAAATATACATATTTTAGAAAAATAAATTCAACAGAACACTTTTGGGGAATGATTTTAATTAAATTTATATATTATATATCAATAAATTGATTAAAATTCTTATTATGTATTTTCTTAACATGACATAAGAATCAATCCAATTATACGCTTAAAAACTATATTTTTCTAAAAAGAAGTTTTGTCCCATTTTTTCATACTTTTTTAAAGAATAATAGTTTAAACTTTTAGAACATTTATATGAAAAAATAAAATTCAATTTTTAAATTAGAATATCAAAATTATCTCAGGTTTAATCTTTTATAATTTTCTGAAAAGAATAATTTTTTATGAATAATGAAAAAACTGAATTTTTAATTGAGAAATTTGTTTTAATTTAAATTATTTATAAAGTTAAATTATATGATAAATTAGTTTTAAATATAAAAGAGTTTAATTATTCAGCTATTAATCCAATTTAGGTCATTAGAATCAATTTAATATATAAATTGGATATAAAAACTTTGTGAAGTTTTGAACATTTTCTCTTTGAAAACCCACTTTCTCGTCGCGTATGTAGGATTAATTTTAAATCAAATTTCACCAATTATATGAATTTAATTTGGTAAAATGGATTAAATATTTGTAATAATAATAATTTATATTATATGATAATTTCAACATACTTTTTTACCAAAATTAATAGTGAAATAATAAAAATTATTTATTATGGTTAGTGTTAGAATGGGTTTACTAGTGGTTAAACTAAAAAAATAAGGGTTAAAATGACCTAAATAGTTATCTAAAATATATTTTATGTCCATATTTTGACCTTATAATTTATAATTCTTGATAATAATCTATTTTTTTATCCTTTTGGAATGTAAAAAACATGGGTACATCGATTTATTTTCAAAATATAGGTATGTCGCTCACCTCACTTGTATAAGGCCACCCACTCACCTATCCACTTCACACCTCCAAACCCCTTTGGTTCAGCCAATACATACTGAAATAAATTCAAAAATTCCCTCTACTCATCATAGAGGACTTATTTTTGGAATAAAGTAAACCTAGGAAGGATTTTGGTGAAAACCTAAGGAGGTTAGCTGAAGAAGAGGCAACGTTCTTCAACAAGCATTTTTTATTTTATTTCTTCCTCCAAATCATTAAATTATTATTAAACCATTATGATATAATAAATTAATTACATTAAATATAATTATATGTTATTACATTAAGTTCATTACTTACAAAAATCCTCACTTTCATCAAATGGGATACGAAATCATTATTCATGTGTACGATATACAACTGCCTCATGAACTAGTGCAAATCATTTTTCCATTACCACCTCTCACAATTGGGTAAAATTATAGATGATTTTTATAACATATATATACCTATTTAATCATTATATAATATATAATTTTTTTTACATTCCATTCCTTAGAGGATACAATAATGTCGCTCTTGTGTACAACGAACTACTACCTCTAAAGCGCTATGATTAATTTTTCACAAATGATTTACATGGAAGATAATAAGGATACATTTAATAAGTATATGTGATATAAAATAAAAAATCATGATATTAATGACATATTTATCCATATTTAAAGATAATATATCATTTTATTTCTTATCTTATTAGTCACTAAAAGACGATAATGTCATTCATATATGTATGGACTACCGCCTTCACAAAGCGATGTGACTCTCTATTTTCATCACCACACCACATAGATGATATGTATAAGTATAATTAAAAAAATGATATGATATAATTATAATTATGTTAATATAAAATATTACTTACCACTTTTCTATAATAATCATTAAAAAATGAAAACGTTACTCATGCGTACACACGACCTACTGTCTCTATTACTATAACGTACTTCATCTCTCAAAAACATCATTCATGATTGGACTTAAATGTATAATTTATGTATAAAAAATATAATTATGTAATGATTATTATTCAGGATATTATATAACCAATATCAATATAAGATAACCAAAAATAAAAAATCAAAACATACATGAAAGACAAAGCAGTTATTGCCCAAAACGTGACATTAATAAAGAATTGTTAATAAAAGGGTAATAAAAGGTCCTAAGAAAATATTATATGTTATGATATTTATAAATATGTTTATTAAAAATATGTATAATAAAAATATATTTAATATACAATAGGTTTTAATGTGTATGAATTAAGTTGATACTTATGGTAAAGGATTTAAGTCTCTCTATTTTTTTTCTAGGAAACATGTGCCATATTCACTTATCATTTTATTTGTGTGGTGTATATACTTCCCCATTGACATTTTATATAACTAATATACATTTTTTAATTAAATTTAAAGTTTATTTCTATGTTTTTATTTAATGGGGCTTATGATTCAAAATATTACTAAAGTGGTAAGGGATTTTTGTATCACTTTTTACTTCTGTGAGACACAAGCCACATTCACCATGTATTTCATTTATGTGGTGTATATACATCACATGAATTACTTTTATACTGATTATACTTAAAAATTTTCAATATTAAATTACCTTTTATGATATCTATTTCATGTTTATTATGTTTAAAATTTTACTAATGTGGTAATGGTTTTACATTATAATACCATCTTTTATCAGGATTATTTATAATTAAGTCTCCAATGTTTAAATATTATGATATAACTCTAAATAATTCTCATGAATTTTATTTTACTATGGTTATTCATGATATATTCAAGTAATATTACCATTTTAAACACTTTATTACTTAAAATAATTGATAGAATGTTGTTAAGAAAATTTGACTATATTTCTCTCTTCGATAGGAAATCCATTTTATTCCAAAATAATTTTTTCTAAAAACTATTTAAAAAATGTTTCTAAAATTATTAAAATTATTTATTAATTTTTTTATCCATGTTTTAATTTTTAATAAATGTTTTAAAAGGAATAATCATGTCATTTTAAAAAACAATTCCAGTTTCTCTTTTACTAAAAATATGAAAGGTATTATTGTTTGAATGAGTATGACATGTATGGAATTTCCCACCATCATGCATATTATTTTAATTAAATGATACTTTATCTATTTAAAATTTAATTTTTAAAGAAAATTATTTTTGAAAAATATTTGTGGTTTGTAATGTTTTTTTCAATACAGAAAGGATATTTTCATTAAGAATTTTTTAAATTATTTTTAAAGATTCCTTTATAAGTTTTCAAGGTATTTTAAAAGAAAAGGATTTCCAAAATATTTTATTATTTTTTAGTTTTAAAAATTTATTTTCAAAAAAATGTTATATTTCTAAAGAAATGTTCCATGTGATTTTTCTTTTAAAATCATTTTCCATTTAAGATGACATCCCTTGATGTTAATTATGATTTATTGGGGTATGATTTCAAGATACCATTCTTATTATTTATCTTAATGGTTACTGTTTATGATAACAATATGTTTATGAAACCCATTTATCTTACACAAGTTATACCATAATAAAATTCCAATAAAACCCACTTATTTTCATGAGTTATGCTATAATGAAATGATGAAATGATCATAAAACCTGGATCTTTTACAAATGTTATGATATGAATAAATGTTTATAAAACCCATGTAATTTCATGGGTTATGATATGATAAATTTTTTACAATATTTTGGAACACATACATATTATTTTCATTATGTGATGGGTGGGAGATATATCTCTCTCCAATTCATTGGATAAATATTTATATCTCAATAGATATAAAGGATAAGAACGATGGGTGAAACTGATTCAATAAGGGACTTTGTGTGATATGATGGTATTGGGAGTGAACCTTGACTACTATGATGGTTTGGGGAGTGAAAACATTCTACTATGATATCCTTGGAAGTGATCCTTAACTACTGTAGAAACAATTTTCTATTCTTATGTGTATTCCATAATTTTATGTCTTATACCAATGTTATTCCCCCACAACTCATGTTCTTTTATTACCTTATGATTCATGTCTTATATGATGAA
Source organism: Viscum album (assembly GCA_963277665.1). NCBI lineage: Eukaryota > Viridiplantae > Streptophyta > Magnoliopsida > Santalales > Viscaceae > Viscum > Viscum album. The sequence continues at coordinate 661,877,272 of OY728150.1, forward strand.
AATATTTATACCATGAATCGATATTATGATCTTTTATATGAAAGTTATGGTTTTGAAATTTTATTATCATATTCTCATTCCATTATTTTTTATTCAATGATTTTGTATATCTATTGTTTATCCTTACTGAGCATATTAGCTTACCCTTTCATACATTTCCTTTTCCCAGGTTATAAATAAAGGATTTAAGTAGGTAATGTTTTTAAATAGTATTAATGTAGAAGATATTTATGGGATATGTTGAATATACTTCACTAAATTAAAATATTTTGTACCTTGTTTCCAAAGACACTAAACTATTATGGTTCTAAAGATTGTGTTTGTGTAATGTAATGAATATTCATATAAAAATATGTAATATCCATGTATGAGAAGTCTAGGTTGCTATATAAGTTTCCCATTTTCCAAAAAATATATTAATATAATTACTATAATGTTACCAAAAATATGATGAAAATCATAAAAATAATATTAGTTATCAAATAAATTTTTTTTATCCTCAAGGTTTTTCTACACGACTTATTTTTTTACAAAATCAAATAATATTAATTATTTTAAATTAACATCAATGATCTTATTAACCCTAAATATTATCAATACCTTTAAAATTAATTCAAAAAAATATTAAATCATTATTACTATGATATTATTTTCACTAAATAATATACTAAACTAAAGGGTTGTATTCCCATAAATTTTTTCTAAAAATATCCTCAATCATGGTATATTACCCTGAAAAAAATTCATAATGGGTATATATTACTTTAAGAGTAAGATAGAAATTATATATACTATCTAAGGAAACTTTAGTTTTAACCTAAATAATTCATTTCCATCATATATTCAAATAAATCATAGTATTTCTTAATGAAAATGTAAATTATACTATGAAAACATCTCAGGTGTTTCAAACTAGGTGCGTAGTAAGACCTATTGTCACATACAAGGTGATGATAAAGTCAAAGAAAAATGATCCATTTTAAGGGTTATAAATCCTTGGTACAACAATTCCATAACCATTTACACTTGTATTATCCATATAGGGATGTATAGCTATGAAAAACCACATAATCTCTTCCTTACACAAATTTAGGATGCTATTCTATAATAATTATCAAAGTCTATCATATGGTTATGTTCCCAAATATATATTTTCTTAAATATTGTTCCCAAGGATTATAATAAACTTTCTTTGATACCAAATTTTATGATCCAGACCTCAGTAGCCTGGATCCGGTGGTTACTTTACTACTTGGGCATAAGATACAAGTGATTGCATCCCAAAGGACTGAATAATTTAGTAGTTTTGGTATACTAGATACATATAAGATTCCCATATTTCATTTTAATACTCAAATTACAACATAATTTATTTTGATAATATCATTATTCTATCTAGAATAACCTTGTATATCATTCATTATACACCTACTAGATTCCTAATAAATGAAACAAAACAGATGTGAGCTCAAATACTCAGTAGTAGTTATGTAAAGTAGAAGATATCATTAATTTATATAGTATAATCAATAATGTATAATAAATAATGTATAATAAATATGGTAAGGTAAATATTTGAACACAAAATCTATTTAATAAATAACATGAATATCATGATTAAATATGGAATAATCAATTTAGCAAGGTAAATTACTAAAAACACATGCCATTTAATTTATAAACTGAGAATGAAATGCATCCTAAGATAATATCAATGCTAAAATATCATGGATAATAATAATTTAATTATAAATGAATGAAATAATTAATGTTGGACAGCATGATCTCATGAATCATGATACCTTTATCATCAAGACCTTGTTCCAAGATAGTTGAACAGATGGCAATATATACACTAGAAACCCATTTAAATAAAGCTATCAAACTAATTCATCACATGAGGCTGATGATGTTTTGCGGGGATATCTATAACCATGAAACACCTATAACTATATTTAAAATGAATTTTTCATATATTTAATGTCTGATTTAATTCATGAATGATATTCCTTATCAAAAAATTTCTATATTATGTAAGGAATGCGAATTAACAATAATTTCCCCAGTCAATAATATAAATTTCATAATAAAATACTATACACATAAATGGAATATAATTTAGGAAATAATCATATCCACAATATAAAAATATTCATATTTAAGAGAAATGTAATATCCAATGAAAATGATATCAAAGGGAAAATATATACACCACATAAGAATAAATAGTTTCATAATTCTAAATATGTCCCAATGGAGTGTAATTTAAGATGAAATCCCTTAAAATGGCCATAACGTTGAAGTGAGAATTAATAAATGGATTGATTATTTGTATCAAATTTAAATAAAAATAAAACAAGTTGAAATAAAAAATAATATAATCTAAACTAATTACACAGATAATCTTAGAATATCAAAGATAATGAAGATGTAATATAACCTAATAAAGAAAAATTTAGTCATAAAATTATTTACCATTTGGTCATTTTCAAGTAAAATCAACTTGGATGAAATATTTAAAAATTAAACATAATATACCATTAAGTATGAAGGATTCATTACATTACATGTAATAGGGGTAGTATTTACATCATATAAAATAAATTAGGTGCACAACAATAAGATATTCCTTAATGAAGGGAAATTTAGATGAAATACATTACAATGATAATACCATTGAAGTGAGGATTAATAAATGGATTTAGTATGTGTATAAAATGTAAATAAACATAAAAAAGTGTAAATAAAACATAAATTACACACATAACCTAAGAATATCAAAGACAATGAAGAAATAATATAACTCAATGAAAAGAAATTAAGTTATGAAAATGTTTACCTATTGGTAATTTTGAAGAAAAATAATCTCGAATTAAATAATTAAAATTAAAAATAAAATTAACATAAAAATGAAGTATTCATATATTTCATGTCAAATGGTAAATATTTACACCATATAAAATAAATTAGGTGTATAATAATAAAATACCCATCAATGAAGGGAAATTGAGACAATGCCCCTACCCCACACTTCATTTTGGTTATAATAGATTTAAAAAGGTTATTAAATTAAATATTAATAATATTAATATTTATAATATCATATATAATCCTTTTATAACATATTTTCACTTGTTCATTAATAGTATTTCATTATAGATATTGTTTTGAGTGTTAACTGCCTTGTTTTCTCATGCATGTTTTAACGTGAAAGTTCTAGTTCATAAGAATATTATAAATTTACATTATTTTAATATTTATTTTAATGTTTAAATATCATTTTTTTCATTATAAACATCTTTATAATCATTATTGAAATTTGAACTTGGGTAATGGACCACATCGCTTCGTGGAGACGGTAAGTCGTACGTACGCACAAGTGACACCATCACTTCTTTAATGGGTATATTGGTAATTAAGTGGGTGATATATTAGTTTTTGAGAATTAATATCATGTCATATAAATCACATATATTAATTAAATTTATTCTTATTACATTCCATGTAAAGGGTAAGTGAAAAATGAATCACATCACTTCGTGAGGCGATTACTTATCTAACACATGACCGACGTTATCATATATTAAAAGGAATGAAGAGTAAGAATATATATAAGATATTATAATCTAAAAAGTATAATTATATAATATATATTATATATATACATTATATCCATCATTATATCCATCCATGGAAGGTGTTGCTGGAAAATGAGTCACATTGGTTCGTGAGGTGGTAGTCATCTACACACATAATAAAAAATTTTGTTTCCCATTTTATAGAAGAGGTGATGGATATAGGTTATTAAATTAACATAATAACATATAAATATAAGTTATATATTATTGTTATTATATTGTAATTTTTAAGGCATAATTTAAGGTTGTTAATGAATAAGGAAAGAGAAAGAGCTTCGTTAATATGATTACCTTCTCTTAGAGAAACATCCATTGGATCTCATCATAAGAACACTAAAGATGTTTTTTTGGAATAAAAAAACCTCTTGTGAGTATATGGATTTTTCGGAGAGATTTTTTAAATTTATGGTTGAGAAAAAGTGCTTGATAGGTGTAAGGATGTGAGGGGAGGGAGTGCCCTTTAATAATTGAGGAGGAGTGGATTTTTTTGTAAATACCTAAAACTATTCAATAATTGGAAGTCAATCTCATCCCATGTTACAAAAAAATTAAAAATAATGGTGTTTAAGTAATTTATTTTTTATCCAATTCTCAAAAATCTAAAAAATACAAGTTTTAAACATGTTATTCCTCAACCTTTATGTTTACTTAATTTTACTATTTTCTTTTTCACCATGGTAACTAGTTTATTAACCTAGGTTCTTAATCCTTCAATAATAAAGTAAATTGAGAATTATTAGATAATATTGAACCACTAACTATTAATATAAAATCTAATTTATCAAATAAAAATTCCATATTAGTGGAATATTAATTTTAAAACAAGCGTATGTAGCGTACAAAACCCCCTTTTAACAATAATTTCAGAAAATAAAACTTTCTATCTTTATAATTCATTATGATAAAAAATTAAGTAGATTTTATTATATAATATTATTTAATATAAATATATATATGGAATCCATTTTTTACATTCAATTCACATAAGTGGTAGAATGTAAAATAAAACCCACAGACGTGTCGAAAATTGGGATTTTTAGACATAAATTTTTCAAGCATAAGATTATGTTATATTAACTATATGAATAGTAATAATCCTAATATAGATTTAAATTCATATATTAATATATATAATATTAATTTAATTTAAATAATTCCTTATTAGGGTTTATTATATTTAGTTAAAATAGAGAAACATTATGCACTTTAAAACTGTTTTCAGAAAAAATGTGTTTTAAAGACTAAAAATAAACTTATATTAAAATAAATTATAAGGATGATTTAAATGTAATTAATTGAATTAAATATAATAAAATAATAATTATTTTATGTTTAAATCATATTAAAATAATAATAAGACTTTTACATAACTTACCAGGAACGCTCAGTCAGAGGAAGGCCTCTGACCCTTTATTAAAATAAAGGAAAAGTACAGAAGGTAAGGAACGAGAGTACATACATACAACCCATCCAAATCTAGAAAAAATTTCCAACCAGAAAGGAACAACTACATATCATAGTAATCATTATACTCACCAGATCCATGATAAGGCGCATCCTCCTTAGTATTTGACTCCCACTCAGAGTTCATATCATATTGCTTCAGAATCTTAGCATACTTCCATCTGAGTTCTAGTTGCTCCATAGAGAGTTTTTCCTTTTTTGATTTCTTGCTCACATGGCTCTTTTTAGAATCATGGATATACCCTTTTTCCTTCCTGGATGAGGACCTGGTGGATGCCGGTTTCGGTAAGTAAGAATAGTCCTTTCGTGGCCTCCTCTTTGGAGGAGCAGTTGTCACACCTTCACTTTCAGACAATACCTTCCGTCCCCTTGAACTATATCGCTGTAAGAAGGTCTTAAAACCCCTCGGTCATTCTCTTTGTCACTTTCAGATACATTCCCCCATTTACCAGTGATATTCACAAGAATAAAACCAGTGCACCCATCATCTTTCCTCACCAAGACACCGTCTGAGGTTGTTATAGACTCATCTCCAATCATCTGAGAGAGCCTATTATGATCAATCAGAGTAAGGCATTGAGAGTTACCCTCATTGCCAAGGTCCTCAAGAGTCCTCATCCTTGAGACATCAACTGAAGTGTTTTCCGGACTACTAGAACCAATATGCAGATTCACATCTGCATTCACTTGCGGATCAACCACCACAGTGGGTGGCTCCTCCTGCTCCAAGCCTACAAACCTATTACATGAGAGGACCTGTCCACCCTATATAACAGCCAATCCTTCTCTGATCAGACTTCCACCTACTGGTTTCACATGACCAACAGAACCCTCCAGAAATGGTAGGTCCTCACACCAAGCCCATATTTTATCCGCTCAAAGACATGCTGCACTGATGGATTGAGTGACTCCCGCACCTCTTTCACTACACAACCATGCATGCACAAATCTGTGTGAAAAGATTTCTGCACCACCTACTCCGTGACTGTACCCAGCATTGCCTCACCGAGTTAGGGGCTTCTCACCCGATCACCCCGCTCATCAGGAGCCACAAGTCCACCACACTCCATAAGGACACCACCCTTACCTTCATTCACATTCCCTCGCACAATCACAGGATCACCATAGTTGGCTATGCCCAGTACTGGGTCCAATCCAATAGCTAGAATACCATTAGAGATTCTCCTTTCAACCATATTTGAAATACCATCTAACTATCCATGGCGACAAACCAGTTCCAGATGACCAAAGCGGGAGTAGTCCACACAATAACGCATCCAGGACTCAAAGATGAAAAACTGCCTCCAGCAAAAATCCTTGCAATCTATGATCCATACATGGTCAACTGGTGGTCATGATACATCGACCTACATGCAGATTCATGGAAAAATCAGGTGACACACAACCTCAGTCCGATGATCAGAACATAAGTAATGATCGATCATGTTGCCGATTGCACATAAAATCAAGGTATTTTGGAAAGAAAGAGGTAGGCCAGGGAGACTTACCCACGTTTCAACTGTTACGATATCACGTCGCATGTGAAAATCAAATCTCCAATGAAACAAGGAGAAATTAGATCCATTGCACCTTCGAGGAGCTCAAGACCAAGCCATAATCAAATCCTCCTCTGAACCAAAGCGGACCATTATATGCCTCCGACCAACAAGACCCACAACCACTCACACCTGTAGCTCCCAATATTCTGAGACAAGTTGCTCGAACTCATCAACCAAAGGGCGTTGGGGATGAAACTGTGCAACCAAGGTTAACTTGCATAAATCCGCAACACTATTGATCTCAGCCGTAAGAAGAGGAAGCTGGGGTGCCGCCTGAAACAGATCTGGAACCTTTAGATAAAGATGGATCCTTGGGAATGGAGAAATCGAGCCAGGGTGAGGGTTATCCTTCTCAAGAAGACACTGAACTCCCCCCTCCGATCGGGAGGGGGGATTAGAGTTCATCAGCATCGAAACTAGGGCATTATCACAGTCGCCTCCGAGAGCCGAGGACACAACCTTTTTTATTAGGGATTTTTATATCATCTTTTAAATGTGTTGTTGGGTAATGAGATATTGGGGTGGCCTCCCCACCTACGCACCGCACGTCCCCAGCGAGGCCCAAGGTGGCCAACCCTTGGGCTTAGGCCAGTTCCCAATGGGGTAGAGGGGCCCATAAGAGGTTTGTTAGCATATCATGCATGTTGCCTTGCGAGGACTCGAACCCAAAACCTCAGGGTCAGGACGCTACAGCCTTTAACCAACTCACCCGTGCCCCGCAGGCTTTTACATAACTTAATTTTTTAAAAAAATGACAGTTTTACTAAAACCAATATTTTTACTATTCATTGGAAAATCAATATTTTTTTTAAAAAACTAAAATTTTGAAACAAAGTTAATATAAAAATTATGATAATTTTTTTTCATTTAAAAAAATTACATTTCTAAATGATCAAAAAATTAACTATCCTATCTTCTCACAAAAATCTCTAAAAGTTTTTTTAAAGGAAATGTTTTTTTATAGAATAAAATATCTTTTTTAAAAGATGAGTGCTTATTTTTTAATAATTTACCAATAAATTTATATTTTATAATACCTTTATATATATATATATTTCATAAATTAGTTAATCATAATCATTCATGAAAATTCAACGGTTAGGTTATAACAATCATATTTAAATAATATATTTTATGGGCTGTTTGGGCTCAGTGTTACATGTATTATACACTATCAAACACAATGTTATTTTAAAATCTCTAAGTTTCATGTATCAAAAGATATTAAAGAGATTAAATTTATTTAAAATAAATATACTTTTAAATATTAGGGTGTTACACTATACATCAGGTCTAGGTGTGTGGGTCTAGTCTACTCACATATATGTATTGAAATTTAATATTTATTATACTTAAAGAATAATGTTATAATATCAAATTTAAAAAGGATAAATGTATATTGTAGTAATTTTAATTATTTAGAGATACTTTAGAAAGTATAACGAATGAGTTCCTAATAGTTGGTGAAATGGGAATACTAGTTTTCATGGGGATACATAACTATTTTTCCTATAAATATATTTAATCTCATATTGGAAATACGATTAAGTAAATATAAAAGATAATCATATTAAATATATTGGTTTCCATATCTACATATAATGAATTATTTGTAAATAATGATGTAGCATAATATGTATTTTTTCAATGGTTTATTCTAGATTTTGGAATTATACCAATATTGTAATGTATTATCATAATATATTTCATAATAAACTTATTAAGAGGGTATTATAAAATTTTCCATGTTCATATAAGATGAAAAAAGGGTTTTACTCGATGATATCACCTCTTGCAGAATTTTCTCAAAAGAGTATTATTCTAAGAATAAGAATATCCAAAAAATGTGTTTGAATGATCATATACACATATACCATAGTATATATATTTTTATCATGTGATAGAAAATAATATTTCTATTAATAGTTGTACCTTGTCCAAGTGGGATTCAGTTTGATTTGGTACCCAAGAACTGACTGATATTATTATTTTTCTTATTATAATATTGATAAATTATTTATCATATTATTATTGTTGTTCTATATAAAATTAATTCAATTGTTTCATTTAATTATTTTTCACATCGGAATTTTATACCAGTTCCCTAGTATAAGGAGAAACTAGAGATGATATGAAAATATTATTAAAACATATGTCCTATTAATTAGATTAAATCTATATATCATGATACATATAATATTGTACTATCAAGTGTTGTATTCTTGAAAGATATCAAGTCTTCTTCTCATGAAGTTCATAATTGGTATTCTCTATGAAGGGAAGTTATAAAGACAATTACACTAAAAGGAATTATATATGTTCATGTTTCATTTGATATTCTAATCTACGATTGTGTGTATTAGTCCTCAGACTTGAAATTATTAATAATATATATCATGAATTACATAATATGATGTATGGATGAAAAACATGGATAAATGTAATCATAGTGAGGTAGCATATGATGGATGATTAATAAATGATATGAAATTGATAGAATAGGTCTTCAAAGGATTCACACATTCAAAGTTTATGGATATAGATATATTTGGAACCTTGATTGAAATTAAACTATCTGATTAAATCCATGACCATGGTATATCATCTATGAGTTCATTTCAATAAGATAAAGAAATATAAATTAGCCATATAGTATGATAACACATGAATTCATCATGCTTGATGTTATATCTTAAGAATGGGAATATAATACTAAATATTTTTTATAGGAAGGTTGTTGAATTTATGATATCAACTTCATTATAAATTTTTTACTTGATATGTTATTTGATTTTGATATTGGACTTCATGTAAGATTAACTAATGCCATATAGAATGTGGTGAAGTGGGAAACATACTATGTGTATCTATAATCTAATTGAATTCAAATGTATTTAATATTAATAATAAATATTATTATTATCCCATAGAATAATAATTATTCATTTATAGTTGATCACATAAATTAAATCACCAGATATTCATGTTTAGAATATGTTAGTTGAATTTTAACTCTTGTTTATGAATCATACACTAATAAATAAGTATTTATTTATTCAAAAGTGTAGTGGATATATCAATATAATTATATATTTAGCTATATTAATAATAATATATATATTTATTCACGAGTTTAGTGAATATAAAATTTATTTTTTTATGAAAAGAATAATATATTTTTATTTAAAATAAATATTTTTATTTTCAAGGATTCATAAATGATGAGGGGCACTAAATGGATAAGATAAGTACCCAACATAAATGATATATTTTAAATAAAAAAATATTTATTTATGAAATTATATTTAAAAATATACATTTCAAGTGATATAGTAATAACGGTATTATATAGGGGAGTTAACATAATGATAATATTTGATAATGGGGATTAGAAAATTGTTTAATATTTATCCTAGAATATATATTCCAACATATATTATCTTAGAAGTGTTGGTTTTTGTAAAAAATGGAGAACCTATCAAGGGATTTTCTATTGAATTAGAGAGAATATATTCTACCTCACTATAATGAATAAGAGAGAACAACAGATTCCACTTGTTGTGATCAATGATGAATAACTCAAAGAAAAGACTTCCAGCACAATATAACATGGAAAACCATGATTGTTTTTCAAATATTCATGGAATTCATATGGATACAAGAATTTAAAGGTCCTCTATAAAGTATTCCAAAGCTGTCTTCATCATTTTCATTATATATTTTCCCTCAAAACTGACCAAAAATATATTTTTTCCATCATCCAACAACTTTTGTTGTTTCCTAGAAAAATTACTAGATAAAAATGCTATTTGGGGTGACTACCTGAGAAAAGTTTTGATAGGATATTTTATATTGATAGAATCCTTGTCCATGTTTCTAAATTTTAGGACTAAGGTGATAAGGAAGGTGATTGTATTTGAGTGTTGTCTTTTGCTGTCGAAGAAGTTTAAGAAGAAAGGAAATATCACCCTACTTTGTATTTGGTGAAATTATATCTGGCCATTGTATTCTAAGAATCAATATCACAATGTTTTAAAAGGTCTATTATATTCAGGTGAAACTGTCTAGAATAAAAGTATCACTAGATTCACATTGGATCTAGAATGAAAGGATCTATTGTATTGAGAATGCATCTTAAATGATCATCAAATTCACTCCAAATCTGGTATAGAAAAAGTAATCATAATGGGAGAATCAGAGTCTGCATGAATATAATAAAATAAATGTGAGGATTCTTTGCCAATCTCGGAGTTCTCATGAATTATAAGTAAGTTGCGAAACTTATGATGCAAAATTGATGAAATAAAGGGGGAGTGAAAGTGACGCTATCAATCACATTTAGACTGATCAGATTTGGATGGAAAGAAAAAAGGTGCTGGAAATTATATTCATTCATATCGTATTCATGCCAATTGTATTCTTAAAAATTTTACTTATGATGAAAAATTCAAGCACTATATATCCAATTTTCATCATATTCAAAGGCATAGGGAAGTCATGAAACATGTTAAAAATTGGGAAAGAAAAGAGTTGGTTCACCAGATTCATAATGGCTGAGGATGTTTGTGGAAAATGTGAAAAACCGAAGGTGCTGGTTTTCAGTCAAACCAAAATCCAAAATAAACAAATATTTAGAGAATTAAGGTGATGGGAAAAGAGAAATAATTGTTCAGTGGTATTGTATTCAGGAAGCTACTGACCGTACTTGAGATGCCATCGTATTCAGAGGAATAATTGTGTGAGACTGGTGGATGAAAAGAAAAGAATAGAATATGATCAACAATGTAGTCAACAATTTAAAAAGGTTTGAAGTTTTTTATTTGTACAAGAGCATCAAGGATTATTTTATAGTGGATAATGTGGTATTGGATTATCTATACACCATACCAAGGACGTGGTTATTTATATTAAATAGTGAACCTTGTAAATTCGTGTGTTCTTGTGTATGTGTGTTTGAATTATTTTTAGCAGGGATTGAAATCATTAACAGGAGGTGAATATTGTTTCAAGGAAACTTAAAAGAAAAATTATCACTGATTCACCCCTCCCCCTCTTAGTGATACAATTATTCTAACTGAGAACTTATAAGTGGTATTATAGAATAGGTTCCCTTCACTTATTCTTTACTGGAGTTTTAAAGAGAAGTTGATGGAGAATTTTAATTGTGTGAACAATAATAGTATTCTAATTTTCTATGGAAATAATTATTATATTTGGAAATATAGAATGTTTTCTTATCTTATGTCTATTGGAAATGATGTTATTGAAGCTGTAATAGATGGGTCTTCTCCGATTGATGGTAAAGTTCCTCTTACATCTATTGATAAGAAGAATATTGAGAATGATGAAAGGGACAATAATACTCTATTATCATCACTTTTAGAAAGTTAATTCCTAAGGGTGAAAGGTGTTTCCATAGAAAAAGGTATATGGGATAAATTGAAAAACATATACAAAGTCAATATAAAAGTAAAGAAAGAAAAGTTATAAATCTGGAGATTGAAGTATGAAGATTTTAATATGGGTGTGTATGAATCTTTTGGGGATTTATTTACTAGGGTGAATGAAATTTTCAACACTATAAAATGTCTTGGTGAAAAGTTAGATTATTCTACAGTTTTTGAAAAGATTTTGAGAATTATTCCTGAAAATTTTGATGCAAAAGTTTCTTCATTGGAAGACAGAGATCCTGAAATATTATCTTTAGATAATTTTAATAACACTCTCATCATTTATGAGACGAGAAGGGAGAAAGATATGAAAATAAAAAAAAGTTGATAGAGAAATGTCTTTCAAGGTTTCTAATAAATAAAAGTCAAATAAGATTCTTATTAAAGATGAAGCTGGTGATTATGATTCTAAAAATGAATTATGTAAAAATATTGATGATATCTTATCATTTTTTTTCTAAAAATGTGAAATGGGGTATAGGGAAATACAAAGGGAAAATTTTCTTGAAATTATTTGAATGTGGAGATATTGGACACTTTGTAGTTATTTTTCCTCGAAGAAAGAAAGAATAAGATAGTGATGAAAAAGAAATAAATCTATTAATATTGTGGAAGAAACAAGGAGATAAAGAAAAATTGTATTCTATAGGGAAATATAGGAAATTATTTAATTACAAAAGAAGAAGTTTCTTATCTAAAGATAAAGGAGAAGAAGGAAGTGATACTGAATCCAAAAATTCCATTAAGTATGGTATTGTGAATAATTTTATTGCAATAATTAATGATGAAGAATTTAGAAGTAGCAATTCTGAAGAAGAAAAAACTCAACTTGAATTTCATTTGAAAGAAGAGTTTAAATAATGTCTAAGAAAGATTAGAATATTTGAAAAAAAATAAGAATTTGTAAGATGAATGTTTCTCAATAATCAATCAAGAATGTTTTTCTGATGAGAAGGTGAAGCGTATTAAAGAAATTAATAACCTGAAGAAATATCTTATAGAAGAAAATAATCATAATGAGCATCTGGAAGTGAAGATAAAAGATAGAGAAGAAGAGTTGAAACTTTTCCAACAAAAAACCCTCTAAATATGAAGAAAAAGGTAAAAGATTTAAAAATTTTATCCATTGAAGTTGGTGAAAGTTATCATAATTAGAAACCTAAGAATATTCAACAAAATATACCTTCAAAGGGTGAGAAAAAATATGGAATTGTTTCTGAAAAGAAGAAAGCTAAGAACGTTATGTATGTGGCCAATGCCAACAATGTTGGTAGTTCATAAGTTATAAAATACCATGAGTCTGAAAATGTTTCTAAACATTCTAAATATGATTTTTTCCAATACTTCTAAATCCAATAAAGGTGAAAATAAAAAGAAGACTCTGATTGATAACATAAAGGTTGGTGGATTAAAAAATAAAGATAAGAAGGTTGCTAATAAAATTATTCACAAATTTGGTCAGACTGGAAGTTTCAGAGGTAAATACTATTTTTATGGCTATTTCTAGTAATATGGGAGATTTAGGAACATGGAAAATATGTTTTGGTTCAACTAACATCATTTCTATTATCCCATAGGTTATGAAAGTCAAAGGTTGATGGGGAGTCAATCTCCTCAAAGAAATAAACCTAAAAAGGTTAGAGTAAAGGTTAAAAAGAGGATCCAACCCCTAGAAACTATTTGTGAAAGGTGTGAACAACTTGAAAACCTTGAAAAAGGATTTCTTATTTTGTTACCAGCACAAAAAATGTTTCTTAACAATTCCCAGATGCCAAAATTGAAGAAATAAAAGAAGAAAAACCATTATTATTGAAACTACTTTGAAAGATTGAAATGGAGAACAACCTTAGATTATTTATAGTGGATGTTCCTCTCATATGATATGAGATTTGAATTTTTTTAATAATGTGAAATATTTTAAATAAGGAATAGAGACATTTAGCAATGATGAATCCTTGAAAATAAAAGGTGTTGGATCATCCATCATTGGGAAAGAAAAGATAAAATCCAAGAAAAAATTGTATATTGATGGGCTGAAACACAATTTTCTAAGTGTTTAACAATTTTGTGATGAGGGTAACAAATTTATCTTTAAAAAATATGGGTTTTTTGTGAAAAGCGAAGAATATTGAAAGATTATTAAAAGAGACCAACATACAAAAGGAAACTTGTTTTAGGTTGGCAAAATACAAAACCCTTATTACATGAATATGGTGGAAGATAATCAATTGTGGAATAAAAGGCTAGGACACATGTGTTAATGAAACATGATAAATCTATTTAAAATAAATAGTACCTGATACATTCATGATTTTCTAATAATAATAGATTGGCGTTGCACTATTTTTCATAAAGAGAAGATTTAAAACTCAGTGCAAAAGAGAGTTGAGATTTGTTCAAGACAACTCCTGGAAAAAATTAATTCCAATATTTATGGTCCAATTAAAAAACAATAAAAAATAGAGATAAGTAATTCATTAATTTTATTGATTATTTTACTCACATTACTTGTGTTATGTATATGAAACATAAGTCAGATGCTTTGAAAATGTTTAAAAGTTTAAGAAGGAAAGCTGAGAAGGAATATGAGTATTCAGTGAAGAAGTTGAGAATAGAAAATGGTAATGAATACATAAGTAAATAATTTAAAAGTTATCTTTAAAATCATGGAATTTGGTATGCTTATAGTTCCCCATACACTCATCAACAAAATGGGGTTTCAAAAATAAATAATAGAAGTTTGATGGAAATGGGAAGAACCATGTTACTTGAACATATAATTTCTCATTATTATTAGAGGAAATACATGAGTACTTCTATTTATATTCAAAACCGATGTTTAAATAGGCTAGGTTTAGATATGACTTTATATGAAACATTTTATAGAAAAACTCCAAGTTTGAAACACTTAAGAGTTTTTGGGAGTCTACGCATTATAAAGAATAAAGGTGGAAGATTTGGAGTGTTTGAGAAGAAAGATAAAGATGGAATCTTTCTTGGATATGATATGGAAGGAAGAGGATATAGATGTTTCAACAAATAAATAGGAATAATTTTTTTATTATATTGATGTGAAAGTAATTGAAAAATCTGAGGAATACAAACATGATCAGGGAGACAAGGAAGTTGAGCAGGATAAGGGAAAAAATTATGATAAGGATACATGCAATTGTAATCCTAATCATGAAGAAGAATTGGACTCAACTATTTCTAGTGATGTGGAAAATACTCAAAAATATAATTTTAGGATGAGGAAGCAAGTGGAAGCTTAGAATATCATTGGTGATCAACCTCAAAAGGTTCAAAAAATAATAACAACAAATGCTATTACACATATTTCTTTATATTCAAAAGTTGATCTGAATGATGTAAAAGAATATTTTAAGTATCTGAAATGGGTTCAAGAAATGAATTAAGAGTTGGATCATATTGAAAATAATAATACATGGGATTTTGTACCTAATCTAAAAAAACATTATTGGCACAAAGTGAGTTTTCTAGAACAAGATGAATGGATAAGGTTAAGTAATAATAATAAAGCAAGATTGGTTTTTATATGGTATTCAAAAATTAAATGTATTTATTTTGATGAAACCTTTTACTCAGTGTAAATATTAGAAACAATCATAACCTTTCTTACTGTTTCTTATCAATGAGGTTATATGATCTTTCAAATATAAGTCAAATTTGTATTCTTAAATGGTGATCTTGATGAAGAGGTTTATATAAAACAAAATTGTGGATTTTTTTTGGGAAAGATGAAAGTAATGTATGAAAATTTAAAAATACTTTGTATGGGATAAAAAAAGCTTTGATAGAATGGTATTCCAGATTGGATTCTTGCTTAAGGAAGACGAGTTTCAAGAAAGGAAGAGTTGATAACAATATTTATATTAAATAAAGTCAAGAGTGTTCCCTCATTTTAATTGTTTATGTTGATGACATTATATTTTTTGGGAATAAAGAAATAATATGTGAAATATTTTCTTAAGTGATGAAAAATATTTTTGAAATATCCATGCTGGGGGAAATGAAATACTTTCTTGAGTTACAAATTTTTTAGAAGAATAAATACATTTTTATTTCTCTAGAAAAGTATTTTAAGTAACTTATTAAGAGGTTCATTATGGAAAAATCAAAACCTTTTTCCACACTAATTTTAGTGGGAACAAATTTGTCTAAATATAAATAAGGAAAATAAGTTGATCAGAAAGAATTAAAGAAGATAATTGGAAGTTTTTTGTATTTTAATGCCTCAAGACCCGACATTGTTTATGCTGTTACCCTATGTGAAAGATTTCAGAGTGCTCCAAAAGAATCACATTTAATTGCTAGAAAAATAATTCTCAGATACATCATGGGCACAAATAATGTCAAAATAAGGTATGATAGCTTAGAAAGTATTGATTTTTTGGGTATTTAGATACCAATTGGGAAGAAAATGTTGATGATAAAAGATCCACATATGGTGGGGTATTATTTCTGGGAAATAATTGTGTTAGTTGGAATTCCAAGAAATAGAATTCAGTAACTCTCAGTATGAATAAATCTGAGTATGTTTCTTCTACTCAATCCACTACTCAACTTATGTGGATGAAAACTCAATTAAAATACTTACTTGTTGAAGTAAAGTTATCCTTGCTCTTGAGATGTGATAACCAAAGTACAATCAATATCACCAGAAATACAGTTCAACATTATCATTCAAAACATATTGATATTAAATATCATTTAATCAAAGATAATGTGGATAAGAATGAATTGAAGCTAGAATATATTCCAACATTGGAACAAGTTGCTAAAATTTTCACAAAAACTTTACCGAAGGAATCCTTTTCTAGATTGAGGTTGAACATGGAAATCCAAACTCTTTCTCATTAAGATTATGATATGTATCTCTATTTCCTCCCTCATATTACCTTTGGATAATGTTTTAAATGGGGGAGAATTATACTTTTTCATAAATCTATCCTTTTGAATGCATAAATAGGGATTTGTGGGTAAGATGTGAATTCAACATTGTATGTGTGTGTGAACTATTATAACTACTTGTTGGAGTGGTTGCAGGAAGAACATTGTTTTGTATTCTAGGAAAGTTTAATAGATAAGGAAGAAAAATGTTGAAAAAGAATCATGATCACTACTTTTTGACAACATGGTTTTTCTGTCAATGATTCTTGTTTTCTACAATGAGTTAGCTCACATAGGCTTAGAATTATTGATAAGTAATCCATTGCTTGAGGATACAAAGTTCAATGATTTATGAAAATTGGTTAACAAAAAAATATAAAGGGGGATATTTTTAAGACCAAGCTAATGTGTAAGGTGATTGTATTCAAATATTTTATTTTATTGTCAAATAAGTTTAAGAAGAAAGGAAAAGTCACCTCACTTTGTATTTGGTGAAATTTGGTTTGGCCATTGTATTCGGAGAACCCGACTCAAAATATTTGAAAAGGTCCATTAGATTCAGGTGAAAATAAATAGAAGAAAAGTCTCATTGAATTCAAACTGAACCCAAAATGTAATGAGAGATCATATTAATAATTCATATTAAATTATCATCAGATTCACTCTGAATATAGTATGTAAGAAGTAATCATAATGAGAGAATCAGAGTCTGCATGACTACGATAAAATAAATGTCATGATGCTTTGCAAATCTTGGAGTTCTCATAAATCATAAGTAATTTGTGAAACTTATGATGAAAGCTTGATGAAGGAAAGGGGTAGTGAAAGAGATGTTTTCAATCATATTCAGATCGATCGGATTTGGATGGAAAGGAAAAAGATGATGGAAATCATATTCAGCCAAATCGTATTTAGGCCAATTGTATTTGGTTTGAGAAATTCATGCACTATAACATCCAATTATAATCATATTCAAAGGCATAAAGAAGTCATTTCACAATCTGAAATTTGTTAAAGAAGAGAGTTGGTTCATCATATTCATAAAGGATGAGGATGTTTATGGAAAATGTGAAAAATCAAAGGTATTAGTTTTTAGCCAGACCAAAATATAAAAGAAAAAAATCTTCGGAGAATGAAGGTGATGGGAAAAGTGAAATAAGTTTTTAGTGGTATCGTATTTAGGAAGCTGTTGATTAGACTCAAGATTCCATTGTATTTAGAGAAATAATTGTATGAGACTGATGAATGAAAAGAAAATAAAATAATACAGTCAACAATGTAGTCAACCATTTAAAAATTGTTGATTTTTTTGTTTGTATAAGAGGTTCAAGAGAATAAATGAATAAGAGGTTTTGTTTATTCTGTTGGTTCAACAGACATCGTATCAATATTGAATCATAATTCTAAAGAGAAAAAGTAAAATTGGTTTAAGAGAAGAGATGTAGGATTTTTTTGAATGTGTTGTCAAGGGGAGCATTATATTCATCAATCAAAATGGAGAAACAAAATTATATTCGGTTATGTGAAGACTTATATTTCTTCATTTATATATTTATTTGTTTCAAAGTATCATAATGAAGATATAGGTTCAAGCCAATTTTATTAGAGGATTGATAATTCAAATTCAGATTGTTGATTGAAAATAAAGTTAAAGGAAGAGTTTAAGTTGATAGAAGATTCAAGAAGGGTCGAGAAGATTTGAGAATAATTGAAGAAGTCAAGATTCACCCTAAATTCCAAGAAACATGAAAATTCATGAAATTTGGGCGAGCAGGAAAGTTTTGGTGATTCCTGCCAAAACAATCCTTGGGTCACCTATAAAAGGGAGAAGTTATTTATACTTTCTCTAACTTTTGAGGATGAATATACTATTCACAGGTAGGGAGAGAATCTCCAAAGTTTAAGGGAGAAAAAAAGTTTCTGTATTGAGCTAAATTGAAGAAGTTTCGATGGAGAGAAGTAAAAGGAGAAGTAACAAGATTGCAATATTATTCAAATGATCATCATATTCAGTGATCATTGTATTCATATATCTACTATATTCTTCTTGTCATTATTTTCTGATAATCACCATATCAGGATGGATAATCAGATCTGTATTTCTATATTGGGATTTCTAGACTGATGAAGGAAGTATTTTGAATTTTCTCAATCATATTCTAGCAGAGTTATATCCATCAAATTGGGAAATCAGATTTGAAGATCGGATTGGGAAATCAGAATTGAAGATCGGATTTGAATAATCGGAGTGGGATGATTGTACTGAAAAATCAGATTGAATTCTATATCAAAGTTATTTAAGTTCTTACCATCTTTTGGTTAATAAATTGAAGAATTGTTTTTCAAATAATACATTTGTGAAATTTAAAATAAGCACAGGTAACATGAGTTGTTACAAAAACATTACTTGACCCTATTTGTGCTAAGAGGGTGTACACATACTTTTGGATTATCTTCAAAGTTCTACACGAGTGAAAGGGTATATCATACTCATTGTAATCTAAGGATTTTTTTCTAGTGGATTTTTTGGTATTAGATTATCCCCAAACCATACCAAGGACATAACTATTCATATTGAATAGTAAAACTTATAAATTATTATGTTCTTGTGGATGTATGTTTGAATTTGTTTTAGTATGGATTGAAATCTTTAACAGGAGGAAAATGTTTTTTCAAGGAAACTTAAAAGAAAAAGTATCATTGATTCACCCCTCCCCCTATCAATGATACTATTATCTAGATTTGGCACTTACAAGTGGTATCAGAGCATCGGTTCCCTTCGCTTATTCTTTGATAAAGTTTTAAAGATAAGTTTATAGATAATTTGAATTATGTGAATAGTAAAGGCATTCTTATTTTCTATGGAATGAATTATCATATCTATAAAGATATAATGTTTCCTTATCTTATGTCTATTGGATATGATGTTCTTGAATCTACAACAGATGTGTTTCCTCCTATTGATGATAAAAATCCTCTTACATCTGTTTCTAAGAATAATCTTGAGAATGATGGAAGGGACAAGAATACTCTATTATCATCACTTTCTGAAAGTAAATTCCTAATGGTGAAAGGTGTTTCCACAACCAATGGTATATGGGATAAATTGAAAAACATATACAAATTCAATACAAAAGTAAAGAAGGAAAAGTTACAAATTTGGAGATTGAAGTATGAATATTTGAAGACGGGTGAGTATGAAACTGTTGGGGATTTTTTTACCAGGGTGAATGATATTTTCAGCACTATCAGATGTCTTGGTGAAAAGTTAGATGGTTCTACTGTTGTTAAAAATATTTTGAGAATTCTTCTTGATAATTTTTATGAAAAATTTTCTTCATTGGAAGATAGAGATCTTGAAACATTATCTCTAAATGATTTTCATATCACTATCATCACTTATGAAATGATAAGGGAGAAAGCTATGAAAAGAAAAACAAAAGTTGATAGATAGATTTATTTTAAGGCTACAAAGAAAGAAAAGTCAAATAATATTCTTATTGAATATAAAGCTGGTGATTTTGATTTGTAAAATGAGGTATGTAAAAATCTTGATGATATATTATCCTTTTTTTCTAAAAATGTGAAACAAGGTACAGGGAAATACAAAGGGAAACTTCCTTTGAAATGTTTTGAATGTGATGTCATTGGACACTTTATGGTTAATTGTCCTCAAATAAATAAAAAAGAATATAGTGATGAAGAAGAAATAATTCCAAGAATATCATGGAAGAAATAAGGAAATAAAGGAAAATTGTATTCCGGAGGGAAAGATAGAAAATTATTAAAATCCAAAAGAAGAAGTTTCTTATCTAAAGATGAAGAAGAAAAAGATAGTGATTCTGAATATGAAAATTAAATTGAGTATGGTATTTAGAATAATTTTATTTCAACATTGAATGATGAATAATTTATAAGTATTAGTTTTTAAGGATAAGAAAATCAACTAGAATTTTATTTGAAAGAGGAGTTGAAATAATGTATGATAAATATTAGAATACTTAAAAATAAAAACAATAAGTTGGAAGATAAATGTTTCTAAATAAGTAATTAAGATTTTTTTTGATTAGAAGGTGAAGATGATGAAAGAAATTGTTAACTTGAACAAATAGCTTAAAGAAGAAAATAATCATAATGAGCATATATAATTGAAGCTAAAAGCGAAAGAAGAAGAGTTGGAACTTGTCCAAAAAAAACTCTCTAAATATGAAGAAAAAGTTAAAAGTTTCAAAAATTGTATCATTGAAGTTGGTGAAAGTTATCATAATGAGAAACCTAAGAATATTCCATAAAAGATACCTTCAAAGGGTGAGAAAAAATATGGAATTGTTTTTTAAAAGAAGAAATATGAGAAAGATATGTATGTGACCAAGACCAACAAAGTTGGGAATTCAGAAGTTACAAAATAATATTAGTCTAATTTTTTTGGTAAACATTCTGAATCTAGAATAGTTTCCAATATTTTTAAATATGATAAATTTGAAAATAAAAATAAGACTCTGAATCATAATAGATAGGATAATGTCTCAAAAAATAAAGACAAGAAGGTTGATGAGAAACATATTCACAAATTTGGCCAGAATGTAAGTTTCAGAGGAAAATACTCTTTTTATGGATATTACTAGTACTTTGGGGGATTCAGACATGTGGAAAATATGTGTCGGTTCAAATAAAAATATTTATATTATCCCACAGTTTATGAAAGGTAAGGGTTGATGGGGAGTCAATATCCTTAAGGAAAGATACCTGAAAAGGTTGGAGTAAAGGTTGAAAAAATATTCCAACCCTTGAAAACTATTTTTGAAAGGTGTAAAAAACCTATAAACCTTGAAAAAGGATATCTTGTTTTGTTACCGGCACAAAAAAAGTTTCTTAACAATTCTTAGACACTGAAAGTGAAGATAGAAAAGGAAGAAGAAAAAGATCTTGTTGTTGAAACTTCTTTGAAATATTCAAATGGAGAACGAAATTGGATTCTTTATAGTGGGTGTTCTTCTCATATGAAAATAGATTTTAAATTTTTGAAGAATGTAAAATATTTTAAATAAGGAACAATAACATTTGGTAATGATGAATCCTTTGAAATCAAAGGTGTTGGATTATAAATCATTGGGAAATAAAAGATGAAATATAAGAAAACTTTGTATGTTGATGGGATGAAACACGATTTTTTAAAGTGTTTTACAATTGTGTGATGAGGGTAAAAAATTTATCTTTATAAAATATGAGTTTTTTTTGTGAAAAGTAAAGAAGATGGAAATATTGTTACAAGAGGCCAACATACAAAAGGAAACTTGTTTTAGGTTGGTGAAATACAAAACTCTTATTACATAAGTATGGTGGAAGAGAATCAATTATGGAATAAAATGTTGGGACACATGGGTCAAAGAATCATGAGAAAGTTAATTAAAAGAAACAGTGTCTATGACATCCCTGATCTTCCAATAATAAGAGATTGGTGTTGAATTATTTTTCAGAAAGGAAAGATTACAAACTTAGTGCACAAGAAATTTGAGATTTGTTTAACACAACCCCTAGAGCTAATTCATTTTGATATTTGTGGGACAATGAAAAAATAATCTATAAATATAGATAAGTAATTCATTAATTAATTTATGATATTACTCGCGTTACTTGTGTTATGTATATGAAACATAAGTCAGATGCTTTGAAAATGTTTAAAAGTTTCAAAAGTAAAGCTGAGAAGAAATGTGAGAATTTAGTGAAGAATTTGAGAAAAGGCAATGGTGGTGAATACATAATTAAAGAATTTGAAAGTTATCATGAAAAACATGGAATTCATCATGAATATAGCTCCAAATAAACTCCTTAAAATGGGGTTTTGAAAGAAATAATATAAGTTTGGTGGAAATGGGAAGAACCATGTTACTTGAACATAAAATTTCTCATTAATATTGGAGGTAAGCCATGAGTACTGCTGTTTATATTCAAAACTGATGTTTTTATAGGTCTGGTTTAGATATAACTTCATATGAATTGTTTTATGAAAAAACTCAAAGTTTAAAACACTTAAGAGTTTTCGGGATTCTATGCATTATAAAGAAGAAAGGTGGAAGCTTTGGAAAGTTTGATCAGAAAGGTTAAGATGGAATCTTTCTTGGATATTCTTTGGAAAGAAAGGGATATAAATGTTTTAACAAATAAAAATGAATAATTATTGATTCTATTTATGTGAAAGTAATTTAAAAATATGAGGATGACAAATATTCTTAAGGATACAAGGAAGTTGAGGAGGATAAGGAAAAAAATTATGATAAGGATATAGACAATTGTAATCCTACTCAAGAATAATAATTTGACTAATCTATTTAAAGTGATTAAGAAGATACTCAAAAATATCATCCTAGGATGAGGAAGCAATTGGAAGTTTAGGATATCATTGGTGATCAACATCATAAGGTTCAAATAAGAAGAACAAAAAATGCTATTACACATACTTGCTTATATTCAAAAGTCAAACCGAATGATGTAAAAAAATCTTTTGAGTATCCAGAATGGGTTCAGGACATGCATTAAGAGTTGTATTAGATTTAAAATAATGATAAATGGGAAATCATAACCAAGCCAGACACCAAAAATATTATTGACACAAAGTGGGTTTTCCAGAATAAGCTTAATGAATAAGGTAAAGTAATAAGAAACAAAGCAAGATTAGTTTTCATAGGGTATTCAAAAATTGAATGTATTGATTTTAACAAAACATTTTCCCTAGTGGAAAGATTAGAAACAATCATAATTTTTCTTTCTATTACTGCACAACAAGGTTATAAGATCTTTCAAATAGATGTCAAATCCCCATTCTTAAATGGTGATCTTGCTGAAGAGGTTTATATAGATCAACCTTGTGGATTTTATGTTGGGAAATATGAAATATATGTATGAAAATTGAAAAAGGATTTGTATGGGCTAAAATAATCTTCGAGAGTATGGTATTCCAAATTGGATGCTTTCTTAATTAAGATGAGTTTCAAGAAAGGAAGAGTTGATAACAATATTCATATCAAAGAAAGTCAAGAGTGTTCCCTCATTTTAATTGTTTATTCTGATGACATTATCTTTACTGGGAATAATGAAATAATATGTGAATGATTTTTAGAAGATATGAAAAAGGTTTTTGAAATATCTATGTTGGGAAAAATAAAATACTTTCTTGGTTTACAAATTTTTTAGAAGAAGAAATATATTTTTCTTTCTCAAGAAAAGTATTCTAAAGAACTTATTAAGAGGTTCAACATGGAAAACTAAAAACCTGTTTCTACACCGATTTTAGTGGAAACAATGTTTTCTAAATATGGATAAGGAAAAAAAGTTGATCAAGAATAATTCAGGAAGCTAATTGGAAGTTTGTTGTATTTTACTGCCTTAAGACCCGACATTGTTTATGTTGTAACCTCTTATAAAAGATTTTAGAGTGATTCAAAATAATCACATTTAATTTCTAGAAAAATAATTCTCATATACTTAAAAGGAACAACTAATTTTGGAATCTGGTATGAAAGCTCAGAAATTATTGATTTGTTGGGTATTCAGATGTTGATTGGGTAGGAAATGTTGGTGATAGAAGATCAAAATCTGGTAGAGTATTCTTTCTGGGAAATCATGGTGTTATTTTTCATTTAAAGAAATATAATTTACTAATTCTTAGTATGGATAAAGTTGATTATTTTGTTTTCACTCAAGCCATTACTCAACTTATGTGAATGAAAACTAAATTTGAATACTCACTTGTTGAAGTAAAGTTACCCTTGCTCTTGGGATGTGATAACTAAAGTACAATCAATCCCACCAGGAATCCAATTAAACATTATCATTCAAAACATATTGATATAAAATATCATTTCATCAAAGAACATGTGGATAATAATTAATTGAAGGTAGAGTATGTTCCTACATCAGAACAAGTTGCTGAAATTTTCACAAGACCTTTATCGAAGGAATCTTTTTCTATATTGAGGTTGAATGTGGGAATCTAACCTATTTATCATCAAGGTTGAGGTATGTGTCTCTTTACCCTCTCTAATATTACCTTTGTATAGTGTTGTCAAGGGGGATAGTTTTATTGTTTCATAAATCTATCCTTTTGAATTCATAAAGAAGTAGTTGTGGGTAAGCTGTGAATTCATCATTGTATGCATGTGTGAACTATTCTAACTGTTAGTTAGTGTGGTTATAGGAAGAAAATTTTATTTTGTTCTAAGAAATTTGAAGATCTCAAGGAGAAAGTTATTGAAAAATAATCACGTTTTCTAATTTTAGATAACATGGTTTTGTTGTCAATGATTCTTATTTCCTATAATGATTTAGCTCACATAGGCTTAGAATTATTGGTAAGTAATCCATTGCTTAAGGATACAAAGTTTAGTGATTTATTAAACTTGGTTGAAAACAAAATGCAAATGGGTATATTGTTAGGACCAAGATCATGAGTAAATTTCTTGTATTCGGGTGCTATATTTTGTTGTCAAAGAAGTTTAAGAAGAAATAAAAAATCACCTCACTTTGTATTTGGTGAAATTCGGTCGGGCCATCATATTCAGAGAATGAGACTCACAATGTTTGAAAAGGTCCATCATATTCAAGTGAAACTAGTTGGAAGAAAAGTCTCACTAGATTCACACTGAATCCAGAATTAAAGGATCTATTGTATTGATAATGCATCTTAAATGATCATTGGATTCACTTTAAATCTGGTATGGAAGAAGTAATCCTAATGGGAGAATCAGATTCTGTATGACTATGATAAAATAAATGTGAGGATTCCTTATTGATATTAGAGTTATCATGAATCATAAGTAAGTTGTGAAACTTATGATGCAAGTTTGATGAAATAAATGGGGAGTGAATGAGATGCTATCAATCACATTCAGATTGATCAGATTTGGATGGAAAGGAAAAAGGTGATGGAAATCATATTTAGCTATATCGTATTCATTCAAATTATATTCTTGAAAATTGTATTTAGGATGAGAAATTTAAGCATTGTAGCATCTGATTTTCATCCTATTCAAAGTCATAAGGAAGTCACGACACACGCTAAAATTTTTGAAAGAGAAGAGTTGGTTCATCAGATTCATAAAGGATGAGGACATTTGTAGAAAATGTGAAAAACTGAAGGTGCGGGTTTTTAGTCAAACCCAAATCCAAAAGAAACAAATATTCAAAGAATGAAGGTGATGGGAAAATAGAAAGAAGTTTTTAGTGGTATCATATTTAGTAAGCTTCTTATCATACTTGATATTCCATTATATTCAAAGGAATAATTGTGTGAGACTGATGAATGAGAAGAAAAGAAAAGAATATGATCAATAATGTAGTTAACCATTTAAAAAGGGTTGAATTGTTTTGTTTTTACAAGAGGGTAAAGATAAGATATAAAGAAGAGGTGTTATTTATTCAGTTGGGTCAAGATCCATCATATTAATGTTGAATCATATTTCTAAAGAGAATAAGTAGAAGTGGTTCAAGATAAGAGATGTAGGAGTTTTTTGAATGTGTTGTCAAGGGGAGCATCATATTCAGTAATCAGAATGTAGAAACAGAATTAGATTGAGTTATGTGAAGAAGTATCTTTCTTCATTTATATATTTAACTGGTTAGGACCATTGTAATGAAGAAATTGGATTGATCCAATTGGATTAGAGGATTGAGAAATTGGATCTAGATTGATGATTAGAAAGAAATTTAAAGGAAGAGATGAAGTTGATAGAATATTTGAGAAGGGTCGAGAATATTTTAGAAGAGTTTATGAGGTTAATATTCACCCTAAATTCTAGGAAACATGAAAATTCAATAATTTTTGGTGAGCGGTAAAGTTTTGGGGATTCCCAGCAAAACCATTTTTGTGTCTCCTATAAAAGGGTGAAGTACTTTGTACTTTCTCTAACTTCTGATGACAGATGTACTATTCACGGGTAGAGGGAGAAGCTATGAAGTTTAAGGGAGAAAAATAAGTTTCTATATAGAGAAAAATTGAAGAAGTTATGATAATGAGAAGTGAAAGGAGAAGAGACAAGATTACAACATTATTTGGTTGATCATCATATTCAGTGATCATCATATTCAGATATCTACTGTATTCTGCTTATCATCGTATTCGACTGATCATCATATTAGGATGGATAATCGGATCAGGATTTATGTATTGAGATTTCCAGATCGAGGAAGTATTTTGATTTTTCTTGATTGTATTTTGATAGAGATATATCCATCAGATTGGGAAATCGGATTTGAAGATCAGATTGGGAAATCAGAATTGAAGATTGGATTTAAAGAATCGGAGTGGGCTGATTAGAATGAGCAATCAGATTAAATTCTATATCAAATTATTTGAAGTTATTACCATCTACTAGGTAAGAAATTGAATATTTTATTCTTCAAAGAATACATTTGTAAAATTTAAGATAATAACAAGTAACATTAGTTGTTACAAAAACATTACTTGACCCTATTTTTGCTAAGAGGGTGCACACACACTTTTGGATTGTATCCAAAGTGCTAAATGAGTGAAAGGGTATATCCCACTCACTGTAATCCAAGGATTATTTTCTAGTGTATTGTGTGGTATTAGATTATCTCCAAACCATACCAAGGACACAACTCTTCATATTGAATAGTGAACCTTGTAAATTCTTGTGTTCTTGTGGACGTGTGTTTGAATTGTTTTTAGCAATGATTGGAATTTTTAATAGGAGGTGAAGGTTGTTTCAAGTAAACTTAAAATAAAAAAGTATCACTAATTCTACCCCCTCTTAGTGATACAACTATCTTGAATGGGAAATTACACTAAATTATTGCATGCTGCCTTTGATAGAATCTCAAGTGAATGTAAATCCTCTCACCGTCAACATTGTGGCTCAACTAGTTTGTGGATTACAAGTAAACCTTGATACCCCAGTCATGGAGAAGCTATATCATATGTACAACCACATCTATAAACTAAAAATTATATTTTTATTATTTTCACACACTTTTAAGGAAAAATTGAGAAACCTTACAAATCCAAAAAATATAACATCATCTACAAAAATAAATAATAGAACTATTATAGTCCATTTTATTCTTATTGAAACTATAATACCTATATAATTTCCATTTAAGACCACTAAACTTTGTTTCTAGGCCGTCCTTGATTAGGTCTTCGAACCAATAATCTATCTTGTCCCACATTTGAATGAAATCCTCCACATTTATCTTCCTTTAATTGAACCCTCTTGTTAGAATAAGGTCTTTCTTTTTGATCCAATCACAAATCTACTTATTTGTATCCATAAGAATTAATCTCTCATCTATCCAGTCAACAACCTCATTAGGGTACTTAATTGGAAATGCTGCCTCCAACATTTCTTCCTCCGAATGATTGTTAATCTCCTAATTGAGGCTCTATACAGAGTGGCATGGGAATTTTGGTATTCATTATAACACAACCATGGTCCTTGAGGGTTTGGGGGATGTAAGATGAAAGCGATATGATTTGGTATTCAATGAACCCAAAAATCATTTAATTCATTTCACATGGTGTTGAAATTTACCCATACATTCTCAAAATAGAGGGGTTAATACACACTACCATAGGTGATAGATAAATACCCAATTGAGTCTTAGTGCATCTAAAAATGGGGGAATCTAATACTGAGGGAGCAAAATAAAATTGAGGCACTTAAGTAAAATAAATGATATTATATGAACCAAAATGATAGGGGATTACGACATCTCATAAGTCTTAAGAACCTCTCACCTAGATCCAAATATTAATCAATGTTTCCTATCTATTTTCATTGAAATTTAACGACTAATGATCTTTTGGACCTTATAGGAATTTGGAGGTATAAAACATGTTGTTAGTCTCTAAGACATATGTTTTAAAAATATTTATTTTCCATTAAGCACAACATTCATGGAATTAGAAAAGGAAATGAACTTTTAGATGCAATCTTAACTTCTTTATCAACAACCTTTGTATATCAAATTCCAATGGGCCCAATTGGTGTCTAAGATTTTGATTAAAGAATGTCGATACATTTGGGGGAAACATTATGAAGTGATAAAGGTAGATTTATCCTATTGGTATTTACTCAAAATTTTCTTGATAATTTTTATACAAGGACAACCAATGTTGTAGGTGATCCATACATTATTTAAACTAGTGATCTTTGAATGTGGTTAGGGAGAGGTATCACCTATTAAGGCTAAAGAATAATGAAAAATAGAAGATATAGGTGAGTCACCCATTTCCTTTTCACTATGAATATCAGGTTTTAAATCATATTTAATACTCAACACATTAAAATTATATGAATTTAAATTCAATGAAAGTGGATGATATTGGAATCTTGGGTTCTACTTCTCTTTGTAATATGGGCTCTAATACTAAGTTAATAAGTCCTTGTTTCTCAGTGGATGAATTATTAACTATATTGTTGGTAAAATTATAAGAAAGCATCAAGATCCCATTGATATAACCCATGTATATGATCTGATGGATATTGATGCTAGTAATTTTGGTATTTGGATAACAAACATTAATCCTAGTTGGCTATGTGTAAGCTGATTTTTTCATTCATCTAACTTTATAGAATTGATCATAGTTGGCTGAGATTATATATATATGATAAAGTTTTTTGTTAGAACTAGGAAAATAGTAGAGCATCATGGTGTTGATGGAAAAACACACCCATATACCGAGGACATGTAGATAGAGATTCTACATCCTCATGGGATATGGTAAGGTACAACCACCTTGTGATATTTGAGGATATTTAGTGATGAGATCCATATAATTGATTAAATTAGATGTATTAGGAATTCTAAAAATATTATAAATTTTTATCTAGAGTTTATACCTATAAAGGTATTAATTGATTCTATATAGATTTCATCTTATAAAAGGGATTATTTTATGGATGATCTATTTTTCACTTATGAATAGGTGAAAAAAAAGAAAATTAGACTCTAAAACTAAAGTTGGTACAGAACTACACACAATTAGGAGTTGATCATGAAAATATTTCATGTCTTAATATGAAGACTCCACAAGAAAAGATAAGGGGCGGGATAGGTCATGTCAAATAGCTACTCATGGATATATATATATATTACACTTCGACTACTATAAACTTTATATATGGGTCTGAAAAAATTATCATGGAATTTAAGGAGGAAAATAAATATGGATTCTAAAATGATAAAAATAGTATTTAACAAAATGAAATTCTAGATGATTCTATAAAGTTTTTGATCCAATGAGCAGTAGGCAGATATCAACTCCATGCTTAAATTGATTACTAGGAAATAAATCAAATAGATGAAATAGTAAATTGATAATTCCAATTGGAAACTAGAAACAATGAATTCCAAGGAATAGTATATTGAAGGAGATAAATAGAAGGTGACTATTGAAGCCGTATAGTTATAGGCCCAAGTTTAATTAAATACAGATGAAAAATAATAATTTCAAGGGAGAATAGATATTTCTGATTAGACATCATTCATGTTAAAGGATATAGAAAAATAATTTCAATAATTATATGGGGAATTTTTTAATTCTTAATAAATTCCAAAAATATTATTATTTATAAATGTTATTATTTTATTATTTTATTATTAAAAAATAATTTATATATTTTTATTGAAGTATATTGGTTGAGATAATTATGCAATTAAGTAAATAGGGACACATACTACTATAAATTTCCTTAAAATTGTATATTTTTAACCACACATATGAATTTACTATAATTACCTACTAATATCACAAGATAAATCATACAAGTTGTTGAAGTTATTTTTTTAAATGAGAATTAATTGAATTTATATATAAAATATGACAGAAGTTCTCTTGAGTCAAGAGTTAAAAAATGACATAATGGTTAGGTTATCCATCATAAGTACACACTTGAATGTGTATTATTTAGTCATGTGAATTTAAAATGTTGATATAAAATGAGGAGTTATAATCAATCAACAAGTTATAATTTTATCTCCGTTAATAAGGGTACACTTGGATTCATATTTTTATGTCATTTGTGCTTTACACCATCACTATAAACCAAGGTTAATCTATTCAAACCATGAATATGAATGATTTACACTTAGATGTTTACACTCAGGTGGGTACTGTCATGTTATGTGCACTTACACCATCACTACATATGAAGAATTGTCCATTAAGAAATTAAATGGTTTCTTGATTTTTTGGTGGTTTAAAATAAAAAATCAGGTTTATTGAAGGGTTTTTGTTTAATTGGGTCTTGAAGACCCCTATGTTGTATCCATGTTTCCTTTTTCAAATCACTATCTTGAACATATGTGAGGAATAAAAAGGAATTTTAATTATTCATAGATACATTTGAACTAGTGAGAATATTTAATATTCTTCAAGGTCACAACATTTTCCCCACAGGCATTATCCTTTATTCCAAAATGTGATTTTTTTGGGAATTTAAATGATTTTCACATGGGAGGAAAAGAATCAATATATACTAAGGTTGTTATTTAATGTTTTTCATCATGATATTTTTTTTATTTTTTTTATTTTATGATTCTTTTGAGGAAAAATTGATTAAAGATTATAATCACTTAGAATTTACCATGATATGTCTCTTATTTTTAGGTTATAGAGTTTATTACAAAGGGTATATAAAGGTTTTAAGGTCATAAAATTTTGATAAAGTTATGTCTCTTAGTTTTAGGTTATTGAGTTTAAACCAATGTAAGGTTGTATACAAAGCAAGAAGTGAAGGGTTTTCCTAACATTAATGGTGATAAAAACACTCTTATAAACTAATTTTAAGGGTGGATCAACATTTTTATAGTTCATAATGTTTGGTTCCCATTTGTGAAAAATTGGATCAATTTAATTTGGTTTTGTTAGAGGCGGTTTAAATGAAAAATTATAGCGATAAACATGATATAATATCTACGAATTATTAAATATCTTGTAATAATAATAATACTTCCATGTATAGTTCTAGGGTGTAGATAATATTTATAAATCTACCTCATGATCATTATATAATAAAATAACTTCAACTCGCTATAGGGTCTAAAGAGGACACACATCGTGAATTGGTGTATATAATTCAATGATAACAAGGAGGTGAAATTTTTGTCAGTGGATAGGTCTAGGAAATGCGATCTTGAAATTGTTGTTTATACATTTAATATAGGAATCAAGCCATACATAGTTATATATTTAACATTCTATTCACTAATCTTGCTTGTGCATAAAGGAATGTTATTTGGAATCTTTTATTGAGGAAGGAGATGAAAATAGGTGTGAATTATTGATTTTATCATAATAGAGTGGGAATAAGGAATATAATGATGAAGTTATTAACATTTTGGACTAGTATATGAGATATGGGTGTCACTATATATCATGTGATAATAGGAATCAATCCACACATAGATATTCAAATACAAGGGAGGGTATTTTTGACCATGAGGCAGGGGAACTAAAGAAATCTCATCATGAATGATGATATATAAAACATGTACTCATTTTTAGTTTATATTCTTATCTATAGAAATTGAATTAACTAAAGTACATTGGTATGATAAGTTTAAATCCCATGCAGTGTGGGCCATGCCTCATAAAATTTAAGGTTATATGTTAAATATTAGATACAATATAGTATGATAATGTGTTTAGGACCTTGCACTATGAAATTCATAGTCTATGATGAGGAAATTAATGTTTTATAGATTATGGTCATGAAAATAGGATTATATAATATTTAGATTTATGTGAAATGATTTTACTAAACCAAAAAATAGTAGGATATGTGATATGTTTTTGCAACACCATAAGTTTTTATGAGTTATTTTGAAATAAATTAAAATTTATTGATGGCTTGCATTGAACACTACAAAAATTAAATATTGATTTTTATACAAAAACTAGTTAATCTTACACAACATTCAACACATATTTTGGCTTGAAGTACATGCAATACTAAGTTTGGATTGTGTTATATGCAACAACGAGTTCCTTTGATAGCTTATGTTACATGCAAGACTAAGTTTTACCAAAAAAATATACTATTAAATATGACGATAGTTATCACCTAGATGATCGAATAAAAGGAATAAATAGGCTCAACTAATTATGAAATTAATTCTTGGACTAACAATTAATTAGAAATAATGATAAAACTAATATAAAATAAAGGATATTTTTTTATGAAAAACTATTTTTTTCCCACAAAGGCGTTTTATATTAATAAATTAAATTATTCATTATTAGTTAATGACTTATTGAAATTTATATTTCATATATTAAATCAAATGTTTTTAAATTAATCCAATAAGTTTTATAGGCATAAAATAAGAACAAACTCATTTTTAAGCATAAAAAGCTGTATTTTTCTAAAAGGTAGTTTTATCACCTTTTAATGGTATAACTATTTTAAAACTAAATTTTGACACTTTTATAATTTTTTTAACAAAATAAACTTATGTTTTGAAAGTAAAATATCAAAATTATCTTAGGGTGATTTTTTGGTATTTTTCTAAGAAGATTCATTTTTTTGATGAATAGTGAAATAAATACTAGATTTTAATTCAAAACTTCCTTTTCATATAAATTATATATAATGATAAATTATATTTTTAATTTGATCTAAAGTAAAAATAGTTCAAATATATATCAATTAATCCAATATAGGTCATTGGAATCATTTTTATATTAAATATATATATATAAACACAGTAAACGTTTAGAAATTTTCACTTTAAAAACATGTTTTCTTGCCTTGTCTACGAGATTAATTTTAAATTAATTTTATCCAATTATAAGTTTTAAATCAGGAAAAATTAATTCTCTATTTTGAATCAAAATTTAAATAATTAGTAAATACGTTCCTTTTATTTTTGGACAATACGAATAGTAAAATTAGTAATTTTATTACGATAGTTAAGAGTAAATCAGGTAATTTAGGGTAAAAATAATATTATAAACACTATAAAATTACCCTATCAGTTACCAATTTTTTTGGATGAGTTAGTGTCTAAAAAAATCATCTTTGGGATGAATTTATGAACTCTTCGAGCCACTTGGATGTCTTTAATCCCCTTATTTTATTTTATTTTAAGAAAAGTTAAGTTTTTGACACTATTGTTTTTAATTAGTATAGTATTTTTAATATATGGTCGTATAAAATATATCATAAACCATAAATATTATTTTGAAAGCTAAAATAATTATATTTATCATAGAAATTTATTTTTAAATTTTAGTGAAGAAATAATTAGCTTAAATTCTTGCACAGTAGTGACGTAGTAATTATTCAATTAATGAAACAATCAAATAAATGATATTAAAAATATTAAAATAAATATAATTTGAATAAACTTTGGTTCTCCAGGAATTTTTTAGATTACTTTTAAATTTTTTAATTTTTTTATATATTTTGGTTCGAAGTTATCTGGTTGTGTTGATATTTTTAAAAAGTTAAAGTAATGAATAGTGTCCAAATTGATATTAATGACATTTTAAAATAAATAATATTTTATTAAATGATATAAAATTATTAAATTATAAAATTAGGAAATATTATTCGGATAATGTTGTAAATTTCATCCATAATGAATTTATTGGACATTTTTTATTTTATAGTAACTATATTAATCCTCAAATAGTAAAAATACATGTTGTCAGAGTAAGAGTTAAAGAGGTTAAATAAGGGTTAATACCAAAAATATAAGGGTATAAATTGAGTAAAAACTTATATAAATTTTATTTAATGAGATTATTTAGACCCATAATCATCTTATATTATAAATAAATCACTTTGGCATCATTTTGAATTGAGAATTAAATTACATTAATTTAATATTTTGATAAATTCTAAGAGTGCCCCACCCCTCTTATAAAAGGGAACCTATTCTTCTCTTTTCTTCATGCTTAAAAACCAATTTGGTTTGAAAAAACCCAATACAAATCTCATAAAACCCCCCTACATTCATCATACAATCCTTAATATGGGTAGAAATCCATCCAAGGAAGTCCTTTAGTATAAACCAAAACGAGATACCCGAAGAAGAGGTAACATTCATAAATGAACTTTTTTGGTTTATTTCTTCCTTAAAAACCTTAAATTATTTTTATTTAATGTTTGTAACCTCATTATATTCAATTTATTAAGATTTTTTTATGTTATTTTTATGACCTAAAACTTCACACACTACCATTAAATGGGATACACAATCATCATTCATGTGTCCGACATACTACCGCCTCATGAACCAATATCGTTTTTTCTTCCATTAAAAACATTAAAAGGTTGGTAATAATGATATATTTATAGTTTATATGTTATATATATTATATATATTATTTTTATAATGTTATTATGATTTTTTAATTGTTATATCACACATACGTTCCTGCATTCCATTTTGTGGGAATACTATAACGTCGTTTGTATGTATGGAGATGCGATTCATTCACGCTTTACATGGAATATAATAAGGATTTTTTAATGAAAATATGTGATATATATTAAATAAAAAAGACTATTTAATTATAATATATCACATATTTTTCTTTCTTTTAATTTTACAAGAAAATGAAAATAGCATTCATGCATACGTTCAACCTACTGTCTCTATAAAAGGAGTGTTTTATTTTCTACCTCTAATTTTTAGGAATCACTATATATATATAATGAATATATATGATATTTATATCATGTTAATAATTATAGAGATTATTAAATTATGATCTAAGTAAGTGGACCAAGAATAACAAGTCAAAAAATGTTCGAAAAACAAAGTAGTTATTACCTAAAACATGACTTTAACATGGAATTGTTAATAAGAGAGTAATATAGAGTCATAAGTAAATAATATATGGTATTATATATATTAATATAATTCTATGGTAGATTTATAATAAACTTTTATTTATTATACATGAGGTTTGAACATGTACGAAGGAAGTCAAGACTTATAGTAAGAGATTTCTAGTATCACTTTTATTTTTGCAAGACTTATGCCATATTCACCACTCGTTTCTTTTGTGGGGAATATATAATAACAATTAATTTAATATAGGGTACTTATACTTAAATTTATATTTATCTACATGTCCATTTTATTATCTCTCTTTCATGGGGTTTACAGTTCAAAATTTACCAAATCGTAAAGGTATTTTTGTCTTAATTTGCCTTCATTGAGACACATGTTATGTTATGAACATATATTATTTTATGATGTGAATATAATAAAATTTTCCATGTTTTAACATGAATAACCTTATTTTAATGATCTTAGAAGTTTCACATGATGTTATTCTCTCTTCGGTCGATTTTTTTATTAAAAAACCATGTTTTCAAAAATGTTTTTAAAATTTCTTGTAAGAATTTACAAGGAAAATGATTTAAAATATGTTTAAAATGGTTTTAAAAAACAAATTTTTATGTTTTCAATGAAAATTGTTTGAGAATTTTTTTATGATTTAAAAAGTGTTTTTCAAAGAGGAAGGAATATTTTCCTGAAGAAATGTTTTAAAAAAATCTTAATAAATTATTTTCCATATAATATAAAATCCATTGGTGTCACTCATGACTTATTGGTGAAATTACCCAAGGGTGATATTCATATTATTTATCTAAATAATTTATATTTTTATGGAACAATGTTTATAAATCATATTACTTTTTAATAAGATATTCTATGATGAATTTTTTATGAAAACCATTTATTTTCACATTTTCTGATGTGATGAATGATTTGTGATCTTGTGGAACATATATGTATGATTTCATTATGTTATGAGTGTAACATATATATCCCTCCAAATCATTGGGTAATGATGGAAAACTCATGATTTAAATATGTTATGTTTGAACCTAATTTCATGTTCACAATTCTATGCTTGGACTTGGTTTTCATGTCCATAAGTTTATGAAAGGGTCTGATTTAATTCACCTAACTTAACAAGTGAACATATTTCTATTTATACATATTAAAAAATTTATATGTTTTCGAAAATTTCATGTTTCATGCCAATGGATCATATTTCTTTATGATTTATGTCTTATGAATTTCCAATATTTATTCCATGATTTAATATTATGATATATGTTATACATGGTATGATTTTAAAAAGTTATGTTTTTATATCCTTATGATCATGTTTTTCTTGATATATCTATTGTTTAACCTTATTGAACATTTGATCTCACCCCTTTATTATGTTTCCTATCTCCAGGTTATGAGGAAAGGTTTTAATAAGGAGTACTAAAGTATAAGATATTTTTGGAAAACATTAAAGATCTTTCACCTGACTAGAAGATTATGTTCCAAGTTTCCAAAGGCACTAAAATATTATGGTCCTTGGGATTTTGTGTGTATAATATAATTAATATTTATCTAATAAGATGTAATATACATGTATGAAAATCCTAGGTCTTTATATTTGGTATCACAGAAAAGGTTTTGTCAACATTTGGAAACTAGGATGAAAAAACTTTAGTGATATCCTTAGATATATTTATAAGGATATGTCTAGGGATGTATCTAAGGATAAATATAATTATGAGTAAAAATATAGGGAAAATGTCTTGGAATTTTGGTAAAGGATAGAGAAAGTGGTTTCCCAGAAACACATATCTGTCTGGATACTAAAATTGGATAAGGCTCTAGAATATATGCATCTAAGGGTAACAAACCCAAAAAACATTTATTGAGCTAGAAGGAATTGGTGCACGAAAATGGGACTTAATTCACACCTGGTTTGACACTCCCATTGGACATGATTTTGGAATTCACAAACTATTTACAAACAATTGTGAATGAATTAAACAGAATATAGATATTAATGACCTAGGATTAAAACTAAAGCGTCATACATTGAAATTTTATAAGCAATTTCCCTTTATTATGTGGTTTTACAACTATGATTAGTGTTACTCACACTATGTTTTCTAGTTTTAGTCAATGGATGAAACCTTAAGAAACTATGTTAATACTGAATGTGATGGGAAATTAAATGATTTTCCTCTTAAGAAATCAAATGTTATGGGATATATAATTAAAAATATTATTACTATGATAAAATGTAACGTCTCGGATCCGAAATCCACTAAACAGGTGCCCCGAGCCCAGTGGGACACATGGCCTCAAGCACATCTCCCCAAATGCTAGAGGCTGTCGACTAGTAGTGAGGGCCTAGGGTGTGTCCATGGGGAGACTATGACCACATTACAAGAGTATAGCACAACAGATAAATATAAATAGTAGTAAATAGAGGAATCATTATAAGTAAAAAAAAGGTACAACGAAAAATAGAGACAACATTAACAATAACTAAAATAACTAGAATAAAATAAAAAAATTTATGATGATATGTCATGTATCTAGAAAACTAAAAAACATGGATACAAGAAAATAGTCATAACATGTTCCACAAAACTATAAAAGAAATCAAAGACTATCTCAAGCATCCCGATCTCTGGCTTGGTCATCTGCTATCAAGCTCCATCCTAAACAACAAGTAATCAAGTTTTTAAATCCGTACACTTCCCTTTATCAAAACCTGCATTCATGAAATCTACTTTGGGTACCAAACTATTCCTAGAGAGGGTGTGAGATAAATCTCAGTGGACCACCACCAATGGTGTCTATAACATCCGGCCCGTGTAATGGAATATAACAGTGTGCATACATGCATAAATAAAGTAAATTAGTACACTATAAATAAATACCAAAGTAGCTACTTCATCCATAAGTTGGTGTCTGAACATGTAACCAATTCATTATTTAATTATTACCAGTTTATAATATGTCACATGATTAATAATAGTGAAGGTTCCAAGTTGTAGCAAGGAAACCTATAATAACATTTAATAATGAAGTTTCAAGGTGATAACCAAGGAAATCTAGTCCTCAAGGGTCGCCAACTCAGTAATAATTGTAGCCTAGCATGGGGTAAGTGTGTAATCCAAGGATCTTAGTCCAAGTAATTCCAAAATGAGATGCCTATCGAGTCCAATTAGTTCATCCAAGGTAAAATGGGGCTAAGTAATGACTCGGCCCAATGGGCTTTAACCATGGCACATACTTGTCAAGGCTGGATCCAAGGAGTGTATCCAAGGAATCCTTTAATTATATTTAAGGGATTCTACAATTTCATACTGGGTATACAAGAATAGAAAAGTATTGGGATCTAGGTGGGTCTCAACCTAAGCAATCTGTATCCTTGAATCAGAATGGGGTTCCCGAGTGCTCGAGGAATTCCCCGATAAGAATCAAAGGCGAGCTTGAGTCAGGCCACTACTATTTAATTATGAAGTCATGTAATATTTCATTTGGTTCAAGCCTTTCCTTTCATTAGTTTGATAAGTTCAAGTAGCATGAAACCTTTTAATTAAGTCATAATTAATCAATAAGTCCATTTGGTTCAAGACTTGACTTTCATTAGTGTGACAAGGCCAAGTAGCATGCAGCTATTATTAATCCCATTTAAGGCATATTCAATAATTAAGTTTCATTCCTCTACCTTCCATTAATTTGGTAAGGGGTGATATGGACATACAACCTATTAATCATTCACATTTAATCCGGTCAATTCATATACTTAATATACTTTCCAATTTCCATTTCACATTTAATTATAAATTTAAAGCACTTACCTTAGGCGGTTTAAGTGGTGAGAATACATGGTACTTTCCATTATATAATTCACAATATAAATCAATCCATTTAATATATAAGAGATTACCCTTAGAAGGGTCAATCCAAGTCACACTCCTACAATGGCTCAAACGTGTCAAACACTAAATACCCAATTATAGCATAACACCCTACATGATATGGATGAAGTTTTGGGCATAAACACAAAAAAATTAATCAAATATATGGAAAGGGAATAACTATATAGTTTTAATGATTATAATCATGGTATATAAATTCATTAAAAGACACCTGATGAAATTGGTGGGCCCCACAAGACAATTCCAAAATCAATGAACTTGAGGGATGAGTTATATACCACCCACCTTAGGGTTGTAAAATCATTCTCCTTTTATATTAGCATTTAATTTATCTTATAATGGAGTATATTTGAGAAAAATGAAAAAACACACACACCTTGATAACTAGGTCGAGAGAAAGAGAGGAGAAGAATGGCTAAAAAGGACTTGAGTACTTACCGTTGCACATCCAACATGACAAATAGAAGCTCAATCAGATCCCAGTAGAAAAAGATATTATAATCCCTACCTTAGGCCTTCAAATAGATCCAAAATAGAAGAAAAATAGATCAATCATGGATAAACTTGGATTAGGAGGAAGGAGGAGGCTTAATTAGAACATTAAGGTCAAAATAGTAAAATTACCCTTAAATTATCCGGTGCACGGTTTGGCCGCACGGTTTTCTAAACCGTGTGCCAACCATGCATGAGTACCTGGGAAATAAAGGGAATTGCATGATTAGGCCACACAACCATGTACTAACCATGCTATATGGTTCTGCCCAAAAATAAACCATCCACACAGTTAGGGAAAACATGCACCAATCATGCGACATGGTCAATCTTCCCAAAAATATGGGTTTCAGGATCCAAACAAGCCCTGGACACTCTTGGGACCTTCAATAGAAAATTAGACATCTATATTAAGCCCAAAATAAATAATTAGACTAATATTTAAAGGATCCATAGCTGAGTGAAAAACTAGGTTCTTATAGTCTCCCCCTTAAAAGAAATTGTCCCTGAGTTCACATTACAAGGGTGTAGAAACATTGTATCAGAATAATTCTGACCACAGAGCACATATGTCGACCTCTCACTTCCAAGTATCATCCTACATGTGGCCATTCTACCATATCACCCATACTAGAGGGACATAACATCCTCATAGAACCTTCATGCTCCAGTCAACGATGCGTACTAGATACTCCTCAAAGGTAGCATCAACATCCAAATCAACTTCCTCAGGATAAAAGGTATGAGATGAGTCAGCATGATACTGGAAAAGCTATGAAACATGAAAGACATCATGCATGGTATGGTACTTTTGAGGTAGTAGCAACTGATAGATGACCAACTTGGCTCTTTCTAGGATCTCAAATGGACCTACATAATGAGGTGACAACTTCACTTTCTTCTATAACTGTCTATTATCTAGCCTAGGTGATACCCAAAGGAAAACATGACCCCTGACCTCAAACTCTAGAGGTCATCAACATCGATCGACATAAGAATTTTGTCTATAATGGGCAGTATTCTTACGTTTCTTGATCAGCTGAACCTGCTCTGAAGTCTCCTGAATGAGATGAGGACCTAGTAAGGCTGCCTCACTTGCCTCTAGCCAGCATAGGGGTGAATAGCATGGACTACCATTCAAGGCATCAAAAGGATCCATCTAAATTATTGCCTGAAAGCTATTATTATAGGAGAACTCAATTAGAGGGACATGATTTTCCCAAGAACCACTGAAATCAAGGACACATGATCGAAGCATATACTCTATAACCATTATTTTTTGTTCTGATTGTCCATCAGTCTGAGGGTGGAAAGCTATTCTTATAAGAACCTATGTTCCAATAGCCTTCTATAATACTTTCCAGAACCATGATGTGAAATGAGAATCCCTATCTAAAATGATAGTACGAGCAACCCCGTAGAGTCATATGATTTCACGAACATACATTTTTCCAAAATCATCAACTGAGAAAGTCTCCTGTATAGGAATAAAGTGGACTACTTTTGTCAGTCTGTCAATGAAAACCCACACAACATTGCTAACTCTAGGAAACCTAGGTAAACCAACTAAAAAATACATAACAACATCTTCCCATTTACATTCCGAGACTGGAAGTGGTTATAAAAATCCTACATGTCTCTGGTGCTCCTCCTTCACCTACTGACAAGTGAACACCTAGTGATAAAGCATGCTATTTGACGTTTCATCCCAGACCACCAATACCGAATTTGCATGTCTTGATACATATTTGAGATGCCTAGATGATCTACCCACTGAGAGGCATGGGACTCTTTCATCAACTCCTATCTCATATTTGTAGGTACCTAGACACGTCCATGGATATGTAAGATTTTGTCTCTTTCTACAAACCAATCTAGAGGTGGGTTATGCCATGATATACTCTCACGAAGTACCAAGACTTCAGGATATGAAAACTACCTAATCTTAAACTACTCAAGAAGGGAATAAGTAACTACTAAAGATGAGAGATAAGACTACTTATGACTATCATGAAACTCTATGTGTAGCTCATAGAAGAGATCCATTAACTTCCATTCATCACTGGCTTCCTTTATTGATTGTGCCTAAGTTTTCTCACTCATTGCATCCATAACGACATTTCCCTTCTGTTTCCCTCTGGAATTGCGGATGATATCATTGATTTAAGATTCAAACATTCCAATAGGTTTCTACTGGGTTTGTTCATAGAACCAGAAACATCCAATGATTCCATATCCATTTGAACCTAATTTCCAAAGGTAGGTGCTCATTAGTTGTGGACTGATGAGGCTTAGGAATTTTCATTGGTCGAGAGGATGAGAGGTCGGACTCATCACACCTTTTTTAGGGGAATTATTGTCTAATCCGGGACTCTCTTTATAGATTTAAGTTATGTTCATGAATCCTTATTACATTACCAAGTAAAAAATGATATTTCCTTTAGATCTGACAATCAATGATTGATATGTAGGAAATTTAGAGAATATTTTATATGTATTCGAGGTTCTTCATCGATATAGAATCATCTATATTTTTTAGATATTCTTAGTCAATGATATCCTTTGATACATAAAAGTCTCTTGGTCATTATGATGACCATACTGGTTTTAAATCCACTCAGTGGGGAACTTGAAGTTTATTGTCATTCAGAAGGACATGGATTATTTCAAAGTTGGGATCATACCCGTAGATGGGCTACCTACATATCCTTTGTTTTGGAAAAGGAATCAGAACCCACGTAGTTCAAGTAAGGGAGTATGATGTTTATGCATGATTGATGGCTCAAAGAAAAGATGCCATGATTAATTTTACACTCTAAGCTCACGTGAGTCATGCTCGGTGTGAGAAATAAGAGGTATTGGTGAAACCAGACAATTGTGCCACGAAAGATGCAATGATGTGGGGCTTCTGTGTGTATGACTGCCCAAATAGACGAGGATTAAGATTTACTTCAGAAAAGAAATCTAGGAATAGGGTCCATAATGGTATATGTGCTTCATGGAGATTTGGATACTCTAATCTTGGGGCTTAATCCTAAGGAAGATGCCCAAGTTAGGAGGGGACTTATGATTGGGTTTTACTCCTGAGAAGGAAGCCCATATCAAAAGGAAATTAAGGCTGGTTAAGAGAAATTAAGATGGGGTCTTACTCCTGAAAAGGAGGCCCAGGTGAACGGGATTTGAAAAATTAAGGGACTTGGGGCTTACTCCTAAGGAGGATGCCCAAATTTTGAGACTGGGCCTTACTCCTGAAAAGGAATCCCAGGTTAAAGGAATTATGGTTGTGGCTTACTCCTAAGGAGGATGCCCATATTTGGGAATTTTAAGATTGGGGCTTACTCCTGAAAAGGATGCCCAGATTAGGGGACTTGGGGCTTACTCCTGAAAAGGAGGCCCAAATTAAGGGAAATTAAGACTGGGGATTACTCCTAAAAAGGAGGCCCAGATTTAGGGAAATTATGACTAGGGATTATTTTTAAGGAGGATTACCG
This sequence comes from Viscum album, assembly GCA_963277665.1. Lineage (NCBI taxonomy): Eukaryota > Viridiplantae > Streptophyta > Magnoliopsida > Santalales > Viscaceae > Viscum > Viscum album. Next base: position 661,921,013 of record OY728150.1, read on the forward strand.
TATTAAAGATTCTCTCATCTTTAAAGGATGAGGTTGAATGAATGAACTCTATAACCTTAGCGATGTAAAGATGTGTAAATCACTAGGTTTTGAGAGATATTCCACGGAATTCCTTTAAAATAAGGAAGTCAAATCAAGAAATCATGCCATAAATGGCTTTGAAGAGTGTCTTGAATATTGAATCTTTAATAGGAGAGGTGGAATGGCATAAGAGGGGTGAAATGGGTAGGAAAGGCACCCAAAAAGATAGGGGCGCACAAGTCCTGGCAGGCGCGCAGGTACTGCGTGGGCGCGCAAGTCCCTAGTCGCGTAGGTATACCTGCGCGGCACATGGGTACTTGCATGATTTTCATCCCTTAGGGTAATACTTGGGTGAGACTTGGATCAAAACCTTGGTATTATCCCTAGAGGCTTTCCAGAAGATGGCACACAAGTTCTTGTGAAGAAGTAGGGCGATGCACAAGTGTGCCCATTTCTTTTTAGGGTAAAATACTTAGGCGCGCAAGTGTTAGTGAATTCTAACACTTAGAACTTACTCCTCTTGTTTATAAATTCTATTCTAGGCAAAGAATTACCTTATAAGTGTTCAGAAGACCTTAATAAGAGACTTGGGCGTTCAGAGCTCTGTATGTGAATTCTGAAAAAAATTCCTCCTGAAATGGGGGGCCCACTGGGGATATTTATAGGCTGGAGAAGACCCCGGGAGGTTATCACTTAGGGCGCACAAGTCACTTGTGTGACCATTAGGCGGCGCGCAATTGTACTTGCACGACAGTGAGAGAACTTGCGCGGCGCATGTGCATTTGAAGTCTTGTTCATGCCTTTGTCGATTTTTAATGTTTTCTTCAAAGGATGAATCACTTTGTGCTAAGTCATTTTCCTTTCCATTCCTTTAGAAAATGTGATGAAAAGTAACATCAACAAAATTCCCCCCTCAGAGTTGGATATGAAAGAATAAGGATGTGACTCTGAGGAAAAGAAGAAAACCAAATGGAAAGAGGCACGCAGGTGCGAGTCGCACATGCATCATCGTGCAGGTGCGAGTCACGTAGGGCTGGAGCGCGCTGGCTATAGCGCGCTGGCTGTAGGCGCGTAGGTGGCTGGACTGGCCTATAAATATGCGCTCATTTGTCTCTCATAACACTGACTTCCAGATTTTTGAGCTCTCGCCGCGCAGGTCATCTCCACCGCGCAAGTTTCTCTCTTTTCCATTTTTCCTTTGCTATCGCGCTGCTGTCAAGGTATCTGGACCTGCGCGGTGATACTTGCGTGCCAAATACTTGTGCGACACATTATACTTGCACGACACATCACACTTGCGCGCATAAATTCCTTTGCCATTTTTTTCTGAATTCCTTCACAAATTTTATGAAAAAACAACTTACATAAGAGTTAATTGTTCAAATTTTGTACAGAATCAATGGCTCACAGGAGAATCGGAATAACTGATGAACTGGAAAGAAAATGTCTTGATGATATGATGGATATCATTGGCCATGATTATTATACCATCAAAAATATAAATCTTCCAGATTTGGCTAAGTATCTGAAGAAATATCACCGCGAATTCCCCCAAAGCATTTATCTGCCTTTGTATGGATATGGTCATCTGCGAGAAGTCACTATTACAGAAGCAAAAAACTATCTCCCATTTTTGTGGTTTTAGAATTTCACCAACTTTTCGTCAGCAAATATCTCATGTGGAGGAGTATTTATAAATGCTGGAACAATGGAAAAGGCCCACATGATGCATTATAGCCCTTGTACGCCAGATCTGAAACCTCATAAGCCTGAGCTGCAACCACAATGTCATCTTTAAATCTTCCAAAATGCTCAGATGGATCAATCCAAAGGCTAGAAGAAGATTTGGGACTTCCGTCCTGGGGGAGGTGTGAAGCCAACTTGGATGTGGGCATACTGGGTGCGACAAACCTGTGCAGAGTTTGTCGAGGATCTGAAAGGAGTGGCGATATATGAAGCTGTTTGGGTTGGGAAAACATATGTTTATAGACATGATAACTTCGTGCCGAAGATACTCAGCCACTGGATCCCAGAAACTAATCCTTTCCATCTGACTCATAGAGAAGTAGGCATCAGTCTGTGGGATGTACACAAGATCTCAGGGGCTCCAATTTTGGGCGACATGTATGATGAATTCATTCCTCCCAAGGCGACTTGGAATGATTCAGAGAAGACTCCTGCTTTAGCTCGAGAATTATTTAAAATCTTCCATAGGCTCAAGAGTTCAGAGACCTCGTTAACTAATTCTAGAAAGGATATTCATCCGGAGGAGTATATGAATATATTTCTTATTGAGAAGAAAGAGAAGGAGCCAAAGGAGAAGGAGCCGAAGGAGAAATTATCCAAGAAAAAGAAATCCAAGGATAAGAGGCCCACCCGTCCTACCACCTGCCCAAAACCTAAGAAGAGGGGTTCTCCTGGAACATTCTAGCCAACTCTAGAAGTAAGAGAGTTTGAGAAATGGGGATATGAGGTGAATCAAAGGATCCCGAAGAAGACTCGTCTGGCGGGCTTCTTGGCTTTGTGGATCATCGTTTATCTCGTGCCAGTCATGGATTCGAAGGGAGGCATCAGGCCAGGTACCTTTGTCATTGCGGCAAAGTTGGCTAAGGTAAAAATGGTTGGGTTGGCTACCCCCATTTTAGAAAAGATTAACAGAAGTTTACTTCATGTCTTCATGGGTAAATCTCCTTTAAGAATAGTGGGACCATTCCATGTTTTATGGGGATGGATCGCTACTCACTTCAGGACTTACAATGTACAGAATGGATTACAAATTCCTGGAAGTTCTTTCAGGCCATCAGTGCAAGAATTCTCTGGAGTTGCTCCATTAGATCTTAATGCATATGACATGAAAGTGAGGCTGAGCATGTTTAAGGAATTCAACTTCTTTCCCTATGGAAACCTGCCAACCAGGCGGTTTGTTGATGATGGAACAACCCACTTGGATTTGAGGGCATACATGCTAGCTTGCCGAGATGGTGTGCTAGTTTCTAGGATTGATAGAGAAATTATATGAGAGGCCTATGCTCCATATAGATTTGTACGTCAATTCAAGTGTCTGCAATAGATTTCTGTATCTACCCCAGTACATGTCAGGTTAGAGAAACATCCAATGGTTGCTCGGAAACAGTGGCTGCTGACGTTGAGGGAGAATACTGGGGCGGTATTTGATCTACCAGTTGAAAAAGTGGCACATAACTTGACTACAAGGTATGCCGAGCACTGGATAGCAACATACCCTAAAGGGGTGCTGAATCACCCAGTTTATCAGGTGGGGAAAAGTAAGAGGACTGTAGATAAAGAAACCCTTCCTCAGGAAGGTGATACTTCCCCACCTGAAGCTGATTCGCCAGATTCCTCCTCTAGGACTGATTCACCGGATTCCCATGATGGGGATGATGAGGCACAATAAGTGGAAAAACGTCCTCATTCTTGATATAATCCTCCGGTTAGAATCAAAAGACCTACTCCATCAACTCCTGGTGAGTTACTTCATTGTGGTAATTTAATTACTACTACTTTATAAAGCAATAAGTCTTATTTTCTTATTCTCTATATGTAGTTGCAGGAGCTGGAAAGAAACTGAAATCAAAGATTATAGGGCCTTCCTCGTAGCCTTCATATCTAAGACCAGAGGCTCTCCAGACATGGCAGCGTTTATACTGTGGTACTGAGACCGCCTGGCTGGATTTGTGTGAGGGCCTACAACTTCCTGGAACAGGGAATCTTCTGGATTCTACAGATATCCAATATGAGGATAACCCCAATGAAGTGAGAGATTACATCAGAGAGCTGGAAATGCTCATATATGCCACTGATGAGTCTGTTCCTGTCACCAGGCAGGTGAAGGAATTGATTGATCGTGGCGCCACTGAGGGGACTGATGAGGAGTGGCACGATTACGTGGCTCCTGAAGATGTAAGTTTTCTTTTTTTATTTGCTTTGAAACTTGATTTTAGTTGAAGCTTTGTTACTTAAGGGAGTTATTTTCTTCATCTTACAGCTTGAAAAGAAAGGAACTACTGAGGTTCCTTCGCCACAATATAGCCCTGGTGGTACTGCCATTGGGGCTGCTGATGAATCTCCCCGTGAACCGGGCGAGATATCTCCAGGCCAGTAGGCTATGAATGAGGAGTTGGACATGGCCTTCCATTATCCAATTCAAGTGCCAATAAGAGAAACTGCTGACACTCCCAAAAAGCCAAAAGGACAAAGGAGACGAAGGAGGAAGTTCACCGCTAAACGCTTTATCAGTAGTGGTAAGTCCTTCGGATAATCATGAATTTTAAACCATGAAAAAGATTTCTCATTTTCCTTGGGATTTTAGGGGATTCTTCAATTTCCCCTCTGAGGGAAAGGACTGATCCTCCTTTAAGGACCACAGAGGGTGCTGTGGAACAAATGCAAATTCAGGCTGACTTGGATGCTTCTGAAAAAGAGCCAACATCTATTCCCAGTACTTCTCCTGCTGTTGCTACAAGTAGAGAAGAACCTACACCAGAATCATTGGCGGCCACAACAACTAAATCTGCCATCCTTCCTGAAGAAGCTGTCCAGGGTCAGGGGCCGCAGAATGAGGGTCTCCAAGAGGATACATCAAATGCTCCCACTAGTGAGATTAACCAGGATTCTGAAATATCATTGGATGAAATGATGAATCGTGGCATGTATTTCGAAGAATTTTATGATCATGCTAAGTTATCATGTGATTTAGAAGACCTTGGGAATGAGTGTTATCCTTCGTCCAGTAATTTTTTTTTATAATTTACACTTCTAATCATGACTGAAAATAATATGCAGTTCCATCCCAAGAAGATGCTGAACTGCTAATGCCTGAAGAGTGTGTGGACATTGATGTCAACCCTACTATTGCAGAAACATTAGCTCAAGTGGAGTTAAACCCAGTAAACCCTCATGAGACCCATATTGAAGATCCCGTTGAAACTGGGAAAGATGGGGAGTCTTCTCAAGCTACTAATCTACTGTTAGGTAATGATTGGACTGAGTTTTCAAGATAGACAACCAACTTCCATTATTCTATGAAACTAACCATACTTTTAATTGATCAAACAGGGCTATTAACTTTAATGTCTAGAACTGGAGGTTAAGTCTCAACCTCCACCCAAATAGTACTAGAAGGTGAAGCAACCAGGGTCAGGGGGGAAGGAGCAGAACAGGGCACTTCCTTAAGTGCATTAATCCCAGATTACATGCCCCCCCTGTGATGATGATGTTGAATCAGACCCATAGGTGCTTAAGGCGCTCAGATTTTCACGACATAAGGCATGGAACAACATATGGAAAATCATATATGAGGTGCCTTTAGAAGATCTATCATCGAAGATCCCTCGATTGTCGTCCCAGTTCATCATGCTAGGGCTTGGAAGTTTTGGATACCAAGAGATCCATACCGCGGTGAAACAAGTCATATTCAGGAGGGAGTAGGAGAAAAAGTGTCACAAAGATCTGACCAGGGAGAAAATATCAGCCAACATCGGTGAATTTGAGGCTGTGGTATCCTGAGCTAAGGCTGACTATGCTACCAAGATGAAGGAACTGAAGAATAAGATCAAAGAAAAAGTCATCCAGAAGATGCACCTTCAGCAACAATTAGATGCTGTTACTGGGGAACTTGACCAAATCAATAATTCACTGGAGGGAGTTCAAATGAATGGTATGAAGACCATTGAGGATGCCAAGAAAGCACTCCATCAGGCTAAAAAGAGTGAATTTGTTTGGGTGCATGAACTTTAAGTGGCTGCTGATGAAGCTCGGGATGCGGTTCATCAAGTGAAGACTTATGTCGACAGCCTTTTGTAATTTCCTGAAAAAGAGAAGAGACTCTAATATGTGGATGTCCTTCTAATTCTTGTGCGTCAAATGAAGAACTTTTTCACCTTTAATCATTTGTGCACCTATTTTCCTACTACATTTCCTAAGCCAATGGGCCTAGTGAGCATAGTTTGATTTTTACTAGGATTAATATAAATAACCCTACAAACTTTGAATATCTTAATTGCTCAATATTACCTAAATAATACAAAATGTATGTTTAGTGAGCTGGAACTTGACTTTTATTCAGAGTTCCTTTGTCTTTTGTGGGTAGTTTAAAGTCATGCACGTCGGACATAAAGAGGCTAATGTTTAAGGTCAAAATATCTTTGATCGAAATAGATTAGAACTGACTCAATTCCTTGACAATTCATCTGAAAACATATTACCATACTCAAGTATGAGGGAAAATATTTAAACTATGACTTAAGAAAATTTGAATCTGAGGAATGATATGAAAAAGAGCTAAAAGTCATTAGAAGAAGTAGTTCCCAAGAATGAAGTTACCATTATTTAACAAACCCGTTAGGGGGTTGAATTATGCAGGGCCACCTAAGGGCATTGGCTGCATAGTCAAATAAATAGCATCTTTTGGCTTACAGGGCCGTTAATTATACTATTTATGCAAGGCCACCTAAGGGCACGTGCTGCATAGTCAGGCAAAAGAACTCTCAGAAATTTACTTTCCTAGTGCTAAAAATCCAGTGAAAGTTTATGGAGATTCAAATTTTCCAAAGTATAGAGTTTGCTGTATGGAAAGAGGTACTTGAATATAGAGAAGGTATTTCCAAACAAGATTATCGAAGAACTGGATGGATATCACTCCTATGAAGGTCTGACCCAAACGTAGGGAAGGAGAATATAAACCATAGAATTGAATACTTTCAGATCATGAAAAAGGATATGGGACAAATATGTTAAGGATGGCTATTTTTGAAAATCTCTACATATTATCAAGACAAATAAAGAAAAAAAGGTTTTTCTCCCAAGAATGAAGTTACCACTATTTAACGAACCCGTTAGGGGGTTTAATTATGTAGGGCCACCTAAGGGCATTGACTTCATAGTCAAATAATAGCATCTTTTGGCTGATAGGTCCGTTATGTAGACTGTTTATGCAAGGCCGCCTAAGGGCACGTAATGCATAGTCAGAAAAAAGAACTCTCAGAATTTCAGGCCTTTTGTGATTAGAAGTTAAGAAAAAGTGTTATGAAGGTCTGAAAATATTTAAAGTTAGGATTATGACACATAAAGATGGGTATTGTCCAATGTATGCAGAGATAAACAGATCAATGCTAACCATAATCATGTTGTGGCCGGGTCCTGAATGGAAATGTTGTACTTCACTAGGTATCCCATAAGTATGGGAATCAAGCCATACGTAGTTCTTGAACTATAGTTTAACGTAGTGTGGGAAAAAAGGATTGGAGATCTTAGTTTAGGGTCATAGATCTTGGACCATTATAAGAAATACACAGTGTGTGTTTTCATGGGGACTTTTCATCTAGGGGACTGAAAGAGGAATTTGGGGTTAGACCCAAAAGACTTGAATCTAGATTCAAGGGACACTCGAACGTTTCTACGTATCCCATAAGGATGGGAATCAAGCCCACATAGTTCTAGAACTACCCTCTGTACAAATTTGGTTCGTACATGTGAGGGGTGAAAGGGGACTTTAGTGCAATGATGATTTAACCCAAGATAAAAGGTTCAGGTATTGCCATGTATGCACGTAGTCTTTGAAATGAAACATGATTGAAAATCAATGTAAATAATGATTCCATCTCAGGTGAGGGTATCAAAGAATATTGTAGTTTATTGTCATACTGGACAAAAGTGTTGTATAGTTTAACGTCGTATAGCAAGGATGAAAGTGAACCAATGTAAAGATATTGATTCTAGGGGCGGTTTCACGAATCAACATCATATGAGATGGAGGTGAACCGATGTGAATAGATTGGTTTTGGGCTTGAACCTTAGGAGGTTGCCTACGTACCCAGCCTGGAAGGCAAGGATCAAAGTTCGCGTAGTTCAATTAAAGAATGAATTAGTGATCAAGTTATCCTTGGGGACAACGACCTAAAAAATAGTGTTGGGACTTACACATGGTTAGTAGCCCAGAGAGAGTGTTATGGTTGAAGTTTTCTCTAAGCTCACGTGAGTCATACTCGGTGTGAGAAACAAGAGGTAGAAACAACCCTAACGATGCACAGTTTAATGTCATGTAGGACATATGAAGGGACTATGAAATTTTAAAGTCTTGCAGTTAGGACTATTGGTGCTGCACAGTTTAGTGTCATGTAGCAGGGACAAAGTACAGTTTAATGTCATGTAGGATGTATTAAAGGATTTTCTGTACAGTTTAGGGTCATGTAGTTAGGAAGATTGGGAAAATATAGTTTAATGTCATGTGGGACAAAAATGGGGACTGTGCAGTTTAATGTCATGCAGTGAGGACAAAAGAGTACACCATTTAACGTTGTGTTGGACGTATTAGGGACTTTTTCATAGTTTAACGTCATGTTGGATGAAAAAGGGACGATACAGTTTAGCGTCATGTTGGACGTAAGTGCCAATAGTTTAAGGTCCTATTCATGGACCATTGGTTATGCAGTTTAACGTCTTGCTGGATGTAAGGTACTTCTATATAGTTTAACATCATATAGCAAGGACGATGAAGGGGGACACAGTTTAACGTCATGTTGGACAAAAGTCTGAATAGTTTAAGGTCATATGCATTGACCCTAGATGGTGCAGTTTAACGTCATGCTGGACGTAAGGGACGTGCAAATAGTTTAAGGTCGTATGCATGGACCGTGGATGGTTCAGTTTAATGTCATGCTGTACATAAGGGACGTCTATACAGTTTAACATCATGTAGTTAGGACGTCACAGTTTAACATCATGTTGGATGAATTAGGGAACTTTTTCACAGTTTAGCGTCATGTTGGACGAAAAATGTGAATAATTTAAGGTCATATGCATGGACCATTGGTTATGTAGTTTAACGTCTTGATGGACGTGATGAGCAGTTTTAATGTCATGCAGGACGGTGGTGCAGTTTAAGGTCATACAGGACCGATGATGATATATTTTGTGTTTACACAAAATACTTATTCAGAAATCTGGCATTGGTTGGAGTAGTGATGAGTTCTCCATCCATCAAGATTAATGAATATTCTCCATTGAAGTAGACCTTATGTGTTGAATAAGGTCCTTCCCACTTTGGCTCAAGCTTGGGAGGTTTCTTTCCTGGTATCATTTGAGTTCTGAGAACTAATACCAATTCTCCCTAAGTGAATGAACGAAGACGAACTTTTTTGTTGAAAGCTCGTGCTATTCGATTCTAATAGACTTACAAGTGGTGAAAAGTGCACAATCTTTTCTCATCTAACTGTTCCAATTAATTCAATATCTTTTGAGATTATTCATATGTAGATGAATGATCACAAATGGAAACTCTGAGTGAAGGTAATTGAACCTCAATGGGAAAAACTGCTTCCGTTCCATATACCAATGAATATGGAGTTGACCGTGTTGTAGTGCGGGTGGTGGTCCGATAATCCCATAAAGCATGAAAGAGTTTATCAGGCCATGATTTATTATCTTTATCCACCATATTTTGTAGTATATTTGAAAGAGTCTTATTGAAGGCTTCTATCTAGCCATTGACCGCTGCATGATACTGAGATGAATGGTTGGATTTGATGTTTTATTCTTGATACAACTTCTTCACCTCAGATGAATAGAAGTTGGTGCCATTGTTCGTCAATATGGTATGAGGGACACCAAATCTGGTAATGATGTTAGACTTGATGAAGCTAACAATGCATTTAGAACTGACTTCCTTAAGAGGTATTTCCTCTGCCCATTTGGAAAAGAAATCAGTAGCAGTAAGAATATACTTAAACTGCTTGGCCGTAGCTGAAGGGTAAGGTCCCACCACATCTATTCCCCATGTGGAAAATAGCCAAGAGTATTTAGCTGTATGAAGCAACTCTAGAGGTTGGTGAATGAAGTTGGCATGTACTTGGCATGAATGACACTTCTTTGTGAAATAAACACAATCTTGTATCATTGAAGTCCAAAATTATCCAGGCCTTCGAATATGATCAGATAGTCTATGTTCAGATTGGTGGGCACCACAGACTCCTGCATGCACTTCTTTCATGACAGCCATTGTCTCTTCACCATCAATGCATCTGAAGAGAACTCCATCAAAACCATGTCTGTAGAGAATTTTCTCTAAGTGATTTGGGCTATCATAAAGAGTAAAATTGACCATACGTCGCCAGATTTGTTCTTTCCCGGCTCTATCAGGTGGAAGTATTCCATTTTGAAGGTATTTCCTGATAGGTGACATCCATCCTATAGTATGACCATACGGTTCAGGAATGGGACTAATTTAATTAATTTCCTCTGTTCTGATTCGAACATAAGGTGAAATTGCAGGATGGTGGGAAATACTGATGGTTTCCTCGTCCTGATTTGGATCTTCCAGAGCTGTGGGTATATTAGCCAATGCATCAGCTTGAGCATTTTGTGATCACGGGACATAATAAAATGCCAGTTCTGAAGGCAATTCCACCATTAAATCTATGACATAATCATACAAAGGGATTAGTTATTCTTTTCTGATGGCATAATCCCCATTGACTTGTTTGATTACCAGGTCTGAATCACCTTTCAACTTTAAGTGATTCACTTGTGCTTGAAGCGCCAATTCCAAGCCTGCAATGAGAGCTTGGTATTCTGCTTCATTATTGGTAACACCTTACCATAATAAGAAAGAATAAGGTAACACTGCCTTTTCTAGAGAAATGAGCACAATTCCTAATCCAACTTTGTTGAACTTAGGATTTTCCATTTTCCTTCCTGTTGAACTTCTGGAAGCACCATCAAAATACATTTCCCATGCCTGAGGAATTTCTTGAATAGAGAAGACTTCCTCATCAGGGATTTCAATATATGAAGATGTGTCTTCCATTGAAGGGTGTTCATCCAGGAAATCTTCCAGGTCTTGGACCTTTATTGCCTTTTGAGACACATACTGAATGTCGAATTGCTGCAAAATAACTTCCCACCTTGCCAGACGTCCTGTAAGCATTGGACGACTAAGGATGAGTTCGAGCGGGTTATTGCGAGATACCAATTGGACCTTGTGATGTTGCAGGTAGTTTCTCAACTTCTGAACTGCAAAGATTAATGCCAGGCAGCACTTCTCAATACTTGAATACCGGGTTTCTGCTTCAAGCATAGTTTGACTGAGGTAGTAGAGGCTGTTTTCATTCCCAGAATCATTCTTCTGAGCAAGAAAGGCACCCAATGATCGCTCTAAAGCTGTCACGTAGAGGATAAGTGGTCTTACTTCAACAGGTGGCATGAGTACCGGTGGACTCAAGAGGTATTTATTTAGAATATCGAATGCTTCTTGAAATTATTCAGTCCACTGGTAAGTGACTCCCTTCTTCATTAATTTGGTGAAGGGTAAACTTTTTCCTGCCAAATTGGTGATGAAACGCCGAATATAGGCTAAGTTTCCTTGAAGTCCTCTTAATTATTTCAAATTTAGAGGAGGTGACATACCAAGGACTGAATTTGTCTTCTCAGGATCTACTTCAATACCACGATGGCATACAACAAAGCCAAGAAATTTTCCTGAGGTTACCCCAAAAGCACATTTTAAGGGGTTCATTTTCAAATTATGTTGTTGAATCTTGTGGAATATGACTTCCAAATCAGCCAAGTGATTAGAACGTTGTTTGGATTTGACCAAAAAATTGTCCACATAGCATTCAACAAACTTCCCTAAAAAGGGTTTGAAGATACGATGCATGGCATGCTGATATGTTGCACCTGCATTCTTTAAGCCAAAGGGCATTACCCGGTAGCAAAAAACACCCTGAGGGGATCTTAAGGATATGGATTCCTCTTCTTCTAGATCCATTCGGATTTGATTATATCCAGAATATCCATCCATGAAGGAAATTTATTCATAGCTAGCTGTTGCATCAATTAAAAGTTCTGTAATCGGAACTGTGAAATCATCCTTAGGACAACGCCGATTAAGATATCTGAAATTGATGAAAACTCTAATTTGTCCGTTCTTCTTCTTTACAGGGACAATATTAGCCAACCACTTAGGATATTGAACTTCTCTAACTAAGTTAGCTTTGATAAGCTTATCCAATTCAACTTCAATTTTGGAAGCACAAGTTGGGTGTGTTCTTCTCGCGGCTTGCTTAAATCCTCGATGTTCTTCTGGTAAACCCAAATGATGAGTAGCAATATCAGGATCAAGCCCGGGCATCTTTTTATAGTTCCAAGAAAATATGTCTCAATTTTGATATAAAAAAGAAACATACATCTCTTGTTCTTCAAGGGTCATGGCCGCACTGATTAAAGTGGGGCGTGGATCTTCTTTTGTACCCAGATTTATTTCCCTGAGTTCATCCATGGTGGTAGAGATACCCTCTTCAAATGCTGGAGGAGCATCCCTGAGATCTTCCTCTTCTTCTTCATCATGTGTTATTTCTTCCATTTCTACTTGCATAGTAGATGATAAAGCATAATTTTCATGATCAGAAGAGATGTTAAAATTTGAACATCTTGAAGAAGAAGCTTCCATTTCTGACCCGATTGATGATGAAGGGTCTTCCTTGGGAAATAAAGATGAGATAATGGATTGAGAATCGACATCATTGATAACCTCCTATGTTGCTATAACTTATTCTGGCCTGATTGGTGAAGTATAGACTTGTTGGATTTAAGCAGATGAAATAAAGATGTCACCATTTGGGCTTTCATCACTGCTTGGTGGGTTACCAATTTCTCCCATGTTGTCTGGCTCGATTGCCGTAATTGACATTATGGATATTTCCATAAGAGTATTTTGATTTGGGTCTATCTTTTCAATTTGACTGATAGGAAAAACATAATATGTACTCACATGTGTGAATGGATTTACTGGAATCTTCTCCAAACCATATGAAGCATTTACTTTGGTAATCTCCCTGGTTGTGGATTTATCCTTTCCCTTCATGTGATAGAATTCTGCCTCAATGTATTGAGACTCACATGTCTTGAACGGGGCCTTATCACCATACAATGTACCAACTTGACCATCGAAAAAACACTTGAGACATTGATGGTATGATGAAGGGATAATCGCATGTTGATGTAGCCAGGGTCTTCTGAGCAAGATGTTGAAGGCTGAGTCTTGATCAAAAACCATGAAATCTGAATTGGAAACAAGACCTCCAAACTGAGTTCTGAGTGTAACTTCGCCCAGTGTTTCTTGTTCATTTTTATCATATCCTTTTAACATCATGGTAGAAGGAGATAAATCAGATTCCGTGAGGCCCAATCGATGAAGTGTACGAATGGGCATGCGGTTGACTCCTGAACCATTATCAATGAAATATTTTCAGACGTCTATAGCATTGAAATTTCAAGATAAGTAAAAAGGTCTAATATGTCCATGCATGACATAATTTTCAGCTTCATCAGTAAAAGATATTACTTCATGGAATTCTGCAGGATTATTCTCTATGTGATAGACTTCAGCTGCAACAATTTCAGTTTCAAACTCCTGAGGACTTGACAAAGCCTCAATGAGTGCTTCCCAAAGATCCTTTGATAAATTCAAGGCATCCAAAATTGATAACTTGGCCGGTACTTGGGCCAGGTGTTTCAATACATCATACTTTTGATCCAGAGGTTTGTGTTTCCCAACAGGAACATGTGGTTTAGCAGGTGCCTTGGAAGCAGATGCTTTGGAATTTGAGGCATCTTGTATCGAGATAGGAGTTGGAAATATTCCTGGTTTTGGAAGATTAGACTGATTAGATACATTTACTTGTTTAGAGGATAAAGATGGAACCCCCAACTGATCCTCTAGAATAACTATGCCAGGACTGAACTTGCTATTGGTGGAAGAACTTTCTTGTTCTTGCTGAGCTCGCTGAAGGGATCTTCCATGAGTTTCTGCTGCATACATAGTTTTAGCAGGGGTAGAATTGGAATAGTGTCTTCTGGGATATCCATATCTTCCTCTATATCCCAGACCCCTGGAACTCCCTCTGATTCCTCTATTTGATATAAGGAATTCGGGATCATCAAAATCGAAACTACGACTGGCATAAAGATCTGTTAAGTGAATCATATTAACAGAACCAAAGATTAACTCTTCATCTGATGAAGACTCTGCCTGACTAACCAATGTAGGCTGTGCCATTTGGTGGGGTGGTGCCCGTTTCATCGAAGTAGATGGCATGAAATCTGTCAGAGTCAAAGACAACTTAGGATTTGACACATACTCATATTCTTCTAATTGTTCTTCCTTGGAATTGTGCCATTTCTTTGAGGATTTTCCCTCTGATGAAGAGGGTTTTGCTGCGGCATTCATGGAAGAAGGCACAATTGGTTTCTTCAATTGTGCTTGCAAAATAGCATGAGTTCGGTTGATCATCCTTTTGACCATCCAATCATCATATTTTTGTGCATTTTTTCTTTTTAATTCTTGCCACTCGCCTTCCTCCTTTGGAACTATAGCAGTAACACATGCTACCTGGGCTAAAGAGCCTTTTAGTTTGACTTGTCCCGAGTCGACTGTCTTTTGCAGGAGGTCTTTGAAGAAAAAACACTACTGGATGGGATGCCCCAACATCTGATGAAATGGGAAATAGTTGGGACGGTCTTCATCTCCTTCTTTGTTTGGCCTCTTGGGCCTTGGCAGCTAAACCAAATTATTCTCTAGGGCCGAAATGAAGTAACCAGGAACTTGTTCATTTCGGAAAGAATAAACTTTATTCTTCAACTCATCAAACTGTTTCTATCTTTGATCTCTTTGATCGTCTTGACGAAACGACCTTTGTTGTTGATGCTCAGGAGGTGGATCCCTTCGGAAAGATGAAGGTTTTAAAGTATAAGCAGGTACAAGTGCTTGCTTAAGCATAACTGTAGCAGTCTCTACTTTACCCATTCTCCTTCCTAGAGCTGATGGAATTACACGAGATTTATCCCTAGTCTGTATAAGATAATATTCAATCTATTGAGTGATTGAAGTAAGGTCTCGAAACCCTCCTGTGTATTTCACAGGGATCAGCGGTGTGCGTAATTCGTCACGCAGATTTTCCACACAGATTGGAAACAGTTCCTCTTGAGGGAGTGCTAAGCTCAGGGAATATGTTAATCCCTTCCAGCGAGCAATAAAATCTGATACCCTTTCATTCTCCCTTTTCTTAAAGTTTGTAAGATAAAAAACTATTGTCTTTGGAAATGTTGAGATGAATTGGAGAAGGAATATTTGGCGAAGATCCTCCCATCCGGTAATTGACCGGGATTGCAAGCTTGTATACCAGACAAAAGATGGTCCTTGTAAGGTTCTCACAAAGCATCTGAGTTTCACTGCTTCTTCCTGCTCTGGAGTTCCCATCATAGGATCACAACAAGACATGTAATGCATCAAATGCTGTTCAGGGTCACCTGATACATTGAAAATAGGGAATATAGGGTTCCCAAAACTGGATGGGGGAGAGATTGAATCTACCCATTCAGGGTAAGCTTTCTTTTCTGGTTGAACTTGTGCATGCTTCCCTTCCATAGTCTCTAACCGAGCTGTTAATGACTCAATGGTAGTTTTTAAATTTTGAGAAACATATGGTTGAACTTGGACTTAGGCAAGTGCAATGACTGGAGTTTAGACAAGTATGGCAGCTGGTACTGCAACTAATGGCAGCACTGCCAATTGTTGTTGCACTTGACCCGTAGGATTAGACCTGTGAGGGTGTATTGATAAAGGAGGATATTCTTGATCCATCTTAGAAGCTGCAACAAACTCCCTTGGATGACTAAATCCAGCACGTTTAGGAGGAAGACTACTCTGAAGTAGTTCTGCATTCAACCTCCTCAATTCTTTCATTTCTTCCTCTTGTTGTACAAATCTTTTCTCTAGTGAGAGCGATTGGCCTTCTCTAGAGGAAGGATATGTAACCTGATTCTTTCCCTTCCCCTTGTTTGATCCCTTTCAGAGATGGGGAAGTGGGTTATTTGAAGGAATACCCAGATTTTGGGTAAACCTTTGATTTCATGTACGCACACCTTCTTCATTTGTGTCTGTGCGTACAACTTCTTGAACAGGAACCTCTTCATCTGATCCCTCTGAGTGAGCCTCATCTGGTGGATCAGCAACAATGGAATTGATGATATTAATTGATGCATAATGCATTGAATCCCTTCCATCAGCATTTCTGTGATATTGTATTCTGCCATGCCCCTGACGAGACATTGCCTTTTGTTGGTTTGATCCCTCAGGTACTTCTTGGAGAACCGTAATTTAGAGAGAATATCCTAATGATTTGGCTCTTCATTCATCTTGAGGATTCTTCCCCAATCGAGAAAATACCGAATTTCTCTAAGGAGGGGGTTGATGATTTGAAAAAGTCCCCAGTCCGATGGACTGGGGCTGTTCCTGCTATCTTTGCTCAACTCCTCAAGTCCTATTTGTTAATTCTGAGGGTTGGTTTAAAAGAGTCCCCAGTCTGGAAAGCTGGGGTGGCTCTTGACATGCTATGTCTGAGAATTTCTTAAAAGCTCTCCTGATTTTGCGGACTTTAGTCTGGAAATTAGCTGGATACATCAATCGACATCCACTTTTATCACCCGGCTCAAAAGACCGTTGGATGATTTCCGACACTTCTATCACTTGATGATGTGCTTGCTCCATACAAGAGGCCTGTTCAATATTCTCATTTGCTTGATGCAGGAGTAATTCAATAACTTGTTCTCTGTATTCTTGATTTTGAGAAGAACTAGTTGAGGCCTATTCTTGGTCAAGATTTTGATTACAAACAAAACCCATTGACTTTGGAAGGCCATGGGAAATAACATTGCATGAAACCATTTTTGCTGGGCTTTGTTGACCGGAGAACATAGTGAAATGTAGTGCTCCATGAAAACCCCATCCTTTGACATGAATACCAGATGGGTCATTGGCAATTAACTGGCGCAATCTTCTTAGTGCGCCAAGGCATGAACACTGAAGGGATCTCTGCTGCTTTTCAGCCTTCGGATATCGAGAGACTGATAGAGATTCCAAATCAATCTGACATTGTAACCCTTCTATTATCTTAACATGATTTTCATATTCATCATAAGACAATACTTTCTTTTTGAACTGACAAAGAGTTTTCCATATTTTGAGACAAATATCATGAATTCCATCTTCCATCAACATCTATGGAATGTCATACTGAGAGTCAGCTAGAGGCCAAAACATGACTGGCACTTCACCTTTCGCCAATTGTTTTCTCATGTTCAACATTTCCTCTTTATCATTCAATGAAGATTATTCTACCTGATTTGACCAGAGCTGGTGATTCCTTGTTGCTTCATCAGATTCAACAAGATTGGTAGAGAAATCACTGATCAAACTAGAAGATACATGACTTAGGGGTGTTTTGGAGAATGACCTACACCCTGGGCTATCTTTCGATTGATAAAGTATTTCACCTGCTAGCGATGAAGCATCAAACATTACTGGTTTTGCATTTTCAAGTGACTCAAGATAAGAGTGATTTCTCGGCACTACATTATCCACTAGAGCATTTTCCGGGAAATGTGCATCACTACTTCGGAGAGGACTTTCACAGTGAAATTCATCATCACGGGGAGGACCACCATGGTGGGTTACAGCAAAAGATGAGATCTCTTGCTCCTTGGTCTTCTGACCACATAAAGGGTTCATGTGGCTCTCATCTGAAGATGAAACTTCGAGATTGACCGAATTGTCATGAAGCAAGCCTTCACGAGGAAGTGTCTGTTGAAGAACTTCAGAATTAATGTTCCCACTATTGGGAAATGAGGGAGTAGAATCTTGAATTCCAACAGATAACTATCTGAGGGCTTCAAGAACTCTAGCATCGAGCAAGGCCTTATTACAGATTGGCTCTTGATCTCTTGACTGTGCTGGGCGGGTCTTCTTTTTAGACGCCTTCTTACTCACCTTGGAAACCACTTGTTGACAAAATTGGCTGCTCTAAGCAGGTGTATGTGCTTGATCAGGAGAGATGGCCAGGTTAGGCTGAAAATCTCTACTCAAATCAGGTGTATGTGCCTGACTTGGTTGTTCGTATGATATGGGGGAGTATGCCCCACAACCCTCTTGGACTAGAACATATGTGTGTGTCTGTTCCGGAGTGAACTGTTGATGTGTCACTCCACTGGTAGGGATAGATTTATGTGTCTTTCCCTGAGATGCCGCTAAAGCTATTATAATATCCTGGAAAGCATCCAGAATATGAGCAAGGATTTGCTTCTGCTCTTTCACCATTGATAGAATATGCTTGGGGACTTTAGCTGCCGGAATGGTAATATACATCCATTCCATGCTTGGAGTAGGTGTATGTTCCTGCTCCTATCCTCCTTTTCCTGTCAGTGAATCCTGAAAGTACTCAAGTGTGGGGGAAGAAAGTTGATTCAATCTTCTGTTTGTCGCCGGAGCTTTCCGACTGACTTCTCCGTGTGATACCAAGTGAGACTGTTGGTAGGCTTGATCAATACTAGCAAGTGTATGTGCCTGCTGATTGCACTTCGCCAAACATGGTTGATGAGCTCCATCATATGTTGTCAGACGAGCCTGATGACTAGCCTATGATGTATAAACAGGTATATGTTCTTGCCTATAGTACTCCACTGGAATTGCCTGGCGGGATTGGCATGATGCTGCCAGACGAGTCTGCTGGACAATGGAATTAAAAGGGGTAGGTGTGTGTGCCCGCTCGTTTCTTGCCACCAAGTTAGGTTGGTAGACTTCTCTGGAGATGGCAGAGATGAGAACCTACTCACTATTAACCGGATTTTGCCTCTGGTGATTCGTCTTTCCTGCTCGGGTTCGAGGAACCTCAACCGAACGCCTAGATTCGGTACCCTCATCATGTTGAGGGAGCACTGCCGCACGAGTCTGGCAACGATTGTTAATGGGAGCCCTCGGGAAGGACTCCTGTCTCCTTGAATTAAGGCCCTGAGGGACCTACTCATTCACCTCCTCAGATTATGGGAGTGAATAGTGATTGCATTCTGGGGATAACAACCCAAAACGGTTGGAGACGGTGGTTAGCACCGCCTGCTTCTTGATCACTGGTCATCGCTGTCCGGACGACTAGGGTGAATTGTTCACTTGGAGGGCTCATCGAGCAGCCTCCAGAGTTGGAATAGTACCATTTTGACGGTACTCCTTAACCAGTGCATTTGATACCCAACGTTGAAGACACTGAGTAGGTGATGTTGTCCTCAGAGCGGATGACGATCCAGCAGGAGTAACAGCAGTGGCATTTGCAGCAGCGGTATTCACAGGTGTGAACTTGAGAGCAGCCATTTCTTAAAATGTAAAAAATCTTGGAAAAGAGTGCCTGTTTGATATAACAGACACAATCAAGATAAATTCAGCCACTACATCTTTTGTATGATCACATATTTCAATGATTGATTTTGTTGGCCCTCTCATTGAGTTTTAAATAGGGGCCTAACAAATAAGTAAAACATCATTTTAACTTGGTTAAGGATTCACGTCGGGTTCACCATTTTTTTGTTTCCCTCTAGAATTGGGGATGATCTCATTGATTTAATATTCAAACATTCCAAGCAGTTTCTAATGGGTTTTTTCGTAGAACCAAAAACATCTAATGATCCCATATCCATTTGAACCTACTTTCCAAAGGTAGGCCCTCATTAGTTGTGGACTGATGAGGCTTAGGAATTTGCATTGGTCAAGAGGATGGGAGGTCGGACTCATCACACCTTTTTTGAGGGGAATCATTGTCTACTCTGGGACTCTCTTTATAGATTTAAGTTATGTTCGTGAATCCTTATTACATTACCAAGTAAAAAATGAGATTTCCTTTAGATCTGACAATCAATGATTGATATGTAGGAAATTTAGAGAATCTTTTATATGTATTCGAAGTTCTTCTTTGATAGAGAATCATCTGTATTTGTTAGAGGTTCTTAGTCAATGATATCCTTTGATACATAAAATTCTCTTGGTTATTATGATGACCATACTGGTTTTAAAGCCACTCAGTGGGGCACTTAAAGTTTATTGTCATTCAGAAGGACATGGATTATTTCAATGTTGGGATCGTACCCGCAGATGGGCTACCTACGTATCCTTTTTTTGGAAAAGGAATCAGAACCCACGTAGTTCGAGTAAGGGATTATGATGTTTATGCATGATTGATTGCTCAAAGAAAAGATGTCATGATTACTTTTACACTCTAAGATCACGTGAGTCATGCTCGGTGTGAGAAACAAGAGGTATTGGTGAAACCAGACAATTATACCATGAAAGATGCAATGATGTGGGGCTTAGGTGTGTATGAATGTCCAAATAGATGAGGATTAAGATTTACTTCAGAGAAGAAATCTAGGAATAAGGTCCATAAAGGTATATGTGCTTCATAGAGATTTGGATACTCTAATCTTTGGGCTTACTCCTAAGGAAGATTCCCAAGTTAGGAGGGGACTTATGATTTGGTTTTACTCCTGAGAAGGAAGCCTAGATCAAAAGGAAATTAAGGCTAGTTAAGAGAAATTAAGATGGGGGCTTACTCCTGAAAAAGAGGCCCAGGTGAACAAGATTTGAAAAATTAAGGGACTTGGGGCTTACTCCTAAGGAGGATGCCCAAATTTTGAGGCTGGGGCTTACTCCTGAAAAAGAAGCCCAGGTTAAAGGAATTATGGTTGGGGCTTACTCCTAAGGAGGATTCCCATATTTGGGAATTTTAATATTGGGGATTACTCCTGAAATGGATGCCCAGATTAGGGGACTTGAGGCTTACTCCTAAAAAGGAGGCCCAGATTAAGGGAAATTAAGACTGGGGCTTACTCCTAAAAAGGAGTCCCATATTTAGGGAAATTATGACTGGGGATTATTCCTAAGGAGGATTCCCATATTAAAGATTCTCTCATCTTTAAAGGATGAGGTTGAATGAATGAACTCTCTAACCTTAGCGATTTAAAGATGTGTAAATCACTAGGTTTTGAGAGATGTTCTACGGAATTCCTTTCAGATAAGGAAGTCAAATCAAGAAATCATGTCATAAATGGCTTTGAAGAGTGTCTTGAAGACTGAATCTTGAATAGGAGAGGTGGAATGGCATAAGAGGGGTGAAATGGGTAGGAAAGGCACCCAAAAATATAGGGGCGTGCAAGTCTTGGCAGGCGCGCAGGTACTGCGTGGGCGTGCAAGTCCCTGGGCGCGCAGTTACACCTGTGCGGCACATGGGTACTTGTGTGATTTTCATCCTTTAGGGTAATACTTGGGCGAGACTTCGCTCAAACCCTTGGTATTATCCCTAGAGGCTTTCCAAAAGATGTCGTGCAATTTCTTTTGAAGAAGTAGGGCGACGCGCAAGTGTTTCCATTTCCCTTAAGGGTAAAATACTTAGGTGTGAAAGTGTTAGTGAATTCTAACACTTAGACCTTACTCCTCTTGTTTAGACCTTCCATTATAGGTAAAGAATTACCTTAGAAGTGTTCGGAAGACCTGAAGAAGAGACTTGGGAGTTCAGAGCTCTGTATGTGAATTCTGAAAAAAATTCCTCCTGAAATGGGGGGCCCACCAGGGGTATTTATAGGCTGGAGAAGACCCCGGGCAGTTATCACTTAGGGCGCGCAAGTCACTTGCGCGACCATTAGGCGGCGCGCACGTGTACTTGCGTGAAAGTGAGGGAACTTGCGCGGCACATGTGCATTTGAAGCCTTGTTCATGCCTTTGTCGATTTTTGATGTTTTCTTCAAAGGATGAATCACTTTGTGCTAAGTCATTTTCCTTTCCATTCCTTTAGAAAATGTGACAAAAAGGAGCGTCAACACCTTCCCAGGTGTATATGAAATATCAAAATAAAAGGATTTTATATATTCAACCCATATCCATTGTCTAAGGTTAAATTAATGCTGAGTAAATATATATTTGAGGCTATTGTAGTCTGTGTACACCACAAAGTGATCACCCAATAGATAGTGTCTACAGAAACATAAGGCATGGAAAACTGTTGCTAGCTAGAGTTTTTGTGTTGGGAATTTTCTCTCATGAGGCCTCAACTGGTGAGATCTATATGCAATAAATTTTTCCTCCTTCATCAGCACTAATCCTATGATGATTCATGATGCATCATAGAAGATAGTATATCCTATTCCTAGCTCTGATAGAGTCAAAATAAGTGCTGAGACAAGCCTCCCTTTCATCTCTTGAAATGATTTCTTGCAAGCTTGTGACCACATGAACTTAACACCCATATTTATAAGAATAGTAAGAGGTGAATCAAGATGTGATAAGTCTTGTATGAAATGCCTATAATATCTAGACAGCCCTAATAAACTCTATATATTAAACACTTTCTTGGACTGCTCTTAGGAAACTATATCACTAACCTTTTATAGGTCAATATATATGCCTGATTCTGAGATAATATTACCTAATAAGTGAAATTTGTTAATCCATAAGTGGCACTT
Organism: Viscum album; assembly: GCA_963277665.1. NCBI lineage: Eukaryota > Viridiplantae > Streptophyta > Magnoliopsida > Santalales > Viscaceae > Viscum > Viscum album. Next base: position 661,943,381 of record OY728150.1, read on the forward strand.
AGCAAGATTGGAATAAATATGATGCTCTATCAGTGTAATCAAGATGATCTCAAGATGATTGACATGGTCTCTATGAGTGCGAGAATATACCAAGATGTCATCAAAAAAGACTACGACAAAAGAATCCAAATAGTGGTGGAACCCCCTATTCATCAGATCCACGAAAACATAAGGTGCATTCATAAGACCGAATGACATAACGAGGTACTAATACAGAACATAACTACTATAGAAAGTTGTACGAGGTATGTATGATGGTCTAACTCAGACCTGATGATAACTTGATCTCAAGTCAATCTTATAGAAGACCCTTGCTCCTCAGAGCTGGTCAAATAGATCATCTATTTGAGGTGGATACCAGTACTTGATTGTAAGCTAGTTCAAATTTATATAATCCACGCATAGATGCAAGGTTCCATGCACCTTATTGGTGAAAAGAATTTCTGAACCCCAAGAGGATGTACTGGGCCATATAAAAAATTTGGCCTCTAAATCCTCTAACTACCAATTGAGATCATGAAGCTCTATAGGTGCCATTCTGTATGGAGGAATGGACACTGGAGATTCTCCTGAAACATTAACGATTGTAAACTCTACCTCTCACTTAGGAGGTAAGCCAAAAAAATCATTAGGAAAGACATCCTTGAAATGATCTACTATTGGAGGGAAATAAGATTTTCATAAAACCTAATGCTCCATGAAGAGATTTGAAATCTGGGAAATCAATCCACCTAGCCCATGATTTCCTTGTCCCAATCTACTAGCTCAAACATCCCACTCACCCTTATGTAGATAACTGATTCCCTTTGGTGATGTAAAACATACACTACGACGATAGCAGTCCACAAAAGTGTGATAGTGAACCAACCAATCCATCCCAAGAATGAAATCAAAGCCTTTCATGTCAAAAAAAAAGTTCCATAAGAAGGGGTAACTACCTACCTCAAGGGGAAAGTCCCTACACTGACATATTCCCTCTGTTCGTACCCCTAATGGCATATCTAGGGTCATTACACCACAATAATACTGTACTTATAGTCCGAGACTCTCCAATATAGATACATAGATAAAAGAGTTTGAAGCACTTGTATCAAATAAAGAAGATAATATGGTAGATACCACAAGAATGGTACCTTATATTATAGATGGTCCCATAGCCTGATCCTCAGGTATTGGATATAGTGCATGAAATTGACCTAATCCATATCCATATGTAATAGATATACTACCACAATCATAACTACTCTATTGAAACTACTGGTGATTAGGGGTGTGAATTCCACATCCATGACATCCTCCTCATCCAGACCTACTAGTTCCATTCTAACTCCCTGTCTGATGCGCTGCAAAAGAACCCAATCCTGAAGGTGGAGCTGGTGTGGATACTTTCTCACTATAAGTTGGTAGAAAGGTCATGTATAAACATTGGAGATTACCCAAACAGCCACAAGCTCAACACTCCAGTGGTTCTCTATCACAATGGGGCTCTAAATTCCACTTTCATCCACACTTATGACACACTAAAGAGATATAAAAATGGCTACTCTGGTTATCACTTCCCTGACGAGATACCTCAAGAGAACATTAACTACCACCATAAGAACTACTGGCATGATGTGACACTAATCCTTTAAACCCAGTACTATTGCTGTCCCTCAAGTTACACTCAGAGATAAGTGCCTGATTTACTATTTTAGAGAATGCAGGAATGAGAAAGACATTCACCTGTATATGGATGGTATACTAGAGCCCATCCTTGAAACGTTTAATAAGTCAAAGCTCATCAACTACTAGAAGTAGTGAAAAATGATGCAACTCTGTGAAACATGATATTTTATAACTATAATATAACCCTACTCGAGATGCATAAACTCTATGGATCTATTATATCTCATCATATGAGGAAAGAACTGATCATATAAGTCAGTCTGGAAATAAACCCATAACATGCCCTGATGACGACTAGTCTGGGTAACCACATCCACCAAAAATTGGCCAAATCCTGAAGCATGTATGTAACAATATTGACTCTCTGCCCTGGAGGTGTTTCCAGATGATCAAAGATAGATAGGATGTCCTCTAGACAAGACTAAATAGCTTGTGGAATTCCATCCCCTAAGATGGTATAAGGATGTTGCTCCTGGAACACACGAGTCAGATGAACCATCATAGGTGAAAGCCTTTGAGCACCTTTCATGGACTGCATCAGACATAGGAAACTATCATGAACTTAGGAATCAATGCCTAGATCAGGTACAACAAGTGGTTCCTCTAGTGACACTCCTAGTAGTAAGACTAGAAGATTAGGTCCCACCATGTTTGGAGCATGTTTGTCACAACTCTCCTGGAATATGATACAAGGAAGTTGTGGTGGTATTGGTCTACAATTTCCAAGCATACTCATCATAATAATATTTAAGTAGATAGATAACATCACTTACGGAGGCTAAAAAAGGAAGGATCACCACCCAAGGTATACTACCCCAACTACCAGTTTATACGACTAGGTACTGGTAAGTGCTCAAGTGTAAGTTTCATTTTGTTTTACATTTAATTCCTAGGTTCACTTCGTTACCTTTCAAAAACACGACAAGGAGAGATAAGGGCATGAAACCATTTCATATTATAAGTCATGTTTCACTTTATAATGGACAACCATTCCCATTGAGTCAGTTTCCATACACCCCATTAACAAAAAAAAAAACACCCATTTATTTATAGCATAATGGATCGAATTAGTAAATTACTCATCCCAACCCATGAGGGCCCATACACCTCCTGAATTGAGATAGGAAATCACTCAATCACAACCAAGAATAGTATAAGTATAATCTAACCATCACAACATTTCTTAATAATAATAAACATATCAAGAAATGCATAGTAGTGAAATGCACCTATATGGAATGGTAAGATGCATGACATGTGAATTCTAGGTGCCTATAATGATACATGCAACAATGCTACTTTACATCATATAATTGGGCCAAGAATGAAAGAAAATCCTCAAACATAGTAATAATCAACAACACCACACAACATGTGCGTCACCTAATAGTTAAATAATGTCAAATATAATAGGCAAAGCAAAATAATAATTATATTTTGGGTAACTTGGATTTTACCCCAATCTTGGGTTCAGGACACCCAAGCGCGACTTATGAAAAAGTTCCAAGCATTACTAATCTCCAATATATTGTCTCAAATTAGTAAATAAAGAAAGTAAAAAACCTACTTTGATACCAATTTGTGACGTCCTGGACCCGGATTCCACTTAACAGGTGCCTTGATCCTGGTGGGCCACATGAACTTAAGTGCATCTCTCCAAACAACAGATGCTGACAGCTAGCAGCGGGGTCCTAGAGTGTGTTCATGGGGAGACTATTCCCTCATTACCAGAGTGTAGCATAGTGGATAAATATAAGAAATAATATATAAAGAAATAATTATAAGTAATAATAAGAAACATCATAAAATGGATAAAATAATAAAAATAGATAAAATAAGTGAATAACATACAACAACTAATGATGATATGTTATATATCTAGAAAACTGGGAAACATTGATACAAGGAAGTAGACACAACATGTTCCAAAAAAGTATAAAGGAAATCAAAGACTATCCTAAGCATCCTGAGCTTCGTCTTGACCATATGCTTTCAAGATCTATCCTAAATAGGAATCAATCAAGTGTTTGAAGCCTTATGCTTCCCTTTATCAACAAAAACATTCATGTAGTCTACTTGGAGTACCAAAAGGCATCTGTATAGGGTGTGAGATAAATCTAAATGGGACACCACCGATGATGTCTATAACATCCAACCCTTGTAATGGAATATAACAGTGTGCAAGCATGTATAAATAAAGTAAAGCAGTACACTGTAACTGAATACACAAGTACCTGCTTCAGCCCTTATTTGGTGTCTGAACATGTAACCAATTCATTATTTGATTGTTACCAGTTTATAATATGTCACATGATGAAGAATAGTGAAGGTTACAAGTTTTAGCATGAAAAACCATAATAATATTTAATAATTAAGTTCCAAGGTAATAACCAAGGAAATATAGACCTAAAGGGTCTCCAAATCAGTAATAACTATAGCCTAACATGGGGTAAGAGTGTAATTCAAGTAGTATAGTCCAAGGAATTATACAATGAGATGCCTACCGAGTCCAAGGAGTTCATCCAAGGTAAAATGGGGCTAAGAAATGATTGGGCCCAATGGGATTTAATCATGGAACCTATTTTTCAAGGTAGGATCCAAGGAGTGTATCCAATAAATCCTTTAATGATATGTGATGGATCCTATGGTGTCATACCAGGCATCCAAGAATAGACAAGGATCTATATCTAGGTGGGTCTCAACCTAAGAAAGTTGTATCCTTGAATCGAAATGGGGTTCCTGAGTGCTCAAGGCATTCCCTGACAAGAATCCAAGGAGAGATCGAGTTAGGTCCCTCCTATTTAATTATGAAGTCATGTAATATTTCATTTGGTTCAAGCCTTTCCTTTCATTATTGTGACAAATTCAAGTAGCATAAAACCTTTTATTCAAGTCATAATGAAACAATAAATCCATTTGGTTCAAACCTTTCCTTTCATTAGTGTGACAAGGTCATGTAGCATGCAACCTTTATTAATACCATTTAAGGCACATTCAATAATTAAGGTTCATTTCGCTACCTTCCATTAATGTGGTAATGGGTTCTATAGACATGAAACCTATTAATAATTCCCATTTAATCTGTTCAAGTCATATACTTAGTATACTTTCCAATTTCCATTTCACATTTAATTTCACATTTTAAGCACTTACCTTAGGTAGGTCAGGTGGTGAGAATACATGGTACTTTCCATTATAAAATTCACAATATAAATCAATCCATTTAATATAAAAGTGCTTACCCTTATAAGGTTCAATCCAAGTCACACCTGAACGGTGGCTCAAGTGTGTCAAATAATAAATACCCAATTATGGCATAACATCCTACATGGGATGGATGGAGTTATGGGAATAACTACTAATAATTAATCATATATATTTAAAGAGAATAACCATACAGTTCTAATTATTATAATCATGGCATACAAATTCATTAAATGAAACCAGATGAAATCTGTGGGCCCCACATAGTAATTCCAAAATCAACAAACTTGAGGGATGAGTTATAGACTACCCACCTTAGGGTTGTACAATCCTTATCCTACGATATAGTCTTCTAATTAATCTTATAATGGAGTAGATTTGAGAAAAAGGGAAAACCACTCACACCTCGATAACTAGGTTGAGAGTAAGAAAAGAGAAGAACAACTAAAAAGGACTCGAGTACTTACTGTTACGCATCCAACATGCTGAACGAAAGCTCGATCAAATCTCAGATTAAGTATATCTTCAAATCCCTACCTTAGGTATTCAAAGAGCTCCAAAAGGGAATAGAAATAGGTCAATCCCACATAAACTAAGATTGGGAGGAAGGAGGAGTCTTAATTAGATCATTAAGGGGAAAATAGTAAAATTACCCTTAAATTATCCTATGCATAGTTTGGCTGCACGATTTTCCAAACCATGTGCCAACCATGCATGAGTACCTGGGAAAGAAAGGGAACTTGCATGGTTAAGCTGCATGACTATGCGCCAACCGTACGATATGGTCCTGCCATAAAATAGACTATCTGCCTAATTAGGAAAACCATGCGCCAACCATGCACTAACTATGTGACATGGCCAGTTTTCCCAAAAAGATGGGTTCTAGGATTTGAAAAATCCCTAGACAACCTTGGGACCTTCACTAACCCATTAGGCATCCATATTAGCCCCCCCAAATAATTAGACCTAAATTTAAAGGATCCATACTTGAGTGAAAAACTAAGTTCTTACGTCAAAAAACATTCTCAATCTACGAATCATGCCGGACTTCCAAATGAACAAAGAAGTGAAAAAAATTCTATTGAGTCCTGTATGAGGCAGAATCCACCTTCCTTTAGTGGATATTCTGATCCACTAGTGCTTGAGAAATTGATTACTACCATTTAAAAGAATATTTCAGTTCTTTAATGTTCATAACATGAGAATTTCATTTTGGCTATCTATCATTTGGAAGGTGAAGCTGTAACGCCCTGACCCTAGTTACCCAGAGTCGGTGCATTATTACATAATATTGACATGATAACAAAAGATCAAGTCTCAAAAGACCGATTAATTTAGTAACCTTGGAAACACTAGATACATTCATAAGTCTTACATTACATGAAAAAGTGAAAATCTACAACAACATAGTCTCCATAGTCCACACTCATATCCTCTCAGACAATCCCTGCAGGCCAGTCATAAAATACTTCTTCACATCCTTGAAAAAATAAAACATAGAAAGGGGTGAGCTCAGATTCTCAGTAAGGATAAAAATATAGTGGAAACTTTCATAAATAAGCATAAACATTTAAGAAAATGTATAACTAAAACAAAAGCCTTTTAATCTTGAACTTCAGCATAACATGGAAAAAATAAAATGAAATAATTCCATTTACTTATTCACATGGATATTCTACTAGTCTAATAATCACATACAATATCAATAACCACTTTCATAATGATGGAATACATAATGCCAGACTTTCATAACCACATAGTCAAGGCCTTGTGCCAAGACTACAAATAATATTTTGTCAAGGCCTTGGGCCAAGACACTAGTTTGTCTCATGAGACCTACCGATGCATTGAGGAGCTATAGCGGGCTCCACCCATCACTTACTAAGTCCAATTCATTCCTCATATGAACAGGTTTAAACATAACATAAACATTCTTATTAAAACTAGCATATGAAATGTCAATACTTTCTCCATAAACCATGAATGGTATAAAAATAACACATCCACATTCAAACATATCACAAAACCTTCAACACAATATGAAAGTTTTGTATCATAACAAATCAACTTCAAATAAGCTTAAAATCCATCAAAGGATGTTGACATAGATGAAATCAAAACTATTTGAGATAAATATCTCTTTTTTGAAATCATTTAAAAGTTATATAATTATAAAATAAAACATTTACTTTTAAAATATTCTTATAAGCTTGTAAGGGAAGCTTTGACGATTTTATAACGGCATAAAATAGCCACACCCTCCGTATAAGTTAAAAAATTCATTCTTACCTTAATTTTGTCGAAAAGGTTAAAAGGACCTTGTTTGGAAAATGATGGAAAGATTAATTTATAAACATCTTATAAAAAGTAAAACAAGTGTATAAATTAATTTAAACTATATTATATAAAATAATAAGAATGTTTTGAAATACATTTTTAAGAAATATGGATGTGGATGATAAAGAGGTCCCAGTAGATAATTACATATAAACAACCTCGGATAATGAAGAGATTGTGAAATTAACCCTTACCTTGTACTTTTACTTGGTAGAGGGTAGGTTAACCTCATGTATAATGGTGAAATAATTTTTATTAAATTATAAAAGAATTGCATACATTAATATGATATCATATATTATCTTTTAACATTGCTTTGTTAATAATATCTTTGTATTATCGTTGTTTCGGGTGTTAACAGATTCGTTTTCCTTTATATTCTTTGTTATGTGAGTCATATTTGTTATGGATGAGATGTATCTTATTCATATCTAGAATTCTATCAAGTATTTAAACATTATTTTTAATCATCTAATGAAAATTATTCTTGAATGGATACATTGGGGAATGAATCTTATCGCGTTCGTGGAGATGGTAATCCGTACATACGCACAAGCGACAATATCATTCTTTTGATATTAAAATAATATATAATTGGATGGTATATCATATATACAGAATCATTATCATGTTATATTTATTATTTACATCAATTAGAAATCATTATTATACCCATCCAAATAATAATGTATTGAATAACAATTACACCACGACGTGGAGACGGTAAGCCGTACGTACGCACGTATGGTGGCATGTCATTCAAAGGATGAATAGAATAATTAATTTGGTTGTAAAATATTTATAATAACATAAAATTATATAGAATATACTGTATTTATTATTTTATAATGGAAACAACAAATAAAAAGGAAGTGGAAGAAGAAAGGAACTTGAAAGAGGTGGTGAGATATTTACCTCTTCTTCGGGTTCTTCCTTTTGATTTGATCAAAAGAACTCCTTAGGTTGGATTTATGACTAAAGGAATTACTCTATGATTAAGGGAGGACATTTTAGAGAGTATTTGGGTAGATTTTGGCTGATACAAATGGCTTTGAAGGTGTGAATTAGAGATAAGGGGGAGTGCCCTTTTATAAGAGGGGTGAGGGGCACCTTAGGAAAAGCTAGAAATATTATTTTATAATAAAATCATTTTCGGTTTATAATGACTCCAAAATGGATTATTTAAAGTATAAGGTGGGGATGGGTAGAAAACCACTCAAAAAATGGGTTTTAGATAGGTTTGGGTCACTATATTAACTTTATATTTTAGATTTATCTTTTAGTTAAATAGTTTGACATTTACCATGCCTCTTTGTATTTTTATATTATACGGTTAATAAACTTACTATATACTTTCAAGAGAACCCCAAGTGGTTAATTAATGATACAAATATCATTATATAAGTCCTTTGGCCTAACCTTAGATTTTTAGGAATAGAATATCAATTAATAATATAATATTTGTTTTAAAAACTCTTTTATGTCAATTTTGACACTATTTGGTATTTTGTTTTTTCTAAATTTATAACATCATTATTGCTACAAAAAAAATTCATCTAACCAACCATAATATTTCATATTAACCTATAAAATTATTGGAATTTATAAAAAGTCTCAAATTACATTTATTTGGATATTTATAATTCAATTATTTTAATATTTCATTAATTAGGTAATTACTGCATCATCATTATGTCATAAATAAATTAAATTATTTAATGTTTAAAAAATATAAATAAAATACAATTATGTAGTAAATATTTTTATATTTATAATTAATATTTATTGTCTAATTTATCTTATATGTAACCCTATATTAAAAATGTTTTAGTTATTAAACTTTGATTTTAACTCTTTTAACTCTTCTTTAAATAAAATACTAATAAGTGTCCTAATCTAATACAAGTGGACCAAAGAGGTTCATATTTTATTCCTAAGTTTGTTTTTGGTTGAATTATACTTATCAAATATAATTAAGATATGTTTTAGGGTAATATTAATATCATTTTTACCTTTAATTACCCTATTTACTTTTAACCGTGGTAAATAAAAGTAAAAAGTTACTATTCACCAAAAATTATTTTTATCTTATTGAACCACATTTAATCTTTAATATTAACCATGTCTCTTGGATTTTAGAAATTCCACTCATAGAAACAGTAAAATTAAGTTTTATGTGAATTTGCAAATTCTCCTAAGAGGTGGGTAAAAGACGGTGAAAAGTTCATTAAAATTTTTATATATCTAAAATTATTATAAACTAAATCCAATGAATTACATTGAACTTATATAGGTATTATATATATATTTTTACCTAAAATAAATTTAAATAAAATAAATAATTATTTAAATAAAAATTCGGTTTTAAACTATAACTCAGTGTTTTTCACTATTCATCAAAAATTGAAAGTTTTCAGAAAAATACAAAAAATTTACCCTAAGCTAATTTCAATATTAAAAATCCCAAAATGAAGTCCATTTTGAAAGATAAAATTTATAAAATTTCAAAAAGTGGGTATTACTATTCATAACGACTAGTTTGATTGGTTGTGGTGTGTTAGAACTCGAAGTTACATACAATACAAGCTATTGCATTATTCAAAGGGAAACATACCGTAGAAGCTTGGGGTATTACAGAAGCAGATCAATGGAGGAATATTATCAAGAATACGAGGTAATGGGATGAAATTGACTCCATATAATGGGACAAGTTCAAGGAATTATTTTTCAATAATTAATTTTCTCGTATTCTCTGTATAAATATAGATAATGAGTTCCTTGAGCTAAAGAAAAAATATGATGAATCTATTGGTTCCTATGAGGAGAATTTTTAAAGAAATTAAAGGTACAATTTTGTAATTATCACCCAACCTTAAATTAAGGTTGATCGAATATTCAGTGGATTAAAACCATGTCTCTGAAACACGTTATCCATAAGGGACTTCAATAGCTATGAAGAAATCATCCAATGTGCTATCAATGGAGAAATTGAGGTTGGATTTATGTATCAATATCATGGTTTTGATAAGAAAATAATGATGGAGTTTAAAGGAAAATATAAAACCCATGGAGAAAAGAATACAAACTTTCCTTTATATTCAAAGTGTGGGAATAATCATAGTGGAAGTTTTCTTGAGTGGACTTGTAAATGTTTCAAGTGTGGAAAGGAAGTTCATCTGAAAAATGAATGCTAAAGTGGAAGGAAATAAGTTATCTAATGAAGTGAATAGAGAGAAGTATGCACTAAATATACTCCTATACTTTAATGGTTCAAGTGTAAGGTAAATGGTCATTATGATAATCAGTTCCCAAATCAAAGGGTTAACAATAATGATCTATATCAGAAACCTTTAAATCCAAATAAAAAGGGAAATATCACGTGATCACTATTTGAGATGTGGAGTATGGAAATTAAGTGGTGGAATGATTAAGTTTTTATATATTTTAATTCAAGAAAAATGTTTTAGAATTACTTTTATGGTATTATGGAATAATGAAACATCTAATTATTGGTCCACATTAGTTTTTACTTAAGGATTTGAAATCATATGTTGAATGGGACTGGTAACCATGAAAAGTGATTGGGGTAGTAAGGTGATATTATAAGGTAAGTATAACCCTTAATATGTGAAATATGATTGGATAATAATGAGAAAAAGATATGTTTTGATTGTGATAAAATAAATGGGATAGTGTTGATAACCTTGGAACTCATTAGTAATATGATGAAAAGGTGGTTTATAATATAATGGATTGATTTTATAGAATTTTGGGATATATTGTATGAGAAAAGAGTTATTTTTTAAAATAATTCATGTTTTCACTAAGGATTTATGGTAATTTGGGTTATTATCATGTTTCAAGAGAATAAATGATAATGGTCTTCATATTTTTGGTTTTTGATAATTAAGAGCTACATCAAGATGTTTTAGGGATAAATGATAATTTTATTTTGGAAATTTTGTGACCATCTTTCAAAAGTTTTGGATTTTAATCTTTTTGAAGGTTAATAAGGGTAACCATTAATGAAATTGTTTAATTTAAATTTTAGAAAAGATTTTAGAGATTAATGTATTACTTCACAATATGATTATTTATATCTATTGGATAACCTATACTGACCATTTTTTTATAATGATAACTTGATAGATAAGGATCGACTTATCATCCCATTATGGATCTTATGATTCATTAGTTATTTAGGCATTAAAATTTGAGATTCATTTTTTTAGAGTTAGATATGAAGTAGTAAATTGTTCAAGGCATAACCTATGGATGATATTGTGCTTATGAAATAGAATAAAATCAAGTAAGTATATATTCTTTTAGTTTTTTTTCCAAATTTTGGAAAAGTATCTTGATTTGTTTTATCCTAGGACCATTATCTATGATGAATCAAATGATCCCTTAGATCATCACAAATTATTCAACTATAGTAGGGGTATTGTAGAAGGACTATAACAGCGGCGTGCGACACTATAGTAGTAGTAGGTACTATAACGAGGACTATAGCGGTGGTGGTACTATAGTGGGTACTATAATAGCCAAAGTTACTATAGTAGTACTATTCATAGAATGGGCCTTGGTCCAAAATTTTGGGACTGCGGGTCATGTAATGGGCTTCATGCCCACTGGGCCTTTAGGAAAAAATATATATAATGTAATAAAGCGGTTGGTTGGGTGGGTTATCCCATGGGGGGCTATGACCTGCCTTTAAGGACTGTGTGTGTACAGTGTGTGTGTTTAATGTAATTGTACCCCCAATAACCAAATATATATTTTCTCTATCACTCTCTATCAAAACATGATAATTAATTTTCACTTATATGTCCATGTTTTCACTTTTCAAATATGTTCTTCTATGTGGAAACCCAGGTATGAGTTACTTTTTATAACCTTTAATTTTCAAACTTCCCCTTTTAAAGGTAGTTTTAGTATTAATTTTTATGATGTGGGTTTCTATGAAAGTAACTTTCATGTTTTAAAATGTAGATAACCCAGACAAATATCAAGGTAAAAATTCATTTTAAGTGGTAAATAATGTAACACCCCAAGTTTTTTATGAATTATTTTCAAATAGATTAAAATTAATTGATGGATTGAATTTTAAACTACACCATTAAAATATTGATTTTTATACAACACCATGTTAATATAGCACTACATGCAACACATAATTTGCCTTACAATACACGCAACACTAATTTTGTCTTGTGTTATACACAACAACAAGTTCCATTAATAGCTTGTGTTACATGTAATAACGAGTTTTATAAAAAAATATACTATTAAATATTATGATAGTTATGACCTATCCATTGTAATATTGAAAATAAATCAGATTAACTGAATTGTGAAATTAAATATTGGGTTTCCAATTAAATATAAATGAAGATAAAAACCATTAGAAAATAAAGGATGTGTTTTTATGAAAAACTATTTTTTTTCCCATAATGGAAAATTTTCTTAATAAACTAAATTAATCACTATTAGTTAATAGTTTAGTGAAATTTATATGTTATATATTCAATAAAATGTTTTCAAATCAATCTAATAATTTTTATAGGAATAAAATAAGAACAAATCCATTTTTAAGCATAAATATCTATATTTTTTTAAAAGGAAGTTTTTTCCTCTAAGTGGAAGACTTGTTTTAAAAATAAATTTTGATAATTTTGATAATTTTATTTTTAAAAATAAAATTATTTTTAAAAATTATAAAATCATAATTATCTGCAGTTGAATTTTTGGTATTTTACTGAGAAGATTCATTTTTTTATGAATAGTGAAAAAATATTAGATTTCAATTCAAAAATGCATTTTCATCTAAATAATATATAATTTTAAATTATATTTTAAGTTTATTTTAATGTCACAATAGTTCAATTATACATTTATTTATCCAAATTATTCAATTTTAATCATTTTTATATTAAATTTAGATATAAAAACTTAGTAAAATTTTGAACATTTTCACTTTAAAAACCCGCTTTCTCACCCCATTTATAGGATTAATTTTAAATTAATTTTAGCCAATTATGTGTTTTGAATTTTGAAAAACAGATTCTATATTTATAATAAAAAGGTTAAAATTTATTTAATAGGAACATTTTATCTTTGGACAATATGAATAGTAAACATAGTAATTTTATTATCATGGTTAAGGGTAAATCAGGTAATTAAGGGTAAATATAATATTATAAATGTTATAAAATTACCCTAAAAATTGTAATAAATTATTTTTATGAGTGGGTTTTGACTAAAATTATCCTTTTTTAGAATTTAAAACCCCTTTGATCCATCTGTGTGACTTTAATTCCCTTATAGTATTTTATTTCAAGAAAATTCAAACTTATCATACTGATATTTTTAATAAGTATAACATTTTAATATGTTTTAATTAAGATGATATATTAGACCATAAAAATTATTTAGAAAAATAAAATATTTATCGTCATCATAGTAATTTATTTATAAATTTTAGTGAATAAATAATTTCCTTAAATGCTTGAAAAAATGTGACACAATAATTATTCAATTAATGAAACAACCAAATAAATGATATTAAAAATATTCAAATAAGTATAATTTGAATAAATTAAGGTTATAAATAAATTTAATAAAATAAATTTACATGTTAGTGATGTTTTATAGGTTTTTTATGATGTTATCTAGTTGTGTTGATATTTTAAAAAGTCAAAGTAATAAATAGTGTTAAAATTGACATTAATGATATTTTAAAGAAAAAATATTTTATTAAATGATATAAAATTAATAAAAATATAAAATTCATAAAATGTATTGGTATAAGGTTGAAAATTTAATCCACGATCCATTTAATAGTCTTTTTGTATTTTATAGTAACTATATTAACCCTCAAAGAGTAAAAATACATGTTGTTAGAGTAAGAGTTAAAGAGGATAAATAAGGAATAAAACCAAAATATAAACATATAAATTTTTACAAAATTTATCTAAATTTTATCGTATAATGGGATATAGACCCATAATCATATTATCTTTAAAATAAGTCAATTTGGATCCATTTTTAATTGAATATTAATTTACATTAATTAAATATTTTGAGAAATTACAAGAGTGATCCTCCCGTCTCATATAAAGAGAGCCTTTTCTTATCTTTTATTCACACATCAAAACCACTTTTTTTCGGCCAAAACCCATAAAATTATCCTTCCAAATAACCTTCATTTATCCCATAACCCTTCATTTTTGAATAAAACCATCCAAGGAATTCCTTTGGTGTAGACCAAAAGAAGATACCCGAAGAAGAGGTAACATTTATCAATGAACGTTTTGTTTTATTTTTTTATTAAAACTATTAAATTATTTTTATTTCAGGTTTATAACCTTAGTATATTTAATATAATTTTATGTTTTTATATTAGTGGTATAACCTAAAACTTAAAACACTTCCATAAAATGGGATACACAATCAACATTCATGTGTACGGCGGACTACCGCCTTAAGAACCTAATTTCATGAGGTAAATATGTTATGCATGAACCTGATTTCATGTTCAAAATTATATGTGTGGACCTAGTTTTCATATTCACAAGTTTATGCATGGGCCTGGATTTCATGTCCATAAGTTTTTGCGTGGTCTTGGAATTCATTTTTGTAAGATTATACATGGACCTATTTTCATGTCTATATGTTTATGCAAGGGTCTGATTTTATAACTTGAGATAATTAGTGAACATTTTTATATTTATACATGATCACAAAGTTATAATTTTATGTGTTTTTTATAATTCCATGTTTTATGCCAATGAATAATGTTAATTTATGATTGATGTCTTATGAACTTCCATGATTTATTCCATGACTTAATATTATGATATATGTTATACAAGGTATGATATTAAAAACTTATGTTTTTATATCTTTATGATCATGTTTTGATTGATATCTCTCTTATTTACCATTACTGAGCATCTGATCTCACCCATTTATTTCATTTCCTATCCCTAGGTTATGAAGAAAGGTTTTACGTAGGAGTACTAAATGGGATGATCTTTTTGGGAAACATTGAATATCTTTCTCCACACTAGAGGATTGTGTTTCCTGTTTTCAAAGGTACTAAACTATAATGGTCCTTGATATTGTGTATGTGTAATGTAATGAATATTAATCTAAAAATATTTAATATCCATGTATAAAAATCCTGGGTCATTATATTCTACATCATTGGTGGTATGGGAATATAATCTAGGGAAGTTGACCTTATATATGAAAATTTTCTTGTACCATTACATTTATTTTTTTGAGGGTTTTATCCTATGGATTATTAGCTTCGTTATGGTTAGATACAAATCACCTTGAATGAATACTATAGATGAACTAAATTTTTCAAAGATGGATTCATTCTGGTCTGAATGAAATTATTGTTATAGAGGGATTATATCTCTTCACATTGAGGCCTTATAACACATTATGTCATATTTGTGACTACTCATCATTAGATAAATATTTATAGAAATATGATTAGAGTGAGGGTATTTGAAAATTAATCAGTATGATATATTCTATCTCATACACTATGGAATTCCAAGTTGCCTATATAGGGGTGTGTATTTCTGTTTGACAAGATCATGCAACATTTAGGATCTTTTTAGTAAATTATTATCATCCACTTAAACCATCATCTGCAGGAGGTACTATTGGGTATTATTAAATGAATATGTCTATCCATTTAATTTATCATGATAGTTGGAAGAATAGTTTTTCAATATATTATATTTTTCATATAATATTTTCAACTCATATATATAAAATATTGTTCCATTACCCATAAATATATTATAAGGAACTCAAAATATAGTAGTCACGTATTATTTTATAAATAAAATTATGACCTTTGTCTCAAATTATATCAAATGAAAGCCTCATACCATTTGGATAATATATTGGATGAATATGAATTTATTTTGATAGTCTAATAAGTAAATGTATGGTCACATGATATCTAAACTAATTATAGTGAATGACTATTAGAAATTAGTAACATGATGTATATTATGGGTTTATGTATGAAATTGGAATTATTTTGGAATTTTTTAAACCTCATTATAAACTCAACTAAGCCTTACATCATCAAAGGATAAAAATATCTAAGCCTCTAGGATTAGTGAAAGATTTTGGAACCCATTTGATTATCCCTACATTCTCTTACATGGAATTATTTTATTTCTCAAGCAATATTTTTTACTTAGATTCACCTATAATATATATTACCAAAATATCACTTATAATGTATTTTAGTGGAACCTTGGATATTTTAGAGACTGATGTTTATCGCTTATCTATAGATTCACTACATTTATTCTCTATCTTATGGAATATCCCAAAATTATAGGTAGTCCAATATTGGGGGAATAAAACAGATTTATTGAGAATCTAGATATGGGAGGGTAGAACTTTACATATTTTGAATCAATGATTTTATTAGTAATGGAAATTAATCCATTTTATACAGGTGATTTGGATCCTATATGTATACACAAACAATGATATGTATATTATTATTCTATATGGGAGTAGCGTTTTCATTACATTTAGTGTACTATATATTCTACACAAAATGTTCCATGAAACATTAATCCACCATGTCCTCAAGGATGGAATTTTGGGATGGATGCATTCTTATTATGGTATCCATATAAGAAAGAAGCTTCATTGGAAGTCCAAATTAGTTCATGTTTATCTAGGGATATTAACGCAATATATTTGTGTATTTCCCATAATCACTATGATCCATGACACAGGATATCAGCATGGGGTGTTGGTATTCTTTATTGGAAAAAATATCTTGTATAATTTCATCAATGGTTATTGGAAAAACTTCATCAATGGAAGGAGAGAATCATCAATATCATCCACTTCTAAATTGGAATATGTTGAGGAATTATCTTCTTTATATACTTATTTTGGGGATGTTTACTTAAATCCACTTTTTTTGTGGCATTGATACTGGTTACATCTTTATTAAGGGAGAATGGAGAGTTTTTATCTTTGATGAAGATCATATTGACATTAGTGGTGTTTTCCCACACATGTATCCTTTTACTATGATGATGGTTTACCCCATCATTAATTAAGAACTATGCTCATTTTTAATCAACTATATCTGTATTTTAGTAATGTTGGCTATATAAGGCTCAATTTGTATAGGGTGAATGTTCTAATTTCCTATTGTGGTTGAAGAGGGCGGTTCAATGGTCACATATCTCTATCCTATTTAGTAGAAAATGTTATTATGGGAACATTTTTTTAGCTAGAGACACCAAGTGGGTCCCTAATTCTTGACACATTTCCACAATGTGTTGGAATGGTAATATGAATCTATATTTGACATCTTTTAATAGGATAGTGGGGAAAATTTATAGCATATTTATAGATTCTTCTTTCACTTTTCTCCATTTTGAGTTTCTAGTTTTCAATTTATAGTACTAACATCAATTTATGAGAAATCACATGCATCAATGGGGGAGTTATATCCATGAATCACTCATATTATACTCTTTATGGGAGTATTTAAACATTAATATCACAATGATGGAAAAACCATGTGATTATGATTCTAGTGTAATCTTAGAAAATCATTGAATATCCTATCAGGAGTGAAAAATAAATATTTTGAGTTGTAATTTATTCCCAAAATCAATTTGTAATATTAGTTTTTCAAAGGATTTTTATTACAATTTCATATCCTTGGATGGTTAGAGTAGATGTATGAGATCATTATTATTTAATTAAAGGTCTTAGAGGATTTGGAATGGGATGAGGTTGATCTTGGAAACATTATAAAAAAATACCCATTATAGATCCACATAATTAAACCAATTAAATACTAAAAATGGCATAATTATTACTTATATCATGGACCCTAGTCTTCATACCTGAAGGAAAATACCATGTATTAATCGAAAAACTCATTTTAGATGTGATATAACTTATCTATAATAACCCCAGATTCAAATTTTTGTAGGATCATTTAGGATTTGGCTATGGCCTCTATACTCTTAGTTGAAAAAACACTAGGTGTCTATATATGAGAGACTAATTGAAACTATAGTATCATGCTACAAAACCTAATATTTCTAAGATATTAGCATAATATTTATACCAAAGTCTCTTTCCTATGCTTAGGACACCACATTATTTACGGTTTTTGAGAATAAAACACATAAATCCTAGTGAAATGGTGCAATTAATGTCTTAGGGATAAAAGGAACATGTCATGTAATACATTTTATTTGAATAAAAAAGATTTCCTCTCTAAAATATCAATGAATCAAATTGGGTATGGATAGGATATTGAGGGAATTGAGTAGGACTTTTGATCATATTAAGCATAACATATCATCATTTTCCTTGTTTAGATTAACTGGATAATAAGGTCTCATATAGGATCCAAAATCTTGTATGGGCCTCAATTTATTATTCTTTAATGTCCTCTTTTACTAGTATAATCAAAGTAATCTACCTTCTATATATCTTCCACACCTTTATATATGTATATAAATTTAATGACATTGATTGAATCATATTTATTAATCTCATCCGAGAATAATTCTATTTAGTGTGGACATTCACATACTCATAACACTAGGGGTATACAATAAGGATGTTTTGGATTGGTTTTTGGATACTTAGGGGTTCTTTATTATTCTTTTTAACATAATAATGTTGTTCCATTTAATTTTAATGTAATTTAATAAATAATATTATACCATAGATGTGTAATATATATGGGTCATGGGTGCTCTATAATTTTTCATTATCACCTTTCCCTGATCTAATAAATTTCAAACTATATTTTTAATAATAAACCATTCATTAATAATGTAACCCATCATTCTATGAAAGGGATATTAATTAGGATATACATAGAGTCCATTATCATTTGGTTTTATTATTTTGGAAATGTGATCGTCTTATGTTGTAACAATATTATTAAGAATTTAGTAAATTTCTCAATCATGAAAGAATACACATTATTATTCCTAGTTCCAAACTTAATTCACATATTACCCACTGGAATCTTATTATCTGGGGTTATGGAATGTGTAATATTATTGATAAGGTTATCATTTGGATATATAGTTGTCTTAAAACCTTTATAGACTGGGTACCAAATCCAAAGAAACTATTTTCTTGAAGTAGATGATGACTATTTCAACCATTAGATCCTTATTTATGTATAGTGGTGGAACTTTCCAAGATTTTTCATCAGCTAAAAAAAGAACATCTTCATAAAGTTATATTTAATAATGGATTTCTTGGAATCCTCTAGGGTAATTTTATAGGATTATCATGGAAAATAACCCATCCTGATAATTATCTATAATTATTCAAAGAATATATTCCTAGTGAAGTTATATGTCCATGGAATATTTTAGGATCTTCAATAGGAAAATAATGTCAACTACCCTCATATTCTCTAATTTCTTATAGTTTGAGAGGTCACTGATACATATTTTTACAATATACATTTGAATTAACATAGGAATTGATAACAAAGGTCTTCTTAGCAGAATATTTTCCTATATTATAGGTTACTACAGTAGAATTTTTTTTACCCTTCCTATGTTTTTATGACATACTTGAGCTTTTATATATAATACTATTTGGGGGTTTTCCACATCAAGTCATAATATGAGGAAAATGGGTTGTATGTTTCTCTATATACTATGTTACATTAACCATTAAAATCCAATATTTATAATATTATTTGTGGTTTAATTGAATAAACCTACTTTTATAGTGACCCAGGATTCTAATACATGGATATTACATCATTTTAGATGAATATTAATTACATTACACAAACACAATCCCAATAACCATAATAGTTTTGTTCCTTTGGAAACTTGGACCACAATCTTCTAATATGGTGAATGATCTTCAATGTATCCCACAAATAACTTACCATTTATAACTCTTTATAGACATACCCTATATAAATCCTTTCTTCATAACCCATGGAAAGGAAGCATAAAAAATGATGATATCAAATGAGCAGTAAGGGTAAACAAGGAAAATACATAAACATAACATGATCATAAGGGTTTCATAACATTAAAATAATATATTAAATCTCTACCCTTCATATCAAAGATCATAATCTTGAGTCATGGAATAAATATTAGAAGTTAATAAGACCAAAATCATAAGGAAATCAAAGAACAAGATCTATGAGATCATAAAATTGTCATAAGACATAGATATGTGGAATACACTTAAGTATAGAAAATATTATTTCAAGTATACCCACCAAGAAATTCATAACATGTTAGGCTTGGGCTAACCACACATGTACCTGATTTGGGAATGGGCTGACCACCTATGTACCCTCCTTCTCAGGACTCAAATAACCACCCATGTACCTTATGAGGTCATATATAACTTATCATTACCCAATGAATTTAAAGGATATATAGTTCCCACCCATCACATAATCCATATATTTATGTTCCAAAAGATTATAAAACATTCATCATATCAGAACCCATGAAAAGAAATGGGTTTCATAAAACATTTTATCATCACATAACCCATAGAAAAGATATGTATTTCATAAACATTTCATCATATCATAGCATATGTAAAATAGATAGGTTCCATATTCATTTTATCATCTCATAAAAGAATAAATTGTGCAAAAATAAAAAAGTTTCGCAATCATTTGGTCATGGTATAACCAATGGAAGTTAAATGGGTTTTATAAACATCTTTTCATTATAAACCATTGAGAGAAAGAATAAGAATGGTATCCTTTGTTAATGTACCCATTAATTCATAAGTTACATAAAATGATGTCATCTTAGATGTAAATTTTTTTTTAATAATAAATCCCATGGAATGTTTCTTGAGGAAGATAAATTTTATTTGAAAATCACTTTTTAAAACATATATATTTTTGAAATAATTTTAATTAAAAATAAAATTGAAAATATATAAAGGAATATTTAGATATCATTTATAACATTTCATGAGGAAATATCCATTTTACTTTGAAAAAACTTTTTAAAACAAAAAACATTTTGAAAATCCTTTTCTCTGAAAATAAACTTGAAAAATTATAATGGAAGATTTGAAAATAATTTAAAACATTTCTTGATGAAATTATAATTTCCACATTGAATAAACTTTTTAAAACATATTTTTTTTTGAAAATCCTTTTCTTTAATTTTTTTTGAAAGAATGCTTTATGGAAGTAGCTAATCTTCCTCCCTATATTGTCCAAATACTTCTCAATGTATTATCTTCAAGGGAACCCTTTTTTATTTTTTAGGATATATCATGTCCATATGTCTAATCCTTTCCATGGGGTTAGTTCTACCAGTGAACCTATCCTAGATTTGGGTTTTGTTAATAATCAAACCTCAACTTCAGTGGATAGAGGATTCCTAACAGAGACCTACATAGCCTCCCCCTCCAATACTAATAAGGTTACCCCACCTTTTGTGTCTTCTTTAATTCCTTGAATTTAGCTAGAGTTCATAGATCCTTCTTGTTGTGGCTTGGTGGTTTTCAGGTCGGGTATTTTTCTGGGTGGTTTATATAGTTTCTATCATTCCATAGCCATGTTTCTAGAAAAGTAATTGAAAAGGCAAGGTGTCTAAGATGCCCTCTTCATCAATGATCAGTTTTCACTATCCCTAAGAGGTATCTCCACTCCCCATATCAAATTATTTCAATGTGTTAGTTCATGAATCTATCCCTTCTAGTGTTATAGAGGTCTCAAATCAGGTATGATCTCTTTTTAATCTTCAGTGAGTGGTGTTTTCACTAGATCTCATTCCAAAAGGGAGTAAACCCATTTCTATCATTTTCTATCATGATTACCTTATATACATAGGGATAAATCCAAGATTACCTTAATAAAATGATCCCTATTCTCATATGGAATGTTTGGGGTTTTGGATCTTGGGATAAATATTATTTTTAGGTATTGAAATGTGTCATTATTATGAATTTATCATTATGGTTTTTGAGCCCAACAAGCTGTCTTCCAGAATACTGGAGTTCACTCGTAGATTAGATCTATCATAATTCATACATGTTGATCTGAATAATAATCATATATATTTATTCTAGGATAATTAAACCATAGTGGAATAACTTTAAGTGTTGAGCCAACATATTTCTATGAATGTGTGTTTCGGTAACTAGTATTTCTTATTTTCTTTTGTTTTTGAAAAATGTGAAATCCATGTGAGGGAAAATCTATGTCATGATATTGGAATGATAAATCTAAGGGACTCTCCATGGTTTTGGGGAGAATATTTTAACATGATTATGGATACATATGATAAGAAATTAGGATAACCTGTTCCATGTAATTCCAAAAAATATTGTTTTTACTTGCTATCCAGTAATGGATTAATTAACTTGGGGTTTTTGGGTGATAAATATGCTTAACGTAATGACTAGAAAGGGTGTCATCACACTTGGAGAAGTCTTGATCATTGCTTCGTGAACTTGAATGCCATATCTGCATATATGAATAAAAGAGTCTCTAATATCTTTAAATACTTATCTAACCACTCCCTTATCCTTATCTATCTTAATCATGGGGGATTTGAAAACAAAAGGATTCTCTTCTCTAGTAGGTTTCTGACAGAACCAAGTTATCATAATGTTGTTCTTTTAACATGGACCAAGCTTATATGGGGTAGTCTATGGATGAAATTTAAAAATAAGATCAGGAAAATAAAATTGTATTTATAAATGTGGAGTAGAAACTGCCATCCTCAGTTCATAAAGATGGATTTAGTTAATCCTAATATAGAATAAACGGAGGAAATACTAGAAGTATGTTGGGATGAGGGGTTATTTGGTGATCTGGTCTAAAAAAACTATTATTCTGAGATGATTTTAGAAGAAGAAATATATTATCAGGAAGTATCCCAAGCCTTGTAGGTCAAGGAGAGAGATCAAAACTCACTATTTTTTCATGTATGTATTAAATAGAGTAATTTGACATCTATTCCAAAAATTTGTAGATAATATTTCACCTTTACAAATAAATTGGAGATCATGGGAGGGATGGAAAATTCCCATTTTAAATCTCTCCTTGATAAGAATAATCGTTCCTTATAGGGTGAATATCCATCAAGTAACTCAGATTCTTTTTCTCACATTCCTATGGTGGTATCAGAGTCTATCAACCATTTTACTAGAAACATTCCTAATAAAAGAAATGTGTGTTAGGATATTAAATCACTCAACCAGGAAAGCTCCCTAGAACCCGATTTATTTCCAATATCTTTATATGAAGAATCCTAGGATATTATTTAGGGAGATTAATTTAAATCATCTAATACTTTTTTAGGGGTGGAAATATTCCAAGGGTGGCATGTGCTAATACCATGGTTCTTATTCCTGAGGTGAAATAACCTTCTCCCCTCATGAAATGTATACCTATATGTATGTGTAATTTCCCATATAATATATTGACAAGAATCATCAAAAAAATAAATACCCTTCATCTTCACAAGTGAGTCTTGAAGGAGTTTCATGGATTTATTAAAGGTAGATCTCCTCAAGTATATATTGGTTTGGTATAATAAATGATCATTAATATTGATATTAAATCTTTAGGATCGAAAATTTTGGTCAAATTAGAAATGGAAAAATCATATGACCACATGAAGTAGAGCTTCATCATCCAGGTAATGACCTTCATGGGATTTTCTACCTAGGCCACAAACTTTTATTAGGTGAATCAGTTCCCAATATCTAGATTTTAATATCAGGGGTAATATTATAGGTTCTTCAAGTTAGTCTAAGCCCTTAAGAAAGGGTATCTTATATCCCCAAACATTTTGATTTTGGTTCAAGACTCTCTCAAAAAAAATATCACTTGTATAACCTCCAATGGAGACATCCTTTCATTCAGATGTAAGTAAAAATATAATGGTATTTCACATATCTTATTTTCCGATGATATTATCAATTTTGTCAATGTAATTTCTAGTTCTATCTATAACCTTAATTGGTTTTGGAATATTACCTCAAATTGAGTGGATATAAGATAAAAAAAGAGATGTGGTGTTTATATTTCTAATAAATGTATGGATAGAAGGGTGTAATGGATAGAAAATTCTCTTGGTTTTCTTATAAAGAAATCCCCCCTTGATTGTTTGGGATCCCCAATAGCCCCTAGAAGAGTCAGTTCCTAGAAATTTGAGAGGCTGGTTGATAAAATCTCTAACCTCATCACCAACTTGAAAAATAGTTTTTGTCTTTTGTGGGAAGCATTACTCTTCTCAATTGTGTTCTAAACTCTATCCCCATGCATTCTCTCTCTTCCCTTGAAGCACTTAAAACTATTTTAAGGATTATAAAAAAACTTATGAATACATTCATCTGGGATGCACATCAAGATGACCACTTATATTGGGATTCATGGGATAGGATAGAAAAAGATATGGTTGGGGGTATTAAATTTAGAATAATATAAGAATAAATGAACTTAATATAGGGTAATCTAGCTTGGTATTTTCAGGAAGGTTGATATATGTTGGATAAATTCATGAACAGAAGATATGGGTCTAACCTAGACTTACCAATAGGTTGGACATCAGGGATGTGGAAAATGTTGCATGGCCATGTTTATGATCTCCTCCCTCATTCGTGCAGGATCATCGATAACAGAGACAAAAACTTATAGATTCATAACTGGGAAGGATCTTCATTGGGTTTTCTGGGATTCCCAACACCAAATATATCATTATCTCAGGATTTCATCTACATGACATTCATTCAAACCATATTTAATCATAAAAATATTGTATTTTTTGAGACAATCATAATTAAAAATGAACAAGATAATCTAGTGTTTATAATATCTCTATCCGGATAGTTCTCATTCAAGGAATATATCTCTCTGAGGTATGATATCTTCATCTAGGATAATTGGGGGGGGAGTATCCTATGGTGTCATGATATCCTTGAAAAATATTTCATCTAGGTGTGGTGTATCAGAGATCTTCCAATATCCATGGATTAATAGATCAAGTGGAAAGGTATCTCCCTAGACTAAAATTTTTCTTGATATAGGAATCCTAAGGATGAGTCATCGGTGAAGTTGTTTTTTCAAGGTGATTGGGAGGGAACTATGTGGAAGAACATTCAAGAGTTTTCAATTTTATTCTTCAGTCTAGAATCATTAATGGGTTTCTCTAGAACTGGTTCTGCAGTGTTGGCACCAATAAATAGGATGAGAGATAGAGGGTGGTGTTACTGGTGGTGGGAAGTTAGTGCATTCAGATTACATGAAAAAAGTCTAGAAATGAGGTTGTGCTAAGTTTGCAGTTGGAGTTGGTGGCAAGAGGTCATATATTAGAGGTTGATACCACTACTGGAAATGGGATCTTTCCCCACACATCTATCCCCACGGTTTAGAAAAACTGTGGGGATATCTCATTTTTTATTATCTATTCCCATGGTTTTAATAAAACCATGGGAAACCCATACCCAATTCCCCGATTACCATCATGCTACTCCTCCCCCTTCCATTGTGCTCCTACACTCTTCCATCGTGCTCCTCCTTACCCTCGCTTCCATCACCCTCTTCTTCTTCCTCGCTTCCCCGACTCCCGACCCTCTCCTCCCCTCCCCGACCACCGCCTCTCGGCCATCCGACCTCCACTACTCAGCCCTCTCCTATCCTCGCTGACCTCCGCCTCCCGGCCATCCGACCACCGAGTCCCGACCATCTCCTCTCCTCCCCGGCCTCTGCCTCTTCTCCCTACATCCCTCACATCCTTCACCTTAGCCTCAATGTCCCGGCCTCCGCCTCCCTGTCCCTAGATCCAACAATGTCCCCCCTCTCAGCTCCCTCTCCTCCCAGCCTTGGCCTCCGCCTCAACTTCCCCCAGCTCCAGCAACATTTCATCTCAGCCTCCATCTCCCTACCCCCAAATCCATCATCTAGGTATGGAATTTCTTCTCCTTGTTTTTCTAGTGGTTCATATCTCTTCCGTTGGGTTGGTTTTTTGAGATATCATCTCTCAAACTTATCCTAATTTCAATATAAAGATTATGACAAACTTCAACATATGTGTTTGATCAACAAGTGAACCTAGAGTGAGGTTTGGAGTAAAAATGTGAATCTATGGAGCATTATACCCCACTATTTTTCTATCATATGAGTGGATGAAGAGGAATTTGGGGTTGTTTGGTCTCATATCTTTCATTCTTTTTAGCCTCTATATTATTTTCTGATGTGTTGGAATCTGGTGATTCATGCATTGAAATATATTCCTTTTGAATTTTCTTTATTTTGATCCCTATAATTCATCTCTATTCCAAAAATGTTAGAGTTATTAATCATTTTGGTGATGCATTCAGGGTGTTCTTATAGGCTGATTAGTTGGAAATGATAAGGAAGTAACCCATTCAGGATAGATTATGTATTTAATCAAGACTATATCAAACTCTCCTAGATTTCATTTAGTTTAGTTTTTATTATGGTACTATTCTTATCCCTAATATTGTTTATGAAGGTAATAATATGTATTTTCATCACTTTGACCTTTTGGAGAATCACATGGATTGATGTCTCAAAATTCATATAGTGGTTTGATATATACTTTCTTTCCATTTGTCTATGAATGTTGATGGTACTATAGAGTTTATTACTAATTCGATGCTTAAATTAGAGTTACCTATTGTTGTTATGGAGCTAAGGATGGAGGCTCTTCCACAGCTTCGCAAGCTGGGTGGTGGCTTTGGCAGGAGAGAAAGGGGTGGAAAAGATCCCCCTCAAATCTGTTTACTAGTGTTGTAGTGAATTCACTAACTAATTATGGTGTAGTGAGTCTAGGATTCTCATTTGGGATGGGGGATCTATTAATAATCCTTCAGATATATTGTAGGAGTTAATATAGAAATGAAATTTGATATTTGTTGTGAATCCCATGATGGCGTGGAGTAATGGAGTATCCTTTAGGAAATACTAGTTTAAATTTTTCCTCACTCAGGGGGAAGGATCTTTTGGTAGTAGTTCTCCCTCATGGGGTGGGGTGAGGGGAGAGAGAATCTCACTATCCTCCTCTGTAATTAGTTTTTCCTAGTATTAATGATACCACACTTTTTAGTGGGAGGAGTTTAACATGTAATTAAAAAAATAGGGTAGGAATTTGTTCACAGGTTTCTAGAATTACTGTTATAGAGTGACCCATCTCTTTATAGAAATCCATTCTAATAGACTCTAAGATAGGGGTAGTTATGAAAGTAGTGGAAACCAGTAGGGAGGTGTATTGACCTAAGTTTTCATCGAATGATACTTAGATGAATTTTATGTTTAAAAAAAGTATTAAGACATTTTTAGGGGTAAAAAGGTAATTTTACTATAGTATGCAACTTCAATTTTTTTTGAATGTTTCTTTTGTTCCATATTGTGATGTTTACCCCAAGCCTGATTTTTCATATAAAATAGAGTGTCAAGGATCTTCAGAAATAATATAAAAATATACTATATTCTTTTTAGTCTATGCATTGTATGTTTTTTAAAGTTTCTTATACATCTTAAATAGGGTCTCATATTGAAAAACCAAGATAGATATTGAATCTGAAATGTGAATTTTACCATATTCATGGCTTAAGATTCGTTTTAATTGGGACTATTGGGTGTTTTCGGTCATGAGATGATTAATTAAATAATTTATTTATTTAATTAATTGGTTATTATACTAAGAAACCCATGAATTTCTTTATTTAATCCATATTATGAAATCTACCAAGGGTTATTTGTTCTATGATCACATGAACCTTATAGGGAGAGGAAGAAGAAGATGGAGCGAGGGCTTGGTGGTGATGACAAATCAGGGAAGAAATATCGATTTTTTAGTAATGTCGATAAAAAGTACCTTGGTTGTGAAGTAAAATCAAATCAACATCATTTCAACATCATGGTAGAGATTTATATATATGGATTTATCCCCATTTTTTTCTTGATTTGAACATGGAATAATTTTCTTTAAATTGAATCAATATTCAGGTAGCAGATGGCCTTCTTAACTTATGATATTTGGTTGAAATTATGATATTTGGATAACTGATATTGGGACTAGAAATTACTTATTTGTTTATTTATTGTATGCGAATTTATATGATTCCTGATCATACAGGATCATCATTTCCATTCTTGTGATTTCTTCTATTTCTCCCACCGTTCTTTACATGTTCGTCACTAACTTTAGATTTTAGCCGATGATTCAACTAATATCACAGATTGATTTTATTGCACAATTAAAATAGGTTTCATATATTTACATTGTGTGTTCTCCATGTAGGATTATAGCATGAGGATGTATTATAGGATAAGATAAAATGTGATAGGGGAGTCTGGATTTGGGGTTTCTTCATGAATAACAATATGCACATCGACAAGATTGTGATACGAATCATCAATCCAGGTACCAAAGGATAGAAACCACTTTACATAGGTGTCATTATCATATTTAGCATGTCTAAAGGAAATTCAAGTGATATATGAAGAAAAATAATATGAATTAGAAATGAATCGAGGACTAGAGTAATGTTTAGATCTCAGAACCCAACTATATGGCGTATAGTTCAAAAGAACACACACCATGTACTTTGGTAGGTATAATAGCTAGGGATTCTAGGATATGTTAAATACCACACATTGTGTGGTTAAATCATGCAATATGTTACCATTATCTAGATTTCTTTTTGTATATAGGGAATATACAACCAGGAAGCCCGAGTAGCCTCATAAACCATGAGGTTTAATACCACATTCCAATTTCCTTGATAGAACATGACATGTGAAGATGGAGAACCTTCCAACTATCCCTATGGATCCTACACACCATGTTCACCTCTTTACACATATTATAGTCATATTTATACTTCCCCTTTTTGGGTTTTTTACATGGGATATCAATTTCCTGAGGGATATATGATGTTTACCTTGGGAACACATTGTATACCTATACCAAGACTATATGGTGACCTATAATCTTCATTCAGGACTATATTTTTTATATATAACCCGTACCTTAAAAGTGACCTTATACATTGGACATGATGGTGGAGCTACTTCTGAAGATAGATATGTGGCATGTGCTGAATCTATAATGATCGATCGTATCAACATTATAGTAAAAAAGATTATCTATTAATAATTCTTAGTAAATAGAATCCCTCCTTGATGATAAATTTACATCAGAGAATAATTTCATCTCACCATTCCTAGGAAGGGTTATAAATTTACCCCATGGGTTTGGGGTATACGATCCTCTACCTATAGATCAGATAGGGTTGGTATTCCCCCCACAATTACGGGGTGTGATATCCTCAATATATGTATTTTTTATTACCCTTGTCTGAAGAAGAAATGTAATTTGAATAAAAAAACCATCAAATGATAAAAAATTTATAAATAAGGGAATAAGTTATGGAGGTGTAAATATTATTATATTTTCCAAAACCTATAGTAATAATATCAATGGGAACATTTACTAGCATTAAGGGGATTGAGAAAGAATCCCTTGAGCCTAGACACCCTATTCTAAGTGACGTTCCTAAGGAAGATTCAGTGGCCTTAGAAGATCAAATAAAAACTAAGAATGAAGGGAGAATATGTAGGTAAGATAATATATAAGTTTACCTAACTCCAATTGTTGAAGACAATAACATACAAATAACTTAAACCTGAAATCTTCTCTAAGGGAAATCATTCTACTACAGTAAACACATTTAAGGGTTTTTAGTTGGACCACAGATGAAAATATAGAACTGATCCAAAATATAATTTGGATATTATTATATACTCTAAGGAATAGATAGAGACATTTAACATCAATCCTTCACCAGAGGATATTGATTGAATATAAAATCAAATGATAGAATTTGATACATATGAGGAATAAAAATATTGGATCAAGAAATAATATCAAATTTTTTTCCTTGATTATTTAATGAAGGGAATATTAACATGGAAGATTTTATCAAGACCTAGGACAAGATGGTCTATTTATTTGAGTACCTAATTAAATATGATCCAAAAAATAGGGTAATTTATATTATATATAGATTATATAGGGTGAAAGACTCTAATATTTTAATTTTTTTAGACAGGTCTAATGATGCCCTATATAATTTAATTTCATGTCTGGATTTATCTTTTTATGTGGGTCAACACCAATACCCATAAATGTGGTATTCCTAAAAATAAAAAATATTTAATTGATGGTTGAATGAAGGGGAATAATATGAGAAAATAAATATTAGATAAATAAGAAATTATTTGATTAATTACGTTTTGTTTTATGAAATTATTATAAAAATGATAATTTGAGATTTAAAAGAAGTTTATAAACTATTATTATTTTATTTAAGATGTTCATTATTTATTAAATTATTTTAGTTGATTTACCATGTTAATATTTTTCTATAATAAATGGGTAAATATTAATAAAATTAAAATGATGAAAAAGGATATATGATTTTGAATTATGACTTGTTAATTATTTGAGTTACTTAAAAAAAGTTACGTGAAGGATAAATATAGAATTCTCTCTCAATAAAACTCATAGGTGAGCCTTTACATTCTTTATAATCCATTATTCTAGTATAAACTCAAGGAACCATACTTGATATTTATAAGAATGGTAGTATTATAACCCATAACTTACGATGGAGGTATTCCAACCAAATAGATCAAGTCTAATCCAGGTAACTCATCATTCAAAATTAAATGAGGGTGCGCCATAAGAATCCAAAACAGTAATCGATGACATTTGATATAGAAGACACTACCTAAATCCCAAGGGAGATTCCCCTGGTCATTTAACTTCAATTTCCCTCATTTTCATTTCTTATGTGAACCCTAATCACGATGTGTGTAAAATTTAGTGTATGATATTAATCTAATAACATGTATTTGATTTTTCAATTGATTTTAAATTCATCTATTTTACCAAAATGACCATTTCATTTTTAAGAGTCTTGTTGTGACTTGTTCTACTTTGTACGCAGTAGGTGTTTCTAGGTAATTATTTTATTAAAAAAACTCATGAAGTGATTTAGTTTATTAAATTCATCTTCTAGTAAATTTATACCAATATTTGATACCCATGATTGTTTTATATAAATTATCTATATGATTTTCATTAATTCTTGGATATGAAGTGGTTTTCTTTAATTTTTTCCCTCTTTGAATTAAAATTTTACCCATGGAAAATATTAAATTACATAAATATGGGGCTCATTTAAAATATTTTTGATTATGGATGAATGTTTTTATCTCTCCCTTGATTTTTAAATGAAATAACCCATGTTTAAGGGTGTGTTTTAATGTTAAAAGTTTATTTTTTTATGTTACACCTAAGGGAGGAAAAACTTTTTTATCTCTCCCTTAGTTCAACTATAATAACACATACCACTCTATCATAGACATGAAACCTTTATTGGCCCATTATAGTTTACCTTATTGATCATCCCTTTATAGGATAGAGGTAAGAATTTTATATCTGATACTGAAAGGGTTGAAATTGGTTATAAAAATAAAGGCACTTGCAATATAAATGTGAATTTACTATTAAGTTTTTATGTTCTAATAGTTTTATGTTTTATAGTACATATACCTTTTTTAATTATGGTTTACATTGTTGATTGGAAGATAAATTTTATTTTTCTTGTTATAGAATGGATAGAAGTTGGATGTATCATACCGAGAGGATTTCAACTGTGTTTCAAAATAATTTGGATATTTTTTTAGATTTTTCATTTGACAATGCTTCATATGGAGGTTGTATACAGTGTCCATGATATAAATTTGTTGGTAGACCATGGTTAAGCCGGGAAGAAGTTAGCTACCATATAGAGAGATTTGGATTTCAAATAAACTATTATGTTTGGTATCACCATGGAGAGACAAGTCAATGTTATACTGGTCATGAACAAAATGAAAGAAGTGGCATAGAGAATTTGATATTCGATCAGTTTTGATTTGTCCATCATCCCAAGAGAGATAGTATGCCAGTGAAAGAAGACAATGATATCAATACACATGAGGAAAATACTGAAGATGATGATGAGACATTGAAAAATTTATTGGATGATGCCAAAACTCCATTATATTAGGAATGTACTAAAATGACCAAGTTGGAATTTTTAATGTGGTTATAACATGGGAAAACCATGTATGGAATTTCTAATACCACTATTAATTACATTCTTAAATTTTTGAAGGACTTTCTTCCTGATGGTTCAGATATTCCCTCAAATCATTACAAGGCATGGAAGTTAATTAAGCATCTTGGATTTGATACTAATAAAGTTCATGCTTGTTTGAAATATAACATTTTATTTTAGGAGGAAACAACTTACCGTAATGACTGTAAAGAATGTGGTACATATCGATGGAAGAAAAATATAGATGGAACACTATCTCGTGTGGCACAGAAAGTCATGTGGCACTTTCCATTGATTCCCAGGCTTCAAAATCTATTCTTATCTGCAGAAATCTCAGCCAATATGTAATGGCATGATGTTGAGATAATTAAAGGTAATGATGAGTTGGTTCATCCTACAGATGGATTAGCATGGTGAACATTTGATGCACAATATCTAAATTTTTTAGCTGAGGTGCGTAATGTTAGGTTGGGTCTATCTTTTGATGGTTTTAATCCATTTGGTCAAATGCTTACTTCTCACAACACGTGGTCAATTTTTATTCATGTTTATAATCTTCCTCCGTGGATGTGTATGAAAAAAGCATTCACTTTCTTGAGTATATTGATATCTGGACCTTCTGATCCCAGTAATGATATAGATGTCTACTTGCATCCTTTAATAATAGAGTTGAAACAACTTTGGTATTTGGGTGTACAGACATTCGATGCTTCTTCAAAGAATACATTTTAGATGTGTGCCACCCTTCTATGGACCATAAATGATTTCCCTACTTATGCAATGATGTTTGGGTGGATCACGAATGGAAAACTATCATGTCCTATTTGTATGAATAATATATGATCGAGAAGGCTTAAATATCGTCTTAGTTTCATTTTCATGGGGCATCGAAGATTCTTTCCAATGGATCATCAATATAGGATGAATTGTTGAAGGTTTTATAATATTGTTGAGACTGAACAACCACCTCAATGTATGCCAGGAATCGATGTTATTAATGAATTAACAGATTTCAGTTTTTCATTAGGTAAAGGTCAATTGAAATCTAAAAAGAGGAAGAATATTGACACTGAAACCACTTACAATTGTAAAAAGAGAAGTATTTTTTTGAATTTCCATATTGGTCTACCAATTTGTTACATCATTGTTTAGACGTAATGCATATTGAGAAAAATATATGTGAAATGTTGCTTGAAATTCTTCTGAATATCAAGGGGAAGACCAAAGACGACTTCTGATCTCGTCAAGACTTGTTGTATTGGGGTATTCGACCAGAACTGCATCCTGTGTGTATCGGTGAAAACAAATGGAAAGTTCCTTGTGATTCTTATGTGATGACAACATCTGAGAAAGATCAATTTCTGGCAGTATTGGAGAATATCAAGGTTTTTATGGCTATTATAGCAACATATCTAAAAGAGTCAATATAATAGATGTGAAACTAAAATCTCTGAAAACTCATGATTATCAAATCCTTCTTCATGAATTGATTCCAATAGCAATTCAGCATTTTCTATCTAATAATATAAGGGTAACAATGATTCTCTTGTTCCATTTTTTAGAGACCTTTGTGCTAAAAGGTTATCCAATTCATTCTTGATAAAAATGAAGTAGGAGGCGCCATTAATTTTATGTGAGATGAAAAAGATTTTTCCTCCATCCTTTTTCACTTGAATGTTGAATTTAACGGTTCATCTTCCAACTGAAACACTTCTTGGGGGACTAGTTTCTTTTCGTTGGATGTATCCTACTGAAAGAAATATGTTCACAATGAAATCATATGTTCGAAACAAGAATTATCTTGAAGGTTTGATTGTGAGGGGTTATATGGATCAAGAATGTATGTATTTTTGTTCAATATATTTGTCTGAAATCACCACAAGACATAATCGGCCAATGAGAAATGAAGATGGCCAGTATGGGGAAATTGAGCCCTCATTTCCATCTCTTCTGAAAACAATAGGAATTATTGGGTCTTATAAATTGGCTACATTGAGACTTGAAGAGCGGGAGATGGCACATCGCACAGTCTTGTTTAACTATGGTTTGTTCGATGACTATATCAAGTAAGTAATTTGGATATTTATATGTTATCTCATATTATGAAATTTTACATATACCTTATATGAAAACCCTGATCTTTCTATTACAAACTTAAACATGATTTATTACATAAACTTCACTTGATACAACATAGAAGATCAAGAGGTATAGTGTCTTTGGGGCTTAGGATCATTACATAACAACTTAAAACATGAAACAAGCTGCATATTTATTGAAAACTTCCTTTACATGACCACTACATTCCCTTGTACTTAGCATTTCATGGGATAACCTGAGGACATGCATAAGAAAAGGGTGAGAGAAAAAGCCCAGTAAGGGAATAAACATGGAATAACATGAGGAATACAATACATGATAGAAAATAGGAATATCAATAGAGAAAAAGAAAAGAATAAACATAAAGGCACGATAAAGCATGATAATCATAACATGGAAATGTGACAACAACACTTAACATGGAATTAGCATGAGCCAAGGCTCATTTCACATGGAGCATGAGTAAATAATCATTGCATATAAAGCATGAGTAAAACCTAGTTCACTTTAATTATCATGAGTAAACACCCATTGCACATAAGGTATCATGATACTATACTTTACCCAGTGCATTGGAGCGGTATAAGGGCACACCCTTCTTAAACATTTCATTTCATGCATAAGTGTGCCACAAGGATCATAAAACATTGAATCATTCAACACAATATTTTATTCCATGATAAAATAATGTTGAATAAATACATGAAACTCTTTAAACAATATGTAAATGTGAATAAAGGTGAATACCCTTTATAGAGAAATGAGCATGATATTCACTACACAATGACTTTGGCTTGGAAAAGCGTGGTGCAATTTCGGCAGCATAATAGCGTGACATAAGAACTCATAAAAATGGATGATGAGAGAGAAAGGGGTTTATAATCATATTTACATGACATGGAAAGTAAGGGGGTCATATAGATACATGTCCCAACAATTTTAATTGAATTTATATTCATGATACAAAAGAATTTATTGAATGCAAAAGAGGAGAGATAAATTCCTTTCGAAATTTCGGCATAGTAACGGGTGTACATGGGAGGCATTTAATGAGAGATAGAGGGTTATCCCATCATTCAAACATAAATATGGAAGTATGGGGGAGGTGTGAAACTATACCCCAACATTTATAATTAAAATTAAAAGGGTACAACAATTTAAAGAATATTGGAAAAATGGGAAAGGAAGAAAAAACCTTACCACGTTGTAATCAATCGAGTCGTATGAGAAAAGTTAATAACCACCAAATTAATCACAGAATAACATGAACATAAATATAATAATGATAATATATATATAAAATGGAAGTACACAATACACCACATGCAATAAATAAGTGGTGAACAATGGAAATATCACGAAATTAAAAGTGAGATAAGAAATCCCTTACCTTGTGTCTGACTTGACTCGCATGTTCCTTATTCTTCCTGAATAATAAACTTAAGTCAATTTATACTTAATTAATGACCTTTTTAATGTTTATTATTACTTTTATATCACTTATTACCTTGAAATAACATTTAGTTAATTATTTGAGTTCATATTAGACATTTTGTTGATGTTCAGAATTTGAGTTAAAAATGAATTTGTTATAATT
Organism: Viscum album; assembly: GCA_963277665.1. NCBI lineage: Eukaryota > Viridiplantae > Streptophyta > Magnoliopsida > Santalales > Viscaceae > Viscum > Viscum album. The sequence goes on from OY728150.1 coordinate 661,979,487, forward strand.
ACAATTTGTCCATGTGGTCAAAACTACATTATATCTAGAATGATATTAATGATTTAGATATCATATATATCATATATATCCAGTATATATATATATATATGTATAATATTATATAACATTTGGAGATAATAAATGAAATTCACTATTCATGGAGATGGTAATCCGTACGTACGCATGAACGCTACTTTCATTTCTATTTAATATTTAATGGAATGAAAAATTAATGATAAATAGGTATATTATAATTCTAGTATAATATAATATGATATATATATATATATATATGTTACATAATTTCATTAACTCCATCCTTATATGTTCTATGTATGTTCTGAACGAATCATATCACCTTGAGGGGGCGGTAGTCCGCACTTCCTCAAATGAAATTATCGTGTTTACACATATTGGAAGAAATAAAGGTATGTTTGTAAATAAAAATTACATAAGAATATATAAAACAAAACTATAATATATATAATTTATAAATATAGTTTCATCATAATGGCCACCATGAGAGGCGGTATGAGATAATTGAACAATCATCGCTTCGTGAGGCGTTAGTTTTCCATCCACAGAAACAGTATGTTCTTCACCCATTAGATGGAGGTGTGTGTAATTTTAGTTCGAATAATTATAATAAAAACACCCTAGTATATTGAGGATATTTTTTTTGTTATAAAATAAAATAATAAAAAGATTTTTGGGGTTGGAGAAGTAAAATAAAACAAAATAACTTAAGAGAAGGCGTTACCTTTAAATCAGGTAACTCTATTTGGTTTGAACCAAAAGGGTTTCTTGAAGTGTTTTCTACCTAAGGTAAGACTTCTAGGATGAAGAGAGGGATCTTGAGAGCTTATTGGAGTAGAGGTTTCATGATCCAAAGTCTTGAGAAGTGTGATGAATGAGTTATAAGTGAGGGTTTTTTATATGGGATAGGAGGGGATCTTTAAGAAAGTTTGAAACAATTATTTTATTACAACCTTATCTTCGGTTTCAAAAGGTCAACTATTCGTTAATATAAAATTTAATATGACTCATGGTCAAAATTAAAAATCCATTAATAATTGGACTGGTTTTGGATATTGTTTTAATATTTATAATCCTTTTTATTTAAATCATTTATTAATGAGGAAAAAATTGTATAATTATTGTGTCATAAATAATTTAATTTATTTGATGTCAAAAAATTATAAAAAATACCGTGATGTAGAAAATATTTTTATCTTTCCAAATAATATTTATAGTCGAATAGATATCTTATATAACCCCATCTAAAAATTTATTTACTAAAAGATATTTGTTTTTGGCATTTTTATCTTTACTTTAAATTAATTAATATAAAGTATCATTATTACTCCCATGTGGCACCATGGGGACCCAAATTCAACCCAAGGATTCCCATGGTCAGATATGTATTATCCAATAGGATTAGGACACTTGTTAGTGTAATTTAATAATATTATAATATTATATTTTACCCTTATTTATTATATTTACTCTTTAATCATGGTAAATAAAATATTTACTGAAGTAAATATTTAAAATGTCTAAAAAAAGTCACCTATTTACACAATTTGGACCTAATTATTACAATTATTTAATCCATTTTTCCAAATTCAAAACACAGAAGTGGCAGAAATTAATTTAAAATTAATTCCCACTGTTAAAACAAATAGCGTGTTTTTAAGAAATATTAACTATCAAAAGATTGACACTTGTTTATGTCCAATTTTAAATATGAAATTACATCCAATGACCAACATTAGATTAAATGGTAAAAATATATTCTAATTACACTTTAAAACCAATTAAAAAGATAATATAACCATATAAATAAATTATATTAATAGACACTTTTGAATTAAAATACAGTATTTTTCACTATTCCTTAAAAAATGAACATTATCAGAAAAATACCAAAACTTCATCGAAAGTAAATTTTGGTTTCCTAATTCTAAATAATAATTTTATTTTGTCAAATATAACATATAAAAGTGACAAAAACTATATTTAAAGAGGGTTCACCATTAAAAGGAGGTAAATTGACCTTTTAGTGAATATTAGAGTATTTAGGCTTAAAATCGAATTCTTTACTTATTTTAAGCCTCTAACTTTTATTAGATAAATGTAAACATATTAAACAAACATGTATCATCATATTGTAGTTATTTCTATTCATTCCCTCTAATACAATGGCTAGGCGTTAACTACCATTAAAAATAATAATGTTATATTATTAGTGTGCAACATAAGATTTCAAAGAAACCCATTGTTGTGTATCAGGTACGCCGTCGAACATAGCGTCCCCTTTAAAGTAGAATTAATATTTAATTCACAAATATTAATAAATATGAAAATTTAATATTCTTTATTTTCTTGATATGTTACACCTTACACTTTTATTATCATTTTATATAGGGAATATAAAAAAATTATAAGTAGAGTTCATCGATCTTTGTCTTTGATAAGGAGAGAGGCTTTTCATAGCCTAGAGTTTCTTACTTGGTTAAAATCAAAGGTATTACCATTAATTTAATTATTTTAAAAAATAGATATCCATTTAATTATATTATTCATATATATTTCAGGTGTTGAGTTTACCTATTGACTCTGTTTCTCAAGAATTGTGATCTTTGGCTTTTGGTCCTAATTCTTTGGTTCATGAATGTCAATCTTTAATAATAAATGGGTATAAATTTTTTACAATCGATAGAGTGGTGAAAATGATAACACAACATGATGGAATTATGTTAACCACTACAACGGATTGTTATGCCAATGTATCAGATAGTCGGCCTCAATATGAAGATGTGTATTATTATGGGCTAGTTGATAACATATTGTTATTGGATTACTACTCTCAAGGTAGAGTCACTATGATGAAATGTAAATGGTTTGATTCAATGAGACGACATGGTATATTTATTGATGACTGTGGATTCAGATTTATTGACATGAGTCGATGCCTGCGTACCGATGAACCATACATTTTGGCATAAATGGATAAACAAGTGTTTTATGTGAAAGATCATCTGAGACCCGATTATGGTGTCATTAATTAAGTAATCCCAAACATATTTTTCATGATTTTGGTGATGAAATTTCTACCATTGATGTCCCCATTGGTGTTGGCCAAAATATTGCATTTGATGAATCAAATTGTCCCATTATGAGAGTTGATGTTGAACCTAAAGTAGTGGTCAGTGATATATAGAAGCAACCATATATGTTCACTGTTCATTAAGTTTATATTTACATGATTTTCTCAGGTTAGTATTAATTTAATTACTTTAATTATGTTTCATTTTGGAATGAAATGTTTTTTTTATTTTCTGGTGTCATTTCATTAAATTAGATTTATTTCAATGTACAAAACTTGGTTTAAATCTTGTTTTTAAAAAATGTATAACTTGTTAATGTAATTTTAAAAACTGTGTTAGTAATTTCCTTTTAATTAATTGTACAATTAGTAATTAAAAGAATTAAAATTGGTTCCTCTCATTATTTTTTGATAGATGTAAGTTGTATGCATGATTTGTAAAAACTATTTATAAAAAATTTAAATTTGATTCTTATGTATATTATGTCAAATACTACAGAAGGTCGAAGGAAGCGACTATTTGATCCTAATCGACCGAGGTGTGAGCGTACGTTTCTTTCACTTCCATCAGTGAGTATTATAATTGTAATGTTTTCTTCTACATTACATATAATTCCATGTTAATATTCTTTATCAAAATTTTTAGGGACATTCTGCTCCACCATATTTGACTCATAATATGGTTAGCATGAGTATGAGTGGGGATGATCCTAGACCAAGATGAAGCACCCGTCATACCCATTTCCACACTGACCTACCATCAGACACCCCTTACATCACACCTTTCCATCCTCTAATTGAGTCTTCAAGGACGTTTTTATTCATGCATCCATCATCATCTCAGCTACCCTCTTATTCACATGCCATGTATTTTCCACCTTTAGGGATGATCCCACTGATGCCTCCATCATATCATTTTTTTCTCTTATTCTCATATAATGACTACACCGCCTCCACAAATGTTTCCACCTTTACCATATCCATATCCGATGATGTATCCCCCATCCTACTACCCATATGCTGCCATGTCTACACAGCCTCCAATTCATACCGTCTAGCCAGTATCTGATGAGTCTGTTTTATTATCTTCCACTCTAATGCATGAAGGTCACCCATAGAATGCATTTTTAGAGACACTTCCTATAGAGGCTGCTGAGTCACGATAGCCCACAAATCCATCACAGTCTATTGAGCAATCTGCATATGGTTTTTTGATTATAACAGTTTCAAATTATATCACTTTATTTTTGTCGTGTTGTACCATGAATTAATTCTTTATTCCCCCTATTTTTCTTATTCAGTGAGATATTATTCTAGGAAATGTGGGCGCACTCGGATTATGGATGTTTGGAATCACCAGAAACAACTAATCATGGATTAAAATCGACAAAATCAGATGGTAGGTCCAACTGCAACGCAGTGTAGAATTTTCATGGCCACTTTGGCCAATTATCATGATATCATTACAATGGAACCAGTGTCATGGAGACGTATCAATAAAGATATTAAAGACAAAGCATGGGAGAAAATATGGGTAAGAAAATTATATAAATTCATATCTATATTATTGGTGTATTTAAATGAAATAACATGTTCATTGCAGATTCAGTTTAACTTTCCTGAAGGATAAGCTACTAAGACAGCAAGGTTTATGGATGTTGGGGAGTTCTGGCGCTTATACAAGAATTAGTTGTATGTTGGTTGGAAGAGAAGGGTTGTTACTAACTTAGAGGGGGTACCCATATTCCCTAACTATCCAAAAAGTCAATATGAAAAGATGATTTCACATTAGAAGACTACCAAGTTTAAGGTAATATCAATCTTTAATGGTTGACATATAAAATTTAATTCTTATTACCTATATTGGAATTTTCTTAGGAAGTGTCAGAGAAAAACATAAATAATAAGGATTCAATGACATATTTGCACACATTGGGGTGCACTATAATGCCCGATCATGAAAAGCACTAGGTACTTTAACCGAGTATTGTGATGTTATACAGGATGTTCTACTGAAAATATTATTGAATAGACATAAGCTAGATTTGTGCATTTATCATATATGGTGCTAATCTATATTTGTGAATTTCTCATTTGTAGCAAGTTAAATTGGGCATCGAAGGTCCTGTACCTCGTGCCAAATTATTTTTCTCCAGTAGAAAGAAAAAGGATGGAAGTGCATTAAATGCACAAACATAAGATAAAATTGTAAGGTTTTTTATTTATATTTTAAATATTTATACAAAATTAATAATTTAATATGTTTATAATTTCAAAAGTCTTCCTTGGAGGCCCTCGATGGTAAGGAAGATGACAACTTCGGTCCACATGATCATTTAAGTCAAGTATTAGGTGAGGAGCACCCAGGGAGAGTACGATGTCAACCAGGGAAAAACATCATCCCCTCTAAGTATTGGTCGTCATCAGGCTCCTCTCAAGACTCCCAGACATCTGAGCTGAAAATCGATCATGTTGAAGTTTCTAAGGCAAAGAAAATAGTTTTATAGGAGCATGAACGAAGTAAGCTGATAAACAAACATTTCATGAATGATATGGAAGTTTTGAGTCAGTAACTTCCATCAGAAGTTGTTGCTACTTTTGAATCATATATGGTGTCAATGAAATCTTTAAATTATGCATCGGGTGATACCAATGAGGGTCTTAGTGGCAACGAAGGTGGTGGCGATAGAGCTGTTGGTGGTGAGGATGTTGCTGATGCGGTTGTTAGTGATGAGGCTACTGACGATGTTGTTGCTGATGATGATGTTGATGATTATGGGCATAGACATGGGGATGAAGATGTTAGTGATGGAGGAGATATTAATCCCCTCCATTTTTGACTTAGTAGGTATACTTATGTATGTACTTTAAGAACTTGAATTGAATTTTTGTATGGATGAGAATGGTTAATTTGTTTTCTTCTGAAAAGTTCTGCATAAATTTTCACATGCATTTACATAAAGATAACATTAGAATCTTTAGTCATGCATATGGGTAAGAGATTCCCTTACTACCATATAATACTTAGCTCTAAATGATATCCCATATAGTGACATTGGATTCCATTTATTATCTCTTTATTTTTTATAAATTATTGAATTGACAAGTCTAAATTAATGTAGGTAAAAAAGGAATATATTCCTCAGTTGTTATTTCTAAAATTTTCATTTTGTGAAATCTAAAGTTGTTATATTGATTGACCTGGTTGGGTTTTTTGAGATCCCAAGTCCTTGAATAATATGGTATATTCTAGAGATTTTTTTGGGTTTATAGGTATCTTTGTAAGAAGGGTGCAGGGGGGTGGGTGCAGGGGGAGGGGGGCTGGGTGTAGGGGGTGGGGCTGGGTGTGGGGGGGCTGGGTGCAGGGGGTAGTGGGGGTGCAGGTGGGGGGGGGGGGGGGGGCAGTGGGTTTCCCACTACTAGGAGATTCAGTGAGAAAGGAAATAAAAACATTTCTAGTGAAAATCACGTAATCCATATGTATATTTTCCTATCAATTTTTGTGCAGATGGATTTTTGTTGGTTAATTGTGAATTTTTGAGCTACTTGAGCATTCATCAATTGTTTGTTTGTATGCCCCTCTTATCCCCCCACTCCCTGCATTTTTGTTCTATTTGAATGTTGATACAAATTTTTAGGTCATGTTTGTAAGTTTTCATTGAATGGGATAGAATGATCACTAATGGAACCTTATGTAATGAAATGACATGTAAAGAAATTGAATTGAATGCTCAATTTTATGGTAGTTTCATGATAGAAAGGATTGGACTTACCCTATCATTATATAAAATTTATCATAAAGTAAAATATAGAACATGTTATATGATGCCTTTATTATCTTTCCAAGATGATTTTATTTTATCCACCTTTCCAATACAATCCTATGATCAATATTAATAAAGTTAGGCTGGATCACTGCATTCTTGCATGCAATCTTGCATTTGTTTTACTCTCCATTGAGGTTTTCTTGGTTTATGAAGTTACACAAGATATTGTTTAAAATAATTCCAAATCAGATGTAATCCCACACTTTGTGTAAAACATAGAACAAGTTATAAGCTCATGTATGACTGAAATATTGTGACGGTTCATTTGATCTTGTCAATGCCCTCAAACATGATGTTCGTGATGGACAACTGAGCTTTAGAGAAAAAAAAGTATGCAAGGTAATTCTTTATATATAACCATGGTTTCTTTTTTTCATTTTGGTGTTTTTTGGCTACACAACTCAATGTTCATGGAAATGTTATAAGCTCATGTATGACTGGATCTTTGAATGTGTTTGGTTTTATGACGTTATTTGCAGCTGGGTTGCAGGTATGGGATTCCATGGATCTTTTATTTCCTGAAAGTATGTTTCACTAAGGTGTGTTTTTTTTGTATGTTTTCAAAGAATTATCATGGTTGTTTTCTGTATATGATTTTATTTAGTAATCTATGTGTGTATATTGTTTAAAATACAATTAATATTACATTCAAACTCCTCATATAACAATAAAAGAAACACCTTTCAATTTGTATTCAAATGAATGTGTATGCATAATGAACTCTACAACCAGTTTAAACTATGGAAATGAATTATGCATACAGTTTAAACACCTCTTAATTTGTATTCGAATCATATTAATTCTATTCTGTACATGTGCAGGGAAACAAGAAAACAAGGGTGTGATGATATCAATATATATGACTATGTCATGCAAGATTTTCTTAAAAAAGGAAAAGATGACCATTTTTTTGGCATTACAACTTGTGAGAGCAAAAATATTAGGCAGTTATTACTCCTATATTATTTAATATTTGAATTTCTATAACCTAAAACATCTAATAATTTTCCCAATCCTATTATGCAGGTTCTGTTACTTTTAGTAGTAGCATTAAACACAAGGAAATTGATGATCAATCCCAATATTCCAATATTTGACACCATCAAAAACAGGTTCAAATACATATTTACATTATTATCACTAGAATAAGACTAGAAGTGGTTAATTATAATTTATTACATTAGAATTGATTCTACTATAACCTTTATATTAGGAGTGATTACACTAGCAGCCCATACTAACAACGATGTTTACGCTGGAAAATTTTACATATTTACACATTTGGATTCATTAGTAGCAACATTACACTAGCATTTCTTACAGGAGTAGTATTTAGACGAGCAATGTTTATACTAACATTATTACAATAGAAGTTCTTACACTATTAGTTCTTAGAACAACAATGCTTACATTGGAACTGTTCATAGCAACATTACCGGTACAAACACCTTTTCATAATGCATATGTCTTGGAAATACAAGGGTGAAAAATCTGGGAAACATGGGAAGAATCCTGTTGAATCTTTGTCTGCAATGATACTAGCAACCCACTCACTGGTGATGGGGAAGAGGATAGGGGGTATGCCAGGGAGGGTGTGTGTGTGTGTGGGGGGGGGGGGGCTGGTGCTGGGGAATAGGTCAGGGGTTTGTGTTATGGGAAGGGGGTGAGGGGGTTTGCTGGGTGGGGGGGGGGGGTCTGGGGAAGAGGGCAGGGGTGTGTGCAAGAGGGGGAGGGGGGGGGGGTGTGGGGGTGCAGGGGGGGGTGTCCCTATTTGTGCAGGGAGGGGGCAGGGTGCAGGGAGAGGGGGGCTGTCTAGGAGGGGGTGCCAAGGGGGGGGGGTGTGCAAGTGGGTTCTGTCTAGAAGGGAGAGTGGGGGTGTGAGAAGGGGAAGGGGATGTGCTGGGGGGGGGGGGTCTTTCCAGGGGGGAAGGGGGTGTGCTGGGTGTGGGGGGGGGGTTACAAGTATTCAAGGGGGGATGGTTATGGGGAATTGTAGGGGGTAGGGGGTGTGCAAGGGGGGAGGGGGTGTGCTGGGGGGGGTCTGTCCAGGGGGGAAGGACCCATTAGGCATTGAAACTCGAGCAAAACTAATTATATACCATTAATAGGAAGAGTGATTCTTAATTAATATGATTCTACTATTTGAAAATATCATTTTGAATCTTGGATATGTTTCTCCCTTGCTTTCAGGAACATGATTGGACCCATGAGGTGTTGTGGTTCTTATATGTTGGACGGTGGCTTGTTTAATCATAGGAGACAGGTATGTTGTGGTTGAGTTTTTATTTTATTTTATTTATCGCATCAGACACTTAGGACTTTTACCACTTTCTATAGACAGAGGGTACTTATATTCTACGAAGGGGGCTAGAAGGGCACTGGAGGTGTTTACGTGGTTTTCTTTGTAGGGGAGGAAGATCGGGGTAGTTGAGGGATTGATAGTGTGTTACATTTTTGTCTGATTTTACTATGTTACTTCTGTTTATTTTCTTTTCCTTCGGCATGGATTTCTGACATATAGATGGGTCATGCCGAAATTTTATTTATTTTCTGCTGCTATTTTAATTAATTGTTTGTGGGGGAAATTGTTCCTGAGTGGTGATTCCTTGATGCCCGAACACTTGTTCCTGCCCGTGGGTGTAGCCCATCCACCTTAGTTTATCCTAGTATTCCTATATCAGAGTCTATGTCTGAACCATGGGAAGGCCTAGGAAACAAGGATAATTAGGGAGGGATTGAGAATGTCTAGAAATTAATTATGAATTCCCATGAATAAGGATCTAGAACATTGGAATTTATAATGAGCAGATATGGGAGACTATGCAATATATATTGATTCTAAAAATGCTATGGGTATAAAAGGTGGTGAAATGATAAGGCGTTGGGATTAATAAATGGAAATTCACATTCATAACCAATTTGATAATGTAATATCAGATCATGAGCTACTATACATTGTTAGAGTTGATGATTAGACTCCATCCCAATGCAACTATAGAAATACCTTGGTGGTAAAAATACTCTATCCTACACTATATAGTTTAGTTTGAAATTCCTAGTAAAACCTTCATTGAACTCATGGAAGGGCTCAAGATTTGTTAAAAGATTGCAACTGGGGGTAAGATAGTTATTCCCTTATCACATACCCTAAGTGGAGTGCCACACAACCCTAAATAAAACAATATCCCCAAAAGAAATACCTGAGACTGTCTTAAGTTGCCTTAGTTCTCTGATACAAAGTCAGGAACATGGTGAATCTTCCCACCGATTCTTCTATGAAGATTTCATTCATTCTTAGAGCCACCCCACATAGTTTTGTTTTTTCAGGGAATTCCAATCATATGGAAAAGGACCAGTAAATTCCTCATGATAATCGGGTTCTTTGGATTGACTTGTCAATCTCTACAGGAAAAAACTAAATGCCACTTTTAATACTTTCAACTTTCAAACATATCGCGCCCGAAAGTAGGGTGATTAACCCCTTGTTCGAGACACCAAACACATATCAATATCTCCAAATCATGAATATCATTTCATTATGAAATTCTTCCATGTATACCTTCACCCTCGGTCCTCTTCCAATACTTCTTCTTTATGTTAACACATCGAATACACTCTTCATATATAAATTTTCAACAAATCTTTATACAATAGATCTTCATGCCATTATTCTTAAAAAATCCCACGCCTCTTTAATCAAACATAACTCATTCATACCTCATATATTTTCCACAAATCCAACCAATCAAGCCTTGGTTGCAATAATCCCCCCTTTGGATGATCCTATTTTTGAATTAGTTTCCTCTCATAGAGAGGTTATTGGCCCTATTCCTCCCATTAAAGAGAAGGTGAAAAATATTATCTTATGAGATGATATAGTAAATGTGTCTCATCCAGCATATGAGGTAATTTCTTTTAAAGATTCTCTATCAAGGTTCATCTCTGATGAACAGATTGGAGAAGCATCCAAGAATAGTAAATATAAATGATTGTGATGCTTTGTCATTAAAAATTTATTTAGGAATTTTTTAATATGAACTTTTTTCTTCTTTAAACAATTTGGCCAGCTCTGCTTATGTTTTAACTGGTGAAAACAATTCATTGTGGTTCCATTGTTTTTTCATTCTAGTTTTAATTGTTTCACAGTGGTTTCACAGGGGGGGCTGGGTGCAGGGGGGTAGTGGGTCCTGAGTGCAGGGGGGAGGGGGTTCTGGGTGCATGTGGTACTGAGGGTGCAGGTGGGTGGGGGGGTGTCCAGGGGGGTCCAGTGGGGGGGGGGGGGAAGGGTGCAGGGGGTAGTGGGGTTGGGTGCAGGGGGGAGGGGGTTCTAGGTGCAGGTGGTACTGGGGGTGTAGGGGGGGTGTCTAGGAGGGGGGGGGGGGGGGTCCGGGGGGGGGGGGTTCAGGGGGTCCAGTGGGGTCCAGTGGGGGTGGGGTGGGTGCAGGGGGGCGGGGGTTCTGGGTGCAAGTGGTACTGGGGGTGCAGGGGGGTGCTCGGGGGGGGGGGGGGGCAGTGGGGGTGCAGGTGGTGGGGGGAGGGGGTCCGGGGGGGGGGGGGGGGTTTCCAGGGGGTCTAGTGGGGGGGGGGGGGGGGGCTGGGTGCAGAGGGTAGTGGGTCTGGGTGCAGGGGGGATGGGGGGATGGGTGTAGGGTGGGAGGGGATTTTGGGTGCAGGTGGTACTGGGGGTGCATGGGGGGTGTGTAGGTGGGGGGGTGCAGGTGGTGGTGGTGGTGGTGGTGGTGGTGGTGGGGGGGGGGGGTTCCAGGGTGGTGTGCAGTGGGGGTGGGGGGGTGGGGTGCAGGGGGTAGTGGGGATGGGTGTAGGGGGGGCTCAGTGCATGGGGTTGTGGTGTTGGGTGTTGGGGGGGGGTTCTAGGTGAAGGTGGTATTGAGGGTGCAGGGGGGGTCTGGGGGGCTGGGTGCAGGGGGTAGTGGGGTAGGGTGCAGGGGGGAGGGGGTTCTAGGTGCAGGTGGTACTGGGGGTGCAGGGGGTTTCCAGGAGGGGGGGGGGGGGCACTGGGGGTGCATGTGGGGGGGGGGGGGGTCCAGGGGGTGTCCAGTGGGGGTGTCTAGTGGGAGGGGGGGGGGGGGGGGGCTGGGTGCAGGGGGTAGTGGGGCTGGGTGCGGGGGGGGGGGGGGTTCTGGGTGCAGGTGGTACTGGGGGTGTTGGGGGGACAACTTCTGTTACTTGGAAAAACCTCTATACCCATGGTTTCAAAACCGTGGGTAAATATGCTACTACAAAACTCTCTATACCCACAGTTCTTAAACCATGGGTAAATATGCTTCTATAGAACCCTCGATACCCACAGTTAACTTAACCATGGGTATCTAATTTCTGTTGTATAATGTGTACCTACAGTTCTGTAAACCGTGGGCATAGATGTATACCTAGGGTTTACCAAAACCATGGGGAATTTGAAATTTCAGTGGGATATACCCACGGTTTCTATAAAACCGTGGGTATAGGGCATTCCCAATTCCTCAAGAGCCCACGGTTCATCAAACCGTGGGTATAGGGAAATTTTCCAGTAGTGTATAGAACACCTCCCGAAGAGATTGAAATCTTCCCCCTCTATGATAATTTTCATGGCTCGTAGAGGCTCTCTCCCTTCCATCTAGAGGTAATCCCCACAGGGAAAATTTGTGTAATGGGAAACCCCTAAAGTAGGATTGAAACTTAACTATGATGGATCATGTTAGCATGGTATCTTGTGGAGAGGTGGTGTGGTTTGTGATTCTTTAGGCTCAATGGTGGTAGCTTTCTTGACGACTTATAGCTAGGGGGACTCCCTATTGGTGGAGTTTTGTGTGTTACTTAATGATATCTAGTTCTTCCTTAATAGAAACCTATTTCTGGTGTTAGTGGGAATGGATTCTCTGATTTTTCACAATTTATTTCATGCACATTCCTCAATTTATTGGAACATTATCTACTACATGTGGAAATGTATTCTCCTTCTGAACAACCAGGTGGAAGCGAGACAAATATAGAAAAAAGGTAATACTTTTTTGGATTTTCTTGCTTCATGGGTTTCTCAATATGCTGTTTTTATTTCTTTTACTAGCTTGGTCACCAGTACTCCTACATGCACTGGAATTGTTAGGGATGATGCTATTGGTTTACATTATTTTTTTCCTCCTTAACTTAGTTGGGTATGTAGTCCCTATCCCTATAATAAAAATATTTACTTTTTATGATGATGAAAATATATTCCTTTAAAAATGACCTCTAAAGGTTTTAAAGTAATCTTCAATTAAAATAATGGTGTTGATGGTGGGAAATTTGTTTCAAACTGTACATGTTAAAATAATTATTACTTTAATATTTTTGGTAAAATCAAAAAAGAATTACTTTTGAGAAATACAAGATGATTCAATTTTAAAATTGCTATAAAAATATAAAAATGGGTAAAATCTATTTAATAAATTTTTTATAGAATGTTCAAACATTTTTTGAAAACATTTTTAGAAAATATGGTTTTTGAAGAAAAAGGGTTTTCAACTGAAAAGATGTTTTTTCTTAAAACATTCTTTTTGAACTCTTGAGTACATAAAGAGAGGATGATGAAGGGAAAACATGTATTATAATGATATAACCATAAGATAAGAAAAATCATGAGTTTCTTGAGATTTTTATAATAAAATTCTATTAATGTAAACATAATGATAAATAATCTCGATAAACGATGAGATTATAACATAAAATATTTACCACTTTGGTAACTTTGAAACATAAAACACATGAAATAATATCATTAAATTAAACATAAAATATCACAAGGATAAATAAATTCATGATATTATATGTTAAAGGTATATATATACACCTATTATAATAATATGGGTGTATAGCATAATTAATTGTCTCAAAGAAGTCAAATAGAGACAAAAATCCCTTATTGATTTGGTAATTTTTGAACTATAAACCCAATGAAATAGAAATCATAAAATGGATATATAAATAACTATAATATTAAGGTTAATAATCATAATATACATTCTTGGTCATTATATACACCATATATAATAAACACATGGTGAATATGGAATTTTCCTCACTGAAAATAAAAGTGAGACGAAAATTCCTTATTGTAAGTCTCGAATTACTTCACACTCATTTGAAACTCATGTATAATAAATATAATTTTATTATAAATATATTTCAAAACCATAATTATATATATTTTATACCATAAATTATTTTCTTATGTCCTATTATTACCCTATTATTTAAAATTCCATGTTCATGTCACATTTCGAGTATTAACTACTTTGTTTTTCGTATATGTCTTGATTTGTTATTTTTGGTCCACTTAACTTTGATTATGTTTACATAACCTAAAGAATAATGATAATAAAAAAAATTATCATATATTTAAATTTATTATACTTTTATTACCAATCATGAAATATTTTTTTGATAAATGAAGTATGTTACGATCATGGAGATGGTAGGCCGTACATATGCATGAGTAACAATTCCATTTTTAAATGATCATTATGGAAAGAAGGTAATTAATGTATTATATTTACATAATGATCATAATATAATCAATACCATATGATTTCATTAAATATATTTATACATATATTCTATGTTGTGTGGTGAAAAAAAGAGAGTCACATCACATTGTGATGGCGGTAGTCCACACGTACATGAATGACACTATCATCTTTCATTGAGTGAATAGGTAAGAAATAAAATGATATATTATATTTTAATAATGATAAATATATCATTAATATCATATTTATGTCATGTATAAAACATATATTTATCGTTATTATCTTCCATGAAAAGCATTAGTGAAAAATGAATCACATCATTTTGCGAGAAGGTAGTCTTCCATACACACGAACGTCATTATCGTATTCCCACAAAATGAAATCATGAAGGTATTTATGAAATAATATTTTCAAAAGCATAATAATATCATAAATATAATATATAAATAATAAATCCATCATTATTTCCAACCTTTAGAAGTAGTAATGAATAAATGAATGATATTGGTTCGTGAGGTGATAGTCTGCTGTGCACATGAATGATTATTTCATAACTCATTTGATGGAAGTGTATATGGTTTTAGGTCATTCCCTTAACATAACAACATATCAGTATATGTAATATATAGAGGTTATTATATCATAATGTTATAATAATAATTGATGTAGGTGGATGAATAAATAAAACAAAAATACATGTTGATAAATGTCACCTCTTCTTCGGCTATCCTCCTTAGGTTTCCACCAAAAGCCTTACTAGGTTTGATTTCTGTCCAAAATAAGGCTTCTAGGATGATAGGTATGAACATGGGAAGTGATTTTTGTAGGGATTAGCAAAAGAAAAATGGTTTTAAGGTGTGAATAGGAGAAGAGAAGGGGTGTCCATTTATATGTGAGGTGAGTGACCACTACAAAAAACTGGGATTTAGCAACATTTTTCGAAAACATAGTTAATTTTTATATTTATCAACATTTGCTAAAAGCATCACTAATTTAACGACATTTCCTAAAAATATAACTAATTTAGACATATTTTTTAATTAGACGTTGCTAAATTAGCAAGGTTTCCTGAAAAACGTCATTAAATTTGAGATGTTTTCAGTAAATGTCACTAATTTAGCCATGTTTATAAGGAAACATCACTAATTTTTCCATGTTTTTTAAGAAACATCACTAATTTAGTGATATTTTTGGAAATATTTTCTAATTTAGCCATGTTTTTAAGTAAACATCACCAAATTAACCAAGTATTTAAGTAAACGTTGCAAATTTAACCACATTATTAAGGAAACGTCGCTAATTTAGCCATGTTTTTAAGGAAACATTGCTAAATTAAAGATATTTTTTCTATAAACATTGCTAAAAATATATATTTATACAGTTCATTTCCCCACATCGATGTAAATATTTATATATAAACAGACACATATATATAAACACACACACACACATATATACATATAAACACACACACACACACATAAATTTATATAAATATATATATAGAAACACACACACACACACACATATTTTAAATTTAGTCTTGTTTTTAAGAAACATTTCCTATTTTAGTGACATTTTTACCAGTGTTTTAAAATGTGGAAAATTATATATATATATATATATATAAAATTATATATATATATATATAAAATTATATAAAATTATATATACATATACATATATATTTATACACACACACACACACACATATAAACATATATATATATATATATATATATATATATATATATATATATATATATATATATATATAAACAGACACACACACACACACACACTCACACATATATATATATAAACACACACACACACACATATATATAAAATATAAGCATATATATTAATATAGACATTTGATATATATAAAATATAAAGATATAATATTTATAAACATATATATAAACATATATAAATATATATATATAAACATATATGAAAACATATATATAAACATATATATGTATATATAATATATATAAACATAAAATATAACCATAAAATATAACCATATATATAATATAAAATATGAATATGTGTGTATATATATATATATTAATATATGTATAATTAATTGTGAAATATTGAAATATGTAAATATAGAACATAATGCAATTAAATATTTTAAATTTAGTCATGTTTTTAAGAAAAAGTGACTATTTTAGTGACATTTTTACCATTATTTTTAAAAAGGATAATTATATATATATATATGAAATTATATATATGTGTACAAACACATATATATTTATAGACACACACACACATAAACACACACAAACACACACATATATATAATATAAATGTATATATATATAATATAAATGTATATATACAATATAAATATAAATATATATATATATAATATAAACATATAAATAAACAATATATATATATATATATAAAATATAAACCTAAAATATGGACACATATATATAAACACACACACACACACATATATATATTATAAAATATAAACATATATGTAAAATATAAACATATATATACACAATATAATATAAATAAATATATATATACAATACAATATAAACATATATATATATATATATAGACACACACACAATATAATATAAACACACACACACATATATATATAATCATAAAATATAAAGTATAAAATATAAACACATATAAATAAATATATATAATATATTAATTTTTTAAATACTGAAATATATTTATATATATTTATAAATATGACATAATAAATTTTTCTATTAAATATCAGAATAAGTGAGTTGGTCCTATACTTCCTTGTGAACCAAGAGGTGCAAGGATCGACATTAGGTGGAGGCTTAATTTTTTACATTTGAGTGCAACTTATTCTTTTTCATGTATGTGGATGCTAGTTTTTAGGGAATGAGGGGGTATGGGAGTGGACATATAAGAGGGGGAGTACAAAAGGGGTTGTTGGGGTGGAGTAGGTACATGGGAAGAAAATATTGTATGAGAGAGGGGGGAGCAGGTAGAGTAGGGGGCATGGTAGAGACATTGTACAGGAGGGGGGGGGCACTGTATGGGAGGTGTTGGCGGGAGTGGGTGGGGTGGGGTTGTAAGTTTTTTTAAATAAAAATTAATAAAATTTATGAATTAAAAAAACCAATGTTTTGTAGAAATTTTGAGAAATGAATTGTGATTTACCATCATTTATAAAAAACATCGATAAATGAGGTGTTACTAATTTAAAGATGTTTATAAACATCGATAATTTGGATACATTTATAAACATCACTAATTTGGAGGTGTTCATATACATAATTAATTATCAATGTTTATAAATGAAACCAAATGAAGTGTGATTTAAAAATATTTTTTTATAAATACTGGTAAATGAATTAGCAAAGTTTATAAATGTCACTAGCACAAAAATGTGTTAAACTTCATCAATGATAACATAAAACAAATTTTCAACAAATACTTTATATGTTTTGAGGTCATAAATACTACCCAATTTATACTATAAATTTTAATTATCTCTTTATCCAAACTAAATACCATTTTCTCAACATCAGAAACATATTAAGGGTGTTCTTCCCTTAATCGAAATATTACCTTTCCATTAAATCAGTTTTCTAGTCTATCATTACCATTTAACATAATTTTGAAAATCCGTAATTAAATACTTATACTAAAAAATAATTATATATTTCTTGATTCTAATAACATAATCCTTGAATTCCAATACATAAATACTTCAATCATCCCACTTCCTTATCAAACCATTAACTAGGCTAGTCTTATTTTTCACTTGACACTTCTTTTCTTTCATATGTCGTTTGTAGTATCTTCATCATCATACAAACTTATTGATTCCCTTCATGATATTTCCCTTTAAGACATAGATTTTCATAACTCTCATACTTTCCACATTTAAAACATTAATCCATTGATAATACCTTTGGGGTACTAATATTCTTATCCATTGTGTTAACTAAGATTTTAAATTTCCATCAATAATTTCTTACTCTATGCCCTTGGCCTACATATATAAAACATCTTCTAATTCTATTAATACATTCACTTGAGCACTTCTTACCACATTCTTAACATATAGGAAACTGAATTTTCTTTCTTCCATGGTCTCCACTACCCAAAATCTCAGTAAAATATATCATTCTATTATTTGGTGAGTCCGTGATTTGGTTAAAGTGTACATTAATAATCATGTTATGTGATAATTGATTAGGTATAATCACAAAACCCTTCACTCCATTCATCCTCCCATTTGGCTACTCATCAGCAAGTTTTCCATCATGTTCAATGTTATCCCAGTTCCTTCTAGTTCCCACCATTGACTAATGTCTAAAATAATAGTTTTAGAAACACTAATCATAGTGGAGAACCATATAATCATGAAAATTCACTTATAGTATGTCTAAATAATGAAAAGTTATTTAATCTATGACACCTTAGGTTTATTATAGGTCATTCATAGTCATCATATATTTAAATCATTTATTATGATTTGTATATATTTTGTGAATTTCCAAAGCATATCCCTTGAGAGTGTCAAACCAATTATGAATCAAGTCCCATTTTTGTACACCAGGTGGTGATCAAGTCTAACTCAATGTTCCCATTTCAGAGTTATCGCCCCTACTAACCTATGTGCCAGATTCATATCCCCTTATAGTATCCAGAAAAGGATGTAATTGATTAGAAACCACTCTCTTTGTACTTTACCAAATTTCAATTATATGTTTCTATACTTTGACTCAAACATATAATTATCCTTAGAGACATCCCTAGGAATATCCTTAGAAATATCCCTATGGATCTCAATAAATTTTTCTCATCCTAGTTTCCAAAGGTTAACTAAACCTTTCATCTGATATAAAGTATAGTGATCTAGGATTCTCATACATGGATATTACATCTTTTTAGATGAATATTCAATACATTTCATAAACACATATCGAAGGACCATAATAGTTTAGTGCCTTTGGTAACATGGAATATAATACTCTAACATGGTGAAGGGTATTCAATGTTTCCTAAAAGGATGATCCCATTTAGTACTCTTCTTTGATAAACCCCAAATAAAACCTTTCTACATAACCTAGTGAAAGGAAACATAATGAATGGTGATATCATATTCTCAATAATTTTAAACAAGAAAAATACGTAATCATAACATGAGAATAAGGGTATGAGAATGCGAGAATAACATATGAAAACTATACCCTGCATATCAAAGATCATAAAACAGAGTCATAAAATAAATATTGGTATTTTATAAGAAATGAATCATAAGGAAATCAAGGAACATGATCCATGAGAGCATAACATTTGAATAATATATATATATATATGGTGTATACACATAAGCATAATAAGTATTATTTCAAGGCTACCAACTAAGACATTCATAACATGTAAGGCTTGGGATAACCACTCATGAACCTACCTTGGGCATGGCCTAACCACCCATGTACCCTCGTTTCGGGGCTTGGGCTAACCACCCATGTACCATTAGATCTCATAGAACATTTATCATTACCCAATACATTGGAGGGAGATGTAGGTCACACCCCTCATATAATCCAAATATTAATGTTCCATAAGATTATAAAACATTCATCATATCAGAATCCATGGAAAGAAATGGGTTTTATAAAACATTTTATCATAGCATAACCCATGGAAAATATATGGGTTTCATAAAAATTTCATCATATCATAACATAGTTAAAATAGACAAGTTTCATAATCATTTCATCATCTCATCAAAGCATAACCCATGGAAAAAGAAACGAGTTTCATAAGTATATTTTCATGGTATAAATCATGGAATAGAAATGGTTTTCATAAAAAAATTCCATCATAATAAATTCATATAAATAATAATAATGTTATCATTAGTTTATATCCCATGTAAAGCATAAGTTACATCAAAGGATTTCATCTTATATAGAAAATGTTTTGGAAGGATAAATCACTTGGAACATTTCATGAAGTATAAAACATTTAATTGAAAATAAAATTTAAAAATTAATAAAATATAAGCTTGAAAACTTATAAAGGAATATTTAAAAATCATTCAAAACATTTATTTAGGAAAATATCCTTTCCACTTTGAACACACTTTATAAAATAGAAAACATTGTGAAAATACTTTTCTCTAAAAATAAACTCGAAAAATTATAAAAGAACATTTAAAAATATTTTAAATCATTTCCTAATGAAAATATCCTTTCTAATTTTATTTTTTTAAAACATAAAACATTTTGAAACTCATTTTCTTTGAAAATAATCTTGAAAACATATAAAGGAGGATTTAAAAATCCTTTAAAACATTTATTGAGGAAAATATCATTTCCAAATTGAAAAAACAATTTAAAACATAAAACAATTTGAAAATCATTTAATTTTAAATTAACCTTGATAATTATAATGTAAAAATTAAGAAAAATAATTTTAATGATTTTGGGAAATTCTATTCATTCTGTACATGTTAAAATAATGATTCCTCTCACATTTTTGATAAAATCCAAATGGGAACTATTTTTGAAAATGAAAGAAAGATTTTTTTTTGTAATAAGTCAAAAATGTGTAAAAATTTATTTAATAAATTATTTAATGAATGTTAAAAACACTTTTTAAAAACATTTTAAGAAATCATGTTTTTGGAATAAAAAGTGTTTTTGACCTAAAAATTGATTTTTTCTGAAAAACTTTATTTTTTGAAATCATGAATACATAAAGAGAATAAAATTAATAGAAAAAATGTTTTCTGAAGAAATAATATGAGTAGAATAATATTCATTATTTTATTGAGATATGGATAATAATATTCTATAATCAGAAACATATTCATAAATAATCTTGATAAATGATGAGATTATAACATAAAATGTTTACCACTTTTGTAACTTTGAAATGTAATCCACATGAATAAATATAATTAAATGAAACTTAAAATATAACTAGGATAAATAAAATCATGATATTAAAATGAATTGGTTTTTATATACACCTCATACAATAAGATAGGGTCATAACATAATCATATGTCTCCAAGATGGAAAATTGAGACAAAAACCCCTTACCAATTTGGTAACTTTTGAACAATAAATACCTTGAAAGATACATCATAAAGTGGATGTATAAATCACCATAATATTCAGGATAATAATTAGAAAATACATTCCTGAAAATTATATATACCACATAAAAGAAACACATGGTGAATATGGCATTGGTCTCACAGAAAATAAAAGTGAGACCAAAATCCCTTACCGTAACTCTTGAATTCTTTTGAACACATTCAATAATCATGTATAATAAATACATGTTTACTATAAATATATTAAAGAACCATAATTATATATATCATACCATATATGATTCAATTATGTCTATTTATTACCCTTTTATTAATAATTCTATGTTAAATTCATATCCTAGGTAATATCTGCTTTGTTTTTCATATATGTCTAGATTTTTTATTTTTGGTCCTCTTACTTTGATAATAGTTCCATAAAATCTATAATAATAATCATAGTAAAATTATAATGTTTATACATCAATTATAATTTTAAGACTAATCATGAAATATGTATTGAATTAATGAAGTACGTTAAGATTATGGAGATGGTAGGCCGTACATACACATGAGTAACATTACTATTTTTCAACGATCATTATGGAAAGAAGTTAAGTAGTATAATATAATTAAATAATTATTATAATATCACAAATACCATATTATTTATTTAAATATACTTATATATATAATCCATGTGGTGTGGTGATGAAAATAGATTCACATCGCTTTGTGAAGGCGGTAGTCCACACGTATACGAACGATGTTATCATATTTCAGTGAGTGAAAAGGTAAGAAACAAAATGATATATTATATTTTTATAATGATAAATATTCCATAAATATCTTAGTTATTTCACTTATATCACATATATTTATGATTATTATCTTCCATTTAAAGAATTAGTGAAAAACAAATCACTTCACTTCATGAGGTGGTAGTCTTTCGTACACACGAGTGACATTATCATACTCATAGAAAATAGAAAGCATGCAGGTTTGTGTGATATAATAACTCAAAAAGGTTAATAATATAAAAAATATCATATATAAAAAATAAATCCATCATTAGGTCCAACCTTGATAAGTGGTAATTGATAAATTAATGACATTAGTTCACAAGGCAGTAGTCCACCGTACAAACAAACGATGATTTCGTAACCGATTTGATGGAAGTGGAGATGGTTTTAGGTAATTAACTTAACATAAAAGAATATAATTATATCGGATATATTGAGTTTTTTATATCATCATGCAATAATAATAATTTAATTATGTGGATGAAGAAATAAAACAAAAATTCTCATTGATGAACATTACCTCTTCTTCATGTATCCTCTGCAGGATTGCACTGAAGGCCTTCTAAGGTTGGAATTATGACCAAAGCAAGGCTTTTAGGATGATAGGAGTGAATATTTTAAGGGATTTGGATAGGTCCTGGATGATCCAAAAGGGTTTTATGGTGTGAATAGGAGAGGATAAGGGGTAACCTTTTATAAGTGAGGTGAGTGGCACACTTGTAAGTTTTTGAAAGAAATATTTCCACCAATGTTTCCTTTAATGTCAAAATGATCCAATAATGGACCATTCTGAATAAAATAAGGGATAAGGTCTAAATATGGCCATAAAATTGGGTTTATTAAAAATTTTGGGTTGTCTTTAACACTTTTTTTAGTTTAACCCCCCTTGATAAAAACATTTTTACATTAACCGCAATAAATAATATTTACTGCTTTTACTATTCATTTTGATAAAAAAATAAGTTGAAATTATTAGATGACATAAATTATTCTGATCCCAAATATGGAGTCAATTTTTTTAAATACCACTCACATTAGTAGAAAATTTTAATTTAAAATTAATCCCATAGATGCGATGAGAAAGTGTGTTTTTAAATAGAAAATTTTCAAACATTTATAATGTTTTTATATATAGATTAAATATAAAAATGATTAAAATGTCCTAAATTGGGTTAATATATTTATAGTTGATATAATATTACTTTAAAAATAATTTAAAATATAATTTAACTACATAAATAATTTAAATTAAAAGGAAGTTTTTAACTAAAATTCATTATTTTTCACTATTCATCAAAAAATGGAACTTTTCAGAAAAATAAAAAATATTTACCATAAGATAATTTTTATATTAATATTTCAAAAGTGAATTTTATTTTATCAAATATATTTGATAAAA
This sequence comes from Viscum album, assembly GCA_963277665.1. Lineage (NCBI taxonomy): Eukaryota > Viridiplantae > Streptophyta > Magnoliopsida > Santalales > Viscaceae > Viscum > Viscum album. The sequence continues at coordinate 662,003,208 of OY728150.1, forward strand.
GTGTAGAAAATTCATTTTAAAATAAGTACACCAAATTTGACAAAACTATTTTTTAGAAAATACAGTTTTATACATAAAATTAGATTTATTATTATCTCTTGTCTACAAGACACATAAGATGAATATTAAAATTTTATTGAATATATAATATATATATATATTTAATTAAAATCATTCAATTTTTTTTTATTAATTGAGGTAAATTTTTTTATGTTCATAAAAATAGTTTTCCATAAAATAACTTCCATTATTTTCAAAAGGTTTTTATTTTCATTTTAAATTAATTAATCACCAAATAATTCATTATATATATATATATATTTAAACCATATATTTTCATAATTTATTTAATACTATTCACACTTATCATTCCAAAGTCTAGGTGATAACTATCGTATTAAATAATAATATTTTAATAGTATGTCACTTTTCGTATAAACTCGATGTTGTGGGCAACATAAGATAAACTAGGTATTTTATATAAAACAAGAAAAACTGAGTGATTCATGCAATGAAATAAAAAATTAGTGTTTCATGTAACTCAAAATATCTAAATTATTAAATTCTATTGAAAAGTTTTTCCCACAAAACATGAGGGTGTTATAATTTTGGATATAGCCTTTTCTCTAGTTGTGTGGGTGATCAATTTTCATCAATAAGATGAAGTCGATTGGTAAAATATTCAATATTTTTCTCATTGTATAATTATTTCCCTGTTATTGATAAATATTATTGGTGGAAAATGGGTGAAATGTTTCTCTGGATCCCAAGTATCAATAATGGTTAAAAATTAAGGGTTACTAAATTTTTTTGGTGGAATAATTGAATCAATCCATTTTGTATATATCATTTTCTCTAGATGTGTGAGTGATTAATTTTATTCAATAAACCATAATAGAGTAGTAAAATAATCTAGCATTTTTACATTATAACATTGTTTCCCTCTACATTCAGGAATATTCTATGGGATATTCCTGAGTTAGAGTTGGTTAATATTTTAACAGGGTAAACTATCATTGACTTATAAAAGGTGAAGTTAATTTAATGGGTTGACATGTCTTATATTCTATTTTTATAGTGGGTTATACCCTTTTTGGGTGAGATTTTCCTTCTTCTAAGGATATGTTAATCATATAGAGAAAAATATATTTATCATTAACATCATTGGAATCACGTTCCTTTCACCATGATAATTCAAATTTATTCAAGATTTTTAAATAACTTAATACATTATTTGTATATAAAATAATCAAATTTTCATCCAAATGTTCATTCTTTAATATTGAATGTAATAAGAGATAATTGAAAATGAGCCCGTACCTGAGTGGTAAGGGATCCTCCTTGGCATCCAAGAGACCCATGTTCAAAACCGGGCGGAGGCGAATTTCCAGGGAACTGTAGCAGCGCTGTAGCAGTTACTGTTCGATACTGTAGTAGTAGGAACTATTCACTTGATTTGGGCCTTCGGGCCACCGGTTTGGGCCTACGGGTCTCTAGGGCCTTCGGGTCATCAAAGGCCTTCAGGGATCAGGGCCTTCGGGTCACGTAGACCGTGGAGTATCCCGATTCACATAGAAAATGCCCCAAAAGAGGATCAGAGCATCAGGAGTAGCAGCCACCAGATGCAGAGCTAACCAGATTGGAAGAATGAGAGGGTATGACAGCCGCCATCGGGACCAGGCACCGTGCAGTTTTGTATGGGGAAATGCTAGCTGATCAACAATGCAAGGTGGGGAGCTAGGTGATTAATGACGTATAAATATGGGGAGGGGCAGTTCAAGTGGGCTGAGCCTATGGGTCATGTATTGGGTATGGTTTGCCTCTGGGCCTTCGGGTCATGTATTGCGGGTTTTTCGGGTCTTGTGCCTTGGGCCTACGGGTCATGTATGGGTTCCCATTAAACCCTTAAAATGAGGATTATACATAATAAAAAAAGAAGGCCTTCAGGCCATTCGGTTGAATAAGAGAGAATTGATTAAATTGGTTCATTTAGATATAATTTTTTTATTTCTATTATAAAATTTTCAATACAGATCAAATTCATATGATTCATTCTCTTAGAAGTTCCTATAATATTTTTCCAAAAATATTTCAAATAGATCCAGTGTAGGATTTTTTATTTTAAGGGACATTTTGATCGTGAAGGAATATCTAATGTTTTTCTCATGAATCCTTGACCATGTGTGATGTATTCTTGGGGAAAAATCTAAAATTTTAACTTTTTTCTAACTAAATAAGAAAATAAAAAAATGGCCAAAATTTTGTTAGATATTCATAGTTAAAATCATTAATTAGTTTAAAAAATTGGAGCACAAAATGATGACCTATAAATTTACAAATATTTTTTGACACACATAGTGTTATTATAATTTCTTCAAAATCATCCCTCTAAATGATCTAATTTTTTAATGATATATAAATATATAGGTATAAAATATGTTAATGCCAAGATTTTGAGATCCCTTTTTGTACAAGGTTTATTTTCAATTTTTGGTATATTGGAAAGTGAAGAGTCAAACAACAGAGGAAATTATACCTTATAATTTCATCCCTAAATTTTTTTATATATTCCAAATAAAATTAAAATATTTTATCTGGAATAATAATATGGAGAAGAATAACTCCATTTATGTTCAATTTTATAGATTTATTTATCTTATGGGTCAATAATGTGTCAAATTTTAAAAGATAGATTTAGAAGGAGCCATAGTTCATGCCTATAATCTACTATCTCTAATTATCCTTAGTTCTTGAATGAAAACTCCCCAATTAATAGTTCTATTATTGATGTAATATTTAAATAAAAAACAATGAATTATTATATGGAAGAAATATTTTATTCTTGGAAATAAGGAAAAGGAGTAGTAAACTTTATACAGGATAAAGGTAATATTGATGTCAGTGACATATGTGTTTTGTTGTAATTTAAATTTTAATGTTAATGAATATTTAATGTACTTATATTTAATCAAATAAAATTCTTGAAAACTATAATTGTGTTATTAATGTATTTGAATTTATTTTGGAATCCATTACATCAATTAATTTTTAATTAAATCTCATGCGTGTGTTATTCTTATTCCTTTCATATATGTTTCATTTTTGTTAGTGTAAATATTTCCTTGTCCCTTTCTATTTTACTTTATTTTTTCATCTATAGTATACATCCTTAAAAACATTAAAATTTATTTATATTTATATATAAAAATTACTATGGGTTGATACATTACTTAGGGGTGATGGATTGATTGAGAGAAACCACTCTTCCTGATTATCTAATTGATGATGTGTGACTCTATCGAATGTATCATTGATTATTAAAAGATCTGATTGATTTTAGGTTTACATGTATTATTATATCTTAGGAGACATAAAAATTTAGGGATCATTGAAAAAATAATGTACAACATGTGTTCTTCAATTGTATCTTGAGTTGAATCTTGAGTTATTTCTTATAAAACTTTGAACCTCAATCCTTCAAAAATAGATTTGTAAAGAATAATTTCATAAGATCATTTTTAATTCTTAATAAAATCAAACCATTAAACCCCAATATTTTTTTCTCAACATTCATCATTATAAATATTTTAATTTAATTAAATTTAATTACTTATTTTATTCAATGATTCATGAAAACAACCCCTGTCCCCTCATTTCATTAACACACAAATTCAATTAGTTCTAAAATAATAATATCCTTAGGATTCGACCCAAGTCTCACTATAAAAATTATAGAAGGGCACCGGTTATTTGATGGTTGATATGTGAAAATAATCCATTCATTAAATTTTCCCTATCTATGGGGTTAGTTATATGAGGAATTGATTTTTTTTATTTTTTAACATAGATAAACTAAAAAAATACACTTCACACCATTGAAAATCAATTTTTTTTTAAAAAAATCTTTCTTGAATTTCTTCATAAAATACATTCAGAGTGATTTTTAATTACACATAACCTTCTAGATAACCCATTAAATATTTTTATCCTAAATTTAAGTAATTCATTCATCAATTTAGTATAAAATTTATTCAAAATAAGAACACACTACATCTTTGTCCCTTATACCCATTTGATCGTGAAATATAAAAACTTAGGGAATAAAAATTGAAAGAATATATTTCTAAAACCTAACTTAAAAACCATTTTTATTAAATATCTAATTATATATGTTGATTTTGAAGTCAAATATAGTTTAAAACATCTTGTAACTTATTTACAAAGGATTTATAAAGAATATCATCAATTTTATCTTAAGTAATTTTCTGTTTTCTTCTCAATTATAAAACCTCAAGGGGGTTATGATGAAAAAAATCCATATAGTATTCCATTTCACCTTAATAAATCTATAAAATGATGGATCTAAATTATCCCTCTTGGTTCCATAAATACCTCTAGTTAAATAAAGTTCCTATTCATAAAAAATTTCCCTTCCTATTGAATCTCTTAGATACAAAATGATATTACTCACATTCATCAATTTTTTAATGAATCATTCCATGTATATTAGGAAGGTGTCAAGGAAATTTTAGCAACATGGTCACACTATTAAATAACAAAAAAACCATCTAATACTTATTTTTTGGGATTATTGGAAATGGAGAAAACCCTCATTGATGTTTCAAGTGTTGGTTTTCTTGTTGATAAAACTCCAACTACTTTATGGAAACTGATAGGAAACATGGATTGAAACATGTATCAATTTCATTCAAGTGAAATTTCTCATGGGAAACAAGACCAAGAAAGTCATATCATAGATTCAAAAAATATTACTGGACCTACAAGTTATTACATTGGTCTTGTAAGGAAACTATCCATGGTTATAGAATTATCAACCTTCTCATATTCATAGTCTTAATTCCTCGAACCTATAAAAAATTATAGTTATAGTTGTTCACTTAATCATCCAATCAATACATTTCCACCATTATTAGATGATTCATCTTATTATTATAGTAAAATAGTGATCAATTAAGAATTTATTAAATTTATCACTTATCCTCATCTTGTAGGTTAGTTTTTTATATATTCTAACCAGCCCTAATATGATACTTTCTACCCTACATCTAGTCTGGGATGGAAGACCGAACATTCTTGAGTTATGTTAATTCTATGCCTAAAATGTGTCCATAAAATTCAGGTCAATCCCAATATAATCAATAAGATAGAAACTTCCTATAACATCGTCTATATTAACACTCTTATCAATAAAGTTACCCTCCTTTTCATCCCCCCAGTTTTCCTCCTCATAACGATTCATCTAAATTTACAAACTAGTTTAATCAATTTCTAATGAATAATAATCTATGTAGCCATAACATTATGAATGCCTAATTGTCTAGGAAATTATTGGAAAGTATGGTGAATGATATTTTCACCTTCACTTGATATATCCTAAATAACATTGAAAATAAAATTAGAAAAAATTATTTCTATATGATCCAACAACTATAAATAAATACTTCCCAAAATCTTGAACATTTATTACCCAACCCTAAGGGAAATTTTAGTACAATTAATCATAGATCAGGAAATAATATTTTTGTACATCGTATTGAATCCTCTAATTCAATTACATCCATTGAAAATGAAAGAGAAAAAAATTATCAACCTTTGAAGGAATATGAAAAAAATTCACCACATTCTTCAACTTTCCAAACTAATAAAATACAATTTACCCAAGACCTATTAAAATTAATAAACTATTGAACTAGATTCAATAATGATAGATATTCTAATAATGGTTTCTTTCAATGTCCCTATCTTAAATTACATCAAACATGTTCATAACTATTAAACATTATATTAATAATTTTGAATACATTGAAGGTGAATCTAGACCATTTAAATTGTTTCCTCTCAATAAGACATTTCCATGAAGTGTATAGACCATTGTAAATTTATTATTTCATTATAAATAAGGATCCCAAAAAATTTATAATACTCTAAATGAAATAAAATAATCAATAAATTCAATTATTGAATTAATATTCCCCCTCTATGGATTATTTCCATTTTAACATAAAAGTATACTCTTCTAATTTTTTTATCGATGCACTACTAAATTATAAGGTATAATCAAGTATGTTTTTTTTTGTTTTAGAAAATAAAAATATATTACAAATTAATTTCAATTATTATGGAATGGAGGGAAGATAATATTCTAGTAAATAATTATTGATTCATGGATGGAATTTCATCATGACAATAAGAACTAATATTGATGTCTATGTAGGAATGATATCCATGCAGGATTGTGGTCATATTGTCATGTTTAGTATTTTTTAGGCCCTTTGATTTCATATTGATAATCACTCTACATTATGTAAAATTATTTCTAAAACTTTTATGGAGTGTGTGTTGGAAAATAGTGGATGGATGAATTGAAAAATTAAAAAAAACACATTTTCTTAACTCATGTTATATTTCACACATAAGGATGTTAAAATAGAAGTGCAACCTCTCCCTGAACATTTGAAATTTAAATTCCTCCTCAATGATCATTCTTATCTTATCACCACCTATCATTCCATTAATGAAATTGAGGAATATATGATCATTAAAATGAAAGAGGAGAATAAATATTCTTTATATTGGACTCTATATGTAACAACCCAGGTATTTATAGAATAATTTGTATTTATATTTATTAGTATTTTTGATTTAAATAGTAATTCTTAAAATAAATAATTTATTATATGGTTATTTATTTCAAAAAATTAATTTTTCAATTATATAATTTTATCTTGAAAAAAATATTTTCATTTTTTAATTCATCATGTTGAAGTTATCTTAGTATGAATTTTTGATAATTTTCTGAAAATGCTTAATTTTTGGTGAATAGTAAAAAATACGGTATTTTTTTTGTGATTTCATGAAGAAATTTTTGTGATATAAACTTTATAAAATTTATTTAATAATTAAATAATTATATTATAAGAGTAATATTGTACAAAAATAACTTAGAACATGAAAATTATAAAAATTATTATCAGTGCTGACGCAATGCATGTGCAGCATTAACAATGTCAATTTTGGTTCTTTATAAATAATAATTGAGTGATAAAAATTATTTTTAAGAATAATTTATTAATTATTATGTATTATTATTTTTTTTATGTTAATTTTTAATTTTATAGTTATATAAAATTAATCTTATCCAAATGTCTATGTAACTCTTGCGTAGGGAAAGAAAAGACAAAATGAAAAATTTAAGATGTTATTTTGACATGTATATGAGTGAATATAAATAAATAATTAATACATAATTTAATTTTAAACCTAATTAACTTAATTTTATGATACTAATTTATTTTTAATTTTTATATATTAAATAATGAACATTAATGCCTATGCAACACTGATGGAGTGCTTGTGTATGCATAAGAAAAATAAATAAAATGTTTTTATTAAAATTATAAGAATTATTAAATGACATAAATTTTGGATAAAAATTTTTATATAATAAAATAATTACCATTATAATATTTTTATTTGAATTTGGGATATTATGGACCCACATGGATCATATTAGTCCCTTTATGTTATTTTATTAAAAAGAAAGACAACTTGTTCACACTATAACTTTCAATTAGTATAATATTTTAATTTGAGGTTTTATAGAAGTTTTTTTGAAATAATATAGTATTTTTTAATATTATGGAATTATATTTCTCATAAAATTTTATTTTTTATTTTTAGGTAATAAATAGCTACCTTAATGGCTTGAAAAATTATGAAGCAGTAAATATTTAATTAATGAATAAATCAAATTAATGATTTTCAAAATAGTAAAATTAATTTAATTTGATATTTATAAGTCAATTAAAAATTTAAATAGGTAAATATAATATTTATAATATATAATTAAAAATTTAATTCTAATTGGAAACTTTTTTTGATGTGTTTAAAGTCATGATTGTGAATATTCTTTAATTTGACAAAATTATTTTTCCATGAATAAAATATTTTATTAAATTATTTAAAAATCAAATTTTTTTTAACAAGGACAAAAATATAATTATTTTGTCTCAAATATGATATAATATAATTCTTGGCCCTTTTGTAAGTATTAAACCCTATAATAAATTTATTAAATTTTAATAATTTGTGTAATTCCAATGTTTCCCCTCATTACAATTATAAAAGGAGAATCCTTCCTTTACAAATTTTCATCACCTCAAGCCATTTTGTTTGGATAAAATATACCAAATTACATCCTAATCATACCTTTACACATTATTTATATTTTTCTCTCACAAAAAGACTACTTCTAAGAGCATTAAGAAGGTTTTCAAGGAGGAATTTTTCAAGAAGTAAGGTTCCTTTTTCTTCTCTTTTAAATTCTTTTTTCACTTCTATCTTATCCTAAAATCCTATCCTATGATTCATGAAAACTATAATATCATAAATATACTGAATTTTTTTTTCATGGTATATTCATCATAAAATCTCTCACCTTCTCCTTTATTTTTAATTGACGAAATCATTGTCCGTAGTGCGTTAATTCACCACCTTCATGGATGATGTTTTTTCATTTTCCTTTTACCAAAATCTTGGAAAGTTTAATTTAACTAGTAATTGTTTAAAATTACCTATATATATATATGTTATCACTTATGTATTATTATTTAATTTTGAAAATGAAGACCATAAATAAAATGACATTGGAAACCATGAAAAGAACAAACTTGAAACAACGAAAATAACAAAATATTAGTAATAAATGGGTGGAAAATGTCATAAGAAGAAAATTAAAGGTATTATAAAAATTATATTAGTTATATAATATATTAATAAAACTATTAAAACCACTATACATCAGTTTTAAACACATTCTAAGGAAGTGGAACATGAGGTAAGGGACTTTCCTTTTAAAATCCTTTTAAACGCCTCTTTTACAAAATTCAAAAAGATTATTCTTTTTTTATATGGTGTGAGATGTTTCTCATGATTTCATGATTCTATATTACTATGATGTTTCAATTATATGTTTTAATAGTTATTTTTGAATAATATAATTTCATTATTATGTGCATAATTTTTATATTTTAAAAGTGATTTGTTTTACAAAAAAAGGGTATTTTGAAAATCTGAATATGTTTTTCTCAATGGTTGAAATGAGTTATCAAGTATTTTATTCATGATATGTTACTTGGAAATAGTTTATGTTGGTTTTATCCCATTATAGGTCATGATATGATGGGTTTTGGCCCATTATATCTCAAGATATATTGGGTTGAGCCCATTATAACTTAAGATATGATGGGTGAGCCCCATTATAGATCTCTAATGCATTAGGTACTTGAAAGATGGAAGTTGAACAAATGGTTATTCCATGTGTAAGGGTTAATTTAATAGTGAGATGGTAAATATTTCCCAAGAAAACTACATGATGTTTCTTTTCATTCTTATGGGTTTTCAAGAAAATGTTTTATAATGGGTTTTCATGTTTTCATGAGACTAATAGTTTTTCTTTATTTATGTCCCTTACTGAGATTTTTATTATCATGCCATGTTTTTAAATGTTTTTATTAGTTATAAGGATGTGTAGTATAAAGGAGGAATTCATGTTAAACATTATGAATTTTTTTCAAAGAAAACATGTTTTATTTTTTAATGTTTTATATTATGAAAAAATGGATATTGTTTCAGTAGTATCCTATTTGTATGAATGTGGTTAATTATGTATGTTTTATGTACAAATATTTTAAAAATATAAACCTCAAAATATCATCAATGTGAAATAATGTAAGTTCTCGACTAAAATTCAAGATTATGAAATTTGTTATGGCTGGGTCCTTATAGTTGGTATATGAGGATGGTTTAGAAAAATTTACGGGTTAAGATGATATTAATAGAATTAAATAAATGATTTTGTCTTTATGGTTGATTTATAATTATATATAATTTAAATATTACCGTTTTTCTTCATCTAATATATGTCTATTCAGAATGGTTTTTCGCAAAATAACTAGGGAAATGAAGTAGAAAGGCATTGACAGAACAATATCCTTCCAAATATGCATCCAAGAATGGTGAGAATCGGAACCAAGAAGTTTATGAAAATAATGGATTAGTTGAATCAGGTGATAAATGGTGGTGGTATACATTCTATAGAGGAAACCGATCTACCATGAAGAAACATTTTTTTTGTGGAGAAATTTATGAGGCAACATCCTTTAACATTCAGTGGAACCACAGATCCAGTGATAAATGAAGGGTGGATCAATGCTCTAGAAAATATATTTTATGTCATGGGATGTTTAGAATGAAAAAAGGTAATACTATCCATTTATATTTTTAAAGGTTAAGCCGATCAATGTTGGTATCTGGTTAACAATATAATAGAAAGAGAAGATCTTGAAAGTCCAGAATGGGATGATTTTAGGATTCTTTTTTGGGAAAAATATTTTCCTAAAATTGTTTAACTCAAAATGGAAAAAGACTCTTGTAACTAAAGCAAAAATATGATGATTATATGGTAGCATATGAATCCAATTTTACAAGACTGGACTGGTACATATTGGAGTTTACTTGGGACTTTGATAAAAAAATTAATATATTTTACTATGTTTGAAACTATTTTTATGAATAGATTTGTCTTAATGAGAGTTTAAAAGCTATGATAAACTTTTTCATTGTGATAAAAAAGTTGAGATAGAGTTTTTTTAAACATATATTCCCTGTGAGGATAAGAATAATAATAGGTTAGGTTGGTAGGCATTGGAGAAGAATTCATCAAAGAAATATAGAGGTAAGAAAATCAATTTCCCTTCTTGTAAAAAGTGTGGTAAAAAGAATCCTAGGGAATATATTCTAAATCATGGGAAATGCTACCTATGTGTAAAGTTTGGGAACATGTCTCGTTAGTATAATGAAAATGACCTAAAAAGTAACGATAAGATAATGGTGAGATTCTTTAATTGTAAGGAATTGGGTCATTTTTCTAATATGTGTCCGAATCTAGTCATTCAGGCAGGAAATTAGAAAGAATGGAAGAAGAAGGGTATGGAAAAATCATTTTCAACTACTTCAGAAAATTATGAGCTATGAAATGAAGTGGTATAAGTCACATTGCTTGTTTTTACAGATTTGGATTTTTTTTGATTCAGGGTCTACAAATTCCTTTATTTCTAAGAATTTTTTAGTTAAATTATAAATTCTACCACATGAAATGAATCCAAAACTCATGGTCAAAACACCTGGAGGAAATATTTAGGCAAAAAAAAATTATAAGAATCTACCAATCTTTTTCTATGGAATGATTTCAACTAAAAAATTTGTTGTATTTACTCTATTAGAGTTTGATTTTATTCTTGGTATGCACTGGATTTCTTTTTATCATACTAAGATAGATTTCTTAGAAAAAGAGGTTGTTTTTTAGAACGAGTTTTAGTTTGTGCACAATAATGAAACCATACCATTGATAACATATTCGGAATCTAGGAAACTATTAAAATATTTAAATGAATATTATCTTGAATACATTGTTGAAAACAAAGGAAATGTTTATATTAATGATGTAATAGTGGTAAATGAGTATCTTGATGTATTTCTTGATGATTTTCCTAGTTTTATTCCTAATTGATAGGTTGAGTTTACTATTGACTTAGTTATTAATGCTAATACAATTTCTAAAACTCTTTATTAAATGGATCAAATGAAACTTTTAGAGTTGAAAAGGTATCTGTAGGAATTATTAGATAAAGGATTCATATGACCCAACACTTCACCATGGGGTACTCCTACCTTGTTTGTTAAAAAGAAAGATGGTTTAATGAGAATTTGCATTGATTATAAATCCTTGAATAAAATCACCATTAAGAAAAAATATATAATTTTCCTAATATCAATGATTTGTTTGATCACCTCTAGAGATAAAAATATTTTTTAAAGGTTGATATGAGGTTGGTGTACCATCAGTTGAAAGTAAAGGAAGCAGACATTCCGAAGAATGAATTATATACTAGATATGGGAATTATGAATTTGTTTTTATTCCATTTGGGTTAACTAATGCACCCGCTGTATTCATGTATCATATGTATAGAACATTTCATGAGTTCTTGGATAAGTTTTTGGTTGTGTTTATTAATGGAATTTTGGTATATTATAAAAGTAAAGAGGAGCATGACATACATCTAAGGGTTTTTTCTCAAACCTTAAAAGAAAAGAAAATGTATGGAAAATTCAGAAAGTGTGATTTTTTGGTTGTAATAAAATTATTTCCTTGGTCACGTTGTTTCTAAATATAACATACCTATTGATCCTACTAAAATGAGAGTTGTTGAAGAATGGCCAAAACCCACAAATATAACCTATATTTGTAGTTTTCTTAGTTTGGTAGGATATTACTGGAGGTTTTTTGATTTTTTTTCATGGTTATCTAGCCCAATGACTAAGTTAACTCAGAAAGGAGTTAAATTCATATATAAAAAATAATTTGATGATTGTTTTCAAGAATTGAAAAGAATACTGGTGAATGATACAATTGTAACCCTACATTCTAGAAGTGGTGAATTTTTTATCTAAAATGATGCTTATTTAAAGGCACTTGGTTGTGTTCTAATATAGAATGATCAGGTAATTGATTATGCTTCAAGTCAGTTAAAACCTCATGAGTTAAATTACCCTAAAAATGATTTGGAATTAAATACTGGTTTTTTTTATAAAAAATCATGAGGCATCATTTGTATGGAGTAAAATGTGAAATATATACTGACCATAAAAGTTTGAAGTATATATTTAATTATAATTAATTTAATATAAGACAGAGAAGATGTCTCGAACTAATCAAATATTATTATTGCACAATCCATTACCATCCTGGAAAAGAAAACAGAGTGGCTGATGGATTGAGTTAGTAAAATAATGCTACATTAACCATGATACATTTAGAAAATGATCCCTTGGTGAATGATTTGATATATTTTGGTTTGGAATTTGTTGGTGTAGGAAATACCTCTGTTTTGTTTTAGGTTTCAGTGAAATTCTTTCTATTAGACAGAATTAAGAAAACATAGAAAGAAGACTGTGAGTTGAAAAAAAAGGTATAACTAGTTAAGAAAGGTAAGTTGAATAAATTTAATATTGATAAAGATTGTGTTTTGAGGTTTGAGAAGAGATTACGCATTCCTTGTGATTCACAGTTGAATAAAGAGTTGTTATGTGAATCTCATAGTTCTCTATTTTTAGTTCATCCTAGCAGCACTAAGATGCATAAGGATCTTCAAGAGTATTACTTGTGGGATGGAATAAAAAGAGATATTACATATTTTACCATGAAATGTTTGATATGTCAATAGGTTAAATTAGATTAGCAGTTACTGAAGGGGATACTTTATCCTTTTCTAGTGTCAGTGTGGAAATGAAAAAATATATCCATAGACTTCATGGTGGGACTACCAAATACATATCAAGGTAACAATGAAATCTGGGTTATTGTTTATTATTTGACTAAATCTGCCCATTTTTTCCTATTTGATATACTCTTTCTCTAGATTAACTATCTCGAATATACCTCAAAGATATTGTCAGGTTACATGGAGTTCCTCTCTCCATTGTATCATATCGTGATCTCAGGTTTACATCTAAATTTTGGAAAGGCCTTCAGAAGTCGTTGGGAACTGAATTAAATTTCATAAAAACCTTTCATCATCAATATAATAGAAAGTAAGAGTGAACAATTTAGACATTAGAGGATATGATTCGATCATTTTCAATGTATTAATAGGGAATTTTGGATCATCAAATTTCTTTAGTTGAGTTTTCATATAATAAAAATTTTCATTCTAGTATACAGATGGAACATTTTGAGGCATTATATGGTAGTGGTGTCAGACTCCATCATTTTGAGATGAAATTAGGGAAATGAAATTGATGGTACTATAATTAATAGAGGAAGATGATGAGAAAGGAATATGATCCAACATTACATAAGGACAACTCCATGCAGGCAAAAAAATTTATGCTGATAGTAGGAGGAAAAACATTTTATTTGAGGTAAGTGATCATGTTTTCCTTAAAATACCTCCTTAGAAAAGTGTTATAAGAAAGGAAATTTAAGTCCACGGTTCATTGGACCTTTAAAAATCTTAGAGGAAGTTGGACTAGTTTCCTATTGAGTAGCTTTTCCTCCAAGTTTATCTGAGGTACACAATATTTTTCATGTTTCAATGCTAAGAAAGTATGTTTTAGATCTATATCATGTTTTGAGCCCAGAATTAGTTCAACTAGAAAAGAACATTTCTTATAAAGATAAAAATATTCATATTCTTGATTGTAGAGATCATTTTTTGTGGAACAAGGTAATTTACTAAGTTAAGGTTTTGTGGAGAAACCACATGGTAGAAGAAGCAACATGGGAATCAAAAATTAATATGAGAAAAAATTACCCCCATTTATTTAATAAGTGAATAAAATTGTGAGGATGAAATTTTTAAATTTGGGGGGGAATGTAATGACCAAGTTATTTATAGATTAATTTGTTTTTATATTTATTATTATTTTTGATTTAAATAGTAATTATTAAAACAAATAATTTATTATACGGTCATTTATTTTAAAAAATTAATTTTACAATTATATAATTTTATATTGAAAAAAATATTTTTATTTTTGAATTAACCCTGTTGAAATTATCTTAGTATAAAATTTTGGGAATTTTTTGAAAAATTTTAATTTTTGGTGAATTGTAAAAAATACGGTATTTATTTGTGTTGTCATGAAGACATTTTTGTGATATAAAATTTATAAAATTTATTAAATAATAAAATAATGATATTATAAGAGTAATATTTTACATAAATAACTTAGAACATGATAATTATATTCTATTTATGACAAGTATAAAAATTATTATCAATGCCGACGCAGTGCCTGCACAACATTGGCAATGTCAATTTTGGTTATTTATATATAATAATTGAGTGGTAAAAATTATTTTCAGGACTTATTTATTAATTATTATGTATCATTTATGTTTTTGGATATCTATTTAGAATTTTATAGATATATAACATTAATCTTATCAAAATTCTGTGCAATGTTTGCGCGGGGAAAGAAAAGACAAAATAAAAAATTTAAGATGTTTTCTGACATGTATACGAGTGAATATAAATAATGAATGAATAGATAATTTTATATTTAACCTAATTAAATTATTTTTATGATATGAATTTATTTTTAATTTTTATATGTTAAATAATTAACATTAATTCTTGTGCAATGCTAATGCACTGCTTGTGTAATCATAAGAAAAATAAATAAAAACGTTTTCATTAAAATTATAATAATTATTAAATGATTTTTTTTCAATAAACCTTTTTATATAAGAAAATAATGAAAATTTTAATTTTTTTATTCTAATTGGGAACATTCTAGACCCAAATTGATCACATTAGTCCCTTTATGTTATTTTATTAAAAAGAAAGAAAACTTGTTCACACTATAACTTTTAGTTAGTATAATATTTTAATTTGAGGATTCCCAAAAGTTTTTTAGAAAACTTATATTATTTTGAAGTATAATGGATTTATATTTATCATAAAATTTTATTTTTAATTTTTAGGTAATAAATAATCTCCTTAATGGCTTGAACAATTATGATGTAGTAAATATTTAATTAAAGAATAAATCAAATTAATTATTTTAAAAATAGTAAAATAAATATAATCTGATATTTATAAGTCAATTAAATATTTCTATAGGTAAATGTAATATTTATAAGATATACTAAAAAGTTTAATTCTAATTGGAAACTTTTGTTTGATGTGTTTGAAGTCATGATTGTGAATAGTTTTTAATTTGCAAAATTATTTTCCCATGAATAAATTAATTTATCAAATTATTTAAAAATTACAAAGTTATTGAAAAAGGAAAAAAATGAAAGTATTTGGTCGAAAAGTTTATATAATATTCGTTTTATCCCATTTTTAAGTCTTAAACTTGATAATAAATTTATTAAATATTAATAATTAGAGTAATTTCTATGTTACCTCTCTGCTCAATTATTAAAGGAGGATCCTTCCTTCAAATATTTTCATCACCTCAAGCCATATTGTTCGAATAACCACTGAAAAAATACCTAATCATTCCTTTGAAAATTATTGAGCTTCTGGCCTCACAAAAATACCACTTCCAAGAGCCTTAAGGAGGTTCTTAAGGAGGAATATTTCAAGAAGTAAGGTTCCTTTTTCTTCTCTTTTAAATTCTTTTTCACTTATAAATTATCCTCACTTCCTATCCAATTATTCAAGAAAACTATAGTATCATATATATAATGGAGTGTTTTTTGTTTATGGTATATTAATCATAAAATCTCTCATATTGTACTTTATTTTTAATTAATTAAATCATTGTTCGTGGTGCGTTAATTCTCCGCTTTCAGGGATGATGATTTTTCATTTCACTTTTACTAAAATCATGGAAAGTTTAATTTAAAAAGTAATTGTTTAAGATGACCTAAATTTATATATGTTATCACTTATGGATTATTATTTCATTTTTACAAGGAATACCATAAATAAACCGGCCTTGGAAACCATGAAAAGAACGCACCCAAAACAATTGAAATAAAACAATATTATTAATAAATGGGTGGAAAATGTTATAAGAAGAAAATTTAAGGTATTATAAACATTATTTTAGTTCCTTAATATATTAATAGCACTATTCATACCATTATACATGAAGTTTCAACACATTTTAATGAAGTCTAACCCAAGGTAAGGGGCTTTCCTTTTAAAATCCATTTAAATGTCTCTTCTACAAAATTAAAAAAGATCTTTCTTTTTTTATATAGCGTGAGTGGTTTCTCTTGATTTAATGATGATATATTACTATTATGATTCCAATATATGTTTTCATAGTCATTTTTGAATAGTATGATTTCATTATTATGTGCATTGTTTTTATATTTTAAAAGTGATTTGTTTTACAAAAAAAGGGTATTTTGAAAATATGAATATGTTTTTCTCACGTGTTTAAATGAGTTATCAAGTGTTTTATTCATGATATGTTCCTTGGACATAGTTTATGTTGGTTTTATCCCATTATATCTCATGATATTATGGGTTATGCCCAATTATAGATCAAGATATGTTGGGTTGAGCCCATTATAGCTCAAGATATGACGGGTGATCCCCATTATAGCTCTCCAATGCATTGGGTACTCTAAAGATGGAAGTTGACCGAATGGTTATTCCTTGTTTAAGGGTGAATGTAAGATTTATATGATAAATATTTCCCAAGGAAACTACATGATGTTTCATTTCATGCTTATTAGCTTTCAATAAAAGGGTTTATAATGGGTTTTTCTATTTCACTAGACTAATGTTTTTTCTTTATTTATGCCCCTTACTAATATTTTTGTGCTCATCCCAAGTTTTTAAATGTTTTTCATAGGTTATAAGGATGTGTAAGAGAAATGAGGAAGTCAAGTTAAATGTTATGAGGTTTTGTCAAAGAAAACAGGTTTTATTTTTAAATGCTTTATATTATGAAAATGGATATTATTTTTGTAATATACTCTTTGTATGAATGTGGTTCGTTATGTATGTATTATATCCTAATCTTATAAAAGTATAAAACTAAAAAGATCCTCAATGTGATAGAAAGAAAGTTCTTGACTAAAATTCAATATTATTAAATTTCTTAAGGATGGGTCCTTATACGAGATGATATACCTAGTATTAACCCTAACCTATATATACATCATATAATTATATAGTTATCAACCAACCACTTTTGGAGACCCTAATGAATTATTATTCTTCTCAAAATTAATGTTTTAAAGTAAAAACATTATCAAGATTCTCAAAGATGGTATCATCTACCCCATTTTTAATAATGAGTGGGCTAGTCTAATTCAAGTGGTCCAAAAGAACGATGGCCCAAATGTCATCACACAAATAATGGATAATTTTTTCAAAATATAGTAATTTTTTTTTCATGTGTGTTAATTTTTTATAGATATTAAATGCTAAAACTAGAAAATATTACAACCTTTATCCCTTCAAATTCAAAATTATTGAAATATTGGTGGTATAATCACATTAATTATTATTTTTTGGTTACACCAATGGTTTAAAATTCACAATTTCACCTTAAAACTAATAATTAACATTCATATAACATCTTAGTTTATACACATACATGACATTGGATTTTTTCTTTTTCAATGCATTAGTGAAATTCCATATGTGCATTATAAGCATCATTTTTGAATTCATTGAGAATTTTATGAAGTTTTTCACGGTTAAATTTATAATATATGGAGATTCATTTCAATCATTATTCTAATAGTTGTAATACTATTATAATTTAAATATATTTACATTAAATAACATGATGTATTTGAAAAATTTCTTTAAACGCAACCCCGAGTCTAAATAAACCACATTATATTATACCATTATAACATTTTTATTGGATTATAAAATATTAATTAGATTAACCAAATTATGAAATATATTTATAGTTATTTATGATTATTAAAATTTATAGGAAATAACTCAATTTTTAATAATAATCATTTGATGATAAATAGACTTATATTTCAAAGAAATGTATTTTTCTGCATGTTATATATTTTTTATCTAAATAATATATATTGATAACTATTTAAAATTTATTTCAATGATATATATTGATATAATATATGAATAAATTAATAATAATCCATACATAAGTTATATAGAGGTTATGAATAAAGATAAAATCACTTAATGTTAAAAAGATTTATTTTTCATATATTTGTTTTTATATGTGCAACATTTTTTATAAATAAATCGTTTTTTATTAGTGGTTATGATGAAATTAACATATTTTATATTTGATAAAATATCTTAAAATTCATGTAATTATGGTTATTAGTAAAATAGTGTTAATAATGTTATTTTATACTTCAAAAATAAAATTTATTAAAAAATGTGTTTTATTACATTTTGTGCATAGATATTTTAATTAATTTATATCAATTTTATAAATTATATTTTATAAAAGGGTAACTATTTTGAAATAATAATATCAAAATTAACTTAGGGTTAAAATTTTAAATTTTTCTGAAAAGACAAATTTATCATTGAATAGTGAAAAATACGTATTTTATAGAAAACATTATTTTCCATTCAAGTATATAGAAAGTCCCATTTTGTTTTTAATGGATTTTAATTTTTATATAGTTTATTTTTATTTAAAATAATCTAATTAATGTTATTTTATTTAACATTATTCTTAGCTTTGGTATAAAAACTTTTTTTATACTTAAAAATGCATTTTCCTTGAAAACATTTTTTCATCATGTTTTAAATTTTTATTTTAAATGTAAATTACTCCACTTATAGAAATTTAATATAATAATAATGAACCAATATTTTTAATTATAATTTATAATTTTTTTGATGAATCCACATTCATTTTTCTTCATTATGAATATTAAAATTGGTAAAAAATACAGTTACCAGAGAATGTGTTAAAATGGGTTGAAAAGATTTAAACTAAAATGATGTGGGTTAAAACGACCTAAAATATTTCCTAAATCTAATTATATGGTCATATTTATTCCCTATATCATCAAATATTTTTTATGAGTCATTTTAAATCCATTTGTATTTATTAAGACCTTAATATATTTTTATATTTTGAAAAAATCCAATTGTATCCTATCCCTCACTTATAAAAGTATACCACCACTCCACTCTTCTCCAAAATTAAATATCATCTTATAATATCTAATACCTACAAAAATAATTTCATATATTCCTTATATTCTTATTAGAACCATTTTATTATGCTAATTTTAATATTTCATGTCTTATGGCGTAAGCCAAAAGAGGTATTTTAAAGAAGGGGTATAAATATTAACTAAGATCCTTCAACATTATTTCTTATTACACATTATACAAACATATTTTATGAATCCTAAAATGATTAATAGTGACATGATATTATTATTATAGAATTACTATTTTCAACCTCATTTCCATCAAATTGAAAATGAAAGTATCACTCATACAACGATCTACGCTTTGAACTGGATGAAAATCCGAAGGTTTTTTTTAACTTTTTTCGATTACTGGGTGGGATTAATTTAAAACTGAGATTATAAATGAAGTTATGAGAGTTGTAACATTACAAAGTGATGTTTTTGTACTTTTCTAAAGTCTTGAGGATTTTCTTAGAAATTTTTGTGAGTTTCAGGGGCACCAAACCTGAAATATCAAAGTTTTGAAGGACCTGTACTGGGCACATGGTTTGTCTGAAACCGTGCGACCCATAAAAGGAAACCATGTAGCTTATTTCAGGTGGGTAGATACTATCACATGGGTTGAACATGATTTTCCAAAACGTTCACCTATCCCGCATAGTTAGTGGCAGAGGAAGTACATCAACACTATTCACCACACAGTTAGCGCACAATTTCCAAACCAAGAGGCTAGCCCGTGCGGGGTAACCTATGTACCCAATGAAGAGGCGCATGGTTAGAGAAAATTTTTATAAACTGTGTGACCTAAACCATTTCCATGGTCATGTTTTAAAATTTAAATGAAAGTTAAATAAAAATAAATTAAATAAAAACCTGAACTAAACACTCCTCCCCCTCTCCTATGCAACACATCACCCCCAGGGGGTTCCCCTTCGATGCGTGATGACCCCCTCTCTATATAATCCTATACTCCCATAAATACACCAATATTTCTTGGTGTTTTTCATCAGATCCATTATGGTAATCCCCCTTCCTCCTTCCTCTTCCCTATTCCAGCCATTTTTCGGTCTATCTGTTGCCTTACATGGCTCAGACAAACCTAGGGTTTTAAGTTAATGAGATTTTCAGTTTTACTTTCGGTGTTAGGGTATGAAAATCATCTATTAGTAATCCATTGTGTGCATTCTAGCAACCTTCATTGAGGGATAAGCAGTTCTCTTCGATTCAAGTCACCGTCGCCATCTGAGGTGATATTGTATTCTTGATACTGGGGTTCAAACCTTATTTTTAGGGTCTTTACTAGTTTGAAGGTTCCTAGAATTTATTATGTAGTGTTTTGGACCTTTATTTGTGGATTCGAGTCACCAGGTCTAAGGTGACTTTCCTGCGTATTCATAGGTAAGTATATATATATATATATATATATATGCAGGTTCCCCCGTTATGTGTATATTCATCCATGGTAGTGAATATACATGTATCGGGATTGGTGTGCCTATTAGATATATGAAAATGCATATGTAGGTGAGTGGAGACTAGTATATTCATATAAGAATATGTTTAAGGATCCCCTTTCACATGTTTATGGACATGAAGATGTGTGCATAGGGGCTAGGTGTCCTTATGTGTATGTGAAGGTGCATATGCTCAGTGGAGGTAGCAACAACTGCTAGTTAGAAAGCGTCAAGAACCGAAGTGTTTATCTTGGTTCTACCCTGAGGTAGAGTTCTATTTTCCTTTCCCCTTTAATTTTAGTAATGAATGAATGAATTACTTATTTCTCCATTCTTATTTTTTAATTAATGTAGTATGATTTTCAATTTAAAATATTCCTTTGATAAAGTTAGTGAAATTCTTAAAAGTGATAAATGATTTGTTTGATAACAAAGTCATGTTTTTGTAATAACACCCATAAAATGGAGGTGCACTTACTTCAAGATGAAAATGTAGTGATATAATTTTATGATTTACTACCTGATTACCTTACTATTTTCTTTATGCTTGAGTTATGATTGATAAATGACATGTTTATGGGCTTGACCCTTTTTGTTGCATTTTCACAAGTAATCACATGATTTTTTCCATAACACCTATCATCTACAATTTATCCATTGAAATGTAGTTGTCATGTCTTGAGGAGTTAAATTAATTAGTTATGGTGAATGGACTTAAGTAGGATATATTAAATGAGATAGTGTAATCCTTCAATTGTATTGACCTGGTCATCTTCCATGGATCTTGTATCATATAAAACAATTTTCCATGGTAGGAAAATTGAGTGCATTGAACCTATAGAGGATGGATCGCTTAATGGAATGGTGTCCATTGAATGGATTAAATGGGATAAAACATGTTAATTTGAAACACGTAAGAGGTTATGCATTATGTGTTGGTTTTTAAAGGGTTTTACTTTTGTTTTAGATTATGTATATGGTATGGCTGTTTGAAATGCATAAGGGGTAATCCCTTATGAGTTATATTATAATTATGAAAACAATAGTAAATTATTATGGATGGGAGGAATTATTACCCCATTTTAGCTATGTAAATGATTATGGATGGGAGGTATTATTACCCCATGCTAGCTATATAAATGATTATGGATGGGAGGAATTATTACCACATGCCAGCTATATAAATAATTATGGATGAGAGGAATTCTTAACCCATGCCATCTATGTAAATGATTATGGATGGGAGGTATTATTACCCCATGCCATTTATATAAATGATTATAGACGAGAGGCATTCTTACCCCATGCCAGTTATCTTCTATTTATGGGTGGGAGGCATTCTTACCCCACACCATTTATGATTTATATATATATATATATATATATAATATATATATATAGTGACATGATCAGAATATTAATCTGGAAATGAGCTGAAGCTGGTATAGCTGTCAGGTGTCCCTTAGGAACCTGGATGTGTGTTATTTATTTATGAAATTCCATTTATTAAATTCATCATACTTGAACAATATCTAATTTATATTCCACTAGGTAGGGATAAACACCATGGGTATTGACCTACTGATATTTAATCTCACACCTTGCTCGGGTACCCTTGGTACCTGAGTAAACCTTTTATTTATAGAATCTAGGTTGCTTATCTGGTTATTCTTGTACTTGGGAGTTAGAAGCAAAGGACCGAGCCGAAGCTCAGGATGGTCGTGGAGGTCATCTTAGGGATTTTTAATTATTTTCTCTTCTTGAGTCCTATAATTAAACTATTGTGAAAAGCATACCATTTGTTTACTAATTTAGATTATGTATAATCCATCACCATGGCATGCATTCATCTATTTTATAAACTATAATTGGCTAATTTCTTTTAGTTATATAAAATATGAATTCCACTTCTTTATTATTACTTTATACTACTTCATCTACTTCTGTTATTTATTATCTGATAACACCAATATGTATATCTGATAAGAGGGTATTGTCTCTCCACTATAACCTTCTGACACCCTTGTTGCTAGTCATCAGCATATAGAGTATAGGGAGACGTTCTTGAGGCCATGTGACTCACTGGTCCGACTATCGGTTTGATGCTAAGACATTTCAGGACATTATAGCTCATGTGTACGTGTGGACCACCACTTCCACCTAACAATATGTTTCATTTTCCATATACTCCTAACATGTTTTTTTATATTGATAAATATAATGAATATATATGATATAGTGAATGAATCTGTAACCTCTCATCCAAGTGCTGACAATAGTGTTGTCAAGCTGTTTTCTTCTGATTCGCAAAAAAAAACTCACAAGTCTCATAGAAATAAGAAAAATGAGAACAAGTAAAAGGGGGAAAACACCCCCAAAATAAGATTAAAATGAAGGGCCTCTTCTGGAACTGCCAAGGAATAACCAACCTTGACACTGAAAGTTCCCTAAGGCTCTTGGCAGGAAAATACAAGCCTGACATAATTGGTGTTGTTGATAAAAAAATACTTCCTAAGTAAAGATATTTGAGGGTCTTTAGTGGATATCATCTCCTTAGAAAAATCCAAGCCTCTTCATCCCATGAAAGGCTTTGGCTTCTTGTGCACAACTTGGTCGTTTATCCCCTTCTTATTTAGGAAGGAGATTAATCCATCACTTACTCCTTCCTTGTGGATTGAAAGTGCATTTTCTGCTCAGTCATTTATGCCTTTAATAATTATTCAGATAGACGTCATCTCTGGTATCAAATCAAGGAGTTCCCAGGTTCTATTTTAGAGTCTTGGTTCATTATGGGATATTTTAATGCTATTTTGCATGCTGATGAAAAAACAGGGTCTAGTTTTTGTCTGATCTCAATCAAATAATTCAATGATTGTATTAATGATTCTCAGCTTCTTAAAGTTAATCTCCTTGGGGAAAAATTTACCTGGTACATATGTCATTTGGATGGGGTTGGAGCTATAATAATCGACAGAGATTTTGTGAATGATGTTGCTCATGAAACTTGGAGAGCCATATCTTGTGTCACCTAGGCTAAGTACAATTCTGACCACCACCCCATTTTAATGATATTTATTGAAAATAGAAACAGTATGCCCCTTCCTTTTATATTTATTAATGCTTGGATAGATATCATTGAGTGTGGAAAAATTGTTAATGACTTTTGGGATGGACATGAAACTAATGGCATACCCCTTGGTTGTATTGGAAAAATGAAAGTATTGAAGGCTATCATGAAGGGCTGGATCAAGAAAAGTTTAAGAAATCTGGATAGGGAAATTGATTCCCTAGAGGGGTCCCTTCATGACTTACAAGAGGTCATCATAAATTGCAACTTTCTAGGAGGGGTCACTCAAGAAGCAGTTTTGTCCTCCAAATTACAGAATCTTCTCAAAATCAAAGGAAATATACAAAAATATTTGTTCAAAATTAGATGGATAACTAAGGGGGATAGAAATAAAAAGTTCTATAATGTTTTAAAAAGATATAGAAGAGTGAGAAATCCTCTCTCACTACTGAAATATGGGGATCAAATTATCAATGATAGACAAGAATTATCCAACCACATTGTCTCTTATTATGATAATATCTTCAATAGGCCTCCAAAGAACATGAATCTTCAGGAAGGAGTTATTCTAAAGATTGTTACTGATGATGATAACCTAATCCTCACTGAAATCCCACATGACTTTTATGTCAAGGAAGTGGTCTTTGGTCACAACAAGGGAAGTTCTCCCGGGCCGGATGGTTTCACGAACCATTTTTTTCAGCATTTTTGGGAAATCATCCAACATGATGGTTGTAATCTGGTCAGACACTTTTTCAAAGGGGGAATTTTCCCAATAGGTTTCAATGCACATTTTATCACTCTTATTAAAAAGATTGAAAATTCTAGTGACATCAGCCAATTCAGACCTGTTGCACTTGTGAACACCATCCACAAAGCTATCACAAAATTTTGTCCACAAGACTTGCCAAAATCTCAAAAAGAATCATCTCTGGGAATAAATATGGATTCATCAAAGGAAGAAGCATCCAAGATTGCCTAATTACATCCTTAGAATGTATCAATATGCTTATAAAATCAATAATAGGAGGAAAAATTGTGGTCAAGATAGACATCAAGAAATATTTTGATACAATGGACTGGGGTTTCATATTTAATGTTCTCTCAAGCTTTGGATTTAATTAATTTTTTTTCAGTTGGATTAAAAGCCTATTTGGTTCTTCCCAGAATTCTATTCTTATTAATGGTTCACCGGAGGGCTATTTTATTTTCTCAAGAGGGGTGAGATAAGGAGACCCTCTATCTGCTATCTTATTTTCTATTGCTGAGGATTATCTCGGCATGATTTTACTTAAAATGGTTGATAAGGGTGATTTCAAATATATCAGGGAAGACTGAGGTATTTATGCCCCATATCACTTATTTTTTTGTTGATTATATCATTATATTTACCTAGGGAGACTGGAGCAACATAAAAAACATTAAAAAATCTCTTATGCACTATGGGGAAGTTTCAAGACAGGATGTCAATTGGATAAAATCTTTCATATTCTTAGTAGGAGAATCTATCCTTGTATAAAAATGATCATGATCAATGACTTGGGAATTAGAGAAGGTTCTCTCCCCTTCACCTATCTTGGCATGCCCATGTTTTTGGGAAGGCCGTGATCCTCTTATTTTATCAACATTCTGAGCCAAGTTAGGAGAACTCTTGCCTCCTGGAAAGGGAAATCCCTATCTTTAGCAGGCATAGATTGTCTTGTCAAACATGTTATTGTTTCAAAGCTGGTCTATTCTTTTATGGGCTTGGTACTATAACAACCGGTCCATACCCAAAATCTAGTCAAATCCTGGAATATCAAAGATTTAAAGTACTCAACTGTAATGATACTCCCCAACCTTGAGAGAACACCATTTAAATAAGCAGATGTCTCTATACCATACTCCCAATGGTGTGCTGATCATCATAACCCCACTCACAAACTCAACTTACAGACTTAACATGTTGACATTTTGTGTAAATATAAAGTAATGAGAAGAACTAGTATTAAATAAGGCACTAGAAAGTATAGAATATATAAGAATAGTACCTCAAACTATTGATGTTCTAGCCTTTCTATCCACAAGTGTAGGCTGAACTACATGCAACTTTCTTTACCCTCTTCCATGTACTGCAGTATGAGTCCCTTGAGCTACACTACTCTACTGATATGAGAACTCTATCCAAGAAGTACCATGTCCACTAACTCTACTTCCATATCTAGTTGAACTCAAACTTTCATATAGATATGGGGTAGAATACCCCCTTCTAGCACTCTGATTCTATCCAGTTCCTCCACAATTACCCATCTATTGTGGGTTCTTACAGAACCATTGTAGATGCACCATCCTTCCATAATCAAATCACTTTACCAGTGGTTTTGGAGAACTACCTATGAAGGTGACTCATTCTACCACACTTATGGTAGAGTTCTCGAATGAAATCCTAAGTAATTGATCCTCCCCCTGGACACTCTTCTTTTCACTGATCTAATTAACATTCACATAGTGACACTTCCTACCCTCAAAAGATGTTCTACTTTTTTTTTTCTAGTAGAAACCACATGAATTTAATTATAAACATCCTTCTAGTTCCCCTTAGATACAAGAACCTAACTCAAGACTTCAAAAACTTATTCAGTATAAAGATGTTAACCTAGGAATTCATTTTACATTTAAGACTATCATGAAAATGCTTCACCATAGTCTCCTCATTTCCAACCAATGTTGGAACAAAGAACTACAAATCATCAATGTGAACAATATAGACCGTCATGGACATACTCCCCTGGGCCATCCTCATGAACTATGTTAACCACTCCTTCTAGAAAATCTCAGGGTAAAATTTCTCTAATAACTTATCCTAAAAGTCATTCCACTCTAAATTCTCCATATATCCATCCCGTGTATAGATATACTAACAAAAATTCTCTTAAACACATAAAACACAGGATAAAAGATTGACTGTCTTCTAAATAAGAGTCTTTAGGTTGTCCAGGATTGTCTGGATAGACTCAATCTAGAACATAGGTACCTGAGGCCCACCATCTCCAGTGAGAGTCAAAGGGTTCTAAAACTAGAAATCCCATGTCAATTTGGACATACACTTCATAACCCGTCCTAGGTCTCTTTCCATAAACTACATAAAGTGTGAAAATTTCTCCTGAAACTATTCCCTGACTTCCTCACTCAAAACTATCGGGGCCTTAGGTTTCACTTCTAGAGGATCAATTTTAAACATAAACTTCTATCATTCTACAAAAAGTGTCCTCATGGATTCATATCTCTACAATTCCAAACACACGTCTTAGAGAAAATTACACCAAATTAAAACATTTACTTGAGATATATTCACATAAATCCATCACAAGTCATTCCTCTTACCCCAATATATGGTCAAAACTGAGGCAATATAACTACCCTAAACCATCCCTCACATTGGTTATGGATCACAAAGGGTAAACTATTTTCACAATTCAAGTTTCTCATTATACACCCATTTATCTATTTCATTTACCACACATAACATCATTTACAATTTCCAATTTTATATCAGGCACTTTCATTTAAATGATATTATCATGAAAAGAAATTTTATTTAAACAACTCACCCAAAACCTACTTTTCCATGAATTCCTAAAATGATGCATGTCACAATTTTTCTTGCGTTTCTAGAAAGATATATGTATGCCTAACTTTTGGTCCATATGGGGCCATGAATAAAAATCTCATAAAACCATAATATCACACAAAAAGTGATTCACTTGAGGTGAAATAACATTCAACCATAACAGAAAACATCAATAACCACAATCCCACCCTAGGTACTTGGTTTTACCTTATACATGGGTTAACTACTCCAAATAAAGAGATCTTGACTAAGGTCTGACTCATCCTAGTCTCCTGTCCACCTTTCTAAAATAGTAAGACAAAAGAAAATAAAAGAAATCACTTATAATACCAATATGTGGCATCCTAACTGAGGTGCCACATACCGATGCCCCAAGACGGTTGGTCACATTATCTCAGGAATGACTCCCTGTAAACCAAAGGTTGCTAACTAGTAGAAAGGTTCTAATAGATATATCATGAGGATACAATACCCACTTTATCAAATTGCAACAATATAGAAAATAAATAAACAATAACCCACTGATAATAACCCATAACCAAAATAATACCATAACCTAATATAGACCAATATCACATGATGAATGAAAATAGTAAAACAATATCCATGACTAAAGCAGTAAAAATTTCATTCCATATATATGTAAAGTTTCAAATGAAAAATAAAAATAAAGACACTGAAAACTCCCAAGAGGGTCCCAACACAATGTCTAATTCCCCCTCCATGATCCATACCAACTCACCTATCTAACATAGGGATCTTACCCTTATCCTATCTTTCAAACATAAAGTCTATTTAGGTACCAATCAGGAAGACCAAGTATAGTTGAGTACAACTCAGTAGGCCACTACCAATGATATATAAAATAATAACCAGTCTATAACAATGTCTGCAATTATATAAAGAATAAAGTACAATAAAACAATTAAACAATTTTCAGAATTCATTATTCTTTAATTAACCACATAAGTACCTGGGTTTATGATGACAACAGAACTATCAATACCCACTTTAGCCTATGTCGAAGTCTGAACCATATAAAATAGGGAATCAAAATTAATTATATCATGGACTTTCATCAATCATTTAATTCCAATTTCATATTAAGGATTCAAGGAAATATAGTCCAATTCTGATGTATTGGCCTATAATTCCTTGTATAGAACCACATGGGTATTTTCAACATCATTCCCTACCCAAAAAATCATTTTTATCACATATGGGCATTTGGAGCATTAGTCCTTGTACTACAATCATTATGAAATATGGATATTTGGGTCATTAGTCCCTTACCCACACTTGTTATCACACATACCACTATATATAAATAAAGTATAAACATCATCAAACTTCTTATCAAATATTCACATATATCACATATATCATATAAATCAAATTTAATAATCATAAAACTTCTTATCAAACATTATCATCATAGTGAACTATTTAAATTTAAAATGAAAAACATGATTCTTCACTTAAATCACATGGAGTAATATGAACAATTCAACATTAAACCATTTATCAATATTTAATCATATAAACCATTAACCCTTCATGGTTAAGCCAATCATCCCATTATTCCCATTATCAACCAATTCATAATCACATTATTCAACCAATTTATTACTCCTATTATTCCATCAATTTCACAAACCCATTAATTAATTGACCAATTAATTAGTTCAATTCAGGATAAAATTTGCAAATGTGGAAATTGAAATTCCATAATCATATACACAAAATTATAATTCAATTCTATGGGATTTGAAATTTATACCACCTACCTAAATGTTATTGATGGACATTCGCCAAACCAAAAATCCCCAAATTGAAACAGAACGTAAAAGATCACAATGACATGGAAGATCTTGGACCAAATCCTAGAAACAAGATCAAATGTATTAATATCCATGAAAATATATATCTAAACCATTTACAATAGAGGAGAATTCATCCCTCTTCATCAAGAAATAGAGATGGGGGAGAAAGGAATCCAAACTATGAAGAAATCACTTACCAACGGAGATACTATCTTTTAAACAGATATTTGATTCATCAAGAATGAGGTTATAGGGGACTTGGAACCATCCTAGGATCTTTAAAATTTGTAATAACTGGTTTAGGGTTGAGATAAGGTGTTTCAGTATAATAACTTGGAAGTTAAGGAACATAAAATAAATTTTAAGAGGATTAAAAACCCACATGCATAGTTTCCTAGGTTGGGGCAAACCATTTTCCAAATCATGCATCTTAACCATGTTTCTCACCTTAGGGGGGGGATTTACTTCTAATAGGGTGCATGTTTGGACAATCCATGCACCAATAGTGAAAACCCCACTATCTCATGGGTGCATGATTTGATGGGTTGGGCGCGTGGTTTGGGAAAACAATGTGCTAAACATGGATTACACAAACACTCTCAAAAAAATATCAAAATTCACCTGAATTCACCAAAGAAAATCCTTAACCAATTTATAAAAAAAAATTAAAAATGTTACCTGAAAATGAGCACAATACATCTCTAGAAATTTCAGGATCACATAAGGGTTGATGGAAATTTTGTGGATATTATCCTATAAATACCATAAATTTTCATCTCTTCTAGTTTTTTATAACATTCTCATCTATTAGTAACAATTTTCTCTATTTAAGAGCTTAAATGATCAATAAAATATTTTTAATGAATAATTGACCATATTTAGTTTTAGGTAGATGAGCTTTTTTCCCGTGACCATACTCTCCAAATTATTTTATGAATGTTATTTAATATGTACGAAATGTGTTAATGATCTAATTTCCACTACATTTTAAATCATTTAATAGGGTTTAATAAGGAATATTTTTAAATGTTTTCAAAATAAGTCATTTTTTTACTTTTTTAGAAACTATATATATAATGTTTTCTTTTTAATATAAAATTAAAAAACTTCTTTTCCATCATGAATAATATTTTAATTATAGATTATATCATACATATCCTTGTTTATTTGGAATGAAATGGATTCTCTCAATTATCTGTGTATTTATATTGAAAATTTAATTAAAGGAAAAGGATATTTTATCTTATTTTCAAAGAAATATTCAAATTGTGTTTTAAAGTTATTTTTGTCTATGTGATCATCAATTAAGGAATATTATTCTTTAACAGGGATATGAACCAATGATTCATTATTTATTCTTTCTCTACATGGTTAATTATTATTATGATGATGATATGTTTATGAAACCCATTTATTTTACAAGGGTTATTTTATGATGATAAAATAATTTTTTATTATCTTGTGGAACAAATATGTATGGTTTTCATTATGTGATGGGTGGGTCCTAAATTATATATCTCTATTATGAATTGCGTAAATCCTATATCTCATGATATAATTTTGGGAAATGAGTTTATGTACTTGATCCAGTATAGGAAACAATTAGGGATTCTTGATCCACTATGATATGGGAAATGATTTGTGATTTATTATACATTTTGATATGATATTCATAGTAGTTAACCTTGACATATCATATTATTTCTATTATTATGTTGTTGTCACACTATTAATTTTTTTAATATTCTTATTATTTCAACTCATGGATCATGATTTATTTTTTATGATTCTGGAATCTTGATACATAATAATGTTTTATGTTATCACTCATGAGTATGATCTGTGAATTGTTGTGTATGATTATCTATTTATAATTAAATGTCTTCATACCTTTATGCTCATTATATTCTTAAATGTGATCATTTTTTTTATTTTTATCATGTATACCATTTTTGAGCATTTGAGCTGACACATTCACATGTTTGAATTTTTTTCCCATGTTATGAAGAAGTTTACTATATATAATGATTAATTAAAGTTACCTTAATAAAGGAAATATGTTTGAGATGATGAATATTGTACATAAATAAGATTTTTATATATCTATTCACCAAGTACCATAAACCATTGAGGTTCTCTAGCATGTTTATTTGGGATATATAATTAATATTCATAGACAATATATAATATTTATATTTTTCATTTTTGAGTCATTATAGTTGGCATCAGAGGAGGGTTTAGTTATTTTGCAGATTACATTATGGGGAATATGGGGATAAATATTAGAAAACCTATACCAAACTTAATTTAATATTGGTTAAAAAATAATTATCACATGTTAATAATAAGTTTTTAATATTTACGACATCATTGGAAGGGTTTCCATAGTTTTATGTTTTCTCACTCTGATTAGTGTAACATGATTCTTACACTAAGTTTTTTGGTTTTTGTAAATGGAAAGATCAAAAAAGAATCATGCTAAAAATTAATGTGATGGAAAATATAATGCTTTTATACCTAAAAAACTTAATATAATGAGATATTTAATGCATATTCACGTTTTTATACTCACACAATATTCTCAAGACAAGAATCTTGATGAGGTTCTCAAACAATCAAATGAGAGTATAATATATTTTTTAGTCTTTATTTAAGAAACATCCGCATTTATTTAGTGTCTCTTGTGATTCACTTTTGGATGAGTGTTAGATAAATACCCCAAATAAAGTTTTTTATATTATATAGTGCTCAAAACATGAAGATGTTGTATTAACTGATAACCATTTTGAAGGTGATGTAAGTTAATTATGGAATATTATTAAGAATGTCACGACCTGTCATCAGGACCTGTGCCGTGACTACCCCAAGCCCGCCTTCCATAGGCTAGGGGCTGGTGACTAGCACCAAAGGCATAAATCCATAAGATGGGAAGGCATTGCCTTTATAAAAAGTAAACACACACAATCAGAGTACACTACTGGAAGCAAATAACTAAGCAATACTGAATACAGAAGAGGTGATGGAAAGTAAAAGGGGATGGAAATACATGCCCAAAAGTAAAGTACAAGTACAACTGAAAAAGGGAAAAATGGATGAAAAGTAAGAGAAGCTCCTGGATCATCCTCCGGGGTTCCTACCTGAAGGGTAGGTACAGATGGACACCTCATCACTCCACGTCCATCAGACTCCTCTTTATACCGGCTCGTCGAAAGGTCCACCTCCAGGTACCATCTAGTCCTGGTGCTCTCAGCCTCCATTAGCGTTGTCCGTCGTCTGCATCCAACACAACAAGGTGAGGGCATAACCCATGAAGGGGTGAGTATAATGATACTCAGTAGGGAACCCGAGACCCTCAAGGTCTCACAATATCCAACAAGTATAAACCACAAAGTAAAGGATTCAACGGATAACCCATAATTAGGTATATGCCCATACATATACCTAAGTTATCTAGTAACCCATATCAATCACGAGGAAACACAAAAGTCATTGACTCAGATCAAACCAGGATTTTCATTATCGAAACCATGACTGCTGGAGAAGTCCTCCTCTGTCGAGAACAGTGGGCATGTCGCGATAATAAGGCATCTCACTAACCTTGGACTGCTGAGGTACTCCTCTTGTTGAGTACCGTGGGTCTGCCGCCAAATACCAGACGCTCCTCCACTGTGGGTCTGCTGCCAAATACCAGGCGCTCCCCCTAATAGTCTGCAGAGGTACTCCTCCTATCGAGTACCACAAGTTTGCCACCAAATACCAGTTGGTCCTTCTCCATGGGTCTGCCACCAAGTACCAGGCGCTCCCCACTGGTCTAGTCGAATCAGTCAAGCAGTCGTCAAGTCTATCAGCTACTAGGTCTCCGCACTCTGTCTGCTCATCACTAGGAGGATCCACTCCCCGATCTACTAGGAAAAACTCCAACTGTCATGAAATATCACGTAGAAGTATCTCAAAGGTCCATCTCATCAATGGGATCTCAACACAACAGACTACGCGTCATTCAGACGCCCGGTCTATTAGTTATTGGCATTTCCGTTCCAGGGGCCCAGCTGGATTTTAGGTTCAAACAAACCTGACCTTACCCCAAATATATCCAAACCTCAAGTGGGGCATTCCAAAAGAACCATCTCGCTCTAAGCTTTCCATCAACGCAGACGGTTCATCGATCAAACACACGTAGACCAATATACATGCAAAAACATGTATTCGAGTAAAACGGGTCCGGGTCCGGTCTGACCCAGTCAGACCAACCCAGTCCTAACCGGGGTCTGACTCGGTCCGCGGGTTCGACCCGGTCTAAGAGGGCGGCCCGAACCGAGGGGGCAGATCGGCCCGAAGGGGCGGCCCAACTGAGGGCGGCCCAGCTGAGGGCGGACCGGCCCGAGGGAGGCCCAGCACGAGGCGGTCAGGCCCGTGGCGGCCCGACTCATGGTGGCCCGGACCGTGGCGGCGTGGCTGGCCAGTCTACATGGCTCGGCTAGCCACGCATGAAAGGGGGATGCCGTGCCACCCTATTTCCGATCCGAACTGGCATTGGGAGCCGGTTCAGTTTCTCCGCGGGACCCTTCTGGTCCCGTCTCTAGCACGCACCGACAGCTGGCTCAGCTGGCCACCCTGGTTCCTCCACCGCAGCGCGATGGCGTCGCGGTTCTTCTGGCCTCCGTGCAGCGCTACGATGCCACGCCACCTCCGCCGTGGCCCGGCCTGGCTATGGTCCCTATTTCCTCCGCACGGCGCGACGGCGCTGCGCTCGTCGTCTAACCGACGCGGCCCTCCTGGCCGCAGCTCTTGCTTCCGGCGCGGTGCGACAACACTGCGCCCCTCCGGCACCGCCGCGGCCCATCCAGCCGCGGTTTGGTTCTTTGCACATCATGGCGGTGCCACGCCCTTGTGGTGACCCGGCAGCCTTGCGCCACCAGCTTATTCGTGCTCCACCTCCATCATCAACAAAACGAGAGCATCAACAGGGGGGAGGGTCGGACTGTGTTCATGCGTTCCGAGCCCTCCTCATTAAGATGATATTAATCGGAAACAAGGTTCTCAACAAAGGAAGATGAACGAAGGGTAAATTCATACAGAAAAACAACCCCTACCTCACTTGTCGGTGATCGAAGATGGAGTCGTAGAAGGCATACATCGTTCCATCAATGTCAGAGGAGGAAGATGGTACTCATCTTTGGAAGACGAGCGTTCGAAGGTGGCGAAGTCGAAGACGACGTCGACGTTCTTCGTGGGCGTCCCTTCCCTTTCTTGCCCCAGTTGAAGAAAGAAGAAGATGTCGAAAGTTCTTTGTGTTCTTCGTTGAGTGAATTTTCTCTCAATTTCTCCAAGGCTCCGCCAGATGAAAGTGCCAACAAAATAAAATAATATCTTTGCCTATTATTTTATTGTTGACATGAATTCAAAATAATTCAAATAATTATTTAATGAACCATTAATTAATTCATGTAGAGTTGGCACTTTAATGAGGGAAGGAAGGTGAAGAATTTCAAAGGTTTCCCCCACTTTATGGAGAGTTACAAGGGGGTTAAAGCTTGTGTGGGACCCACCCCTTTGATTGCAAGAGAGGTTTGGCTTCATTAACTCAAGGGAAGTTTGGGGGTTTGTAGCTTGTGTGGGCCCCACCTAATAATATCCTCCCAAGGGAGGTTATACTCAGGTGGGACCCACCACCATAACCTCCCATGGGAGGTTAGGGTGTGGTGGCCCCCACCTCTATCCTTCCCTTGGAGGTTTTAACCACCCCAAATAAAATAAAGTTAAAACTTTATTTTATTCAATTTAATTAAAACCCCCCAAAAACTAACTTCCAAACTTGTCAGAATGCAACTGCGGTGAAGGTCTCACTAAGCAATCACCGATGCTGTGAGTTCAACGATGCCCTCAGATTTCAATTCCGAACACTGTTTCAAATGATATAGAATACAGATTGTACGTTTACTGAACGTACTCGAACAAAACTTCATAAATTTATTCCGGACACACCGAGCCTCGAAATCAAGCGCCATCAGAAACTGCATACTCGTAAAATTTCCCATGTATTTAAGAAAAAATCTTCCATGGAAATTTCAGGTCTTTACAAAGAATAAAATGAATGATCATGAAATTTTTTCAATGGAATGGGATGAGTTTAAGAGGAAATTTTTCTTTAAGTACTTCCCTCATATTCCATGTACAAAATATAAAATGGAATTCCATAATCTTATAAATAAGGATGATTAAACCATTAGTATCAATGGGAAAAAATTTACAATAATTCCAAGGCATTCTTATGGTTTAATCATCTGCGCAATAAAAATTAATCGATTCTTTGGTGTCTAAAATCTATGTCTATGAAATGAATTATCAATTAGAGACTTCCATAACGATTGATAAATAATATTATGTTCTCTAATGGAAGAAATGTAAATTAGTGATTTCAATCATTTCGATCATTTAGATAATAAAAGGAAGATGGAGACTCATGAAAACATTAATACGTCACTTGGAGAAAAGAGATTCTAATAACCTTTATGATAGAAATGTGGATTAAAAAACCATGTAAATTCAATTAATGGAAACAAGTGGTTATTTAAATGTGGAATAATGGGTCATAAAGCCTATTAATGCAGAAAAATGATAAATAAGTTGGTTTATGAAATGGAGTTAAGGAAAATTCTAACTAATAAACCACCCAATCTCCAATGATTAAATTTCAAGGAGTATATGAATTATTATAACCAATACAATAATGTGATGTTTAATGATTATTATCGGCATCATCAACCTCTTAAAACTAAATACAAATGGAAATATAATTGAACACTACTACCAAAGTGGGTTATAGAAATGAGGTGGTGAAAGGTACACTTATCATCCACTCTAGAACAACTATTGTCTTATTTGATTCTATATATACCCACTATTTAATGTAAAAGTTATTTTCTAATGGTATCACATTACCAACTCCATTATTATATGTTGAGTTAGTGGTGGAAACTTCTAATGGTAGGGTTTTTATGTTTCTTGTCTATATCTCATCTCTGATAGAATTGTTTAGGGATGTTCTACTTATAATTATTTTGTTTTTACAAATAGTTAGATTTTATATAATTTTTGTAATAGATTAACTATCTCTAAATAGTTCCCATATCAATTATTTATGAAGGGTAGTGAATTTTTTTATTTTAAATAAACATATGATTGTCTTCTGGGGTGAGGATGAATATCAATTTCCAATAGAAGTTACTTTCATTAAATGAGTCATATTGCCTATTCATTAGTGATATTTATCTCAAATGGGTTGGGAGAACCTCAAAATTGAATATATTAATATTTTTCAAGATTATGATGATGTATTTACTGAAGACATTCATAGTATTCTCCTAAATCATGATTTTTTTCTCTCAATAAAACTCATACTAGGTGTTAAAACTACTTCAAAAACTCTATATATAATTTCCTTGATGTTGTTGAATGAATTGAAGAAGTAACTAAAGGAGAGTATTTATAAGTGATTCATATTCCCAAGTATGTCACCATGGGGTTCACCTATTCATTTTTAGAACAAATATTGGTTAATTAATCATTGTATTTATTATCAAGAACATTATAATATCACTATAAAAAACTTTCATTTACCCCATATGCATGATTTTTTGATCAATTACAAGGATCTCAGTACTATTCAAAGATTGAAATCTAGTCTACATATCATCAATTAATGGTAAAATATAAAGAGATACTCAGAAAATCCTTCCATATAAGGTATGAGAATTAGGAATCTATAGTGATTCCATTTATACTTATTAATTTCCCTTTTATCATAATATATTTAATGAATATATTCTTTAGAGACTAACTCGATTCGTTTGTGGTGGTATTTATAGATAAAATTTATATATATTCTAAAATTAAGGTAGATCATAAAAACAACTTTAGAATTGTACTAAATTCCTTATGGAAGGAGATTCTATATGAAGAATTTTCATGTATGAATTTTGGTTATATAATGTTTCATATTTAGGTCATAAAATGTCATGTGGGGTTATATGAGTTGATCCTTAAATGAAAAAATTTATTGAGAAATGGAATAGACCAATAATGTTAACAAAGATCCATAGTTTAATTGTGTCATCTGGATACTACTGATTATTTATGATAGATTTCTCATGACTATCTAATCCACTCACCCAGTTGACTTGGAAGGGTGTTTAGTTCATGTAGACATATGAATGTTATGTGGATTATAAGAAGTTTAAGGGAAGGTTTCCCAATGCACCTATTCTCACACTACCCTAAAATGGAGAAGGGTTTTTGATATATAGTGTCTCATCAATGAAAGGATTTGGATGTGTCCTTATAAATAATGATATACCCATAGAATATTACTATCAAATATTGAAAACAACTAATAAAAATTACTTAAATCATGATTTGGATTTGGAAACAATATTTTTTTCCTTGAAGATATAGAATAATTATCATTATGGTGAAATGTATGACAAATATACAAATCATAAAATCTTGAAGTATATATTCACATAGAAAGAGTTTATTATGAACCAAAGATAATGGTTGGAAAGGATTAAATATTATTACTACTCAATACATTACCACCCTAGGAATGTGATTAAGGTGGCTGATGCTCTATGATAGAAGGACCATGCTAGTTTTTTTAGGATGAGGATTGAAAGAGATCCAATATTTATGGATTTGTAGAATATGGATTCTGAATTCATGAGGAAATGGGATAGAACATATCATTATTATAATAATGTTTCACCATTCATCTAAGTGTGGAATAAAGAGGTGTAGGAGTAAGATTCACAACTGAAAAATAAGGTGAGAAACATTCTTATGTTCAACCAAGATTTTGATAGAATGATAACATTCAAAAACCTTGTATGTTTCCCATAAATACCAGACATGAAGAATGATCTATTTTATGAATCTCATAGTTCATCCTGAAATTATGAAGATATATATGGTTTAAAAAGTGGATTTCTGGTGGGATAACATGAAATAAGATATTTTAGAGTATGTAACATGATTCTTGGTATGTCAGTAAGTAAACAATGTATAAATAAGTTTAAGTGGTTGTTATAACCATTACCCATCCCATAATGGATGGAGAAATAGCCCTAGGAATTTCATTAATGGACACACCAAAACATATAAAGTCCATAACTCGGTTTTGGTTATAGTTTTTCACCTTATAAATTTATCATATTTCATTATTATTTTTTAAAATTCCTCTCTCGACAAAACGTACTTGTATATACACTACATAATTTTTGATATCACATGGAGAGATATATTCTATTCTATCTGATCAACATTGATGATTTACCTTGAAGTCCTAGAAAATTAACTAGTAATATCTTGATAAAAAGTTGTGTTTCTATAATAATTATCATCCTCAGATAGATTTTTAGTCTCAATGGACTTTTCAAACCCTATAGGATATATTGAGATATTTTTATTTGTATTTAAAAGGTGTTTGGTATTAACACCTTCAGTTGGTGGAATTTTATCACAATAATGTCTTTTACTGAAGTATTCAAATGGATACTTATGAATACCTCTATGAAAGGAATTCTAAAACTCCAATGTGTTGGGATAGATTTTGGGAAATAAAGATACTAAGACCTAAATTAACTAAGGAAGTTAGAGAGATGGTTAGATCCATTAAAAAACACATCATATAATCTTAGTGTTGGGGAAAAATTTATTTTAACAATATTTAGTGAGATATAATGTTTAATTTTGGTGAACATGTATTCCTATAAATATCTCCTCATAATAAGTACATGGTATTTGTAAATAAGTGAAAGATTATCCCTTCATATATTAGTCCCTTGGAAATTTTTGTTGTACTAGGACTCTTCTAATCCCATGGTGCATCCACAAAACCTCTCCTAAGTTCATGATGTGTTCCATGAATATCTCAAAAATAAGTACATACACTATCCTTCACATGTACTAAACTAAGTGGTTTTATAGCTGGAAAATGAATATTCCTATGAAGGAAAACCAATACAAATCTTGGATTATAGAGATAAAGTGATACAAAACAAGACTACTCACATGGTTAATATTATCTAGAGGAGTCTAAAATTTGAGGAAGCTATATTGGAGTAATAGGAAGTGATGAAATAGAGATATACATATTTTTTGTATCCGATTCAATGAATTTTTAGGAAGAAATTCATTTTAATGTGGTAGAATGTAACACCAAAATATTTTAAATGTATTTCCTTTGAAATAAGCTTGATGTATTCAATAAATTTATTTACCCACAACAATGAGTCTAAATGATCCATGATATAGTATAAAATTGAAAACCAGTCATTGGATTTGAGAGTATAAATAGGATTAAACACATTATCATATATATGCATAATGATTTAGTATTATACAAATGCTTTGGCAATCACTGATTTTAATAAAATTATTTAATGAATAAAAGTCCTTTTTCAAAGAAATTTATATTTCAACATTTTTTGTATTTTTATATGAAAAAGGTATCTTGATCACTATTTTAAAATTATTTCCATGAAATATATTGATAATTTATATTAAAAAAGTAATAATCATCCATAAATTTGTTATCTAAATGTAAAGAATGGTGTTAGAATAATTAATTTTTAAAAAAGTGTTATTTTTCATAGAAGTATTTTTATATAGTCCATGTGTTTTTATAAATAAACCATCATTTATTTTTTTAATGAAATATATATATATATATATACATATATTAAATAGCCAATAAAATATTTTAGCATACATTTAATTGTGATTATTGACAATTGAAGGAGAATAAGGTCATTTTATACTTCAATAATACATTTTCATACAAAATGGTTTTTATTTCATTTTTTGTGGATATTATAATTAATTAACCCCATGTATATAAATATTATTTTATAAAATTTGTTTCATTTTTAAAATATTCATATCAAAATTATATTGAGATGAAATTTTGGGATTTGTCTAAAAAATAATTTCTCCCTAAATAGTGTTACAAAATAAATTTCATAGAAAATTATCTTTTCTATTCATGTATTTATAAAGACTAATTTTTTTGAATTTATAAAAAATTTAATCAGTTCATTTTGAATAAAAATTATCCAATTAATGACATTTTAGTCAATATTATCCTTAATTATGGTGTGGAAACATTTCTATACTTAAAAATGTATTTTTCATAATACCATTTATTGCCACCTATTGAAGGTTTATTTTAAAAGTAATTTATACCCATCATAGAAATTTAATTTTATAAAATTATATCTATACTTTTAATCTTAATTAAAAAATTTATTAATGAGTTAACATTAATTTTTGGTCCTTATTAATAGTATCTTTGGTAAAAAATGTCAGTTTCTATGGTAAGAGTCTAAACGGGTTCAAAGGATTAATACTAAAATTAAAAATGTTAAAATAACCTAATATTAAATATAAATAATATTTTTGGTCAAATTTAGACCCTATATCATCTAATACATTAATATGATTCATTTTAGATCCATTTTTCTATATTAATAGAAGAATATATTTTAATCTTCTAAAAAATTTCATGTGTGTCCTCTCCCTCGCTTAAAAAAGGACACCAACCCTTATATCTTCTATACACATCAAGAACCTTTAAGATTTATTATTAAATTATTTAATAATTACATATAATCCTCCCCTTAGTCTTAAATCCCATGTTCTTCTCCTAATTACAATAATTTAAAGCTTAATTTGTAAGCCAAAGGTGGTCTCTCAAAGAAAAGGTATAAATATTAACTGAGTTTATTCAATTTTGTTTCTTCTTCCACCTTTTATAATCATTTTGTATCGATCATAAAATTATGAAACTAATATCATAAATATACTAAGTTGTTATTATTATGATAAAATAACCAATTTTACCCTTCTTTCTTTCAAATAAGAAATGAAAGTATCACTTGTGCGCACGTGTGGACTACCACATCAATTTGGCGATATGATATATTTTCCATAACCACAACACATGGTTTCTTATAATGATAGATTTAATGAATATAAAATATAAATATGATATCATTATCATTATTATGCGAAAAAATATTTTATATATTTCTTTTCAACTATTTTTTATAATATGAAAACAACATTCATGTGTACATATGCACTACCATATCCATGAATGGTATAATTCATTTTTATATCTCTAAATTGTATGGATGATAATAAATATATATAAAATGAATACATATTATATTTATATCACGATTAAAATTTTGTAGATGATATAATGATGATTAAGATACAAGGACCGTAACTACTAAACAAAAACATACATGAAAAATGAAACAGTTGCACCCAAAAATGATTATTTTAATAATGAATTATTAAAAAATCGTTTCTAAAATATTATAAGTATACCATATATTATATTATAAGTATATATATGGTTTTGGTAAATAGTTTTAATAATTATTATTATAAATGATGTTGTCTCACTTACAAAGTAAGTTAAAGAAGAGGTAAATGTTTCTCATCTCACATTTATTTATATGAGACATATATCATTTTCATGACTTGTTTCATTTATGTGGTGTGTATACTTACCATTAATGTATTTTATGCCATTTAACATGTTTTTTTTGGATTTTAAAATCTATAAACAGTTATCTCATTCATGGGGTTTTGATTCAAGAATTACTGAAGCAGTAAGGGCTTTCATTAAACTCTCATATCTTTTTAGGATTATATAAGCTAAATTATCATGAAGGGAAATTTTATAGATCTTAACCTTTAAAACACATATATTTTCTTCCACTATATTTTATAGTAATTTTCTTGTATTATTATCATTCTCCCATTTTTTACATAAAATCATTTTGATAATCATTTTAATTAAAAACCAATAATTTCCCCCTTTGATCAATGAATTTTTTAATGTATATTTTCTTCAAAATTATATATTTAAAGTCCTTACATATAGATTAAATTATTTAAAAATTCATTTTAACTATATTTTATTTTATTTACAAAATTTCAAAAGTAATTATTCTTAAATTTTGAAGAATAAATAATATTTTCTACATTTTACAAAAGTGTGAAAATGATTTTTTCTATTAAAGTATAAAACATGAAAAAATATTATCACCAAAATGAACATTAATTTAATTGAATAATATTTTAATAAATTCCCATGTCACATTCAAAGAAAATTATTTTCTTAATATTCTAAGAATTTATTGTTAAAATTTTGTCAATATAATATGACATTTTCTCATGTTTTTAATGAAATGTCAGAATAATATTTTAAAGGTATTTTTGTCTATATTATAATCCTTTAATTATTGTATTGAATTAATGGGTATATAATATCATGTTAATATTATTATTATATCTATTTATGATATATTATTATGATGATGATATGCTTATAAGATCTTATTTAACAAATATATATGGTTGTTATTATTTGATGGGTGAGCCCATAATTATATATCTATACCATTAATTGGGTAAACCCTTATATATAATGAGATAATTATGGTAAATGATTTTATGTTCTTGATTTACCGAGGTAAATAGGTTGGGATTCCTGATCCACTATGATATGGGAAATAGGTGGTGGTGCCTGATCCACTATGATGTCATGGTCTTAGTAGATAACCTTGATATATGATATTTTTTATTTCCCTATGAAGGTTCTACACTCTTATGAAATGTTTATATTATTATGATATGAACTCATGGATAATGTTTTATTTTTTTTATAATTCCAAAATCTGTTGACATACTAATATTTATTCAATGGATCATGATTATGATCTATGAATTGTTGGGTATGATTTTTTATTAATAATAAAAAGTTTTAATACTTTTATAATCATGATATTCTTATATATTATTATTAATTGGTGTCTCCAATGTTTACCTTTACCGATCATATGTGATCAACCATTCTTATATTTTAGTTTTTTTCCATGTTATGAAGAAGGGTACTTATATTGATGAGTCTAAAAGGTTACCTCATATAATGAAAGTTGTTAAAGATAATGATTGTTATACAAAAATAATATGTTCATTTATCTATTTTCCATTTACTCTAAAACATTATAGTTCTCAAGAATTTTTATTTGGGAGATATATTTAATATTAATTCAAAATATGTAATATCTATGAAGATTATGCTTATGTCACAATAATAACTATCCATGGTACTTAAAACATGTCAATTGTAAACTTATGTTAAATTTTAAAAAGTTTAATATCATGGTTGTGAGTGGGATTGTTCTAAATCAAATTATCTATATTTAAGGGACTACTATTGATCCATATGAAATTGAGGTCATTAAATCACTTCTGAATAAAAATATAATCGATGGTATCAATTTATAACATAGTCATGCTTATTTTTATTTGATATTTCATCAAATATTTTCTTATGATTTCACTACACCTTAGTAAATTTATATAATAATATGTTTCATTTTATTTTTATAATACATAAAAAAGAAAATTTATTAATCTAAAAAATGTTCTTATATTTTATTAAGTAATTTTACCACTAGATTGGTCCTAATCCTTTGAATTAATTTTTGATGCATATAATAGATCTATTGATGATTTCCTAAGTCAACAGAATGGTTTGATTCCATGAAAAAATATTTTATTCATTAGAATCATTCCATGAAACTATATCCCAATACACAATAACATAAAAAACACTGTGTTGTTGTGTTTTATTTAGAAATATTCATGACCTATCTATTACATTGAATTTTTATTACATTCAAAGAACATTTTCCTCAAAATTTATTGTTTAAAATGGGTGAGTCAAATCCTATGATAGTAATATAGATCATATGCATATAGAGAATAAAAAATATATTCATGATAGATATAAAAAAGGAAAATCATAATATTATCACATGATTACAATTTATATTAAAAATCATTCTAAACATGTTGAAACTAAATATACAATGTATTATTTTGTATCTCTCACTACTATATTTACATGGTTTTATCCCATTGTAAATTTGTTACGTTGTTGGTTTTTTTCCAAAATTATTATCCATGTC
The DNA here is from genome assembly GCA_963277665.1 of Viscum album. NCBI lineage: Eukaryota > Viridiplantae > Streptophyta > Magnoliopsida > Santalales > Viscaceae > Viscum > Viscum album. The sequence goes on from OY728150.1 coordinate 662,047,918, forward strand.
TCAAAATTAAAAACTAGAAAGTGAATAAAATCACAAATTTTTTGAAGGTAAGTAACTTAGGAAATATATACGAGACATGTTACTTAGGAGATCTATTGAATAAGGATATAATTCCATTATTTTATGTCTTTACCACTCATTACCCGGGGGTGGTCACATTGGAGCACAAAGTTCCTCCAATAAGGTCTTGGACTTTAGGTTTCTTAGGACATTAATATTTAATAAAACCCATTTGTTTTTTCAATAATATCACACATACCAAATGTTAGTGACAATTCCCATAAAACATGATATTATATAACATCCCATAACTTTATATGAAGTGATTAATTTATAGGTTATTGATTTTATCATTCCTTTAACACCTCCCAATAATTTCACATACATTATTCTATCCACTAATTATGTTTCTCTATTGGTAGATTCCAAGACCACATATAATGATAATGCCCAAATAGTGAATTCATTCTTAAAAACAAACATCTTCCATAGTTTTTGGATTCTAAAAACATTGGTGAGTGATTTAGGAACACAATTATACAATGGAACCATGGATTATATTTTTTAAATACAAATAATTATATATAAAACATCAACTTTGTATCATCCCCCAAATAAAGGCTTGGATAAAATTCTCAAAATAGGAAGTTAAAAGAGTTCCTAAACTGATATTTACACCAATATGAATAGATTTTCTTAAATAAAATAGAGAAAAAATTTTGGGTTATGAAATGTCTTTTGAGAAACCTATTTGGATGTCAATATTTAGGCTTACTCTTTATAAAAAATTACATTTACTAGTTAAATATCAACATAAATCATTTTGGGTTGTGAAAACATTTAATTTTTATCTTGATAATATAATTGAGGAGAATATTCTATAATTAAATTATTTTAAGTAGTATGGACTTGATTTTTATGAAAATTCTAAACTCTAGGAGGAAATGTAGCACCCTGAGATTTATTGATATTTTTATCATAGAATAAATTTAATTTAATCAACAACTTGTGATACACACAACCCTGAGTCTAAATAAACCCTAACATAGTATACCATTACAACCTAACAGTTAAATTGGTGGACTGAATATGAATAAAAACATATTTAAAAATTTGCATAATGGTTTTTTAAAAATATAATATATTGAAAAATAAAAATACAATTTTTAGAAACGTCATTTTAATATTTAAAAATTCATTTCCCATAAAAAATGGTTATTATTGGTTCCTATGAAAAAATTATATTTTTAATTTATAAAAATTTTATAAAATGTATTTAATAAAATGAAATTTATTTCTGAAATAAACATATCATAATTACATTTCAAATAGTTTTTGATAATTTTATGAAAAGATTTATTTTTTGATGGATACTAAAAAATAATGATTTTTATTAAAAAATATATTTATTATTAAAGAATTTATAAAGATACATTTTATTCTAAATGGATTTAAAAGTAATATTAGTTCATTTATTAATAACCTAATTACTTTAATTAGAATTAATTTCATATTGTATTTTATTATAGAAACATTTTATACTTCTGAAAACACTTTTTCCTAGAAAAATACTTTTCATTATGTTTTGTGGGTTTAATTTTAAATTAAATTCCATCAATTATATGAATTGAATCTTAAAAATTGGATTCCATATTTTCAACCAATAGGATCAAATTTTTTAAATATTTCCCTTTTATTACCCTCATTATGTATAGTAAACATGGTAAATATTTCACCCCTAGGTAAGTGTAAAATGAGTGAAATGGGGTTAGTACTATGGGATATGGATTTAAATTTTTTCTCACATTGTTATTTATCCTATTTTATGATTGGGATTTGTATATTTTTATCCAGGATTTAAAAATATGGAAAATTGGTGTTTTTTTGAGCTTTATATACATTTAATAAAAGGATAAATGAAAAATATCACTCTCTTGATATTAATAACTATAAAATTTTATCACAAAGATAAAAAGTGGTTATGTTTAGTTATAAATTTTTATTTGAAAAATATTTTTTTTTTCAAATTCACTTATTTATAATTTTTAGTCATTGGATAATTACCATAAATTCATACGCAATACTGACACAAATATAAATTCAATTAATATAAAATTAAAATAAATGATTTTAAAAATATTAAAAGTATTAAAATATTAATGAATTATCATGTTCTATGAAATTTTTAGATAAATATAACATATTAGTGTTGTGTGAGGGTTTTAAATTATAATTCCATTATTATATTAATGAATTTAATGCCAAAGTAAATGAATATTTCCAAAAATGATATTAATCATATTTTACAATAATCAATATTTTAATAAATTATTTAAAATTTATAGAAACCTATATTCAGACACATGAATCAAATATGGTTGAAAATATCAACCATAGTGAATTTATGGGTCTCTTGTCCATTTATTTTAATATTCACGACCTTCAAAGAGTACAAAACATTGATATTACAGTAATTGTCAAAAATATTAACAGGGGTTAATACTAAAAGAAAATGGTTAAAAAATCACAAAAATGGATAAATATTATTGGATAAGTGTATCTAGACTTATAGTCTTCCTATCTTATATATATGTCAATTTTCAGTCACATTGTTATACAAATTTTTTTATACAAATTTAATACTTTAAGTAATTCCAAGAGTGCCTCTTCCCTCACATAAGAAAGGGAGCATCTTCTCCTCACTTCCTCACAACATTTCAGCCTTATATCATGGTAAATAAATAATATAATACCTTTCTAGATTCATTATCCACATCATATAGATTCATTTATTTTAAAAATATCATCCCTTCATGGTTTAAGGTGTGGGAAATAAGAGGTTTGCCAATGAAGAGGTATAACTCTTAACCAACCATTTTGAGTTTTATTTCTTCTTCTAACTCCTAAAAATAATTTATATACATTCAAAAAAAAAAATTAATTCAGTATCATAAATATAATAAATTATTATTATTATTATGGAATAACAATTATCCACTTTTTTTTTTCGTTTCTACAAAAAATTAAAAGCATCACTTTTGCGCATATACGACTTATCATCTCCACATGAGAGTATAATTCGATTTTCATTAGAACCTTACTTGTATGGATATAATGATGGATTTAATACATAAATTTCTATTTATAATATTATTATTATTCTGATAATTTTAATTATTATTTATATTTTTTTCATTACATCTGTCTAAAACTGGCAACAACGTTCATACAAACGTACAACCCACCATCTCTATTAACGGTGTAATTTGATTTTCAATATATACCATTTATGGATGAATACAAATATGTATATAATGAATATAAATTATATTAATATCATTTTTAAAATTCTATAGATGATTAATCCATGATAAAATTACAAGGAACAGAATTGAAAAACTAAAACTTCTCATGAAAAATAAAATAGTTAACACCCAGAAATGGTGGTTTTAAAAAAGGATTGTTAATAAAATGGTGTCAAGATGTCATAGTTTGATCATATATGTTATTTTAAGTAAATAAGTTATTTATATATATAATTATAATAAATTTAAATTTATTATTTAGGATTTTATAGTACTTTTGATGAAAGTCAAATTTGATGTAAGGTATTTTTGTCCCACCTTTTATTTTTGTGAGACACATGCTATATTCATCCCTTGTTTCTTGTATGTGGTGTGTATACTACCAATGAATTTATTTTATTATTATTATAAGGAATATGATGTTTATTGAAAAATCCATCTATTTTTATCTATTTCATTAGTTTTTAAATAAAAAGTTACCAATGTCTTAAGGGATTTATGTTACAATTTCATTGTCTATCGGTATTTTTTTTACTAATTTTTCAATCATGAAATTTTAGGTTCTATATTTCATAAATTTCATCTAATTTCTAATAATGTGGTTATTATTGTAGAATAAATGTTTTACTTTCATTTTACTCGCTTAAAGTACTTGAGATACTAAAAGAATGTTTTTAAGGAAAATCGGATTTATTTCCCTTTTCAGTCAAAAATTATTTTTCTTCCATATATATGTTTTATAAAAATGTTTTCATGAATATTATTTATGACCACTCAAACCCGGGTACCACTCAGAGGTCCCCTGAGCCCGGTGGGACACATATACTCAAGCGTATCTCCCCGAACACCAGAGGCAGCAGACTATTAGTGAGGGGCTTGGGTGTGTCTGTGGGGAGACTATGCCCTCATTACTAGAGTAGAAAAACAGCGCTATCAACAGATAAATAGCATAAGAATATATAATAATGAATAAGAAGTGGAATAAGTCATTAATAACCAATAGCTAAAAAATAATGAAATACACTAAAATATATCATATATAGAATGATGATAATGTATGTTAGGTATCTATTAATCAGGAAAACATAGATACAAGAAGCATGAAACAGTACTATACAAAAAGGTAAAAAGGGAAAAATATATCCCAATATCCCAAGCTCTAGCCTAGCCATCTACTATCAAGATACATTCTAAGACATTTCAGAATGTCACACATCCATAAGAGGAAACTTCCCCTTATCTACACCTGCAAGAATATAGTTTTCCAAAGTTCTATAGGTAGCCCAGATAGGGTGTGAGAAAAATATTAGTAGGCCACCACCAACAATGTATATAAATATCCAGTCTATTTGTATAACATACTAGTGTGAAGATATAATAATGTAAAGTCTTAATAATAATTTTAAATGGGTTTCATTTGGTTCTTGAGGAAAACTATGTTGACATTACCTTCTTGGGACCATGCTTGTATATATCTGAACATGTATCAAGGGACGCAATTCTTAGTGTCACATTTTTAAGGGATTTCATACCCAGTATCACAATAGTAAATGGGATTCCATTTCTAGTATCATAGAATAGGGATGATTTTCCCAATATCAAAAAATAGGGGCATCATTCCCAGTATCACATATAGGGTCACCATGCCTAGTATCATAGTAAGGGATTCCATGCCCAGTATCACAAATAGAGTCACCATGCCTGGTATCACAGTAAGGGATACCATAACTGTATATATATATATATATATATATATATATAAAATAAGGTTCATCCTGAACATTTAATATTAAGTATGGGGACTTTATACCCATTTATATCTATTATTCAAAAGGGTCACCATACCCAATTTCTATAATTAAGGAGGGTCATATTTCCTAAACATATTTGGTGATAATATCAATTTTCTTTAATATTATCTAAGGAACAATTAATAATTATTTCACATTTAATAATGATGATGGGATAACTATTTTCCATTTTAAATAAGTAACATGGAATCAACACTCACTTCAATTCAAATAATTAAAATTATAAGGTAACTAGACATGCTATTTCAGTTCATTTAATCCATATCGTAATGGTATCATAATTTCAAAAGTAAATCCAAACAATACAATAGGTTCATCAAATATATCCATGAAATACATTTAGACATATAAGAGAGCACACCCAAAGGGATGGATCCTTTTAAGTCATTCGATCTCGATGTGATTTGGGTTTTAAAGATTCAACCAATTCAAGGAAAAAAGAACGTAAGGAAACACATAGAGAAACTAGCGTGAAGTACAATGAAAAATATTATAAAACATAGAAACATGATGAATAATTAATATAACACCTACCTCATTCTCATACAACTCTCCTTGTCTAGTATCGACCATTAATTTGGTCCAGATTGAAATAAAATGGAAAAAATACCAAGAACATAAAAATAGGGAATATGAGCCTGCACCTTGATAACTCTATAAATAAGAAGAAAAATGATAATGGAGAAAAGGGAACATCATACCCACCGATGACTATCCAACAAGACTTATATCAATTAAATTAGACTTTAAATAGAGGAAATATAGAAAATCCTAGTTTTAGGAATCAAAGAAGATCCCACAGGAGGTGGAAGCCACTACATGTAGTAAATGGGAGACATAAGGAGGAAGGGTGAGTTTAATTATAATTCATGGAAAAGGGTAATTTCACCCGAAATTTTAGGGGTGCATGGTTTAGCGGAATGGTTGGCCAAACCATGTGCAAACCATGCAAAGAACACTTCCTTAGGAGGAAGACCACACGATTAGGATGCTTGGTTTGGGAAACCGTGAACCAACTATTTAATATACCTATGATAAAAACTACATAGGTATCGTATGGGCTTGAAACCCCATCTTACTAATTTCCTCAAACCATTTATCCCCCTACTTCTCTCTTTCATTCCCCTCATGGTTAGGGGAAACTATTCATCCATTTCACTTTTACCACCATTCAGAGTTCTGAGCTCCAAATAAGCCCTAGAAACCCCTCTAACCTATGTGAAATTATTAGAATTCATATTGGATCCACAAAAATTATTTATAAAGAAATTAAAAGGATCTATACATTATAAAAAATCCAGGATCCAACATCATTTCCTTCTTAAAAGAACTAATCCCCAATTTCACCTTCCAAGGGAGGCAAAACATCATCTGAGAATAATTTCTACCACTGATCACATACGTTGGACTCCCACTACCAGGTATCATCCTCTACCCAACTTTAATGCCACATCACCCATAATAAAGGGACATACTATCCTTGGATAGCCTTTTTTCTCTAATTAATGATGCGTATTGGATACTCCTCAAAAGAAGCATCAACATCTTGCTCAACATCCTCAGGATTAAAAGTATGATACATGTCAGCTTGATATCATCAAAGCTGTGAAACATAGAGGATGTATTATATAATACGATACCTATTATATAATAGAAAACAATTGGCTACTGTCCTGAATCTCTCCAGAATATCAAATATCTCGACAAAGTGTAGTGAGAGCTTCCCTTTACTCTGAATTTGTCTATTCCCAAGTATCAGTTATACCTATAAGAATACCCAATTCCGCTCCTCAAACTATAGTGGTCCTTGATGGTGATAGACATAATATTTAAGTATAGAATATGTAGTATACATCCATATTTTGATAAGTTTAACCTTATCTAATGTCTCTTGAATGGTATGAGGACCCAATAACGCTACCTCTCCTACCTCTAACTAGCACATGGGTGACTAGCACAACTTATCGTATAATTCCTCATAATAATCCATATGTATCATCACCTGATAACTATTATTGTAGAAAAAATTGACAATAGGTATATGATTCTCCTAAGAACTTCCAAAATCAAGGACACATGTTTGGATCATGTCCTCTAAAACCTTTTTAGTATGTTCTGACTAACTATCATTATTAGTGTGAATATTTGTGCTCAAAAGCACCTATATACCCATAACCTTATGCAACCCCATCCTAAACCATTATGTAAAGTGAGAATCTCTATCTAAAATGATAGTATGATGAAACCCATGTAGTCATACAATATCATAGAAATATAACATTCCCATATCATAAATAGAGAAAGTCTCCCAGATAGGAAAGAAGTGGGATAATTTTTTTAGTTGATCCACAACTACCCAAACTATGTCACTACCTCGAGGTGATATTGGTAATCTGACTAAAAAATCCATAAAAAATCCTCCCATTTCAATTCTGGGACCCATAATGGTTGAAGAAATCCTATAAGTCACTGGTACACCAGCTTTACCTACTAAAAATTGGAACTTATATTGATAAAACCTGTTATCTGACACTTCATCCCTGGACACCAATACTATCAATTCATTCCACGATACATTTTAGAGATACCCAAGTAAACTTACCACTGATAATCATGTGACTCCCGCATCATCTCCTATTTCATAAATGTGGGAACCTGGATATGCCCATGTATATAGAGGATGTTGTCATCATCAATAGAACAATCTAGAGTTGGATTCTCACAATCAATACCCTCTCATAGGACCAAGCCCTTAATATTTGAAAACTTTCTCATCTTCACCTCCTCCAGAAGTGCAGAGGTTACTAATAGCGATGAAAGTACATATGGTCTATAAAGGTCCTAAAATTCCACATGCATCTCAGAAAATAGAGACATAATATGCCACTTGCTACTAGCGTCCTGAACTATCTTCATCTGAGTCCTCTTACCTAGATCATCTAAAATATTATTTCCTTTCCTAGGTGTATAGGCTATCTTGAAGTCAAAGGACTATATATAATCAACCCATATTTGATGCCTAAGATTTATGTCTTACTATGTAAAAATATAATTGAGGCTATTATGGTCTATAAACAATAGAAAATTATCTTCTAGTTGGTAATTCCTCTAACATTAAAAGGTGTGTACAATAGATTCCAACTCAAGATCATGCGCCAGGTAATTCCACTCATGAAGCATAAAATTCCATGAACCGTACACACTGAATCTATCTTCCTACATTTGAAATGCTCCTAGGTCGATACCTGATGTGTCACAATAGATTTTATAGCTCTTTATTAGCCCTATAAGAATCATGATCAGTGCTAAATTCAACATCACTTTCATTTTTTGAAAGGATATCTCATAAGATTAATACCCTATAAACTTCACACCCTTTTTATTCAAGCTGGTAAGAGGTGATAAAAATCATGAGAAGTCCTTTATAAGACACATGAAGTAACCAACTATCCCTAAGAAACATTTTATGATAAAGACATTCTTGGAGAAATCATAGGTAACCATAACTTTGACCTTGTATGGGTCAACTGAAACTCTTTCCTCTAAGATAATCTGATCTAATAAGTGTACCTTATTGCTCAAGTGGTGATATTTAATGATCTTGGAATACATCTGGTGCTTTATCAATGTATTCAAAATGTTCTGAAGATTAGTGGCATGATCAATCCGAGTATGAGAATACACTAAGATTTCATATATGAAGATCATGATAAAGGAGTATATATAGGGATAAAAAACCATATTCATCAAATCCATGAAGAGGAATGACATGCTCATAAGATTGAAAGACATAAAAATATACTCATATAAGCCATACTGACTACAAAAAAACCATATGTAAAATATCTGAAGGTCTGACTCAAACATGATGATAGCCTGATCTTTGGTCGATCTTTGAGAAAACCCTCGCTACTCTAAGATGGTCAGAATGACCATCTATTTGAGATAAATGATAAAGGGTTTTCACTATCAGCTGATTCAGCTTTTAGAAATACATGAAAATCCTGAGGGTTCCATCTTACTTATTATAGAAAAGGACTGGTGAACCTCGGTGAGAAGTGATGGGATATATTAAACCCTTTGATTTTAAATCCTCTAGATACCTCTTGATATCTTGAAACTCAATAGTATCCATCATATTAGGAGTAATGTATACTAGTGCAGCTCCAGGAACTTGATCGATAGTAAATTATACCTCTCTCTCAGGAGGTAGTCCTGAATAGTCATCGGAGAATACATCCTTTAATAGATTGACTATAGGAGGGAACTTAGTCTAATTTAGTCTCTGATACTCTACATAAAATCTAAAAATATGGGTTGTCACTCCACCTAGCCTGAGATGATTTTCTCCAGATCTACCTTCTAGGACATCCCACTCGACTTTGTGAATATATGTACTACCTTCTAATGATGTAAATGAAACCCTCTGGTGATAAAAGTCCAGATAGGAATGATTAGGAACCAAAATATGCATCCTAAGAATGACATCAAAGCCTATCATCTCAAAGAAGAAGAGGTTCCAAAAGAAATGATGGATTTCTAACTCAGGAAGATAATCCTTGCACCGACATACTTTCTCTGATAGTATACCCAAAGGTGTATTAAGAATCATAACATCAAAATAATATTGAACACAAAACCCAAAGATCTATACAATTGGAATAGATATGGTTGAATGTGATGTACCCATATAAAGTAAGTAATAAAATATAGTATAGTCCACTAGAATAATACCTCGAACAGTAGATGGTCCAGTGTCCTTCTCCTCTGGTATAGGCTACACTGAATATATTTGGCCTGATATATGGCCCAATATTGAAACCTAACTAACTGGAGTAGTTATGATCTGCTAGAACTATGTATCTAAAGCCTAGATACCTTGACCAAGACCTCCTTTTATGTTTGTATGGATAACAGTACTTCAGCTACCTTCTTGGTGAGGTGATATTGAACCTGATCCTTAAGGTGGAGCTAGAACAGATCCTCTCCCACCCGAAATATATGGGAAGGTCCTAGAAAATCATTTAATATACCCCAATATTCCATAACCTAGGCACTCTATGGGGTCTATGTGACACTAGGTCCTCTTATGCTCAGGCTTCCCATACTGGAGACATACTACATAACTTCCTATGGGTGTCACTTGGCAGATGCTACTCATGCGTGTAGTCTCAAAGTATCACTTACAACTGATAGTATAACCACTACTCTATCTAGGTTTGGAACTGCCCTAGATCACACCATCAAATTCATTCAGGTTCTTCATAGTGATATGAGACTATTTCACTATTTCAGATATAGTAGTCAAATGAAAAAAACTCACCTAAAAATGAATAGGATTCCAAAGTCCATCCTCAAATCATCTTGGTTTCACTGGTTCATCAGTAGTATAGATCATCTTGAAGTTTTGAGGCTCTGTAAAATGAGATGAATAGTCCATAACTGTCCTCAAAACCCGTTTCATGTTTATGAACTACCTAGAATGATCAACCCTCATGGTATCAGGAAAGAAATAATTAAATAATATCGAATGGAAAATCCATCCAAGTCACTTCTTGATATTGACTATCCTGATTTAGATTATACCACCAGTATTTTTTTGATCCTCATAGCATATAAGTAGCAAGTTTCACTCTCCTATTTGTAGGTTTCTCAGGATGATAGAATATAGACATTACAATATTTCTCCATAAATTTTTAGCTTGTAGTCCTCCATACTAGGAAAATGTAGGCATATGCTACTGCTTGAACTCCTAAGTCAACTCTCCTAGGGAAGGGGTAGAGCATAAAGTCTATATAAGCCATAGGAAATCTCCACAAAACCAAGCATCACCACGAGTGTCAGAAATAGTAAGAGGTTCCATAGAAGGCACCACTAGACGTTTAACTGGTGACTTAGTTCCCACCATCTCCTAGGAATAGTCGTCACCACCCTCCTGACGTATGATCAGAATAAATCATGGTGCCATTGTACTATAATTTCCAAACATAGCCTCATATATGATTCGATAACAAAAAAATCCAAAAATATTGAACCTGAAAAGGTACAAATCCTTTATATGTAATAGTGTCACCCCCCTTCGAGCTCAAAGAGTCATGTTTGGGTGATAGGAGAATTTATATAGAACAACATAAATGATACCTACTACCCACTATTAAGGCTAGGATTGGTCCAAGATCTATGTTTTTTTATCTTAATTTGATTTAAAAAAAATTCATATTTATACTTCAATTTAAATGGGTGAACCAAATGTTTCACCACTTCCAATAAATAAGGGACCATAAACCTTATGAAATAAAATGTGGAATATATTAAATCCATATCATAACACGTTCCAACCCATGTGACCAATGCTCCGTGACTTAACGTTCCATAGTTGATTGCTTGGGGTGTCTGCTATAACATATGTAGGAAAACAATGTTAGGTTATGCACATAATTGTAAGTACCAACTATATTTTTATCAATACATTGAAATAATTGTTAGCCAATAAAAATTAAATTTATAATAATTAAAACCCTCATGGAAATAACATGCAATGGAAACAACACAATTCTCCTATTTGGAATGACATATGCACGATATGTGTATTTCCTACAAGGTGCCTAATATGATGAATTATCAATGATTAATTTACCCCATCTCATTGGGCCAAGGATAAATGGTAAACAAGAAATATTAATAGTAATATCACAATTCAAGTGAATCACCTAATGGTGGAATCATATCGACTATAATAATAAAAATACAAAAAATCGAAATTTCCATTCATAGAAATTTGAATTTTCACTGTACATGGGTAAGTTACTCCCAGGAAAACTCACTAAGAAACCCCAATTAATTCCTAACCTTATGTTTATTGACTCAAAATAAAAAATCAAGAAAATAAATATGACTATAATACAAATTTGTAACATCACAAACTCGGGTTCCACTGGGAGGTTCCCCAAGACTGGTGGGTAAAATGGCATCAAGCGTATCTCCATGAACACCAAAGGATGATGACTGGTAGTAGGGGCCTTGGGTATGTTAGTGAGGAGATTATTACCTCATTAATATAGTGGAACAATGGTATAATCAAAAAAATAAATAACATAAGCATGTATAATAATGAATAAGTAGTAGAAACAAATATGAATAACCATGTACTGAATATTAATCATAATCAGAAAACTGAATCATATATAGATGAATTATAATATATGTCATATATCTATTAAGAAAGAAAACATCGATACAAGCAACATGAAATAGTTCCATAAAAAAAAGTTACAAAAATGGAAAAATATATCCCAACATCCGAGCTCTAACATGGTTATTTTCTACTAAGCTCCATCCTAAGACATGATAGAATGTCACAAATCTATAAGAGGATTCTTCCCTTAATCTTCACCTATAATCTTATAGTCATCTTGGGTACCATAGGCATCCCAAATAGGGAATCAGATAAATCTCAGAAGGCTACCACCAATAATGTCTATAAATATCCAGTCTGGGTGTATAACATGATTGTGTGTAGATATAATAATGTAAAGCAGGAATAATAATTGTAAATGGGTCATCTATGTTTCCTGAAAGAAACCAGGTTGACACTACCTGCTTCAACCCATGCCGGTATATCACTATAAAAGTATCAAGGGACACAATGCCCAATATCACATTTTTAAGGGACTCCATTCCCCATATCTAAGTAGTAAAGGGGAATCCATGCCTAGTATCACAGAATAGGGACACCATGCCCAATATCACAAAATAGGGATGTCATTCCTAGTATAGCGTATAGGGTTTCCATGCTTAATATCACAGTAAGGGACACCATGCCCAATATCATGAATAGGGTCACCATGCCTGATATCACTATAATATATGCCATGCTTGTATAAATATAATAAACACAAGGGTCATCATGCCCATTTAGTATTAATAAGTAGAGACATCATTCCCATTTATATCTATCATGAATAAGAGTCATCATGACCAATTTTCCTAATCAAAGAGGGTCATCATGAAAACACATATTTAATGATAAAATCCATTGGATTTAACACTAGACAAGGCATAATTAATAATTCATTTATATTTAATAATTACAAGGTCATAACCATTGTCTAGTTTAATCAAGTGACGCAGGCTCACAACTCACTTCAATTCAATTTAGTAACATTGTAAGGGAACCATTTGTGCTATGACACTTGATTTAATCCATATGAAAATAGTATCATCATTTTAAAATTAAATACATACACTCCAATAGGTGTTTTGACTATATACCCATTAAATCCATTTATAGAGTTAAGAGGGAACACCTAGTGGGATTTATCCTTCTAATGTAGTAGATCTCGATGTGATTTTGGTTATAACATGCCACCCAATTCAAGGAAGAATGAATTAAGGAAACACATGGTGAAATTGGAATGTTTCATGATGGAATATATTATAAAACATCAAAACAAGAGGTATAATTAACAAACCACCTACCTCATTCTCATACAACTCTCCTTATCTAGTATCATCCATTAATTTGGTCCAAATTGGAAGAAAATTAAAAAATAGATCAATGCCATGAAAATAGGGCATACGAGTCTACACCTTAATAACTCCATCAAGGGTAAAAAATATGTAATATAGAAAAAGTAATAGATTACTCACCAATGGCTATCCAATGAGACTGACGTTGCTTGAATCGGACTTCAGACAAAGGAGATAGAACACAACCTTACTTTTGGCTTCAAAGGAACTCTCAGGGGAGTAGGAACCCAATTAATTATGGAAATAGGGGAAATGAAGAGGCAGGGTGAGTTCAATTAGATTTTAATATAAAAAGGGTAATTTAACCCAAAATATTTGGGGTGCACAGTTTGTACACATGGTTGAAAAAACCGCACGCCAACCATACGAAGGAATTCTTTAAGAGGGGAACAACATGGTTAGGCCACGTATTATAGGAAACCATGTTCCAACCATGAAATATGTATATTTTAAAAACTGAAAAGGTTTCTCATGGGTGTGAAACCCCATGTGCACAGTTTCCTCAAACTGTGCACCCCCTTCTCTTTTTCAAGCCCCACACATTTAGTGAAAACCATGTGCTCTGCCTCACACAGTTTCTACAAACCCTGAAATAAGTGAAATTTTCCCACTAGTTGGGTTTCCAAGATCTGAACAATCTTTAGACACCCCTGTAACCTCTATGAACACATTACTCATCTATATTAGATGCTAAACAAATAGTAAGACTGAAATTAAAAGGATCTGTACCTGATACAAAAGTTTGGATATTACATTATTACTATAATTATGTGATTGTAAAAATTAATTTTTATTCATGATAGGCTTTTAAAAAAAATTAGAAGGAATATTTTTATCATTTTATAAATGAGGTTCTTTTGACTTATGATCCAAAAATGATAATATAATTCTTGTTTTAATGTACTCTACATGAATAGAATATCCTGCCATTATTATTGTTTAATGTTTTAAAGATTTATATATATGTTTCCATGGTTATTTTCAAAGAAAAATTTTCCCATAATATATTAGAAATTTTTATATTTTAAAAAAGTTATTCAAAAAAATGAAAAGTGTACTTTCCTCAAGAAATATTACAAATAAACCTTTAAAGGAATTTTAATTTATGTTAACATCCTTTGATGTTTCTTGTTAATTACAAGGTATATGACCCAATGATACCATCCTTATTCTTTATTAAGATGTTTTATTATTATTATAATAATATTTTTATGAAACCCATTTATTTTCCATGGTTCATGATATTATGAAATGTTGAAATTATTATGATACCCATTTCTTTTCCCTAGTTATGAGATGATGAATGCTTTATGATCTTAAGGTTGACATATGTATGATATTAATTATGTGATTTGTGGGACCAGAACTATATATCCCTCCAATTAACTTGGTAAAGATGGATATATCATGATATAATAAGGATCATAATATATAGTTAACCCAATTTATTAATGGGAATTATACACTACAATATTCTTGGGAGTGAACCACAACTAAGGATCTGAGGGAAAAGTAAGTGATCCCAATCCATTATGATATTCATGATTATGATCCAAGAATAATGAAATTATTTTTTATACTTACGTGTATGCCACAAACTTATGTCTTATGAAAATTTTATGATATCATTTATCATGTTCTTTAATTAGTTTATGATTCATGTCTTATGGACTTCCATGATTTACTCCATGATTCAATGATATCATCTATGATACGTTGGGTATGGATTTTAATTGTTAGTTTCATGTTTCTATACCCTTATTCTAATTATATGCTTAAGTGATCATCGATGTCTCCTTTTTTTACCCTTACTGAGCATTGGATATCACCCTTTCATATATTTCTCTTCCTTAGGATATGAATAAATATATTAAGAATGACATGTCTATGAAGGGATCAACTTGTGAAGTACTGTTTGGTAGATGATGTAGATATCTTATAATTTTGTATGTATCCATGTTTCCAAATACACTAGACCTATATGATATGGGAGTGGATCAAAATGTTATGTATTGAACATTCATTTATAAAGATGTAATATTTATATATGAAAATAATGGGTCACTATAGTTAGTATCAAAGAAAATGAAGGGATTTGATCCTTGGTAACTATCACATGTAAACATTAGGAGAATCATAACTCTCCACACAATGGAATTATGAGGAAAGGTTTTCTACTAGGGTTCGTGGTAAGATTATTCCCTAGGTGGTGTATCCACCCATAGAGTGCTCTGATAGGTATCAATTATAGCCCACTTTTTGTAATTACATACTCTTATAGTTTATATCAGAGAATGTTTTAGTTACCATTGGTAACTATGAGGGTAAAACATTAGTGAGAATCATAGTTATATGTTTAAGTATAAGATAACATCATAATGTTTCGATATGCTAGACATTATGTGGTTTTACTACTTTGATTATTGTTTCTCACACTATTCATTTTTTTATATTAAATTGTTAAAACCTAAAAAAACCATGTTAATGCTAAATTTGATAGAATATGAAATGATTTTACAACTAAGAAACTAAATTTTAAAGGAGATGGAATTAAATATATCATTTCTATGCTCACACAATATTCTCAATATATGAATCTTCTTGAGCTTACAAAAGATAAAACAAGGGAACAACGTACAATTGAGTCTTTCTTGAGGAAGAATCCACCTTATTTTAGTGGTTCATCTAATCCACTAGTGGCTAAAAGATGGATTGGTACAATATATAAAATATTTTTTATACTTTAGTTTATAGAATATGAAAATTTTGTTCTAGTAGTTTATCATTTGGAAAGAGAATTAGGTGAATGGTGGAATCTTATTAATAATACATGTATAGAGGTTGAAATTAAATCCATATAATGGGGTGATATTAAGAGGATATTTTTTCATAAGTAATCTTCTCATATTATTCATATTAAAATAGAGAAGAAATTCCTTGAGCTAAAGTAGAAGGATAATGAATCCATTAATACCTATGAGGAAAATTTTACATGACTTAAAAGGTATGATTATATTATTATCATCTAGCATTAATGTATGGTCGATTCAGTTATTCAGTGGATTGAAACCAAGTCTCTAAATGGTGTTATCCATACAAAACTTCAATTTATATAAATAAATAATTATATTTTATATCAAGATAGAAATATATATTGGAGTGGCCCTAAATATCATAGTTGAGATAAAATAATTAAATATAGAACTCATAGAAAATTATAATAATAAAAATAATTGAGAGAAAAAGATGAGATTTCCATTTTTCTCAAAGTATGGAAGGATACACATTGTAAATTTTCTTAAGGGGAATGGTACATGTTTAAAGTTTGTAAAGGAAGGTCATCAAGTAATTGAATTCTGATGTGATGGGAATAATTTAGATAATTATGCGTAGAGAGATAAAGTTCCATAGAATGAACCTATAACACCTCGGTGTTTCAAAATCAAGGAGTGTGGAAATTACTCTAACCAGTGCTCAAATATGAAGGTTAATCATATTGATCAGCATCAATAATATCTTAAACTAAAATAAAAATTTAAATCTCATGCAATCACTATTACTAATATAGGATATGACAACAAAGATTTGAAAGGCCTAATTACAACCCCCTCTATAACTTTAAATTTCTTAATTGACTTAGAATCTACCAACTATTTTATATATAAATAAATTAATACGGGCATTACAGTACCACCCCAATGATTAGATGGATAATTATCATTGAAAACTCTTTTTTGTGTTATAATCACTTCTAAAGTATACGATTCTTCTCTGATTGATATTTTTGGGAATTTACATCTTAAAAATCTTGTTATTATCCCTATAATTGAATTTTTTATTATCTTAGGAATGGATTTTATTTATTTACATAAATCAAAAATCAATTATTGAAAAATAGAAGTCACATTTGATATTCTGATCCAACCTGTGATCTTATATTGGTGAGATAATAAATACTAAATTTAAATGGGAAATAAATACATTATATGGGTCTTGATTCTTACTCAAAAGGGGTGTTTATCTGAGGTGGTTGGGGAGAAACTCAATATAAAATATATGCCTATTTTAAGAGAGATTATTAATTTTTATAGAATCGATTCTTAATATTCCTATGAATAATCAATTTGGGTTCTCAATATAACTCATTCTTGTTGCTACACCCATTTCCTAGACTATATAAAATGGATTCTTTTGGGTTATAGGAATTTAAGAAGAAATATAAGGCAAAACTTGATATGGGATTAATTTGGCCATGTAAATCAACAAGGGGAACCTATTCTTTTTTTATGAAGAAAGATAAATCAATGTGACTCTACATTGATTATTGGGAACATAACAAGATAAAAATCATGAATTAGTATCAATTGTATCATATTTATGATTTGTCCGATCAATTATAAGGAGCTCAATATTTTTCAAGATTAATCATAGATCTGGATACTCTCAGTAGTGGTTCAAAAGTGAATACATACCAAATAGGGCCTTATATATGATATATAAACACTATTAATTTATAGTGATTCCATTTTATATTAATAATTACCCCAGTATATTTATTGATTTAATGAATATATACTATAAATATTAGCTTGATCAGTTTTTGGTGGAATTTATCAACAATATTCTTATATATTATATTAGTAAGGAAGAGGATGAAGATCACTTGATAATTATATTTAAGACCCTGATGTATGAAAATTTTACAACATGTGAATTTTATCTACTTAATGTATAATTTTTGGGTCATTTAATCTCATTTGAGGGTACATCAGTGGATCCATCAAAGATAGAATTTATTGAAAATTGGCCTAGATTGACCACTATGACTGAGATATATAATTCATTGGTTTGTATAGATATTGTTGATACATTTAGTGAAATTTATCGTAGATATCTTACCCACTTTATATGTTAACTCATAAGGGATTAAAGTTTCATTGGATAGTTGAATGTGAGGAAAATTATAAGTAACTAATGATAATGTTATTTAGCACACCTATGCATACAATAACCTGTAGTGGAGAAGGGTTTTAGAACTATGGTGATGCATCAAATAAGGTAATGGGATGTATCATCACATAAAATAATATGGTGATATCTTTTGACTAATGAAAATTAAAGTTTCATGAGAGAAAATTCCCAAATAATGATTTGGAGTTAGTTGTGGTAATTTTTAAATTAAATATATGGATGAATTATATTTATAGAGAATTGTGTGATATATATACTGATCATGAAATTTAAAAGTATATATTGACTTAGATAAAGTTGATTTTGTTCCAAAGAATATGGTTGGATTTGATTAAAGATTATGATTTCTCAAAATATTAACACTATAGTAATGAGAAAAATTTGAAAGAATATTTGAGTCAAATGGATCATGATAGATTATCTATGATGAGGATCATAAAATATACAATATTTTAAGATTTTCAAAGGATGGATATGGAAATCTTGATTTAATGGGAGAGATCATATCTTTCTCAAACGAGTGTTCAACAATCTATCCAAGTGAGGATCAAAGTGGTGCAGAATAAAGATGTAGATCTTCAACAGAAGGTTCAAAATATTCATGATGTTAACCATGATTGTGATGGAATGATAAGGTTTAGGAATCATGTTTGTGTGTTTTATATACTATGTTTGAAGGATATTTTGTATTATTATCATAATTAATCATTATAAATTCTTCCTGGAAGTATGAACATGTATATAGATATGAAAGAGTATTTTTATTAGGAAAACATGAAGACCTATATTGTCGAGTATGTATCTAGATGCTTAATATTTCACCAAGTATGAGAGTCAAAATTATAAGGGTATGTTATGAAAATTACCCATATTAGAATGGAAATGGAAAACATCATCATGTAATTTCTCATCAGACTCCCCAAAACATATAATGTCCACAATTCTATATTTGTTGTATTCGATCACCTTAAGAATTCAAAACAAATAATTTCTATTAGAGAATAATTCTATGTTAATAAAATTTCAAAAAATACACATTAACTAAGTGATAAGGTTGTAAGGAGTGCCACACCATATTGTATCAAATCACGATCTTAGTTTTACCACAAAGTTCTAGAGATGTATTTGGAAAAATATTTATTTAGAGTTGTGTTTCATTACATCATATCATTCTTAGATCGATGGCCAATATGAGGGAACCATTTAAACATTAGATGATATGATGATGCCTTTATCTATGGATTTCAAAGTAATTTTGGATCAACACCTTCATCTAGTCAGGTTTCCTTAGAAATATATTCCAATTGAGCATTTAGATGGCGCTATATAAATACCAAAATAAAAATAAATGTATAAATACAATGTGATGGGATAAAGTTGGATAAAGAAATCTATCATGATCTGAGTAATTTGGGGTAATATAAAATAATTATAGAGCCATTATGTAGCACATCATGGTATCTTAGAGACAATAGAAATTTTATGGTGACAATAAACATTAAAATATGAAATTTAAGTTTAGTGAGAAGTTATTCCTTAGAAATTCTCCATAGAAGAAGGTTATGAGATTCAAAAATAAGGTAAATATGAGCCCTAGGTATATTATCCCCTTAATGATTCTTTATTTAATAGGGATGGTTTCTTGTCTTGTTGTGCTTCCATCGAACCTCTATCAATTTCATGTTGTGTTCCATATATCTGTCATGAGGAAGTATATAACTGATCCTTCACATATACCAAAATCAGAGGTTATACCACTAAAACATCATCTTTCATATAAAAAAATAGGTAGAAATATTTGATAATAGATATAAAGTGATGGGGAACAAGACTACTCAAATGGTTAAAGTTATCTAGAGGAATCAAAATTTAAAATAAGATACATGGGAAAATGTGGTTATGATTAATAAGAGAGATCCTCATTTGGAAATATCATAGAAATGAAATTTTCAGTTCTAAATTATTTTTAAGAAGGTATAAAGTAAAACCTTGATATTTTTTTATATTTTTCTATTAAAATAATTCTAATTTCATTGATAGGTTGAGATACATGAAATTTTGAATCTAAATGAACCCTAATACAGTATACCATTACAACCTAGCTATTGAATTGGAAGTGTGAATAGGAATAAGAAAATTTAGAGAATTATTTATAATGTTTTTAGATAAATCAAATATAATGATAAATAATTACTCAATTTTTAGTAAAGTCATTATATGCATTAATAATACACTTTTCACACAAAAATGGTTTCCATTACTTCTTGTGAGAATATAATATAAATAATTTATTCCTATTTTATAAAATTTAGTTTAAAAAATTAAGTTCATTTTTGAAAACATCATTCTATAATTTTATTAGAGTTATTTTTTGATAATTTTCTTAAAATATTGATTTTTTGATAAATAGTGAAAAATATGTATTTTTATTGAATATTTTCTTTTAAAAAAAATTAAAAATTATATTTTCTTGATATTTTTTAATGTAACATTATTTTATTTTTTAATAATCTAATTATGATCATTAGAATTAATTTTATATTGGATTTTAGTATTAAAAAATTTTATACATGAGAAGACATTTTTTCTGGAAAAAAACTTTCATCGCGTTTTATAGGTATAATTTTAAGTAAAATTCTATCAATTATTTGAATAAAATATTGAAAAAATTATTACATATATTTAATAAGGAGGATAATTTTTTTAAATATATCCCTTTTATTTTTTTCATTATGAATAACAACCATGTTAAATATCTATGACCTTAGTAAGGGTAAAATGGGTAAAATATGGTTAAATATTTTGGATAAAGAATTAAAATTTCCATAACAGTACTATATATACTATAATATATATTTAGTTTATGAATTTTGATCCATGTTAACAAAATATGGTATTTCTGTTCCATTTTTCTTTAATTATGGTCTTTCTATTATTTTTAGAAAAAGAAAAATACAAAATTTCACTCCCTTGAATTTAATTTCTTTAAAATTTTTACATATAGATAATTAGAAATTATGTTTAGTTATAAATGTTTATTTTAATGATATATTATTTTTTTGTTATATTTACTTATTTTAAAATTTATTTTATTGGATAATTAACCGAAATGTTTATGCAACACCGACACGTTATTTATTAAATAAATAGATAAATAAAATAAATTATTATAAAAATATTAAATATAACACAATTTGGTTGAATTGTTTTATTCCATTATTTTTTTAGATACATATAATATATTATGTATGTATGAAAGATTCAGGTTTAAATTCTATTAATATCATGATGACATTAAAGTCAAAGTAAATGAATTGTTCCAAAATAGACATTAATTAATTTCATAATAAAAAATATTTTATAAAATGATTTAAAATTCAATAAAATATTATAATTGAAAAATTTAATGGGATATAATTTAAAATATCAACCATATTATATTTATAGGTCTCTTTTTCTTCTATGGTAACATTCATGACCCATAAGGAGTAGAAAATATCGAGATTGCGGTAATTTCCAAAGAGATTAATGGTGGATAAAACAAATAGATAAGGTTTAAAACATCACAAAAACTTGTATAAATATTATTTTATGAAATTATTTAGACTTATAAAAATATTCTCTTATTAATATATCATGTTATAATCTATTTATTATAATGATTAATGTATATTAATTTAATAATTTATTTAATCACAAGATCTCTCATTCCCTCACTTACAAAAGGGAACCTCTTCTCCTCTCTTCCACACAACTTTTGAGAATTCTATAATAGATAATATATATCATAATTCCTTACTATATTCCTTCCAAACATACAATATCTTATTTTATTCCAAAAACACCATAACTTATAGAATTAATTTGTAATCCGAAAGGTGTTTCTTAATGAAGAGGTATAACTCTTAACCAAGCATTTTAAATTTTATTTTTTATTATAAATCCCCCAAATTAATTATTTATATTATAAAATAGTGTATTATTTATATTAATCATATTAAATTGTTATTATTATAATTTATCAACCATTATCCTCCTTATATCAATTCTATGAAATGAGAAAACATTACGTGTGCGTAGGTACGACTTACTGTCTCTATGTAGCGGTGTGATTCGATTTTCATCACCACTTTACATGGATGGTTATAATTAGGGATTTAATAAATATATATTTTTTATATGTTATTATTATGTTTATATAAATGTGAATAATTTTTTACCATTAATTAATTTCATCCGTTAAGAAATGGAAATATGGTTCATCCACACATACTACCTATCATCTTCCTAAACTATGTAATTAATTTTCTATCTAAAAAATTTATGAATTAATATAATTATATACATATGTTATTAATATGTATTATATTTATATCATGTTTAAAATTATAGATATTATGGATACATGATCAATGTATAAGGACCAAAACTATAACATCGAAACTTATCTGAAAGAATGACACTATTAACATCTAGAAACACAAATTTTAATATAGAATTCCCTATAAATGGAAATTGAAATGTTATAAGTGGATAATATAGGATATTATAACTATATTAATAATTATTTTACATAAATTTAATAAATTGTAATTTATTATACAATATGTTAGATCACTTTGAATGTAAGTCAAACTTGAAGTAAAGGATTTTCACCTCATGTTTTTATGTGAGGCACATATCATATTCACCACTCGTTTATTTTATATTTTATATATACCACCCATTAATCAAATTTAGGATTATTCTCATGAAAATTATGTGGATTTAAAAATATATTTATTTTTCTCTCTTTCATTATGTTTTTATTCAAAAATTACCAAAGTGGTAAGGGAATTAGTTCTCTTTTGGATTGAAAATAAATTTTCTTCTATATACATGTTTTGTAATAGTGTTATCAAGAATATTTTTATTATCCTTATCTAATTTTGAAAATTAATTTCTAACTATGATACAATCTTCAAAAAAAAAATTAAAAGGAATCTTCTTGAATTTTTTAGTGAGGTACTTTTTACTTTTCACCAAAAATGTGAAACTAATCATTATTTCGAGATAAAATTAATGAAATGAATTTACCACCGTCATGAAAACTAATTGTTTCAAAGATCCATGTACATTTTTTCTATTTATTTCAAAATTCTAATCCATAATATTTTAAAAATATTTATATTTTAAATTAATGATTCCAAAATGAAAAGGGTATTTTCCTCTAGAAATAATCCCTATGATTTAAGATAATATCCTTTAATGTTACTTATTATTTAATGGGGATATTATCCAATTATTCTATCCTTATTATTTACCTATAAGTTTTATGATTTTGATAACAATATGTTTATTAATCCTATTTATTTTCTATGTGTTATGCTATGATGAATGTTGAAATGTGTGTAAAACTCATTTATTTTCCACAGGTTATTATATGATGAATATTTTATGATAAAATGGAACACATACAAATTAGTTTGATTATATAATGGATGGATTTCAAATTATATATAAATCTAATGAATTTGGTAAAAATGTATATCTCATAAGATAATATGGTCTGAAATGTGGAGTGACCTTAGTTTAATAACGGAGTTTTTCCACTATGATGGTCATGAAAGTGATCCTTGACTAAGGATATGATAAAACGGGGAGTGAACCCAATCCAAAATTATAGTCTTGGTTGTGAGGTTTTTATAAGGAAATGATTTCCCATGCTTCTATATTTGTAAAAATCATATTTCTTATGCCAATGTTATCCTCTCATGGCTTATATTCATTTATTCCATAAGGACTCCTATATTAAAAACTAACTAGATTTTCGATATGATTCAATATTTTGATTAACGATATGCTAGTTATGTTTTTCAAATGTTAAGATCATATTCTCATGTAATTATTCTTTTTTTATACTTAAAGTGATCAATCATATCTCCCTTTTTTACCCTTATTAAACATCTGAGCTCACCCTATCTTTTGTTTCCCTTATTCAGGATAATATGAAAGATTTTATGAATGATATTTTTACAAATGGTGTGAGTTGTGAACAAATATGTGGAATATAATGTATATCTCTTATGAATAACTTGTTTATGTTTCCATGTTTCCAAAAACACTAGATATATAAATTTCTACCATGGTTCGAAAGGTTATGTATTAAATATTCATCTATTTGGAATTAATATTTATATGTGAAAATTTTGGGTTTCTGTAGTCCGAATTAAAGAAAAGGATATGATATGATACTTAGGAACTCTTACATGTGACCATTAGGTGAAGCATGAATCTCCGCCCACGTGCTTCATGAGGAAAGGATTTCAACTACGAATGGTCGTAAGAGTCCCCCCAATGAGCTGTATCCACCCATAGAGTGATCTAATAGGCCTCAATGATATCCCACTCGTTATATGTATAGAATATTATAGGAAATGAAAAAGTTAATAAAAAAGAATCCTTTGAAAGTTAATTCAGGATGATTATCAGGTAATTCCTTTCGATTCCAATTTTTTTATTCACCAAGGTAAGCATTAATCCCAATGGGATGAACATTTTATTATTACTAATGTTTACCCTTTTCCAATATTTTAGGCCCATGATCCTTCTTCTATAATGAAATTCACTATTAATAAAAACTATTTAAGGATTTACCATGAGATGACACTACTACTGAGATCCATCTCATGTGTTTTCAATACCACTTATACTATAAAGGATACATTCCTTGACAGGGATGGGGAAAACCCATATCCAGAACAAGGATCACCCCTAGAAACTATATCCCTCTCCCTCTATCTATCTATCAATAACCTCTATATTCACCATCCCTAACCCATTTTTTAAATTTCCTTATCATGCGTGTCTTCCAAAAAAGATACAAAATAAAAATAATCCAAAAAATCATATTTTATTAAACTACATTGAGGGAGTCAAATGAATAATGTTCTTACAATTGTTTTATTTTCATCACCAATTTTTACCAATATATTTTATTTCCATCTCACTATCATTATAGTACCCTAATTTTGATTTAAATTTTACTTTTCCCCTTCTATTTCGGTAATAATTTATCTTTCACACAGAGGCCAATAAGGTCCATCATTCCTATGTGTGTTCTTTTTACCGTTGACTATAAATAATGAATTTTTCACTATCAACTGTAATTTATAAAATTCTATGTGCGTGAAAATTATAGATGCAACTCTATTAGCTAAAACAAAATCAAATATATCAAAACATCCTCCCATAACCTTACAATGAGCTAACATTTCATATTTTCTTTGATCAAATTAAGTCCCCAGTTTTGATACCCACCATACAAGCCTATGACCATGTTATACTAAAACTTAACATGGATAATGAAGGAATTATTTTATAGAATTTATTTGTGAGAGAATTTTTTCTATATATAATTTAAATATATTAAATTTAGTTTATACATTTTTTATTTGAGGATATAAATCATATTAACGGTGATTGAAGATTTGTATTATAGAAAATAATGGAAAACAATTCAATTTTAAAATTTTATCACATATAATGAGATATATCCTTGAAAATTTTGTTCAAAAAATAAAAAAAATTAAATTAGAAAAATTATAATAAGCAAATAAGTATGTAAAAATTAAAAAAAATTAGAACACAACCATTTGTATCATCATACATGGTTTTATCTGCTAGTATTATTTTCTAATCTATAAATTAGATCTTTAATTTTTTATTTACAACTATATATTCCCTTTTAAATTTTATTTTCTTATATCCATTTATGAAACCTTTCATTAATCATCCATGGTTTTTAAATATGATTTTAGACCCTAAATTCCAACTTATCAATTTAAAAACCATAATATAATCCAAAAAAAACATTAAAATACAATTCGATAAATTTTAAAATTAGTATAGTAATGGAAGATGAGGTCTCTGAGGAACTATTATATCATCACACTTGGTTTTCGAATAATTTTAAACCATTTAATAAGTTATATCACTTTAATTTTAGTAAATAATATATTATAATTGATTAAAAATATAATTTTTTATATGAGAAATGTAATATTTTCTCATTATATAATTGATGAAGGATTAGTTTATGAGAGGTAATATGGATGAGTGTACTTGATATAGTCCCACTCATTATTGTAAATAATGTAGTAATATTAGTTAATGAGTGATCATTGCCTTTTATGTTTTTTGTGTTTTATTATTCCTAAGGAAATTAACTAGAATATGTGTGGGTTAGTTGATAATTATCATTAATTTAATATTATTAAATAAAATTTTACACAAATTATTTCTTAAAATATTCACATTTCTAATTGAATTTCCATGATTTGATATTAATGCCTTATAATATCATTATTTATAGTTATCAATTAATAGAAAAGTTTTGTATTGGGTCGTAAGATTTTCCATGATGATGAAATTCATGTGACTACTTTTTTCAATATTTCATAAATATTTTTTATAAAAATCATTAAATTAGAGTTAAATTTATATATTTTATTTATAGAGAAATTTAGATCATGAAAGAAAAAATAATCATTCATTCTGAACCAACAACGATATTTTTATTAATAAGAATAATATAATTTCATTAAAACTCATTAGATATAATATTAAATTTCTTTACAATTCTTTTTGAGATATACATAGTTCAGTTGTTCTATTAAGTTTAAAAACTAAGTCATTATTTCGAGAACTAAAAATATATCCACAATTTTGAAAGCTCATTGTTTTAAAAAAATCCAATTCCATTGTTACAAATGAGCTCAAATTTTATGTGATTATATTGAAGTATTTGGGAATAAAATTAATTAAATTTTATCCATTGATATTCATTATTTTTCAATAATATAAATTCATGTGAATCAGGTATATAAGAACGTAAACTATTTGTTAGGCCAACAAATTAAAATTTATTATTTTAGAGACAATTTTTTATAAAAGAGTCAAATGGATGTTATATTTTGTATGTTGATCAAAAATAAATTTAAAATAAACTATATATATTATAAGTTTTTAAATTTTATTGGTAAAATGTTTCAATTATCCAATGATTTATTTAGAGGGAACCCATCCACTCATCTTGGAAATACATTTTTTTATCCACTTAAATATAAGGTGTTTGTAATTTTAATCATGAAAGAAGATGCTTTGGAATATAAAATCATGTATCTATAGCATGATGAACTATTAAATAAAATATAAAACTCATAGATACCCCTACTCCTCAGTTCTAACTTTATTAATTTATTCTTCTCTTTATTGTAATATCATAACCATTTTGTTAAAATATATGTCTAATTTAAATGAATTTATACTCTTATTTTATTAACTAGAATAACATTTTTTATAAATATTATTTTTTATTTTGCTATTTTATTTTATTTTAGAATCTATTACATCGATCATTTTACAATTCATTTTCAAGTTTGTGTTGTTTTCATTCAGTTCATCCCTGTGAGTTTTGGTAGTGTAAATTTTTCTTATCCCATTCTATGTTCCTTTAATTTTTACTCAATCATAGACATCCCAATCCAAATTAATCTCTATTAAAATTCTTAGGGATAATGGATTGATTGAGTGTAACTGTACTTCATGATTATCAAATTGAAATTGTGTGTCTCCGTGGAATGTTTCATGTGCTATTGAAAAGATTGATGGATTTGAGAATTCCATGGATTATTAGTTCACATGTCATATAATGGTTTATTCTTATAAGGTTCATTAAAAGCATGTTTACATAGATTAGATCTTGATTTAAGGCATGGATTATATATTTAACTTCATAGAAACCTAATATTTCACATAGTAAATTGTAAATATTAATTTCACCTCATGTTATTAAATGCTTGATAAAATCAATCAATTAAGAACCTATCCTCTATTCTCCCATTATATCATTACAAATAGTTAAATTTACATTAATTTCATTTCTTATTTCATT
Source organism: Viscum album (assembly GCA_963277665.1). NCBI lineage: Eukaryota > Viridiplantae > Streptophyta > Magnoliopsida > Santalales > Viscaceae > Viscum > Viscum album. Next base: position 662,076,469 of record OY728150.1, read on the forward strand.
TTATGATCCTTAGAAGCAACCAACTGCCACATTTAACTAAAAAACATCAATTGGTTCCAAAATAACAGTAACATCACCAAGAATTTAAAATGAGTTCTAATGTACACATTATAATAGAACGTTGATTATATGATGATCAAGAGGTGAAAATCGTACTAGATTTACCCTGGAATTGTTTCACATTTGTTTTTTATAAAATTTCAATTTCTTGGTTATATTTCGAAAGTTCATCTTGAAAAATGAGTTTCTTGATAGTATTAGATAGAGGGGATTTGTTGTTTGAGTAATTTATTACAATTTCCAATGGATAAAATACAACAATTAATTGTAAAAGGAACTAATCTATAGGACCTAAAATCTCGGGTTGATTTAATATTTTTGGTCAATGCACCATGATAATTTATACCAACATTAGGGGAATTCTCAATTAGATAATAGCACTTATGTGGGGGTTTTACTGGGGATTCTTAATGACCTCAGTAGTGATAACACCCAATGACATATAAAATAAAGGTATTATTTCTTTATCATCATCAATATAGTATGAGGAATACTATTTATTTGAATATCCACCATATAAGTGGTTTTGATCTTCTTTGTAAATTGATCATCAAAATTGGATCATAGTTTTATAGGACTTATAATTCATCCATTTTATTTAAGTCAGATATTTTGGGGTATTCAAGATGATATAGGTGGATTGATAGTTCATCAACAATCCCCTGAGTATTTATTGAATAGAAACAAAGAATATATATAGTTTAATAATATAGTGATTTGGGATATTTGGTTTTTGGAATATCCATTGGGGTAAACTCATAATTTAATATATTTATTTTCCCAAATTAATTTCCAAGAACATTGATTTTGTCTTTTTTAGAGTTGTGGTAGGATTTGTGATGATGGTTGTGATATAAATGCCTCATTTATTGTGGGCTACAATATTGGGGGTTGGGGTGAAAATATCCTCACCTTTATAGGCTGAGGTGATCCTAGGGCTATTATTATATACAGGTCTTCCTTTTTCTTTGAATCTTGGGATTGTATTCTAGAACATTTGGGATACATGGATTGTTTTGTAATCCCCTAAGTGATACCAATAAAGGATGATAGGGAACCTATATAGGAATTATACTGGTTTGAATAAGTTTTCCCCTTCTAGGATCTAAAAAATTTACCATTTAAACTGATTTTTTATGATCTTATCAATTACATGATACCACTAATCTCATCACTTTTGGATCATTATCTTGTATTAAGTGGTGGAGTGGATAGAATATTAGTCTCTCCTACACTGTTTAAACTATCAAATTTAACCACATTACATGTCACCCCTATAAAATATCTTTTGGATGGGGTTAGAAATGCATTCTATGAATCATATAATTATCGATAAAGAGGGTAAAAGTTTAGGGTTATAAACTTATATAATATATAAATTTTTACATGGGGGATATCTCTTCAATAACCAGTCATATCAGTATAAGGATTTATATTTTAGAATGATGATGATGCCCATTTTTCCTATAAGTCTTATGGACTGCTAATATAGAAATAAGGGAAAGGTCAACCAGTTTGTGTCACTCATTAATAATTTTATGATGTTCTAAATAATAAATATGTAGTATACACTGACCACAAAAATGATTCAAGGTCACACATAGATTAAAACATTGGTATGTAAAATAATCATCATCTATTATACCTTGAAATTTATAAAAATTAGTGTAATTAAGAAAACATATAATTAATATCCACAATTATATTGGATTTTTGATCATTTAGTTAGGGTTGGAATAACATTCTAAAAAAGTAAAATCTAGTTTCTCCTCCTATACTAGTTATTTTTCTGATGTTTTGTTATAAATTTTCTAACTTACTAAAGAACATTCTTCCACACCAAAAGTTCATTATTATAGTGGTGGAATAATTAGGGATCTAAGATTTAAAGAATTTGTTATTGGTGATTAAGCATCATTGAATAATTCTTGGATCCATGTTTTGGGGAATTTTTATTTAAGGAGACACTCCCAGTATGTTGGTTCCTTTATAGATATTAGGGTATCTACCATTTGATTTGGGATAACGACACCAACTCTAACACTAAATCATCATCTCTTGAGGATAATTAAGTTGATATATAATATATATATATTCTAGTTCTAATATATATATATATATATTCTAGTTCTAATATATATATTTAACAACCCATATTTCAGATGAACATTTTTATAAATTTTAATACATATAAATAAATGTAAACACCAAATAATTTTTTTAATAAACTAATAATTTATATAAATATTTATCACTTATGTACTTAGTTTAAATATTTTTAAAGCATAATGGAAATTTATTTAAAAAAATAGTTTTAGAAAATGGGTATATCACAAGTCGAGTGACAACCCATTACCAAAAGGGGGATAAATTTGTATCTCTTACTACCAGCCTATGTGTTTCATTACATCTAACTTACATCATTTATATATATATATACATGTTTCACTTTTACTATATTTAGGATTAATTTTTCATATATAGTATTAGTTGATAACAAAATTTATTTTACTTTCTGTTTTTTATGATAATTATGTTATTAAATGATAATGGTTCAATATTAGTTTTTACACGAAATGAATAACTAATCATTTTGTGTAATTAAATTTCAAAATGGTTTTTCATAAAATTTGGTTACAAGTTTTATTACCCTAAAAATATTCCTTTAAATATGATAACTAACATGTTTCATAATAAAAATAATTGTGATTTTATTCTTCATATAATAGATTTTTATTTTCACAAAAATATCACTATGGTATGAGAATATTGTTTTTATAAATGTAAAATTTTCATTGACATATCCTTATAATAATTATGTATAAAGGTTATCACACTAAAACTCAATTTCATGATTATATATTCAATAGATAAATCCCAAATAGTTTTAAGGAAAATTGAATAAAATTTAAATATTTTAATTTTATTAATTATTATGTATCAATTATGTAATAATTATGAGTTAATAACAAAGATAAATATAATCACATGTAACAAAAGGGATAATAAACATTTTAATTACATAGATCTTTAATGTATTATATTATTTTATTTAAAAGATAAATTTATATTTTTTTGATATTAAAGTTTATAAAATAGATATAATTTTTGGAATCATCACATCAAAATTATTTTAAGTTAATTTTTTTTCATGTAGATAAATTTTGGGAGAAATTAACATTTTTAGAAAAATCATAAAATTTATGACCAATAATTATATGACCATAATGTAAAACTTATAAAACCTTTTTATTGACCATAAATGTATTTATAGATTAATATTATTCATTTAAACATGCTATAGTACACTTGTAAACTTATATTTACTATTTTCAAACCTAAGATACATCTTTTCTAAATACCTTTTTTATAAATTTTAAATTTATTACTATATAATTAATTTTTAATTAATTTTGAAATTGAATAAAAAATGATTTCATATTTATAATAATAAGTTAAATATCATGTAAAATGGTCAATTTAATTTTTAGGCACAAAAATAAGTTATCGGGGTAAAAAGAGAGTTACCATGGTAAAGATAAAATAATGTAAAAGGTTAAAATTAATGGGTAAGAGCGCAAAATTAAAACAAAAAAAAGTATTAAAAAGGTAGTTTAGGTTTTTCAAAACCATAACCAATTATTTGGAAATTAATTATTAATAAAATTACCTGTAATTAATTCCATAAAAAAGTGGTTAGCCTTAATGACAAAATAATCATTATTTAAACCCCTGACCACCTCCATCCTCAATTATAAATACCCACCCACTCTTCTAATTCTCCCACAAAAAAGACTATGTTATTTAATAATATTAATAAAAATAGTCTTATATATTTATCTCTATTCAATCTTGAAGAGTTATGTTCATTCAAAGGTTCAAATCTATGCTATGAAACTCAAGGTATGTAAGGGTTTCCACAATCTTGTACTTTCTAGTTTTTGTAAATTAGTTTTGTTATATTTTCATTTTAATTACTATTTATTATACCTAAATATATTTTATTTTATGATATTATCATACTATTAGTATATTTTTAATTATATTTTATTTTTTCCCTCTCATTACAAACTTTTCCTATGCCATTACAATTCTATAACAACGATTACTCACCCCTCTTTCTTATTACCTTTGTGATCATTTTTAAATTAATTTTCATTTACATCAAAAATTTTATTATAAATAATTTTTATAATTTATTTACTAATTTTATATCAATAGAAAAATATTCCCTCTCGATACACTACATTTAAAATCTATTAAAATGCTCAGACATTCCAATGGAAATAAAACCATCCTAAATTTGGTAAGGAAAAGTTTGTGTTGTTTTCCTTGCACCACCATCCCTATTTGTATACAAAAAAGTAGATATTGGTACTATCACATTTATTATTATGGTTAATATTAAAAAAGGATTATTATGTATGAAATAGATCATCACCTAGTGCATGAAAAAGAGGCCTAAGTGCACACATGATTTGACACTCACTGGGGATATACTTTGGATGATCCACGTGCTCCCAAAAAACCAAAATGAGGAAATAGAATATATGGATTGAGAATCACATTAAATTGATATCCATATTCCATTAAATCACCCTCCACTACTATTTTTCATCATTTTAGTACTACCCATTTCATAATAAATATCCTATATTTTTGAAGTTGACTATTGGATATTAACATTGATTGCCACATAATTCCATTAAAGGGGATTATTTAACACTCATTTTGTAACTGATGACTATATAATCTATCACTATACATTAATCTCATCATTTTAATTTTCTCCACCACATCTATGTTCCTACATACACATGGTATGGTGGAAATGAAATCTATTTGGGGAATAATATATCACATACATTTTCATTCTTATCATTAGTTATGCGTAACTTTTCATCCAATGTTATTACCTTGTGGATACCCTTATATGTTTTATCTACTTGAATAGTGTTGAAAAATATAAACATTCATTGATTGACTATGGTAATTAATAATTAAACCATATATAAGTTATTCTATATGATTTAAATATCCTAAAATTAATTATCTTGATTAAATTATATTTATATTTAGGTATACTAACATTCATTGGATACTTATTTAGTTTCCAATGGGTTTATCATGTCCTGATTATTAATCAATTTATGAATGTTTTTCTTTATGTGGAACTCATGAATTTAGGTATATGAATAGTGCTACATGATAACACTCTAATTGGGTAGAGATGTAGTCTCTAGATATTAGGTGTTTATGATAACTTAGAATCATAACTTGGTAATGTTTTATGATACCATGGTGAAAAGCTATGATAATATGTTTTATGATACCATGGTTATTATAATTGGTGATATTATTATGAATGTATCTTGTTAATGTTGTAGTCACATTTCCATGTTATTCCTCATGTTCTTATATTACTATACCTGAGTTCTTAAATTTATTATATTCTTATACCTCATGTTATAGTCACCTCACTAATGAGGTGTTCTTATATTCATATGCCTCATGTTATGCCTCATTTACATGTTATGCCTCATTGGTGATATTATTATGAATGTCATACCATGAGTTCTTAAGGTTCTTATAACATGCCAAATTTTTAACTTATAAGGTTCATTAATCCTCTATTTCAATTATCCATACCTTACATGGATTTATAATTGACCATTTTTTATATTTCTCCATTTCTAGAGGAATTGAAATGAAAGGGATATATATAAGATACATATATATGTATATATTTTTTGTGGATATATTCCTAGATATAAAGTGAACTAAACTTTTCATCTTGGTTGTTTTTTTTGTAATTAATATGATTTATTAAAAGGTATGTATGTTTATAAATACATCAAGATTTCTGATATCGGGGAATCTCAGTTGGTATCATACCAGATATTGGTTATTTTTTAGAATTTGGATTTAGAATATTTGGGTATATATCCTTAGGTAAATAACATTTCTCTCAAGACAAATAGGATAATTATAACTAGTATGAACCCATAGGATGAACATATCTAATGTATTTATTATGTGTCCATTATATATATAACCTTTATGTGAACATTTGGTTTTAGTAATAGGATATCAATGAGTAAAATTACGAGGATGTGATTTCTTTATGTGGGGTATAATGAGAAGTCCCAGGTTTCAATGAATAAATTTATCTTATATGTTATATGTTTTCATATTTTTCAAGTCTAATGGAAAGTAATTTATAAAAATAGTATTAGAAAAAGGGTATCTCACAGGATGATTGAAAACCTGTCACATCCAGTGAGGCCACGGGTCACAAACCAATGAAGAAAAGGTTAGAAGGTGTGTTTCCTACCACTAGAATACTTGTTTTGGTACCTCCATTTTCATCATATTTATATATAAGTTTATATCATGGTAACTATATTTGAGATTATTTTTACATATATAGTTTTATTTGATAAATAAATAAATTTTACTAATTGTTTTATATTTATTATACTTAAGTTATTAAATGATGATGGATAGATATTATTTTCTATGTGAAAATAATAACTTATCATTTTGGTTCATTCCGTTTCTAAATAGTTTTTATAAAATTTGGTTAATGGTTTTTTTAATAAAAAATATCCCTTTAAACACGATAAAAAATATTATTCCTAATAAAAAAAATTATGAGATATGTTTATTTTTATGTAAATAATATTTTCTTAATCACAACAAGATTATTTCATTTTAACAATATAATTTTTAGGATTGTAATATATTCATTGAATTAGACATGTAATAATGATGTGTTATGGTTATTTCACTAAAAATCATTTTATATAGTATCATTTTAGAAGCTAAATTAATCCTATTTTAAAGAAAAGTTTCATAAAAAAGTAAATATTTTACCATTATTAATGAATAATTATCAATCATGTAAAAATTAATAGGTAATAACAAAGATAAATGTAATCGGTTGAAAAAAAAGAGACAATAATATTTTTTAAATATTTTTTCCCATTCATTATATTATTTTATTTAATTGATTTATTTATAAATTTAAGATATTAAATTTGATAAAACGAAATCATTTTTAGGATTATCACATAAATTTTTTCTTTGAATGATTTTTTATTTTTCAGATGAATTTTATTTATTCGTAAAAATACTATTTTTATAAAAACTAAAATATTTATGACATAATCATTATATAATGATAACATTAAACATAAGATGAATTTTTATTGATCATAAATTTATTTATGGATTAATATAATTAATTTAAAAATATAGAGTTACATTTATAAATCTATGCTTGATATTTTGGAATATAAGTTACATATTTTATAAAAGAAATTTCTCACAATATAAATTTGTTATATTATAGATTATTTTTGTCTCATTTAGAAATTGATTGATGTAAAATGGATTTAATATTTACAATCATAAAGTGAAAATTATATTACATTATCATTTTAATTTTTTCCACAAAAATCTGTTACCATGTTAAAAATATTGTTACCATGATAATGGAAAAATAATGTAAAATGTTAAAATTAAAGGGTAAAGGCATAGAATACATAAAACCACACCATTAAATTGGTTTTCAAGGTTTCAATCTACCTTAAATAAATTTCAACATTATTTACAAACAAAATTCATTAAGATAAGTACCACTAAAAAAGTGGTTGGCCTTAATAAAAAAGTAATCATTATTTAAACTCTTAAACACTTCCCTCATCATATATAAATATCCACCCCATCCTATAATTATTCAACACAAAAATTAGATGTTACCTCAATATAACGCTCTCATAGAGTCTCCTCCATTTCTCTCCATTCAATCCTGAAGAGTTTTTTAGGTTCCAACGACCACCTCTAAACATAGAAGCTCACGGAAAGTAAGGGTTTCCCCAATCCTATTGTTTCTTATTGAAGTAAATTACATTTTTTATATTTCTATTTAAATTAAATTTTTTTATACTGAAATTATTTTCATTCCAAAGTAATATTTTACAATCAGTATATTGTTAATGAGGTTTTATTTTTTACCTCTCAATGTAACCTTTTCCCAAGCCATTACTATGTTGAATCAAGGGTTTCCCACCCCTCTATAATTACCACTGTGAGATGATTAAAATTTAATTTAATTTTATAGTGAAATTTTTTTATTCATTATTTCTATAATTTCATTCAAATCTTATTAATGGGAAGCCACCATTCCCTCTCATTACACAACCTTTATAAGATAATATAATGTTCCACATTATTGTCCCCATAAAAACATCCAAAATTATTTAAATAAAAGTGTGTAGTTTTCTAGAAATCAAATACCTATCTAGATACAAACAAGTGAATATAGGATTAGGCATAGGTGTGCCTCAAATTTTTAATGACCTAAGATTTTAATATATGTTCTTTCTCAGATTCAGTTAAATATGTTTGATCACTTTATCTACATGCAACTACTGACTAAAATGAAATTGAGACATGTTTAAACTATTAAAACTAAGATAATGATTTATTAGGTATAAGTAAGAGTAACTGAATTATTGAATATATTAATTTATATACTAATTTCTAAATGTTATTTTTTAAAGATTTCCCTAATTCATAATTGTGTTTAAGAATCTATTTTTTATGTAATATAATATTTTAAAATAAAACATATTAATTTATTATTAAATTATGGTTGAAATAAAATATAATATTTATCTATTAATTTAAGATTTATTAGTATTTTTTAAAATTAATATCAATAAAAAATAGAATTTTCAAAAAATTATTTTCTTATGATTTTTTTCATTATATATTTTTTATTTTATTTAGAAGTTAAAAAATAAAATTATAGATATTTATTAATTTGAAATTAAAATTATTTTTTGAATTAGAGTGTCATTATAAATTTAATATATTTTCCTGTGTTTTCTCTAAAAAGATTAATTTTTAGGTGAATAATAAAAAATGTTGTTTTTATAAATAACATAAATTTTATGAAATTATTAATATATAAGTATGAACTAGAAATTCATAAAATATTTTTCTAACAAAATATAATTATTTTATAATTGAATTTATAATTTTATAAATGTGGGTTTTATTTTATAAACTCATATTTTTCATTTTAGAACATAAGATATAATTATCAAAAAAAGTAATATGTAATTCATTTAGAATTTTAAAATTAAATTTTATCACTTATATAAGTTGAAAATAAAAAATTCATTCCATTTTTAGATTCATCATGTGTTAGTGAGATTAAGATTATATTATCGTTTTTTAAATAATTGATTTTTAGATGAAAGAAGAATAATGTGATTTTTTCCAGAATGGTGACATTAATTATCTTATCAATATATAAACATGACACGGGTTTTTGTGAGACCTTTTTATTTATTTAATGAATATTTTTTTTAATATTAATGAAGTTTTTAAAATATATAAACCTATTTTTATCATTATTTTACAATGTAATATTTTAATTTTAATAGAAATTTTTTTAGTCTTTTCATTGAATTAAATATTATTTTATTAATTTTTTTATTGCATGATTTAAAAGAAATATAAAATTTATATATTTTCTAATAAACCAATTTATGTCTTGAAAATAAAAAAACATTGAAAATATCATCCCAAAATTAAATTTTAATTATAAAATGATCTTTTTCAATACAACTATTTTTACATATAATGTGTTCTAATAGTAATATTAATTTCTGTAACTCATATAAATTATATTTTTTAAAATTATTTCTATATTTGAAATCATAATGAAAAAATATTAAATAGTTTAAATTTTAATTTTTTCCATTAAAATTTATTACCTGGAGTAAAAGTGAAGTTACTGTAGTAAGGGTAAATTAGGGGAAAATGGCTTAAATATTATGAATATGGCTAGAATATGTGGAAAACATGTATGTTGTTAGATAAGGGAGGGAGAAACCACAATATATCTTTCCCCACACCATTATTATCCCTTAATGGATCATTTTTGATGAATATTGTATTAGAATTATTTAAAAGAAAATAGATTTTACAAAAATGCTACTCTCTCTCTATATAAAAGAATTCCACCTCCTCCTCATTTTCCACCCATTCAAAATATTTAGATTAACCAAAAATCTTCCCTTGTATCTTTTCGACACCCTCCACACAACTTTGATGTCCCACCCTGATTTTATTTTCATCTTTTATTTCGGTTTATATTTTTTTATTTGGATTTTCTCTTGAGTTTTGGAGGGTTCATATCGAAATTCCATGTTTCTGACTGTTTTCATTCTATTTCATGGTTTAGGTGGAAGGGTAAGTATAAACCATGTGACCTCCTATGGATAAGTCTATTTTCAGTTCATTTTTAATTTTCAAGTTTGTGTTTTATGGATAGTTCATGGTTTGGGTCACACCGTGTGGCTCCTAGGTGAAACCATGCAAGTCTTGGGTGTCTCTGGTCAAAGGTGCAAGATATAAGCACAATTATCCCAAACTATATGGAATGTGCATGCTTGTATCTAGAGTTATGGACAGAACCAAGTATCATTGTTGATTCATGATTTTCCAAAATGTGGAACCAAACGATTAGGGTGTATAGTGTGTCTAGTAAGGGGCGTATTGTTGGTTCAAAGTTTCCCAAACCATGCGACCAAACCTTTTTCACTACCTTATTTTATTAAAATTGTGAATTTATTTTTTAAACTTCTATATTTTTAACCCCAAATTTCTTATTTCATCCCCTCTTGGCTCATACAACTCAAAGGAAGCTCCTCCATTCTTCTCCATGCCTTCCTACCCATTATAAGGGTGGAATCATGGGATTTATTCATGTTTTGAGGGTTAAATATTCCTGGTAATATCCTCTTATCTTCTTCCTCTTCCTTATTATTCAATCTTATATTGAGTTCCTCTTCTTCATTGGACTCTTTGGTTTAGGATTTGTGTTTACTTGGCTTTAAATTTTAGGGGGGGGGGGGTTGTTTTGTAAAGTTTTTTCTTGGATGCTCTTTCCTTATTGGACACTTGTGGAGTTCTTATGGGTTATCGTTGTTGAAGTGCTTGCAGTTTGAGGTAGAGTTCACTTTTTATTTTCCCTTTAAATTGAGGAAACGTTTAGTTGTTGTTTTTTAAACTATATTTAATACTAATTAGTGATGTATGATCTATAGAGAAACTATTTGATGTGAAATAAAGTGAAATACTATTTGTATTGACTTGTATGGACTTGTTTTATTCAGTTTCGCACACCAAGTGGTTTTCAAAATGCCCAGTTGGCCTTAAGAAATGATTTTTTGGATCTTAATGAATATATTTTTCTTAGTAAATGTTTCTTGTTTCTCAAATGGATTTTTAAATGGTTTTGGGTATTCAATTGGTGTGTTTGATCTTGTTTGGAAATGCTTTTTCACTCAAAGGTTTCTTGTGGTCCGTTTGGTTCCTTTATAAATTGGTCATATTTTAAAACACCCCTAGAACATATCTCTTTTCTTGATGGATTATAATGGGTATTAAGGTATTTTTCATGAGAATTCACTCATGTGTTGATGGTTTGAAGGGATGGGGATATTCCTTTGGGTGATTCAAGGGTGATTCTTGGTTGTGTAGGTCATGCGATGACTGATGCTTTTGATTTGTATACAGTTTGTTTGTTTGTATCATATGACATTAGATATAACATGGGAACCTAGAAAATCTATTGTATCATCCAATAATATTTTATCAACTAGTTTTGAATTATTCTATAGCTAGTATCCCTTTTTATGGACCTTGCTCTACTTTGGGACTGTGGTCCTCGGTTGGGCCAGGTAGGGTACGACTAAGAATTCGTACTGGTTGATGAAATCGAGTGAGGTGTGCCTACAAGTTGAATTAGATTTCAGTATATTCTAGATTATCCCCTGATCTACAGGGTACTACCTTTTTCCCCTTGAACTTATTTATCTATAGTCGATAATTATGGTGCCTTATCCGATTTAGTCTTTGGTGTAGTGTTTTCCATTTCCCTTGTTGGGTGATCATTACTTATGCTTTCTTGTATGGTGTAATTATTTGATAAAAGAGGATAAATATGATATTTAATGTTTATGAAAAATGTTTTATTAAATTTTTACACTCAATTTTCCTTTATGAATAAACACATCATCCTTCCTTACTTTCTTTAACATGTTAAGCCTCATTCTTTTAGAAAAATGATCTAGTTTCGAATAAAAAGGGATATGTACGTTGATTTTTTTTAAAAAAGAAAGTTTGAAAAATATATTTATTTATATTCTATTTTAATCATAAAATTTATGGATGTTTTATTTAAAGAAAATTCATTGGGAATAGATTACTTGGGCATGCCTTTCGAATTTTAATACTCACACCTGTACTTCATCCTTATTTTTAGTCTCAGGATCAGGATCTAGATTGATATCAATCGTTATAGGCGATGTTGTGTTTTGGGATTAGGGATTGATATGTGAGGTCACATAGAGATTTAGTGGCCATCAGGTTTGGTTGGTTTTATTTTCAGTTTATGTTTAGTTGTTTGGTTTGGTTTTATATGTTTTGGTATACTCTCATTTATTATTCTGCTACGTTTTTGTGTATATTAGGAAAAATAATTCCCACAATTACTCTTTAGATGACATTAATACTTGTCTCCATCCTAGGGTGATTGATAACATGCCATAAGGATATCGTAGGCCAACTCAGGTGACTGGTTTAGGGTCTACCTAGGTTGGTTCAGGAAAAAATGGTATTAGAGCTGGTTCTTTAGAGGACATAGATTTCAAAGCACCCTTTATTATTTGGGTTGTCAAGGTAGATGTAATAGGACTATTGGAGCTTGGGGTTTAGGTATGAGGAAGTTTCTGACCAACACTTTATATTATGAACCATGGGTTACCATGGGAAGTTGGGTTTTTAGTTTTTGTCTTTTGATTTCAGTTATCATTTGGGAACCAAATGGGAGTTAGGATAGTGGTCTCTAATGAGATCACAGGGCCTTGTAAGCCATGTGAGCCTAGGGATGTGGTCTTAAAAGACTCTCTATGATGGTGGTGTGATTGGAATATGGCCTCCAACCGTGTGACCAAATCACTCATCGACACTAGTTTCCCTTTGTGAATATTTTTTAGTCCTTAATTCTGAAAACCATTTTGAAACCCCTTTTTAAGCTTTGAAAACCCTATTTCAAGAGGTGATGTTTTGGATTTTGAAAATATAAAATGATCTTTTAGATTTATTTTAAATAAATTCATAGAATATAGATTTTTAATAAAGTATTTTTTGATAAAATGTTTTTTTAATAAAATGGTTTTTATGAAATAAGGCTTGTTTAAAGTTGAGGGAAATGGATTAAATGGGAATAATTAGGGTTTGGATGGAATTTATGGTATTTTTGTGTGAAATGAAATAGAGTGAAGTGTGTAGTTTCAAAATTAGTTTATAAAGTAGTGGTTAGTGATCGTTATGAAAGGATTTTGGGAAATTTGTGATTTGGTTTCCTTTTATGTTTGATGTTCGCTTTTGGTGAGTTTTGGATGGTGAGTTAGTTTTGATTGAGTACTTGTTTTTCTTGTTTATTAGAGTATGCACCCACCAAATACTTGATGGTTATTCCAAGTATATCTATGAGTGTTTCAAAATTTTCGGATTCTCCATTTGATCATCTTAAGGAAATTCTCCATGAGTTTCAGAATTTGAGTTCTCCAATCTTTTATGGTCAAGCGAATCCTCTTGAAGCAGAAGAGTCGATGTAGAAAATTGAAAGGATTATCTATTTTCTTATGTTTCCTAAGTATATAAGGAATAATTTCTATATATTAATGCTTTAAGATATGAGTTGTAATTTGTGGATGTTTTCCATTTGAACAATGCCTCAGGAACACCTCTCTTGAGAATTATTCAATGTTTTATTTATAGGTATGCGCCTCTATGAGGTTGTAAAGGTAGTGAAGGAGATGGAGATGTACTGCTTTCAGTAAATTGATGGTTCAGTTTTGGATTTAGTTTGCTATTTTTTGGATCTAATTCCTTATCTTCCAGAATGGGTTGAGGAGTATTCTTTGAAGGATCAACATTTTTAGGATGATATTCTTCATAATCTGCAGTCAAAGGTGTTATAATTCTGTTTATCGTCCATCACGATGTGGCGAGGAAAGAATTTTGGGTTAAAGCTATAATAGTTGGGGTGCTCGATGCAACTAATATTCCTTCAATCTCTAAAAGCAGTGATAGGAATTATAGTAAAGTGGTGGAAAATCAGCTTAAAGCTAGTGGTTCTTGTAGTGGAATCAAGAGGCCTCTAGATCTTTCATTAACTTATTATGGGCATAGGACCCTGGTGTGTCATCAATGTGGTAGGTTGGGTCAAACGAATCTATCGTGGCCAAATGCTTCAATTACCTATCATACCTATGGATTCTTGGGACACTTACAACAATTTTTTTGGGTATTTTCAAGAAGTGACATGGATCCAGTTATACCCCTTCAGAAAACACCCAATCCCATTGGTAAGAGTAGGGTGCTGATATGGATTTATTTCAAGTTTATCTTGTAATAAATGATTCTTTGTTATAGTGGATTTACCTTATGGTTCTATATTTTATATAGGATGAAGAAGGAGGTTGTTTGTATTTTTAATCCATATTTTAAAGAAATTGTGTCTCATTATGAATCATGTTCATTTGATTACTTCTAGGTATTGTTTTTATTTGTTCAAGTATGGAAACCTGGTTTTAACGAATGGTGTTTTTTATGAATTAGGATAAAATTATAGAATAGTGGGGATTCCACCATGTCCTCCGTGGTTGATCAAAGTAAGCCATCATTCCTATTTTTTACCTTTCCTTGTTTTCCCTAGAAGATCTGTTAGGTGATTAGATCTAACCTCTAGTGTCATCAGAGCATGGTTTTTCTTTCTCCTTTGGTATGTTGGGCCCTTAGAGTAGGCCCGATGGTTTTAGTTGTAGTAAGGTGTTCAATTTTTGGTTTTTGGTTCTTCATTGTTCTTTGAGTAATGGGTTGAGTTCAATGGACCATTTTGAGTAATAAGTGTATATTTTGTTTGATGGTATTTGTGGTGCTCTTTTCTTTGGGAGTTTCATTATGTGAGTGTGTGAACATTGTCTTTTATCTGATCAACTAGAACCTTAGAGGATTTATGGGGGAATATAGATTTATGGTTGAGATAATTTTCATGCCCTAAATTTATTTTATTCTTTTATTTTGTTTTATCATTTTATATTTAGATTTTTTCTTGAGTTTTGGAGGTTTCAGATCAAAATTTTGAGTATCATACTATTTTTCTTTTGTTGCATGGTTTAGGGTAATGAGTACGGGAAAACTGTGTGAAGTCATATGGATTAGTCTCTTTTCAGTTCATTTTGAACATTCATGGTTTTTGTTTCATGGGTAGCGATTGGTTGGGGTCAAACCATGTGGATACTAGGTGTAATCATTTTGGTATTGGGTGACTCTGGTCAAAGGCATGCAACCATAGAATGGTTATCCCAAATCGTGAAGAAGGGATTCACATGGAACAAGAGTTTTTGATAGAACCATGTATCATGGTTAGGGAATATTTTCCCAAACCATGTGTATCCACCATGCGTATATCCAATGTGTTATTTAAGGGGTTCACGATTAGCATATAGTTTCACAAACTATGTGACCAAACCATGCATAGTTCTCGATTTCATTAAATACTTGAATTTCCATTTTACACTTCTTAATTTTTAAACCCAAATGACTCATTTATTCCCATGTTAGATCATGAAAATCAAATGGAGCTCCTACCTTCTTCTCTACACCTCCCTCCTATTCCAAGGGTGGAATAAAGGGATTTATTCATGTTTTGGGATCAAATTTTCAAATTATTCCCTTCCTCTCTGCTTCCTCTTCTTTCTTCTTCCATTATCTCTTGAGTTCATCTTATTATTTAGTCTCTTTCATTAGGGTTTTTGTTTCCACAGTTTTAAATTGTGTGTGTGTGGTGGGGGGTTGTTTTTTCTCTTGCCTTTTTGTACCATTGTGGAGTTTTTTGGGTAGTAGTTATTGAAGTGATTGCGATTTGAGGTATTTTCCCTTTGAATTTTCACATTAAATTGAATAATCATTGATTACTTGCTTTTATCACCTCTATTTAATGCTAATTAGTGATGTATAATATTTATATACATTTTTATGTTAAATGAAATTAATTAATCTTTATATTTTATTTTATGGAATTTTTTATTAAACTTCGTACACAATTTTTGTGTGGAAATACCCTATTTACCTTTATAAATGACTTGTGGGTCTTAATGGATGGATTTAGATTAGTATTTTTTTTGTTTTTCAAATTTATTTCTAAATGGTCTTGGATTTATAAATGGTGTGTTTGATCTTGTTTGGAATTTTTTTCTACTCAAAGGTTGCTTAAGGCCTGTTTGGTACCTTCATAAATTGGTTATGATTTGAAAACACTCTTGGAATGGGTCTCATTCCTTGATTAATGATAATGGGAATGAAGGTCCTTTATATTGGACTTCCCTCATGTGTAAATGGTTTTATGGAAAGGGGATATTCCTTGGGGTGATTCGAGGGTGATGCTTGGTTGTGTGGATCATGTAGTGAATTATTATTGTGATTTGTATATGATTTATTTGTTTGGATCCCCCACTTTAGATATAACATGGGAACTTGGAATATATAGCATATTATTCGAGAAATTTTTCTACACAAAAAAAGAATTACGCTATGGATAGTGTCCCTTAATATAGACCTTCATTTTCTTTGGGATTATTCCCCTCAGTTAGGCCATGTTGGGTAAGACCGGGCATTCATGTTGGTTTATAGAATCAGGTGGGGAACCCATACAGGATGAATCAAGTTTTAATATGTTATAGATTATCCGATGAGCTCCTAGGTAGTCCCATGTTCCCCTGACACTATTTATTTACATTGGATAATTTAGGTGCCTTATCTAGTTTGGTATCTGGTGTAGTGTTTTCCATAACCCTTTTTGTGTAATCGTTGCTCTTTATTTATTTTATGGAGTACTTATTTTCTAGAAGTGGATTAATGTTTTACAGACTATTTCCCATTATAAATAGATTCAAAATACTTTCTTACTTTATTTAAAATGTTAAGCCTCCTTCTTTTGGAAAATGGATCTTATTTTGAATAAAAGGGAAATACACACAGATTTTTTAAAAAGGAATGTGTGAAATACCTATTTTTATATAATGTATTTCTAACCTGAAATTGATAGATCTTTTATTTAATGGAAATTCACTGGGAATATATTTCTTGGGCATGCCTATAGACTTTTAATACTCATTCTTATACTTGATTCTTGTTTTTAGTCATTGGTGCAGGTTCCAGTTCGGTCTTAATCATCATAGGAAATGTTGAGTTTTGGGATAAGAGAATAGCTGATAGGGTCATGTGGGGATTTAGTGGTCTTTAGACTTAGTATATTTTTAGTTTATGTTTAGTTTTTATATTTGGTTTTATCTATGTTGGGTTTCTCTCTTGTTATTATCCCAATAATTTTTAGTTTATATTAGGAAAAATCATTTCCATAGTTACTTAGTTGATGACCTTGGTTCATTTCCCCACCCAGAGATGACTGAGAGGGCACCTCATGGATATCCTGGGTTGACTCAGGTGATTGGTTTAGGGTATCCACTGGTTGGATAATGACATTTTATTCCCTTCTATCTGCAAATTACTAAGCTATATATCCTTAAGGAGGTACCCAATGGGACAACGTCTAAGGGAGATTATGTTCATCATAACTGTAGAGCGTATTCAAACATTCGATAAGGGATTTTTCATACCACCATCATTACATGTTAATTACATGTTCTCTTTAATTTATTTAATTTTACACAATATTATTAAAATTAACTTGTTATATCATTGTATATATGTCACTTATATATATACCATATTACATATCCTTTTAATTATTGGGGTAACATTTGTTTTATATTCCCTTTGAAATTATCACTTTTATGTAAATTTGATTTAATGGAAATATCTTGTTTGTATGTATCTTGTCAAGAATCAACCATAAAAAGAAAATTTAAACCAAAATTTTCTTATAAAAACCATGATTATTTTAGTGATAACCCTCTTAGTTCAATTATGGGTTTCTGTAAAATTATATATTCTTTCCTTCTATAATAGTACCTTTAGTTATTTTATAAATCCATTCCCAAGTGGTTTATTTTTATTATTTCTTCAAAAAATTATTCTCATGTTTTATTTTACATTGGGACTCCATGTTTGAGACAAATACCCCTTTTTTAATTCTGAATTTCAAAAATAATTTATTTTTATCTTCTCTTGGTAATCCTTATGATTAAACCAATGATCATGCCATAAATCAGATTTCGAAACCTACTTCATTATGAAGAGTTTTATCATGTATATGAATTATGTATGGGTTGTTTTACTCATATGGAACACACATGTTTGATTTTAATTATGTTATTAGTGGTTATAGAATTATATATCCCTCTAATGCATTGATTAATGTTTCTGTCTCATCAGATGCAATATATGCTACACGGGTGGTTAGCCTAATCACACTATGTTATGAGATGCGTGGATCTGGAATTATGTATCCCTACAATGTATTGGGTAAATATTTATATATCATAAGATGTTATCTATGGAATTATAGAGTAAACTTAATTCACAATATGACCTTTTCTACTATATTTACGGGAATGGGGAGTTAAATAATCCACCAAAAGAATTTTTCTACTATATTTATGAGAATGGGAGTGAACCTAATCCACCATGAGACTTTTTACACTATATTAATGGGAATATGGAGTAAACCCAATCCAATATGGGAATTTTTTGAATTTATGATGATGTTATTATGAGTGACCATTGAATAATATTTTTTCATGTAATGTATTATGTTGTTTCAAAATATTCAATAATTCTATGATATTATGATGGCATTTCATTATGCCTTTTTTATTCTTACATCATTATCTTTATAATATCATGTTACACATCTTTACTCTCATGTTATGATTTATTTTCATGTTAATTCCCTTACTATGTTTTATATCTCAAACTTTTCCATATATATTTTTCACAATGTAACTTATATAGTTTTAGAAGATCTATTAGATTTCGGAGGACTAGATGGAGTTTTAAATAAATAATATTTTTTATGTTTAATATATTGTATTTATCTATCTAATATTCCAATGAGACTAGAAATATATATCCTCTATTATTGTTTTTTGGAAATATCTATGAAAATATTTTAAATAAACTATGCTTAAGGATTGGGTCTTTATTGTTAGTATCAGAGGAAGTCTTAGTTATGTTTAGAGATTAGGAAGAGAGAACCATTATGAAAAATAGAGAGATAAGTCTATAAATAATATAACATATTTTTATATCTATAATGTATAAATTATGTGGGTTTCCTAGAAATTAGATCCCTAAACAAATACTAGTAAGGGGATTAATCTGTAGAATAGATCAACATAGAGGCAATCCCCCTAAAAATGTTAAGTTGATTAATCACTCAATTATCACCCAGATGCATAATGAGTGGGCCTAATGATACACACATAGATAAACAATCATAGGGTATATTATTTGGTTGATCATTTTTCTATTTATAAATGGTAATGAAGGATTTATTTCCTATTTATTTTTAGGGACTATGTTAAAAAGGATAAGAGAGTTCAAATTAAAGTAAACTACAATAAATAAAGAATGATATAGGTTGAACAAATGGTGATATTAGTTGATCTATGAATGATATAGGTTATAATGTGAACCATATAGGTTAAATAATGAGTGATATAACCTGAAATAAATTAATTATAGGACAAAAATAATGGTAATATAAAGTGATAAATCATTACGTTAAATTTTCCTTTGAATATTTAGGATACTTCTCTTGTGATGATAATTTTTTATCACTCATGTTAACCAATTATAGTTTTATTAATGGTTATAAATATATGTAATTGATATAATAATATGTATGAGATATAATGCAGTAATTTTCTAAATTATCATCCCAAAAATGTGGGAGATGGACTAAGAAATCTGCTGAATTAGTGAAACCAACTAATGTGAAATATGATTAACCATGAGAAAAAAGTTGAAAAAATTATCCTAATGATAAAAAGAACTATATAGTCTCATAGTAACTCTGGTGATGAAGACAATGATGGAAAGAATATTCAATATCCTATATGTTAACAATATATAAAAAAGCTCCATGGTAATTTACACAAGGGGGATAGAAGATTCTTTACATGTATTAAAGGATGGAATCAAGAAAAAAGTTTTTTAAGGGAACATGTAAAAGTATAAAAATTAAAATGAACACCTCTTATATCATTGGAATAAGGATAATCCTCTACAATTATTGTTATTGAGATAGATAGTAATCATTTACTCTAGATTTATTGATGTATTATGTTATATAAGATTTCACCTAACAATTATTATTCTATAAATATAAAATGTTTGGAAGAATAATTTCTATATCCACCTTTATAAAGCATAATAATGGTTTGAGGGGAGTTTCACCATATTGACTTATCACTTCTTCACACATTAGGATTCTTTTATGATTGGGCTATCTCTTTTTATAAATGGATTATACCAAATTTCATATATGGAAATCTCACTTCATATCCAAAATCAACCCATGATCAAATTCTAGTGTATGGTTAATTAGGATATACCAATGGAAATTACACCCATAATATAAGTATTAAAATTTTGACGACATAATCTATTTAAGGGGGGAGAATGTATTGACCTAATATTATAATATATGATTTATCTAATTAAGTTAAATAGGTTTGATAACATGTTACAAACATAAAACTGATGTAAAATGAAACAATGATATGTTTAGATCATTAAAACCTTGTTTTTTAATTAACATATACAAATAGGAGTAAATAAAATAAAAAATAAATTATTATATATATATATATAGTTTATTTTATAAAAACTTACTTAATTCATTATTTTGTTCAAGAAACTGTCATTTTATGCACTATAATTATTATTAAGGAAAACTATGTATATTATTGTTAAATAATTATGTTAACACAATATAATATTTATTAATAAAATATAGAATTATTATTGTTTTATAAAAACTAGGAATAAGAACCACTAATGTTTTAAAATTAAATTTTCCTCAAAAATTAGTTTGTCATTGTATTTTGTGATTTAAATTAAAATCTATAATTTTAAATAGAAAATTTTATTAATTTAAATTTATTAAATAAATATCTTATTTTATTTATAAATTATATATTAGTTCAATATGATTATTTTTAAAAAAATTATTTGTAGGTGAATAGTAAAAAATATTGTTTTTATAAATTACATTAATTTTAAGAAAATATTAGAATATAAGTAAATTGAAAATTCATGAAAACTTTAACTAAAATAAAATATTTATTTTATAAGTGATTTTTTTAATTTTTAAAAAGTTGGTTCTAATTTAGAAACATGTATTGGTCTTTTCATAACTTAAGTTATATTTTTCAAAAAATTATTTCTAATACATTATAAATTTAGTACACACAATTTAATTTTTATCAATTATATACGTTTAATATAATAAAATAAGTTCTATTCTTTGATTCACCATTTGAAAAATATTTTATAATTTTTTTTGGTTTTTCTAAAAAATTATTTATTTATGAATAGTGAAAAATACACACTTTTCCAAAATGGTGTCTTTTATTACATTATTAGTATAAAAGCAAGACATAGATTTTCATAAAACCTATTAATTGATTTATGGAATACTATATGTATTTTAAATATAATTATTAAAATTTATAAAACATATTTCTTAAACTTAAACATATTTATTTTTATTTTTATTATATTAATCATTATTTTGGTAAAATACAAGTTTAGATTGATTTCAAATCCACATAATTTTTTTATAAAACCAATTTATTTTATTAAAATAAAAAATTTGATAATCCCACCCACAATTAATTTTTTTGTTAAAAATGAACATTTTTCTTTGAAATGGTGTTGACACGTTATGTGCAATGTTACTAAAATTAATTTTTCAAAATCCTGGAAATTTTACTTCATAAAATAATTTACAAAATTGAAATCCTCATGTTCAAATGTAACACCCCAGGATTTCATAGTGTGTTATTTCTTCAAAATAATTCAATAACTTGCACTACACGCAACACTGAGTTCAATTGCACCGTGACTTACCAAAAAAAAAGCCATTAAAAGAGGTCATGAATAGTATTAACTAAATTTTAAACTTTATATAATCATTATAATTTTAGAATCCATATTATGAGTTTCTTAGTCATAATGCAAGAACAGATTCATTTTCAGTATTGCACTTTTATCAACTTTTGATAGTGAAACCTTCTTAAATACAATATTTTAAACTTTTTGACTAAATGGAGACATCAAAAAATTTAAAATGAAACATCCCAAGCTTCCACGGTATGCTTTCCTTTGAATAAAACAGTAGCGTGTGTTGTACGCAACTTCGAGTTCTAACACACCGTAACCAATCAAACTAGCTGTTATGAATAGTAATACCTACTTTTTGAAGTTATATATATTTTATATTTTAAAATGGGCTTCATTTTTGGATTCGGAATATCAAATTTAGCCTAAGGTGAAATTTTGGTACTTTTCGGATAACTTTCATATTTTGATGAATAGTGAAAATTACTAAATTTTAATTAAAAACAACTTTTTTAATCAAAATAATTATTAGTGATAAATTATGAATTTGAGTGGTTTTAAAGTATATTTAGAATATATTTTTACTATTTAATATAATGTTGGTCATTGGACATAATTTTACAATTAAACCGAACATAAACAAGTGTCAATCTTTTGATAGTTATTATCTCTTAAAAACACTCTTTTTGTTTTGACAGCGGGAATTAATTTTAAATTAATTTTTGCCACTTCTGTGTTTTGAATTTAGGAAAATGGATTCCATATTTGGAATCAGGATGTTCAAATTTTGTAAATAGGTAACTTTTATTTTTAGACATTTTGAATAATTACTGCGGTAAATATTTTATTTACCATGGTTAAGGGTAAATCCGGTAAATAAGGGTTAAAAAATAATATTATAATAATACTAAATTACCCTAAAACGTGTCTTAACCCTATTGGTTGATACATGGTCGACCATGGGCATCTTTGTGTCAATTTTGGGACCCCATGGATCCACTTGTAAGTGATAATGACACTTTATTTTAATTAAGTTAAAATGAATACAAAAATGACACAAGCATACATCTTTTAGAAAAACAATTGTTACATAGGGTTATATATGTTGTATTTTAGATTATAAATATTCATTAGAAAGCTAAAAAGATTTACTACATAATGATATTTTATTTATAATTTTTAGACATTAAATAATTTATTTTATTTATGACACAATGATGATGCAGTAATTACTATAATAGTGAAAAATTAAAATAATTGATATTATAAATACCCAAATAAATATAATATGAAACTTTTAATGAATTAAACTAATTTTCTAGGATAATATGATATATTAGGATTGATTTAATTTACTTTTTTCGAAGTAATCAATCTGTTATGAGTTTCACAAAAATCAACTATTGAATAGTGTCAAAATTGACATAAAAGAGTTCTTAAAAAAATATTATATTATTAATTGATATTAAATTTTTAAAAATCTAAGGTTCATCCAAGAGACTTATATAATGATAGTTTCATCATTAATGTACCACTTGGGGGTCGCTTGGATGTATATAGTAAGTTTATTAACCATATTATATAAAAATACAAAGAGACATTGTAAAAGTGAAACTAATTAACTTAGAGTTAATACTTAAAGATAAGGTTAATATAAGTACCCAAAACTGTCTAA
Organism: Viscum album; assembly: GCA_963277665.1. Classification (NCBI taxonomy): domain Eukaryota; kingdom Viridiplantae; phylum Streptophyta; class Magnoliopsida; order Santalales; family Viscaceae; genus Viscum; species Viscum album. Next base: position 662,100,383 of record OY728150.1, read on the forward strand.
ATTCTATTGGTTGAGTGGTTTTCGACCTATCCCCACCTTAACCTTTGAATAATAAGCTTTGGAGCCATTAGAAACCGAATATGAATTTATTATAAATTAATATTTCTAGCTTTTCCAAAGGTGCCCCTCACCCCTCTTATAAAAGGGCACTCCTCCTTCTCATTTCATCACACCTCTAAAGCCTTTTGGTTCGGCCAAACTCTGCCCAAATACTCTCCCAACATCCGTCACTACAACCTAGATTCCTTAGTTTGATCAGAAAGCCAACCTAAGGAGCCCTTTTGATCAAATCAAAAGGAAGAACCCGAAGAAGAGGTAATGATTTCACCACCCTTTTCTAAGTTCATTTCTTCTTCCACTTCTTCTTCCTTTGTTCTTATCATTATAAAATAATAACTCCAGTATCTTACATATACTGTAATGTTATTATAAATATGGTACAACCATATTCAGTATTCTATCCACCCTTTGAATAACATGTCACCATACGTGCGTACGTACGGCTTACCGTCTCCACGTCGTGGTGTAATTGTTATTCAATATAATATTATTTGGATGGGTATAATAATGATGTGTAACTCATTTAAATAATAAAAATAACATGTTAATGATTCTGTATATATGATATACCATCCATTTATATATTATTTTAATATCAAAAGAATGATAATGTCCCTCGTGCGTACGTACGGACTACCGTCTCCACGAACGCGATGAGATTCATTCTCCATCGTATCCATTCAAGTATAATTATCATTTGATGATTTAAAAATGATGTTTAAGGACTAGATATCATTCTGGATATGAATAAGATACAACAACCATGGCTTATGTAACAAAACATATAAAAGAAAATGAGTAAGTTAACTCCCGAAACGACGATAATTCTAAGATATTATTAACAAATCAATGTTAAAAGATCATATATGATATCATATTATTATATATGATTCTTGTATAATTTAATAACAACTATTTCACCATTATACAGGAGGTTAACCTACCCCAACCAAGGAAAAGTACAAGGTAAGGGATTTTCTTATCTCACTTTCAATTCTGTGAGATTTCCATTGTTCGCCACTAAATTATTGAAAGTGGTGTATTGTGTACTGCCATTTGATATATATTATCATGATTCTATTTATATTCATGTTATTCTGTAAATAATTTGGTGGTTATTAACTTTTGTCCATACGACTCAGTTGATTAACGTGGTAAGGGGTTTTCATCTCACTCCTTATTCTCATGAGATTCATGCCATATTGCCACCATTACCTTTTATGTGGTGTATGTACTGCCCATAATTATATTCTTTGTGTAATACAATCTAATTTATGTGTACTTACATATTCATTGTATGATACCTCTTTCATGGGTTGTATGTTTCATAAGTTACCAAACTGGTAAGGGTTATTTCACAATCTCTTCATTATCTGAGGTTGTTTATACGTAATAATCTACTGGGATCTCGTTATCATCCACATCCATGTTTCTTCAAAATGTATTTCAAAACATTTTTAATATTTAAAAGAATATGGGTTAAAGTCATTTATACCCTTGTTTGACTTTTTATAAGAGGTTTATAAGGGAATCTTTCCGTCGTTTTCCAAACAAGGTGCTTTTTAACCTTTTCGACAGAATTAAGATAAGAATGTTTTTTTAACTTATAGGGCGGGTGCGGTTATTTTCCGCCATTATAAAATCGTCAAAGCTTCCCTTAAAAGATTATAAGATTATTTTCAAAGAAAATGTTTGATTTTATATGGATCTTAAATGATTTCAAAATAAAAGGAGATATTTCTTTAAAAAGAATTTTGATTTCATCTATGTCAACATCCTTTGATGGGTTTTAAGATTATTTGAAGTTGATTTATTATGATACAAAACTTCTATATTGTTTTGAAGGTTTTGTGATATGTTTGACTGTGGATGTGCTATTTTTATACCATTCATAGTTTATGGTGAAAGTATTGACATTTCGTATGCTAGTTCCAATAAGAATGTTTATGTTATATTTAAATCTTTACTTCATATGAATGTGTTGGACAAGTATGTTCCAGGTTGGGGACTGGTTAAAGTAAGCCCTCCAGGTTAGGGACTGGTAAAAGTAAGCCCTCCAGGTTGGGGACTGGTAAAAGTAAGCCCTCCAGGTTAGGGACTGGTAAAAGTAAGCCCTCCGGGTTGGTGTCCGGTTATTAGAGGCACTCCGGGTTGGTGTCCGGTTATTAGAGGCACTCCGGGTTGGTGTCCGGTTATTAGAGGCACTCCGGGTTGGGTTCCGGTTACAGTTAGCCCCAAGGTCTTGGGACGAGGCCTTGAAAAGTAATTAAAGTTTAGCATTATGCATTCCAACATTATGAAAGTGGTTATTGATTTTTGCATGTGATTATTCGATTAGTAGAATATCCATGTGAGTAAGTAAATGGCATTATTTCATTTTATTTATGCCATACCATGTTGAAAGTTCATGTTTGAAAGGCTTTTGTTTTAGTTATACATTGCCTTAAAAGTTTATTCTTATTTATGAAAGTTTCCGCTATATTGTTATCCTTACTGGGCATTTGAGCTCACCCCTTTTCTATGTTTTATTTTTCCCAGGAAGTGAAGAAGTAAGTTATGAATGACCTGCAAGGATATTATGTGGGGATATGAGTGTGGATTATGGAGACAATATGTAGTTGTAGTAGTTTTTCGTTTAATGATGTAATGTAAAACTTATGAATATATCTAGTGTTTCCAAGGCTACTAAACCAATCGGTCTTTCGAGATTTGATCTTTCTTGTGATCATGCCAATGTTACGAAGTAATGCACCGACTCTGGGTAGCTGGGGTCGGGGCGTTACAGTTGGTATCAGAGGAAGTTTAGTACAAACCTTGGAAACTAGATTTAGATAAACTCTGATTAGAGCACGTAGACCTAAGATGAACTTTGAGGATTAGTATAGAAGAACTTCCTAGAATTTTGGTATTGTAGAGATTTTGTGAGTTTTCCGAGCAATACATCCCTGTCTGGATACGAGCAGGTAGAGGCGGCTCTGGCACAGATGTACCTAGGGGTAAAACCCGAAAACACCGCTTTGAGCTAGACTCGAACGGGAACTGGTGCACGACAACGGGCCTTGCTGCACTCTTGGTTACGACACTCCCGGGGGATATGCTTAGGATAACTCTCATTTTCTTTACAAATCATTATGAAGGGTTTATGAGTATATACTTCCTCAAAGAAAACATTTTTATGATTATGGATTATATCCATAAATAGTTCAATTTATGTTAAGTGTTTTATAAGTATGGGATTATGTATTTTGATTCATAAACTGATCTAGTTTATGCCATTGTTTAGAAATGGCGCCCAGTAGAAGGAATGAGAACTCCAGAAATACACATGATCCAAAGAGAAGGAAGGATCATATCATTCATGGTCTTAAGCTAGAATTTATAAGAGAAATAGTCTCCCATGTATTATCATCATATGAAGAAATAATATCATAAGTAAAGAGTTTACTGAGTCCTATGGCTTTGAAGGGAAGCAAGAGAAGAAAAGGATGGAAGAGAGAAAGATGGATAAAAGTAAGAGGGAAAAGAAGAATTTTCCCATATGTGGTAACTGTGGAAAGAAACACCCTGGAACTTGCCTGAAAGGAATGGGAGTTTTTTATAAGTGTGGAGGAAAATGGCACAAAGTACGTGACTGCAAGGGTAAGAAAATGGTTTTAAATGTACAATGATTCATTTGCAAGGAGTTTGGACACTACGCGAACCTATGTCCCAGTCATCAGACTATGCCGCAAATGATGCTATTGGATAATAATCAAGTTATGATACTACCACAGATGAAGAGGAATGATTAGAGTTCTTATGTTGATTATGTCAATTGAGTGTTGTATCAACAATGTACTTGTTATAATAATTATGGAGTATATAAGGATTGTACTGCAGTACTATTTCATTAAGGACTTGAGATTGTGTGGAACAAAGAAAAGTGACTCAATAGAAGGTCAAATTTTTGGAAAATATATGGTTGAGAGAATGATAAATCATAATATAGTTCTGATACTGAGGTAGTGATTTTGGAATAATATGTGATTGTTTTGGATAAATTATATTGGATATTCTTGACTACCTTGGAACTGATTAATGATTTGTATATTCCATCATTGTTGGGGTTTAAAACATTTTTGGATTAATGAAGTATATCCAGCATTCTATATGGAATAAGGGAGCATGAATGTAATCAATAAAGAATATGGTAATACATGATGAAGGTATTCATATGATATTACGGGGTAAAAAGGATCTATATTATGTTTAAATTCCTTATAAATGTTGGACTGTGAGTTTGGATAGAAGTATTTTGGATAGTTCTAGTTTGGATTATTTTGGATTTCCATAAAAGGACAACCCGGAGGTCGGGCGGCAACCCGTCGCGTCCGGCAAGGCTGCGAGACTTGAACCCGCAACCGAAGGGCGACAAGGGTGTATCACCTACCACTGGCCCACGAGATGTCCTGGATTAAATAATGTAGTTTTTATTAAAAGATTTTTTAGATGAATTATAAATTCGTTTATTTTGGAACCCTATACGAATAGTGTAAATAGAATTTTTTTTACATTCTATTATCTTTTAGAGTGAAAGATGAGTTTGTGGTAGAAATTTATTAATGGATAAAACTCTAATTATAAAGTAAGTATATCTCCTTATTATCTTATCCAATCTCATAAATAAATTCCTCAACATTAATAAAAGCAACTTAGAACAAATTTTTTTTCCTAGATGGTACCTTAAATCATCACTAATTTATGGCTTTGGGATTGTTGGCCTTTTCATAGCCATGTTCTCTACCACTCTCCATCAGGAAATTGATGGTTAGATTTTTCTTCCATATCCATATTTTACTACATGGAACCCTAGTATGTGTTATTTTCAGTAATCTTCATACTTTCGACTCTTTATTTTAAATAGAGGCCTCATTAATTCATTTTTCGATGTGGGATTTCAACTAAGATATTTTGAAACGTCAAAAATGTGTTATCCTAATACCCTATGTTTTGTTGAACCGATGGTATTTCAAATCATCATAGATTGATGTATTTAAGGACCTCAATTTTATACTTGTTTGTGATTGATGACCTCAATCACTACCTATAAATATTTACGTTTTTCCTCCAATTATATGTCTCTAATTGCCACCAATGTTCTTCTAATCGAGATCATAATTTGGTGGTGACCCTTTAATTTCTCTTTTCCTCATATTAAGACTAAATTTTAGTAACCCAATTTCCAATGTGGGTTTTCCCACAAATATATTTTCTACTTTCAACCTTTTATTTTCGAAGAACAATTTCAAATTGCGAGGACGCAATTTATTGAAGGAGGGGAGAATGTAACACCCCAGGATTTCATAGTGTGTTATTTCTTCAAAATAATTCAATAACTTGCACTACACGCAACACTGAGTTCAATTGCACCATGACTTACCAAAAAAAAAAAGCCATTAAAAGAGGTCATGAATAGTATTAACTAAATTTTAAACTTTATATAATCCTTATAATTTTAGAATCCATATTATGAGTTTCTTAGTCATAATGCAAGAACAGATTCATTTTCAGTATTGCACTTTTATCAACTTTTGATAGTGAAACCTTTTTAAATACAATATTTTAAACTTTTTGACTAAATGGAGACATCAAAAAATTTAAAATGAAACATCCCAAGCTTCCACGGTACGCTTTCCTTTGAATAAAACAGTAGCGTGTGTTGTACGCAACTTCGAGTTCTAACACACTGTAACCAATCAAACTAGCTGTTATGAATAGTAATACCTACTTTTTGAAGTTATATATATTTTATATTTTAAAATGGACTACATTTTTGGATTCGTAATATCAAATTTAGCCTAAGGTGAAATTTTGGTACTTTTCGGATAACTTTCATATTTTGATGAATAATGAAAATTACTAAATTTTAATTAAAAACAACTTTTTTAATCAAAATAATTAATAGTGATAAATTATGAATTTGAGTGGTTTTAAAGTATATTTAGAATATATTTTTACTATTTAATATAATTTTGGTCATTGGACATAATTTTACAATTAAACCGAACATAAACAAGTGTCAATCTTTTGATAGTTATTATCTCTTAAAAACACGCTTTTTGTTTTGACAGCGGGAATTAATTTTAAATTAATTTCTGCCACTTCTGTGTTTTGAATTTAGGAAAATGGATGCCATATTTGGAATCAGGATGTTCAAATTGTGTAAATAGGTAACTTTTATTTTTAGACATTTTGAATAATTACTGCGGTAAATATTTTATTTACCATGGTTAAGGGTAAATCCGGTAAATAAGGGTTAAAAAATAATATTATAATAATACTAAATTACCCTAAAACGTGTCTTAACACTATTGGTTGATACATGGTCGACCATGGGCATCTTCGTGTCAATTTTGGGACCCCATGGATCCACTTGTAAGTGATAATGACACTTTATTTTAATTAAGTTAAAATGAATACAAAAATGACACAAGCATATATCTTTTAGAAAAACAATTGTTACATAGGGTTATATATGTTGGATTTTAGATTATAAATATTAATTAGAAAGATAAAAATATTTCCTACATAATGATATTTTATTTATAATTTTTAGACATTAAATAATTTATTTTATTTATGACACAATGATGATGCAGTAATTACTATAATAGTGAAAAATTAAAATAATTGATATTATAAATACCCAAATAAATATAATATGAAACTTTTAATGAATTAAACTAATTTTCTAGGATAATATGATATATTAGGATTGATTTAATTGACTTTGTTCGAAGTAATCAATCTGTTATGAGTTTCACAAAAATCAACTATTGAATAGCGTCAAAATTGACATAAAAGAGTTCTTAAAACAAATATTATATTATTAATTGATATTAAATTCCTAAAAATCTAATGTTCGGCCAAGAGACTTATATCATGATAGGTTCATCATTAATGTACCACTTGGGGGTCTCTTGGATGTATATAGTAAGTTTATTAACCATATTATATAATAATACAAAGAGACATTGTAAAAGTGAAACTAATTAACTTAGAGTTAATACTTAAAGATAAGGTTAATATAAGTACCCAAACCTGTCTAAATTCTATTGGTTGAGTGGTTTTAGACCTATACCCACCTTAACATTTGAATAATAAGCTTTGGAGCCATTAGAAACCGAATATGAATTTATTATAAATTAATATTTCTAGCTTTTCCAAAGGTGCCCCTCACCCCTCTTATAAAAGGGCACTCCTCCTTCTCATTTCATCACACCTCTAAAGCCTTTTGGTTCGGCCAAACTCTGCCCAAATACTCTCCCAACATCCCTCACTACAACCTAGAGGACTTATTTTGATCAGAAAGCCAACCTAAGGAGCCCTTTTGATCAAATCAAAAGGAAGAACCCGAAGAAGAGGTAATGATTTCAGCACCCTTTTCTAAGTTCATTTCTTCTTCCACTTCTTCTTCCTTTGTTCTTACCATTATAAAATAATAACTCCAGTATCTTACATATACTGTGTTGTTATTATAAATATGGTACAACCATATTCAGTATTCTATCCACCCTTTGAATAACATGTCACCATACGTGCGTACGTACGGCTTACCGTCTCCACGTCGTGGTGTAATTGTTATTCAATATAATATTATTTGTATGGGTATAATAATGATGTGTAACTCATGTAAATAATAAAAATAACATGTTAATGATTCTGTATATATGATATACCATCCATTTATATATTATTTTAATATCAAAAGAATGATAATGTCGCTCGTGCGTACGTACGGACTACCGTCTCCACGAACGCGATGAGATTCATTCTCCATCGTATCCATTCAAGTATAATTATCATTTGATGATTTAAAAATGATGTTTAAGGACTAGATATCATTCTGGATATGAATAAGATACAACAACCATGGCTTATGTAACAAAACATATAAAAGAAAATGAGTAAGTTAACTCCCGAAACGACAATAATTCTAAGATATTATTAACAAATCAATGTTAAAAGATCATATATGATATCATATTATTATATATGATTCTTGTATAATTTAATAACAACTATTTCACCATTATACAGGAGGTTAACCTACCCCAACCAAGGAAAAGTACAAGGTAAGGGATTTTCTTATCTCACTTTCAATTCCGTGAGATTTCCATTGTTCGCCACTAAATTATTGAAAGTGGTGTATTGTGTACTGCCATTTGATATATATTATCATGATTCTATTTATATTCATGTTATTCTGTAAATAATTTGGTGGTTATTAACTTTTGTCCATATGACTCAGTTGATTAACGTGGTAAGGGGTTTTCATCTCACTCCTTATTCTCATGAGATTCATGCCATATTGCCACCATTACCTTTTGTGTGGTGTATGTACTACCCATAATTATATTCTTTGTGTAATACACTCTAATTTATGTGTACTTACATATTCATTGTATGATACCTCTTTCATGGGTTGTATGTTTCATAAGTTACCAAACTGGTAAGGGTTATTTCACAATCTCTTCATTATCTGAGGTTGTTTATACGTAATAATCTACTGGGATCTCGTTATCATCCACATCCATGTTTCTTCAAAATGTATTTCAAAACATTTTTAATATTTAAAAGAATATGGGTTAAAGTCATTTATACCCTTGTTTGACTTTTTATAAGAGGTTTATAAGGGAATCTTTCCGTCGTTTTCCAAACAAGGTGCTTTTTAACCTTTTCGACAGAATTAAGATAAGAATGTTTTTTTAACTTATACGGCGGGTGTGGTTATTTTCCGCCGTTATAAAATCGTCAAAGCTTCCCTTAAAATCTTATAAGATTATTTTCAAAGAAAATGTTTGATTTTATATGGATCTTAAATGATTTCAAAATAAAAGGAGATATTTCTTTAAAAAGAATTTTGATTTCATCTATGTCAACATCCTTTGATGGGTTTTAAGATTATTTGAAGTTGATTTATTATGATACAAAAATTCTATATTGTTTTGAAGGTTTTGTGATATGTTTGACTATGGATGTGCTATTTTTATACCATTCATAGTTTATGGTAAAAGTATTGACATTTCGTATGCTAGTTCCAATAAGAATGTTTATGTTATATTTCAATCTTTACTTCATATGAATGTGTTGGACAAGTATGTTCCAGGTTGGGGACTGGTTAAAGTAAGCCCTCCAGGTTAGGGACTGGTAAAAGTAAGCCCTCCAGGTTGGGGACTGGTAAAAGTAAGCCCTCCAGGTTAGGGACTGGTAAAAGTAAGCCCTCCGGGTTGGTGTCCGGTTATTAGAGGCACTCCGGGTTGGTGTCCGGTTATTAGAGACACTCCGGGTTGGTGTCCGGTTATTAGAGGCACTCCGGGTTGGGTTCCGGTTACAGTTATCCCCAAGGTCTTGGGACGAGGCCTTGAAAAGTAATTAAAGTTTAGAATTATGCATTCCAACATTATGAAAGTGGTTATTGATTTTTGCATGTGATTATTCGATTAGTAGAATATCCATGTGAGTAAGTAAATGGCATTATTTCATTTTATTTATGCCATACCATGTTGAAAGTTCATGTTTGAAAGGCTTTTGTTTTAGTTATACATTGTCTTAAAAGTTTATTCTTATTTATGAAAGTTTCCGCTATATTGTTATCCTTACTGGGCATTTGAGCTCACCCCTTTTCTATGTTTTATTTTTCCCAGGAAGTGAAGAAGTAAGTTATGAATGACCTGCAGGGATATTATGTGGGGATATGAGTGTGGATTATGGAGACAATATGTAGTTGTAGTAGTTTTTCGTTTAATGATGTAATGTAAAACTTATGAATATATCTAGTGTTTCCAAGGCTACTAAACCAATCGGTCTTTCGAGATTTGATCTTTCTTGTGATCATGCCAATGTTACGAAGTAATGCACCGACTCTGGGTAGCTGGGGTCGGGGCGTTACATCAAATTAGTAGATAATTTCAATTTTGACTTCTCCCACTTAAATTAGTTACTGAGTGTGGAAGTGGAGTTAGCGCAGAAAGGGTAAATTAGGGGAAATTGGTTTAAACCTTGGGAAAGTTTCTTGAACATGTGGAAAATATGTATGATATTTTATTTCAGAAGGTGGTATAACCATATCACTTTCCCCACATTGTTTTATCCATTTCTAGAGCCTTTACCCTTGATTAATGTAATCAAATTAATGATAAAGGAAGAGATTAAAAAATGAAACTGTCTTTACTTATAAAAGGACCTCACCTCCTCCACATTTCTCTACCCATTCCAAAGATTTGTATTGACCAAAGCTCTACCCTATACTCTCATAAACACCCTCAAAAAACTATTGAAACCTTATTATTACCAAAATTCCAAGCTAATGAGACTTAAGGAGTTACCTAAGGGAGGACATCCAAGGGAGTCGAATTTAATAAATTGTGCATAGAACCTTTAGACATGAGGTAACCGATCATTCATACCACCCTTATTACTTATAATTTACATGTTCTATTTATTTTTATTATTTTTATGAAATATCATTCTCATGAATAAATTATATTTTCTATATTTCCCTTATATATATACGTAGTAAAATATCCTTTTCATTCTTGGGGTTATACATGTTTTTAGTTCCCTTAAAAATTTTCACTTTTAAGTAAACCTGATTTAAGGGAACTCTATTGTTTCTTATCTCATGTAAAACAAAACCCAAATAAAATGTTTTTAATCCATGAATATTTTATAATATCTCTCACTATTATATGGATATCAATATTTTTTCAATTAAAATTTTATGGATAATAATAGAGCCAATCCTTCATGAAATGTTCCTATAGGTATTTTATAAATCATCACCTAATAAGTTCATTTTTATTAGTTATTCTCCAGGTCATTCTCATGATTTATCAACAGTTAAACTCCATGTTCATGACCAATATCCCCTTTTAAATTATGAAAATTTAAAACTATTTAATTACTTTTTCTATTGGGAATACTAATGATTTAGCCTTCGGTTATACCTTGAATTAGAATTGTGAAACCCCATTCCTTCTCATGTGTATGATCATGATTATGATTTATGCATCATTTTATTATATCATGTGGTATGAATATGTATAATTTTCATTATGTGATGGGTGGTCACATAATTATATATCCCTAAAAAACATTGGGTAATGTTTCCATCTCATGAGATACCGTGTATGGTTCTAGGATGGTTAGCCTAAGAAAAAATTGTTAGGGGAAGTTTGGGACCTAAGTTATATTTCCCTATAATTATTTAGTCAATTATTTATATCTCAAGTTATTTAATACATGGTTTTAAGGAGTGAATATAATCCACCGTGGGACTTTATACAATATATTTATGGGAACGGGGAGTGAACCCAATCCACTATCGGTCGAGAGTGAACCCAATCTGTCACAACCCGTCCTCGGGGCCTATGCCGTGACTACCCCAAGCCCGCCTTCCATAGGCTAGGGGCTAGCGACTAGCACCAAGGCGTAATTCCCAATAAAAAGGGAAGGCATTTCCTTTGTAAGTAAACGAACACCACAGAGCAAGAAAGCAGAAGTAAACACTAAGTAAAACTGGGTACAATAGTAAGTGCAGAAAAGTAAGTGGGATAGAATAAAAACCCAAACTGAAAGTAAAGTAAAACTGAAAAAGGGAGTACAACAACTGAAAAGTAAATCCGCAGTGTCGAGCCATCCATTGGAAGTCCCACCTGAAGGGTGGGCACAGATAGCCTCCACAGCTCCTCGGGTCCAGCCGTCCGCTCCGAGTACGTCCCGCCTAGTGGTCTACCTCCAGGTACCGACTGCTCCACTAGCCTCTACCACGATCAGCGTTGTCCGTCATCTGCATCCAACACAATGTAGTGTGGGAATAGCCCGTGCAGGGGTGAGTATAAGCTACTCAATAGGGACCCCGAGACCCCCGAAGGTCTCCCAGAATCCACAAAGGATAATCCCCAAAGGAAAAACACAACCACGAAGTAACATATGACACTACTTAGGTATATGCCCATACATATACCTAAGTCATAAATTCCAGTTCGGATCCAACATCCAATCCCAAGTTCGATCAGGTCCACACAGGATAGCACAACACAATCCACACAGGAAAGCAAGTCAATCATATCGAAGATAATGATTGAAAGTAAAGATTCACCTCACACAGGTATACTTCTTAGTAAGACGATAGAGATGATCAGATGTAGCCACTGATTCATCTAAGCTGTCGGAACCACACAGGATTGATAGGTACGAACCCCCGCAATGACCCACAGAGGATCGATAGGTAACTAACCCCCGCAATGACCCACAAAGGATAGATAGGTAACTAACCCCCGTAATGACCCACACAGAATCTTACCCACACAGGATCGGTAGGCGCTGGCCCACAGAGGACCGCTGAGCGCTGAACCACATAGGATCGAACCCAAAGAGGATAGGTAGCACTGATCCACATAGGATCACTGAGTTCTGTTGTCGTCGCCATCGAATCCACGGAGGATTTCTGCACAGTCGTCATCGTCGTCGCAGTCGCAGCCAGCTCTAGGGTTCCCACACACAGAAAGCTCATTCGGGAGGGTCCGCTCCACGAGTAGAGGGTCTCTGATACATAAACTGACACGTAGTCTGGAGTTGATGTATCCAAAATTTCCGTATCGTCAACAAGAACTCAACGTCACAGACGGCGCGTCAATCGGACGCCCGGTCTGAGAGTTATTGGCTTTTTCGTCCCAGGGGCCTGGTTGGTTTTTAAGTCAAAACCAACCCGACCGTACTCCATCTACATCCAAATCTCGAGCGGACTAAGCCAAAAGGTCCATCTCACCAAGAGGAATCCAACAAAGTCGACGGCACGTCAATCGGACGTCCGGAGCTCAAGTTATAAGCGTTTCCGCTCCGACGGCCCGGTTGGTTTCGTGTACGAACCAACCCGGCCGAACCCAAAGTTCTCCGAAAACTTGAGTGTAATATACCTAAACGACCGTCTCAATCCAAGGATCACATCACAGCTGACGGTGCGTCGATCGGAGTTCCACATCCCAATTTATGGGCAAAATACCGAAAGATATCCGGGAGTAGGGGGTCGGGCCCGGTCCGACCCGGCCCGATACCCCCTGGGTCGGCCCAAACCGGGTCTACCCGACCCGAGTCCATGTCCGGCCCAATTGGGCGTGGACCGGCCCGGCTCGGCCTGGGTGCGTCCCGGCCCGTCCGTAACGGCCAAGCGATGAGGGGGGGGGGGGGGGGGGGGGCTGCCCCACCTGCGTTGTGAAACCGCGGCCCCCATGAGGAAGGACGCTCCTGCTGGCTAGCCGGGGGTTACGACCCCCGGCACTTCCCCCTTATCGGCCGGCTTCTGCCGCCACGGGACCGGGGCGGTCCCGTCCCCCTGCTCTGACGCCGACGGCCGGAAACCGGCCGCCATTCCCTACTCCGCCGCAGCCCCGCTCCGGCTACGGTGCCTTTGTGGTTCTCTGGTGTGGCGCGACGGCGCTGCGCTTCTCCGCCCTATCTCAAAGCTTCCGCGCGGTGCAACTGCACCGCGCCACCTTACACGTGCCGCAACAAAACAAAACAACCAAGGGGGAGGAGGGTCGGCCCTGTTCGTGTAGTCCAACCTCCTCCCGTTATTGCGATAACAGGCGGCCCAGATAAGACGATAAAACAGCGATGAAAGTAATCAGGAACAAAAAGCAATAATCCCCTTACCTCGAGCGTACTCGTCGAACGAGGTTTGTTGCGGAAATGGACGTCGCGGAATTGATCGTCGCGGAAGATGGTTCCGTACACGTTGAAGGAGATCGTCTGAGGAGGAACAGTGTCTCCCTTCCTTTGACGCGGGAAGAAGGAACGAAATGATGAGTGTCGGGTCGTTGATCTCCGAGGAAGGCATCTCTCACCATCGTCCGTCGTCGGAGTTCGGCGTTCTTCGTGTTCTTCGTCAAGGAAGAAGAAATTCAAGAATTTGAGCAAAATATCCCAAGCCTTCATGCACAACAAAAAACCCCTTAAAAAAATAAGACTTGTCTTATTTTATTAACACACAAGCAAACCTCTTTGAAATTCAAAAATTAAAACAACCAATTAATTGAATTAATTGAAACGTTTAAACCGCCAAATTAATAGAGGCTTTTCATACTAAGTTTAAACGCAAGAGTTGACTTCCAATTAAAGGGGGGGGGGGTGCAGGTGCGTTACCTTATTAAAGGAGGGGGTTTAGGAAGAAAAGAAATAGTGGGGCTCGTGTGGGACCGACCTCACAAATATCCTACCTAGTGGGTAGGATATTGTGGGTCCCACTTCATCAACTTAGTTTAGGTTAAACAAAATAAAATAAAATTGTTTGCACCACTTTTATTTTATTCCTTTACTTAACCCAAAAAAAATAATAACCACACCCGAGAAAACGTAACTCCGGAAAAGGTGTTTCTAAGAAATTATCGGCGCTGCGATTCCATCGGTGCCCTCAGAATTCCATTCCGAGCACCGGTTCAAAAGTTAGGAAAACTCGTTCGTTCGTTCACTGAACGTACCCGAGCTAAAATTTGGAAAAATGATTCCGGGCACACCGAGCCTCGGAATCAGGTTCCGTTAGAAACTACATTCTTGTAAAATCCCAAAAAAAAATTAAGAAGAAATTTACCTTGAATTTTACGGGTCTTTACATTACTCCCATCTCAGGGCTTTACATCCCCGTAAAGATACATCATAAACTAGGTGAACAAAAGTGGGTACTGTGCATGAATCTGAGTCTCCCGCTCCCAAGTGCTCTCCTGGAGGTTCTCGTGATGCCATCTGATGCGCACTAGAGGAATCGACCGTCCACGTAGGACCGGCTCCCGTCGATCCTCGATCTCCACTGGGACCTCCGCAAAAGTCGCCCATCGTTTATGTCCAGCTCCCCATGGTCAATGATATGCGTCGGGTCGTGTACTTATCTACTCAACTGAGATACGTGGAAGACGTCATGCACCCGGTGCAACTGAGGTGGTTGAGCCAGGCGATGAGACACCTCTCCAATCCTGCTGAGGACCTGGAATGGTCCGATGAAGCATGGAGAAAACTTACCGCCTCGACCAAATCTCCATAATCCCCGTCGAGGTGAGACTCTCAAGAAAACGTGGTTTCCATCCTCGAAATCCAGTGGCCTCCACCTCCTATCAGAATAAGACTTCTACCAGCTCTGAGCTGTCCTCATCCGCTCTTGGATGACCTGAACCTTCTCTGTCGTGGCCTGGACCATATCTGGTACCAGAAGTGCTGACTCCCCAGGGTCTGTCTAGCATAGAGGTGATTTGTAAGGCCGGCCGTACAACACCTCGTATGGTGCCATCCCGATGGTGGAGTGGTAGCTGTTGTTGTACGCGAACTCCACCAAGGGTAGGTGATCCTCCCAGCTGCGACCAAAGTCGAGGACACATGCAAGGAGCATGTACTTGAGAGTCTGAATGGTCCTCTCCATTTGACCATCTGTTTGAGGGTGAAAGGTGGTGCTCAGACGTATCTGCATCCCGAATTCCTCCTACAACCCCTTCCAAAGCTGGGAAGTAAAGTGAGCATCTCGATTGGAGACGATAGATGATGACACACCGTGAAACTGTACAATCTCCTGAACGTAGAGGCGTCCCAAGCTCTCCACTGAGCCCTGCTCTCTGATGGGTAAGAAGTGAGATGACTTGGTGAGTCGGTCGACAATCACCCAAATGGAGTCGTGACCTCTGGAAGTGCATGGAAGTCCAGTCATGAAGTCCATAGATATCCCGTCCCACTTCCACTCCAGGACCTCCAAAGGATATACCAAGCCTTCTTGTACCTGGTGCTCTGCCTTCACCTGCTGACAGGTGAGGCATTGAGAAACGAACTCTACCACAAACTTCTTCATACCTGGCCACCAGTGCTGTCGTCTGAGGTCCTGGTACATCTTCACAACTCCAGAATGTACCGCCAAAGGGGAAGTGTTAAACTCTCTCAGAACCTCCTCCCATAAAGCAACTGGTACCAAGGTATGTCCTCTAAAAAGGATGATGTGCTCTCCTCCCACAGAGAATCCATCAGGTGCCTGTCCTGAAGATATCTGTGCACGCCGTGTCTCATAGTCATCGTCCCCACGTTTTACCTCTCTGAACCGCTGTAAAAGTGGAGGAGTGACTGTGATTGACTGTAGAAAGGCTTCTCCATCTCTATCCATGAAGGATATCTTCAAAGCGGCTAGCTGCTCTGTCGCCTCCCCAAGTAGCTGAATGCCTGTCCTCCTGCTGAGAGAATTAGCTACTATATTCCCCTTCCCAGGAGTATAGACTATCTCAAAGTCATAGTCCTGGAGGAACTCGAGCCATCGCCCCTGTCTCAGGTTCAGGTCCTTCTGCGAGAAGATGTACCTAAGACTCTGGTGGTCAGAGTAGACTGTAAAGCGCTCGCCCATCAGATAGTGTCACCACATATTTAGAACTAAGACCACCGCTGCTAGCTCCAGGTCATGGGTAGTGTAGTTCTGCTCATGCTACCTCAACTGATGTGATCTATAGGCGATCACGGCCCGTTCCTGCATTAGGACACATCCGAGTCCGGTCCCTGATGCATCGCAGTAGACTACGTACCCTACTCCCTCCTCTAGTAGCCTCAAGATAGGCGCGCTGTTCAATCTCTGTATCAGCTCCTGGAAGCTCTGATGACATCTATCTGACCACACAAAGGGTTTTACCTTCTTCTTCAAAGCTGAGAGTGGTGCCGCAACTCTGGAGAAGTCTGGCATGAATCTCCGGTAGTACCCAGCTAGCCCCAAGAAACTCCGCACCTCCGTCACTCTCCTGGGTGGCTACCAAGCTAGAACTGTCTCAATCTTCGCAGGATCCACCGCAACTCCCGCCTCAGAGATGACGTATCCGAAGAAGTGGAACTCATGTATCTAGAATTGACACTTCGAGAGGTTACCATAAAGATGGGGCTCTCAGAGTGTGTCCAGTACAACCCGCAAGTGGTAGGCGTGCTCCTCCTCTGTCGTCGAGTATATCAAAATGTCGTCGATGAAGACCATGAAAAATCAATCGAGTTAAGGCTGAAATATCCTGTTCATGAGGCCCATGAACACTGCTGGAGCATTGGTTACGCCGAATGGAATAACCAAGAACTCATAGTGGCCATACCGACACCTGAAGGCCGTCTTCTGCACATCCTCATCCCGAACTCTGAGCTGATGATATCCTGACCTGAGGTCTATCTTTGAGAACCACTATGCTCCCTTGAGCTGATCGAAGAGGTCATCAATCCTCGGTAGCGAATACTTGTTCCTCACTGTCACCTGGTTCAGGTGACGATAGTCGACACAAAGTCTCAAGCTCTCGTCCGCCTTCTTGGCGAACAATATCGGGGAAGCCCAGGGTGAAACACTGGGTCGGATGAATCCCTTGCCCTGCAAGTCCTCCAACTGTACCCGTAGCTCTCGAAGCTCGGCGGGAGCCATCTGATATGATGGGGTGGATATCGGGGTTGTACCGGGGTACATGTCAATATAATAGTCTACCTCTCTGTGAGGAGGTATCCCTGGGACGTCATCGGGGAAAACATCCGCATACTGATCCACCACTGCAGGAAAACCAGGACTCCACACGTCAACTACTCCTAGGATGAGGCTATCCAACTAATGAGTGATGGGATTTCCTCTCCTCTGCATGAGTCCATCCTGTGCTGCAAAGGCTCCCTTCTTGCCGGTGAAGGCGAACCTGCTCCCGTCGGTGCGTACACATCGCACCTTGCGCCTAATATAGTCAATTTGAGCATGGACTGTAGACAACCAATCCATGCCCAAGATGACGTCGTAAGGCCTCAACGCCGCTATAAGAAGATCCCAGCCGAAGCTCTCGCCTCCTAGAGTAAGCTCACACTGCCAGCACCAGTGTGTAATCGTCGAGTCTGCTCCCGTAGGAGTCTCTAGCCGTAAGGATCGAGCCAACGGCTCCGTCGGAATCTCCGAGCTCCGAAAAAGGGAAGCGGCAATGAAAGAATGACTCACTCCTGTGTCTATAAGAACTGCAGAAAGGGTGGAATAGACACATATTGTACCTCAAATCATCTCGGGCATGCCGTGGTCGTAGGCCTCCGCTGCCTGGAGCTGTTCCTGTCTCTGCCCTCCAGCTCCCTGTGGACCACCACGGTCAACCCTCTGCCTATACCTGGGTGGTCCCTCAACTGTCTGCTGCTCCTCTGCACAACGGGTCGGGCAATCACGAGCCATGTGGCCCTGCCCGCCGCATGCGTAGCACTGTCTGTCTCTCGAAAGACTGGCTTTGCGCTGAGTTCCCCGCACCTCTGAGCCAGTGTCCTGAGGTCGTCTGCCTGATGGTCCGGTCCGCCTGGACCCCTGTGACATTCATCGACTGCCAGATGCAGACGACTCTGCTACGTGCCGCCCTGCGGTAGGTCTTGCTGCTGGCGTAGGCTCAGAAAGAAAACTCTCTATGAGAAGAGCTCGCTCAAGTACTTCTGCCTGTGTCGGAATGTCGAGGGAGATCAGTGATTCCCTGATCTCATGCCTCAATCCCTGCTCTAAGGTCCGGGCCCGGAAGAATGGGTCCCGTACCATGTCCGTCGAATAGCGCGAGAGATCGGTAAATCTCGCAGAGTACTGAGCGACCGTCATGGTGCCCTACCGCAGCTGTAGTAGCTCTTGGATGCGCACCCCACGGAGGGTGGATGGGATGAACTCCGAGCGGAAGAGGCTCTCAAAGTCCGTCCATAGGATAGATGCCTCGTCGTGCACCTGGAGCATCAAGCTCCACCATCTGCCTGCTGCTGCGTGCAGGAGACTCGCTGTAAGGATCACCATGAGGTCTGATGGTGTCCCTACCAAACGAAAAACCCATACAACTGCCTCCAGCCAATCCTCGGCTGCCTGAGGGTCAGTCTCCCCGTGGAACCTGGGCGGTCGCTGACGCTGGAACTTATGCAGTGCACTAAGGTGACGTGCACCGTCAGCGGCTGAGGCTGGTAGCATCAGTGGCTCGGCGGGTAGAGGTACCGCCGATGCCACTGCTGTCAAAGAGCCATGTACCGAGGCCTCGTCATTCAGTGGGTTGTCGTCACACACAACACTCGGGACCCTAGCTGGCTGCCATCGTGGGGCCATCCTCAAAATAGGCAGGTGTGCCACTATCAAAATAGTATACCTGGTGAGATGACAAAAAGTAATCATAAAGAAAACTTGAAACACACATGCAATCAATGTTTTTGTGTATTAATTCAGAAATCAGAAGTCAGGGTCCGGGTGTATGGATATGTCGGCCGCCGCACCAACACTGGACTCCCTGGACTGATAACCACACTCAATACCCTTAAAATTATCGCTTTTCCTAGAAAAATATCAGAGTCCTGAGTTCTGCAGTAGAAGCGAACTCCTCTGATACCAATTTGTCACGACCCATCCTCGGGGCCCGTTCCGTGACTACCCCAAGCCCGCCTTCCATAGGCCAGGGGCTGCCGACTAGCACCAAGGCATAATTTCCAATAAAAAGGGAAGGCATTGCCTTTGTAAGTAAACGAACACCATAGAGCAAGCAAGCAGAAGTAAACACTAAGTAAAACTGGGTACAATAGTAAGTGTGGAAAAGTAAGTGGGCCAGAATACAAACCCAAACTGAAAGTAAAGTACAACTAAAAAAGGGAGTACATCAACTGAAAAGTAAAGCCGCAGCGTCGATCCGTCCACTGGAAGTCCCACCTGAAGGGTGGGTACAGATAGCCTCCACATCTCCTCGGGTCCAGCCGTCCGCTCCGAGTACGTCCCGCCTAGTGGTCTACCTCCAGGTACCGACTGCTCCACTATTCTCTACCACGACCAGAGATGTCCTTCGTCTACATCCAACACAATGTAGTGCGGGCATAGCCCGTGCAGGGGTGAGTATAAGCTACTCAGTAGGGACCCCGAGACCCCCGAAGGTCTCCCAGAATCCATAAAGGATAATCCACAAAGGAAAAACACAATCACGAAGTAACATCTGACACTACTTAGGTATATTCCCATACATATACCTAAGTCATCAATTCTAGTTCGGTTCCAACATCCGATCCCATGTTCGTTCACGTCCACACAGGATAGCACAACACAATCCACATAGGAAAGAAAGTCAATTATATCGAAGATAATGATTGAAAGTCAAGATTCAGCTCACACAGGTATACTTCTTTGTAAGATGATATAGATGATCAGATGTAGCCACTGATTCATCTAAGCCGTCGAACCCACATAGGATCGATAGGTACTAACCCCCGAAATGACCCACAAAGGATCGATAGGTAACTAACCCCCACAATGACCCACAAAGGATCGATAGGTAACTAACCCCCACAATATCCCACACAAGATCTGACCCACACAGGATCGGTAGGCGCTGGCCCACACAGGACCGCTGAGCGCTGACCCACACAGGATCAGACCCACATAGGATCGGTAGCACTGATCCACGTAGGATCGCTGAGTGTTCTAGTCGTCGCCGTCGAATCCACGGAGGATTTCTGTACAGTCGTCATCGTCGTCGCAGTCGTAGCCCGCTCTAGGGTTCCCGCACACAATAAGCTCGTTCGGGAGGGTCCGTTCCATGAGCCGAGGGGCTGATACATCAACTGACACATAGTCTGGAGTTGATGTATCCAAAAGATCCGTATCTTCAATAGGAACTCAACGTCACAGATGACGCGTCAATCAGACGCCCGGTCTGAGAGTTATTGGATTTTTCGTCCCAGGGGCCTGGTTGGTTTTTAAGTGAAAAAAAACCTGACCGTACTCCATCTGCATCCAAAACTCGAGCGGACTAAGCCAAAATGTCTGTCTCACCAAGATGAATCCAACAAAGTTGACGGCACGTCAATCGGACCTCCGGAGCTCAAGTTGTAAGCGTTTCCGCTCCGAGGGCCTGGTTGGTTTCGTGTACGAACCAACCCGGCCGAACCCAAAGATCTCTGAAACCTTGAGTGTAATATACCGAAACTACCATCTCGATCCAAGGATCACATCATAGCTGACGGTGCATCGATCGGAAGTCTGCAACCCGAGTTATGGGAAAAAGACCGAAAGATGTCCTGGAGTAGGGGGTTCGGGCCCAGTCCGACCCGGCCCGATACACCCTGGGTCGGCCCGAATCGGGTCGACCCGACCTGGGTCCAGGTCTGGCCCTCTTGGGCGTGGCTCGGCCTGGGTGCGGCGCGGCGCGGCCTGGCGCCAGGTGGATTGTCCGTAACGGCCGATCGAAGAGGGGGGGGGGGGGGGGGGCGCTGCCCCCCCCCCCCCCCCCCCCCCCCCGCGTTGTGAAACCGTGACCCCCATGAGGGGGGCTGCTGCTACTGGCCAGCTGGGGGTTACGACCCCCGGCACTTCCTGATGACCGGTCGGCCCGCACCGGCCAGCCGGCTGCTGCCGCCACGGGACCGGGGCGGTCCCATCCCCCTGCTCCGACACCGGCGGCCGGAAACCGGCCGCCGTTCCCTGCTCCGCCGCGGCCTATGGCCGTAGCCTTGGTTTGTCCAGCCCGGCGCGACGGTGCCGCGCACCTCCGCCACAGCCCCGTTCCAGCCACGATGCCTTTGTGGTTCTCCGGCGTGGCGCGACGGCGTCGCGGTTTAGTTCGTCTTCAATGGCGCGGCGCGACGGCGCCACGCTTCTCCGCCCTATCTCATAGCTTCTGCGCGGTGCAATGGTACCGCGCCGCCTTACACGTGCCACAACAAAACCAAACAACCAAGGGGGAGGAGGGTCGGCCGTGTTCGTGCGGTCTGACCTCCTCCCGTTATTGAGATAACAAGCAGCCCAGATAAGATGATAAAACAGCGATGAAAGTAATCCGGAACAAAAAGCAATAATCCCCCTACCTCGAGCATAGTCGTCGAACGAGGTTTGTTGCAGAAAGGGATGTCGCAGAATTGATCGTCGTGGAAGATGGTTCCGTACACGTTGACGGAGATCGTCTGAGGAGGAATGGTGTCTCCCTTCCTTTGACGCGGGAAGAAGGAACAAAAGGATGAGCATCGGGTCGTCGATCTCCAAGGAAGGCGTCTCTCACCGTCGTCCGTCGTTGGAGGTCAGCATTCTTTTTGTTATTCATCGAGGAAGAAGAACTTCAAGAACTTGAGAAAAATCTCCCAAGCCTTCACGCACAACGAAAAACCCCTTAATAAAATAAAACTTGTCTTATTTTATTAACACACAAGCCAACCTCTTTGAATTTCAAAAATTGAAACAACCAATTAATTGAATTAATTGAAACGTTTAAACCACCAAATTAATAGAGGCGTTTCATACTAAGTTTAAACGCAAGATTTGACTTCCAATTAGGGGGGGGGGGGGGTTAAGGTGCGTTACCTTATTAAAGGACGAGGTTTAGGAAGAAAAGAAACGGTGGGGCTCGTGTGGGCCCCACCTCACAAATATCCTACCTAGTGGGTAGGATATTGTGGGTCCCACTTCATCCACTTAGTTTAGGTTAAACAAAATAAAATAAAATTGGTTGAACCACTTTTATTTTATTCCTTTACTTAACCCAAAAAATTAATAACCACACCCGAGAAAATGCAACTCCAGAAAAGGTGTTTCTAAGAAATTACCGGCGCTGTGATTCCATCGGTGCCCTCAGAATTTGATTCCGAGCACCGGTTCAAAAGTTAAAAAACCCGCTCATTTGTTCACTGAACGTACCCGAGCTAATCTTTGGAAAAATGCTTTCGGGCACACTGGGCCTTAGAATCAGGTACTGTCAGAAACTGCATTCTTGTAAAATCCCAAAAAAAATTAAGAAAAAATTTCCCTTTAATTTTACGGGTCTTTACACAGTCCACCATGTGACTCTTTCCATTGTATTAATAGTAATAAGGAGTGAGCACAATATTCCCTGGGAATTTTCCCACAATATTTATGGGAATGGAAAAACCTTCCATGGTACATTTTACACTATATTTATTGGAATGGAAATTTAACCCATTCCACAATGTATCTTTTTCCAATTTATAATGATGGTCTTGGGAGTAAGCTTTGACTTATGTTTATATTGTTATATATTTTATTATTTATATATATTCCATGATTTTATGATCTTATGATTTCATTTAATTATTCCATGTTTCCATGATTATGATCATTGTCTTTATGATATTTTGGTATTCTTCTTGAATCTCATGGTATGATTTATTTCTATTCTTATACCCTTTCATTGATTTGTATCTCACCCTTTACCTTATGTATTTCCCTGGGGTTTCCTATGACGTTTTAGATGATTCATGGGAGTTAACATCACTATGCGGAGTTTTAAATAAATATGTTGTTTGTACTATTAATATAATGTATTTATTTATCGAATATTCCAAAAACTGTAGACCTCTAGATCCTTGGCCTTTATTTTTTAGAAATCATTGTAAAAAATTATGAAATAATTTGTATTCAAGGCTTGAGTCCATATATGGGTAACAAACCCAAAATGAGGACTGTGTATTAACTCGATCATCAACTAGTGAATGAAAAATAGGGCTAATTTTACATCTGGTTTGAAATTCCTAGGGGATATTATTTGGATGATCCACATACCCCTTACAAAATATAAATAATAATAGGAATATATTGGTTTAGGTTGAGTTTCAACTAATATCATTATACCATGAAATTATCCTCCACCGCTAATTGTTATCAGTAGGGTACAACCCTATACACTTTTAATATCATATAGTTTCGAATGTTGATTGTTTGATATTCACTTTATAGAAACTTTAACGAATAAAGTGAGTTTTCCCTACTCATTTTTTAATTAATGATTATGTTCTCAATATCTCTCCATATTTCACTGAGATTTAATATTTATCCCCCATTTCTATATTTTTATGTGGAAATGGTATAGTGAAAATAAAATCTCTTTTGGGAATGATCCATCATTTTTTTCTATACTTATCATCTTTTAGGAATAACTTTTCTTCCAATTCTATTACATTTTGGATACCCTTATAGTATTATTCTATTTTTAGGGTGTTCACATATATACCTATTCATTGATTGACTATGTAAATTATAGAGTAAAATATATACCATTTATTCAATATGGTGTAAATTCCTCAACAATATTTATCATGATTAAAGGGTTTTTACAAATAGAGACACTTATTTTAATTGTATAGTCATTTTATTTCCAAGAGTTTTATCATGTCATGATAATTTTTGGATTTATGAATGTTTTTATCCATGTGGAATGCATGAATTAATAAATTTGATGGTTATGTACTAATATTTCTCTAAGAAATTGAGTAAAGGATTAATATCTACAGATGGAATATTTATGATACTATACCCTAATAACTTGGTAAATTTTTATGATACATTGGTGAAAAACCATGGTAAAATGTTTTACGACATCAGAGTGATCAACCTTAGTGATATGCGTATTGTTATATCATGTTCATGTAGTATATAAATATCCATGATATTCTTTTAATTCTTATACTCATATAATTATGTTTGGATTCATGTTTTCGAGTTCATATTCTTCTTTTATGCTTCATGTTTCACACATTTTGTTCATTAATGATCATTTTTATTGTTTATCCTATACTGAGAATTATACCGCACCCTTTCTTATGTTTTCCTATTTCCCTCAAAACATCATTAAAAGGTATGTGTATAAGATAAATACATGTGTATGGTATCTTTTCAGAAGAAACATTATTTGTACTGTGAGTTTGGATGGATATATAACTATATCCCCAAGTAACAAAACATTTGATCTTGGGTGTTTGTTGTAATATGTGTGATGTGTTAAAAAATATGAATATTTAACCCTTAATCTAAAAGTGTGGGTCTTTTTTGTCTCAATATATTCATTCATAAGGTTTCTCAAATGAGAGACATTTATTGTCATAATATGGGATAACCAATAATGTGGGTTGATGAATATTAAGGTTCTAGAAGACCATTTTATTAGGGTTGATTATTTTTCATGTGGGAAAGATCTCTATGATGATTTATATTTCATAAGGGAGGTCCTATATATAGTATAAAATCCCTAGAATAGATAAATATATCATTATCTTTGTTGGTAGACTCATAGAGTTGATCCTTAAAATATTGTACATCCACTATAAAGATAGAGATCAACACTAAGGCCACCAGAGTGATATTTTGGAGAAGCTTGGGCCTCATAGATTTCAATATACTAAATTATGTTTCAATTAAAATTTAAATTAAAAAAACCATGATTCTCTTGGAAGTCTTATTGGGAGTGGAGGTGTCTATATTATGTGAAGGGTTGATGTGTTAGTAGTGGGACCATCTCCTCAGCTCATTAATTTGGCAGACCCGAGTGAGAACATCATCAAAAACCTCTTGGGAAGCTAGGGTCATTCCGGGATTTCATATCCATAATTATTGGGATACCTATTAGGAAACTCCCAATAATCTATTAGGATATTAGTGAGATCTAATCCAAAATCCCCTAGATATAGGAGTATGTTATTATCACATTCAAGGGAGTGACTACTGAATCTATTAAAAGTTTCAATGGGGGTCTCTATCCCCCTACATGATCTCAGGTGATCAGATGACCATAATGACCTTACCTCCTCTATGTTTTCCAGGTTATCCTTTCATGTAAGAATCATTCCATTGTGAATATATTATATAAAAAACACACAAACCACCATATAGTTAATGAATTGGGTAGAAGGTAGTGAATGATAGTTCCTAAATGATGTAGTAAATTCAATTTCATCATCGATGGTTGTGTATATATACATATGCGAGGAAGGGTGTATGTGAGTAATATGGAATACTACAACCTTTATAGCTCCCTTATGCTTATATGGATTATTAGAAACCAAATTCCCACATGGATACATTTTTTAATTGCTGATGGATGATTAAAAAAGAAAAACCAAATATCTATTTTTGCAATATCATAAATAAATAATCAAAATGTATAAGTCACTATCATAGGAGAATAGGACTTCATTTTAGGTTCACCTATTATTTTCTTCTAATATAACACCTTCAAATTTCCATGTACCTACTATTCCATAGTCTATGACTATGAATAAAAAAATATTTATTTTGGTATTACATATAGAAAACGATAGGATGGAGGATTGACCCATCTCATGAGGATATTGTTCACTAGACTAGGAATATCATATATAAATAAGAAAATGTTCATAAAATTCTTCCTAAATAGAATTTATATTATTTTTATATCTCCTACAACTATATCTTGGTGAAAAGATGCTATAAATATGTTGACTAATTAAGATATTGAATATACACTATTAAATTAAATAATCCCATGTTTTTGGAAATGGACTTCTCATTCATATTTCATGAGGATGTGTAAAAGTGTTATGATTTTATAGTTTAATGAAATTTAAAAGTTTACTCAATGATTTAATATAATCTAGGAAGGCCTTTGAATAAAAAAACTAAAAAACCCATAGATATAGATTTTATCAGCACATCACTAGCTGATTAATCTTTTGGCTTGTTTACAATATTTGTGTGAATATTATAGCTTTAGACATAAATATTGATCTTTTATATCATCATCACAAAAAATTTAATTTAAAAAAACAAAATTATATTCAATTTTTTATTGATCATTACCATTTGAGTTTTTTTTAAAGTTAATCTATTCTTAGTGATATAAATTAAGAGGCATGTCATGGAGTAATTTTTCATCCCATAAGTTATAAAGGATTAAAATAAAAGATTTGATAAAGTTGGGACTAAGACCAATAAAAGGAATTTCTATATATCCCTATAATGGGAATCAATATTCATATTGTTTGATTCTATTTAAAAAGGAATTTCATACCTTTTATTATAGTGTGAAAAGAGGAAAAATGGTTTGTTTTATAGTCATGCAACCATAACTTTAATGTTTTTTGTATTAAGGTCGTTTGATAAAAACTTATTCCAAACCATTTATAATCAAGAGGAATGGATTACTTAGACATATCAAAATATTAGTGAAAGTATTGTGTAATATAGAACCTTCTTGATTAGGGATACCATAGGATAAAAGTCCTATTAGACCTATGGATTAGTGATTAGACCACACGAGGCCAAACAGATGCTCGAGATCTATAGGGGAAGATAAAACACAACTTTTTTATTATAATTTCTTGTATAATCCAAAATTTCAAATTGTTAAGATAAAAGTTAAAAAATTTATTTTTTTTGTTTTTCAGAATAAAAAGGTATCTTATATTAATGATTTGAATTCATTTATTCTAATAGAAATTATTTTTAAAAAATACGTACATTTATTTAGAAGATTCTGATATTTTTATAGGTGAAGCTAGACCAAATTGACAATGTATAAAAATAAACAATATTTATATATTTTAGGTTATGCTTGAATAAAAAAATGAAATGTGTGAGTAATATATTAACCCCATTTGATAGAAGTGATATAGAATCCCACAATGAAGACAAAAAAATAAAATTTGAATGGCTAATGTTATATTAACTTGGGAATCACCTGAGCTATGTATGAATAATTTGAGTATTTCATTTCCCATGTACACACAAATGTTCCTTAAATTAGACTAAAATTACTTCATGTAATTATACATGTGACTATCACATGTGGAAATAGAATCCTGTGCTACACTCCATACTTTATGACTAAT
This sequence comes from Viscum album, assembly GCA_963277665.1. Classification (NCBI taxonomy): domain Eukaryota; kingdom Viridiplantae; phylum Streptophyta; class Magnoliopsida; order Santalales; family Viscaceae; genus Viscum; species Viscum album. The sequence continues at coordinate 662,128,070 of OY728150.1, forward strand.
ACATCACTAGAAATGACTAGACATCACACTAAGGGAGTTTATATTAGCTTCTCCAATCCATCATTTCAGTGTCCATGGATATCCAAAAATTATATATGAGTAATATATTTTAGAAATCTATTATCTGAGAGTAAATTTGAAAAAAGGAATTGATAACTTAACCATTATTATATGATCTACATCAGCTAACATAATGTCGAGTCTATGTGCAGTCTACAAACTCCCACCAATATATACTCTTTCCCTCAATGAAAATACATTCCCTCTAACATAGTATTGTGATATAACACATCATCCATTACCTTTATAATGGTGTTTCAATCCTAGGAATAATAATCATTTATCTATCAATTAATTATTGAGATCTAATAGATCCATTGTTCACTACTTTACATATCATTAGTAGTAAATGGATGATATGTTTCTATGAAACATAACCTCAATCTCTTTCTATATTCCCTATTAATCTAGAAAATCATAATCCATGTATCTTATATAAATTCAATATATATTCATACATGAATAGATGTATATATAGAATATTTTCTTTTGATATTCATTTAAAAATCAAGTAAGAACTAAATAGTGTTTCAATGTGACAACCACCCATCAATAAACATTGACATGTAATCACTACGATGGGATAAAAACAAAGGATATGTGAAAATTATGAATTAAATAATTTTAATACTTAAATAATTCTATGTGGTGTTTCTAAATACACATAATGATCTATCCTATTTGTTATTTAGACACATGAACTCTTCTATTATCAGGGTTCACCAATGGTTCTTTATTCACAAGATTTAGTATAGGTTATTAAAGTTTTAATTATAGTGTTATTATACAATATTTTATTATTAAATTTTTAGGTTTTCCTTATATAGTTGTTCCTCTATTATTATCTAGATTAATATATTAGAGTACCTATGTTTTTGATCCCCAAGGGAGGTTTGAAGTGATCTTGATTTTCTTTTCTGATTTTTGATCTACTTTCATCAATTTTTAATGGGGTAGTTGGTGCACAATTGGATGGTGATATGGGTTTATGATTTCATATATAATTTATTTTTGTTTCATTCCATTATATACCAAATCATTTTCCATACCTTCTCAATGATCATCCCATATATAGTGAAATCATGTGATTTATTTTATGAATTGCGTACCATGGTACTTGATTCAAAATTGTATCATGCATGGGCTATGGTGTGTTTATCATTTTTTTTATAATGAATCCTTTAGGAATTAAGTGTTGAGGTGGTATCCAAATAATATTGTTTTTTTTAAATTATATAAGTAATTTTAATTCATAAATGATACTAATTTAATTAACAAATGGATTTAAATGAAAAATAATAGATAACGATGGAGTACTTGTTAGAAACTTAAGATCAGTTCAATTTCATGATAACATTCCTTTAATATTATATTCTTTATGATTCATGTCAAAGATATATTTTCATCTATGTTATTTGATTTATCTCAATGTTATTGGAAATGATATGTAAAAATTTATCAATAACTAATTTATATATGAAATCCAAGTGGGGCTCTTTGAGAGATGACCCAGGTGATCTCCCAATCTACAATCTATGAGCTTTTGAAATTTAAATGTATTCACTTTGTTCCTAAAATAAGGTCCTCATATATTAAATTTGGAATCATTATCAGGGATTGGTATTTTTATGATCTTTCTTATTCATTCAGTAAATAATATTTTGTTTATTCCTTTTTTTATTATTTCATTCCGCTACTCTCCTATATCTAATTATTTTATCCAATATGGGATATGTATACTAACATAACCATTTCCAATAATGGAAAAAATTTATTTACTAATTTAATGGATGTGTATGAGCTAATCATTTGGTATAAAGATTCATTTCAAGATGAAAAATACAACACTAACCACTCCCTCTACCCATAGGATGTATCAACCCTAACCCCATTAGCTTAGAGCCAGTGTATGCATTATTACAATGGAATAGATACAAAGAGTAAAATTATGATGGTCCGATCAATTTAACATATTTAGAGAACTATATAGATAAATAATACCCATTTTATATAGGGATATAAAAAATCACAAAATTGAAAACACTTGGCATCCTTAATCTCATTAAAAGAATTGTTATTCATATCCTGGGGTAAGAAAACATGATTATTGTGAGATCAAATGTTTAGTAAGGGTTAAGTATAGTGGAATATATCATTAATCAATAAAAATAATCAAGATGAAAAGGTAAATGAATAAATAAATATTCCATTTAAACAACAAGACTATCATGAAAAGATAATGAAAAGTCAAAATGGAAATTTAAATAACTAAAAACACATTCCATTTAATCAATAATTTGAGAATGAAATGAATATATATTTAATATCATAGTAATAATATCATGTATATTGATAATAAATGAATTATAAATTAAGGAAATGGTTAATTATTGGATGTCATATCTCGGGGACATGGTACCTCTACCATTAAAAAATTTTACAAAACAATTTAAAATTAATGGGTATAAAATCATATAGTTTGGAAAAATGATTTAAAACTATTGGTAAAAAATCATTTGGTTTGGATAAATTAATTGTATCATGATACCTATCGATGCATCAAGGGGGTATTTATAACCGTGACCCACCCATATTTGCATGTCCAAATATGTAAGAACCCATTTATTCTTTGAGGTAAGGATCCTTTATTTTCTATCAATTCTCAGTTTAAATGTTTAATTATGGCCTAATATGAATTCCATTTGAGGGTATATAGGTATCAAGAGTTTCTGAGGTAGTTTGGAACCAAGAACACTTGTTTGGAATGAAATAACCGTGCACATGGTTAGATTAAAACGCGCGAGATGGGGCGTATGACCGTGCAACCATGTTTGTAGCTTTGATAGTAGTTTTTAGCATGGTTTGCACATGGTTTGTCAAACTATGTGGGTAAACCACTCAGTAATATCTTTACTAAAGATACCCATTCATGGTTGGTTCACGGTTTGAAAAACCATGTAACCCATATCTTTTGGGAAAAATCACCATTTTCCCCTTAAAATTCATTTAATCCTAAGCCTAATTTTCATTATCTCCTGTATAGAAACCTCTAACCATTTTTTGTCCACCTTTGAGAATATTCTTGGTTTTTGAGATAGATCCACCATCTAATCTACTATTTAAGATCCACTCATCTTGTTGGATCCACATTGGTGAGTTATCAATTCCTTTTTAATATTATGTCATTCTTCTTGGTATTGACTGAACTATTTAGGTGCAAGATAATTTTCCCTATTATTATTTTCTTCATCCATTATTCCATTTTATCCCAATATGAGATTAATCAGGAGCTGATACTGTATGAGCTATCAACTATAGACCCAAGGTAGTCGTTCTTGTGCATTTAGCTAAAATTTTAAGTGTTTATATATTATGTTGTGACACACACCCAATTTACAGGAATCACCTTGAATGAAATTAAATCCTTGAATTGATAGGCATGAACTATGTAATTAAAGATGCATGTTAATTTATAGTTGTTGGTTAAGTATGATGAAATAGAACCACCCCTTGTATGTCTTGATAAATTGAAATAAACCACAATGGGTGGATCTTGGAAATGGATACCTTGGGTGGACCCTTTTTACACCTTTACTTGGGATATAAATTGTGAATTGAATTGTAAATAAAATGGATAAATTGGTTTATGAATTTAATTATGAATTCAATTGAAATTTTAATTTTGAATTATATATTGAAATGATTAAATAAAGGGATGAGTAACCAAGATCTTAGGATCTTTCCTTGAGTTTCTTGTTTAATCTTGAATTTATTGTTATAATTATTTCCCACGTGAGTGAAATAGAGGATATTTCATGTAATAGGTTTTAAAAGAATGAGAATTTTGTTATAATGCTTTTCCCATGTGAGTATTTGAAAGTAAATCCTTCTAATATTGGCCAATACCTTGAGTCACCTTTTAAGATGAGTTTGACTTGTATTGGTTATGGTGATGAAACTTGTTATAAATGAATTGATTATATGATATTGAATTTATTGGATGCTTGTAAGACTTGGTTGACTCATGAATTCATATTAATAATTACATGGATAGACTCAATTGGCTTGTACCTAGATTATACTTGAGTGGTACTTGGACTCCCTAGTGGACTATGAAGGACGGACTCTGAGGCTTGACTTTTATATGCTGAGTGATACATGGATTCATATGAGAATGCCATAGATGGACTCAAGGGGAATTTATCATATTGTTATGGGTGATAGTTAGGATCCCTTAGTGGATATCCAAGGACATACTCAAGTAGCAGTGAGATTATACCATGCCAAGAGTGATACATGGGTTCTTGAGTATCTCTATGGATGGGATTTTAGGGTGTTGGTTTATGTTACACCTAGAGTGATACCTAGATTCCAAATTAGGATTTCCATGGATGGGACCAGGTTCATAAATGATAAATGAATGAAATGAATTTTATGATGTTTCTCCCAAGACAAAGAACAAGATTAGATTTAGTCATGGATTACACATTAGGAATGGTCTGTTTAGGCATCCTTGGATGCATGTGTTTATAGGGGATATTGGTATTTATTCCAATTCCTGATACTTTTTGATTAAATGAAATTTTTATTTGAATGAGAATGATTATAAATGTTACAAGATTGACTGTTAAATCAAAGACTATTGCTTAAATGAATTTTATTAAGTGATTTTGTTACAAAATGAGAACCTAGAATTATAGGATGTTCAATTTTGAGTAATTACTTTATTTTTTATATATCTTCCTAAACACTATATATATATATATTCAATGACTGGATGGAAAAGACCTTGGGTGGTTTCCTACTATGATTTAGTCTCACACCCTGTTTGAGCCACCTTTGGGTACCCAAACATTTTCTATGATTGCAAGTTTTGATAAAGGAAAGTGACCTACTACAGGTACATGATTTTTTATTAGCAGCAGGGGAGAATGGGACTGATATGAGGATCATGATTCTAGTGGATAGATCATGCCTTTTTTTAATTTTTGTTCCATGTTTTGTACACATGTTATGTATACATGTTCTGACTACATTGTTAGAGACATATGACATGTGTCATAATTTTATATGATATGTCTTTGGAATTGTTTATTTTTCTGTATATTATTGATATTCTATCATGATACACTATCTTAATGAGAGTATAGTCTCCCAAACATTTTTTATATTAACCTAGTACACCTAGGCCCATTCTGCTATTTGGAAGCCTTTGGAATTTGGGGAGATGCTCTTGAGGCCTTTTGACCCACCAGGATCAGGGAACTATTGAGTGGTACCTGGGTTTGGTACATTAAAAAGTGGTACCATAACACTGTTTTATGGTTTTATTTACTATTTGGGGATAGTATAAAGGGATAGTAAGGAATTGGAATTTAGTAATGAGATGTTCCCGGGTGTAGCTACCCTACATAAAGGGAAAATCCAAATTGCCTCGAATGTAATTGCTATTTTCAGGATTTTTACTATTATAGTTGATTTGATTCAAAAATTTGACGACACAATTGATTTATGATGTTATTAATGATATGATTGAGGGATCTATTTTTCTGAAACCTGATGAGATAAGGGCATGTCATATCATGCATCATATTAGTCTCTTGCTAGAAATCACATGCCATGCATTTTCCATGCCATTTAGGATGAATTACTTATTTAATGCTGTTGTGATAGGTGTCGTGATAAATTTTCTTGATGTTGTGATATGTATATTGGGATGTGTTATGATATGGACTATATGGACACCAATATTTGGTCCATGGGGAGTATGGGTCCTCATGGATCAGAATTTGGGGAACTATTGGTTCAACCTTTTTAATTAAATTGTGATAAAAGTGTGGATGATCATGAATTAAAATGGAAAATGAAAACGAATATGTGATTTCAAGTGAAAATGAAATGGAAAATGAGTTTTTTATAGCAAAGAACTTGACCTAGTCCCAACCATAGTAGTGGAAAGTTGGTAGTATCTTTTGCTTATATAAATTATATACATCGACCAAACCAGACCCATGGAGAAGGAAGAGGGGTGAATTCTTATACAGAAAGTCTTGTTCCTATCCTAATTAAATATATTCATTTTTTAGCTATGGTTTTGATAATGATATTGGAATGAGGTGCATGTTTGGAATTATAGAGTCATGACAACATGAAGAACTCCAATCGTCCAGTAGGAGGGTGGTGATAACAACACACTAGAGGTGGTGTGCCATGGGCTACTAGTGGATCCTCCTGTTGTGCCAGCTATGGAACCAGTTGTTGTACTGGAAAGAGGTGTCGAGGCATAGTTCTGTGATGTGTTCTTACACTTTATGCAGACCATTCATAGAGCATCAAAACCGAACTCGAATATGGTAGTGTTGATGTGTGAGTTTCAATAGTATAATCCACCCACATTTTTGTGGTATAATGAACAACATGATGCGAATTCATGGCTAGAGACCATGTTATTTATCTTCAAGCATCTTGATACACTTCCTGAGAGGAGGTTAAAGATTGATACTTATATGATTTGTGATTTCTCTAAGATATGGTGGGATATGATAACACAGATGGATTATTATTGGGATATGGCATGGAGGGATTTTCATATGACTTTCTATGAATACTTCTATCCCGAGATATTGAGGGCTGATAAAGCCTGGGATTTTTTACACATAGAGGAAGAAAAATTATCAGTGATGGATTATTTGGTCTGTTTTACTGAGTTTCAATGATTTTCAGATATCTTGATGGTTGAAGATCTATCTAAATCTAAGATATTCAAGGATAATATTAGGCATGAAATCTGATTGTAGGTGAATGTCTTTCGACTGACTACAATTTCTGGAATAGTGAATCATGTTCTTATCACAGAGCGTAACCTGAGAGAGGCTGGAGGTGCGAGACAGAAAGGTTCAACATATCAATCTAGTAATGCATTGACCGACAACAGGAAGCATCATCAAGAGATTTCACACAGTGATATTAGTAGTCAGATCATATACTCAGGTAGCCATGTGAGGTTCCACCAGTGTGGTAGGTTGGGACATACAAGGACATAGTGTACAAGGGACCCAGTGGAGTGCTAATACTGCGAAATGATGGGTCATCTACAATGATTTGATAGATTTTTCCACCAACATCTAGTGAGATAGGGTATGCACCGAATCCATGTTCAATAGAAGGATTAACAGATTCTCATCAGGTTGGGAGCTGGAGTGAAACTGGCCAATTAGGTTGAGGTGGTGGTCATGGTTGTGGTAGTGAGACCCCAGTTTTATAGTGATAGAAGTTTGGATATGGTCAGGGTATCTAAGCAGTGTCACAAGGTTGTGGTTCAGTCTAGGCATACATTAGTACCCTTTACTATAGATTCTTCAATATTTAATACAAGGGATTCTAATAGTTTAATCTATGTGCACATTATAGAGAGCCTTGGGCTTGTTGTTTATACTTATGATGGCTTCATAATGCTTGAAACTCTGTTAGATATTATAACGGAGAATGTACATTAGTACATGGAGTGCCTCCTTGATATTGGTGGGTGTCACTTCATATGGGACATCTTTTTTCCTCAAGATGAAATGTTTTGACATCATTCTCAGGATGGACTGGTTGGTCCCCTTTCATGTTTTTTTACAAGTATCATCATAGGGTAACCTTTAAATCACTAGAGGGTGTAGAGTTTATTCAAAAGGGTGAATGGAATGTCCAGTCAAATTGATATGGACCTGATCATCATGGGTTTGGTGGGATGATAACCCTAACTACAAGTTTGTATCTGGATAAATAGGGAACTTTTCAAGAATATTTACATTCATTAGTTGATCATTTTAGGTATTTATTCCCCAAAGACTTTTTATTATTACATATAGAGAGATAGTTAGAGTTCTCTATCGATCTAGTGTCAAGAGTTTAATTTGTATCCATTCCTCTTAACAGTATAGCTACTACTAATATTCAAGAGATCAAGAGGCAGCTAGAGGATTTAGAGGAAAAGGGTTTCATCTGACCGAATACTTATCCACGGGGTTCACTAATTTTTTTTCTTCAGAAAATGAAGATAGAACCCTCATGCTATGTTTTTATTACCAAAAATTAAACCAGTTGATGGTTATGAATAGGTATACTCTACTGCAGATAGATGTTTTCTTTCACCAGATCTGAGGAGCTCAGGTCTTATCAAAGATTTATTTGAGATCCAGTTATCATTAGGTGAATTTTAGACTATAAAACATAACTCACATATCCTTTCAGAGTAGGTATGGTCTCTATGAGTATTTGGTTATGCCGTTTGGTCTCAAAAATGTGCCATTGGTCTTCATGGAAGTGATAAACTGAGTGTCCATCCTTATCTTGAATCATTTTTAGTGGTTTTCATGGATGACATCTTTGTGTATTCTCAAAATAAAGGCGACCATTCCAAACATCTTGAGATCATTTTTAATACATTGAGAGAGAATAATTTATATGCTAATCTCACAAAGTGTCACTTATAGATGAACCAGATTCACTTACTGGGTCACAATATCTTAGATACAGAAGTATTAGTTGACCTAGAGAAGGTGAGAGCTATGGTTTCCTAGGAGCAGCCTAAGAATTTCTTTGAAGTATGGAGTTTATTGGGGATATATGGTTACTACATGAATTTAATATAGGGATTATCACACTTAGTAGCACCACTTATGGGCTTGAATACAAAGGGTGTCGTGTTTTTATGGTCAGATTCCTATGAGATAGACTTTTAGGAGCTGAAAGGGAGATTGGATTTAGCACTGATATTGATTTTTCCATAGACAAGAAAATGTTATACTATGTACCGTGGTGCATAAGATATCGGGATAGGATAATTTCTTATACAGTTTTATATAATCATGGTGTACAAGTCTCAGAAGTTGAGGACACATGAGATGAATTACCCAATACAAAATCTCTAGCTATCTGTAGTAGTTAACACATTGTGTTATTGGAGACATTACTTACTTGGATATCATTTTGGGGTGTACACATACAACAACATACTCAAGTACATATTTACACAGTGTTATATAAACTAATACATCAATGGTGGGTTGAATACCTATAATATTTCAATTTAGAGCATGCCTAAATTCCTTATAAAGGCAATGTAGTAGCCGATTCACTGAGAAGGAGGAATCAGATACATGTAGTTTAGCAAGCCAGTAGCAAGTGAAGGCCCTTGTATTTATTCTTTGAGATGAACTTGGAGGTGTACGATAGTCAGGGGATCATTTTATTGTCATACTTAGTTATTACCTCTACCCTATTGGATAGATTAAGGATGAGGTAGTTATTGGATTCTCAGAGCCTAGTACTATTGGAGAGTGTGGAAAGTGAGGACCCTCCTCATAGTTGGACAATAGGCATGGATTAAATTCTTTGAGTTCACGGTCATGTATGGGTCTCTTCAGACATGAATGAGGAGATGATGCAAGACTTTCATGCTTCATATTTGGTAGTGAACCCCACCATTACCAAGATGTATCAATATTTACATCATTAGTACTCGTGGCTAAGTATGAAAAGAGATATAGCTAATTTTTCATGATGTGTTCCACCTATCAATAGGTGAAGGAAAAACACCCGTGACCAACTATACTTTTACTGTAGTTACCCATCCCTGATTGGAAATGGGTTGATGTTGTGATGGATTTTATAATAAGTTTACTGAGGTCGCCTCAAGGTAATGATGTTGTATGGGTTTCTGTTGACAAGATCATAAAGGTTTCACAATTCATTCTGATCAAGGGAACCTTTTGTTATAATGATATTGGGAGGTTGTATATCCCTGAGATAGTATGATTTCCTAAAGTCCCACTCACTATAATTTCAGATAGGGATACCCGGTTTACTTCACAGTTCTAGAAAGGTCTACAAAGGGCATTGGATACGTAGGTGCTCCTGAGCACATCATACCACCCCCAGTCAAATGGTTATTTAGAGTGCACGATTTAGGTTCTTGAAGACATGATTCAATCATGAATCCTATATTTTGGGGGCTCTAGGGAGAGTCATATACCCCTAGTTAAATTCTTTTACAATAATAGCATTTAGGATACTATTTAGATGGCTCCTTATGAGGCTTTGTACGATAGGACATGTCGATCACCCCTATGTTGGTTAGAGGAAGGAGAGATAACTATGCTTGAGCCTCATCTTGTTCAAGAGACCACAGAGTAGGTACATTTGATAAATAAGTGGATGGATACTATGTAGTTTGTAGATAAATCATACACCGATTTACATAGATGACCTCAAGAGTTTGAGGCTGGGTATCGAGTTTTCGTGCATGTTTCACCAAGGTTGGGACACAGGATAATCATGATGCATGGTAATCTTTCACCATGGTATGTTGGGCCAGTCTGTATTCTAGTGAGAGTTGGGTTGGTATCCTATCGGTTGAAGTTAACTTAGAGGTACTAGGCCATGCATGATGTCTTCCATGTTTCTCAGCAGTAAAATTACAATTTAGACCCGTCTCCTACCTTTCTGCCCGGGAGGGTAAGTTATAGGTGGATTTAACCTTTGAGGATCATCCTATAAGTATTGTGGATCATAGCATGAAGGTTATATGAGGATGGTAATTTACTTTAGTATGGGTGTTATGGCATCATGGATGAGCACATGATGAGACCTGGGAGATGGAGGCTGATGTATGATTGTAGTGGCCTGAGTTATTCACATATCATGATTCACCATCTTTGGAAGGTCAATTTGGGGATGAATGTATTTAATTGGGGAAGTTTGTAAGAATAGAATTCTTATTTGAAGTAAATATCATTTAATTTAAATCAATTATCAGTTTAAATGTTTAATTATGGCCTAATATGAATTCCGTTTGAGGGTATGGAGGTATTGGTAGTGTCCGGGGCTGGTTTAGAGCCCAAAACCCAAGTTTGGGGTGAAATGAACTGGAATGGTTAGAGTAAACCATTTGAGATAGGGATCATGGACATTCATCTTGGTTAGTGGTTTTAACAATGGATTTTTTCATGGTTTTCACATGGTTAGTCAAACCATGTGGGTAAACCATGTGCTTTTCCCCTTCCTATAGTTACTCATGCACGGTTGGTGCATGCTTTGAAAAACTATGCGCCAAAACCATATGACACATATATTTTGGAAAAAAATGACCATTTTATCCTTAAAATTAATTTAAACCTAAGAATAATTTTCAGTATCTCCCATACAACATCCTCTACCCCTTTTTTGACCTCCTTTGAGATTATTCTTGGATATGAGATAGATCCTCCATCAGATCTCCAATATAGGCACCACTCATCTCTTTGGATCCACATCAGCGAGTTTCTATTAATTTTTAATCACATATTATTATTCTTGGCATCAGATCCACTATTTAGGTGCAAGATAATATTCCATATTATTTTTTTATCCATTCTTTAATGTTCTCTCAATCTGAGCTCAATCAAGAGTTTATATTAGATGATCTATAATCTATGAACTTAAGGTAGGTGGTCTAGTGCCTTTCTCTAAAATTCAAAGTGTTTATATATGTCGTTGTGCTGTGTGCCCAATTTACATGTGTCACCTTGAATGAAATTAAATCCTTGAATTGATAGGCATGTACTATGTAATTAAGGATGCATGTTAATGTTTGGTTGTTGGTTAAGGAACTTGAAACAGAACCACCCTAAACCACCATGGATGGCTCTAGGAAATGGATACCTAGGGTGTACCCTTTTTACCCATTGACTTGGTATGTAAATTTTGAATTGAATTGTAAATCAAAAGGATTAATTGGTTTATGAATTTAACTATTAATTTAATTGTAATGTGAATTATAAATTGTGTATTGAAATTATTAAAGGAAGGGATGAGTTTCCAAGACCTTAGGCTCTTGCCTTGAGTTTCTTGTTTAAGAATAAATTGATCATTATAATGATTCTACATATGAGTTAAATAGTGTCTATACCATGTAATAGGTTGTTTAAGAATGAGAATCTTGTTATAATGATTTTCCCATGTGAGTATTTGGAAGGAAATCCTTATAATCTTGACCAATAACTTGATTCACCTTTTTAGATGAGTTTGAATTGAATTGGTTATAGTGATGAACCTTGGTATAAATGAATTGATTATATGATATCGAATTTATTGGATGCTTTTAATCCTTGAGTGAAATATATAATCAAATGAATAATCCCACAGATGAACTCAATTGGATTGTACTTGGCTTATCCTTGAGTGATACTTGGACTCCCCAACAGACTACCAAGGATGAAATTTGAGGCTATGCTAAGTCATACATGGATCCATATGAGAATTCCATTGACATACTCGATGTTAATTCATCATAGTTCTATGGATGATACTTGGTCTCCCTTAGCGGACCTCTAAGGATGAACTTGAGTAGAAGTGACTTTATACCATGCTAAGAGAAATACGTGGGTTCTTGAGGATTTCCATGGATGGGATTGCATGGTGTTGGATTATGTTACACCTGGATAAATACATGGATTATAAATTAATAATTACACGGGTAGGCTCAAGTTAAAAAATGATTAATGAATGAAATGACTTTTATGATGCATCAACCAAGCCAAAGAATAAGATTGGATTCAGTAAGGACTTACACATTAGGTATGTCTTGTTTAGGTATCCACGGATGCATGTGCTTATAGGAGATACTGGAATTTATTCCAAGTACTAAGAATTTTTTGTTAAATGAACTATTTATTTGAATTAGCATGATTATAAATGATACAAGACTGACTATTAAATTTTTATACAATTACTTAAATGAATTTGATTAAGTGAATTGGTTATAAAATGATTACCTAGACTTATAAGACATTTACTTTTGAGTAATTCATTTATTTGTTATATATATGTCTATACACTGTTGTTATACATATTCAATGACTGGATGGAACATAACTTGGGTGGTTGCTTACTCAAATTTAGTCTCACACCCTTCTAGACCACCTTTGGGTACCTAAATAGATTATATGATTGCAGGTATTTATAAGGGAAATCTACCTACTATAGGTTATTAATTGCTACTTGGGAGAAGGAGAGAATGGTACTGAGTTGAGGCACACAATGATAGTGGACAACTCTTTGTATTTTTTATATTTTTTTCCATGTGTTGTACACCTTCTATGTATACATGTCATAGATGCATTATTAGAGACACATGACATGTATCATCATTTTGTATATGAGATGACTTTGGCATTATTTATTTATCATTATTCTACTATTTACTTATTGAATATTTATTATACTACTTCCACTACTATATATTATTGATATTTCACTATTATACACTCTGGTGATGAAGGAATAGTCTCTCCACTAACACACCTAGGCCCTCATAGCTAGTCAATAGCCTCTGGAGTTTATGGAAATGCGCTAAAGGCCATGTGACCCAGTAGACTCGGGTCACTGTTGAGTGGTACCTGGGTATAAGACATTATAAAAGAGTTCATTATATATAAAATAATAGATTTAATTCCTGAATTAATGTTCCTTATCATCAAATATATATATTGATTAAAGGATATAAATTTATTAATATTTCCCCAGTTAATCAAATAACTTCCAAAGTAAACACCATATGTAAAAATGGTATAAAATTTAGGGAATAATCATATACATAATGAAATAATGTCTATATTTAAGAGAAATATAATGTCCAATAAAAAATAATAAAAATAAAGTTATTTTTATAAGATAAAGTTAATTATCACAAAAGAAGGTGAGATTGTACAATAACGTTTTCCACTTGGTAATTTTCAAGTCATATCCCCTTTTGTTGAAATTATTCAAATTGAAAAATAGAATACCATGAATTATGAATTAATCACGATATCACATGTAAATGGGGTAGCATATACCACACAAAAAATTGAATTGGTGCATAATAACAATTAATCCTCAATGGTATGTAAATTTATATGAAATCCCATACCTCACATTTCCTTTTGGTTGAACGTGTTTTAACATCTTTTATAATGGGTTTAAACATGATATTGGATTATTATAGAACCATATTAATATTTTTAATATCATATATTGTCATTTTATAAACTATTATCATTTTATACAATATTATCACCCGTTTTTTAATAATCATTCATTATTTTCACTGTTTCGGGTGTTAATTGCCTTGTTTCTCATTCATGATTTGTTATGAAAGTTATGAATATTATTTATATTATATAGATACATCATATATAGAATAATAATAATGAAATAATTATCATATATGTACATAAATTTTACATTTAAAACCAATAATGAACTATGTTTTCGAAAAATGATGTACGTTATGATAATCGAGATGGTAGGTTGAACGTACACGTGAGTAACATTTCCATTTTTCAATGATTTTTATTGAAATAAGGTAAGTAATATTTAATTTTTATATAATTATAATAAAATTATAAATACCATATTAGTAATTTAAATATACTTATATTTATCATCCATATGATTTTTTGAAGAAAAGAGATTCACATCGCTTCGTGAAGGCCATAATCCACACGTACATGAACGATGTTATCATATTTCAGTTTAAGAATGAAAATGATATATTATCAATTAATAATGATAAATATTTCATAAATATCATAATTATTTCATTTATATCACATATATTAATTAAAATTATTCTTATTACCTTCCACATGACATATTAGTGAAAAATAAATCACATCACTTTGTGAGGAGGTTGTTTGCCGTACACATGAGCGATGTTATGATATCCCCTATGTAATGTAATGTAAAAGAGTTATATATGATATAATTAATACATAGTTATAATTATGTTATAAATTTTACATATATAATTTATATCCATCATCATACCCAACCTTTAATTCTGGTAATGAAAAAATGAATAACATTGGTTAGAATGGTGGTATTCCACTATACGTATGAATGATGATTTTATAACACATTTTTTGGAAGATGGTATTTTTTTAGTTATTAACTTGACATTAAAAAATATAAGTATATAGGATATTACTAGTTTATTATATCATTATATTTTAATAATAATTTAATGATATTTAGGAAGATATAATATAAAAAATATCATTGAATAACATTACCTCTTGTTTGGGTATCCTTCACAGGGTTGTACCAAAGCCTTAATAGGATGGATTTATACAAAAAATAAGGATTCATGGATGGGAGAAGAGAAGTTGTTATGTGATTTGATTAGGGAATGGCCTATCAAAATGGATTTAATTGTGTGAATAAGAGAGGATATGGGGTGGCATTTCAGAAGTGTTATGAGTGGCACACTTATAAATTTTTGAATAAAAATGATGTACCCACCTTTTTGACATGAAAAAGGATAACAAATTGATTATTATAGAGAATTAGACATTATAGAGTATAAATATTTTCATAAATTTTATTTTAGACATGTTTTTAGGTAAATTTTACCCAAATATTTTTTGTTGAACTCCCAATAAATCCATTTTTACCTTAACAATGATACTTTTTTCTTATTTTTTATTATTCATTTTGGTCAAGCATTAAGTTGAACATATTATATAACATGAATTATTCTGATTCCAAATATGTAATCCATTTATTGAAATTCTATACATTTAAGTGGAAAAGTTTAATGTAAAATTAATCCTTCATACAAGATGAGAAAATGGGTTTTTAAGGAGAAAATGTTCAAAAGTTTAGAAAATTTTATATAAAAATTACAAATTAAAATGAATCCAACAAACTAAATATGATTAATTGATATAAAATTGAACCATTTTTACTTAAATTTTTTTTCAAATATAATTCATCATAATAAAAAATTTAACCAAAAAGGCAGTTTTTAATTAAAATTTAATATTTTTCACTATTCATCAAAAAATGAAACATTTTAGAAAAATAAAAAAAAATTTCCCAAAATTAATTTTTATATGATTAATTCAAAAATTAATTTTATTTTTTCAATTTTTTTTCTATAATTAGTAAAAACTTATTGTAAATTACTTTTGGAAATCGTGACTAAATTGTCTTTTAGAAAAAATACATTTTTTTTCAAAAATCTTTTATTTTTATTTTAGTTGGTTGTTAATTTTGTCTATAATAGATATATATAAATTTTAGTTATTTTTAACTCATATAATTTACATAATTTAGTATATACTATTCATTCCCTCCAATTTAACCTCTAGGTTATAATGGTATTGTTTAAATAATAATATTTTAATATAGTATCATGTTTCATTAAAACTTATTATTGCATGAATTTCAAGTTATCTAAGAGATTAAATTTATTTAAAAATAGATATGCCATATATTTTTGGGATTTTATAATCCCTTATATGCTTTTCATTTCATATCATACATATTATCAAATATGATGTTTGTATTTTAAAATCTTGGAGAGTTACATTCCACCTCCCCCCAAATAAATTGTGTCCTTACAATTAAATATTTATATTAATAATAAATGTTTCATTATTTTAAAATATTTTTTTTGGAAACCCACATCATAAAAAGGGTAAATAAAAAATGTTATTGATAAGATAGAAAGGAATATGCAAAGTTTATTTGGAATAATTACATAACTTGGTTTCGAATAAGGATAACATGGGTGGGAAATGAAAACATGGACATAGAAGATAATACTAATGACCAAGGATTAATAGAGACTGACATAGATCATTTATCATAAGAAACTGGTTGGTCCATATAAGGTTAACAACTACAAAATAATAAATATATGATGAGTTAAGGGACCATTTTATTCATTAGAAATAAAGTTACTAGGATAAAAAATTCAATATCCTATCCTAGTGTTGAAGAATTATTTTAGTATTTATTAATATAAATTAAAATGATTACTCGATACTTTTCTATTTCATAATCACAATTTCATCATTTAGTTACACTTTGATCAATTTCCAATTTATTGCTTACTCAAAAAAATGAATATCCAAAAAATGAATTTGTTTCTGTCCGAAGCACTAAAACCCATCTTAATGGATTATATGATTCATAATACAATTATAAGTCATTACTTTGATATCTAGTTATTATTATGAAAAATGGATAATATAGGTTATCCAATATGTATAAATATTCATATGGTGAAGTAAGACATTAATCTCTTAAACCTCATGCAAATTTAAACATAAACCATTCCTTAAATGGTTAACCTTTTCACCCTTACAAAAGATTAAGATCAAAAAATTATAAATAAGGTCAATAAATTTAAAAAATTAAATTATCATTAATCCCAAAAATAAAATGAAGTAGCTCTTAATCATCACATACCAATCAATTGGATACCTTCATCATGTATTCTCTTGAAACATGTTAATAACTCAAATTACCATAAAACCTTATTGAAAACTTGAATGATTACCCTTTACTTAAATAAAAACAAGATTATTTTATATATTACTTAACTAGAAAATGATTTAAAATCCATCAATGATAACATAAACCAAATTTTCAATAAATCATTAATCAGTTCCAAGGTAGTCAGTACTATCTAATTCACCCTATTCATTTCAATCATATTTTAATCTCAACATCATTATCTCAACATCAAGAATATATTAAGGGTTATCTTTCACACAACCATATGTTTTCTAGGAAATTCAACTTCTTGTTGATTCATTTTTCTTATTCATTAGAACTATTCAACATACGCTTTCAAATTCTTAATGAAAAATTATTTCAATACAATCCTTATAAATTTTGAGAATTTTATTAATAAAATAATTTTACAACATATTTTATAGATCCAAATAAAAAATAATAGTGATCACTAAACTTCAGTTGTATCAATAACTTAAGAATTAACCCTATCCTTTAGCTTATTTTGGGGTATATTTTCATGACACTTGGGTAATTCATTTTTGTAGTTCCCCATAAACATAAAATAGAATCATTGCACACTGGAAGATTCTTTCTTGCCCTTAAAATCATGAACTTTTTGACCTTTTTCTCCACACATAAAGAAAACTCTTTTTCCTTTTAATCATGTACCAAGATGTTTTCTTCCAAAAATATCACATGTTGGAAAATACTCCTTTCACTCCTTCCTCTAAATTTTTTTTTCTCTACCTTCCTCTTCATCTCTTACTTCCCTTTGAATCCATAAGACATGTATACTTATTTCTATGTCTTGGTAGCACGTGATATTATTTCCTCATATGATGAGAATATTTGTGAGACTAATTCCCTTCAGTGGATTGAAATAATCCCATCAAAGAAATGGTCAATCTTATCTTTGTATTACATCGGTAGTTTGTAGCATGCCTTTATTACCTTGTAAAGTTGTCTTTATACTTGGTAATATTTCACTCTTTTTTCTATCTAAGACTCAATAACTGTCTATCCATATCTTCTCATTGTTCATGAGGAAATTTTTTCCCCATTAATATTACCTTGATATCCTTCCACTCCATGTTTTTTATTTCCTCCTCATCCATAGTGATTTGAATTAATGTCCACCATTTACCAATGTCTCCTAAGTGATGATTATCTCCCAAATGAATTTCTTCCTTTCAATACTTCATAGAGTAAGAAATATATTCTCTAAATAACTTATCCATTTCTCATCTAGAAATGGTTTTTTAGTCCCATTTAATGATGGTGGTTTCCAACACAAGAAACTGTCTAATTCTTTTAAAATTTATGGTATATTAGAAGGATTATTTATACGGTAAAGGTTATTACTCACAAACTGAGACAGTTTCCCTAATATGGTTCTAATTTGGCCAGTTCTATCTCCAACTTTATTATCTTTCCCAAGAGGGAAATCCATACATGGAGTATGTGAATTGATATGGTCATAATTCATTCCATTAAGTTCCATTTAAAAACAATGTAATACACTAGATTAGATTATAAGATTATTAAAAATAATTTATTATCCCAAAATAGATGAATAACTTAACATTAAATGAAAAATTTATGCAAAGAAAATATCATAATCATAAACATGGTTTCATTGGGGATATATTTATTTTTAAGTCCTTCATAATGTTTTATAAATAAAATTTGAATTATTCTAAGCATATCCCCTAGGAGTGTCCAACTAGATGTCAATTTAGGCTTATCTACATGCACTAGGTGATGATCAGGTGAGGCCGAATGCATAATTTTAAAGGTTATTACACCTAGGTGCCTCTGTTCAAGAACCATGTCTAGTTGTAGTATATAGATATGGATGTATTTCTAGAAAAAACCATATAATATCTTCCTTACCAAAACTTTAGGTTGTTACTATATACTCATCATTAATGTTATCATAGGGTTATGTTCCTTAAACTTTGTTTTCTTGAATATTTCTACCTAATATATGTTTTCTAAAATCTAATCAATCGATATCCATATTATTTATGTGTAAAAAATATAATTTTCATAATTTAGTTGGTACTATTAATACCCTACAATTTAATGGCTAGGTTATAATGTTAATGTTTAAATAATAATATTTTAATAGAGTGTCATGTTTCATTTGAAATCAGTGTTGCATTCATTACATACTATCAAAGAGATTGAATTTATTTAAATATATATATATATATATCATAATGTCTCAGGATGTTTTATTCTATTCAATACTTCATGTTTAATTTCATACATGGTATCGAATAAAATATTCCTATTTTAAAATATCAGGGTTTTATATAGGATACTAATGGAAATTTCTATTGGCTATAGAACATACGATGGATTGATAAATTCACAACTGGAAAAGTTGAAATAATATACTATTGAAATAAATCAAATCAATATTCAAAATATATACCCCAATGACACCATGGTGATGGTGAACTGACACTAGATGAAGTGAAAAAAAACATCCCCTACTACCTTTATTTTAGATCAGTAGTTTAAATAACAACCACATAAGATGTCATAGTTGATATAAATAATGAAAATAATAGCAACTACTACCCAAAAATTAATGGATAATGTACAATAAGAGGATGAAAAACTACATCCAGTTTCCTTTTCTTATGAGAATATCAAGGAGATAAAAAATCTACATGAAAATACTTATCTACCATATCCCCTATATTTCCTTCCATAGGTAATCCATGAAGTATAATAGATTAGGGACAAGCGATTAATGGGATTATAAAATTCATTAGATCCTATATCATTTTATTTTCCATTACTTGAAATGATATAACTCTTACCTATAGTCTTAGGTCCAGTTGTATAGACCCAAAGCTTGACATACATGTACATTACATTAGTTTTGCGGAATACTTAATACATAACAAAAACAGACACCCAAAGACCTTATTAGTTTAATGTCTTTGGAAACTCAGAACAAAATCTTCTAATCATGGTGAAAGATCTTCAACATCTCCCATAAAGATCTTCCCCTTTTTTTTTCTTACCTAAAACCTTTCTTTATATCCTCAGGAAAAAAAACATAAAAAGGGTGAGCTCAAATGCTCAGTAAGGGAAAACATGGAGAATATAAAACAACCCATAAACATTTTAACATAAAAACATGAACATAAAACATCAAAATCATGAGCAATGACATAAATCTTGGCAGTACATAAGACATAGATCATAAAGGAACATTAATCATGATAAAATATCATGGGAATAAAACATGTAATTATGGAAAACCATTAAGCACATGTTATGATTTCCATTGTATCCAAGGCATTACTTCCAAGACCATCATAGTGGAAAAAGTCTATTACTGAACTGGGTTTACTTGTCATTCCAACCCTGTATTACTGAACCATATTTTACTTGCCATTCCAGCCATTTATATCTAATGAGATATAAATCTTTACCCATTGAATTGGAGGGAGATAGAGGTCCCACACATCTCATATTGAAATCATTCTTACATGTTCCACAAAACAATCATAAATCATTCATCATAACCCAAAGAATAAAATGGGTTTCATAAAAATCATCCCATCTTAACATAATCCATATAAAACAAATGGATTTCATTTCATCATAAGAAAAATAAAACCATGTAAATAATAAATAAATTATACTTCAAACATAATCATACTAAATAATGTCATATTAGATGGGAAATAGTTTTGATAAAACACTTGAAATGAATTCTTGAGGAAAATATACTTTCTTCTTCAAGATCATTTTCTTTTCTCAAAATGACGTGCAATTTTAAAATAAAAGAATTTTTTTGAAAATATTCATGAAATATTGTAGAGTAAGCTTCATGGAAATAAGGATTTATGAAATTGTAAAAATCTGTTCATGCCGTATAAGTTAAAAAAAACATTCTTCTCGTACTTTTGCCGGAAAAGTCAAAAAGTACCTCGTATGGTAAACAAAATAAATATTCCTTCCATTCATCATAGTAAAAGTAAAAAATGGGTAAACATGACTTTAAACATACATGTAAGAATAGTAAGAACATTATGAAAACATTTTTATAAAACATGGACATGGATTATAAATATAACCCCAGTAAATACTTACGAATAAACAATCTCGGATAAGAACGATATTGGAATAATTATCCCTTACCTTATGTCCAATTTATTCCATATGTGTCCAAGACTCCTGTATAGTGGGGTTAAACATATTATTAACTTATAACGGAACCATAATAATATTTATGATATCATATATGACTCACTCCGGACTTTTTATTACTTGTTTATTTGTCAATTCCATGTTAAAGCAGCGTTCTCGGTAAAATTGTTTCATTTATCATTCATGTTTTTACTTGTAAGTATTCATATGATTACTTAGATCATGATTACTTACTTCCAGAATGTAAAAAATTGTATATATATATTCATAATATAATATATTGATAAATGGAATGAAATACACCATCCATGGAGATGGTAGGTCGTACGTACGCATGAACGCTGTTTTTCTTTCCTTATTGACTTGAATGGAAGTAAGTAGATGACACACACACACATATATATATACAAATAAATCCAGTAGAATTATTATGTCATATATTTCATTATTATTTAATATATACTTTATAATAATTCTTGAATAATTAACATGAAGAATGAATCTCATCGCGTCGTGGAGACGGTAATCCGTACGTACGCACGAGCGATGATATCATTCCCATAATTATTGAATGGTATTAGAGTGGATGATATAATGTCATAGAATTAGTATCATGTTATAATAACCACATATAGTTATTATTTACACCATTATACCCATCCAAGTAAGGTGGTGGTGGAAAACAGATTACACCACGATGTGGAGACGGTATTCCGTACTTACGCACGCGCAGTGATTTCGTTTTCCGTAGTATGGATAGAAAGTGAAATATGGTTGTTTAATATTTATAATAACATATAATTATATGACTGATTATGATTTTATTACTTTATAATGAAACAAATAAAAAATAGAAAGTAGAAGGATAAATAAATTTGAAATAATCGGTAAAGGATATTACCTCTTCTTCAACGCGCCTCTTCTAAAACCCCTCTTAGGGCACTAAAGGTGGTCTTTGAAGAAGATAAGGAAATATAGTATGTTTATAGGGAATTGTAGAAAATAAATGGATAGGGTTTGGCTGAGCTTGAAGGCTCAAAATGTTGTAAAGAGGAGAGGGATGAGGTGCCCTTTTATAAGAGAGGAGAGGGGCCCTTTTGGAAACCTCAGACAAATTAATTTATAATAAATTCAGAACCCACTTAAAAACCTCCAAAAATGACTCAATT
Organism: Viscum album; assembly: GCA_963277665.1. Taxonomy (NCBI): domain Eukaryota; kingdom Viridiplantae; phylum Streptophyta; class Magnoliopsida; order Santalales; family Viscaceae; genus Viscum; species Viscum album. The sequence continues at coordinate 662,150,791 of OY728150.1, forward strand.
ATAAGATGAGATGATATAATATTGTAATATCATAAAAAAATAAAATTTAGACATGTTTTATTTTTATTTTAAAACTTATCATTTTGATTTATCCTTATTTAATCTATTTAATTTTATTTGCGGTAATAATATTCTAATTTTTAAATTGTTATAAATACTTATTTATGTTATGTTAATTTTCTATAATTAGATAAATTATTATATTTCATACCATATAATTCTTAATTTGTAATTTTTTAAATTTTTTTATGATTTTTAAACAATTTAATAATATGTCATTTTTATAAAATATCAATAGTGTCAATTTTGACACTATTTAATTATTTGAATTGAAATTAAATCTACACAGAAGATATATTCGAAAACAATATTTAATTTATTCATAACTTGTCATATTAATCTAAAAAATTCATGGATCACAATAATTTGTTCATATAACATTTATTTTAATATTTTTAAAACCATTTAATTTATATTTCCCTTAATATAATAATTACTACAACATTTTTGTATAATTATTTAATATACTTATTTGTTGCATAAAAATTAAAAATAAAATACTATGATGCAGATAAGTCTAATATATTACATAATAATACTTTTAATCGAATTTATCATCTTAAAATCACAATATTTAAATTGTTATATTTATTAAATTATGAAGGTGACAACTTTGACATCATTTAAAATAAAATAATATAAGTGTCACAATCGATTTTAAAAGGCTAAAAATGGTCAAATATTAGACCATTGTATGATTATGGTTTACATGTACACGACAAACAAGTTTTGGTGATGTGTTTGTGCCTTTTATGGTCACTATTAGTTTAATAAAAACTGTATTATTGATTTTTCACTAAATAAACAATTTCTGCATCACTATTGTGTCACCATTAATGATAATTATTTAATCCCTAAAAATTATAAATAAATTCACATGACTTAGATAATTTTATTTTATTTCTGTAGACTATTTATGTTTGATGTTTTATGAAGTTTATCACCAAATTAAAATTATTACACTTATAAGATATAAGAGAGTGACATGTTGTCACTTTCTTTGGTTTAAATAATAATTACATTATTTTCATTTTAAAAAGTCCATTAAATGAATATATTCATACCCTTAGGTGATATGGGTCTAATTTTATTCATCCAATAGACTTTTGGCAGGTGTTAGGGTATTTTATAATCTTATTTTTACCCTTAATTACCCGATTTACCTTTAACTGTAGTAAATAAAATTTACCATAATTACTATTCATAATGTCTAAAAATAAAAAGTATCCTATTAGAATAATTTGGACCTATTGATTCCAAATATTAAATCCATTTTTCCAAATTCAAAACACAGAAGTTTCAGTATTTAATTTAAAATTAATCCCGCTGTTGAGAAAATGGGTTTTAAAAGTTAAAACATTGCAAATGATTGAAATGTTTTTACCTATGAATTCAATGTAAAATTAATGATAATGACATACATAGTATTAAATGGTAAAAATATATTATATTTCTACATTAAAACCATTAAATATTAAAATTTAATTATATAAATTATCTTGATGAAAAAAGTTGTTTTTAATTAAAATTTAGCGGATTTTTACTATTCATCCAAATATGAAAGTTAACAGAAAAATATTAAAAAATTATCCAAAGTTAATTTTTATACCCTTATTGAAATTAATAAGTTTATTTTGTCAAATTTAACTTATAAATGTGTCAAAAACTAGATTTAAAGTGGGTGCGCCATCAAAAGGCGGCAAAACTGCATTTTTTGAAAAATACTTATTTTACCCAAAAAAGTTATTTTGTTCTCATAACATGTTCTATAATATGTATAATATGAATGATAATGTTATAAAATTAAAAATATGGTTAATAATATTCATAAAGTCTAGTTCATAATAATATTATAACAATATATCGTTGTTTAGTGAAACTCGGTATTATGTACAACACTAGCTATTGAGGAAGGTCGCTCTTGCATGAAACACATGCCAAGAATAGTGTTTGTGTATACTAAAAGCTAATATAGTTTTGCGTATAGCGCAATATAATCTTGGTGTAGCGTAAAACACAAGACATCAAAGAAAATAATATTTCTCATAAAATCTGAGGGTGTTACATTCTACCCCCCTTAAAATGAATTTCACCCTCCAAATTATTTGGGGTTATAAATGGTTTACTACTGGAAAGTTTCTTTCATAGAAACCCACATCGTAAAAAGGAATAATAAAACTTAATTTTAATAACTAAAGGATAAAATGTAATGGTTACCCAAATTAACCCATCACTGGATTTCCACATAGGAGAACATAGGTGAAAATTTGGATATGGAAGAGAAATCTAACCACCATATTCTGATGGAGAGTGGTAGAGAACATGACTATGAAAAATAAAATAATCACAAAGCCATAAATTTGTGATGATCTAAGGTACCATCTGATTCATCAGATATGAGGGTTCTAGAACAACATTTTTGGTTTTCAAGATTATTTCCCTAAAGTTGAAGAATTTGAATTTGAAGAAATACTTACTTGATTTTGGTAAAATCTCACCGTTGTCCATTCCTTGAACAATATCCACTTCATATCTTAAAGAAATGAAGTTGAATTTGTTATTCGTGAAGTGTTAGTAGATCATGTGATAGAATGATGGGTCATTCCATCTATCTCAAACAAATGGTTAGCAGAATTTATTAAATATACATAAGTCCATATATGGTGATATTAATCGTATATGGCTCCAAAAATGGACTTATACATCATATATCATAACAATTAATAAATTAAAACTAATTTATACTAACCAGGGACTTCCTGTAGGCCAGTGGTAGGCGATAAAGGCCTATCGCACTACGGTTGTGGGTTCCATTCCTATATCCTTGTCCAACGCGACAAGTTTTCGCCCGTCCTATGGGTTGTCCTTTTTTCTAAAACTATAATATTATAACATTTCAGAAATAATATCAAAAAGTTCTTGCCTTAAACAATACTATCTGATGTCTAACTTAATCCATTCTAATCTTTAGGCTTATCCAAAATACTTCTGTCCAATCTCATAGTATAAAGTAAAATATTACTAGAGAGGTCATCTACCAAGCATGTGATTACCATCATTTATCCCCCATATATCATAAGATATAACTTGTTGTTGGCCACATTCCAAACATGTGAATAAATTAATCATGTATTCTCTTGAAAAATGAATACCCATTAAACCTTAGTGAAAACATTAATGCTGTCAAAAGTTAACTCTTTCTGCATACCAAAATCCCAAAATTTCTATATATTCAAACCATGATGTCACTTTGTCCTTATATCAGTCATGAGCTCATTAATACTGTCAAACATATTATTTTATCCTTATCCCTTCATTATGCGCATATAATCTTCTTTCCAAAAAATATTTCAATCACTTTTCATGGTTACCGGTACCATAAAATTATTGAGAACCACAATAAACCAATACATAGATATTCCAATATTCCACGATACTATAAATGAGATTCCACAACATTATTTTGGAATCCCGTTACATAAAAACTTAATCATTCCACCACATCATTTTCATACTCAAAATCCCCAATAATGTTCGTATGTGACTTCCCTTTGTCCTTTTCCTTAAGAGGTTGTTGATGTCGATCATCATTAACCCTTGGATTAGGGAATTGGTTAGCATAATGCCCCATTTCCTTGCACTTGTAGCATTGAAGTGTTGGTGGTTCATTTTCTATAGTCTTTTCTCTATTTACATCATTAACTACCTTTTTACCATTAATTTGGCACTCAACTTCTTGATGACTTTATTTTCCACACTTAAAACATTTTCTAGTATCTTTAAGACAGTCTCCACAATGCTTCTTTCCACACTTTGAGCATAAAGAAACATTCGTCTTATTTTCACCAATGTTTTAAGATTTTTCCTTGAACTCCATCTTTTTTTTCTTGTCAAAACAATGAGATGAATATGTAACAACAACTTTAAATTATACCTTGATAGCACAACACACAATTTATTCATAGCTACTGAAGTCTCTTATCACTAATGCCCTTCGAAGACTTGGTTTTAAGCCACTGTCGAATCGATCAACTTTAATTTCAGGTTGGATGATAAACCCAGATGCATAACTTTCAAGCCTTGTAAAATTTTCCTTGTATATACCTACAGATTCATCATCATTTTTCTTAAACACAAGGAACTACTTTTCCATCTTTGTTCGAAGAATACGAGGGAAGTACTTATTGAAAGAAAAGTTCTTGAACTCGTCCCATTCCATGGATTCAATTTCATCTTGGGGCCTTGTATTCTTAATTAGAGTCCACCACTGGTCATCTTCACCTTCTAAATGGTAAACAACCAAAATGAATTTTTCATGATTTGAACAACAAAGTATAGAAAATATATTTTCAATGGTACTGATCCATTGTTCAGCAACAAGTGGATCATAAGAGCCACTGAAAGAAGGTGGACGCTGCCTCATGAAGGAATCAATAGAATATTGTTCCCTTCTCTGCTCATTTGGAAGTCTAGAATGATTCATAGCTTGTGTAAGTATAGAAATAATATTTTTCACTCCATATCCCATAACATTGGTTTGTTCAATAGGGCAATCATTTCATTGTCCATTACATGGATCAACACGGTTTTTTCGGGTTCCACCCATCATCTAAAACTCAAAAAGAATAGTGTGAGAGACAAAAATCATGAAAAGAAAACAACATAATAAAGGGGGAGTACCTTCAATATCTAACATCTTAGGTTTAATTCTATGATCTTTACCGTAATTCTAGGACTATAACCTATACTTATACCTAAACTTAGGGACATCCCTAGACATACCTTAGAAATATCTCTAGGGATCTCACTAAAGTTTTTGCATCCTAGTTTCCAAAGGTTAACTAAACTTTTGCTCTGATACCAACTATAGAGACCCAAAGCTTGACATACATGGAAATTACATTACTTTTGTGGAATAATTAATACATAACAAAAACAGATGCCTAAATACCGTATTAGTTTAGCGACTTTGGAAACTCGGAACAAAATCTTCTAATCATGGTAAAAGATCTTTAACATCTCCCATAAATATCGTCCCCTTTTGTTTTCTTACCTAAAACCTTTCTTTATATCCTGGGGAAAAGAAAACATAAAAAGGGTGAGCTCAAATGCTCAGTAAGGGAAAACATGGAGAATATAAAACAACCCATAAACATTTGAACGTAAAAACATGAACATAAAACATCAAAATCATGATAAATGACATAAATCTTGGTAGTACATAAGATATAGATCATAAAGGAACATTAATCATGATAAAATATTATGGGAATAAAACATGTAATTGTAGAAAACCATTAATCACATGTTATGATTTTCATCGTAGCCAAGGCATTGCTGGCAAGACCATCATAGTGGACAAAGTCCATTACTGAACCGGGTTTACTTGCCATTCCAACCCTGTATTACTGAACCAGATTTTACTTGCCATTCCATCCATTTATATCTCATGATATATAAATATTTACCCAATGAAATGGAGGTGGATATATGTCCCACCCATCTCATATTGAAATCATTGTTATGTGTGCCACAAAATAATCATAAATCATTCATTATAACCTAAAGAATAAAATGGGTTTCATAAACATCATCCCATATTAACATAATCCACATAAAACAAATGGATGTCATTTCATCATAAGAAAAATAAAACCATGTAAATAATAGATACATTATACTTCAAACAAAAACATACTAAATAATGTCATATTAGATAGGAAATAGTTTTGATAAAACAATTGAAATGAATTCTTAAGGAAACTATCCTTTCTTCTTCAAGATCATTTTCATTTCTCAAAATGCCGTGAAATTTTAAAATAAAATATTTTTTGTTGAAAATAATAATGAAATATTGTAGAGTAAGCTTCATAGAAATAAGGATTTATGAAACTGTAAAAAAAATTTCATGCCGTATAAGTTAAAAAAACATTCTTCTTGTACTTTTTCCAGAAAAGTAAAAAAGTACCTTGTATGGTAAACAAAAGAAAGATTCCTTCCATTCACCATAGTTAAAGTCAAAAGGGGTAAACATGACTTTAAACATACATGGAATAATAGTAAGAAATTTTTGAAAACATTTTTATAAAACATGGACATGGATGATAAATATAACCCCAGTAAATACTTACGAATAAACAATCTCGGATAAGAATTAGATTGGAATAATTATCCCTTACCTTATGTCCAATTTCTTCTATATGTGTTCAAGACTCGTGTATAGTGGGTTTAAAAATATTATTCAATTATAAAAGAACCATAATAATATTTATGATATCATATATGACTCACTCCGGACTTTATATTACCCGTTCATTTTTCAATTCCATGTTAAAGCAGCGTTTTCGGTAAAATCGTTTCATTTATCGCCCATTTTTTGACTTGTAATTATTCATATGGTTAATTTGATCATGATTAATTACTTCTAGAATGTAAAACAGGGTTTATATATATATTCATAATATAATATATTGATAAATGGAATGAAATACACCGTTCATGGAGAAAGTAGGCCATACGTACGCATGAACGCTATTTTCATTTCCTTATTGACTTGAATGGAAGTAAGTAAATGACACACGCAGAAACACACACATATATATATATATATATACATAAATACAGTATAATTATTATGTCATATATTTAATTATTATTCAATATATACTTTATAATAATTCTTGAATAGTTAACACAGAGAATGAATCTCATCGCGTTGTGGAGATGGTAATCCGTACGTACGCACGAGCGATGATATCGTTCGCATAATTATTGAATGGTATTGGAGTGGATGATAGAATATATCAGGATTAATATCATGTTATAATAACCATATTTATTTATTATTTACACCATTATAACCATCCAAGTAAGGTGGTGGTGGAAAATAGATTACACCACGACGTGGAGACGGCATTCCGTATGTACGCACGCGCGGTGATTTTGTTTTCCCTTGGATGGATAGAAGGTAAAATAGGATTGTTTCATATTTATAATAACATATCAGTATATGAGTGATACTGATGTTATTACTTTATAATGAAACAAATAAAAAAGAGGAAGTAGAAGGAGAAATAAATTTGAAAGAATCGGTAAAGGATATTACCTCTTCTTCGATACGCCTCTTCTAAACCTCCTCTTAGGGAAATAAAGTTGGTCTTTGAAGAAGATCAGGACCTCTAGTATGTTTTTAGGGAAGTGGAAAAAAGAAATGGACAGGGTTTGGCTGAGCTTGAAGGCTCAAAATGTTGTGAAGAGGAGAGGGATGAGGTGCCCTTTTATAAGAGAGGAGAGGGGCACTTTTGGAAACCTCAAAAATATTAATTTATAATAAATTCAGACCCCACATAGAAACCTCCAACAAGGACTCAATTATAATATGATATGATATAGTATTGTAATCTCATTAAACAATAAAATTTAGTTATGTTTTAAGTTTATTTTAAACCTTATCATTTTGATTTATCTTTATTTAATCTATTTAATTTTATTTGCGGTAATAATATTCTAATTTTTAAATTGTTATAAATACTTACTTATGTTATGTGAATCTTCCATAATTAGATAAATTATTACATTTTAGACCATATAATTTTTAATTTTTAATTTTTAAAATATTTTTGTGATTTTTAAATAATTTAATAATATGTTATTTTTATAAAATATCCATAGTGTCAATTCTGACGCTATTCAATTATTTGAATTTAAATTAAATCCACACAGAAGATATATTCAAAAAAAATATTTAATAGATTACTAAATTTTCATATTCATCTAAAAAATTCATGGAGAACATTAATTTGTTCATATAACATTTATTTTAATATTTTTAATACCATTTATTTTATATTTCTCTTAATAAAATAATTACTACAACATTTTTTTATAATTATTTAATATACTTATTTGTTGCATAAAAATTAAACATAAAATACTATGATGCGTATAAGTCTAATATCTCCCATAATAATAATTTTACTCTAATTTATCATCTTAAAATTACAACATTTAAATTGTTATATTTATTAAATTATAGAGGTGACAACTTTAACATCATTTAAAATAAAATAATATAAGTATCATAATGGATTTTATAAGGCCCCAAATGGTCAACTATTCTACCATTGGATTCTTATAGTTTACATGTACATGACCAATATGTTTTTGTCAGGTGTTTGTGCCTTTAATGGTCACTATTAGTTTAATAAAACTATATTATTGATTTTTCACTAAATAAAAAATTTCTACATCACTATTGTGTCACCATTAATGATAATTATTTAATCCCTAAAAATTATTAATAAATTCACATGATGTAGATAATTTTGTTGGCTTTCTGGAGATTATTTATGTTTGATGTTATATGAAGTTTATCACCAAATTAAAATTATTACACTTATACGATATAAGAGAGTGACATGTTGTCACTTTCTTTGGTTTTAATAGTAATTACATCATTTTCATGGTCAAAAGTCCATTAAATGAATCTATTTAGACCCTTAGGTGATATGGTTAGACCTTTATTCATCCAATAGAATTTTGGTAGGTGTTAAGGTAATTCTGTAATCTTATTTTTACCCTTAATTACCTGATTTACCTTTAACTGTAGTGGATAAAATTTACCATAGTTACTATTCATAATGTCTAAAAATAAAAAGTATACTTTTAGAATAATTTGGACCTACTAATTCCAAATATGGAATCAATTTTTCCAAATTCAAAACCCAGAAGTTTAAGTGTTTAATTTAAAATTAATCCCGCTGTTGAGAAAATGGGTTTTAAAAGTTAAAACATTGCAAAAGATTGAAATGTTTTTACCTATGAATTCATTGTAAAATTAATGATAATGAAATACATAATATTAAATGGTAAAAATATATTATATTTATACTTTAAAACCATTCAATATTATAATTTAACCATATAAATTATCTTGATGAAAAAATTTGTTTTTAATTAAAATTTAGCAAATTTTTACTATTCATCCAAATATGAAAGTTAACAGAAAAATATTAAAAATTTATAAAAAGTTAATTTTTATATCCTTGTTGAAATGAATAATTTTATTTTTCAAAATTTAACTTATAAATGTGTAAAAAACTAGATTTAAAGTGGGTGTGCCATCAAAAGGCGGCAAAACTGTATTTTTGGAAAAATTCTTATTTTACCCGAAAAAAATTATTTTGTTCTCATACCATGTTCTAGAATATGTGTAAGATTAATGATAATGTTATAAAATTCAAAATGTGGTTAATACTACTCATAATTTATAGTTCATAATAATATTATAACAATATATCATTGTTTTGTGAAACTCGATATTACGTACAACACAAGCTATTGAGGAAGGTCACTCTTGTGTGCAACACATGCCAAGAATAGTATTTGCGTATAATACAAGCTAATATGGTGTTGAGTAAAGAGAAATCTATTCTTGGTGAAGCTTACAACACAAGAAATCAAAGAAAATAATATTTCTCATAAAATCTCGGGGTGTTACACCAGTGATAAAAAATAATTCATTAAAAACTAGATTTAATACAATGAGATATAGCCCATTCTAAACTTATCTTTATTTTACATCATTTAAATAAGTTAATCATTAAATATCAAAAATTAATACACAATACCAATATCATAATTTTTAGTTTCATTAAGGATCAATGACATAAGATATATATTTTATGATACATTAGAATATTTATCTATAATTGAACCACACTAGACTCCCTCCTAGACATCTTATAAGTTATTTGCACCGGGATAACCTTGGTAATGGTTACAAAGGAAAGGTTTGAGCTCAAAATCTCAGTAAGGGAAAAAATAATTTCCATTCCATCAATGATTATACCATAATCATATTAGGAAACATGACATGGTTAGAAATAACTTATTTAAAAGTACATGGAACAATAAGATTTTTTGAAAAGTCGTAATATAAGGATATGTATTCTATAATGAACTAAAATATACCATGTTTAAAGAATGTGAGATAAGGATAATGAGCCAAGTGATATAATTAGAGTCTTATAGAAATATGTAAAGTCATTGAAATAAAAAATAATAAGGAATTACAACCCCAAAATAATAATAGAAAGTTTCTAAACTAAGCTACCCACATATTGTTCACAAAAAACATGGGGATAATTCTACCCACACTACGTTCTTATAATAAAACTATGAATAGAGAAACTCACAACATTTTAACAAAAAATACTTCGAACAATTCAATCCACATCACATCCAATCAATAATCTCATGATCAAATATAATTTCATCACATTTAGACAAAATATTTTTAAGAAATAGACCCATGTGATGTTCACACAAAAAATATGTGAATAAAAAGACTTAATATATTTTCAAGAAATATTTCACTATCTCATGTGATATTAATTATTAACCAATGTATTAGAGGGATATATTGGACCCCACCTATTAGTTATGCATACATATGTGTTATCACAAATCCTCCCTTAAAATGTACCCCGCTAGAAAAGACAAAGAAGGTAGATAGTTAATGAACTCAATACGTGCCTTCTGTAAGATTTGGGTTGGTGACTAGCACTTAATGTATAAAAATATAAAATATGGAAGGAATTTACCATAATAGATGATATAGGATCTGGATATAGGAAACCAATCATCAAGAAAATCCATGAAAGAAATAAAATAGAAAAAAAACCATCCCAAAATACAAGTATAATGTGAAAAACACAATGAGTCTCCAAATAAATACTTAATATAAGGTCTTAAGGTAGCGACCCAAAAACAACTCCAACATCCAGGCTACTAATGTATAGATATGCCCCCAATTTCTTCCTTGAAACTTGAATAATATTTTGTGTATATGTTGGGTGATCATAACATATATAATCAATAATATCATATAGGAAAAATAAAATTCACATGTAAAAATAGCATAAAAATTCACCAGTGATCAATCATCAGAACCAAGACCACCTTTTAACTTAAATAATCATTCTCATTCTCACTATTCCATGCTTACCAAATAATTCTTCCAATTATAGTAACATAATATGAAGCATATTGATAAAAAAAATTTATACACCACTTTCTCACTGATTTTGCATTCTCAAAATATAATATCCTATGTCTTGTTGCTCCCATACCTTTAATAGAATCCTTCCTGAAGACACATGAAAAATTGCTTCATGCAAGGCACCCCACATGCAACATGTCATCACCTCGTTCCTGAAGACACATGGTAAACCTAATCATAAAAAGAACCCTACAAGAAACTATTAATTATATACACATCCTCATGTAACCAATTCCATAACCAAGTTATTATGGTATCATGAAGATAACGGAAACCAAACTCATTCCCTCATCCTACCATGCACAACCCCTACTAAGAATCTCCTCATAAATATCATTAATCACCACCTCTACTAAACTTTTGACTTCTAAACATCATATCCCACGTATATAAACCTCACTTAGAAGAGAGAGTAGGAAGGTGGTTTTAAAAATATGTAACACTAAGAGATTTTATGATTATATTATTCTTGAAAAATTTAAATTTCTTTGATAGCCTGTGTTACACGCAACAATGAGTTTTTACAAACCGTGATATATTATTAATATTATTATTTAAAGGTGGTTATTATAACCTAGATATTAAACTCAATAGTATAAATAGTATTAAAACCTATTAAAATATTATTTATAATGGTTTTATATAAAGAATACATTTTGATAAAAAGTATATACTTTTCTTTTAAGTCTTTATATGTTTTGAAAATACTATTCTTGAAAAAAATATAATTTATTTATTTCATTGAAATATAATTTTTTTTGAAATTTTTAGAAATATTATTTAGTAAAATAAATATAAAATTTGAAATCATCATTTCCAAATTATTATAGGGTTAATTTTTAATAATTTTCTAGATTATTTATTGATGAATAATTAAAATACTAAATTTTAATTAAACACTTTCATTTCATTTAAATTATTTATTAAGGTTAAATTTTATTTTATATTATATTTAAAGTAAAATTAGTTCAATTAAATATATATTAATCCAATTTTGGTCATTTTAATCCTTTTCATATTGAATTTTTATATAAAAACTTTTTAAACTTTTGAATATTTTATCTTTGAAAAACCCACTTTATCGTCACATCCACGACATTAATTTTAAATTATATTTTTTTAATTGTAATAGTTGAATTTTAAAAATTGGATTCCATATTTGGAAGAAAAATATTTTATATTAACTATTAATTTTAACATAATTTTTGACCAAAATAAATATTGAAAATATTAAAAATTAATTACCATGGTTAAGGTAAAAATGGGTTTACCATGGGTCAAACTAAAAATATAAGGGATAAAATGACCAAAACACTTGTATAAGATCTATATTACGGATATATATAGACCAAAAAATTCCTAAAGGCCGATAATAAACCATTTTGGAGGCTTTTTTAATGATACTAACATCGGTACACCCTTTTCTTTTCAAACAATTACAAGTGTTACAATCACCTCACTTATAAAAGGACACCCATCCCCTCCCTTATTCAAAAATTCAAAAACTTTAGGATAAGATAAACCCTTGAAAAATAAATTTCTAACTTCCTTAATATCATTCTAGAAGCCTTATTTTATTCATAATGCTATCCCTCAAATGCTTTTTGGGAAAACGTAAGGAGGTTACCAAAGGAAGAGGTTAGATTCCTTATTGAGCGTTTTTACTTTATTTCCTTCCCCACCTCATAAAATTAATATTTAACCTTGATGATGTATTAAAATAATTATCTTAAAAATAATTATATGTTGTTATTATAAGTTCATTAATTAAAACAATCTCTACTTTTATCAAGTGGGTTATGAAATCACCATTCATGTGTATGGAGGAAAACCACCTCGCAAATAGATGTAATTTGTTTTTATCTTAAAACATATGAAATATAGTTATACTATTCTTCTATTGTAATTATGACATATTATTTTCATTTTTTACTTTACATTATGTGGGAATATGATAACATCATTCATGTGTACGATGGACTACTACATCGAAAAGTGATGTGATTCATTCATGAATTACATGATAGGTATTAAAGATGTTTTTAATGAAAATATGTAATATATATTACATAAAAATGATTCTAAAATTTTAATATACTAATTAACTTTCTTTCTTTCAATCTATCATGAAAATGGAAACATCATTCCATCGAATGTATGACCTACCTTCTCCATGAATGGTATATTTCATTTTCTATCTCTGTATTTTATAGATGACTATAAATACATATAAACTGAATATATGTGATATTTAAATATTTTTTATCACTCTTGGGATGATTTAATCATTATTAATGTATGATGACAAAAAATAAAAAATCAGAATGTTGATGATAAACCAAGAAGTTATTGGTCGAGACATGAGATTGACATGGAATTGTTAATAAAAGGGTGATAAAAGTTCATAAGAAAGTAATTTATGGTAAGATATGTATGATTATTATTATATCTATATTTATAATAAAATTATATTTATTATATGGTAGTTTCAAATGTGTGTGAAGGAATTCAAGACACAAGGTAAGAGGTTTTTCCCTCAAATTTTCTTCTTCGAGACATATGTTATGTTATGAACCTATCTTACTTTATGAGATGTATATACATCCCCATTGACATATAATATCAAGAATTTATTTATAACATTGATATTTTATGTTCCATTATATTATCTTCCTTCACGGGGCTTACTTTTCAAAGTTAGCAAAGCGGAAAAAATTTATATTACAATCTAATTGTTTATCAAGATTGTTTATGATCATGAATATGAAGATAAAATATGACGATCCAAATCTCAATAATTCTCATGAATTTTTTTATTCTCTAGTTATTAATTATAATTAAATGAAATAGTATTATTTCTACTATTTTTTTACCTAAAATAATTGAGATTTTTAATGAAAAATTGTATTTATTTCTCTCTTTGGTTGAAAACCCTTTTTCTTAAAAAACATGTTTTATAAAATTTTTTTCAAAAATGTTTTCAACATTATTATTTTTGTCTATTAAATACATTTTTATCCATGTTTTTCTTTTTTACAAAATTGTTTTGAAATTAATCTTCATGTCATTTTCCAAACAATTCCCAATTTTCTTTTACCAAAAATTTGAAAGGAATATTTGTTTTATTATTCATAACATGAAAAAAATTATCATCATCATGACCATTGTTTTCATTGAATCTTACTTTATATGTTTTCAAGTTTATTTTTAAAGATAATGAATTTAAAATATTTTATGTCTTGAAAAGTTCTTTTCAAATTCTAAAGGATATTTTCCATAATAAATGTTTTAAATGATTTATAAAGCTTCAATTATATGATTTCAAGTTTATTTTCCAAGAAAATGATTTCAAAAATGTTTTATGTATTAAAAAGTGAATTTCACTGAAAATTTATCTTCCTAAATAAATTTTCAATTGATTTATCTTTCAAAAACATTTTCTATCTAAAATTACATCCATTAATGTAACTTATTATTTGTTGGGGATATGATCCAAGTATACCATTATTATTCTTTGTTCGAATGGTTTATGACGATAATATGTTAAAAAACCTATTTCTCTTCCATGAGTTATACCATGAAAAAATTATTATGAAATCATATTATTTTTCATACGATTATTCTATGATAAAATTATGAAATGATTATAAAACCTATCTATTTTCCTCAAGTTAGAATGTGATGAAATGTTTATGGAACACATTTCAGTTATGGGTTATGATATGATGAATGTTGTATGATCTTGTGACACATATAATTATGTTATTCATTATGAGATGGGTGGGACTTATATTCCCATATGTAAGATACCGGACTTCATGGAGGTACATTCTTGTTTGAATTATGGTTTAAATAACCTAATTTTGGCTAATGGAATGTTTATTGGGTTAATGAGGTGGTTCGGGGGTGTTTCGAGGGTTTGGGACATGAAATAAAGAGAAAATGGTCATATAGTTCATGTTTCATGGTTGGAATAAAGTTAGATGTAACCATACACCCAAATAGTGTTAGC
Source organism: Viscum album (assembly GCA_963277665.1). Taxonomy (NCBI): domain Eukaryota; kingdom Viridiplantae; phylum Streptophyta; class Magnoliopsida; order Santalales; family Viscaceae; genus Viscum; species Viscum album. Next base: position 662,165,925 of record OY728150.1, read on the forward strand.
CAAGGGAAAAGGGAACACAGTTAAGTAAATCATGTAACGGGGAAAGCCAAACCATGAAATCTTGGATAGATCCACTCTACATGGTTGGCACACTATTTTTAAAACTGTATGGGCTCCCTAAGAAACCATGCATCTTAGACCATATTGGACAGAGGTTGGTGCATGGTTTGGAAAACCATGTGGCCAAATCATGTGCCCCATTAAAAAGTTATAAATTACCATTCCACCGTCCGTATTTTAAGTGTTTCACTCAATTTTCATCTTTATTCTTCCTCCTACAATCCTAGTGATGAACCTAAACCCCCAAATATTCCCAAGGGTCAATCTCCTTCATTTTAGGACATTTGGAGTGTTTTTAGTTTCGAATCAAAGTTCTGTGTAAGTATAATACTCATCTTCATTCTCTTTTCTAGATTAGGTTTTATGGTTTCGTTCTTCTCCTTCTGAAGCACAAAAACCATCCTTTTCCAGTGGATCACAGGTTTTGGATTAAAAGGGTGATTGAATCTGGATCTAAGGCTAAAATTAATAGATATTTCATCTACAAATTCGAGGTAGGTGGTCTACAAGTTATATCCCATAGTCCTGAAGTTGATTTGTGCATATGTGATTGAGTTAATGGTTCTCTATTATTGTGCATTTTATGACTTTAAATGGATTTGGTAATTGTTTTGGATAAATGATGAATTTAAACCCTCATGATCCTCATGGGATTCATTTAGGTTGACTAGACCTCTTTAGGGCCACCCATGGGGTGTTCCAATATTCCCAAAAATGAAAAAATTGTTTTGGTAAGCATATAATTGACATGTGATAAAGTAGATCCCATGATGAACATATTGATATGCTAGTTTTTATAAAATGGAAATATTGATGGTTGTGTTTGGATTTCGATAATGGCCTAATAGATTGTTTGGATTAATATGGAATGGGTTGGATGAAATTAAGTGACTGTGCTAAATGACTTATGAATTGTACTTGAATTGAAAAATTGGGTTAATGCATTGATGAACATGTTAAATGGTCAAATCCTTATAAATTTTTGAATGTGTTAAATGAGTTAATGCATGGAAATTAATGAATATGTTAAATGTTATAATGTATGGTAAATTTTGATTATGCTAAATAGGATAAGTTATATAAGTGGAAATGGATTGAATGAACCTTTCTAAGTAAATGGTAAATGTTTTAATGGATTAATGATTGATGATGATTCATATGTTGTATGCAATGTGAATTTTATATGTTATGTGTGTTGATTGTGTATGGGTTGTGATCTAGTTTATGTGGTAAATGGATAAATAAGCATGTGCACATGGATTGGTAGTTTTGGGGAATTGGAATTGAGGATCTATGCCCATGGGTCGGATTAGACAGTGGATTTAAACCCCACCCCATAATGCATGAGTTTAGGAAGGGGACTGAGGCTCTATGACCCTAATGGTTTCATTTTATGAGAATACCTGGACTAAGGCTCCAAGGTAAGTGTATTGTGTTTTTTAATGAAATTTTTATCCCTAGTGAGATAGAGAAGTTGACTTACTCCCTTATACATAGAAATTGACTGGCATAGACAATTGTGTAAATGATATGAATGCCTAGCCCATGGAACAAGTGATGAAAATGGATTAAGTGGTTTAAAATGGATAAAGTCAATATTGTTAACTAATAGAACCCATGTTTTCTTTTGTTTACTTTCTTATTTATTTATAACTTTTATTCACTATATATTTAGACTAGATATTTTTTAGACACTATTTGTGGTGGCTTACTGAGTTATACTCACACCCTTATTGAGCCGCCATTGGGTACCAGAGTAGATTTCATGGTTGTAGGCTGGGACAAGGGCAAGGGCCCTAGGATACAGAGTTGAGTTGGGATTGAGATGTGCATGGATGAGGATCTAGACTTAGAGTCAGGACCCATTTTGGGGATTCTTCTTTTTATTTCTATTTTGGGTTTTCTATCACTAGAAAATTTATGGAATGACATAGAATATTTTTTTGGTTGTGGGTTATACCTAGTATTGGGAAATGGTTAGTAACACATGTTTTTGGTTCATTTTTTATTGTTTACTTTATTTATTATTTTTATTTTTTGTGGAATACTCTAATAAAGAGAGTATAATCTCAAAAAATGTTCTTTTAGACCCTCACTATTAGTCTACAACCTTTGGAATACAGGAAGGCACGCCTGAGGTCATGTAATGACCCAAATAGAGGCATTAGTTTAGTGGATTTTGGGTTGGGGATGTTATAAAGTGGTATCATAGTGGTTCTTTTTTGTGTCTTAATATTTGTGGATGGTAGATAAGAGATTAGGAGGTGTAAGGCCTTGTCAATGAGCACGTTCATGGGATTAGCTAACCCATGTATGGGGGAAACCCATTTTCCCTGGGTGATATTGTTGTTCTTGGTGTGTGTTGTTACAATTGAATGATATTTTACCATTGTGTGATGCACTTATTGTGTGATGTGACTATTTTTTGATATTTTTTATATGTCTAGAATGGAAAAAGGTTGTGCATTCATGTATCATATTAGGAACCTATTGACATAGGTGACATGCATCATGGTGGGCACACATGGGGAATATTTTTGAGACATGAGGGATAAAATTAATTTCATTTTCCATAAAAATATAAAAAATTTATTCCCAATAAATATGATGAAAATGAGTAAAATAGAAAGAATGTTAAATAATGGTTAAAGAATTTTGATAAATGAAGGGTTGTAAATGAGCTAAAATGTTGGTTGTAACAAGTTTTGTAATATATTATGTGCCTAAGAGAAAATATTTATGTTGTGAGTGGGGAAATGGTTTTTAAAAGGTGTATAATGAAAGTCTTGTGACTATGTTTGATGGTTTACACCATATTGAACATGACCCATGGTAGGGATGGTTGAGGGTAGTTTTCTAGGTGTGATGATATCCTTTGGGATAGTTTATGCGAAATAAGTTGTTTATGGCTAGTGGAGAGTCTTCTTTTATGTAAAATTTGGAAGTTTTATGTTATGTGTTCTAAGAATCGTGTCTGGAATTGTAGAGAAATTCCCCCACAATGACGGGTGGTGGTTGTGAAACAAGAGGATATCATCAAGAATTATCCTCCAAACATGGGACAAGAAGGCCCAATGATTTATAGTAATATAAGAGATAATTAGTTTCGTGTGAATTTTTTTTCATTTTATGTAGATGATGGAATAAGACCTAGGGAAGATGGTGCGAAGTATGTTTGACATGGACAGACAGTTTCAATTGTAGCACCCTCCAACATTTTCTAGAGGGGGTGGACATGAGGAAATAGAGTTCTGGATAGAGTCCATCCAATTTTTTTGTCATCATTTGGAGACTTTAGTAGAGAGGATATTCAAATTAGAATCATATATGTTGCGGGGAATGGTGAAGCACTGGTGGGATATTTTGGTTCAGACACAGTTGGCTGATTGTATGCTATAGAAGTACTTTCAGGATAAGTTTCTGGAACACTTCTTTCCTGAGACTTCGAGTCAATATAAGGCTACAAATTTTATGAGGTTGACCCAGGGGAAAATGTCAGTAATTGATTATGCTGTCTTCTTTACAAAAATTCAATGATTTTTCCCAATATTGATAGAAGATAAGGATACTATGGTGATACACTTCTAGGATGTAATTAGACATGAGATCAAGTCAGAGGTGAATATATTTCATTTAAAGAGGTTTTTAGAAGTGGTGGACTAAGCCATTATTTCAAAAGGGAACTTAAGGATTGATTTAGGAAATGGTTTTGTGGTTCTAGTTGGATGGTCCAGTGGTGTGACTTTTGAGGGTATGAAGAATCATTTTTGAAATATTCATCAGGATGGAAGTGTGTAATATATTTAGAAGAGAGGATCATCCTCTTAGGGTGGTAACTAGGTGTTTTTATATCCCTGTGGTAGGTCGAGAGAACATAGGTGACTAGTTCCCCTAACCACTGATTAAATTAAAAGTGTGTGGTAGAATATGTAATGTGTAAAGGTTCTGTAGGAACCCTCGATAGATAGGTGCTGATATAGGATTGAGGGAGATGCAGATTGTAGATTGGGGTCGGTTACCCCTTATTAGGAATGAAGTTGGGGGTTGATTAGTCATACTAGTTGGGGTGGTGGGCATGGTACTCTTGGGAAAGAGAAACCATATCATAAGAGTAGTGTAGCGCAAAGAGCTCAGACCAGAGCCCATGGTACATGGGAAAGTCAACTTCACGCAGTTCAACCAACACCTAGAGGTGGCGAGTCCATACTATCTATATTTCAAGGTATGATTCTTATATATTCCATGCTTGCAAGTTATTTTTTTTGATATAGGTACCTCACATTTTTTTATATCATCTCAGTTTGTGAGTGTCTTGGGACTAGTGGTGGAATGTATATGTGGGGCTATGTCGATTGAAACACTATTAGGGGTGCGAGCAGAAAATATCTAGCAATGTATGGGGTGTTCCCTCAAGGTTGGTGGGTACCATTTTCTTTGGAACTTGTTTGTACTAGATATGTTAGACGTTGATCTAATTTTGGGGATGGATTGGATAGTATGGTACTAGTAACATATTAACTACTACCATTTTATAGTAACATTCATCTCCTCTTATGGGAATACCTATGTACACCATGAATAATGGGATATTTGAGTAGGATGGGTAGGGCCAATTTGTCAATGGTTGGGTGAACTCACAACCCGAGTGTCTTGTATTATGCTCGATGATGGGGAAGTAGAGTACTTTCTCTTTCCCACCATTATAGATTAGTTTTAGGATGCTTTTCTTGAGGAATTATCAGGGATACGACCCGAGAGGGATGTTGAGATCACAATAGAGTTACTGATAGGAGTAGAACATGTTTCCTTTCCACCATATAGAATATAACTGATATAGCACCACGAACTTAAAAATAGGTTGGACGAACTGGAGAACAAGAGGTTTATTCATTCGAGTACATCAACTTGGGGATCTCCAGTGTTGTCTTCCAAGAAGGATGATGGGTCCTCGTGGTTGTGTGTTGATTATAAGAAGTTGTATCTAATGAGGTAAAAAAATAATACTATCTTCATTGAATTGTTGATTTTTTTACAAGCAGATAGGTGCTTTAGTGTTATCCATGATTTATCTGAGATCAAGGTATCATCAGCTAAGGGCGAGACCTTATGATATACCATGAATTGCCTTTATGAATAGGTATAAGTTGTATGTGTTTTTTTTGATTTTGTTCGGGTTGAACAAACATCATTAGTGTTTATGGCCCTAATGAAATGAATATTTCATCCATATGTGGATCAGTTTGTATTTGTCTTTGTTGTTGACATCTTGGTGTACTATAAGAATCATGAAGATCATGCCAAACATCTTGAAATATTTCTGATTACACTAAGAGGGCATATTCTATATGAAAAGATATCCAAGTTTCATTTTTAGATTTAAAGGGTAAAATTCATGGGTCACATATTCTTAGAGGAAGTTGTGTATGTGGACCCTAAGAAATTGAAAGCTTTTGTGTCTTGGGAGCAGACCAAGAATGTTTCTGATATCTGATGTTTTTTTGGATTATCAAGATATTATCAAAGTTTCATCAAAGGCTTCTCTAATTTGGCCGTACCACTTTCATAATTAACCAAAAGGGCATTAGGTTTTAATGGTCTGAGGCATGTGAGAATTCCTTTTAGGAGTTAAAGAAATGGTTGACGATTTCATTGGTTTTGATTTTTCCTGATCTAGGTATAGAGTTTACTTTGTTTTGTTATTCATATGATGTTGGGATTGGGGCTGTGTTGATGTAGAAGGACTGGGTTGTGGAATATGGGTCACTAAAGTTGAGGCCTCATGAACATAATTACCCAACATATGATCTTGAGGTATCCACAGTGGTTTAGTCCTTAATGTGTTGGAAACATTACTTGTTGGTAGAGAAGTTTACTGTGTATACCAATCATAAAATTCTTAAGCATATCTTCTCCCAACATGATTTGAATCTTCAATAGTGAAGATGGTTTGAGTACATTAAGTCCTTTGATTTTGAATTGATTCTTATGTTGGGAAAGGGGAAAAAAGTTTCTAATGCCTTAATTGAGAAGACTCAAAACCAAGAGGTTCAGGAATCCATTTTTGAGTGGAGTATAATAGATTTTTTTGCAAAACCAAGAGGTTCATTATGGGGAAGGAAAAATGACCCATACATCCTTTGAAACCAGGTCCACCCTTCTCATTCAGATCAAGGAGAGTTAGTATGGTGATTCGAGATGTTTGGATTTGAGATAAGGTTTTAAAGGTGGGGAGTAACCTTCTAGATGGACCGTTGGAGACGATGGGATTGTTTATGTTCACAACCATGTGGTTGTGCCAATGTGTATACAAGAATAGTTAATGGGAGAGTTTCATGCATCAAAGTGGGAAGTACATCTTGGTTTGACAAAAATGTATCATGAAATTCGTAAATAGTACTGGAGGTCAAAGATGAAGAAAGAGGTTGCAGGTTTCATGTTGTGATGCCTTACCTGTCAACAGGTGAAGGATGAGAATCAGTGGCCAGGTGGTTTATTGCAGCGATTTACCATTCTAGAATGTAAATAGGATGATGTGATGATGTATTTTTTGGTAGGTCTTCTAAGGATGCCTCATAAGAATGATGTATTTTGGGTGGTTTTGGATCGGTAGACCAAGGTGAATAAATTCCTACAGATTTGATAGACCTTCACCATTGGACATATGGCTGATTTGTATGTTCAAGAGATAGAACGGTTTAATGGGGTTCTACAAACAATAGTTTTAGATCATTATATGTGCTTTAAATCATTCTTCTGGCAGGTGTTGTAGAAGGCACTTGGTACCCAGGTGTTGTTGAGTATGGATTTATACCCATAGACGGACCGGAAGTTAGAGCATACTATTTAGGTACTAAAAGACATGTTGATAGAATGTGTCCAGTATTTTTGGGGATAGTGGGAGAAACAATTGGCTCTTTTTGAGTTCACCTATAACAGTAGTTACCAAGTGATGATTCAGATGTCACCATATGAGGCACTATATGGGATGCCGTGTAGGTCACTGCTAGGTTGGATGGAGGCTAGGGAGTCAGAGTTTTTGGGTTTGAGTCTTGTGTAGGTGATATCAGAACAAGTTTAGTTAATCCATAAGCATATGAAAACAAATCAAAATCAAAAGAAGTCATATGAAGATTGGTGTCATAGACCTCTTGAGTTTATGGTTGGTGATCGTGTGTTTCTTAAGGTGTATCCAAGGTTGGGTCACCATTGGATTCAAAAATAAGGTAAGTTGGTTCCCAGGTATGTAGGACCATTTTAGATTGTGGAGAGGATTGTACCAGTATCATACCAATTGTCTCCTCTATAGTGGTATAGTGGTATGCACAATATTTTTCATGCGTCACAACTTTAGTAGTATCACCATAACCAATATAACATGATTGGTGTTGATGATAATGAGCTTGAGGATGATGCATCCTTTGATGAACATCTAGTATGTTTTGTGTATCATAGTGAGAAATTCTTTAGAGGGCAGACTGTACCCTTGGTTTGAGTTTTGTGGAAGCATCAAAATGTTCAAGAAGAAACATGGGAGATGGAGTCAGATATGTGGTTCCAATGACCTGATCTCTTTTCTTTGGAATATCAGTGATGCTTGGAAGTGTGGCTCAAGGATGAGCCATTATAAAGTGAGGATTTTATAAGATCCTTGACTTTGTAGAGGGGAATTATTGTTTAAATTCTGATTTAAATACCCTAATTTTGGTTACTGAAATATTTACCAGGTGTATGAGATGGTTTGGATATATTCTGGGGGGTTGGGATATGAAAGAAAGAGAAAATAGACATCCAGTGCATGTTACATGGTTGGCGCATGGTTAGAGGTTACCATGTTCCCAAACCGTTCTATCCATGTGAAAAATGCACAAGGTTAAGTAAACATTGAAATGGGGGAATCCAAACCATTCAATCTTGGATAGAGACATTCCATATGGTTGGTGCACAATTTGTTAAACCATGTAGGCTCCCTACGTAACCGTGCAACTTGGACCCCTATTGGGTAGAGGTTGTCACAGGGTTGACACAGGGTTTGGAAAACTGTGTGGCCAAATCGTGTGCCCCATTAAAAATTGGTAAATTACCATTTTCCCTTGGGGGATTTTAAGTGTTTCACCTGATTTTATTGTAACAGCCCGAGATTTTATGAAAAATATTCTTTTTAATATTATTAATGTCTTGTGTTGTACGCTACACCAAATGGAGCTTGCACAACACGCATCCTTGACTTTCCTTTCATTACACGCAATCACGACCTTCCTTGATAGTGTGTGTAGTACGCAATACCGTGTTTTACTAAACAACGATATGCTATTAAAATATTATTAAAACTAACCGTGATGAATAGTAATAACCACTTTTTGAAACTTTTTAAATTCTATTTTTCAAAATGGACTTCATTTTTGGATTCGGAATATCGAAATTAGCTTAGGGTGAAATTTTGGTACTTTTCGGATAACTTTCATATTCTGATGAATAGTGAAAATTACTAAATTTTAATTAAAAACAACTTTTTCAATCGAAATAATTAATAGTGATAAATTATTAATTTTAGTGGTTTTAAAGTATATTTAGAATATATTTTTACAATTTAATACAATAATGGTCATTGGATGTAATTTCACATTTAAACCACTTATAAACAAGTTTCAATCTTTTGATATTTATTATCTCTTAAAAACACGCTATTTGTTTTAACAGCGGGATTTAATTATAAAATTAATTAAGGCAACTTCTATGTTATGAATTTGGTAAAATAGACTTCATTTTTGAATTCGGAAAATGAAATATAGCTTAGGATGAAATTTTGGCATTGTTCTGAAAAACATCAATTTTTGATGAATAGTGAAACTACTAAGTGGTAGTTAAAAAACTGAATTTTTCATAAAACTTAATTTTACCGCTTCTGTGAATGGAATTTCGAAAATCCGAGAGACACGGTTAATAGCAAGGACTAAAATGTGGTTCAATGAGATGAAAATAATTTTTGGTGAATAGTAACTTTTTACTTTTTTTTACCGCGGTTAATAGTAAATAGGGTAACTAAGGGTAAATATGATATTACTATTACCCTAACACATGTCCTAATTCTATTGGATAAGTGTAATTCGACCAAAAACAACCTTATGAATATAATATGACCATTTAGGCCCACTTGGATTAGATTAGGACATCTATTATTAATTTATTTAAAGAAGGGTTAAAAGAGTTAAAATCAAAGTTTATTTACTAAAACATTTTTAATATGGGGTTATACATAAGATAAATTCGACTATAAATATTCATTAGAAAGATAAAAAGATTTCTTACATAATGGTATTTTATTTGTAATTTTTAGACATTAAATAATTTAATTTATTTATGATACAATGATGATGCAGTAATTATCTTATTAATGAAATATTGACATAATTGATGTTATAAACACCAAAATAAATGTAATTTGAGACTTTTTATGAATTCCACTAATTTTATAGGTTACTATGATATATTAGTGTTGATTTAATTAACTTTTTTCGAACATATAATTCTGTTATGACTTTCACAAAAATCATATATCAAATAGTGTCAAAATTGAAACAAAATAGTTTTTAAATCAAATATTATATTATTAATTGTTATTTTATTCCTAAAAATCTAAGGTTTGGACAAATGACTTATATAAGGATATATTTATTAATAATATACAATTTGGGGTTATTTTGGCATGTTATAGTAAGTGTATTAACCATATAGTGAAAGAAAACAAAAAGACATGGTAAAAGTTAAATTATTTAACTTAGAGTTAAATCTAATTGATAAGGTTAAAATAATACCCTAAACTTGTATAAATCCTATTGGATGATAGGATTGCGACCCATCCCCACTTTATCTTCTAAATAAGAGCCTTTGGAACCATTATAAACCGATTTTGACTTTAATATAAAATAATATTTTGAGATATTCCTAAGGTGCCCCTCTCCTCCCTTATAAAAGGACACCTCCTCCCCCTCCTCCTCACACCAATTTGAGCACTCAAGCTCGGACAAACCCTGCCAAAATCCCTTCTCCACTTCCCTAGAATAATCCTAGAGGTCCTGGTCTTCTTCAAAGACCAATCATAGTTCCCTAAGTGGAGGATTCAAAGAGGCGTTTCAAAGAAGAGGTAATTTCTGTTACCAATTCTTTCACCTTTATTTCTTCTTCCACTTCTTCTTCTAAGGTTGTTTCATTATGAAGTAATAACATCAGTATCACTCATATACTGATATTTTATTATAAATATGAAACAACTCTAATTAACCTTCTATCCATCCTACGGAAAAAGGATATCACCGCGCGTGCGTACGTGCGGAATACCGTCTCCACGCCGTGGTGTAATCTGTTTTTCCACCAACACCTAAATGGATGGGTATTATGGTGTAAAGAATAACTATACATAGTTATTATAACATAATAATTATTCTGATATATTGTATCATCCACTCCACTCCAATTCAATAATTATGGAAATGATATCATCGTTCGTGCGTACGTACGGACTACCGTCTCCACGACGCGATGAGATTCATTCTCCATGTTAACCATTTAAGAATGATTATAAAGTATATATAAGCAATAATAATGAAATATATGACATTATAAAGCTACTGGATTTATGTTTATATATATGTATGTCATCTACTTAATTCCATTCAACTCAATAAGGAAACGAAAACAACGTTCATGCGTACGAACGGTCTACCGTCTCCATGAACGGTGTATTTCTTTTCATTTACTGATATTATATATATATATATATATATATTATTAATATATATTATATATAAATCATGTTTTATATTCTGGAATTAAGTAATCATTATTTAAGTAATCATATGAATAATTACAAGTTAAAACACGAACGACAAATGAGATGATTTTACCCAAAACGCTACTTTAACATGAATTTAAAAAAGAACGGGTAATATAAAGTCATAAGTGAACCATATATGATATAATAACAATGAATATGATTCTGTAATAATTAAATGACATTATTTAAATCATTATACAGGAGGTTCGGACACTTACGAAGCAAATTGGACCTAAGGTAAGGGATAAAGTTTCAATCTCATTTTTATCTGAGATTGCTTATACGTAAGTATTTACTGGGGTTATGTTTATCATCCATGACCATGATTTCTAAAAATGATTTCATAAAATGTTTACCATTCTTCCATGGATGTTTAAAGGCATTTTTACCCTTTATTTACTTTTTACCACATTGTATGAATCGAATCTTTCCTTTTGTTACCATATAAGGTACTTTTTGACTTTTCTGACAAAAGTACGAGGAGAATGTTATTTTTAACTTATACAGAATGAATGGATTTTTAAAACATTATTTCCAAGAAGATTCCTTTACAAGTTTTCAAGTTTATTTTTAATAAACTTCTTTTATTTTAAAGTCATATGACATGTTAAGAAAGGAAAAATGTTTTTGAAGAAGAAAGGATATTTTCCTCAAGAATGGAGTTCAAGTGTTTTATCAAAATTATTTTCCATCTAAGATAATAAAGGGTTCTGTTTTTATCCATATTATTACATTGATTTGATCATGTTGTGATGGAATATTTTTTATGAATTCCTTTATCTTATATGAATTGTTTTATGATGTCATGTTGTTTAAGAATCCCATTTTTATTACATGGGTTACGCTATGATGTATGGTTTATGATTATGTGGCACACATAAGAAAGGATTCATTATAAGATGGGTGGGACCTATATCTCCCTCCAATGAATTGGGTAAAGATTTCATATCTCATGATATAGACATGGCTGGAATGGTAGGTCATACCGGTTCAGTGAAACAGGACTGAAACGAGGGTTACTCGATTCAGAAAGGGACTTTGTCCACTAAGATAGTCTTGGAAATGAGTCTTGACTAACAAGAAATGATTCTCTATGATTATGTGTGAATGCCACAACATTTCATGTTTTATGTTATGATTATTGTGATTACATTTCACTGCCATGATTTATCCCATGTTATGAAAATATGCTCTCTTTTGCAGGTTAAGATTTCCAAAAGTTATGTTCTTATGAATATGATGTGATTGATTTTTCTTTTGTATACCCTTACGGAGCATTTGAGCTCACCTTTTTTTTTTCTTTTCCCCAGGATATAAAGAAAGGTTTTAGGTAAAAAAAAGGTAAGATCTTTATGGGAGATATTGAAGATCTTTCACCATGATTAGAAGATTACGTTCCGAGTTTCCAAAGACACTAAAATATTATGATACTTGTGTGTGTGTTTTTGTTATGTACTAAGTATTCCGCAAATGTAATGTAATATCCATGTACGTCAAGCTTCGGGTCTCTACAGTTGGTATCAGAGGAAAGGTTTAGTCAACCTTTGGAAACTAGGATGCGAGAACTTTAGTGAAATCCATAGAGATATTTATAAGGTTTGTCTAGGGATGTCCCTAAGGATAAGTATATGTATAGGATACAGTCCTATTACTATGGTAACGATCTTAGAATTTAACCTAAGAAGTTAGATATTGAGGATACTCCCCCTTTACAATGTTGTTTTCCCTAGCATGATTTTTGCCTCTCACACTATTCTTTTTTGGGTTTTAGACGATGGCTGGAACCCGAAGGAACCGTGTTGATCAATGCAATGGACAATGCAATGATTTCCCTCCTGAACAAACAAATGTTATGGGAGATAGAGTGCAAAATCTTATTTCTATACTTACACAAGCTATGAATCATTCTGGACTTCCAAATGAACAGAGAAGGGAACAAGATTCTATTGAGTCCTTCATGAGGCAACGTCCACCTTCTTTCAATGGGTCTTCTGATCCACTTGTTGCTGAACAATGGATCAGTACCACTGAAAAGATATTTTCAGTTCTTAAATGTTCTGAACATGATAAAGTCATCTTAGCAGTATATCGTTTGGAAGGTGAAGCTGATCAATGGTGGAATCTTATCAAGAATATGAGGCCAAGAGATGAAATTGAGTCCATGGAATGGGATGAGTTCAAGAACTTTTTTTTCAGTAAGTACTTCCCTCGTATTCTTCGAACAAAGATGGAAAAGGAGTTTCTTGAACTAAAGCAAAAGGATGATGAATCTGTTGGTATATACGAAGCGAATTTTACAAGACTTGCAAGGTATGCATCTGGCATTATCATCCAACCTGAAAGTAAAGTTGATCGATTTTTCAGTGGCTTAAAACCAAGTCTTCGAAGGGCATTAGCTATAAGAGACTTCAGTAGCTATGGAGAAATTGTGCGTTGTGCTATCAAGGTAGAAATGGAAGTTGGTGTTACATATCCATCTCATGGTTTTGACAAGAAACGGAAGATGGAGTTCAAGGAGAATTCTCATAATAATGGTGAAAAGAAGTTGAATGTTTCCTTATGCTCAAAGTGTGGAAAGAAGCATGGTGGATATTGTCTTAAATGGACTATAAAATGTTTTAAGTGTGGAAAATAAGGTCATCGAGTAGCTGAGTGTCTAGGTAATGGAAAAAGGGTTTTTAATGATGTGAATAAAGAAAACACTGTAGAGAATGCACCACCAACACTTCAATGCTTCAAGTGCAAGGAGATGGGACATTATGCCAATAAATGACCTAATCCAAGGGTTAGTGATGATCGACATGAGCAACAACTTAAGGCAAAGGACAAAGGGAAGTCACATGCGATCACAATTGACGATGTTGAATATGACAACGATGTGGTGGAATGATTAAGTGTTTATGTAATGGGATTCCAAAATAATGTTTTATTGGAATATCTATGTATTGGTCTAATGTGGTATTCAAAGTGATTGAGATATTTTTGGAAATAAGATGATATGCACATAATGAAGGGAAAATGAGAAAATGAAATGTTTAACAGTATTCATGAGCTCATGATTGATATAAGGACTAAGTGATATCATGGTTTGAGTATATAGAATTTTGAGGATTTTGGTATATGGAAAGTGTTAACTTTTAACTGCATTCAAGTTTTCACTATAGTTCAATGGGTATTCAAGAGGGTACAAGATTAAGGCCTTTGAATGTTTAGAATGTGACCAATAAGATATATCTTATGATATATGGGGATCAATGATGGTATTAAATCTCTGAGAGTGGACGGCAGTATTATGGATAAGCCTAAAGATTGGAATGGTTTATGTTGGACATAAGTTAGTATTATTGATGGGATGTTATAGTAAAATAGCTTTAGAAAAAGGACAACCTGCAGGACGGGCGACAACCCATCGCGTCGGACAAGGCTGTGGGAATCGAACTCACAACCGAAGTGCGACTGGCCTTTATCACCTACCACTGGCCTACAGGAAGTCCTTGTTTAGTAGAAACTAGTTTTATTATATTAAGTAGTATGATATATGAAGTATAAGTCCATTTTAGGAACCATATATGATTAATCTCACTATAGATCGACTTATGTATATAATTTTTGCTAACCTTTTGTTTGAGACAGATGGAATGACCCGTCATTCTATCACATGATCTGCTAACACTTCACGAATAACAAATTCAACTTCATTTATTTAAGAGATGAAGTGGAAATTGTTCAAGGCATGAACAACAGTGAGATTGTACCAAAATAAAGTAAGTATTTATTCTAATTCAAATTCTTCAACTTTAGGGAAATGATCTTGAAAACCAAAAATGTTGTCCTAGTGATCTTATACCTGATGAATCAGTTGGTACCTTATATCATCACAAATCTATGGATTTGTGATTACTGGATTTTCCATAGCCATGTTCTCTACCACTCTCCATCAGAACATGATGGTTAGATTTCTCTTCCATATCCATATTTTCACCTATGTGGAAACCCAGTGATTAGTTTATTTGGGTAATCGTTACATTTCATACTTTAGTTTTTAAAGCCAAGTTTTGGTATTCTTTTTCACGATGTGGGTTTCTATTAAAGAAACTTTCGAATAGTAAACCATTTATAACCCCGAAGAATTTCGAGGGCGAAATTCATTTTAAGGGGGGTAGAATGTAACAGCCCGAGATTTTATGAAAAATATTCTTTTTAATATTATTACTGTCTTGTGTTGTACGCTACACCAAAAGGAGCTTGCACAACACGCATCCTTGACTTGCCTTTAATTACACGCAATCACGACCTTCCTTGATAGCGTGTGTAGTACGCAATACCGAGTTTTACTAAACAACGATATGCTATTAAAATATTATTAAAACTAACCGTTATGAATAGTAATAACCACTTTTTGAAATTTTGTAAATTCTATTTTTCAAAATGGACTTCATTTTTGGATTCGGAATATCGAAATTAGCTTAGGGTGAAATTTTGGTACTTTTCGGATAACTTTCATATTCTGATGAATAGTGAAAATTACTAAATTTTAATTAAAAACAACTTTTTCAATCGAAATAATTAATAGTGATAAATTATTAATTTTAGTGGTTTTAAAGTATATTTAGAATATATTTTTACAATTTAATACAATAATGGTCATTGGATGTAATTTCACATTTAAACCACTTATAAACAAGTTTCAATCTTTTGATATTTATTATCTCTTAAAAACACGCTATTTGTTTTA
This sequence comes from Viscum album, assembly GCA_963277665.1. Classification (NCBI taxonomy): domain Eukaryota; kingdom Viridiplantae; phylum Streptophyta; class Magnoliopsida; order Santalales; family Viscaceae; genus Viscum; species Viscum album. Next base: position 662,181,551 of record OY728150.1, read on the forward strand.
ACAGCGGGATTTAATTATAAAATTAATTAATGCAACTTCTATGTTATGAATTTGGTAAAATAGACTTCATTTTTGAATTCGGAATACGAAATATAGCATAGGATGAAATTTTGGCATTGTTCTGAAAAACATCAATTTTTGATGAATAGTGAAACTACTAAGTGGTAGTTAAAAAACTGAATTTTTCATAAAACTTAATTTTACCGCTTCTGTGAATGGAATTTCAAAAATCCGAGAGACACGGTTAATATCAAGGACTAAAATGTGGTTCAATGAGATGAAAATAATTTTTGGTGAATAGTAACTTTTTACTTTTTTTTACCTCGGTTAATAGTAAATAGGGTAACTAAGGGTAAATATGATATTACTATTACCCTAACACATGTCCTAATTCTATTGGATAAGTGTAATTCGACCAAAAACAACCTTATTAATATAATATTACCATTTAGGCCCACTTGGATTAGATTAGGACATTTATTATTAATTTATTTAAAGAAGGGTTAAAAGAGTTAAAATCAAAGTTTATTTACTAAAACATTTTTAATATGGGGTTATACATAAGATAAATTCTACTATAAATATTAATTAGAAAGATAAAATGATTTCCTACATAATGGTATTTTATTTTTAATTTTTAGACATTAAATAATTTAATTTATTTATGACACAATGATGATGCAGTAATTATCTTATTAATGAAATATTGACATAATTGATGTTATAAACACCAAAATAAATGTAATTTGAGACTTTTTATGAATTCTACTAATTTTCTAGGTTACTATGATATATTAGTGTTGATTTAATTAACTTGGTTCGAACATATAATTCTGTTATGACTTTCACAAAAATCATATATCAAATAGTGTCAAAATTGACACAAAATAGTTTTTAAATGAAATATTATATTATTAATTGTTATTTTATTCCTAAAAATCTAAGGTTCGGCCAAATGACTCATATAAGGATATATGTATTAATAATATACAATTTGGGGTTCGTTTGGCATATTTTAGTAAGTTTATTAACCATATAGTGAAAGAAAACAAAAAGACACGGTAAAAGTTAAATTATTTAACTTAGAGTTAAATCTAATTGATAAGGTTAAAATAATACCCTAAACTTGTCTAAATCCTATTGGATGATAGGATTTCGACCCATCCCCACTTTATCTTCGAAATAAGACCCTTTGGAACCATTATAAACCGATTTTTACTTTAATATAAAATAATATTTTGAGATATTCCTAAGGTGCCCCTCTCCTCCCTTATAAAAGGACACCTCCACCCCATCCTCCTCACAACAATTTGAGCACTCAAGCTCGGCCAACCCCTGCCAAAATCCCTTCTCCACTCCCCTAGAATAATCCTAGAGGTCCTGGTCTTCTTCAAAGACCAATCATAGTTCCCTAAGTGGAGGATTCAAAGAGGCGTTTCAAAGAAGAGGTAATTTCCGTTACCAATTCTTTCACCTTTATTTCTTCTTCCACTTCTTCTTCTAAGGTTGTTTCATTATGAAGTAATAACATCAGTATCACTCATATACTGATATGTTATTATAAATATGAAACAACTCTAATTAACCTTCTATCCATCCTACGGAAAAAGGAAATCACCGTGCGTGCGTACGTACGGAATACCGTCTCCACGCCGTGGTGTAATCTGCTTTTCCACCAACACCTTACATGGATGGGTATTATGATGTAAAGAATAACTATACATCGTTATTATAACATAATAATTATTTTGATATATTGTATCATCCACTCCAATTCAATTCAATAATTATGGAAATGATATCATCGCTCGTGCGTACGTACGGACTACCGTCTCCACAACGCGATGAGATTCATTCTCCATGTTAACCATTTAAGAATGATTATAAAGTATATATAAGAAATAATAATGAAATATATGACATTATAAAGCTACTGGATTTATGTTTATATATATGTATGTCATCTACTTAATTCCATTCAACTCAATAAGGAAACGAAAACAGCGTTCATGCGTACGAATGGTCTACCGTCTCCATGAACGGTGTATTTCTTTTCATTTACTGATATATTATATATATATATATTATTAATATATATTATATATAAATCATGTTTTATATTCTGGAATTAAGTAATCATTATCTAATTAATCATATGAATAATTACAAGTTAAAACACGAACGACAAATGAGATGATTTTACCCAGAACGCCACTTTAACATGAATTTACAAAAGAACGGGTAATATAAAGTCATAAGTGAACCATATATGATATAATAACAATGAATATGATTCTTTAATAAGTCAATGACATTATTTAAATCATTATACAGGAGGTTCGGACACTTACGAAGCAAATCGGACCTAAGGTAAGGGATAAAGTTTCAATCTCATTTTTATCTGAGATTGCTTATACGTAAGTATTTACTGGGGTTATGTTTATCATCCATGACCATGATTTCTAAAAATTATTTCATAAAATGTTTACCATTCTTCCATCGATGTTTAAAGGCATTTTTACCCTTTATTTACTTTTTACCACATTGTATGAATGGAATCTTTCCTTTGGTTACCATATAAGGTACTTTTTGACTTTTCCGACAAAAGTACGAGGAGAATGTTATTTTTAACTTATACGGCATGAATGGATTTTTAAAAAATTATTTCCAAGAAGATTCCTTTACAAGTTTTCAAGTTTATTTTTAATAAACTTCTTTTATTTTAAAGTCATATGACATGTTAAGAAAGGAAAAATGTTTTTGAAGAAGAAAGGATATTTTCCTCAAGAATGGAGTTCAAGTGTTTTATCAAAATTATTTTCCATCTAAGATAATAAAGGGTTCTGTTTTTATCCATATTATTACATTGATTTGATCATGTTGTGATGGAATATTTTTTATGAATTCCTTTATCTTATATGAATTGTTTTATGATGTCATGTTGTTTAAGAATCCCATTTTTATTACATGGGTTACGCTATGATGTATGGTTTATGATTATGTGGCACACATAATAAAGGATTCATTATAAGATGGGTGGGACCTATATCTCCCTCCAATGCATTGGGTAAAGATTTCATATCTCATGAGATAGACATGGCTGGAATGGTAGGTCATACCGGTTCAGTGAAACAGGACTGAAACGAGGGTTACTCGATTCAGAAAGGGACTTTGTCCACTAAGATAGTCTTGGCAACGAGTCTTGACTAACAAGAAATGATTCTATATGATTATGTGTGAATGCCACAACGTTTCAAGTTTTAAGTTATGATTATTGTGATAACATTTCACTGCCATGATTTATCCCATGTTATGAAATTATGCTCTCTTTTGCAGGTTAAGATTTCCAAAAGTTATGTTCTTATGAATATGATGTGATTGATTTTTCTTTTGTATACCCTTACTGAGCATTTGAGCTCACCCTTTTATGTTTTCTTTTCCCCAGGATATAAAGAAAGGTTTTAGGTAAAAAAAAAGGGAAGATCTTTATGGGAGATATTGAAGATCTTTCACCATGATTAGAAGATTACGTTCCGAGTTTCCAAAGACACTAAACTATTACGATCCTTGTGTGTGTGTTTTTGTTATGTACTAAGTATTCCGCAAATGTAATGTAATATCCATGTACGTCAAGCTTCGGGTCTCTACAGTTGGTATCAGAGGAAAGGTTTAGTCAACCTTTGGAAACTAGGATGCGAGAACTTTAGTGAAATCCATAGAGATATTTATAAGGTTTGTATAGGGATGTCCCTAAGGATAAGTATACATATAGGATACAGTCCTATTACTACGGTAACGATCTTAGAATTTAACCTAAGAAGTTAGATATTGAGGATACTCCCCCTTTACAATGTTGTTTTCCCTAGCATGATTTTTGCCTCTCACACTATTCTTTTTGGGTTTTAGACGATGGATGGAACCCGAAGGAACCGTGTTGATCAATGCAATGGACAATGCAATGATTTCCCTCCTGAACAAACAAATGTTATGGGAGATAGAGTGAAAAAATATTATTTCTATACTTACACAAGCTATGAATCATTCTGGACTTCCAAATGAACAGAGAAGGGAACAATATTCTATTGAGTCCTTCATGAGGCAACATCCACCTTCTTTCAATGGGTCTTCTGATCCACTTGTTGCTGAACAATGGATCAGTACCACTGAAAAGATATTTTCAGTTCTTCAATGTTCTGAACATGATAAAGTCATCTTAGCAGTATATCGTTTGGAAGGTGAAGCTGATCAATGGTGGAATCTTATCAAGAATATGAGGCCAAGAGATGAAATTGAGTCCATGGAATGGGATGAGTTCAAGAACTTGTTTTTCAGTAAGTACTTCCCTCGTATTATTCAAACAAAGATGGAAAAGGAGTTTCTTGAACTAAAGAAAAAGGATGATGAATCTATTGGTATATACGAAGCGAATTTTACAAGACTTGCAAGGTATGCATCTGGCATTATCATCCAACCTGAAAGTAAAGTTGATCGATTTTTCAGTGGCTTAAAACCAAGTCTTCTAAGGGCATTAGCTATAAGGGACTTCAGTAGCTATGAAGAAATTGTTCGTTGTGCTATCAAGGTAGAAATGGAAGTTGGTGTTACAAATCCATCTCATGGTTTTGACAAGAAATGAAAGATGGAGTTCAAGGAGAATTCTCAGAATAATGGTGAAAAGAAGATGAATGTTTCCTTATGCTCAAAGTGTGGAAAGAAGCATGGTGGAGATTTTCTTAAAGGGACTAGAAAATGTTTTAAGTGTGGAAAAGAAGGTCATCGAGCAGCTGAGTGTCGAGGTAATGGAAAAAGGGTTTTTAATGATGTGAATAAAGAAAACACTGTAGAGAATGCACCACCAACACTTCAATGCTTCAAGTGCAAGGAGATGGGACATTATGCCAATAAATTCCCTAATCCAAGGGTTAGTGATGATCGACATGAGCAACAACTTAAGGAAAAGGACAAAGGGAAGTCACATGCGATCACAATTGGCGATGTTGAATATGACAACGATGTGGTGGAATGATTAAGTGTTTATGTAATGGGATTCCAAAATAATGTTGTATTGGAATATCTATGTATTGGTCTAATGTGGTATTCAAAGTGATTGAGATATTTTTGGAAATAAGATGATATGCACATAATGATGGGAAAATGAGAAAATGAAATGTTTAACAGTATTCATGAGCTCATGATTGATATAAGGACTAAGTGATATCATGGCTTGAGTATATAGAATTTTGAGGATTTTGGTATATGGAAAGTGTTAACTTTTCACTGCATTCAAGTTTTCACTATGGTTCAATGGGTATTCAAGAGAGTACAAGATTAAGGCCTTTGAATGTTTGGAATGTGACCAATAAGATATATCTTATGATATATGGGTTTCAATGATGGTATTAAATCTCTGAGAGTGGACGGCAGTATTATGGATAAGCCTAAAGATTGGAATGGTTTATGTTGGACATAAGTTAGTATTATTGATGGGATGTTATAGTAAAATAGCTTTAGAAAAAGGACAACCTGCAGGACGGGCGACAACCCATCGCGTCGGACAAGGCTGTGGGAATCGAACTCACAACCGAAGTGCGACTGGCCTTTATCACCTACCACTGTCCTACAGGAAGTCCCTGTTTAGTAGAAACTAGTTTTATTATATTAAGTAGTATGATATATGAAGTATAAGTCCATTTTAGGAACCATATATGATTAATCTCACTATAGATCGACTTATGTATATAATTTTTGCTAACCTTTTGTTTGAGACAGATGGAATGACCCGTCATTCTATCACATGATCTGCTAACACTTCACGAATAACAAATTCAACTTCATTTATTTAAGAGATGAAGTGTAAATTGTTCAAGGCACGAACAACAGTGAGATTGTACCAAAATAAAGTAAGTATTTATTCTAATTCAAATTCTTCAACTTTAGGGAAATGATCTTGAAAACCAAAAATGTTGTCCTAGTGATCTTATACCAGATGAATCAGTTGGTACCTTATATCATCACAAATCTATGGATTTGTGATTACTGGCTTTTCCATAGCCATGTTCTCTACCACTCTCCATCAGAACATGATGGTTAGATTTCTCTTCCATATCCATATTTTCACCTATGTGGAAACCCAGTGATTAGTTTATTTGGGTAATCGTTACATTTCATACTTTAGTTTTTAAAGCCAAGTTTTGGTATTCTTTTTCACGATGTGGGTTTCTATTAAAGAAACTTTCGAATAGTAAACCATTTATAACCCCGATGAATTTCGTGGGCGAAATTCATTTTAAGGGGGGTAGAATGTAACAGCCCGAGATTTTATGAAAAATATTCTTTTTAATATTATTAATGTCTTGTGTTGTACGCTACACCAAAAGGAGCTTGCACAACACGCATCCTTGACTTTCCTTTCATTACACGCAATCACGACCTTCCTTGATAGCGTGTGTAGTACGCAATACTGAGTTTTACTAAACAACGATATGCTATTAAAATATTATTAAAACTAACAGCGATGAATAGTAATAACCACTTTTTGAAATTTTGTAAATTCTATTTTTCAAAATGGACTTCATTTTTGTATTGGGAATATCGAAATTAGCTTAGGGTGAAATTTTGGTACTTTTCGGATAACTTTCATATTCTGATGAATAGTGAAAATTACTAAATTTTAATTAAAAACAACTTTTTCAATCGAAATAATTAATAGTGATAAATTATTAATTTTAGTGGTTTTAAAGTATATTTAGAATATATTTTTACAATTTAATACAATAATGGTCATTGGATGTAATTTCACATTTAAACCACTTATAAACAAGTTTCAATCTTTTGATATTTATTATCTCTTAAAAACACGCTATTTGTTTTAACAGCGGGATTTAATTATAAAATTAATTAATGCAACTTCTATGTTATGAATTTGGTAAAATAGACTTCATTTTTGAATTCGGAATATGAAATATAGCTTAGGATGAAATTTTGGCATTGTTCTGAAAAACATCAATTTTTGATGAATAATGAAACTACTAAGTGGTAGTTAAAAAACTGAATTTTTCATAAAACTTAATTTTACCGCTTCTGTGAATGGAATTTCGAAAATCCGAGAGACACGGTTAATATCAAGGACTAAAATGTGGTTCAATGAGATGAAAATAATTTTTGGTGAATAGTAACTTTTTACTTTTTTTTACCGCGGTTAATAGTAAATAGGGCAACTAAGGGTAAATATGATATTACTATTACCCTAACACATGTCCTAATTCTATTGGATAAGTGTAATTCGACCAAAAACAACCTTATGAATATAATATGACCATTTAGGCCCACTTGGATTAGATTAGGACATTTATTATTAATTTATTTAAAGAAGGGTTAAAAGAGTTAAAATCAAAGTTTATTTACTAATATTTTTTTAATATGGGGTTATACATAAGATAAATTCGGCTATAAATATTCATTAGAAAGATAAAAAGATTTCCTACATAATGGTATTTTATTTTTAATTTTTAGACATTACATAATTTAATTTATTTATGACACAATGATGATGCAGTAATTATCTTATTAATGAAATATTGACATAATTGATGTTATAAACACCAAAATAAATGTAATTTGAGACTTTTTATGAATTCCACTAATTTTATAGGTTACTATGATATATTAGTGTTGATTTAATTAACTTGGCTCGAACATATAATTCTGTTATGACTTTCACAAAAATCATATATCAAATAGTGTCAAAATTGACACAAAATAGTTTTTAAATCAAATATTATATTATTAATTGTTATTTTATTCCTAAAAATCTAATGTTCATCCAAATGACTTATATAAGGATATATGTATTAATAATATACAATTTTGGGTTCGTTTGGCATGTTATAGTAACTGTATTAACCATATAGTGAAAGAAAACAAAAAGACACGGTAAAAGTTAAATTATTTAACTTAGAGTTAAATCTAATTGATAAGGTTAAAATAATACCCTAAACTTGTCTAAATCCTATTGGATGATAGGATTTCGACCCATCCCCACTTTATCTTCGAAATAAGACCCTTTGGAACCATTATAAACCGATTTTGACTTTAATATAAAATAATATTTTGAGATATTCCTAAGGTGCCCCTCTCCTCCCTTATAAAAGGACACCTCCTCCCCCTCCTCCTCACACAAATTTGAGCACTCAAGCTCGGCCATACCCTGCCAAAATCCCTTCTCCACTTCCCTAGAATAATCCTAGAGGTCCTGGTATTCCTCAAAGACCAATCATAGTTCCCTAAGTGGAGGATTCAAAGAGGCGTTTCAAAGAAGAGGTAATTTCCGTTACCAATTCTTTCACCTTTATTTCTTCTTCCACTTCTTCTTCTAAGGTTGTTTCATTATGAAGTAATAACATCAGTATCACTAATATACTGATATGTTATTATAAATATGAAACAACTCTAATTAACCTTCTATCCATCCTACGGAAAAAGGAAATCACCGCGCGTGCGTACGTACGGAATACCGTCTCCACGCCGTGGTGTAATATGCTTTTCCACCAACACCTTACATGGATGGGTATTATGGCGTAAAGAATAAATATACATAGTTATTATAACATAATAATGATTCTGATATATTGTATCATCCACTCCAATTCAATTCAATAATTATGAAAATGATATCATCGCTCGTGCGTACGTACGGACTACCGTCTCCACGACGCGATGAGATTCATTCTCCATGTTAACCTTTTAAGAATGATTATAAAGTATATATAAGAAATAATAATGAAATATATGACATTATAAAGCTACTAGATTTATGTTTATATATATGTATGTCATCTACTTAATTCCATTCAACTCAATAAGGAAACGAAAAAAGCGTTCATGCGTACGAACGGTCTACCGTCTCCATGAACAGTGTATTTCTTTTCATTTACTGATATATTATATATAAATATATATTTTTAATATATATTATATATAAATCATGTTTTATATTCTGGAATTAAGTAATAATTATCTAATTAATCATATGAATAATTACAAGTTAAAACACGAACAACAAATGAGATGATTTTACCCAAAACGCTAATTTAACATGAATTTACAAAAGAACGGGTAATATAAAGTCATAAGTGAACCATATATGATATAATAACAATGAATATGATTCTGTAATAAGTCAATGACATTATTTAAATCATTATACAGGAGGTTCGGACACTTACGAAGCAAATCAGACCTACGGTAAGGGATAAAGTTTCAATCTCATTTTTATCTGAGATTGCTTATACGTAAGTATTTACTGGGGTTATGTTTATCATCCATGACCATGATTTCTAAAAATGATTTCATAAAATGTTTACCATTCTTCCATTTATGTTTAAAGTAATTTTTACCCTTTATTTACTTTTTACCACATTGTATGAATGGAATCTTTCCTTTGGTTACCATATAAGGTACTTTTTGACTTTTCCGACAAAAGTACGAGGAGAATATTATTTTTAACTTATACGGCATGAATGGATTTTTAAAACATTATTTCCAAGAAGATTCATTTAAAAGTTTTCAAGTTTATTTTTAATAAACTTCTTTTATTTTAAAGTCATATGACATGTTAAGAAAGGAAAAATGTTATTGAATAAGAAAGGATATTTTCCTCAAGAATGGAGTTCAAGTGTTTTATCAAAATTATTTTCCATATAAGATAATAAAGGGTTCTGTTTTTATCCATATTATTACATTGATTTGATCATGTTGTGATGGAATATTTTTTATGAATTCCTTTATCTTATATAAATTGTTTTATGATGTCATGTTGTTTAAGAATCCCATTTTTATTACATGGGTTACGCTATGATGTATGGTTTATGATTATGTGGCACACATAAGAAATGATTCATTATAAGATGGGTGGGACCTATATCTCCCTCCAATGCATTGGGTAAAGATTTCATATCTCATGAGATAGACATGGCTGGAATGGTAGGTCATACCGGTTCAGTGAAACAGGACTGAAACGAGGGTTACTCGATTCAGAAAGGGACTTTGTCCACTAAGATAGTCTTGGCAATGAGTCTTGACTAACAAGAAATGATTCTCTATGATTATGTGTGAATGACACAATGTTTCATGTTTTAAGTTATGATTATTGTGATTACATTTCACTGCCATGATTTATCCCATGTTATGAAATTATGCTCTCTTTTGCAGGTTAAGATTTCCAAAAGTTATGTTCTTATGAATATGATGTGATTGATTTTTCTTTTGTATACCCTTACTGAGCATTTGAGCTCACCCTTTTATGTTTTCTTTTCCCCAGGATATAAAGAAAGGTTTTAGGTAAAAAAAAGGGAAGATCTTTATGGGAGATATTGAAGATCTTTCACCATGATTAGAAGATTACGTTCCGAGTTTCCAAAGACACTAAACTATTAGGATCCTTGTGTGTGTGTGTGTTTGTTATGTACTAAGTATTCCGAAAATGTAATGTAATATCCATGTACGTCATGCTTCGGGTCTCTACATTTATTCTCCATTATTCCTCCTCCAGATGGAGTTTCATTGGTTGCAGATCGAAGCTCTAGGTAAGTATAAATCTAATCTTGCTTCTCTTTTTTATATTAGGGATTTTGGTTTCATTCTTCTCCTTCTAAATCCCTAAACCCCTCTTTTTCTAGTGGATATTAGGTTGGGTATTCAATGGGTGATTGAATATAGAACTAAGGCAAAGGTTAAGCGAGTGTTTGTCTATAGATTCGAGGTAGGTTGTCTATAAGTTATATCCCATAGTCTTGAAATTGATTTCAGTTTCTGTAGTTGGGTTAATGGTTATCTCTTGTTGTGCATTAGATACCTATAAATGGATTTGGTATAATGGTTGGCTAAATTATTAATTGAACCCATCATGATCCTTATAGGATGCATTGATGTTGACTATACTGCTTTAGGGCCACCCATGGGGTGTTCCAATATTCCCAAACATGGAAAAATTATAATGTTAATAATAGAAATAACTTATGATAAAGTATATCCCATGCTGAACATGCTAATATGTTAGTTGAGATAAAAAAAGAATATTGATGGTTATGTATGGACTATGACAATGGCCTAATAGATTGTTTGGATAATTATGAAACTGTTTTGTTAAAATGTAGTGATTATGCTAAAGGTCTTATGAATTTTACTAGAATTTCATAAGTGGGTTAATACATTGATGAACATGTTAAAAGGGTATGTAACTTTACATTTTTGAATGTATTAAATGGGTTAATGTATGAGAGTTGATGAATATATTAATTGGGATAATGTATGGTAATTGTCTATTATGCTAAATGGGTTAGGTTATAAAAGGGGAAATGGATTAAATGAATCATGCTAAGTAAATAGTAAATGTGCTAATGGTTTAAGGATTGATAATGATTGATAGATTGTATGAAATTTTAATTGTATATGTTATGTGTATTGGTTGTGTATGATTTTTTATATTGTATATGTGGTAAATGGATAAATATGCATGTTCACATGGCTTGTTAGTTGTGATATATTGAACTTGAGGATCTACACCCATGGGTTAGGTTAGACTAAAGCTCAAAACCCCACCCAATAATGTACAGGTTAGGGAAGGGGTTTGATGATCTATTACTCTAATGGTTGAATTTGATGAGACTACCTGGTCTAAGGCTACAAGGTAAATGTATTGTGTTTGTCAATGAAATGTTTATCCTTAGTGAGATAGGGAACTTGACTTACTTCCTTATTCATAGAAATTGACTAGTATAGGTCGTTGTGTAAATGATGTGAATTCCTAACCCATGGAATAAGTAATGAAATTGGATTAAGTGATTTAAAATGGATAATGTGAATATTTTTAACTAATGGCACCTGGGTTTTCTTTTGTTCACTTTGTCAATTATTTAGTTATTGCATGTGCTACCTATTTAGACTAGATATTTTGTAGACACCGTCGGTGGTGACCAAATGAGTTATACTCACACCCTACTAGGGCCTCCATTGGGTACTTGAGAAGATTTCATGGTTTCATCTCAAAACAAGGGAAAGGGCCCTATGCTAGGGAGTTGAGTTCGGATTGATATGGGCATGAATGAGGATCCAGACTTGGATTCAGGACTTTTTTTAGGGATTTGTCTATTTATTTCTATTTTGGGTTTTATATGACTTGGCATTTTATTTCATGAAATAACATATTTACTATTGTGTTGTGGGTTGCACCTAGTATTGTGAAATGGTTAGTAACAGATGTTTCTGGTTCATTGTTTATTGTTTCATTTATTTATAATTATTATGTAATGTGGATTACTTTGACAAAGAGGGTGTAGTTTCCCTATATATTCTTATAGACCCTTGCTACTATTCGGCAGCCTCTGGTGTCTGGGGAGGCACACTTGAGGTCATGTATCAATGCAAACAAGGGAAACAGTTTAGTGGATTACAGGTTTGGTAGGTTACACCCTCTAATGCATTGGGTAAAGATTTATATATCATGAGATAGACATGACTGGAATGGGAAGTGAACCCTATTTAATAAGTGACTTTTTCTATAATTAAGGACTTGGGGTGAACCTTGACTACTATGATGGTTTTGGTAGAAAACCCATTCCACTATCATAGCCTTTGAAATGATCATTGACTTCTATAAAAATTATTTTCTATGAATATGTGTATGAAAAAAATCTATGTATTATGTTAATGTTATGATTTGATGGATCATGCTCTTTCATTTCATTACATATGTGCACTTGGATTTTCATTTATACTGTAGTCTGAGCAGGAGTTGGTTTGTGTCTGTCTTATCTCTCTCTTTAATATGTGTTCTCTTAGAGGATCATGCCTCCCATTTGTGTGTTTATTATATCCTCAGTGTTAGTCACCAACTCGAGGCCTACTAGAGGCGAGACTCAGGTTTCAGTATCTCCCTTCTCTTATTAATGGCCTAGGAGGGGTACACCTTGTGGGGAGGGGTTTGCGACAACACACAACACTAAGTTTTAGCAAACTCTGATATATTATTAATATAATCATTTAAACGCGACCATTATAACATAGCGATTAAACTTAAAAATATGAATCATAATAAATAGTTTTTAAATATTATGTTTAATGGATTTATATAAAGAAAACATATTGATAAAAAAGTATACACTTTTTGTTAAAGTATTTAGATGTTTCGAAAATACTATTTTCTAATTTTTTATTTCTTTTTGTCAAAATTAATATTATTTTATTATAATAAATTAATAAAATTTATTTGATAAAATAAAATTCATTTTAGAAATTATAATTTCAAAACTATCTTACGGTGAATTTTTGAGATTTTTCTAAAAAAATTTATTTTTTGATGAATAGTGAAATACTGAATTTTCATTGAAAACTTCATGGTCATTTAAATTATTTATAAAGATAAATTATAATTTAAATTTGTTTAAAATTAATATTTTTTAAATAATATATCTATTAATCCAATTTAGGCCATTTGAGACTTTTTCATATTGATTTTTCATATAAAAACTTTGTGAACTTTTGAATATTATTTCTTTGTGCCAATGCACATGCACATGCCCATGTGCATGTACATGCCATATATAGAAATTCAACATTGGGTGAGATTTGAATATATTACCTCTTTCTTATTCTCCAAAATCTATACCACTCTAGTTGGCTCTTCATATGGTAAATAAATAGAATTTAATATTTTTGTATATATATATACATATATTAATTGAAAATATAAATAATACATAACAAATAGATATAAACTAATGAATTAGTAATCAATAATTAATAATTGATAATTGATAATAAATAAATTATAATTAATTATTAATATTGAATAATTACTAAGTACCAATTACTAATTAATAAATAAAATATAAATGAATAATAAATAAATAAATAAATATATATCATATGGAAATAAACGATAAATTATCAATAGTAAATAACAATAATAAGTCATAAAAAGAAAATAATAAATAGAAAATAGTGAATAATGATTAATAAATAATAAATAATAAATAATAAATAATATATAAGTAACGTATAAATAATAAAATAATTAAAAAATATTTTATTATATGATAAATAAATAATAAATTAAGAAACAAGTGATAATAAATATTAAATAATAAACTATAAACTATGAATAAATAATTAATAAGTATATAATATATAATGAATATATAATAAATAAGTAATTAATAATATGTTAATAATAAATTAATTATACAATAATAAAATATCAAAAAATTAAATATAAATTAATAATTAATATATATAAAATAATGAATAAATAAATAACAAACAAATAAATTAGAAATACATAAGAAAATAAAAATAAAAAATAAATAAATAATAAATAAGAAATTAATGATAAATTAATAATAAAATAATAGTAATTTAATAAAAAAATAATAACAAAATAATAACTAATGTATAAACAATAACTAAAAAAAATAAAAAATAAAAAATAAAAAATAAAAAAATAAAAAATAAAAAAATAAAAAATAAAAAATAGAAAATATATAAATGGATAATAAAGAAATTACTAAAATATAAATAATAAAAAAATACCATAATAAAATAATAAAATAAAGAAATAAAAAAATAAAAATTTAAAATAAAAAATACAAGATAAGTAATAAATAATAAATAATAAACAACAAATAATAAACAATAAATAAGATAATTAGATCAATAAATAAATAATAAATAATAAATAAATATTAAAATAATATATAATAATTGAATAAATAATAAATAATAAATGATAAATAATAAATGATAAATAATAAAATAATAAATAATAAAATAATAAATGGATATAAATATCTCTAAATATATATACATATAAGAGAATTTACATAAATATATATAAAAACACATTTATGTTACATAAATATATATTAAAACACTTAGATATATAATTGTATATATATATATATAGAAACAGAAGTAAATATAAATATCTATATATATATATATTTATTTACACATATATGATATAAAAATATATAAAAATAAATATGTATAAATACGAACAAATATATAGAAATATACACAAATATTCATAAATTCATAAACACACACACACACACACATATAATTGATAATAAATTACTAAAAGAGGAGAAAGAACAATAATTGTAACACCATCAAATCAATAGGAATGTAAATTAGTGGAATAAAATCATAAATGACATAAAAATAAAATGAAGACACTCTTAAATGAAGATGAAATCTCATCGAATTTGTATGATATATATATATATACACTTAAATTTATTTAAATATATTATATATTATTATCTATTTACTTATATTAGAATATAAATATAAATATATATTTGTTTATCAATACACATGCATATGACATTATTTATATATGTGTATATATATATTCATATAGTTTTACTATAAATTAATTTATATACTATATTTAATGATAATGATATACTTATGTAAAAATATATTAATATATTATTTATACACACAAATATTTACATATATATATATATATATATGTTTTTTACATATATTTGTATATAGAAATGAATATAATTTTTTTATTGACACACACATGTTTATATATAAACATTAATTATATAGGTATATATGTAACTACTAATTCCTTTTTATAATGTAAATAAAGTCAAAAATTATTTATTTTAAATGAAATGAATAATAAATATTTATTTCCATATGGTTTATATGTTTTAAAATACATTTCTATGCAAATATGTATTTATAAAATTTATTTATTATAAGTAAATATAAGAAAATATGCATATATTTAATTATAAATAAAACTAAATTGTGAAAAATGATAAAAATTAAAAATCACAACATCAATATTAATGTAATTCCTCAGAATAAATTCAGTCCCCACCGAAGAAAGACAATAATACCCCCTTAAACGAGGCTGAAATTTCATCTAATGATAAAAATTTGGCATACCCCGACTAAAAAAGCAGTTTTGGAGGAATTATAGGCCACTTTTTACCTTAAAAAAATATTTATTGGGGTGTACCTTAATTATAATGGTTTAGTTCTCAAGTTAGGATTTGATTTGATATGTGGTAGAACCCAAATTGACAGCTAAATCAAAAGTTATGGTCGTTTGAAGTTCATATTAAATTTACAAATTTTATTGAAAATATAATCAATTTTATTCTTTTAAATATTAAAAAATTTAAATCTAATTTGGTTTTAGTTCATTTCATAAGCTTCAATTTGACTGGTTTTAGAGCAAATATGGACTCCCGGATCAAAATTTATGGTAATTTGATGCCGATCTCTGATTTTCAACTTATTGAAGATTTATTTTAAGTTGAAAATTATTATTAACTAATAATTATAAATATTTATTTATTAAAAAACTATAAATAATTAATATTATAAATAATAAACTATATATGATAGTAAATAATAAAAAATAAATAAAAAATAAATAGTTTATTTTTTAATTTTTTCTTTTAATCTAGCGGTGGGTTTTTAAAACTGCCGCTAAAAATAAATTTAATTTTTTTATGAAAAAATGAAAAAAAAGTTATAAAATATTTTATAAAAATTTAGATAACATTTAGCTACGGTTTATAAAACCTCCTCTAAATTGGTTTTTTACTATAGTGGAAAAACCCACTTTCTAGTTGTGTCTGCAGTTTAATTTTAAATTATGTTATACCACTTCTGTTAATTGGATTTGGAAAAATAAAATCCATATTTTTAATCATCATAATTTATATTATATAATAAGGACACAATATATTTTGACCAAAATTAATAGTGAAAACTGTAAAAATTAATTATCAAGGTTAAGGTAAAAATGGGTGTAGAAAGGATTAAAATAAAAAGTTAAAGGTTAAAATGGATTATAATCTTGTTTAAAATATATTTTATAGAAATATTTTTACTTTTTTCATGTATTATTCTATATAATTTTCCATTTTCAGACTTTTTCCATGAGAAAAAAGTTGGGTACACCTTTTTCTATTAAAAAAAGTACAAGTGCGCGACTCACATCACTTATAAAAATCCACCTACTCCTCTATTCTTCACACCTTAAAAACCTTTTTGGTTTGGCCAATACCTACCATGATCACACAAAAAATTCCATCATATCATCATTTAATCCTTATTCTGGTCATAATTTCAATCATTGAATGCTTTTTGTGCAAACCTAAGGAGGTTACCCAAGGAAGTGGTTACGTTTTTTTCGAGCATTTTATTTATTTATTTCTCTAAATACTTCAATTATTATTAAAAAATGATGATATAATAATATCAGTACCTTCCATATACTGAAATTTTGTTATTATAAGTGCATGACATACAACCATCTCCACTTAAATCAAATGGGTTATGAAATCATCATTCATGTGTACGATAGACTACCATCTCGCAAACATATGTCATACGTGTTTCCATTACCTCCTATCATGGTTAGATATAATGTTGTATTAAAATAATATATATGATATTTTGGATATTATTATACCTTTTAATTATTATATAACATGTATCTTTTTACTTTCTATTCTTTTGGAATACTATAACGTCATTCATGTGTATGGTAGATTGCCGCCTCGCGAAGTGATTTGATTTATTCACATATTACATGGAAGGTATTAAGAATGGATTTAATGAAAATATG
Organism: Viscum album; assembly: GCA_963277665.1. NCBI lineage: Eukaryota > Viridiplantae > Streptophyta > Magnoliopsida > Santalales > Viscaceae > Viscum > Viscum album. Next base: position 662,199,216 of record OY728150.1, read on the forward strand.
ATATATATATGAAATAAAATTTATAATTTAATGGTAATATATTTTTCACATTTATTTCTTTCAATCCAATAAGAAAATTGAAATAGCATTCATGCGTAAGTACAACCTACCGTCTCCATGAATAATGTATTTCATTTTCTATATTTATATTTTATAGATTACTATAAATACATAAATAATGAATATATATGATATTTATATAATGTTTATCATTATTTATATGATGGAAACATGATCATAGTATGAGGACTAAAAATCAAAAATCAAAACATACATGAAAAAAGTAGTTATTACCTGAAATGTGACTTTAACATGTAATTATTAATAAATGGGTAATAGAAGGTAATAATAAAGTAATATATAGAATTATATATATTATTATGTTTCTATAATAGATTTATGATAAATTAATATTTATTATATAATTTTTTTTAAAGTGTATGGTGGAATTCGAGATTTAAATAAGGTATTTTTGTCTCAATTTTCCTTCTTTGAGAAAAATGTTATACTATACAACTATCTTCCATTATGAGGTGTATATAAATCCCCTTTGACATGTAATATCATTAATTTTTATATAATAATGATATTTCAAGATTAATTTTATGATTTTACTTCAAGGGTATTGTGTTTCAAATTTACCGAAGTGGTAAAGATTTCATGTTACAATCTCATAGTTTATCAGGATTGTTTGTGATTATGTTAAAGATGATAAAATATATTGATACATCTATAAATAATTATCAGGAATTTTATTATTCTCTAGTAATTCATGATATTTAAAATTATTAGTTCCATTTTCAACTTTCAGTACTTAAAATAATATAGAAAATGTTTTTAATAAAAAGTGTATTTATTTTTCAATTCGGTTGAAAATACTTTTTCTTTAAAACAACGTGTTTCTAAAATTGATTTAAAAAATATTTTTAAAAATATTTAAATTATTTAAATTATTTATTAAATTAATTTTTACCTAGGATTTATTGTTTTTTAAATTTTTTGAAAGGAATCTTCATTTCATTTTCCTAAAAATCTGCCTTTGGGTTTTACCAAAAATTTGAAACGATTTTTTGTTTTAACATGTAATTTATGAAAACAACACACCATATTCATGGCCATTATTTTCATTGAATATTCCTCTATATATTTTCAAGTTTATTTTAAAAAAGTATTTTAAAAAATGAATTATCTTTTAAAAGTATCTTTCAAAATAGAAAGGATATTTTCAACATTACATATTTTTAAATGATATTTAAAAGTGTCATTTATAAATTTTTATGTTTATTTTCAAAAAAAAAACATCTCAAAATATTTATATAATTTAAAAAAGGATTTTAAAATAAAATTTATCATCCTCAATAAATGTTCCAAGTGTTATAATTTTCAAAATCATTTTCCATCTAAAATGAAACCATTTAATGTAACTTATGCATTACTAGGGATATGAACCAAGGATAACATTCTTATTCTTTTTCTAAATTATTTATGATGAAAAGATGTTTATGAAACCCCTTTCTCTTCTTATTTTTATACCATGAAAAAATTCTTATAAAACCTGTTTCTTTTTATACATGTTATTCTATGATGAAATGATGAAATTATTATGAAACCTATCTCTTTTCCACATGTTATAATATGATTAAATGTTCACGGGACCCATTTCATTTAATTGGTTATGATATGATGAATGTCTTATGATCTTTTGGTACACATAAATATGGTTTTCATTATGAGATTTGTGGGACCTATGTCTCCCTCCAATTCATTGGAAAATTTTATATCTCATGAGATATATAAGATGTGAATGAGGAGGGAAACCAGTTCAAAAAGGGACATTTTTGGATATGATGGACTTGGGAGTGAACCTTAACTAATTGGGGAGTGAAACCATTCCACTTTGATATCCTTGGAAGTGTTCCTTTAATACTATGGAAATGATTTTATATGCTTATGTGTATACCAAAAATCTACATCTTATGCCAATGTTATGATCTCATGACTCATGTTCTTTGATTATCTTATGATTTATGTCATATTAACTTCCCATATTTATTTAATGACTTAATATTATGATCTTTTTATGTTGGGAATGGTTTTAAAATTTTATTCTCTAGTTCTCATACCCTAATGTACACATTATTCTTGTATATCTCTCTTGTTTAATCTTACTAAGAATCTGAGATCACCCTTTCTTATGTTTCCCTTACACAGGTTATTAAGAATTGTATTACATATGATATGTCTAAGAAGTGTAATAGTTATGAATAACATAGTTTGAGATGATGTAGTTTACATATGAACCAATTATTTTTTCCATATTTTCAACGTCACTATACCATTAAGATCTCAAAACACGTAATTTTTGTAATGTTATAAATGTTTATAAAAAATGATATAATATCTATGTATGTTAAGACTAAGTCTCTATACCATATATCTTTCCACACTATCCTTGGTGTTGGAAAAAATACCCCACAAAACATTTGGGTGTTCGTATATAGTGCTCAATACATGTGGGGTGCATATAGAAATAAAAAATAATATATTATATATTATAGTCACACACACACAAGCCTAACATAATGATTCAATATAATAGCACAGTCACATCTCTCAATGTCACCATAATACTCCAATCCTCTTCCACATTCACTACCACCTCAAAAAAACATAACACCATAGAAGAAATATACAAACTAAAAACCACATTAAATATTATATTTTATAAATTAATCCATTTTCATATTTTCTAATTTCAAAAAATTCATTTATCAAGAGTATTCCTTTCATGTTTAACATTAAGAACATTAACCATAGTTCCAGTTTTGATTCCATATCTTATTATCCATCCCAACCCATTCCATTTATATTTCATGATTAATATTTCATTCCATTTCTAATGGAAAGATAATAGAACACATGAAACTATCCTACTCACCTAAACACGACCCATATCTCAACCACCACATCTTATCACAAAAGTATATTATCATAACCATTTATCATAATAAATTCATGTTAACAAAATAGTTTCCATAAAAAATCACTACACATTATAAAGATGTATCATAAAAACATCAAAACTCATTTCACATATCTTATTTAAGATAAATAAAGTATATTGTATAATTTTTAATTAAATATTCTTAATAGAATTCTCACAAAATTTGGGATTCCATGTGAAACAAATTTATTATCAATATATATATATGTTATTATCCATTTAATTTTTGGTGATTCAAATAAATAAGAACAACAACATTACCAATATTGAAACCCACAACAATAATCCCTCATAGACTAAATCCATTAAGAATACCATGAATGATTTAACATATTTGGAAAAACACAAAAATAAGTAACCCTCATGTGATTTCTTCACCTCACCATCAATTTAAATTAAAAATATTTTTAATCTTCATTGAGTTGATGAATAACATCTCCTAAAGGAAATAAAAATCATGATCCCCCACATGTAAAATAAAAAGAAGGATGAAGAATATTCCACTACCTCGATTGAAACATTATACAAAATAAACAAAACCAATTATCAGCCACTACCATTATCAAGGCGATTGCACCATTTTCCTAAGAATAAAAAAAAATCCATTAAAAAATACCCAAAATAGAGGAGAAAACCACTATATAACACTCCCTAGTAAAAATTAAACACATGAATCCAAAAGAAACAAAACTGAATGATCCAAACCAACAAAGTAGTTTAAAACTTTAAGAGAGGAGACTAGGGAAGGGAAAAATGATCATGGGTCAGACAATACTAGATGGATTTTTTGGAATAAAAAAAGGGGTAAACAACTTTACATTTATAATCTAATCCCACTAAAGTGACCTATGGCATATAGAATAGATAAAATACCCACAGTTGGTCTAATCAGTGTGATATATCAATCCTCTACGTGAGATCCGATTTTCCACTCATTTTAAAAATGAAATTTAACAACCAAAATGGTATTGAACATGTAATGGTTCAAAATATAGTGATTATCTATCTTCTTCCATGGTCATAAAACATTCCCTATCACAAAAAACTTTTTCGCTTTACCCTCACCATTCCTATCACTACTGCATAGTGATCTACTTATGATCAGTTTGGAAATGAGCTCTACTAGATATCCATTCCTAGAATCATGTTCTCTTCTAGGCATTTAAAATTTCTCATGATTTATAGGTAGATCACTAGGTAAACACGTCTAATAACATCCCCTTCCCAGGGTGGATTCTAACAAAATTTTTCACATAGGGATGTATCCAATCCAAAACACCGTTCACCACATCATCCCAAGCCATCTTTCTAGCCTTTATATCCATTAAAATTCCAAAACACCACCTCAAGACTGTATATCCCTAAGAAAATCCACCAACCCATATCTAAACCTTAGGAAAATGTAAATTAAGGGTTAGTAAGGTTCCTACCATTATATCATATACCTCTTAAATAATTTTTATCCTTAAGAATCAAAACAAAACCCTGAACACAAAAAAGAAGGTACGAATCTGAATAACTATCCCGTGAGATACCGATCAGAGATCTAAATACAACTGAAACACTAACACCATCTCACACCAACATCAATCCACCCTTCCATACAACCATAATAAAAAAATTTCAAACCTCCACATGGCCCAAGCCAATTATTATTGCATACTTCACATAAAACTTCCCCAATAACACAAATCAATGAATACATCCCTTTATATCATGATATTGTCTGATTTAGGAGGCATTAACCTTCCTCCATTATTTTAGAATGGTTCATAATATAAAACATTTTTATTATAAAGGAGTTTCCACTTCTTATGTTTTAAGCTTTAACACACATCACATCACTAAGTAAAAAATCACCTTTTTTAGATCAAATAGATTCATGCATTATATCATTAATGAAAAAAATGAAAATCACAAAAAAATGTTGGGTATTGAGAATGAATCTATATATGATTATCTTAATTACTCTTTTCTAAGACACCATTCATCCACAACACATGATCCAAATGAATGGTTCATCCATGCAACAAATTCTCTTTATAATCCTAGATCTACACTGGTTACTTGGAGAACGTCATTTCATCCTCAATATCTAGCTTTCCCCAGTCAATGGCATGAGTATACTCATGAATATACTGACAGAGAAGAGACACATAGAATATTTCATGGATTTTATCCATATGGGGAAGCATGAATAATAGATACACCACCTTACTAACACACACTATTACATGGAAGGTCTAAACGAATTAGGAAGAAAACTTTCCCCCATGTCAATCATCTGAAACCAATGATGACAAGAAAAATTTAGGATCATGTGGTCCTAGACCTCTAAATCCAAGGGAATCCTCCTATAATTTTTCATAATAATTCCATCGGCCCCGCCCCACCTCAATCCTCACATGAAATTCCTAAACCTTCTATATATTTCTCTACACCACATTGAGACCAAGAACTAAAGACAATACTATATCAACTTAGCACAATGAAGAATTTAATATCCAAAAATACAAATATTTAAATGGATCCATCCAAATGGATACATGGTAGATGTTGTTATCAGAGAATTTAGATAAATTTATATTCTTTTCCAAAGATCTACTGAAGTACAAGATACATGACCATAATATATCCTCTAGAATTTGGATGGTTTGATCTTTCCATACATACATATGATGGGGTAAAGTGGTTTTAATGAATTAGTTAGCCCAAAAAATGTGTTACAATCCTATCTAGAATCAAAAGGGAATAATAATATCATGATCTCAGAAAATTGACCTTTGAAATCCATGTATCCACACAACCTCATCCACATACCTCCTTTCAAAAACATGTTCAATGCTTGAATCCATTTTTGGTAAAAAGTGATCTTGAATTTTCAATTTCTCTATGATTACCCAAATGGAATCAAACCCTCCCTAATACCATAAAATACTTTTGATGGTTCCCATATATATTTAAACCCACTTCCATTCAAGGAAATCCAAGGGTTGTAACAAACCATCAATAACATGATGTTTGGATTCGCCTATTGGAAGACCAGACATTAAGAAATAAAGTATGATTTTTTTTTTCATTTCAAGCCACCAAAACAACATAATTAGACCACAGTACATCTTATAAAATACTTGGTGTATAGAAAAATGTAATCTATAAAACTCATTAAGTAGTCCATCATGAATCTCCACTAGAATGAAAAACCTCCCAATGAATAGCATTTGGTCATATCCATCCTCCGACCATATATTCATATCATTTACACGGACAACACAATCACACACAACCTATCCCTATAATACTTCCCACTGAGTCTCTTCCACCAGATACATCATAAAAGACTTTATTTTAATCTAAAATGATTAACCTCTAATATAGACCATCTCTACAGCAAGATTCATGGCCACCAACTCCTTCATCACCCACTAGGAATCCTCAAACTCTCAAATTATATCCATTCACAATATCTTCATCTGTATTTTAGCCATAAGATTCCCTTTTATTAAGGTTTATATTACCTCAAAGTCATTTTCTTGATAAAACTCCATTGACCTCTATTCTAGCATATTCATGTTAAGTTGATAGAAGATATACCTCAATATCTTGTGATCAGTAAATACCAAAAACATTCTATAATTATGTAATGTCCTTATATATTCTTTGAAAACAAAACTAATTCCATCTATAGATCACAGGTGGCATATTTTTTCTTAAGGATACATACTACCAAGTCCCACAAGAGATTATTTAATTTTTCTACATTAATATGCATACCATGACCTATTTTGAAGTATCATAAAAGTACTCAAACATTATACCATATTATATAAACTGCATAACCAAATCACTGGTCAACCTCCACTTTATATATTTGAATTATTTCTAACACTGATTAGTTAATTTAGGAACCAATAATTTTTAGTTATAACACTCAATAGGGAATAAATCCTTGAGAAATCAGACATGTACCTCAAGTAATGACTCGCATGACCATGGGAATTTTAATCCTTTCTATTTTATTGGGGGATTCAAAAGAATAAAATTCCTCAATCATTGATTTTCCCATGGAAACACCATGTTGAGACACCACATGACTGAGGAAATTAAACTATAGAGTCTAAAAAATATACTTGGAAACATTCCATAGAGATAATAGAATCAAACGACCTACATGAGTGCTCTAAGATGATTAGAATACTGATCATATGAAATTGAGTGGATCAATATATCATATAAGTAAATGAATACAAAATGGTCGTGGAATTATAATTACATGTATTTCATGAGTCACATGAACATAGATGGAATGTTCATAACATTAAATGACATGACCATGAACACAATGTTCCCATACTTACACTATAAGGATATCTTTGTGAAATATTCCTCTTTTTCCCTCATATTGTGATATCTATACCATGGAAAAATCTTAGTGAACTAACAAGATACTATTAACCAGTTAAAATAGAAAAAAATATTTGAAAGAGTGTAATGATTCTTGATCATCTCCTAATTTGACCTTGGGTATTCTATAAATAGCCTCTGACTCCACTCTCCTTCATGGAGAATAACACAATAGTTCCACACTGCCACAAAATTGACCAGATAAGACCTTTATACATTTGGTTGTATATATAAATCCTCAACTCCCACAACTCATAGGGTGTCATCTAATAATGATATATTGAAATCATAGAATAAACTTGTTGAAAATCAATCCCAATCCTGATTTCAAGTCAAAGGGGTTAATGTTAAAACCACCTAGGGAAAAAAATACAAAAATTCCTTGATTACTATGGGGTCTTCCATCATCATAATGCATATAGATTTCATGAACATATTTTCCATTAATTAATAACGTGTCTTCACATGTCTACTACCTAATTTAAAACCATTGAAACCAATGAAAAATATCATGTTGACCATATGCATCTAAGAACATAACCTTCCTTTTGGATGTATTTGATAACCGCATACATAAAACACAACTAATAAATTCTAATAATGAAATTATAAAAATACATATAGATAAATAAGAGATACCTAAATGACTAATTATTCCCTATCATAATTCTATACCACCATCACACAATATATGACATAGTTCCCCCCCCCCCCCCCGAGTTTTATAGTCAACACAATGGGAATGGGAAACCACTCCATGTATAGTTCAAAACATGGAAAAAATGAGGGTATAAAATGAAATGTGAGGATCCTAAATCATACAAGTAATAAAAAATTGTATATGTTAAGATGATCATACCTTTAATGATCTCTAGACCCTCAGGCATTCGAAACCTACACAACATGAAACATTCTACGCCTGACTCCCCTCCCTTTTTGATGATGGTCACATCCATTTACATACTCATAGAATGATCCTTGATGATGAGGAACATCCTAAGGTTTCACCATGCCTTCCCCATCTCCTCTATATAGGGTATAAGCCTGTTATCTTTGCTAATGAGATGACATCACTGGAAACTTCTACTAAGGATGACACTGATCTTGACCACTACCACTCTATATAGCTCTAAGAACCACAGGGTACTGATGTAGAAAATGAACATGTCCCCCACAAATGAAGAAAAATTGACCAAATCCCCTAGTAATTGAATGAAAACTATTAAACCCATATTCAAAAAATAAAGTTTCTAGGGTTAAATCTTTTCTGAACAGAACCTAAAAGGCCATAGTGCATGAGATCCTCCAAAAACAACTCTTCTATTTATTGAACCCCAATATTTCCCATCTCTTAGTAGCTTCCCTCACAAGTGTATACTCTCTTTCACCTATTACTTATTTTTAACATCTATGTATGCATAAATTCTAAAAGGAGTAATAATGTTGTTGAAGGAGGGTTACATTTTACCTTATGGTGCCATGCATGAGACAACTCGTCAGGAAAAAGGTAGAGGTGAAATATAAACGATCCTTAATGTTGATCTCAAGCTCTTTTACTATCATGAAACCTTACTAAATAAAAATAAGATACCCATTATTCCTTCAAATATGATGATTGGTTACCTACTTGTAACTCCTTCTGGAAGTATTCTCATGAAAATAAGACTCCTTCCACTCCTCAAGATACAACACCCACCATTGATGTACTTTACACCTCATATGACTAATTACTAATGAGTATCATTACACTACTCATGCCTGAATTATACTGAAGGAGATCTCAATATCCTATGATTGGTTCTCTATGTACATGTTAGAGATTTTTCCCTCACACTTTTCTAATTATTTCCACTGAAGGACACATAAGGTCCTCTATCCTTGATTATATTCCTCAAACAAATTAACCCTTTAATGCTCAGCCAGGTCATCCTGTTGATCCACAGCTACAAGAAAATCACAGGAATGATGTCCAAGATCTCAAACAAAAAATATTTTTTTACAGATCTTAAAAGTATGAAATTTTATAAAGTTTAATTTAATTAATTTTTAATTAAAAATGAACACCAAATTAAAACAAGAACACAATCAATCATGATGCATGAAAGTATCCTATTTATTTACCTGGAATGTGTAGACACCACATTTTTTCATTCAAAAGGCTCAAATTCCATGCATTGGATCATGGGGCTATAAAACCCCATATACTTGTTTTTCTTCCCTAGCCTATGTAATATACCATGATCAACTAACATTTTCTCCCTACCAAAACATGAAATACAAATATTCACTAACTCCAAAATAAATAGTAATATCAACCTAACCATATGATATATCTCTTTATTGTCCACCTCCCTCCAATAGTACTCCTTCTCAGATGGTAATGAAGGTAGAGAGATAATGACCCCCCCGAGTCTAACCTTTAGTAGTCCCTGGGTTGGATACTATCATTGAGGGTATAAAAATATCACATATTAAATTTTTTCCTTAAAGATATGATATATAACTAGGAGACATGATGCCAATCATCAACAAAATCCATGAGATAAATAAGATAGGAAACAAAAAAATATCCAATAATGCATGTATAAAGTAATCAAATACAATGAATCTTCAAAAAAACACTAAAAATAAGTTCCAAAGGTAGTGACTTAGAAAAAATATAATGTTTAGGATATTATTATCTAGCTCGGTCCTTGATGTCCTATTGGAATCATAAAAAATATTTTTTAAATGTATGGGGTGATAATAATATGTATACTCATTAGGATCATAACTAAAGTCTCTTTTGCAGATGCGAATGAAGTGTACTAAGGCACAAGTGATCAAATAGTAGAACCATCAACACCCAAGCAGGTCAACTAACAAATATCATCCTCATTATGACACACTCACTAAATAACACATTCAATTATAGTGATATAATAATAATTATATTGATATAAGTGTACCCCACACAACTTTCCCACTGATTTTTCAATATCACACCTCAATAAAGCATGTAATGGTTCTCACATCCCTTTTAAAGAATCATTCTTGATGAAACCAAGGAAAGCACATCTTTCCAAGCACTCAATATGAAATTGGCCATCACATTCTGCCTGAAGACCCCTGTGAAACCTATGTATATCGAGCACCTCATGTGTAAATTATCATTACATCCACATCCTCACATTACCACTTCCATAACCAAGTTATTATGGTATAGTGATTATAATGAACATCAACCTCATGCCATCCTCTGACCATTCATGACCCCTACTACAAATCACATCATCAATCTCATCAATACCCACCTCTAGTAAACTTTTTACTTTTACCATCACAAACTGTGCATAATAAACTCTCTTAGAAGAAAGAGTGGGGAAGAGGGTGTACCATCTATCTATCTTCACCATCATGGATATTAGGAAAAGCACACTGAAAAAAATTTGGTTATTAGAAAATAGTGATCCACATGGGTGGGTTTGATATAGAAATCACAAATCAAATAGCCCAACCTAATGGTTCAAAATAAAATTACTATTGTAACTCTAACATCACCACAAATATCACAAACTCCTCCAATTTTTCTACCACATCATAATTAATAACAAAAACAAAATGAAGACACAAATTAAAAAAAACATCCCATATTTTCTTTTTCAATTAAACCATTTCCATATTTTCCAGTTTCCAACAATCTTCATTTATCAAGCCCATTCATCACAAGTTTAACATTTACCACTTCAACCGCACATAACATTTTAATTAAAGGTAACATTAACCATTACAATACAATTCATTTAAATTTTATCAATATCATTTCATTACAATACTATTGGAAAACAAATACTACACAACACAATATATGAATCCATCCTCCTCATATCAACATGCCCCATGATTCAACCACTACATCTTATCACAACTGCATATCATCCCAACCATGTATAAACACAACTACCACCTAAAAAAACAACTGCACAATAAAACCAATTTACATATCAACCACATTTCATCACAACCACACAAAAATTTCACATATTTATTTTTTGATAAATCTATGGGAATCATCATATTAATATTGATATTCTTAGGATAATTATCCTACTAGTATAGATTCTATGTAAAAACAATTTATCTTTTAGATATATATTCATATAAATCTCCATGTGTGGTATGTTAAATCAACATGCACAATCAGTTTTACCAATCTCAAAATACAAAACAACAATAAAATATGAACTAGATCTAGTAAGATTAGAAATAATGATAAAAATACTATAAAAAATGAAAAAAAGTAACCCTCGTATGATTTCATCCATTCTTATTCAATTTTAATTAAATCGATTCATTATCTTTATTATATCCTTGTATAAATTCTACCAAAGAAATGAAAAATCATAATAACCACAAATGTAAAACTATTAGAGGAAATAGGAATGATCCCATAACTCAATTATAACTTTAGGAGAAACAAACAAAACCAAGGATCAACCAACACCATTTTTATGGGAATCATCATTATATTCTCATGCATAGAAATGATTTATAAAAACACAAAAAATAGAGGAGAAAAACACCATATAAAAATCCCTAGATTAAAGGAAAAAAGAATACACAATAATGATGAGTGGGATAATTAACTTAATCCAAAATAAACTAGTATTAACGATCCAAATGAACTAAGGGGTAAAAAACACCATGAGAGGTGATTATGGAATGAAAAAATGACCATAATTACTCCATATATGAGGGGTGGTTTTGAAATTGAAATGAGGGTATAGTCAACCTCCCATTTATAATCCAATTCCACTAGAATCAATTATAACATTGGGTACAACCAAAATTCCCATGGTGGGTCCAATCAACTAGAGATATGAAGTCACCTTGAAAGATCCTATTTTACCTATCAATTTAAAAACAACATTTTAAAGCCATTATAGTCTTAAACAAGGTGTGTTATAATATGTTTTGGTTCCTATATCATCTTCCATGGCAACATTCCATGCCCTATAATTTAATAGTTTTCCATTTTACCCTCACCACACCCAAGAAAACAATATGGTGAGCCTCTTCTTTTTATTTGAGAAATGTGATAAACTCAAGCACCACATATGGAATTGAAACCTCCACTATATTCTTCAATATGAATTTGGTGCATATGAAGACCACTAGGCCAACACAAAAAAAACAAACCCTACCTAAGGCATAATATCCTATCCTATTTCACACAACAGTATAGCCTATGAAAAAATCCCATTAAAATGGAATCCCAAGACGTTTTAGAAATCATGGTGTCCCTTAAATGGTTGAAACACTAACTAAATCATCCAAATCAGTACCAAAATCCCCCTGGACATCTCCAATCCTTGGTAAAATGAAAAGTATGAGTCGGTAAGGTCCATACCATTAGATTTTTTCTATATGAAGTCCATCATTTATCATACAATATAAATCCCATGTAATTAAAATAAATTTAAGAACATATCAGAATGATATCAAAAAAATAAATTAATAATTTCATAGGTTTATACGTAAATTTGAATAACCCAAAAGAAATAATTCATAAATTAGCTTTGATGGAGATTCTTAAAATGTAACTCTATAAGAGTGAGAATTTTAATGGTGTAAAATTGAAATGGATCCTTGAAAACATATTTTGTAAAAAAATTATTAACTTTTTAATAAAAATATAAAATTAATAATTACATTAAAATTTCATTTCCAAGAATGTAACATGAAATACTTTTTAAAAAACCACTTTAATTGGAATAAAAAAATAGAGCCTTGAAAATGATTGTTTTCTCATAGAAAATGTGTAGCGGATGAAAAGAATATAAACTTTAAGTGGAAATAATATTAAATATTTTGAAAATAAATTTATTGAAGCCACATAATTAATAGAATTATCAATATTTCATTTTAAAATAGTTGAATTGTAATTTTATGATTACCCAAAATAAAATAGATATAGATATCCTGATATGAAATGAGAATATTAAAGACATGGGTGAATATAGGTGTAGAAGAGAGAGAGATAATTTGGATGGAATGAGAATTATTCTTAACATTAGAAAATCATATGAAGAATTAGGTACATAAATTTAATTCCCTATAAAATGAGTATGAGATTCAATATAATGTCATTATAGAATAGAAGAAACCTCTATTAGAAAATCTTAGTTATAGATTAATCATCACGACTCAATAAAATATGTTTGAGTAAAAAAACCCCTTAAATTAATTTTTGATTAGTTTAACATTATATACTATATTTTTTTACAATAATAAATTTATTACTCAACTATTTAAGAACTATGTTCATACCTATAACCTTTTATAAACTTCATTGTGAATCATTTACTACAAATATAATGGGTAGTTTTATATCATTTGCATCATATTATGTTATTATCTTAGAATATTTGTTTAGTATGAGTTCTATAATGGAAGTGTCAATTATTTTTTATAGATTACAATTAAATAATTTTGATATCATTATAGGTACTATATTACATATTTTATAATTATTTATGGTGTTAAAATTTCATTAAATAAGTATTTTAGTTTTGATTCATAATGATGAAGTCAGTGATAAGATTATTTAAATAATTTTATTGAATGAGTGATGGTATCATAATAATGAATTAAACATTAACAGTACCATTCCATAAAAAAAATCTTTTTCTTCTTATTATAATCATCAAATATCACCAGTATTTATGTTTCCTTAGTTTCCCATGACATAAATTTAATACATTGTTCTTGTAGGTGGTTAGACCCTTATAAACATGATAAAACTATAAAGTAATGTTATTTATGATTAGGAAAGTTATTTTTTAGAATAGTTTCATTTTTAAAAAATAATAATGATATTATTTAGGTATTATTGACGTTTTAAACCATTTTTATGTGATTTGGATACATAATAAAAGTTTAGAGTGATAAAAAATACGTCCCTTTTAGGGAGGTGATAGCCCACACGTACCCATGAGAGACATGTTCAATATAAATATATCTTGATGAAGATAGAAAATTAATTATAATTTCCTAATACTAATAATTTATAAATAACTTATAAATAATTTAAATTGAATTTTAGAACTACTCATGTATGATGTTGATGAAAAATAAATCACGTCCTTCATGAAGGTGGTAGTCTTTATATATGCATAATGACGTCTTCATTTTTAAAATGGTTTTTGGAGGAAGACAAAAAATTTATTTTACATTATATTAGTAAAATTTCAGAATATTAGTATTACTTATTTCATCATACATTCATGTATAGAATAGGTTTTAGAGGGTTGAAGAAGAATTAAATTAAAAGAGCTCAAATGATAGAATTACCTCTCCCTTTGGATGTTGTCCCTTGGATAACACTATAAGGATCCATATTCTAGTATTATGGAAAGATAAAATATTCTCTGACATGAGTAGACTATTTAAGGGATAATATGGTAGAGTTTTGGTCGAAATATGGTTTTTTAATTTGTGTCAACATGGGATGGTGGTGAGATCATTTTATAGGATAGGGAAATAGAATTTTCATAAATAATATAAATGGAATATCAATATTAAAGGGTCAAATAGATAAAATAATAGACAATAATGGAGTGGGAGAGTGGGTATAACATATAATACCCTAAAAACAAATTTTCACACATGTTTTATATATGTTTTTAATTAAATTACTCTTATATTTTTCCTTTTAATCCCATTTTTTCTGTTGGTAATGAATTTTTAACTAATGTAATTTAATTTTAATGTCTAAAAATAAAATGAGCCTTATTTAATATTATATAAATGATGAATCCAAATTATAAATTTATTTCTTCAAATAATATTGTTATTCCTAAGGAAAATTAATTTTAACATTATCACATGTAACATGTAAAATTCTATTTTAAAAAAAAAGTGTATTTTAAAGTATACATATTATGTTTAGGAAACATGTATTTGTGATGGTGATATTAATGAAAATAATGGGTTTATTATTGATAAAAGGAGATTAATGTGACTTTAAAAGTAATCCAAAATAGAATTCCTCTATGTTAAAACATAATTAAATGAATAATATGGAAACAATTTTTATAAGAATAATAAATTACTCTTGTTTCATAATGTTAATCATGGGTTTTATAAATTAAAAAGTATTTCTAAAAAATATTTATTATACTAATTAAATCATTAATGTTAATAGAATTTTTTTTATAATTTTTTTAAGTCAATCATAGATCACAAGGAAACCAAAAATTCTACAGAATTAATAAAAATGTATATTTAAATATTCACCTAAAAATCAAATATGTCTAAAAAACTCAAATAACAATCCTTAGATAATTTTTTCTTTATAAATTTTATAATTATATTCATCTCAACAACTTAAAATTCTAAAATTTATAAATTTATATTTTAAATTAATTTAAAAAATATAAAGAAAAATTGTTTCTATTGATAAATGATAATTTTAAACACTGAGTGTTCTTATTGTTATCTAATATAAATTTCTAATTAAAATATTTTTAATAGATTATATAATATATAATAATATTTTATAAGTGGTTAATTTAATTTACTATGTTAAATCATATAACAGTTTTATAAAAAGTAATTTGAGAATGATGAATCCCCATTGATATTAAATCATTTTAATTATTTATCCTCTAAATGTAAATAATTTTAGTTGAGTAATATATTTTTAAATACTATAGGTTTTTTTTATTATAATTTTCTTAATAATATTAATCTCATATATAATGATTCTTTTACTTAAAATTCTTCTTGTGGAGTAATATATCAAAAAAATTAGATTCATTTAAATGAAAGATATATAGTAAAATCCTTGGGTATTACAAGAAATGAATTCATAATCTATTTTTATTTATGTCACATATTTTATCGAGTCATGTCCTACTGTAGATAAATAATATAATGAAAAAGTTTCCATCAAAAAAGAAATTTTTGAGATACACATTAAAAACCTGAGACCCGTGTTGATGGAAATAATACCTCAGTAAAAAATTCAGATTCTAAATAGAAAAAATATAATATTTTATAGAGAGATACACTTTAAATTTTCCCTGATAGATATTACATCCCTCTATTTATTCAATTGGGGTATAGGTGACTATTATTTTTTCAGTTTATTACTCCAGATGTATACTATTGAATCATTAAAGAAATAACATGTGGTAGTTCCTATTAATAGAACCTCACCACCATTCTTATTAGGGTTAATACTATAGTATTTCCTAGTTCGAGTAAGTCAAAACACAACCCACTTGGGAGATAAACCAAGATATATGTTCGATAACCTCATTCATTTTCATTTTTATTTAATTTAACAAAATTTTCAAGTTGTTTTGATTTTCTATATATGTCATTTTATAACTAGTGGGTAAGGGGTTTATTCAAACTATACTATAAGAATAAACACCAAGTTATTCAGTTTTTTAAACATTTTTTGATATCTACCTTAATATTTTATGAATCATGAATATATATAAATAATGAATTATTAGGTTTGTGTAGGTAGATATCAATTTTTATAGGACTTCAATGAATTATTTTTTTTAAAATATTTGTGTGTTTTAAAAGCCCAAAATATTAGATCTTATAATACATAATTTATTATGAATATTTACTTATTTTTTGGGGATCTCACTAGTTTTGAAATAATGATTTTAAATTATTATTTATGTGAGTTTAAAAATTTTTTTATGAATTTTAAAATGTGTGAGTAAACTACATATGAATTTGTATTTCATGGATTAAATATGCAATAATTTTATCCCCTACTTGAGTGGAATTTTGGAATTTTGTTTTTATTTAAATTCTTGTAACATTTTTTCTTGATATTTATTAGTCATATATGAAACTTTAGGAATCCTATTTTTTAATGATGTATAATTCAAGTGTTCTATGGAGTATTGATTCCACTAATCATTAGAAAGCCCCTATAAATCAATTGTTTAGGACTATAATTAAATATGACTCCATTTAAGCCTTAAAAATATTGATTTTCTATTACATAAGCCACATTATAGACAAATTAATCCCAACTAACCCATCTCTTATATAATTTCATTATATATTATTAGTTAAGTGTAGGGGAGAAGGTTTGATCAAGGTAATTATTTAGGGAAAGTTCACTATATGAATATAATTTAAGAATACTTTACATTTGGTTGTGCTCTATATGGTCAGAAAAAAATTATTAGAAAGTATATTTTATTTCCAAAATTATATCCAAGAAAAAAATACATATTTGAAAAAGGTATGCATATGAAATAGAAATATAATAAATGATAAATATTCATAAAATGGGTGATAAGAGTATATTTCTCAAATTTTTTCATAGTATAATATATAACTCAATAGTGAAAATATGATATTGAATTTATGGTATTATGCCTTTTTAAGGATGAGTACGATACTTTAATTTTAATTTTCATCTTGAAATTATATCATATGATGATATTTAGGGATTAAAACTATTCATTTTACAACATATATTTATCCTATTTAAAATATTCCAACTGTTTAACATTAGAATGACTAGTATGATGTTATCATGAGTAGTACAATTGATTTTAGTAGGGGTAACCTAGAAGATTGGATAACTATAGTGAAATACATGCACTCTAGGAATGAGAATAAATCTATTTCAATTAATCATTATGTGATATACAAAATTTTAATTATAATTAGGTATCTACTAGAATGGGAAGGAGTAAAGGGACAAAATAATAAGGTTAATGAGTGAGACTAACGTATAGTGGAGGAATGGTAATTATTCATAATGGAAGGATCTTTTGGATTATTGTCAATTGGTGATTTTTATAACATGGTAGGATGATCTTTTTTTCTTGAATTATTTTATATTTCCTAAGAGTTTAAGTAAATGAGTGTGAAAGAGTTATAAAATGAAAAAAATGTTATTTTTTATTTCATTATGGGTTATAATATTTCATTATGTTCATAATTTTTAAGAGGAGATACATTTTTATGTTATTTTTTTCATGTTATGATTTAAATGGATTTATTAATTTTGATAATATTTTAGAACAATACATACATTTATCCTTGTGATTTTTATTATATTTATAGTGAATAAAGACTATTTAGTACATGAATAAAAAAAACTATCTTTCTATATTTCATGTAAAAGGTAACTTAGAAAATATACTTGATATGTATGATATTTTTTCTTGCTATATTAGTGATGTAGAAACAGACCATGTATGATTTAAAAAATATTTAAATGGGTTTTTATTTTTTTGATACTTCCACATGGGTATGAATTCACACAGGATTTATTCATTCTTGAACTGGTTAAGATTCCTTATGGACCCACATTCCCACTTTCCAAAGGTAGGTTCACTTCTTCATCATGGATCATGATGTCAAATTATTGATTTGAAAAGGATGATGGGATATTGGATTCTCCATAAATTGGTCCCTATTTGTAGTTTATCTCCTACTCAAAGTATACCTTATATATCTAAGAAATGTTCATGAATCTTATTATCTACACCATAATATATAGAAGATCAATTAATTATATCATTTTGTACCATAACTGGGTGGATACCTATGGTTGGAGTTAATGATGATGTTTGGATTATTGGGAATTATTAAATTTCTTCATAATTTTATGTGTTAAGGGAATATTATGCTGATTACATAAGGTTTCTCAAGTAAAAAACATGATGCATCCTATGATAACCATGAAAAAACTTTTCTATACTATGTAAGACATCCATTACTCATTGTCTCAAGAAACCCTCATCAGAAAATTTAAGACACATTTTTTATTAATGTCATCCAATTTTATTCATGTTAGGAAACTTATAGTCTTCACATAAGGGTTTCTAGACTTTCCACAGAGGGTATCTAGTACTCATCACACTTTAAAATAATATAGGATCATCGCCTAAAGAAATGGTAGGCACATCCTATGATCTTCACATAGGCTTTTTATGCTCATCACATAACCCATCTCATGCTCATCACATAAAGTAAAAAACATCACTTCATCACTTATATAGAGGCTGAATAGATCATATTCTCACAATATATGATTCCTTAGATCATCACCTAAGGCACAAAGGATCATTAGAATGGTCTTGAATTCTGATGCATCACGTTGATTCATAGGTATAAAGTTGAGTGAGGGAATTTCACATATTTAAATTCCCATTTGTACGATCCTACATACTCTCATTTACATCTCAATTCACAGATTTTAACCCATGTGAGTTCATTTCAAATATTTAAAGTCCAACACAAACCTTCCCACATATAATCCTTAAATATGGGTTGATTTATAGGTTTAAAGATGATTGAGGAAACTCATAGACATAATTTCTAGTAAGTTTAGGCTTCCAAAATATTCTTATCATGTATTAATATGGAAATTGGTTCTCATCCAGTGATGAATACATAGAACCATAGGGAATTAGATTTTTTTATGATAGGTTTGGCATACTTTTGGAAGTTGATGCATCTTCAGAGTTACCATAATTCTAGAGGATAGTGAGATAGAATGAGGATTGTTATTTTGGAGATGTTAAAGTCACCTCCGACTAACCACCCATTAATGGGATACATATTCATTGGGATATCACGATTCATCCTCAGAGATGCATACTATATATCATCCTGGGAGGTTGGGATCAGTACCCTCATAGTTAGACTACATAGTATTATGTGATATTATAGGAAAAAAACTATTCAATTTAATGTAATACAATAAGTACAATTTCATTGTGAAAGAAGAAAACAAAATGAGATGTTGTGGGTATTACAATTTGGATAACCTAGATGCTACAAATGAGTATTAAAGTATATCTAGGGGACTTATGCATGTGTGCTACCCAGTATGGTGTATATAATCTTGTACTCATCACATAAGGAAACAACTACTCATTCAACATGGAATCCTTAGTTTTGTACTCAGGGAATCCTATGTTTGTCACATAGGATAAGGTTACAGCTTAAATTCCTATATTGATAATGTTATTAGAAATATTTACATCAAGGGACTAGGATGTTTTCCATTCCTTTAATGTTATACAA
The DNA here is from genome assembly GCA_963277665.1 of Viscum album. NCBI lineage: Eukaryota > Viridiplantae > Streptophyta > Magnoliopsida > Santalales > Viscaceae > Viscum > Viscum album. Next base: position 662,219,689 of record OY728150.1, read on the forward strand.
CTTTGAAATTTCACTATAAATATTAATGTATCGTATCTAAGACATTATAGGAGACTATAGTTTATACTTCCCATTTGTTTTAGGTAGGAAATAGGGATGGATATAGGGGACCCCCATGCATTCTATGATGTAAATAATGGAAATTTCCCAATAATTATGACATATTAAGGGCTCACAAATCCACTAAATTGATGATTTTATGGGAAAAAGTTCTGGACACATATGGTTTCAAGAATCAAATAGGGGACTTGAGATGAGGATAAATATTCTTAGGATTAGAAGTTAAGGAGTTAACCAAACCATTGCATTATTCAAAGGTATTAAGTATAAGAGTCTATGATATCAGTCTTGTGAATTGTGTTTCCATGAATACGCTCAGTTCAAATGGGTGAGTGGACCATAAGTGATCAACTATCATAAAACATTGAATTTTTGTGAAATTATAATGTTTTATGAAGCATAAGATCTAAAAAAGTGATAGTTTATGGATTATGAATGGAATGTTTCTCACAATAATTATTGTTATGTGAGAAATATTGTTATGTGAATGACTAACAACATGTGAAAACTCATGTTTTCATCGATGAAATTTGGGTGATTGATCTATAACATAATTTAAGTTTATTTATGAAATATTTTAGGCGTTTCACAAAATTTTTTCACCACTAGGAATCCATGGTAGTCGTCAGTTTCATGAGTTCATAAAATAAAGAGTTCTGTGAGATGAGAGAGTAGATATTCAACACATATAGGGTTTATTGAGATTTTTAATACTATATTATATACATTTTGTCTCATTCAAGTAACTGGATCAAAAAGGTATGGGTATCGGTTATATAGTTAGATTCTATATCATGCAACTATAGTTTAGAAATATTCATAACATTATATTTGAAGTCCATCATGGATGTCTATTGATATTTTGGATTAACATATCCTTTATCACACAATTATTTACATAAAAATTAATTTTTTTTACCAACAACTCCTTGGCTCAAAAATAGTCCCAATGGATGTGTTTCCCCATAGGGGTACTGCAATAATTATTCTTTATGTCCAAGATTCAATTTTCAATTTCATAAAATTACCCCAAGAAATTCGATCTAATTTGGTTTTTGGGGGTGGAATTATACAAAAAATAATGAGTAAACTTAAATTTTATATCCTCTTATCATATTTATCCATATTATAGATTTTTTTTGTTTATATTATGAAACATGAGTGGTCCCTATCATAAAATTAGGGTGAGGGGACTATTATAGATCATATATAGTTTTTTCTCGATAGAAGACCTCTCATGTCACAAAATAATATCATTTTCATGAACCTATCAAGAATCTAATCTTGGTTTGTTCATAAAACTCTTCTATTATCTGATACATGTCTAGATATAATACACACATGAGAAATAAATTATCATTTAAAAAAAATACATGCATGAAGTAGGTGGTAGTTTCATGATATAGATAGAGTTATATGAGACATTCCCAAGTTGTGAAACCTAGCCCTATAAATACTCCAAAAGATGTCATTAATGGCAAAAAAGTCCACTAAAGCATATACTAATACATCTAAGAGGATAAAAATGGTAGAAAAACCTGAGATTCCCCAAACTAAGATGGTCATATTAGAGAAAAATGCATTTTTGACCCTATAGATAGAGGTAAAATGAGAATATATACTTAGTAACCGATTACTACTCAACCACTTCGACCTCCTTGATGATGTTGTTCTCCCTAGTATAGATGTCCATACTCCAAGAAAATGTTTTCTATGTTGTGACATTCTAAAATGATAGAATGTGCTTCCCACTACCAATGTATTGATATATCACAACATCTAAAATGTTTATACCCTTAGAACCCACAAGAACTATCACTGGTGAATTCCCAGGTGATGAGATTTTCCTTCATTACTATTTAAGAATCGTGTAATAAAGTATTTTAGAAAACTAGATGGGATGGTATGAAGATTTATTTTCATGTTCATGGTATAACATTATATATGATTATTTATAGGTATAATCCACATGATACACATGTTTTGAAAATGGGGTTATTTTGCATCATATATGATTGAATGAAGTAGTGTGGATATTCGAGTTCCTCATTTACCATCTTCTGGATTTGCTTCTTGTGCTACTCATTATGTGTTCTCTAGAAAAAAACACTTTCAAATCTCACCATGGGATGTAGGTATCAACCTATGTGATATTTACCACATTGGTATAGAGCCTATTATAGGTTTTTAGTATGATAAATACCTCCCAACACCCAATGATTGGGGGTATGAAGACTATACATAGGTGTCAGTGATAATTTTTCTGAATGTACTAAGGGATATTTTATTGAATCATTCAATCATCCAACTTGATATCTCATTCAAGACATTTCTAGTACTATAATTGAATATTCCTGAGGGTCGAATGTCGATATGACCTAAGAAATTCCTTAGCATCTAACATCAAAGGAAGACCAAGTCCTATTAGCTTGTTTTGGAGGAAGAATATTACAAGTAGTGAGGGCACAATGTAAATGAATAACATCCATAGGTCAAACATATAGAATTCCTAGAGACCTTTTTGAAGAGGTGGTGAGGGATGCATGTATGGGAATGTGACTAGGAACTATAGTGATAACATTGATGTGGCTATATTTTGATACTATTTTTCTACAAAATTTCGTCAATTTAATTATTTTTTATTCCTAAAAAATAATTTTCAAATTGAATAATTTATATTTTATTTTTTTTGTTAAATTTATAAAACTCATAATTTTATGTATTAATATATATTTTTAATTACTTTTCTGGTTAATATTTAGTAAATTGAGTAATTATTGTTTAGTTTGGGATCTGTAATTTTTTAGTTAATTGTAAAATTAAAGATTTTATGATTAATTAATTTATTTTATGTTTTAATTATAAATTATTTTTAAACATTGAGTTTATTATTTATTTTTGAATATTCTTATAAAATTTAAATTTTTTAAATTTTTTGTTTAATTTTGTCATTTATGTATATAATTATATTATTACATTTTTATTAATTAATTAATTAAAGTTTAGGATTTAATTTATTTATTTTATATAATTTATCTATTAGTAAAATTAAGTTATAATTGAATTATTTTATAACTTTTTATCATTTCTTAATTATGTTTGTTTTTAATTAATTATTTATTTCAATTAAATTTATTTTCATTCTTAATCATTTATTATTTTTACAAAACAATGAATAATAATTTATTTAAATGGTTTAGTTATGTTTTTAATTATTCAGCAAGTGAAATATTAATAATTTTTATTTAAATTTAGTTTCCTAATTTTTATGTGAATAAGTAAAGACATATAAGGGATCTATCAAAAGGAAGTGACATGTCTAATTTTTGAACTACTCTTGTAGCCCTTTTTTGAAAGGTAGTGATGTATACAAATTTTTTTCATGTAATGTGGTTTTTTTTCTAATGAGTAATGTAGTTAAATTGTTAATATACTCCACATATGCATTATTCTTATACACTATAATGTAAGAGATTAATGTTTTCCAAATTCATGGAAGGCTTCTGCATATCCAAATTGAATGGAAATCACATATAATTTTTCCAAGGAAACCACTTATCTAATTTGGATCAAGCCCCACATATCTAAGTTGGCTTGAAACACACATAACTAAATGTAAAGGCTTTTAGGTAGCCAAATTTCTACCATGAATATGGCCCATTGATTAACCATAAAAATAACAGTATGAGGATTCTACTAAGACCAGATAATCTAAAAACCAAAATGCAATAGATGTAAATGTTATACAAGATCGAATAAACACTACTCGAAGCCTGATTTTAACCATATAAACTTTATATAGATGTTACTTTGATGAATAAGGTGACTAAGGATGACCAGTTTCAAGCTTAATAGATTAAAATCATTGTCAAACTCTAACTAAGGTCCCATAAATATCCATGGAAGAAGTAAAAGGGCTGAAGCTCACTGATGTTGAAGCATGATACTTATATTCCTTATGTCATTGGATAATGATACCAGTAAAGTTGATCATTTTTAGTTTACTAATAAATTAAGGAATGATCTAAGAATGAACCATTGGATATAGTTGATGGATTCTAATATTATGACTAGAGAGATTAGGGTAGGTGTCTGAGCTAAACTAATAAAGAAGATGAATCAGGTCTTATAGCATGTTGAAGAAAATATAATACCATGGTCTTGATCCAATATAATATTGACTATATTCATGTGGTTATTCCAAAATTGTTGATAAATATTGAAGTTGAGTTTGAGTTTTGGAGCTTGGAAAAGATTTTTGAGGAAGTCATCATCTGAACGTGGTTTGAGGATTGAAATAAATATAGTTGAAAGATGCACTATTGTAGACGAGTATCACTGAAGGAAAATAATTTCATCATTCTTAGACCGAGATTCTATGTTCTCAATTTGGTATGCTATGTAGATTTGAGTTTGTTTGGTGATTTATCAATTGGATGTTTTCATTTTCATTTATAAAACTTTATTTTCATTTATTATGGGGTTTTTAGATAACCTCAATGTTGTGATTGTGAATTTTTCTAAGAACCCACACAAGGTGCTCTGAATAATTCCCCATTCAAACAAAGTTTAGTAAAAAATAGAAAAGAGAAATATTAGGAAATATAAGTGGAAATTATAAATTTTTTTTTGTAAATTTAATTTTAAGGGCTGATAATCACATAAAAACTTAATTATTGAGGTTGATTAAGAGTTTTGGTAAATGTTTTATGATAGTGAACCATGGTCAGATAATTTAATCTATCTAATGACTATAACCAAATCATGTCAGTGGTTATAAAGGTGATATTTAAAATCATTTTAAAAAAATAAAATAACTATACTAGGAGGGGATAGAAGGATCATGTAATGATTTTTGTAAGTGGAGCGATGGGTTCTAAAATAATAATATCTTTCAGAGAGCTACTACTACTTCTAATATGGATGAAGATAAAAGGCCTTCTATACTACATGTTCATGTTTGGATGAGTATTTTAGTGGATAATTCTAGTTTAATATCATGATTATGAATTTTTGAGTTTTCAAATCTATTATTTAATAATTATATTTCTATCTATATTTTTGAAATTTTAAAATGTGATTAACAATTAAAATTTAATTCTTAAATTTCTTTATTAAATATTTTTCATCTATTTAGAGAATGTGACATTTCTTTTTGGAGTGTGAAGATCTCAGAATATATCTCATTAGTTTGAGATTAATTAGAGTTATTTGTTTATGAATTTTTTTTAAATTTATCAAATGTTGATCGAGGATTATGTGTACATACAGATATGACAATGTCTTTTCACATAGAAACCATGAGGTGTATTGATCAGATCTAATAGAAAGGGGATCTACTTTTGAGATATTGGTTGTATACATAAATTTAATAAACCAAATGAAATGTATGTTTTTATATTTAAAAAAATGTGTTGATAGATTTATAATTCTATTATCTTTCAGAAATGATGAAGAAAAACTTATCCACCAGAATAGCTATTTATGCCACTACCTCTTCTTTTTTTTCAATTCACCATTACTTGTTTTCATCTATTCTCACTTCCAATAGATTAGTTTCTTTTATCTAGAAAATTCGTAATAGAAATATAAATAATAAAATGAAAAAATAAAAAATAAAAAATGTGACAAAGAAACTTCTAAATTGAAGCCCCATTGTGAAACATCCTTAGGTTATAAAATACTACCGAATTGATTGATAAAATCATCAGATAGGTTAAAAAGGACTAATAAAAACCATTAATTAAATTGGATACATTGTTGAGGAGGCTTCTAATGAGTCTTAAAAAAATAAAAATAAACACAACACTTCTATTCATAGAAAAAAGTGAAAAGGTATTATAAATAATTTTAATTTATATATATATAAAATAAAAAGTTTGAAAATATAGAAATAGAAAACCATTATAATTCGATAACCAAAACCATTGAAATATAGAAAAACAATGAGGTCAATGAATTTTAAATTCTAGAAAAATTGAAACAACACCAAAAGAAATATCAATAACAAATTTCATCAAAAAAACATTCAAAATTTAGAAAATATGGATGACTATTAAACATTGAATGATCTAGCCACTCCTGATATAGCGAAACAAAAAAATTGCTTGGAATACCTAGTTATAACATTATTATTCAAACTTAGATCAAGATAAACCCATTATTTTCCAATGTTTTATAGTTTTCCAGTTGAGTATGAACATATGAATCTTCAAGAATTTTACATGGTGTGTATCACCATAAATCCTGAAGGGGTGAGTGAAGAACATATAAAAATGAAGTTCATTCAGTTTTCTTTAGATTGTGTGGAAAAGGAGTGGTTTTACTACTACTAATACACCTTAATATGGAGTTGTCCCTAGCTTAAAAATATCTTCATAGAGATCATTTTCCATGATTATATGACATCCTAACTAAGAAAAGACATTAGTGTAATTAAGATGTTTCAAGGGGAAACTTTATATGAATATTGGGAGTGGTTTAAGATGTTGTGTTCCAGTTTTCTGCACCACTAGATTTCTGACCAACTCCTAATCCAATATTTATATGAGGAATTAGTTTTAATGGATAAGATCATGATGCATATTAGATCAGGAGAAGCGCTAGTTGATATGACTCTCATAGATTCCATGAACCTCATTTCGAACATGGACAATAATTTATAGAAATTAGATATAAGGAGATTAATCTATGTTAAACAATGTTTTTAGGTGTATAATTTCAATTCCATAAATAGCCATATTGAGAGTCAACTAAGTGATCTTAAAAGCATGTTATCATGTATGATGACTAACTATGTGCCTTCTCAATCGCAAAAAAACGATTTTATATCATTCTGTTTCACATTATAATTTCCTCTATTATATATCATTTTAGGGAAAAATTTCCTCAGTTAAAAGAAGCCTCTAAAATATGTAATGGAATATTTCATAGAATACAATTCTAGAAAGACCCAAATAACCAATTTTCCAACCAAAATTTTCAATCTAGACCCTTCCAATCAAACCAGAATATTAACCAAAGATAGAATAATAAAAAAATAATAGGTTTAGTGCTAATGATTAACCAAAAATGGATTTATAGTAGAAAAATTTTTACTATAAAACTAGGTACAATAAAAATCAATATAGAAACCAAACTGGTAGTAATTTTACAAACATTAAAAAATAAGATAATAAAAGACAATAAGGAAATAAAAGAAATGAATAACACCTTTAAGAGATAGTTAAAAAGAAATATGATATTTATCAAAAATAAATAGTGTTGCTACAAAATATGGTGACTCAAATGGTTCATATGGAAACTGAAATTAGTGGTTATAAAAATCAATGAATTGGTAATTTTACATCCCAATCCATAGTGAACCCAAGAGTAAGGGAGAATTTTAGTGCAATAATTTTGAAAAGTGGAATTGAAATTCAAAACACCCAAGTAGAATATAATGATAAAGTACACGTAAAAGATAAGTCTAATTCTTAGTTCAATTGAAAATCAAAATAGAAATCATTAAACCATATGATGAAATTATTTTTCAAATTAATGAAATTTTTAAAGAACATGTTTTCCACACACCAGTAGAACAAGAAAAATGAAATAAAAAGAAATTAATCCACATTTGAAGAACTTATTTGTATTTAAGAATCCTAATGGAATCTTAAAGAGGGAAAAATTTTTAAGATAATCTGGAAATGTACAAGAGACTCTACCCAAACCATTGGTTATCCCTCTTATTAAAAAAATTTGAAACTAAAATAGAGAAGTAATTGATTGAAACCTTTAGAAAAGTCAATTTTAATATTCCATTGTCAAATACTATGAAACAGATCCCCTGTTATGATAAATTTACAAAGGATAATTGAACTCACAAGTGGATGTTCAATAGAGGTGAGAATTTTAATTTGGGATGAGATGTTTCTTCCATGATACAATATTCCCTCACTATAAAATGAAAAAATCCATGTATGTTGGCTATTCTCTATGTTAATGGTAATAATTTGTTTTAAGATGCAATGTTATATTTAGGGGCCTCCATAATTGTTATTCTTTATTATTTATATTCATCTATACATGTTAGAGAACTCAAGAAATATAGTATTGTCATCTATTTGGCTAATTTGTGTTTAGAAAAATCTACTATTACCATTTAATATGTGTTGGTAAGTGTAAAAGATTTAGTTTTAATTAATTATTTTTATGTGTTAGACATGGAGGATGGTATATTTAGTTAACTTATACCAATAATTTTAGGAATATCAATATCAAAAACTAGTAAATAAATCATTATTATTAATAAATGGAATATTTCATTAGAGTTTGGTGGTAATATAGTAAATATTAATATCATAGAATCAATGAATCACCATATGAAAGAACATTCTACACACTATGTTAATATCATTAATATATTTTACATAGAGTTGTTTCCTAATTTTATTCAATATATCCAACCTCCAAATTATTAAGGAAATGGAAATTCTACTGAAAATACGGACTCTAAAACTGAAAAATATGAAATTTTCCTTAAATATGTTGAAAAAGTCTACGTGTTAATGAAATTTATGGCTATTTTTTAATTTATGAACATGACAAGGATAAATATTTTTCATGAAATGATAGTTAAATCAATGGGGAATTTCTGAGTTTCATGGAACAAGTAACGAAACTAGAAATTATGAATTTTCATATGAAATTGAACATGAAATGGATAAAACTAAATTATATTTTTTTATAAATGATACAATTATGGATAATTATTTTTTCCATAAGAATGATTATTGCGAACCTGTTGTTTCAAACATAAATTTTACTCAAAATTTCATTTAAGAGTCACCTCACCTATGTAAACTAAAATCTAAAATTTATTTTGAGGATAGAAAATAACTTATGCATGAAATTGAAGGAATTTCTAGTCTAAGAGTTTGTAATTTGGAAATTCTTGGGAATAATTTAGTGGATGAAAATGAATTCAAAGACACATAGAAGCTATTTTTTACAATGTGGATATCCCACCAACACCGGAACATAATCCTTTTCCTAAAAATTAGAAATATTCCTATAGAAAATTAAAACAAAAATTAAATTTTTTTATTGAATATGGGATGTTCAGTGAGGAGGAAAATCAACTTTTAGAGATATTTAAGAAGAATAGAAAATACATAGGGTGGTCTTTAGATGATTTTCATAGAATTATTCATTTTGTGTTTATACATAAGATTATTATAGTGGAATATCCCAAACCTATTAAAAAAATTAGAGGCCCTTATATACATGGTTAAGAAGTAAGTGAGTACCTTATTGGATACCTGTATATTTTAACCCATATTTTATTATAAATGGGTATTTATAATTCAGATAGCTCAGAAAAATGATGGATTTATAGTTGTTAAAAATGAGTCTAGAGAGTTGGCACCTACTAGGGGACCCAACACGTGGAAGGTATGAATTGATTAAAATAGGATGAATGTAGGGACAAGGCATGACCACTTCTTATACATTTTCCTGATCATTTTCATGAAAGGCTAGCTGTTCAGTCCCATTATTACTTTCTATATGGTTGTTCTAGGTACTTCCAGATTGAAATAGATCTAGAGGACCCAGAAAAAACTACTTTCATAAAACTTTTAGTTATTTTTCCTTTCGGTGATTTCCATTTGGACTATGTAATAATATTCCCACCATTCAAATAATCATACTTTTCATTGTTTTTAAATTTATTGAGGATTAAATAAATATTCTTATATATAATTTTATAGTTTATAATCCATCTTTTTAGACATTTATAAGGATTTTTGGGATACTTGTTTTAGTGTTTATTATAAAAGACCTTCTTATGAACTTTTATAAATGTTATTTTATCATTAGAAGTGGGGTTTTTTCTAGGTCATGACGTTTATAGGAATTTGATTCAATTAGACAAGTCCATGTTTGTCATCATATCTTCATAGAAATTTATTATGATTGTAAAGGATATTAGATATTTTCTGGGATATGATTTTTTTTATAGGAGTATCATAAAATAAATTATCCATATTGATTTACCTTTTGTAAGACTTCATCAGAATGAATTTTTTTTCCTTTGATGAGAGCTGTAACAAATATTTTAATTAACTCAAACATAAACTTTTGTTACCAAAAATAGTTCTACAAACTAATTGGGACATTCCATTTGATCTCATGACTGATGATTTAGAATTATATTTGTGACTATTTTTGGAAAAAGAGTGGAGAGAAAATCACATGTCATTTTCTATGATTCTAGGATCCCAAATGAAACCCAATGTTATTACTCCACTATAAAAAAGGAATTGTAAGCCATTTATTCCTTGATATATAAGGAAGATATCTTTTGGGATATAAGGTAGTTTTTTTCATAGATCACTCCATAACTTGATACCACATGAAAAAGTCAAAATCAATGATAGTTAGATAGATCTTGTTGATTCAGAAATTCAACATAGATACCGAAGATGGGAAAGAAATTAAAAACACTATGGATGTTCATTTGAGTAGGATACCTATTAAATTGTTTTAGGATCAATTTCTTTTTGGTATATATTATAGGGTTTTTTTCCTAGGGATAAATTTTATCCTTCTTCCATAGATAAGAGGCCATGGTTTTCAAATAGTACGAATTACTTAGCTGTTGAAATTTTTCCTCATTGGTTTTATAGGCAGCATGTTGTTAATTTATATATGAGTCAAGAATTTTTTTTTGGGATGATCCTTTCTTATAGAACATTTTATATGATCAAATTAGCAATATATGTATCCCAAATACTGAAATTTACTCAGTTCAAATTTTTTTACAATGTTTGAGATATAGAGGTCAAATTAGGCCATATAAGATAAATAGAAAAATGATAGAATAAAGCCTATTTGGTCCATCCTTTTTCAATGATTCTCATGATTTTTTAGAAAATGTAAAATTTTCCAATTCCATTAGTTCATTTCTCAATGAAATTGGATACTAAAATAACCCCTTTTTTTGGAGTCATTGATTTTTGGGGAATGGATTTTATGGACCCTTATCTTAATTTTGTTGTATATTCCTACATCTTTCTCATGGTAGAATATGTTCCAATTTATATTAAATATATTTAAACTAGAACTGATAATGCTAGGGTGGTGTCCCAATTTTTCAAAATAAATGTGTTTTTTTGTTTAGGATGTCATTATTCATTCTTATGGACCAAAGTACTCTTTTATGCAATAGGATTTTGGATGCATCGTTGAAGAGATATGGGGTTTTCATAAATATTCTACACTCTATAAACCTCAAATTAATGGAATGGATGAATTTTTGAATAGAAATATCAAACATATTATAGAGAAAACTATTATCCCAAATATGAATAAATGGAGGTTAAGGGTTTTCGATTCTTGATAGGCGTATATGACTGTCTATAAGACTCCAATATGAATGTCAAAATATAGGATAGATTTTGGCAGAGATTTCCATTTTACATTTGAATTAGATGATACAACGTTTTGGGATATCAATTCATGCAATTTAATTTTTTTTGAAGCTTGGAAAGAGAAGAATCTTTTTTTACATGAGTTAGAACAAAGAAGGAACAATACTTATGAAAATGAAATGAATTTTAATGGGAAAACTATGGATGTGTACGAAACAATTATTTTGAATAAATAATTCTAGATTAGATATAAAGAGATTCATTATAAATCTAGGATGAATCTTTTCCCATGTAATTTTCTTTCTAAATAAGATGGTCCTTTTATTGTAATTAACATTTTCCTTTTTGTGCGTGTACTTATTAGAGATACTTTAATGTATGTTCTATTTACTATGAATGAGAATTAGATGAAATTGTTTTGGGATGGTATTAAGGATACTTTGAGAGAGGTGTTCATTTTATTGGAAGATGAATACAAATGAATAATCAAGGTTATTTATTACCTTGATGTTTATTTTGTTTGGAATAATTGTGGGGGATAGTACTAAATTGTTTTAGTGTTAGTATATTACTTTTTGTTTCATAATTGGTTCTATTTAGTGAAAATACGGATCTTAATGGAAATATGATGTCCCTCTATTTCACTGTGAAAAATCCACTCAGGGCTACTCTTTAGTTTATCTCCACATTATAGAGATGATAATTTACATTTTTAATGATCAAGAGAAGAAACAAGATAAAGAATACTGAATCAGCCCCTAGAATTTTTAATCTATATTTATATGTTACATGATTTGATAATAATTTAATCTAGTGTTAATTTGTATTCATGTTTAAGATCTTGAAGTATATATAACCAAGTAACTTTTTTCAAAGATAATGAGTGGGATATTTTAAGTGAATAACAATGATATTACATATTTTAATCCAAGGAATTTATTAGTTTCAATTCTACTCATTTTAATACATGCAAACTCTTCTTACTATAACTTTTTATTTGGAATTTTAATGTTAAAAAATGGAAATCTAAGACTATTTTCATTATAAAATTATTGGTAACTAATATCTATTTTTTTCATGTTTTGAGTAGTTTTGATAACCTTGTTTGGAAAAAAATCATCGATATTTCTTATTTACCATTGATCATGATTTTAATCTAAAAAATTTCTAAATCTATTTTGAACATTAAAATTGAATTTAGATTTTTTTCAACCTTAGAATTAACATTGGGAAAAAATTTGTTTGAGTGCAGGGGAACAGGTCTTTCAATGTTCTAAACTATACCACAATGTGATCTCATCATAAAAATCTAATATTTTTCAAATTTTATTTTCTTTCAAGATTAAATGAATTATTTTCAGTGGTTATAAATTTTCTCTAATTTTTAAATGTTGTGTCACCAATTTAAAGAGGTTAATTATCTAATACCCCTTGTATATAGTTGGATAAAACAATATTCCTATCCCTCTCTTCTAGGAAATAGTTCTGGAAGTGTTAGAACTAATGTTATCCTTGATTATTTGGAACGCACGAGGCTTGGGAGCCCATGAAAAACGTCCCTTCATATCCCCTGAAATTAGAAAACACCATTCTTCCCTATTTTTTATTATCTATCCCAATAAAAAACCTTTCAATATTTCTTCCTTGGCTAGGGTAATGGGGTTTCCGAACACCGTTCATGGATCTCCTGATAATGATCATATTTGTTTGTGTTGGGAGAGTCTCTGGTCCATTGAGGTGATGTGTATCAGGTCATAGTGCATTAACACCTAGATCACATACAATGGTATGGAGGTTCTCTTCAACTTTGTGTATGCTAACATTGACCCTGTTAAGAGGAAATTGCTTTGGAATCATCTTGAGTGTTTCGATGTAGGGCTTCTACCATGGTTTATCAGAGGTGATTTTAATGCCATCAATGACTCTTTAGAGAAAAGAGGTAGATCTACCACTAATCTAGGTGGTTCTCAGGACTTCTGGAATGTTGTGGCGGCAATAGGTTTGTTATACCTTGAGTTCTACGGTTCTAAATACACCTGGTGTAATAACCGAAGAGGCAGTAAGCACATCTGGATCCAGTTAGATAGGTTCTTTAAAAATCTACAGGGGATGGACTTCTTCTCTCGAGTGTCAGTTACACATCTGCCTCATACTCTCTCAGATCACTATCTTATACTTGTGAATCTTAGACCAGATATTTCTTCCTTCCAATCCTTTGTGTATTCCAACACTTGTTATCAGGAGGAATCGTTCATGCTATTGGTTTAGTGATCTTGGGTGCAAGGGGTGGCTGGAGGGTCTTGGCAGGGTCTTATGATTCGTCTCAAGTGACTCAAGGAGGACATTAAGAGATGGTTGGACAACATACCAGATGATGTTAATGGGTTGAGAATTATACATTCTGATATTTGAAGAATGGAGGAGGCACTTCTATCTAATTAAAAAGAGAATACTTTCATCTTGCTCTGTGATAAAAGAACGGTTCTCACGGAAAAAATGTTGCAAATGGAAACCCTCTATAAATAAAGATCATGAATAAAATGGATAAAGTGATGAGTACCTCATATGGGTTCCTCATTTGGTTGGGGCCACTGATAATATCCATCTTCCTACTATTCCTTCAGTGAACGAGATTAAAGATTCAATTTTGAGAATAACTCTCAATAGTGCACCTGGACCAGATGAGTTTCCCGCTTCTTTCTATACTTTATTGTGGGGGGGGGGGGGGGTTGGACCGCAAGTGGTTGAAGTAGTATAGGATTTCTTCGTGGCTAGGGGGATAAACATGGGGTCTTGTGCTTCTAGAGTGTTTCTTATACCAAAAAAGAAGTACCCCACAAGTATTAGTCAGTATCAACCCATATGTCTATGAAATGTTTCCTACAAGATCTTGGCTTATATTCAATCAAGGCTGCTGAATGGGGTCATCCCATAGCTGGTGTCTAAAGAAAAACATGGATTTGTTTAGGGGATGATTATTCAAGGGGTAGTGGGAATTTCTTACAAAATGGTAGATGGCCTGTATAGGAAAAATATGGATTCCAATTTAATTTTTCAGGTTGACATGGAAAAGGCCTACGATAAAATAGAGTGGAGTTTCATCCTACATGTGATTAATAAGTTTTTCTTTCATGATTGGTTTTTTGATCTCTTCTTCAGATGCTATGCTTCTCCTTGGTGATCTTTATCCCACTTGGTGAAAAGTTTTGGCTTATTTTAATCGGTTTGTGGTGTTCAAAAATATGATCCTTTATCCCATAGTTTATTTATTTTGGCCCAAGATGCATTTTCCAGGATTTTACTTAATGGGATGGAGGAAGGCAGGGTGTTTCCTTATACTTACAGTCGTGGATGGAGGGGAGTTTAACATCTTATGTTCACAGATGATATTTTAATTTTTTCTAACGGATGATGTAGGTCAATTTCTAAACTAATGGAGATCATTACTTCCTATAGCCATTTCCATGGACAGAGTATCAATACAACCAAAATAAAGATTTTAATCTCAAATAAGTGTTCTAGGAGACGTTGTAGGGATATTCAGAACACCCTTGGCTACCACCAGACCCAATTTCCAATCCTTTATCGTGGTGTTCCATCTTCATGCGGTCGCATTAAAAAGACATTCTATTAGGATATTACTAAATGGTTGTTGGGAAGGATTATTAATTATAAGAACAAGATTATTTCATTTTGAGGTTATGTCACATTAATCAATAGTGTTCTCTCCTCTATTCTAATACATTTTTTATTGATAATCAATCCACCTAAAGGGGTTGTTGAAAGGATGGAGAGGATTATAACGACATTTCTTTTGGACGTCAACTAGACAGGTCGTGCTCAGTGGGCCTCTTGGATCCGAATTGCCAAACCGGTGTATAAGGGAGGAGTTAGGCTAAGGGATCTCAAGACAACCATGCAAAGTATTCATAGAGGATTAGCATGGGATATTCTATATGGAACATCATTATGGGTAGATTTATTTAGTTATTGTTATGGTGATTTCTAGGAAATCCATGCCTCTAATGTTGGTAAACTAACCAGCCTCATGCGCTGCATGTTTTAGCACCTGACCCCCTTACATGATGAAAATAGAAGGATTATTGGTGAAGGGAAAATTAATTTTTGAACAACCAATTGGGTTGGAGAAAAACTGATTTATCCTGGCTATCCTTTGATTAATATTTCTTTTATATGGGTGGTGAAGAACAACGAACTCATTCATGTATCGATTTCTACTGATTAAATAAAGGAGTTCCAAGAAATAGTTATGAGTGATGACCAAGGCAAATGCTGATTCATCGGGTCGAGTTCGGGAATATTTTCTGCTCAGGATTACATGAGGTTTCTCCACGTCAATGGTAATTCAGACGTATGGTCACACAAGCTTGTTGCAACAAGATCGCTACTAAAATGAGCTTCCTGGTGTGGCACATTCGGAATAAGGCTCTTCTGACTAATGATAACCTATAAAATAAGGGGATTCCTTTGGCCTCACAATGTTTCTACTGCGATTACCCCCAAGTGGAGTCCTCTATCCACCTCTTTTTCCAAAGCGGTTGGGCACGATTTCTCTGGTCTCTCTTCATGCCTCTCACTTGCAGCGATGTCAAGGCCTTCCTGTTAATTAGATTTATAACTTCTTGGTTTGATGGCCCTGAGTCTAAAGATTTAGGGTGGATAGTGCAAATGGTTATTCTGGTGGCCATCTGCTGGATTATTTGGGACACCCATAACCAGGCCAGGCTTAGAACCGGACGATCACTTCTCTACTTACAGACGCAGCTACAACTTCTCCCCACTGAACTTATTCCACTTTCAAAAGGGTGCCAGGAGTCTGAGGTGGTGTAAAAGCTTCTCAGCAATCCATGAAGGCCAAGGCACAAGAATGGATTTTGAGTCAGATAGGATCCCTCGATCGATGGACTAAAGTTCAACATCGATGGATCCTAGATGAATGGGGTTATGAGGGGAGGCATGGTTCTCACAGACAACATGGGCTCGGTGTTGCTAGGTTTTTGCGCTTATTATGGCCCAAGGAACGCCTTGGGTATAGAGGCACAAACACTTATCTCAAGGATATTGGTTTGTATGGGTTGTGGACTATAGGTGGCGGAGGTGGAGTCAGATTTGGAGATTTTAGTTAAAGCAGTGCAGGGTCTCCACTTGGTGCCTTGGGAGCTGAAATATATCATCTGAAGATGTTATATGGAATCAAAGAGAGGGAAAATTATTTATCAAGTTTGGAGGGAATAAAATTTTGCAGCAAAATCTCTAGCTCGGAAAGGAAACCAGAAGGAAGTATTTATTATTTATAATACTTTAGACTTACTTCTAGAGGAGTGTAAGGCGATCTGCCAAGGAGATGCCAAAGGTCTTCATCATTTCTGGCCTCCTTGAGGGCCCTTGACTTGATTGTTTTGAATGTTCCCCTTTAATAAAAAATAATTTTTGGTCAGTCATAATAGTTATTAAGTTTTCTCATCAAAGAAAGATTTCTAGTTTATTTTGGTTTCTAATAATGTGAGTTTGTTCTCGAAGAGGTAGAGGGAGGACTGTAATTTTAGTTGAATGAAAAATGAAGTCAATTTAATTTATTTTTAAATGTTTAAGGTCAGTCATCTTTATATAACAAGAATGATTTTTTTTTTCATTAAAAAAATCAATTTCTTGATGCGAAATATTTTAATGGCATGTTGAAAAACCAAGGGGGGACATATTTCTAGGAAGAATTTTTTTGTTTCCATCTAATATTTTAAATTTACGATTCATTTAATTCCACTAAATTTGTAACATTTTTTTCTTAAGGACAAGAAAAAGCTTAGTGTAGGGAAATTTGATGTGGCTATATTTTGACACTATTTTAAAAATAATATCATTAATGAAATTATGTTATAATTAATAAAATAATGTCTTAAATAATTAATTTAATTTTTTGGATATTTTATTGTAAATTAATAAAACTATTATTTATATGTATAAATATTTTTTATTTGTTAATTTTATTTTTTCAGTTATTTTCAATTTTATTGAGTAATTATTAGTTAACTTGTGTTGCGTAATTTTATATTTAAATTGTTAAATTAATTATTTTTCTGATTAATTAATGTATTTTACATTTTAATTATAAATTTTCTAAAATTATGAGTTTATTATTTAATTTTAAATATTATTTTAAAATATTAATTTTACTATTTCTGTTTTATTTTGTTTTTTTTAATTTAATTTAATTTTTTCCTAGTTTTTTTATTAATTAATTAATGAATTTTTATAATTTAATTTCATGTAATTAACTAATTTAATAATAAGTGACATTAAATTTAAACTAATTTTTTTTATAATTTTTTTATCATTTCTTAATTTTTTTAGTTTATTAATCAATTATTTATTCAAATAATTTTTTATTCATAATGTGTAATTTTTTTAAAAAATAAATAATATTAATTTAATTTTTTTATTTTTAAGTTATTTTTTTAATTATTTAATGTATGAAATATTAATATTTCTATTTCTATTTATTTTGATCAATTTTATGTGTGCATGTAAACCAACTTAATGGATTTATCTAATGGAAATGATGTAACCAATTTTTCCACGACTCATGTAGCCTTTTACCAAAAGGTAGTGATGTATAAAAATTCATTACAGATGACATATCTTATTTTTTGAGGAAACACATAGATGAATTATTAATGTGTTCCATGTATCCATTATTCTTATACACAACTATGCAGGAGATTTCTGTAACCCATATTCACAGAAGGATTCTGCATTATCAAATTCAAAGGAAATCATGTAGCCATTTTCTAGGTTATCCACATATCCGATTTGTCTTGATCCCCATGTAACTTATTTATCTTGAAACCCACATATCCTAACAAGAATTATTTTACATAGATGAATTTTTTCCTAGAATTTGGGTCATCGAAAAACCTAAATAATCCTAGTATAAGGATGCTATTGAGATCAGATAATCTGACAACTGAAGCAGAACTGATGCAGATACCATGCAAGATCGAATGAAAACATTTGGAAGAATTATTTTTAACTAGGTTAACCTAATCTATTCCAAAATATAATGAATAAGATGACTAAGGATGATTAGTGTCGAGCTTCATCGATTTATAATGATGTCAAACTTCAATCAAGATACCATCAAAGATGAAGGAATACATCACACCATCGGTGCTAATCAATGCTGAAGCATGATACTGATATTTTCCAACTCAAAAGATAATTATACTAGTGAATATGATATTTTTAATGTCATATATTAACCAAGGATGGAGATGAGAAAGACACATTGGATGGAGTTGAAGAATTTATGAAATATATTTGAAGAAATTGGGGTTGGGTTCCACGGTAAATGATGGAAGAAGATGAATCAAGGATGATGGTGTTTTGAATTTTTTTTGAAAACATGATCCAAATCCTATTATAGATTGATTATGTCCATGTGATGTTTTCCTAAAGTAGAGATGATGATCAAATATGAGTCTTACTTTTGGTGCTCAGTCGAGATTATTGTGGAAGTAATTAATCAAACATGGATAGAGGATAGAAAAAATGATAGTTTGAGGATATGATATTAAATATGAGTATCCCAAAAGGAAATGAACAATATCCTTCCTGGACTAAGATTTAATGTTCTCACATTGGGATTATTTGAAGATTTGGGTTCGTTTTTTAATGATATTCTTATTTTATGTCTATTTTCACTTTCATCCGTAGGATCTTAATGAGCATCAACAATGGGGTATTTGGCCAACCTCAATGTTGTTGTGATGGATCTTTCTAAGAACACAAACAAGTTTCTTAGAATAATTCTACACACAGATCAAGTATTGGAGAAAAATAAATTATTAGAACAAACACATCACATTTGAGAATTTTTTTATTGAAATTTAATTATAAGGTTAAACAATCACATAAAGGATTAATTATTGAGGTTTATTTTGAGATTTGATAAATTCCACATGATAGTGACCTAGGTCAAATAATTTATTCTATTACGTGACTATAATAAAATTAATTTGGTTCTTTAGGTTGTGAGATTAAAAAAAATAAAAAAAATAAAATAATTATTCTTGGAGGGGGAGAAGAAACTTATAGAGATTTTCAGAAGTGGAGTGATGGGAGACGTATTTAGAATATATTCTACATATAAAATACATTTTCCAAAGAATATAAAGATAAATTTCCTTCTCTAGTATTTAGACATGCCCGATAAATAATTTTAGTAGCTAAATCCATTGGATTCTAATGTTGTTGTCATTCTTAGTTTAAATATCTATTATTTTGAAATTGAATTTCTCTACAGATTTATGAACTTAGAAAATGATCTTTCTAAGTAGAGTTTAATTCTTTCATCACTTCATTAATTATTTTTCTTCTATTTATATAATGGAACATTTCAGATTATAGTGCGATGATCTTTTATTTTAGCATGTTATTTCAAGATGAGTTTGATTTAGACGTCAATCCTCTTTTCTTAAATTACTCAATTATCAATCAAGGATTATTAGTATGGATGAATTAGAATATGTATTTTATCATGGATATTATTGTGTGAATTGATTTCAACTAATATAAATGGTACCAAATATAAAGATATTTTTTGTATACATCAATTTAATACAGTAAATGAAACACATTTTTTGACATTTCAATCCATGCATTGAGAGAGTTATAATTGTGAAGTCTTTTTAAAATGATGGAGGGTGATTGATCCATAAGAATTGCTAGTTAGACCATGACCTATACATTCTATTCAATTCACTATTACTATTTTTGTTTCTTCCTCACTTCCCATATATTATTTTATTTTATATAGAAAAACTCCAATAGGAATTTATAGAGTAATTGTATAAAATAAAAAATAAAAAATGTGACAAAGAAACTTTTAAAGGGTAGTCTTGTTGGGAGACAAACTTAAGATCTTCTATACTATAGTTTCATCAGATAAAACTATATTTAGGTTGAAAATGACTAATATAAACCTTTAATTCATACATTTATCATTGAATCTAAAAACCATATCAACTATTGAATTACTGTGATAATTAGGCTACATGACATGCTGAGGCACATCATGAGGGGAGAGATGCCCCATTGTATCTGGTACCATTCCATTTCCAACATGGATGGGTCATGGAAGACTTTGAGTAATATGAATTCCTAAACACAAATAACTATCCAAATATAGGTTTATATGTAATCTCCTCAACATAAACGAGTTATAGATGGTATGGATTAGCGAAGTAGCGGTGGTGCCCCTTATCAACAACATTGGAAAGTTCAACGTTTTATCATTCCCTTCCCCATATGGGGATATTTTTAAAAATAGCGAGGGAACTATTGAGAATATATTATACTTATGGACTTTTTTATGAAGTATATTGGTTACATAGATATATGTAACCATTTATTGTGAGCTATATACTCTATCCATATTTTCATGTTAGTTCAGCTTCATCCAATGTCCTGTGTCACAAGTCTATATGGGGTTTCACACCAAAATCCATCATTATGTCATATTAAATCATTGGGGACCACTCATATAATATTTCTCTATAGAAATGATTATGTTTCCACTAGTTTGTTCCACCATTGTCTATACCAATAACTTAGTGAACAATTAATGGATGCTTATCCATACATGGTCCTATAATGGTGGGCAAGGAAGGTGGATTTATTAGAGGAACTTTAGGTGAAATAGGGAAGATATGGGCAACCATTAGGGGTTATATCCAAGAAAGATTAATGGCTTATTCTAGGGAAGGAACTTACACTTGGTTATCTGAGGGGTCTTCCATTTCTTATCCTTTGGGTGAGGCCCTTGGAACAAGTACATCTTGAGGTGTGGGGCACCCAAGGATATAAAAACAGAAGAATATGTAGTTCTCTAGATACAAAGTGAGTATATAAGACCATGGAAATTTTAACCTAGTGTTTATGGTCATTTTACTACGTTTTCACATAATACAATGGATTTCATCTTAAAGGACCCAACAATTTAGTAGTTGTGGGAGGCTAGATATATAAATGATTCTCACATTACATCTAAAATAATTAAATACAAATTTAATAAGTTTAGATAGAATATTATTATTTATTATAATAAAACCTTGATATCAATCATAGATCCATGCGTGGTATTATAGGGAAAACAAAACATATAAAAGGGTGAGATTAAATAATAATTAAAGGAAATCATTTAAAAGTATCTATCATAGAATAAATATAGAATGGATAATATGGAAGAGATAAATAATAATAAAATATAGAATATAAAAAATTTCATAAAAGGGGAATAAATTATATAATTAAATAGAAATATAAATAATAATACAGATAAAAATAAATTATTTCATAAGGGAGGAATGAATAATATCAGATACTATAATCTTACCATCAAGGCTATGTTCCCATTCATCATAAAAATAGTTTATTTATATTTCATATACCCAAACTAGTTTGTCTCGTGAGACCTAATAATGAATCAAGAGGATATAATGGTCCCCTCTATTCACATACTAAGTCTGATTCATTTATCATATGAAATAAATGAATAACAACTCAACACATTATCAGCATAGAAATTAATATCTAAAAATTAGAATACAACATGTTAATATGTTCTATGGATATGAAACATATTAATATGATCATATGATATCCATAATAATACATAGGATGATATGAATATATTATATCCTAACTAAATAATAATATTAATCAATATATATTAAAATATATGAAAATATATTAACAAGTACACAAGAATATTTTATGAGGAAAATCATATATTCATTTGAAATCACTTATATTAAAATATAAAAATTAAAAAATATTAAGAAAATAATTTTATTTGAAAGGAAACATGAAAAAATATAATGGAATATTAAAAGAAAAAAATATTCATGATGGAAGAAAAGGTCACTCATGTGGTTTGAATTAAAACTAATATTCCATTCAGGTGTTTATTAAAAAGTGACATTTTTTTGTAAAAAAATATGATATAAGATTTAAAAACATGTTATAAAAATTAATAAATTGGTAAAATGAAATTAATAAATCACTATAGCAAATCTCAAACATTTCTCAATGAGTTTTTTAAAAAATAGATAATGAATAAAAAACTCAAAGGAATAGAAAAATAGTGTCGGTTTTTGTTAAAAAAAAATCATTCATACTTTTGAGTATATAGAAAGAGAAAAATAAAATGAAAAAACAAAAAATTATATAATTAACAATAGTATAATAAATTATATGGGGTTTAATATATAAATATCATATAATTCCACAATAGAAATTTAAATTTAAGAAATCCTGAATAAGGATGAGATTGAGAAATAAACCCTCACCTTAGATATGACTTTATTTTTAATTTATTTTAACTTCATGTATAATAAATTTAAATATATTATACATACATAGTAGAAAATAATACACACATTTAATACCATATATGATCCAATTATAACATTTCATCATTCGTTTATTAAAAATTATTCGTTAAATTTATCGTTTTTGAGTGTTAAATGTATTGTTTTCTATGTATGTTTATGTTTCATAGTTTCATTTATTTGATCATGATCATGGTTACATAATCTCTATACTATTAATAATATATACATATCAATTATATTCATTATATAAATATTTTTAATCATCCATGATGGGAAGACATGAAAAATGAATCACGTCGCTTCATGGAGGTGGTAGTCCACACGTACGCACAACCGACATTATAATTTTTAACGGGTTGAAGGATAAAGAGGTAAATGATATATTTTATATTTATAGAATAATAATTATTTCAAAAATATCATATCTATTCATTATTTTTTCATTTATAAAAATCTATGGAAAGTGTTTATGAAAAATGAATTACCCCGATACAAGGAGATGAAAGTTGTAGAAACACATGATTGATATTTTAATTTTACTTTGGATGGAAATATGAAAATACAATACTTAAAAACATATTATTTAATAACATTAATCATGATATAAAAATAACACATGATGATGATTTGTGATTATGTGTCTTTGGAGGATTATAAACATAAATAAAACATCTTAACAAATGACATCAATTTCTTTATTTAATCTCATAAGAGTGATCCTAACTCACATAATTCCTATTAAATATAAATTAGATAACCTGGGAAGATACACAAGGAAACAGGGGAGAAAAAATCATAGTAAGAGAATAAACATGATAAAGGATCATAACATTGTAGGCAGAATTATATATCATAAAAAGAATGATCATAAGCATGTAATCAGGTCATAAAGAAATGATAACATAAGATCATAGAGTAAAAATGATCATATAATAATAACATGGAATCATAGGAAAGTGGAAACACTATAAAAATGACATCATAAGAATAATCCATGGTTCTCTACCCCATTAACATAACATAGTAGGCTAGGATTACTCTCCATACACCAAATTTTTTTAGGATCACTCACCACACACCATGGTATCTCATTATATGAAAACATTAACCAATACATTGGATGGATGTATAATTCATGTACCACCTATCATATAATTAAAATCATACACATGTGTTCCACATGTAAAAAATATATAATACAGAATTCATAAATATGGAAAACTCCATATGAGAGAGAAATGGGTTTTGTGAAATCCATATAAAAGATAACACCATGAGAGTAGGGGGTATCAGGGTATTTAATTTTAAAAATATTACTAATTTAATGAGGATCATGTTCTATAACCTTAAATATTTCTTATATTTCTCTCTAACTTTCCATTGAATAAGTTTTAAATTTAGTAAATAATACAAGATATTTTAATTGGTACACCCACACTAGGATAGTCCATGGAGTATGTCCAAAAATTCACATATACACAAAATTTACTGAAATCTCAAAACTTTATAGGAACAATTTGGTGCATCTTAATGACCATCATATTTAACTGTGATGAAAAATTATAGAACTCACTTCCCTAATTTAGTAAGGAACTCCCCACTCCACCCTTTGAATATTTACTTCATTACATAAACATGATACTAACATACCTTGATGATTATTTTTTCCATTCAACATCAATAACATCAAATTTACGGGATAACAAGAATCCATTATTAATACCTTCTTCAAACTTCATCCTTTTAGATGTGATCTGGATGAAATTCTCCATATTTCACCCTCATTTTCATTCAATCCAAAGGTTTAGATTGACTCTCCTTCTCCTAGGATTGTTCCTAGAATTCCATGTAATTACTAAGGGCATAATTAACTATTTAAATCAAATTTGTCACTAGGGGAATCATGTCATAAATCTTTTATTTATGTTTCTCGATAAAAATTCTAACATATAAAAAATTCCTTTATACGACGTGGTCATATATGCTATGGTCTCATGTTACCAATTTTATATGTACTATAGTGTACCCACCTTCACATAAGTGAATCCTTACCATCACAACCCTTAGTATGATGTTGAAAAAAACACTAGGGTGTATAGTCTTTTAGTTGACCCGATCTACTTATAAAAAAGCAGTAACTCCTCAGTTGACCCATGCTTGACCTTTGTCATGATCTATTCTAATCTCTTTTCACCTAGAACCTTATATAGCACAGAAAAAGCACTATGATGGGAGCTCTTAAATAGCTAAATATCCCAAATTATTTTCTTTTGTTAATTTTATAACTTCCTGGATGAAAGGCATGTCTATGGAGTAGACTTCTCCTCCTCCAGAGAGATTACAACATTGCATTTTCACTACTACATGAACACATAAAAATATCTAAAAACTTTTAAATTCCTAAAACATGGTCTCGTACTACCGTAAACTTGGAAACAATGTGGATAGATACTCCTGAGTCTGATATTAGACATACCTATAGAAAACCTACAACATATATGGAACTACCTCCCTCTATCATCTAAATTGATTATTACTAGCATTTATGATCACCTATATCCTCTTATTCCATCCACACATGATAGGATAAGTACCACCCACATTCCCTTGCATGAACTATGGACAAATGTCTCATAAAACTATTCCTACATGATTTTTTTCTCACATTTATTCCTATACCAGTACAATCGACTATGTGAAACTTGAGCTTGGACACTAGTATGTCTGTAGGATACTCAAGTGATGTCCTTGAGTGGAATTGTCCATGTTTTTTCAACATCCCAAACAACATTTTGGTGTATCCTTGGTAACTATGGTGTAAGAAATATTTCATTTATTCTACAACATAGTCTCATCAAATTAACCCCATTCTATAGTGTGGAGCATGATATGTGGTACTGGCTCTATCATTACCTCATCCTCCACCATGTCAAAAAAACACAACCCATAAAACAACTGAAGGTATTTTTTCCAATAATCTCATATTTGTTTTATGAAAAAAATCCAAATTATCCAAGATCAACTTAATTATTCTTTTAAAAACACCACATTCTTTATGTGAGTCAAAGAGCCACTAATTATCAACTATAAGGTCACATGAGCCATACTTGGGGTGAGAAACAATAATTGAGTGAAATTTTTTGTATGAACACAAGAAATAAATTCTTCAAATGATCCTAGTAATTTTCATTGACATGATCCTTCCCATTCAAAATAATACCCCCTTCCAATCACAATTGGATATTTCTCACCCTTGGAAAAAACCCCAAGAGATCGATTATCTAAATGTTTATAATAGAGTGTTATAAATCAAAAAAATTGAGGTAGTAAAGCATACTCTTCACATGAAATCAATAATGGGGAGTTAGTTTTCATCCCTGAGTCAATGAAGTGGATATATATGGTTGGAATTGAAGAGAAAAATGATTCTTCTCAAACAAAAATTTGGGTAATTCTATTGTCAATATATCTACAACATAATCTTCAGTTGACACATACTCTAATACCAAAATTCGTTCCTATAGATCCTCATTTATAATGTTATATTTAATCTCAATGTGACAAGTCTGTGAATTTTGGGTCGGAATTTTTCAAAGTTTGATCATAGTATAGTCATACCACATAATTGGAATAGGAAAAATATCTTCAACAATAACACCATCCACTTGATGTTTCTTCCATTGAATTTTGGTCCATACTTGAGTAAAAGAAATGTACAAAGACACCATGATCCTCAAATATATCAAATTCTTATTCTTGTTATCCCATTATATACATGAACTCCAAATATAAAAATAACAACCTAAAGTCAATTTAAAGTCATATAAGGAACCAACCTAGCCAACATCAGTATATCCCATTTAACTAATCTATGAATTATTATGATTTATCAACCCATATTTCATCATATTATGTATATATAAATTTATTATTTTCATGTCTTTCATGGGACTTTAATTAATATCACTCTGAAAATGAGCCACATGACAAGTGTAACATAAAATACTTTTCTTATAAGTCATGAAATAGTGCAAACATCCATTTATTTGGTGAATTGTGGTCAAATAAACCTCATTTCCCATATAATATTTAGAAAATTTCTGTCTTCTATCCACTGATGTGTCCATGAGCCTTGAATCATCCATATAAAATCTTATTAAAATCTCTATGGGAATTTTTTGAGATAAATATGTAATAAAATATTTTATTAACCTATAATCCATGGATAATTGATATTTCATATATTAGAGATATATCAAATTCACACCTCATGAGATCTGAAAACATCTTGTATTGATTTTAATCCATGATTCCAAAAATTATTCCATATATATAGAAAATAACCATTAATCACTTCTCATTCTCCTTCATGAGGTAGATTTCGTGATTAAATAATCTTCTATAGAAACCAAGATTCTTTAGTCATTGATTTAAACTCGAATATCATGTTTTTGATTCTTGTTTGAGTCTATACAAATCCTTTTCAAATTGACACTCCTTTCATTCTTCTTCATCAATGAGAATACCATTCAGTTTCTAAATATACACTTCCACTTCAAGGTCACCATTTAGGATGTAATATTTAACATTTATTTGATATAATTTTAAACCCTTTTGAATCACCATGTCTATGAATAGCCAAATAATTTTGTTCTATGTTATGGGTGAAAATATCTCATCAATTTCAGTTACTTCAATTTGTGAATATCTCTTTCAAACAAGCCTTGAATTGTTTTTAATTAGTATGGTGTCTTCATTATTTTTATTCAGAAAAACCCACATTGTTATGATTACATTCTTATTACTTGGCCTTGGAATAACTTTACATGCCTTATTATCTCAATTTATTCAACATCGTAATTCATATACTTGAACAAAGGTTCACTATTTATAGCTTCAATAAAATATTTTTCATTCCACCAATGATAAAAAATATACCTTCTATTGAGTCTTAATTTTTTTTAACCAAGGCTATGCAGTCTTTAATAATGTTTCTTTTAGTGATTTCAAATCCTCCTATTTGTCTCTTAAGCTTTCTATAATTCTTGAAAATTCTTCACAATTTGGATCTTTAGTAGAATTATACCCATTTATTGTAACCCCCTTAAACCCTTATCTTATTCATCAGTTTAAGGTGAAAAAATTGGTTGGATTTCATGTGATATATTCTCATGTGAAGATGTTATTTTCCCACTTTCAACCACCATTATTTAATTTCTCTCAATCATATTTTAAAGTCTATTATTGTAACAGATCAAATATTTCCTCTCTAATTATTATCCCTGAAACATGTATTTATTTACCTAATCATTAAATTGTATACAATTCTCTACTTTGTGAAAGAAAAATTTACTTCCAAACAACTAAAAGTAATATATTAAAGGTTCCATTCCATAGAAAATTTTATAATAAGTTCTCCCTATTTTTTCACAAATCTATTATATATTTGATCAGTACAATACAATAAGAAAATATTATCTAAAATATCTATCTAGTGGAGAATTTTCAATGATATTTTTAGGGAACATTTTTTATTATATGATTTCTTCTTTAAACTACACCATTTTTCTGGGTTTTTCTAATATTTGAAAACTAATATTGAATTACATGCTTCTCTAGATATTCTTCAACATGAAAATTTGTAAATTTTGAGATATTTATAGTTCAAATTTTCTAAATCACCACACAAAAAATAAACTGATCTCTCCCATGATATAGATTGATATATCTATACACCTTGATATTCTATTTGATAGGAATAATTCATACCATTTTTCTAAAATCATTAATACCAGGAAAGTTCAGTACTCAGGAAAGTTCGGTCCAAAAAATTTATTTAAGAAAATATAAGTACAGAAAAACACACCAAACATGCAGCACAAAAGCACCGCCAAATCAATACACATGAACACAATGCAACCCCAAAACACCAAAAGTCCAAAAACTCACACACTAGAAGACCCTAAAATAATATCCATTAGACCCAGCATCCACCCAAAACCCAAATCACTGGCTCGACCCACGCCCGCCATGCATACATGGCCCACAAAAAACTGCAACCCATGATCATGAAACTGAAGAAAAAACCGCCTGATCTGCATCACCAGGACTCAATGCGTCCTTAGACACCGCAATAATAACTCCTCACAGTGGCCAACACTTTTCCACCAAATTTTTTGTGTATCCTGAGGTCAACTATGGGCCCCTCATCACCTTCTTCATGTGACATCGTCGACTTGCTCGCTTCACCAGGACACCCGGTTACCCGAGGTCATTGCCATCTACCCAAGGAAAACCCCGCCAGCCTGTATCCCACTGTTCGTCGGTGGCCTGCCCCCTGCTCTAGCCTGCGCAATCACTTTCCACCCTGCATCCCAAGGTCACACATCCGTATCCCAAAGTCACATCACCAACCAAACCCCACATTTATCATGAGAAAAAATTCCCATCGTTGGCCTTCTCTGCAAGATAGATCATCACCAATCGTCGGCCTTATCTGCAAGAGAAGTCATCACCTATCTTAAGATGACCAATCATCCATTGAACAACGAGGTCTTCTCCCCACCATACCACAAGTCGTCGCCGATCAGAAGTCGGCCACCCACCTCATCATCGGTCTGTCAGCATGTAGTAAATCCCCCACGCTCCTCTGGGATCCCAAGACCGCCGCCCGCCAGGATCCCAGATCCAATCGTTGCCAGCTGCGCTCCGCAACAGAGGTCCATACTTCCAGATACACACCAATCGTCACATATCCTCTCCAAAGTAACTACGATCCATCGTATCCACAAAAAACAACGGATCCATCGGGATCCCATACCCATCTGTTGAAAAACACCTACATCCAATATACCCTTCTCCTTGTTCCCCAAGAATAAGGTAATCACACACTGAGGCCATCGCCGGCGAGATCCATATCGTCGCCGACCACAACCGAACAATCATCGACTTGCCCACATCTTCATATGATTTCCATCCCTCACTGAGGGTTTCACACTTTCATAACGAGAGGGTTCCTCACCCCGAAAGAAGCATGATGAAAATAATCCATCCATAACAGCCTGATCACCAGCCTTCTTCATCAACTCATTATCGCTAAATATCTTTGGGGTTTCATCAACCTCCAACGCTCCGTCAGACAGCTTAGCTAGATGAGACCCACCACCACAAGAAGAAAATATTCTATAATGACTGATAATATGATCTTCAATCCCTCTATTGTCAAGACGATCATCATGTGGATGAGAGATAAACTCTCCCGACCTACCACATGCAGCAAACAAATCAAAATGACTTAAAATTTCATCCTTAATCCCTCCGCCTAGTAAGAGAGGCACCAGATCACTGGGATTGTAAGAGCAATCCCCTTGAAAATGAAGAGAGGGAAGCTTTCGTTTTATGAGAGATAAACTCTCCATCTTTTCTACCCCCTCAATTCATTAATAAATAACACATAATACCTATTTCCATTTATCAATTTCAGTAAAATTATCCCAAAATAATCCACATAAACAATATTTAGAAACAATAATGCCTTCATCTTATTAGTCATATAAGACTTCAATATAATAATCCTCTTTTTACATGAATCACATATGTGGATGTTATTATATGTGAGATGGGGAATATTTCATTCTTCATTTTTCTTTTATAACCTCTCTAGAGATATTTGGCTCAAATGAAAATGCCACTTATGAAATATCATGTTATCCCCCTCATTGGATAGAAAAATGTTTTTCTCTAGATCTATATAGATTTCCCATGGTTCTTTTTCCCAAAAAAATAAGTTAACCATAATTACCCTTTATAGTACATAAACTTTCATTGAACTTGAACACATGTTTGTTGTTACAGAATTAGATGACAAGGTGAATACTATGACTTAGCCCATCAACCAAGAGAAATTCAGTTCATCTAAGATATTTTCCACCAATATTTTCTTTTTTGAACCTATAATCTTAAGACCATCATAATTACCATCGATATATTTTTCATTCCTTAAATTCACAATGAGATCATTATTTCTAGTCATATGTGATTTTTATCCATGGTCTAAAATCCAATAGCATTACTTATCCATTTCTCTTAACAAGATATATGATCAATATTAAACTTATTTAGACATCCATCCATTAACCATGTTAGTGATGGATATGCCTTCCTAGTAGATATATCCATGAACTCTTAATATTCTTGAAAAAATAAAAATATGTATTGAGAGTCGATGTCATTGGATAATGTATCTATATTTTTTGTTCTTCAACTTGTAGAAATTCTAGATGAAATTTTTTACATTCTTGATTTGTAATTGATTTCTTTATTATCAAAGCCTTCAGAAAAATAGTATCAATTAATAAAAAAATAATTATTATAAATTCATCTTATTTGGATTGTTTTTTATCCAATAAAGTAATCCTAGAAATATTACACACATAGTAATCATATCCTAACCTTACATAGAAAAAAAATTACACTTGATGAATTAAAATTTTACTTAGCCTCACGATTATTTTCTTATATATTATAATGATTATCTACCTTATTCTAAAGAATTGGTGCTTATAGTTTTGAAAAAAAAGTTGTTTTTTTACTTTATATTTGAAAAACTGAACTTTAGAAATAAGTATGTTTTAATCTGTAGAAATTATTTTTTCTTGACATGATTAATATGAATTTGTGTTTTTTTCACCATTCGGGGTGTTAGTAATCATTCATGACCTTTGAAATTATGATGCTAGTTCATAACTTCTTCTTCCAATTATTCAATTATCTTCACTCTAGTATTTATAGTTTTGTCCACACCATCAATGATTTAGGTTTGTTCTTCGATTTTATGTATTGGTTAAACTTCCTTCACCATGTTTCCTAAATTTAAATATTTTATTTTTTCATTCTCAGACATCATCTTGAACATGTGTTCTTATTTTTTTTAACTAGATCTCGAAATCATGAACCACTACATTGACCTTATTATTATTTTCCATAAAAACATCACATATTTATGGGTTTCATAAATATCTATGTAAGGGCTTGACCTTAAACATATCTTATTATAGTTATTTTAAAACTAGAAATCATAATATTTTCCCAAATATCTTTTTAGTCTCTATTTATATATAATTAAGAAAAACTCTTACATTGTAAACCCACACATTATAAGTGGACACTTATACTAATTATCCCTTTTTCCACCAAAGTAAAACCTTTTAAAAATAAAACATGATTTCTTTTCATGAAACATCTCCAATACTATCATCATGACATCTTATTTGTTCTTAACAATCCTTGAGACTTGTGAAAAACATTTTAAAACTTGGGATGAGAACAAAATCATAGTAAGGAACTTAAAATAAATGAAACCATTAGTCAAATGAAAACCCAAAACACATTTACTTTTAAAAATACTTTTTAACCTAAAAGGGGATAATTATTTAAAAAGGATCATTATCATATCTTTTGAAAATCAAACTATTCTCATGAAATCTCATAAGTAAGAATATAAAATATAAGTAGGTAAATTAGGACATAATTAAACTGAAATGGAATAACCTTATATTCAACTTCCATACATGTCACTCTTACTAATATAATATCCATACAACTGATTTACATACCCAATACATTAGAGGTTATAACATAACCACACTTTCTTGGTTTATCACGGATCTACCCATACTTGGTTTATTATATAACAACCTTTCAAATTACCATGTACCATTATAATATCATAACACATAAAATATTTCAATTTTCAACAATTTAATAATGAAATTCCATTTTCACCCATATGAAAACATTTTAAGTCATTGAATAACCAATCCATTTTTAAAAACAATTTAAAACATTTAAAAAGACATTTTTAAATCAATGTGTCCCATACTAATTTGAAGCATTTGAAATAAACTCAAAATTAAAAATTTAAAAAACTCATTTATATATAAATACATCAATAAATAACATTTTTAAAATATGGACATGAAAGAGAAATATTTAGAATAATAAAATTTTAAAAGATTTAAAAAATGTTTTACTTAATGAGCCCCTTACCGTAAGTCTAACTCATCACACACCTTCTATATATTATTGATTAATAAACGTAGGTTAATTTTAACTTTATTGATTACCTACTATTAATTTTATTATTATTTTAATATCACTTATTACCATGTCATACCAATTACATAATTATTTAAGTGTATATCCGATGTATTGATGATATTCGATACATGAGTCCAAAATGACTTAGGTAAGTCGAATATGGTCAAAGAGGTCATTACTACATCATCTATAGAATAATATTCATGAAATAATAATCATTATTACAAATCAATCATTTTTATGAATACATTAATTAAACATGGTTATGAAAAATGAATGACATTACAATCATGGTGATGGTAAGTCGTACTTACGTAAGAGTAACATTTTCATTTTTCAATGATAACTATAGAAAGAAGGTAATTATTATTTTATATTTATATAATGATAATAATATAATAAATATAATATTAATAAATTAAATATACTTATATATATCATCAATGTAATTTAGTGCTAAAAATGAATGTCAACGGTTCGTGGAGGTGATAGTTCACATGTACGCACGAACGACGTTATCATTTTTATGTGCATGGAACGTTAAGAAAATAAATGGTATATTAATATTTAATAATGATAAATATGTAATAAATATAAAATTTAAACATTAAATCCATAATTACAACTATGTTTGATAGATTGTGATGAAAAAAAAATTATATCAGTTCGTGAGGCAGTAGTTCACTGTACACACGAACGATAATTTTTTCCCATTTGATGGAAGTGGATATGGATTTAGGTGATTATATGAAAAAAATAACATTTAATAATATTGAGTATACTATATTTATTATTTTAAATTGGTGTAAGAATATTATAAGAAAGTGTAATAATAAATAAAATATGAAAAGGTATTTAAAAATGACACCTCTTATTCAGACGATCTCATTTGATTAACAAATTAACTCCTCTAAGGTCAATGTTTTTCAAAAAATATGAGCTCTAGAATTTGATTAGGGATTATTGAAAGGTATTTGGGTAGATATTGGCTGAACCAAATAGGTTTTGAGGTGTGATGAAAAAGATAAAAATGGGTTCCCTTTTATAGGAGACGGGAGGGGCACTCTTGGAAATCTTCAAAATATAAAATTAATATAAATTAACTTTATAATCAAAATGGAACCAAACATATTAATTTATAATATTGGATTATTTTGGGTCTAATTATATTCTTTAGATAAAAATTATATAAGTTATGACTATTTTTTAATCCTTATCTTTTAGCTTTAATCATTATTTGGCCTTTTAATTCTTACTGTGATATCATGTAATTTACACTTTGAGGGTTAATATAATTAAAATAAAATGAAAAAAGACTAATAAATGAGTCATTAATGAAATTTTTAGACTTATAAAAATACTTTGGATGAAATTATCATTTTTATAAATTTTATATCATTTATTAAAATATCATTTATTTTAAAATAATGATAATGTCGATTTTGACACTATTCATTACTTGACTTTTAAAAATATCATAAAAATAATTTAAATTAGAAAAAATAATTCTAAGAAATCACTAAAATGTCATAGTAATATAAAATATTAGTTTATGTCATTAATAGTCTAAAATTATATTAGTTTTAGTATTTTAATATCATTTATTTGATATTCTGTTTAATTAAACTATTACTGCATCATCATTGTGAAAGTATTTAATTCAATTATTTATTTTCTAAAAATTAAAAATAAATTATAATGATTAAGATACAAATTATATATTTAAAATTTATATTTACAGTCAAACATATCTCTTATATAAACCCATATTAAAAATATTTTACTTGTTAAAAACAAGAGTACAACAAAAGTGACTTTCATTTGAATATAATATTATAAAGGTTATATTCTCATCCAAATGGAATTAATTGGTTACATAAATGATAATTTAAGGATTAGGGACTAAAAATACTCTTAAAACATAATTATTACAAGTTTTAGAATAATTTTATAATATTTTTAATATAATTTTGACCCTTAATTACCTGATTTACCCTTAATCGTGATATTTTTTTACTAAACTTACTATTCATACAACCCAAAAAAAAGTGACCTATTTACAAACTTTAAAACTATTCAAATATATAATTTAATACTATAAATTATTTAGACAAAAAGCTGTTTTCAATTAAAAAATGTAATATTTTTTCAATATTCATCAAAAAATAAATCTTATTAGAAGAATACCAAAATTTCTTCCAAAGTAAAATTTTATAATCATATTTAAAATAATAAGTTTATTTTTTCAAATATAATTTATTAAATTTTCAAAACTATATTTAAAATAAGTTTTCTATTAAATAGTGGAAAATATGAATTTTTAGGAAAATAATTTTTATGTGTTAAATTAGAATTTTTTTATAATATCATTCGAAGAAAACACATAAGATAAAAGTTAAACATTATATTGAATATATTATATATAAATTTAATAAATATAATCCAACAACTGTGATTTGTTTAATTATTGGTATAAAATTTACTTGAGTGCATCTTAATAGTTTTCAGAGAAACATTTCCTTTTATTTTAAAAAGGGTTTTAAATTCATTTATAATGAATTTGTTAAATAATTCATTATATTTATATTTTTAAACCATATTTTTTATAATTCAGTTAATAATATTTATTACATCCATTCTAACAACCATTTTATAATAGTAACGTTTAAAAAATAAAATTTATTTGTTAGTTTAATCTTGATGTGGCGTATCATGTATATTATAAAACATAATATTTTAAAAAAAAAACCAGGTTGTTACATTTTACACGCTTTTGGAAATTGTGTACTTGCAGTTTTTAATTCATTCTTAGTAAATGAGGTTTTTCTTTTCAAAATTCCCTTATTTAAATCCCACATAATAAATATTATTTATAAAACTTCTACTAAAAAATTAAAGAGAAGTATTATGGTCACCTAAGATACTACACACTAGGGTTCCATTTAGGAAAACTTGGACATGGAAGAGAAAACCAACTATCAAGTTATGATAGAGAGTGATAAAGAACATTTCCATAGAGTTGAGTAATTTATTATCATACTAGAGAAGGAACATAAATAAATATATTTACTTGAAAATTTGAGTTTCATTATTTAATAAATTTCCACCACAAACTCATCTTTTTCTCCAAACAATGAGTATTTATGATGAAATATTCATGTTTGAAGCATTAGAATAAACTCTTATAGAATTACAGAATCCAAAAAAATAATAACTATTTATTTATCTTGTATTTTTACATTAACCCAAAAAAATTTTAGGATAAAATAAAACAATTATCCAAAAAGAACAGACCATTTTATGATGAAAAACAACTTTTAATCAAAAAAAATTGAACAGTTATACCCAATGTTCAGCATAAACCATTAAAAAATTACTATAAATAAAATTAATCAAAATAATCCAAACTAATATTGAAACCCAAAATTTAGGACTTGATAACATAGTCTTCCAAAAAAAATTTAACAATTTTCTCCAAAAAACATTAATTTCTCTTAATTTTCTATACAGAAAATGTAATTTCATAAATCACATAATCTATAAGATATGATAATTATTTCAATTAATAACCAAAATCACCATAAATCAACAATAAAATTAGATATCCTTCAAAAATATAAGTCAAACTTTACTTCTCAAATAAAATCCCATAGTATTCTATTTACCTTGATCATATAGGATCCCCAATATTGAAAATGTCATCTGAAATAACATTCATCGCTTAATCCCAAAACAATTTTCACAATATGATAATTTTTTCCCAAAATTAAATTATTCTTTATCAAAATAATTATTTAACTAAAAAAAAGTCATACTAACTGGGACTTCATGTAGGCTAGTTATAGGTGATACACCCATGTCTCCCTTTAGTTGTGGGTTCAAAACTCGCGACCTTGACAGATGTGATGGGTTTTCACCTATCCTATAAGTTATACTTTTTTTAAAACTATATAATTATTATAGAATTCATAAAAAAATAAATTCATTTATAGAGATAAATTTTTAACCTCAAAGGTTATCTCATACCTTTCACTTGGCATCATTAAATGTAATAACCCATAATTATCTCAAAAACAAATGTATCCATAAATACCATTAATCACCTTAGAATTTCATAACATAAATCCTTAAAAGGGGTTTCTAAGACATTAAAATTATGATGGAACTAAAAATTATAAACTCCAAATGATATCCCTAAATCTCAAAAAAACATCATAATCTTTAATGTTTTCTAAACCCTACACTGATATAAACTATAAGGCACCGACCTTAAGTATAATTTATCCTCTATTATTTTAAAATTAGAAATCATATAATTTTCCCAAAGATATTTTTGGTCTAGAGTTTTATAGAAATTTGAAAAATGATTACAGAGTAAACTCATATATTACAAGTGGACACTTAAACTCAATATCCCTTTTTTTCACCAAAGGAAACCTTTTAAAAATAAAATATTATCGCTTTTCATGAAATATGTTTAACACTATCTTCAAGATATATTATTTGTTCTTTCTAATACTTAATACTTTTGAATTTTTTTCTAAAAGAACTAGGATCAGAAGAAATTCTCCGTAAGGAACTTAATTGGAAGGAAATCATTAATCCACTAAAAACCCATAAAAATTTCCCTAAAAACAAACCTTTTTACCTTAAAAACAGGACAATAATTTCCAAAGGATCATTATCATACCTTTTTAAAATCAAAATATTCTCATGAAAACTCATAAGGAATAATATAAAAGATAAGTAGGTAAAGTGGGACATAATTACACTAAAATGGAATAACCAAACTGTCTACTTTCTTACATGTCACTCTTACAAATGGAAGATCCATATGGTCGACTTCCATACCCAATGCATTGGAGGTTATAAGGTCACCTCCCAACCTTGGTTTATCACAGAACCACCCATATATGGTTTATCGCGTAACCACCCATAAAATTCCAAAGTACCATTATATAATCATAACACATAAAATCAATCATTTTTTGAAAAGTCACTTATAAAATTCCATTTTCAACCATAATAAAACATTTCATGTTATTAAATAATGAATCCATTTTTAAAACCCATTTAAAACATTCCAAAAGATATTTTTATATCAAAGTGTATCATACCAATTTGAAACATTTTAAATAAACTCAAAATTACCATTTTAAAATATTTATGTCTATATAAATACATTCATAAAAACTATTTTGAAATAATGGACATGGATAAGAAATATTTAGAAGAATAAATCTTTAAAACATTTAAAATGATGTTTTACTTAAAGGGTCTCTTACCGTGAGTTCGAATCATCACATACCTTATATATATTATTGAATAATAAAATTAGATTAATTTAAAATTTATTTAGAACCAAATTTTCATGTTTATTATTCCTTTCATAACACTTATTACTGTGTTTTAACAATTACTTAATTATTTAATTTCACATCCAATATTTTGATGATATTCAGTACATGAGTCCAAAATTACTTCATAAAGTAAAATATGGTCAACGAGGAAATTAGTCCATCATATACAAAATAATATTCATAAAATAATTATAATTATTATAAATAAATCATAATTTTAAATACATTAATTAAATATGGTTATGAAAAATTTAATTATGTTACAATCATAGAGACGGTAAGTCGCACATACACATGAGTAACATTTCCATTTTTCAATGATAATTATGAAAATAAGGTAATTATTATTTTATCTTTCCATAATTATAATAAAACCATAAATATAATATTAGTAATTTAAATATAGTTATATATATCATCTGTGTGGTATGGTGATAAAAATGAATCACATC
The DNA here is from genome assembly GCA_963277665.1 of Viscum album. NCBI lineage: Eukaryota > Viridiplantae > Streptophyta > Magnoliopsida > Santalales > Viscaceae > Viscum > Viscum album. The sequence goes on from OY728150.1 coordinate 662,258,484, forward strand.
GCTTCATTGAGGTGTCAGTTCACACATACGCAAGAATGACATTATCATTTTTATGTGCATGGAAAGTTAAGAATGTAAATGATATATTATTCTTTAATAATTATAAATATGTCATGAATATAATTTTTAACCATTAATTCCATAATTTTAACTATTCTTGAGAGACGGTGATAAAAAATTAATTATATTGGTTTGTGAGACAGTAGTTCACCGTACACACGATTATTTTCCCATTTGATGGAAGTAAATATGGATTTATGTGATGATATGAACAAACTAAAATCTCAGTTTGTTGAGTATACTTTATTAATCATTTAATGAAGGTGGGAGGTGATTTTAAGTAAGTGGAAGAAGAAATAAAATATAAACAGTTAATTAAAAATGATACCACCTTTTCAGACAATCTCTTTTGATTAACACTTTAACACCTATAAGGTGAGTGTTATGAATAAACTATGAGCTCCAGAATGTGGTAAAGGATTCTATGAAGGGATTTGGGTATAGATTATTCGAAAAAAATAGGTTTTGAGGTGAAAGGAAAAAAGAATAATGGGTGAGATTTTATAAGATTGGGGTGGGACACTCTTGGAAATATTCAAAATATTAAATTAATATAAATTATTTTATAGTTAAAATGGAACCAAACTTATTAATTTGTAATATAGGATGATTTTCGTTCTAAATATCTTCATCGAACAAAATTTTTATCAATTTTGACAATTTTTTAATCCTTATCTTTTAACTTTAACCATTATTTAATATTTTTAATTCTTACCGTGCTATCATAAAATTTATAGTTTGAGGGTTAATATAATTTCAATAAAATTACAAATGACTAATAAATGAGAAATTGATGAAATATTGAGACTTATAACAATTATTTGGTTGAAATTTATATTTTTCTAAGTTTTATATCATTTATTAAAATTTTATTTATCTTAAAATATCAATAATGTCAATTTTGACACTATTCATTACTTGACTTTTTAAAAATATAATAAAAACATGATAAATTCAAAACAAATACTTATAAAAAATAATTGACATGTCATAGTAATATAATAACTTCTTTTATGACATTAATCATCTCAAATTATATTTATTTTAGAATTGTTTATATCATTTATTTGATATTTCCTATAATTAAACAATTATTGCATCATCATTGTACAAGACATTAATTTAAGTATTTATTTCCTAAAAATATAAAATAAATTACCATGATGAATATAAATATTTTAAGTTTAAAATTAATATTTATATTCTAACATAAACCTTATATAAAGTCATATTAAAAATATTTTACTTGTTAAAAACAAGTGTGCGAAAAAATTGACTTTCATTAGAATGTAATATTATAATGGTTATATTCTCATCTAAATGTACATAATCGAGTATATAACTGATCAATTAAGTCTTATGAAAGAAATATACCCATACAATAGAATTAGTAAAAGTGTTAGAGTAATTTTATAATATTTATAATATTATTTTTACCCATAATTACCTGATTTACCCATAATTGTGATAATTTAAAAAATTACTAAAGTTACTATTCATATTGCCCAAAAATAAAAGGGGCCTATTTAATAAATTTAGAACTTATGATTAAAAATATGGAATTCATTTTTTAAAATTCCAAACACATATAATGGATAAATTAATTAAAAATTTATCCCATTAATGAAATGAGAAAACACGTTTTTAAAGTATAAACCTTCAAAAGATTGAAATGTTTTTTATACAAATTCAATGTGAAATTAATTCCAATAACCTAAATTGTATTGAAGGGTAAAATCATGATATAATTATACTTTAAAAACATTAAAATATATATTATAACACTATAAATTATTTGGACTAATTTTTTTCAATCGAAAAATGTAATAATTTTTCACTATTCATCAAAAAATGAATCTTATTAGAAAAAATCCAAAAAAATAAAACAACTTAAATATTGATACTCATATTAAAAGTAATAAGTTTATTTTTTCAAATATAAATTTTAATATTTTCAAAAACTATATTTAAATCCAACACGCCATAAAATGGAGAAAAATATGCATTTTTAGAAAAATAATTCTTTTATGTGTTAAATAAGATTTTTATCTAATATCATGCATATAAAATGAATAATATGAATATAAACATTGGAATTAATATATTATATTTAAATTATATTAATAAAATCCAATAGTAGTTATTTTTTAAATTATTGGTATAAAACATACTTATTCACTTTTAAATAGTTTTTCAGAAAGAAACATTTCCTTTTATTTTAAAAATGGTTTTAGATTAATTTATAATTAATTAGTCAAATGATTCATTATATTTATATATTTAAACCATATTTACATAATTTAGTTAATAATATTCTTTCCCTCTATTCTAATAGCCAGTTTATAATAGTAACATTATTATAACAATATTTAATTATCTGTTTGATCATGATGTGACATATCATGTACACTATCAAACATAGTATTTTTTTAAAAAAAATCATGGGATGTTACAATCAACACCCTTTTGAAAATTGCATCCTCAAAATTTTGAATTCATTCTGAGTAACTATGTTTTGAATTTTCAAAATACCCTTATTGAAATCCCACATAAGAAAAAGGATTAATAAAACTTCCACTTTAAAAGAAATAAAGGGAAGTACGATTGTCACAAAGATAATACATACTAGGGTTCGATATAGTAAAACATGGAAATTAAAGAGAAAACCAAATATTATGTTCTAATAGAGAGTGATAGAGAATATGGTCATAGAGTTGAGATATTAATTTATATCCTTGACTAAGAACATAAATAAATATACTTACTTTAAAATTTGAGTTTCATCCTGTAATAAATTTCCACCGCATGATCATCTTTTTCTCTAAACAATGAGTATTTACAATTAATTTTTCATGCCTGAAGCATTAAAATAAACTTATAAATAATCACATAATCTTAAAAATATTAAAAATCTATTTCTTCTATCTTTAGAAATTAACCAAAACAAAAATTAGTAGGATAAGATAAAACAATTATCCAAAAATAATAGACCATTATATGATAAAAAACTACTTTAAATATCTAAAATTCGATAATAATAACCAAAGTTCATCATAAACCATTCAACAAATAAGAGTCCATAACATTCATCACTTAATCCCCAAATCATTTTCCCAGTAAGATAATAATTTGTTTTTCCAAAAATTAAATTATTATTAATTAAAAGAATCATTTAATTAAAAATAAATTCATACTAACCTAGAATTCAAGTAGGATAGTGGTGGGTGATGCACCCATGTCACCCCCCAATTATTGGTTCCTAACTCGTGGAATTTTGATACACGACAGTAATAACCCATCCCATGGGTTGTATTTTTTCTAAAACAATATAACTCTTATAGAATTAATTGAAAAATAAATTCATCTTTATAGAGAAACACTTTACCTCAAAGGTTATCTATGTAACACCCTAACCCAAGTTACCGACAGTTGGTACATTATTACATAACATTGGCATGATTATAAGAGATCAAGTCTGGAAAGACCGATTAGTTTAGTAGACTAAGAAGTACTAGATTCATACATAAGTTTTACATTACATCATGAAATAAAAAAAACATTGTGTCCCCTTTGAACACACTCATATCCTTTAGCCTATCCATATAGGTCAGTCATAACATACTTCTTCACATCCTGGGAAAAAGAAAACATAATAAAGGGATGAACTCATATTCTTAGTAAAGATAAAAATATAGTGGAAACTATCATAAATAAGCATAAAAATTTAAGGCAATGTATAATACTAAAACAAAATCCTTTTAAATTTAAAATTCAGCATAATATGGAAAATATAAATAAAAAAATTTCATTTACTTATTCCCATGGATATTCTGATAGTCTAATAATAACATGTAATATCAATAACTAATTTTATAATGATGGAATAAATATTTCCAGACGTCATAAACACATAATGAAGGCCTCGTGCCAAGACTAAAAATAATATTTTGTCAAGGACTTGTGCCAAGACACTAGTTTATATCAAGATACCTACCGATGCATCGAGGAGCTACAGCGGGCTCCACCCGTCACTTACTAAGTCCAATTCATTCCTCATATGAAAAGGTTGAAATATAAGATAAACATTTGTCTTAAAACTAGAATATTAAATGTTAGTACTTTAACTATAAACCATGAATGGTATAAAAATAAAACATCCACAATCAAACATATCAAAAAACCTTCAATACAATATGGAAGACTGTATCGTAATAAATCAACTTTAAACAAGTGTAAAATCCCTCAAAGGATGTTGACATAGATGAAATCAAAACTATTTGAGAGAAATATATTTTTCTATTTTGAAATAATTTAAAGTTACATAATTATGGAAGAAAAAAATTATTTTTGAAAATATTCTTATAATCTTGCAAGGGAAGATTCAAAGGTGTTATAATAGCAGAAAATAGCCGCACCCACTATATAAGTTAAAAAAACATTCTTACCTTAATTTGTTGAAAATGTCATAAATTACCTTGTTTGGAAAATGACGGAAAGATTCCTTTCAAAAAAATTTATATAAAGTGAAAAAATGTTATAAATTACTTTAACCCATATTATAGGAAATAGTTAAAATGTTTTGAAATACATTTTTAAGAAACACGGATGTGGATGATAAAGAAGTCCCAGTGGATACTTATGTATAAACAACCTCAAATAAATAAAGAGATTGTAAAATTAAACCTTACCTTTTACTTTTCATTGGTGGAGGGTATATTAACCTCCTATATAATAGTTAAATAATTGTACTTAAATTATACAAGAACCACATACATAAATATGATATCATATATGATCTTATAATATTTCTTTTTTAATAATATTTCAGTAGTATCATTGTTTCGGGTGTTAACTGATCCGTTTTCCATTATATGTTTTGTTATGAAAGTCATGTTTGTTATTAATAAGATGTATTTTATTCATATACAGAATTATATTATGTTCATAAACTTTATTTTTAATCATAAAATGAAAATTATCATTAAATGGTTATGATGGGGAACAAATCTCATCACGTTCGTGGTGACGGTAATTCGTACGTACGCACGAGAACAAATATCATTATATTGATGGTGAAATAGTATGTAATTGGATGGTATATTATATATATTGGATAATTAACATTTTATGAATATTATTTACATAAATATGCTCATTATTATACTCATCCAAATAATGAATTATTGAATAACAAACTACACCATGACATGGAGACGGTAATCCATACGTACACACGTATAGTGACTTTGTCATTCATAGGATGGATAAAATAATGAATATGGTTGTACCATATTTATAATAATATCAAAGTGTGTATAAGGTACTAGAGTTATTATTTTGGTATGGAAAAAACAAAGAAATAGGAAGTGGAAGAAGAAAAGAACTTTGAAAGAGGTGATGAAATTATTACCTCTTCTTCGGGTGCTTCCATTTGATTTGATCAAAAGGGATTCTTAGGTTGGATTTATAATCAAATTAAGGCCTATAGTTTTAAGATAGGGTATTTGGGAGGATATTTGATCATGGGTTGGTCGAGACAAATGGCTTTGGAGGAGTGAAATTAAGAGAAGGGGAAGTACCCTTTTATAAGAGAGGTGAGGGTCACTATAGGAAAAGCCTGAAATATTATTTTATTATAAAATAATTTTCGGTTTCTAATGGATCCAAATGGATTTATTTTGAGTATAAGGTGGGTAGGGGTTTCAAAGCTCACATAAAATAGGTTTTAGACAAGTTTAGGTCACCATATTAACCTTATCTTTTAGATTTAACTCTTATTTAAATAGTTTAACTTTTACCATGTCTTCTTGTATTTTTATATTAAATGGTTAATAAACTTACTATGAAATGACAATAGAACCAAAAGTGGTTCATTAATGAAATATATATAATTATATGAGTTATTTGGACAAATCTTAGATTTTTATGAATATTATATCATTTAATAAAATAGTATTTATTTTAAAAACTCATTTTTGTCAATTTTGACACTATTTAGTATTTGTTTTTTGTTAAAGTCATAAAAACTTTATTACTTAAAAAAATACCTTGAATAAATACTATAATGTCATATTAACCTATTAAATTCATTTATGGAATAAAAATATTCAATTTACATTTATTTTTATATTTATAATATCAATTATTTTAATCTTTCATTAATAAGGTAATTACCGTATCATCATTGTGTCATAAATAAATTTGATTATTTAATGTATAAAAATTATAAATAAAATACCATGGTGTAGGAAATATATTTATATTTCTAATTAATTTTTATAGTCTAATTTATCTTATATATTAATCTAAATTAAAAATGTTTTAGTTAATAAAATTTTAATTTAACACTTTTAACTCTTCTTTAAATAAAATATAATAAATGTCCTAATATAATCCAAGTGGATCAAAAAGGATAATATTTTATTCCTAAGGTTGATTTTGGTCGAAATAAACTTATTGAATAGAATTAGGACATGTGTTGGAGTAATTATAATATCTTTTTTACCTTTAATTACCCTATTTACTTTTAACTGTGGTAAATAAAATTCAAACGTTACTATTCACCAAAAATTATTTTCATAATATTGAACCACATTTTACTTATTGATGTCAACTTTGGTTCTCAGATTTTTGAAATTCAATTCAAAAAAGCGGTAAAATTACGTTTTATGCAAATTTACAAATATGCCTAGAAGGTGGGTAAAAGTCATTAAATAGTTTAATAAAAATTTATACATGTAATATTATTATGAAGTGACTCAAATTACTTATATTAGATTTATATATATATATTATGTATCTATTTTTACTTTAAGAAAAAAAATTTAATTAAAAATAACTATTTAAATGAAAAATTCGGTTTTTATGTACTAAGTAGTATTTTTCACTATTCATCAAAAAATAAATGTTTTCAGAAAAAATAACAAAAAATCACCGAAAACATAATTTGATATTATGAATTCAAAAATTATGTCTATTTTACCAAATTAAAAAAAATAGAATTTTCATTAATTAATTTAAAATTAATTCCCGTTGTCAAAACCAGAAAGCGCGTTTTTGAGAAGTAAAAACTATCAAAAGATTGATATGTGTTTATGTCCAATTTAAATGTAAATTACTTATAATGACCAAAATTGGATTAAATGATTAAAAGATAGTCTAATTATACTTCAAAACCCTTCAAATGTACAATTTAACACTCTAAATTATTTTGATTAAAAAGTTGTTTTCAAATAAAATTTAGTATTTTCACTATTTATCAAAATATGAAAGTTATCAGAAAGACACCAAAAATTTATCCAGAATAAATTTTTATGTCCCGATTCTAAATAAGAAGTTTATTTTTTTAGACTGAATATATAAAAGTGTCAAATATTGGATTTAGAAAAAGGTTCACCACTAAAAGGCGGTAAAATTTCATTTTTTGAAAAAATACTTCTTTTATCTAAAAAATTGAATTTTTCATTATATTATATATAAGAAACACATAATAAGGATTTTAAAATCATATGGAGTATATAAAATTCAAAATGTAGTTAATAATATTCATAATATCTTTTTTCAATGGCTAGTTTGGTAAGTCGTGGTGCGCTCGAACTCGATGTTGCGTGTAGAGAAAACTATTGAATTACTTTAAAGAGACAACGTACTATGAAATCCTAGGGTGTTACATTCTCCCCTCATTAAATAAATTACATCCTCACAATTTGAAATTATTCTTCATAAATAAAAGGTAGAAAATAAAAAATACCTTTGTGGAAAACCCACATCGGAAATAGGGTTACTAAAATTTAGACTTAATGAGAGGAAAAGGGAAATGAAAAAGTCACCACCAAATTAGGATTTCGAATAGGAGAACATTGGTGGCAGTGAGAGACACATAAATAGAGGAAAAACATAAATATTTATAGGGAGTGCTTGAAGTCATCAATCACAAACTAGTGAACAATAAATGGAAAATTGAGGGCCTAAAAGCCATAAATCTTTGATGACTTAAAATTTCATTGGTTCATCAAAAAATAAGGTATTAGGATAACACATTTTTGGTTTTAAGATCCTTTCCCTAAATTTTAAGAATTAATTTCTTCATAGAATAAGAAAAAAAATATTTGACAACTAGAGTTCCATCCTCTAACTAATTTCTACCACAAACACATCTTTCACTCTAAAAGATAATAGAACTCAAAAATATTCTATTCATCCTAATCATATAATGTTTATAAGAAAAAATAAATTTATAATTCATCTATCGGATCATTTAAAAAACTTTATTTTAAAAACTAGGACATCACCTAGGCCAGTGGTAGGTGATGCACCCTTTTTGCCCTTTAGTTGCGGGTTCAAGTCTCACGACCTTACCGAACGTGACAGGTTGTCACCCGACCTCGGGGTTTCCCTTTTTATAACACTCCAAAAATAATATTAAAAAATGTTTTAACCTTAAAAAATTCTATCCAATGTACAACTTAATCTATTCTAACCTTTAGAATTATCCAGAATATATGTGCCCAAACTCATAGTCCAAAAATTTATAAGGAAGGGAAATATAAAATAATGAAGATCCAGTTTTCCCACATAATAACATGTGAATACATTCATTATGTATTCTCTTAAAAAATGGTAACACCCTGAATTACAATAAAACCTTATTTATTACATCCATGCTCCGTTATTCCTAATAGAATACTAGATATATTCCTTATATCTAAAAATTTTGAATACTCCAACAATGATGAAATAAACAAACCATTAATTAGTTCTAAGGTAGTCAATAATATCCAATATAATTTATCCAAATCAACCATATCTTATTCCAAAATCACTACCTCAGTATCGGGACCATATTAAGGTTTATCTTTCCTTCAACCATGCATTTTTCAAAAAGTTTAACTTGTTGTTGAGTTACTTTTCTTAGTACCATATAATATCTAATTCTCACTGAAATAGTACAACAGTACAATTCTTATTTATTTCCATAATTAATATAAATAGTAAATCATTGATAAAACAATCAAACGACATAATTAATTAATTAAAATATAATAACACTAATTATTCCTCTCTATCTGTAGTAGTATCATAACTTGAATATTATCCAATAGCATCATTTGGGGTATACTCTAATTATTGGGACATTGAATCACGTAGTGCCCCAACTCCTTGTAGATGAAGCATTGTACATTTGAAACCTTTTTCTTACCTTTGAAATCATGTACTTAGTGTCCTTTTTCTCCACACATATAAAAAACTCCCATTACCTTCAATCATTTAACAAGGTGATTCTTTCCACAGTTATCACATATGGGGAATTCCTTATGTCCCTTCTTCCCTCTATCCATATTTCTCTCTACCATCACTTTCTTCTCTTACTTCCCTTAAAATCCTTAATACTCATAGAATTATTTACTTATCTTATTAACACATGATACTATTTCTTCATATGATGATAATACATGGGAGACTATTTACCTTCTATATATTGGCTTAAGACCATGAAAGGCATGATCCTTCTTACTCTTTGGATCATACGTATTGCTGGAGTTCTAATTCCTTCTACTGGGCGCCATTTATAAACAATGTCATACACTAGGTTAGTTTATGAATCACAATGCATAATTCAAAATTTTTAAAATACCTAATGTAAATTAAAAAGTTTATACATATAATCCGTAATCATAACAATTTTTTCTTTGAGGAAGTATTTAATCATAAATCCTTCATAATGTTTTGTAAATAAAATGTGAATTATCCTAAGAATATCCCCCAGGAGTGTTAAACTAGGTGCACAGTAAGACTCGTTGTCATATACTAGGATACCCCGGGTCAATCCTGAAACTCCTTGCAGAGTTTTCACTCCTAGGTACATCTGTGCCAGAACCACTTCCACTTATAATATCCAAACAAGGATATATTTCCTGGAAAAACCATATAATATTTACACTACCAAATTTTTTTGTATGTTCTTTTATACTAATCCTAAAACTCTATCTTAGGGTAATGTTCTCTAATTAGAGTTTATCAAAATCTAGTTTAGTATCCTTGGAAGTACTAGATACATACATAAGTTTTACATTACATCATGAAATATAAAAACATTATGTCACCTTTGAACACACTCATATCCCTTAGCCTATCCCTGCAGGTCAATCATAATATACTTCTTCACATCCTAGGAAAAAGAAACATAAGAAAGGGGTGAGATGAGATGCTCAGTAAGGATAAAAATATAGTAGAAACTATCATAAATATGCATAAAAATTTAAGGCAATATATAATACAAAAAAATCCTTTTAAACATAAACTTCAACATAATATGGAAAAGATAAATAAAATAATTCCATTTACTTATTCACATGGATATTATACTATTTAAATAATCACATGTAATATCAATAGATAATTTCATAATGATGGAATATATAATACCGAACATCATAACCACATAGTCAAGGCCTCATGCCATAACTACAAATAATATTTTTTCAAAGGCTTGTTCCAAGACACTAGTTCATCTCATGAGACCTACCAATTCATCGGGGAGTTATAGCGGGCTCCACCCATCACTTACTAAGTCCAATGCATTCCTCATATGAAAAGGTTGAAACATAACATAAACATTCATATTAAAACCAGCATACGAAATGTTAATACTTTAACCATAAATCATGAATGGTATAAAAATAACACATCAAAAGTAAAACATATCATAAAACATTCAATAAAATATGGAATATTATATCATAATAAATCAACTTCAAACAAGTGTAAAATCCATAAAAGGATGTTGGCATAGATGAAATCAAAAACTATTTGAGAGAAATATCTATTTTTATTTTGAAATAATTTAAAAGTGGCATAATTATAAAAGAAAACATTTATTTTGAAATTATTCTTATAATCTTGTAAGGTAAGCTTTAAAGGTGTTATAACGGTGGAAAATAGCCGCACCCACCGTATAAGTTAAAAAAAGATTCTTACCGTAATTTTTTGAAAAGGTCATAAAGTACTTTGTTTGGAAAATGACATAAATATTCATTTAAAAACATTTTATAAAAAGTCAAAAAAGTTTATAAATGACTTTAACCTATATTATAGGAAATAGTAAAAATGTTTTGAAATACATTTTTAAGCAACACATATGTGTATTATTAAGAAGTCCCAGTAGGTACTTACGTATAAACAACCTTGGATAAATAAAGAGATTGTAAAATTAACCCTTACCTTGTAATTTTCCTTGTTCGAGGGTATGTTAAACTCATGTATAATAGTTAAATCATTTATATTAAATTATATAATAACTACATACATAAATATGATATCATATATGATCTTCTAATATTGCTTTATTAATAATATTTCAACAGTATCATTGTTTTGGGTGTTAATTGATTCGTTTTCCTTTATATGTTTTTTTACGTAAGTCATGTTTGTTATGGATAGGATGTATTTGATTCATATCCAGAATTATATTAGGTTCTTAGACATTATTTTTAATCATAAAATGAATATTATTATTTAATGTTTATGATTAGGAATGAATCACATCGTGTTCGTGGAGACGGTAATCCGTACGTACGCATGAGTGACAATATCATTCTATTGATGGTAAATCGTATGTAATTGGATGGTATATCATATATAAATAATAATTAACATGTTATATTTATTACTTACATCAATTATACTCATTATTATACCCATACAAATAATTAAGTGTTGAATAACAAACTACACCACGACATGGAGACTGTAAGCCGTGCGTACACATGTATGATAACTTTTTCATTCATAGGATGGATAGAATAATGAATATGGTTGGACCATATTTATAATAACATCATAGTATGTATAAGGTACTGGATTTATTATTTTGGTATGGAAAAAACAAATAAAGAGTAAGTGGAAGAAGAAAAGAACTTTGAAAGAGGTGATGAAATTATTACCTCTTCTTCGGGTGATTCCTTTTGATTTGATCAAAAGGGATCCTTAAGTTGGCATTATGATAAAACTAAGGAATATAGGTTGAATTTAAGGTAGTTTATAGGATATTTGATCAGGTTTTTGATGATACAAATGGATTTGGAGGTGTAAAATTAAGATAATGGGAAGTATCCTTTTATAAGAGAGGTGAAGGTCACTTTAGGAAAAGCTGGAAATATTATTTTATTATAAAATAATTTTCGGTTTCTAATGGATAAAAATAGATTTATTTCAAGGATAAGGTTCATATGGGTCGATAAACTCTCATAAAACATGTTTTATACAAGTTTAGGTCACTATATTAACCTTATATTTTAGATTTAACTCTTTGTTAAATAGTTTATCTTTTACCATGTATTCTTGTATTTTTTATATTACATGGTTACTAAACATACTATAAAATTTTAAGAGATCATCAAGTGGTTTATTATTGAAATATATATAATTATATAATTCCTTTGGCCGAATATTATATTTTTAATATTATTATATCATTTAATAAAATAGTATTTGTTTTAAAAACTCATTTATGTCAATTTTGACACTATTTAGTATTTTTTTGTTAAAGTCATAAAAACTTGATTATTTACAAAAAAAATACATTGAATCAATAATAAAACATCATATTAACCTATAAAATTCGTGGATGACATAAAAATTTTCAATACACATTTATTTTAATATTTATATTAACAATTATTTTAATCTATCATTAATAAGGTAATTACCACATCATCATTGTTTCATAAATAAATTTAATTATTTAATGTCAAAAAATTATAAATAAAATACCATGGTGTTGGAAATATTTGTATCTTTATAATGAATATTTATAGTCAAATTTATATTATGTATAACCATATTCTAGAAATTTATTAGTTATTAAAATTTTAATTTAACTCTTATAACTCTTCTTTAAATAAAATATTATAAATGTCATAATATAATCCAAGTGGATAAAAAAGGATCATATTTTATTACTAAGGTTGATTTTGGTCGAAAAAACACTATCCAATAGAATTAATACATGTGTTGGGGTAATTATAATATCATTTTTACCTTTAATTACCCTATTTACTTTTAACCGTGGTAAATAAAATTCAAAAGATACAATTCACCAAAAATTATTTTCATCATATTGAACCACATTTTACTTACTGATGTAAATTGTGTATCTTTTATTTTATAAATTCAATTCAAATATGCGGTAAAATTACATCTTATGAAAATTTGAAAATGTGCCTTGAAGGTGGGTAAACAAAGTTAAACAGTTCAATAAAATTCTATACATATAATCTTATTATAAAGTGACTCAAATGACTTACATTATAATAATATATGTATTATTTATCTATTTTGACTTTAAGATAATTTTTTCATCAAAAAATATTTATTTAAATGAAAAAGTCAGTTTTATGTACTATGCAGTATTTTCACTATTCATCAAAAATTGATTATTTTCAGAAAAATACAAAAAATTCACCCAAAGATTAATTTGATATTCAAAATTCAAAAATCATGCTTATTTTACCAAATTCAGATCATATAAGTTGCATTAAATAATTTAAAATTAATTCTCATTGTTAAAACCACAAAGTGGGTTTTTGAGAAGTAAAAACCATCAAAAGAATGATATGTGTTTATGTCTTATTTAAATGTAAAATTACATAAAATGACCATAAATTGATTAAATTATAAAAATATAATATAATTTTACTTAAAAACCATTCAAATTTATAATTTAACAATATAAATTATTTTTATTAAAAAAGTCGTTTTCAATTAAAATTTAGTATTTTTCACTATTCATCAAAATATGAAAGCTATCATAAAAACAACAAAATTTTTTCCAAACTAAATTTTTATGTCTCTATACAAAATAGAAAGTTTATTTTGTCAAATTGAATATATAAAAGTGTCAAATATTGAATTTTAAAAAGGTTCTCCATTAAAAGGATGTAAAATTTCATTTTTGACAAATAATTCTTTTATCATAAAAATTAAATTTGTTCTTATATTATGTACAATAAACACATAATATAGATTTTAAAATTATATAGAGTATATAAAATTCAAAATGAATTTAATACTATTCATAAATAATTTTTGAACAACTAGTTTGGTAAGTGGTGGTGCGCTCGAACTCGTTGTTGCATATAGCACAAACTATTGAATTATTTTAAAGATATAGCGTACTATGAAATCAAGGGGTGTTACAATCTCATACCTTTCATTTTTCTCCCCATAATATAATAACCAGTATTTATCTCAAAAATAAATGTCTCCAAAAATACTGTTAATCACCTTATAATTTCATAACATAAATCCTTAACAGGGGATTATAAGACATTAAACTTATCAACAACTGAAAATTATAAACTCATGAAGATATCTCTAACTCTTAAGAATATATCATAGTCTCTAAAGTTTTCTAAAACCTACACTGATATAATTTATAAGGACCCAACCTTATACATAACATATTCTATTTATTTTAAAACTATAAATCATAATATTTTCCCAAAGATATTTTAGGTATAGAGTTTTACAAAATTAGGATGAACTATTAAATAGTAAACCCACACATTACAAGTTGAAGCATATACTCACTATCCATTTTTTCCACTAAAGGAAACCCTTTTAAAAATAAAACATGATTTCTTTTCATGACACATCTTCAATACTATCATCCGAATATCATATTTGTTCTTTAAAATTCTTAATACCTATGAAAAACATTTTAAAACTTGGAATGAGAAAAAAATCTCAGTTAGGAACAAATGATAAAGGAATTCATTAGTCTTGTGAAAACCCATAAAACATTTTCTAAAAAACATACCTTTTTACCCTAAAAAAGGGATAATCATTTCAAAATGATCATTATAATACATTTTTGACAATAAAAAAAATCTCATGAAAACTCATAATAAAGCATATAAAAGATATGTAGGTAACTTGGGAAATAATTATAGGAAAAATGGAATAACCATGTAGTTGACTTCCACACATGTCTCTCTTACAAATGGAATAACCATACAACTGATTTCTATACCCAATTCATTGGAGCTTATAATATAACCACCCATCCTTAGTTTATCACGTAACCACCCATAAATTTCAAAATTACCATTCTATAATAATAACACAAAATCTTTCAATTTTCAACAAGACACTAATAAAATTCCATTTTCACCCATAATAAAACATTTCATGTTATTGAATAACAGATCCATTTTGAAAACCCATTTAAAAAGATATTTTTAAATAAAAGTGTCCCATACCACCTTGAAACATTCTAAAAAAATAAAAATTACCATTTTAAAACATTAATTTATGGATAAATACATTCATAAAACCCATTTTGAAAATATGGATTTGAAATATAAATTTTAGAAGAATAAATCTTTATAACATTTAAAACTATTTTCTACTTAAAGATCCCCTTATCGTGAGTCTAACTCATCACGTACCTTCTATATATTCCATAATAATAAACTTAGGTTAATTTAATCTTTCATGAGAACCTTATTTTCATGTTTATTATTCCTTTTATATCACTTATTACCATGTTATAACAATTACTTAATTATTTATGTTCACATCTGATGTTTTGATGATATTCGATACATGAATCCAAAAGGAATTAGATAAGTAGAATACTGTCAAGAGATCATTATTAAATAATATTCAGAATAATATTCCTAAAATAATAACAATTATTATAAATCAATCATACTTTTAAATCCATTAATTAAATATGGTCATGAAAAATGAACTACGTTAGAATCATGGAGACAGTAAGTCATGCATACACATGAGTAATGTTCCCATTTTTTAATGATAATTATGGAAAGAAGGTAATTATTATTTTATCATAACATAATAAAATTAATATAATCAATATAACATTAATCTTTTAAATATAATTATATATATGATTCATGTGGTTTGGTGATAAAAATGAATCACATCACTATGTGGAGGTGATAGTTCACACGTACGCACGAACGACGTTATCATTTTTTTGTGCATGGAAAGGTAAGAATTTAAATGGTATATTATTATTTAATAATGATAAATATTCCATTAATATAATATTTAAACATTAATTCCTTTATTATAACAATTATTGAGAGATGATGATGGAAACAAAATTTATCGGTTTGCGAGGCGGTAGTTTGTCATACACACAAATGATAATTGTTTGACCATTTGATGGAAGTGGAGATGTATATAGGTGATTAAATAAAAAAAATAACATCTACGTATATTGAGGATAAATTATTTATTATTTCATAATTGTGGAAGAATATTGAAAGGAAGTGGAATATTGAATAAAATAGAAACAGTTAATTAAAAACAATACCTCTTCTTCAGATGATCACATTTTATTGACACATAAACACTTATAAGGTGAGTGTTATTCCTATCACATGATCTCTAGAATGTGGGGAGGGATTATAGTAAGGGACTGGGGTAGATATTGGATTAAAAAATTGGTTTTGAGGTGTTAATGGGTTCCCTTTTATTGGATAGGGGAGGGGCACTCTTGGAAGTCTTCAAAATATTAAATTAATATAAATTAATTTTATAATAAAAGTGACAAAAAATTATTAATTTTGAATATATTTTAATTTTCAGTCTAAAGAAATTCAAAAAATAAAAATTATACAAGTTTTGAAAATTCTTTGATCCTTATCTTTTATCTTTAACCATTATTTAACATTTTTAATTCTTACTGTAATATCATGTAAATTATACTTTGAAGGTAAATAAAATTATAATAAAATGACAAAAGACCAATAAATGAGTAATTGATGAATTTTTTAGACTTATAAAAATTATTTAGTTGAAATTGATATTTTTATAAATTTTATATCATTTATTAAAATATTACTTATTTTATAATATTAATAATCTCAATTTTTACACTATTCATTACTTGAATTTTTAAAAATATTATAACAACAAGATAAATTATAACCAATACTTATAAAACATCACTAACATGTAAAATTAACATAAAAAAATCTTTTATGACATTAATAATCTCAAATTATATTTATTTTAGTATTTCTATTCTCATTTATTCGATATTTCCTTTAATTAAATAATTACAACTTCATCATTGTGCAAGAATTTAATTTAATTATTTATTTCCTAAAAATTAAAAATAAATTACCATGATGAAGATAAAAAATTTATATTTCAAATTTATATTTATATTTGTAAATATCCATTATTTTAACCCATATTAAATATATTTTACTTGTTAAAAACAAGAGTAGGTAAAAATTGACATTTATTCGGATATAATATTATAAAGGTTATGTTTTCCTCTAAATGGATATAATTAGTCTCATAAATGATAATTTATGGATTAGGAACGAAACATACTCATACAATAGAATTAGAAAAAATTTTAAGGTAATTTTAAAATATTTATAATATTACTGTTATGCTTAATTACCCAATATACCCTTAAATGTCATAATTATAAAATTACTAAATGTACTATTAATATTTCCAAAAAATAAAATGGAAATAATTAATAAATTTAAAAATTATTTTTAAAAATATGTAATAAATTTTCAAAAATTCCAAACATATAAATTTGATAAATTAATTTAAAATTAATCTCATTGATGGAATAAGAAAATGAGTTTTTAAAGTAAGAATTTTCAGAAGATTAAAATGATTTTATATACAAATTCAATGGGAAAGTAATTCCAATGAACTAAATTTAATTAAATGATAAAAAAAATTATATAATTATACTTTTAAACCATTAAAATATATTATTTAACACTATAAAGTTTTTAGACAAAAAAGTGGTATTCAATTAAAAAATGAAGTATTTTTTCACTATTCATCAAAAAATGAATGTTATTAGAAAAATATGAGAAATTAAAAAAAGTAAATTTTAATAATATTATTTAAAATTATATGTTTATTTTTTTAAATAGAATTTATAAAATTATCAAAAACTATATTTAAAACAACCGCACCATCAAACGACAACAAATATGCATTTTTAGAAACATACTTTGTTTATGCATTAAATTAGTTTTTTACTTATATTATGCCTAAAAACACGTAAGATGAATTTTAAACATTATATTAAATATTTTATATTTAAATTTTATTAATATAATCTAATAATAGTAATTTTGTAATTATTATTATAAAATACACTTGTGCACATTTAAATAGTTTTTTTTAGAAAAACCTTTCCTTTTATTTTAAAAAGGGTTTTACATTAATTTATAATTAATTGGTTAAAGAATTTATTATATATATAAAATATATTTTTTTAACTTATTTAATACTATTTATTCCTTCCATTATAACATATAAGTTATAAAGTAACATTTCGATAACAATATTTAATTATTTGTTTAAGTTTAATATGGCGTATCATGTATGGTATTGAACATAGATTTTTTTTTAAAAAAAAATTAGGGTGTTACAATATACATGTAGATCAACCCTTATAACAACCCTTATATTTTAATTATCTCTAAAATCAATTCATGGCTTATATACCATAACCATTAACACTCATTCATCGTTTCATTATTTAATACCATCTGCCTCATTTTGACCAGAAATATCTTATTCTTTAGAAAGAAAATTTTCATTTTAAATAAACTCAATTGTGAATTCATTCATCCTTATTTTTTAATCTTGATATTTTTTATGAAATTTAGTTTTATTATATTCCACCTTTCCACATTTGAAGTAATAAAGGAGAACCTTACACTTAAATCATCATCATCTTCTCATATGATTAGAGGGCATAAATGACATAAACTCATCAACTTTATCAACTTTTGGATTCTATATGATTGATATATTCTTCATGGAATTAAAGGCCACCTCTTGGGAAAATTCATTTTTTTCTTGAATAATTATCTTAATTTCTCATTTCATAAGACACCAGGGTATTATGTAACCTATCAACTAAAATATATTTTTGATATTTATCTTCTAAAAAAACAATATTTCATTAAAATGACGAGGTACAATTCTCATGATGCAATTCATGATATTTTCATCTTTTAGGTACACCCTAAGGCCATGCATATCTTCAACCAGATTATTTATGCAATCAAGAAAGGAATCAACTATTTCATTTGAATTCATAGTCATATGATTATAATTATTCCACAGATCCTACAACTATGCCTTTGGATTGGTTCTCCTTCTTAAATATCTAAAAGAGTTTACCCCCATAACATGATAGGTTTTATGGTACATTTCTTTTTTTAAAACAGGATTGGAAATTGAAATTCCTGAGAAATTTATGGATTTAGTATCTACACATCGTTACTAATGATCTATCTTTAACAAGGATCCACTTTCAATATTCATAGTGATTTTATAAATGGAAACTTTGTAAAAATATATTATTGGGTATATAATATAAAGTTACATATGGATTTTCAAACACTATAAATTAATACCTTAAATTATGGGGATACCTTTATGGTTGAAAACTATTTCCATTATTCCAAGAGTGTAAAATAAAAAACTTCCCTTCGATACCACTTCTTAAATACCTATGGAAGATACCAATTGAGAGGGGTGAATCGGGATATTTATAATTAAAATATATCTTGATTGATTTAGGTTATTATTCTCTCATATTGAGGAACACTTTGATTTTACACTACTTTTCCATAAAATGAGTAATAAAAGTAGTAAAAAACACAACATGTTTTACTTGATTCACTCGCCCTAGGTTTTTCTAATAAGCTTGTGTGATAATGAGCTTTTGAACCAAATTCATAAAATTTTTATTGAATTATATATACAACTTGGAGTGGTCTCACTAAACCAAATAGTTAAATACTTTTAAAAATTGGTTAAATATACACCCTTATTAAATAGGTAAATCACTACTCCATCTATTTAATCTTTCCTTCATCACATTAATATGATGTTAACATACATTAATTAAATTGTTTCACTTCAAAAATAATAATGTCCACTTATAGTGAGAATAAGACTCCTGTAATAACACTATATCCAACCTTTATCCATCTGGATGAGAGATAGAATAGACCAATGAAAATATTATCCTAGAATTATCCCTATGTCTCCCTCTTTTTGTTACATTCCAATGGTTAAAATTGACTCTCCTTATTTCAGCATTGTTCCATGTGTCCCATTAATTACTGTGGTCATCATAAACCATCAAAATCAAATAGACCATTGGTAGTTTTAATATATAACTATTTTTTTTCAATTTCTTGATAAAAATTATAGTATAAATAAACTAGTTTTTTTGTGGTGTGGTCATATATTTTCTGTTTTAGTGTTACTAATTTTCTACATACTTTGAAATAGCCACCTTCAATGTAGAGAATCCGCACCACCTTAGCCTTCACTAATATGAGTTAAATATCATTACGGAATTGATTATTTTAGATTACCACATCCACTTATCCCAGAGTAGTAACTCATCTATTAACCCATGCAATGTCTTTGTTATTATGTCCTCTAACCTCTCGTTATATAGAAGAAACTCATACACTCATCACTACAGCGTGATCTTCTATAGGTTTAAGGTTACCAAATTATTTTATCCTACTAAATTTAAACCTTCACTGATACACATAATGGTTTTGGTATACAAATATTCTATACTAAATGGATTTCAATATAACCTTCTCTTTATGGTGTAGACACCTCAAAATATTCAGTGGCTCTATAATTGAACAAATATGGTCCTACATCACGGTGTACCTTGGTATAGTGTGAATTATACTACTAAGTCTAACATCAGACATGCCTTTATAAAAAACAACGTATAAGACACAAGATCTAAACATTAGGTCGATTGGGTTTTACTAGTATCGGTGCTTACCATCAGCCTCCTATTCTACCCCATATGTAAGAGGATAGAACCATCCTTAAACTATCACTCACACGATGAATTTCCTTCTGACACATTTGTGCATGTATGTATGGGTCCTAACAGGTAGACCCTAATTATCCCTCTCAATAATGTGGCAACTGAGGTTAGCCACCATCGTGTCCGAATGCCACTCTAGTGCATGATTTTCATTAACTTTCCCATGTTTATAACTCTGAAACAACATTGTGGTGTATCCTTAGTGTCTACATTGTGGGAAAAAATTCATGTATTCTACAGAATAGTATCCAAAAATTTAATATATTATATAGAATGGAGCATGAGCTATAATAGAGGATTTGAAATTTCTATCTTCTTCATCTTTTTAACAAACACAATCCATATAATGTAAAAATGGAATTTGGCCAAAATATTTCATGATCTTCTCTTAAATAACATTTGAAAGCTATAATATATGGATTTCCATGATATGAAGGGATTTAAATTAATTGGACACTCATACAGAAAAGTAATATAAGAATTTATTATGGAATCTCATGGAGGGTTTAGATATGTAATCATAAAAATTAACAACTTTGGTGATTATTTTTAAAATAACAATAGCTATTTTAGAGAAAAGAGATAGTATTTTTACTTTAAAATCAGAATTTTTTTAAAAGGTTAGGGCCAAAGCCTCATTTATTATTAAACCAAAGAAAATACCTCTTTAACTGGGTAGAGGGAGACCCATTACATAGCCCGAAGTCCTAGTGGGCATTTATCCCATTACATGGCTCGTAGGCCCATTTTTTTGGCCTAAGCCCATTCTGTGAATAGTACTAGTACAGTACCCTGCGTTGCTACAGTACTGCATAGTACCTGCCACTGATATGGTACTCTGCCACCGCTACAGTGACTGCCGCTGCTATAGTACCCACCGCTGCTACAGTGACATCACTGCTACAATACTTTACAGTACGCTACAGTCTGCTACAGTACCTGCGCCCCATGGGTTTTAAACCCCCATTTTTCATGTAGAATTAAGGGGTGCTTACCACTAAGCCAAACCCCAACTACTAATTTAAAATCAGAATTGATCCCATTGTATTTAAAATATTATATCCATTAATTTTAAAAATATATTCATGGTTTAAATACATTTTAATGGGGTGATAGTTGATGTGATATAAGAATATGAAAATCCCATTAAACAAGGATTCCTTATAAAGGGTATTTTTAAAGAACGAAAAATGTGAAAACCCCAAGAAATAAAAGGTATATTAGAAAATTTATATATGTAAGGGACATATATAAAAAATATAATAAATTCATGAGAATATGTTTCCCTAAAATGGAGTAAATAAAGATAAACCACAACTAGAAATTTACGAGGGCAGTATGGAATATCCCTTACAATCATGTCCTAAAGTGTTCTTACCTTCTACATAACATCATATATAATTTTATTATATTAATTAAAAATAATAATAATAAACTTATTTAAATAAAATTATATTCTTAGTGTATAATTACTTTTATAATATGTTCATTTATTAATTATTTTTGACTAATATATGTTACTCGCGGTGGTTTTGTTGATTTGGACATGAATCCCTTTGATTGTTGACCACAATTAAGTTTATTTTTAAATATAGATTCACATTATCAAAAATATCAATAGTAATATAAATATAATTTTTATGCATCAAAAGAATTTTTAAATTGATCTATGATTGGAGGAAATGGAAAACAAAATGTGTTGCTACATAGAGGGAGTAATATGTAGATACATATGATTAACAATTTTATTTTCCATGAAACAAATGAAAAGAAGAATGTAAAATTATTTTTAACTATTTAATCATAATAATGATTTAAATACAATATCTATTCATTAAAACCATTTTGTACCATCTATTTAATTCAGTTATAGATAATATGTCACTTTATGCATGGATGTGGTTGTCCGCACATATGTATGATGACATACATATTTTATGAATGTTTTTGGAGTAAAGAATAAAATGGTTATTACAATAGTATAAAAATGTACAATAATATCATTAATAAGGGTGTTCTAATAAACTAAAGGATTTAAGATATTCGAGTTGGTTGAAGGTATAAATAATAAATAAGAAATGATAGGAAAGACGTGATACTTTTGCTGAGACTTTGAACTTTCTCTTGAAAGTCTTATTTAAAATGGAGGAGTTAAGAAATCTTATAGTGATCATGGTATTGAGATAGTGTAATGAAATTATAAGGTATGTAACTAGGGTAGATTTTAAAACGTAATTATAATGGTAGGTTATATATATTAATGTTTTAAGTAGTCTCCTTTTATAAGTGAAGAAAAGTGTACTTTCTACGAAAAACAATGTTAAGTAAGGAGTAAGAATGGATGTGCATTAAACATATATATTTTACATGTGGTATTGTAAGTGGGACATGTGGGTAATAATTTAAAACCTGAAAATGTGTTTCTAGAAGGTATAAAGGTCATTTAAACTTAAAAAAACTTGAGCCAGTATAAACTAGTATTTGAAACACTAATTAGTCTAAATTAAATATTAATCATAATAATTAAATTATTACTAAGAAAATAAGAGTACCCATTGTGATTTTTTTAAATGTGGAATAAAAATATATTATAAATATATTCTAATTCGATTTTAAAGTATGAGATAATTTAATTTAAATTAAAACATATAATATTAGGAAAAATAGATTTTATAAAAAATACTACTTATATTAAAATAATATTAAACACGAGTTTGTAAACATGATATATTAAATTTAATAAGTAAATTATTATAATTTTATAGAAAAATTATTTTATAAATATATATGCTGATAATATCTAAATTACTGATAATATTAGCGAAGATTGGTATTTTTTACTATTCACCTAAAAATTACAAATTTTAGAAAATTTCAAATTATTCATACTAAAATAATTTTGGAATTATTTGTTCAAAAATTATGTAAAATTTATTTACTTATATTTAAAAAAATTATACATTTATATTTTAATTGAAAATATACCATATACATATTAACCAATTTCATTGACAAAATGTGTTTTTAATCCTTAAGCATTTTTAATAAAATTTTATAAAAACATTCCCATTGAAAAGAGTTTAGTATATTAGATCATATATTTATATATAATAATATTTTAATGGTTATCAATATAATTTATTAGTGTATTAAAATTTCCATTTTAGTGTGTATGAAGAAAGCTATTAAATTCATAGGGAATATATATTCTGAAATCCTAGGATGTTACAATATCCCCAAAGTAATTTCACCCTTGAAATTTCATTATAAATTATGAGGTGGAAATTGATTAGGGTAGTTCCATTTCATGGTTTATTCATTTTCGCACATTGGGTGTTCAAACATATAGTTTGTCCAAAATAATTTGACAAGGTGAGTTGTCTTATTGCATAGGAAATTCTATCTATAATCCATGTTATCCATTAGAAGATCCTCATGAGAGATACCATCCTCTAGTTTCATCACCTATGGATTTAGTACATGTTAGGGGATTGATATTTACTTTCTCAAAGGGATATGTGGAACACATCATGTAATTTGGTCAGTTTGAAAGGGAGCACTAGTTGATATTCCAAAAATCTAATGAAATCAATGTTCTCATAGTGGAAAATTTATATTAGAAATACCATACCTTCTGTTCCAAAACTCATGAATATATTCTATATATATATTCGAAAAAACACTTTATCACAATTCAAAAACATCAGGTCTCATTAATAGTTATCAACTAAACTCTTTTATCGACTATGAGATGTTTCGATGCATTTTTAATGGCCTTGAAATTTTGTAAAATTTCTTCAACCATATAATGTCGAATCTAGATTAATTAAAAAAATTAATCACCTCACATAGGTTTTATATATATCTTACCTTAGAGGGAAACACGAGAAACAATTTGGATTCTTGAGTGAAAACTATTTTTTAAGAGAAGTTGACCAAATGATGAAGTTCTTCACAACCTAGTTTTACGTCTATAAAGAATTTTATAAACATATCCTAAAGTGTATGGATATTTATTCTATATTTTTTTTTATCATTTTGGGGATGATAAGTTGAAATGATGTTTAAATTGGTGTTTAGTGGATGAATAAGACTCTTCCAGAACATTGGGGTGAACCTCTGATCTTGATAAGATTTAATCAATATTTTTGTCCTATTTATTGTATCCACTTATCTAATATATATCTTTATATATGTATTAAGTGATAATTCCTATCAAATTGAAATGAAGTGAGCATTCTACATAACAGGTTCCACCAAAACCCCTATATAATTTTTCTCTTTTTATGTCTTTGGAAGACCTATGACAAAATCAACAGTGATGTTCTTCCATTTACATAAAGATATGGGAAATGGTTTCATCATCCATTTATACTTTTAGATCTCTAAATTAAATTTCTGAAGCACTAGTCATGTTGATGTATATTCAACGGTAACCTTATTTATATTGTTACACTAATAATGTTATCAGATATCTTTATATGTTTTCATGTTTCTTAGAAATATAAATAACGCCTAGCTTTGAACATTATTAAAAAACCCCTTCTTCAACTATGGTTTAGATGGTATACATAGTCATTTATCAAATCTCATAACCCGTCATCATCAACCTTAAACTCAAGGTATTTTCCCTCCATTATGGCATCTACCATATTCTATATCTGTATATAATCTTTTTTATATTTCTTAATCTTCTCATGTAGTAATGTTTTATCGATCATTTGAAAATAGTTGTATGATTTTCCATTTTTCATGGTTCCCATTTCCATAATTATCATGATAGAGATGATTAAATCCTGGTCAATTATCATCATAGATAAGGATATGGGATCTTTTCTACTTAGTGAATCATCCAATAATTAAACCTTCCAATAATGGTAAGGGATTGATCAATCATAATTTATAATAAAATCTTACCATCTTTATTGAAGAATGTTAGTCTCTTTCTTTGTTAATATATATTTCAGGCTGTTGAAGTGTATATATATATCAAAATTTTATCAATATAGATAATTTTTCTAAATACTCAAATAGAAAATTACTATATCCAACTCAATGTCATGTGTTATATAGTTAAGAACCATTAACTATCTTGAAACAAAGCCTATTAATTTATCATTCTGAATGAGTATACAACCCATTACCATATTTAACGAATCACTATATAACACAAATCCTACCCTATTTTATGGTGCAATGAGTAATTTTATTATGGTAAGCTTCTTCTTCAGCTCCTTGAAACTCTCTTCAAATTCATATTTCCAAACATACATCACTCCCTTCATAGTATGTTTTGTTAGTGGGGTTTTTAATCATTAGAGGTTTTTCAAAAATTCCCAATAATACCCAGATAATCTACGGGAACTACGAATCTCCATTATAAATGATTATTTATGCCAACCCTTAATCACCATTATCTTAAAGGGATATATAAATATCCCTTTAATTGTAATAACATGCCCCAATAAGTAAATATTCTCTATATAAAACAAGAATTTACTATAATATTTATATTACTTATCCTTCCTTAATATCTTAATCGCAATACTCAAATGATTCTCATAATCCTCCTTGGTTTTAGAGTATATTAAAAATTCATCTATAAAGACTACCAAAAACTTGTTAATCTAATATCTTAATAATCTATTCATTATTTCTTTTTAGATTATTGGAACATTTGTGAATTTTAAAATCTTGAAAATAGAATCACAGTACACATACCTTTTATAAAATGAGGTCTTATGAATATGCCCTATATTTAACTTTAACAAGAGATATCTTGAATGATATTCCACTTTAGAGAAGTGATGATATCTATATAACAAATTTAATAAGTCATTAATCCATGGAATAAAATACATATTCATTACCATGATCTTTTCGAGTTCATGAAATTCAATATAGAGATCCATTGATCAATCCTTAATCTTGAAAAAGAGAAATATTCACCACATGTTAAGTACTTATCCATAAGAAACCCATGTCCATATGTTTCCATAGTTGATTCATTAATTATTCTTATTTAATCTTTGTAACACCCCGACCTTAGATCACCTGAATCTAGTACATTATTAAATATCATTCACATTATTACAAGGAAAAAAATCCCAATGGAAAATATAGTTTATTAGTCTTTGAAATCCATATTACATATGTTATACCCATAGTACATTGGAAAAATAGAAAAAGACATTCTACATAATAACTGAAATAAACTGCATCCTTGAGATCTTAATCAAAGTTATCTTATTCATAACCTGGGGAGAGAAAGATAATAAGGGTGAGCTAAAATACTCAGTAAGGGTATGTATAATGGAAGCAATAATCAATCTAAATGGGAATGTAAATATCTAAGAACACTTTCCATTTTAAAAACTAGATAAGGAATAAATAATAAGTCAAGTAAAGAAATAAAACATATGCTATAAATAAATAAACTGATAATGAACTACTTCCATAGAAATGTCGATGCAAAATCTCATGGATAAACAATAACTAAAATTTAATGAGGGAAATACGCTATTTAAGGAAATCATGTCTCGGGAACATGAAAACCTATTACCGTCAAGAAATTTCACAATATGATTTAAAATTAAGGGTAGAAATCCATTTGGAAAACTTATTCATCTCTTGAGAACCTATCGATGCATCGAGGAGCTATATAATGTCTAGTCTCCACCCGTCATTTCCAGTCCAAAGTATTTCTCATATTGAATAACCAAAATAAATAACATGCGCTATCAAATAACCATATCGAATACATAATATGAATCTATCAACAATCCCCACAAAGGAAATAATTTAATATCATGAAAATAATGATATTCATGATATAACAAGTAAAAAAGCTATAATACACATCATATAAAAGGAACTAGGTGCATAACATTAAATATGCCACAATCCTTCTCCAATGGCCCTTAGGCCTTCATTTTTTATTGATTTTTGATAATCCACCTTTCAAGGGGTGAGTTGGAACCCTTACATGGCCAATAGGTGTAAGTATTACATGGCCCATAGGTCTTAGAGGAATTCCTTGCCCACAGGATTCAAACAATATATACAACCCAAACTAACTACTTGAAATTGATCCTCCCCATCATCTTCATCGTGAAATCAGCTCTACACCTCCGCATGGCTGTTTGACCCGAAGGCCTTGAGGTGGCCTGAAGGCCATACTGACCAAAAGTCTTGGGTGGCCCAAAGGGCTTAAATGACTTGGGGACCAAATTTGTGGCCTGAAGGCCCAAATGAGGGCATATTACCTGCTGATACAGTGCCAAACATTACCTTCTACAGTTACCGCTACAATACCTACTACAGTACTACACAGTTCCCGCTACAGTACTGCTACAGTACCTTTTACAGTACCTGCTACTACCCCCTAGAAATTATACGTCCACCTGGATTTGATTGCGGGTCACTTGGATGCACTTACAGAGTCCTTACCAACCGGGCTAAGGCCTATGTGCTACAATATGCCACAATGAAATGAAATTGAGACGAAATCCCTTACCTTAAGTCTGATACTCTCTATATTTGTCCAAAACTTCTGTATGATGGTATTATTAACTAATATTAGAATCATAATAATATTTATTAAATCATATATTATTCTTTTTTGACTTTATATAACCCGTTTATTAACAATTCCAAGTTAATGAAACTTTTCGGGTAATAATCGCTTCGTTTATCGTATGCATTTTGACTTGTTATTCTTGATCATATTACTTAGATCATGATTCAATTACTTAAAAAATGTATAATATGATTTATATATCATAAATATTCAAAATAGAAATATATAAAATAGATAGATATATTACATGGAATACACCGTTCATGGAGACGGTAAGACGTACGTGCGCATGAACGCTGTTTCTGTTTTCTTATCATATTGAATGAATGTAAGTGAATAACATATATGCACGCACACACATATATATATAGTATTCCAGTAGAATTATTATGTAATATATTTCATAATAATTCATAATATATATCTTTATATTCATTCTTGGATGGTGAATATGGAAGATGAGTCTCATCGTGTCGTGGTGACAGTAAGCCATACTTACGCACGAGCGACGATATCATTTACTTAATGGTTTAATGATATGGATTTGGATTCAATATAAATTTTAATGAAATAATATCATGTTATATTTATTATTTAATTAATTTTTATTCATCATTATACCCATTGAAATGAAGTATAGATGAAAAATGGTTTACACCACGGTGTGGAGATGGTAATCCGTACGTACCCACGCATAGTGATATTGTTTTTTTAATAAGATGGGTAACCGAGTATTATGGTTATCCCATAATCATAACAAAATCTCAACATATATTAGATTTGGGGGTAACTATTTTAGTGTGGTAATAACTTATTAAGAGGAATTTGAAGAAGAAATGATCTTTAAACAGAAGGGAAAAAATGATTACCTCTTCTTCGGGTGTCTCCTTTGGATTTTCACAAAAGGACTCCTTAAGTTGGTTTTATGAGAAAATTTGGCCTCTAGGATGAAGTTAGGGAATTTGGGAGTATATTTTTTCTGGGTTTGGCCGAGACAAAGGGCTTTGGAGGTGTAAAGAAGTGGGTATAGGTGGTGCACTTTTATTAGAGGCAGGAGGGGTACTTTAGGAAAGTCTAGAAATATTAATTTATTGTAAATTCAATTTTGATTAAAAATGGTCAAAAACTCATTTAATTAAAATATAATATGATTTGAGTTATAAAAACCACCATCCAATAATTTTTAGACAAGTGTTTAATATTTTTTATCCTTATCTTTTTGGTTTAACCCTGATTTTACCCTTTCTAATCTTACCGTGATATTAAGTTGTTTACATATTGTGGGTTAATTTAATTATAATATCATCTCAAACGACCCAAAAAAGTAATTTATGACATATTTTAACTTTTATTAACAATATTCCTGAAAATTATATTTTTAGGAATTTAATATCATTTAATAAACTATTTTATGTTTTAAGTTATAAATTATGTCAGTTTTGAACACTAGTCATACATGACATTTTTAAAATTCATAAAAATATTATTCCTTAGAAAAAAGGAATTAACTTAAATATAATATGTCAATATAATCTATAAAATTCTTTTATATCATCAAAATAACCAAATTAAATTTATTTCAACATTTATAATATCATTTATTTGAATCTTTTATTAATGAAGAAATCACTGCATCATCATTGTGTCATAATTAAATTTATTTATTTAATGTTTAAAAATTATAAATAAAATGTCATGATGTAGGAAATATTTATATATTTCTAATTACTATTTATAATCGATTATATCAATTATATAACTCCATATAAAAATTTATTTAGTAAAAGATACATGTTTATGTTATATTTTTCTATACATTAAATTAATTCTTATAAAATGTAATTTTCATACCCAAGTGGCTCCATGTGGTCCCAAAATCGACCCAAAGATTCCCATGGTCTAAAATATTTAATCCAATAGGATTGGGACACATTTTAGGTTAGTTTTCTTTATTATGATAACATTATTTTTACCCTTATTTACTAGATTTACCCTTTAACCATGGTAAATAAAAAAATTACCTAAATTACTATTCATAATGTACAAATATAAAAGGTACTTATTTACATAATTTAGAGCTTATAATTACAAATATGGAATCTATTTTTTCCAAATTCAAAATACATAAGCTGTAGTAATTAATTTAAAATTAATTATCATTGTCCAAAATAGAAAGTTGGTTTTTAAGAAGTAATATCTATCGAAAGATTGACATGTGTTTATGTACAATTAAAATGTGAAATTACTTCCAATTACCATAATTGGATTAAATTATAAAATATTAATCCAATTAAACATTAAAACCAACTAAAAATGAAATATAACAATATTAATAATTTAGATGAAAAGAAAGTTTTGAAGTAAAATGCAGTATTTTTCACTATTCATCAAAAATTGAATCTTTTCAAAAAAATTATTAAAATTTAAACCTAAAGTAATTTTGATATTCCAAATTAAAAAATAAAGTCTATTTTGAAAAATAATGATTATAAAATTTCAAAATGTGGTTAGTACTGTTCGTAATTATTTTTAAACGGCTACTTTGATAGGTCGTGGTGTACTTTAACTCAGGGTTTTGTACAACACAAGCCATTGAATTATTTAAGAAGAAGAATTCCATGGAAGCTTGTGGTGTTACATTATTCCCCCTTCAAAAAATTTCTTCCTTAAATTTCTACAATATCACAACATAAACAGATTTTTGTTATTCTTTATCATATGTTCTTCAGGATCCCATGTCACCTATTATATTTTATGGTTTCTCCAAAGAACTTTTACTAAAAGAGTTGTCCAATTTCTAAACACTTATAATCTAGTATCAAGAATCTTGATAGTCTCTTCACAATAATATAGATCGGGTTCAAGTTCTATTTCTTCTTAGGTGAGTACTTGCGTTGGGTCTGGCATGTATTTCCTTAACAGTCATATGTGGAACACATCATGAACTTTCTAGAGACTTGGAGGAATTTACAAATAGTAGGCTATAGCTCCTATTATTTCTAGAATTTCAAAAGGTCCGATGTATATGAGAGTCAATTTACCCTTCTTACTGAATCGTATAACACCCATCCATGGAGATAACTTCAAGAAAACATGATCTCATACTTTAAATTCAAAATCCTTCATTTGGTTATCGACATAGATCTTTTGCCTAATTTGAGATATTTTGATATGGTTTTGGATAATCTTCACATTATCCATTGTTTCTTCAACAAGTTTTGGACCTACAAGTTTTCTTTCACCCACATCAACCCAACAAGTTGGTGTATGATATCTCTTACCATATAATGCTTCATTTGGTGCCATCTAGATACTTGAATGGAAGTTATTGTTATAGTAATATTATACTAGAGGTAAATACTGATCCCACATACCTTGAAAGTAAAGTGATCAGGATCTCAACATGTCATCTAAAGTTTTAATAGTCCGTTTTTATTGTCCATTAGTTTGAGGGTTGTATGTAGTGCTCAAACAAAGTTTAATATCTAGGGCCTTATGAAGACTTTTCCAGAATCTTGATTTAAAATAGCGATCATGATAAGAAACAATCAATATGGGTACACGATGAAGTCTTAAAACTTCATTAATATATAGTCTTGATAAACGTTTAAGTGGTAAATATTCCCTTATAGCAAGAAAATGCGATGACTTGGTTAGACAATAAAAAATAATCCATATCACATCATTCCTTCTTAGAGTCTTTGGTATCCCTCTGAAAAAGTCTATTATAACATCATACCATTTCCACATAGGTATAGGAAGAGGTTTCATGACTCCCCTAGGATATTGTCTTCTATCCTTCACCTATTGACAAACCAAACATTTCAAAACATAATAAAAAATTTCTCTCTTCACGTTGTTCCACCAAAAACATTCTTTCAAATCTCTTTACATATTAGTGGCACCAGGGTGTATAGAGAAATTAGAGCTATGAGAATCTTACAATAATTACCTTTTTAGATCAGGTATAGCAGGAACACAAAGCCTATTCAAAAATTTCATAATTCTATATTCAAATACAAAATCATTCAATCTCCCATCATTCATAGCATTAATTTTTTTTGAAATTACTTATCATTAGTCTAATATATTTTTATCCTCTACATTAAGTATGGTTTGGAAACCACTTGAAAAAGTACTGATGTTTTACCCTCAATGGAAATTCCCATATCCATCTTTACTAGATCCATGAACATAGGATCCCTTCTAACTTTTATCTTGTTTTGACCTCTATGGTACACTCTGCTCAAGGCATCCACCACCTTATTTTCCTTCCCTGGGTGGTAGTGTATTGTGAAATCATAATCCTTTAGTATCTCGATCAATGTTATTTGTCTCATGTTGAGTTAATTATGTGAGAAAATATATTTCAAACTCTTGCGATCAGTATATATCTGATTTTTTTCAGCATAGATAATGTGCCTCCATATATTTAGAGAAAATATTACTGCAAATAACTCTAGATCATGAGTTGTATAATTTTGTTCATGGGTTTGTAATTCCCTTGATACATATACAATAACCCTATCATTCTGCATAAGGACACAACCAAGTCCTTTCCTTAACGCATCACTATAAATAACAATCCCATCATTACCATAAGGTAAAGTCAAGGTAGAAGCGTTGACTAATCTTCTCTTAAATTCATGATAACATTCTTCAAAATATTTTTTCCAAATGAATTTATCCCCTTTACTAGTGATCTTGGTTAATGGGTTAGCCAATCGAGTGAAATTCTGGATGAAATACCGATTGTAACCTGCTAAACCAATAAAACTGCGTACCTTAGTTATACTTTTTTTGTGTTGTACATTCTTGATTTGACTTTTTCTTTTAAGGATCAATAGAGATTCCATACTTGGAGACTATATGTCCAAGGAAAGAAATTTCCTAAAGCCATAATTCACACTTTCTAAATTTACCATATAATTCTTCTCTACTGCGAGTCTCAAGAATGATTTGAAATTGATACTCATGGTCTTCAAATATTTTTGAATATATCAGAATGTCATCATTTAATACCATAAAAAATCATCAGGATATTCCTTGAATACTCTATTTACGAGATCTATAAAAACTGAGGGTGCATTAGTCAATCCAAAAGAAATTACTATAAATTTGTAATGACCATACCTCAAAGGAAAAATGTCTTCAGAATGTCTTCCTTCTTCACTAGTAACTGATGATATCCAAAACGAAGATCAATATTTGAAAATAATTGAGCTCCTTGAATTTTATCAAATAAATCATCGATATGAGGTATATGATAATTGTTCTTTATTATAATCACATTGATTTCCCTATAATCAATACACAGCCTCATGGATCCATCTTTCTTATTGACAAGGAGAACATGTGATCCCCATGGAGAAACACTAGGGCAGATAAATCCCTTTTGACCCAACTCTTCAAGTTGTTTTTTATCTCTACTAATTCCATAGCGGCCATTCTATAATGGGTTTTTGATATTGGACTTGCATCAGGTATTAAAATACACAAAAAAACTCAACTTCACACTCTAGGGTGTGTCCAGGTAAATCTTCAAGAAAAAAATAAATTTATTCCTTTACAATAGGTAAATTATCAATTTGATGATTAACTAATTCATCCCTAGATGTAGATTTATCTTCCTCATCGATAATCTCATTTAGTAAAGGTACTAAGGATGGATTTTGATAAGAATTATGTGATGAAGTTTCTTCTCTAAATATAACATATTCTATATCTTTTTTAAAAATCAAAACTTCCTTCTTCTTACAATATATGTTCACATAATATTTTAAAATCCAATACATACCGAGGATTATATCAAAATCAACCATATTGGTATAATAAAAAAATATAAATTAGAGCATGTTTATATGCCAAAATAGGAACTGCTTGGCAGATCTTTGTTGTGGTAAAGTTACCACTAGGAGTTCTAACTAATAATTCCCTTTTCATGGTGAATTGGAAATATCTAATTTTTAATTAAAACTAGGAAGATATAAAGTAATGAAATGATCCATAATCAAATAAGGATTTAGCTAAATTTGAGGAAATAATTAAATTACCTTCCACCACATCATTAAGAACTTCAACCTCAGTAGTTGTGATTGAAAAAGCACGGCCATATCCCCTCAACCTTCTCTTTAGTAGATTCCATTGAAATTTGGGGAATTAATTTGAATAGTGTCCCATATATTTATAATTTTATCACTAGACATCATTGATTTGTTTCTTCCATTTGCATTCATGAGCTTGGTGTCCCTTATCTCTGCACATATAACAAACTACCAATCACTTCAAACATTTCCCAAAGAGATTTTTCCCATAGTTTTTAAAAGATGAAAATTGTTCAAACTTATTATTATCCTTAGACAAATTACCTTTTTCATGGTTCTCAAATAGCCTATTATTGTCTTGTTTTCTTATGAATATATTTATCCTAGAAAATTACTTCTCCATCTTGATGGCACATAAAACTATTTTATGATATGATGAAAAATTATGTAAAACCAATTCCCTTTGGATATTTGGATTAAGATCTTTAAATAAGAAATAAATCTTTCAATCATTGTTGAATATATAATCCTTATGAAACCTAGATAAACTTGTAAAGGTAACTTCATAATCTACAACACTCTCTTCTTCCTTTTTCTTTAAGCTACGGAACTTCTTCTTCATCACAATTTGTTGATCACAAGGAAAGTATTTATTGAATAATATCTCTTTAAAAGTTCTCTATTCCATAAGGTAAATTTCTTCATCATCCCTAGTATTTTGGATCAATTTCCACCATTGATCAGCATAAACATTGAGACAATAGACCGTAAAAGAAACCATTTCTATTTCATTGCATCCCAATTCCATAAATATCTTTTCCAGAGACTTAATACACTGCTCAGCTACAATTTAATTAGCAGTCCCACTAAATGATGGGGGATTTTTTCTTATAAAGTGATCCATTATATGAGATTACCTCCATGTAATGGGTTGTTTTATTCTGGCAAGGTTATTTGTCATAACTTGATTATGTTGCCCTAGTATCTCCATAATTTTCCCCGTTCTAATACCAGCTCTATTGGTATCCTCTGCAGGGAAACCCCTGAAACTTCCTTGAATATTAATACAACTCATCCTTCCATGTGAAATTTCTATATAATTACATGTAATAACCCGGATCTTCGTTTCAGGTATGTCTTTCAATTTATGGAGTTTTTGAGAATTTTTGGAGTTTCTGGAAATTTTTGAAGTACACGTCATGTACTTTCTGAGTACATGCCATGCACTCTTTTCCCACTTGAAACCATGTGCTGGCCATGTCCAGACCACACACATGGTGTGTAGGGGTGACGTGGAGGCTGATTTTGGTGGAGTACAGAAAAACCCACTACACGTCGTGTACTTTAAAAATACATGCCGTGTACTTTTCCTTTTTTTCACTAAACGGACCAGGGTCGCGCCTACTCACCATAATCATCTTCTTCTAGGTTTGGTTCAACCAAGAGACGTCGTACGGGTGCGAAACTTCTTTGGATTCCTGAGCCTCCATCCATTCTCTGATTCTAGCACTGTCGATTGCATTGGAAGCGCAGCGGTGAGTTGTCCCTTCTTCTTGAGCCTTGTTTTCCAATTCTTCCTCTTTCTCAAGTTATCTAAGGTTGACCATTTTCTGATTTTTATCAGATATATAACGTTCTAAGGAGAATCAATCATTGTGGTTCAAGTATATCGATCTCGTAGGACTGAGGTAGGTGGCCTGTGCCTTACCTTTCAAAGTCTCTGAGTTTTATGTGCGAATTTCCACCAATACCCATGAACAGGGTATTGCGTGTTTACCTTTTTGCCTACGTTGTTTTCCACCCTTTCTTGTATGCTTGTGTAGAGGTAATTTGACCATGTTAGAGGATAATTTTTTGTGCTTGGATGTATTTTCCCTTGCTTGTTCTGTTTATGACCTTTGGGTCTCATTTGCCTTTGGCTGCTACACCTGTTTTCATGCCTTGTGGTTATAGTTTTAAGTGAAACTCATGACATGATTGTTGCCTTGTAGACTATTTAGATAAGTAGCTCTATAGGTGTACTTTAGTTATCCAAGTATCTCTATAGGTGTACTTTTCCCTTGTAGCATTATTATTCACTGACCGACACGGGGCTGAGAGAACCCGGTGCTATAGACTATAAGGGATAGACCGAGTGAGCTTCCTAGAGAGTCTTAGATATTATAGACTACAGAGGGGATGGACCGAGTGAGCTCCCAGAGAGTCTTGGATTTTATAGACTATAGGAGGGTAGACCTAGTGAGCTTCCTCAGAGAGTCTTACCTAGTTTGAATCTCTTTAAGAACCTTCATAGGCTAGAGGAGGAATTGACCGAGTGTGCTTCCTCAGAGAGTCTATGGTATATCTGAGGCTATAGGAGGAATTTACTGAGATAGCTTACTCAGAGAGTCTTTAGACATTTTGGCTAAGAGGGTTAGACCGCGTGATCTTCCTCAAGAGAGTCCCCGACTACCCTAGAATATAAGGGAATTGACCGAGTGAGCTTCCCCAAAGAGTCTCATAAATTCATATGACCAAGCTAGAGGGGTTAAGCTGAGTGCACTGCCCAGAGGGTTGTGGTACTTCTTGGATATGACCAGAGGGGATGGCTTCGAGTACTTCCCAGAGGGTTTCCTTCTTGTTAGCTATTTGTTTCACTACTATTGATTGGTTGTGGATTGATTACTATTATGTATCATCCTGTTCATTGCTTACTGTTTACTGCCTATATCTTCCTATTACTGTTTACTGCTTATTGTACTTTTACCTTTCATATACTCACAGACTATTAGGCACAGATCTTAGGGTGGTTTCCTACTGGGATTTTATCTCACACCCTGTTTGGGCCATGCTTTTGGGCCCAATCAGACTATGTTGTTGCAGGTATAGACAAGGGAAATCACCCTTCGACTTCTGGAACTTGATTGCTTGGAGTATGAGAGCATGGGACCGAGCTTTGGCTCACGATGCTGAGGAGCTGTTTATTTTTCTTTTGTACTTATTTTGGTACTGTAGTGTTTTTCTAGCATTGTGACTTTTTTGGATTCTTTCCTAGTTATGTATCATGCATCATTTCATATATACATATGTGCTCCAGTTTTTTGATTTAGTCTTCCGCTGTTTATATTGTTGGTTATTACTGCTTCTTCTATTGCATTTTTATTTTTATTCTGCTGTTTACTCTACCAATGAGGGCGTAGTTTCCCCACTATCACACCCAAGGCCCTTGCTACTAGTCGGCAGCCTCTGGTGTTTGGGAAAATGCGCTTGAGGCCATGTGGCGAACCGGGTACGGGGCACTAGTGGAGGGGCTCCAGATTCGGGTCGTTATTAAGTGGTATCAGAGGATTTTCTTTTATCTTGCTCTACTATTTGAAGACTTTAGCTAGGGATAGGACGTATTCGGTACTTGGTAATAATCTGTGCCTGGGAGTAGCTAACTCGTGTACATGGAAAAGCCATACTACCTCGTTTATTGCAGTTTTCTTGTTTTGAGACTTTACGGTTGATATGATTTAACATAGAGTGATTCAAAAGCCTTGTGCTGTTATTGTTTTGATATTACAGTTCTATTATTTTGCAACCCAATGAGATGAGGTAATTACATCTCAAGAATCATATAGGCACTTTTAGAAATCATATTCCATGCATTATTTCTATGCCATTTAGGGTGTATTAGCGATTTCATGCTGTTGTGATAGACGTTGTGTAGATTATGCATGCTGTTGTGATGGATGCTTGATAGAATCTCTGATGCTTGTTAGAGAATTTTTTATATTGTAATTTGTTTAAATGAACACCAAATTTTGATTCTTGAGGTGTTATGGGCCCTCTTGAATCAGAAATTGGTGGATCATGATCCTGTTTTCTCTTGTACATGACTGTAGGGGATGCAAAGCTTTGATTCGTGGGGAGTATGGGCCCTCACGGATCGGAATTTGGAACCTCTTTTCCTTGTTTTTAGTGTTTCTGGGCTTCTGTGCAGTTTCTAATCTACGGCCCAGAAAAACCCAGAATACACGGCATGTACTTTCTGGTTACACTCCGTGTAGTTTTTAGGCCATGTTACTGACTGTGTGTGCAGGAACATAGTGTTGTGAAAATAACTTCGGGAACACGCCATGTACGGTATGTACATGCCGTGTAGTGTAGAGCCTTTTACCCGACTATGTCACTAACAAAACGGGTCGGGGTAGCTCGAGTAGAATACGCCGTGTTGTAATGGAACACGCCATGTAGTTTTGTCCAGGTACCCGGCCGTGTCACGAACAACACGGGTCGGCGTGACCTTCTCTAAGACATGCCATGTTGCTTTAGGAACACGCCGTGTAGTCTTACCCAGGTACCCGGCCATGTCACAAACAACAGGGGATGGTTTCACCTTCTCCTATACATGCTGTGTTTGTTCAGAACACGCCGTGTAAGGGCCATCTGTGTAGACAACCGTGTAACTAACAACCCGGGCCACTGAGATGGTGTCTAGTACACATCGTGTACCTTGGGAACACGCCGTGTAGTATGAGGTTAGTTTGAACCATCTGGGTTAGCCGTGTAAGGAGAATC
The DNA here is from genome assembly GCA_963277665.1 of Viscum album. Lineage (NCBI taxonomy): Eukaryota > Viridiplantae > Streptophyta > Magnoliopsida > Santalales > Viscaceae > Viscum > Viscum album. The sequence goes on from OY728150.1 coordinate 662,297,608, forward strand.
GGGAAGGGGTTTAGAGTTCAAGTACACGCCGTGTGTGGGAACAACACGCCGTGTAGTTTGGGGTGTTACACGACCTATCGGGCAGGGGTACATGCCCAGGTTAATGGATAAAGAAGACACACCGTGTAGTTTTTATACACGCCGTGTAGTCGTGTTTTGTAAAACTTGATAGTTTCTTCCCCTTATTCCCATTTTGTAATCCTGTGTTTTCTATCCTTGTTAATCCTGATCTAAGTTGTGTTTTTGATCTTCAGAGATATGCCTCCGAGACGTCCTCCGGTTGTACGACAGTTTTCAGATGGTGATCAGACACCAGATATGGCCGATCAGGGACCTCTTGCAGATTCTCCTGCTGCTCCAGCCTTGGCACCAACAGTTATACCCATTGCAGGCACCGAGGCGCAGTTTAGGGATAACTTCATGAGGATGATGCAGACCATCCAGGGAGCGCCGCCTCCTGCCCCGTCGATGGCTGAGTTGATGCGGGTTTTCCAGCAGCAACATCCTCCTACTTTTTTAGGGGATGGAGGACCTCAGGCTACAGAGTCATGGATAGAGGCCACACTAACCATCTTTGAGCACCTATAGATCTCTCCGGAGAAAAGGGTAAAGCTGGCTACTTATATGCTCTGGGAAACCTCCAAGAGGTGGTGGGAGGTGATCTCACGGTCAGGGAATCAGCAGGATATGACTTGGGACAAGTTTTGACGAACATTCTATGATTACTTCTATCCGGAGACCCTGAGGGCTGATCGAGCCCAGGAGTTTATGAGTCTGCAGCAGGGTACTCTTTCTGTTATGGAGTACTCATCTCGTTTCACTGAGCTGCAGCTTTTCACACCGATCCCAGTAGGTGATGAGTTGTTCCCTGCTAGGAAGTTCGAGGATGGTCTCAGGAAGGAGATCTGTTCCCAGGTGAATATCTTCCATCTGAATTCGATATCCTCAATCGTCAACCAGGCGCTGATCGCTGAACGCAATCTGAGGGCTTCTAGAGTAGTGAGCCAGAGCGGTTCGTCATCCAGAGCTGGTGTTCCTCCTACGGACAGTAGGAAGCGTCGTAGAGAGTCTTCTCGAGGAGATCGGGGTTCGCGGGATGCTTCTTCTGGAAGCCGGTTTGTATGCTAACAGTGCGGTAGGAGTGGGCATACTAGGCCTCAGTGCCAGAGGGATCCGATGGAGTGCCAGTCTTGCGGCAAGATGAGCCATCTTCATCGTTTCTGTCACATCTTCTCACCTTCAGCTGGTGGTAGGGGTTCTTCTATGACCCCACGTTCTGGAGATGCTTCAACAGTTTCCCCACAGTCAGGGAACTGGAGGTCTTCCGGCCGTTCAGGCTGAGGTGGAGGTCATGGACGTGGTGGTCAATCACCAAGTCATCAGTGACAGTAGAGTGGATCAGCTCAGAGCGGTCAGCCAGGGGCGCAGGGCCGCGGTGTAGTCCAGTCATTTGCCGTGGAGCAGACCTATCAGGAGTAGTATCCCGGCCCTTCTACAGTTTGAGGTACGATCTTAGTATCCTCAGTTTTATCTTCATCTATTTTCGATACTGGTGCTTCCCATAGCTTTATCTCTATTGCTGTCGTGGAGAGACTTGGGCTTTTTATCTTTTCGTCTGCCGACTTGTTGACTATAGACACACCATTGGGAATGGGGACATCTAGTGTACGTCAGTGAAGAGAGTTCCCTCTTGAGGTTGCATGGTGTCTTTTCTTATGGGACCTCTATGTCCTAGAGATGACGGGCTATGATTTCATTCTCGGTATGGACTGGTTGGTTCCTTTCTAGGTAGTCATCGATTGCTATCGCTGCAGGGTGAGTTTTGTATCACCAGAGGGAGGATCTTTCCTTCATAGAGGCGAGTGGGATGTCCAGGCAGGTAGAGCTGGACCAGAGCATCATGGGCTAGAGGAAGTTACAGCCCATATTTCCAGTCTTTGTATGGATGACCAGGAGGCTTCACAGTTAGACTTTCCACCGGTGGTGGATCATTTCAGGGATGTCTTTCCAGAGGACTTTTCAGGTTTGCCTCCGGAGCATGAGGTAGAATTCTCGATTGAGATCATGCCAGGAGTGGCACCAGTGTCCATTCCTCCTTATAGGATGGCTACACCTGAGTTTCAGGAGCTCAAGAAGCAGTTAGAGGAGTTGCAGGAAAAGGGTTTTATCTGACCCAGTACTTCTCCTTGGGGTTCACCTGTCTTGTTCGCGAAGAAGGTAGATGGTACCATTCGGCTTTGTGTGGATTATCAGAATCTAAACCAGTTGGCGGTTAAGAACCGATATCCCTTGCCGAGGGTCGATGACCTCTTTGATCAACTTCGAGGAGCCCTGGTGTTCTCGAAGATCGAATTAAGGTTTGGTTACCATCAGTTGCGCATTAGACCATCAGATATACCTCTAACATCTTTCAGAAGCAGGTATGATCTTTTTGATTATACAGTCATTCCATTCGGTCTTACGAACATGCATGTAGTCTTCATGGCACTGATGAGCCGAGTGTTCCATCCGTACTTGGACTCTTTTGTCGTGGTCTTCGTGGACGACATCTTGGTGTACTCTGACACTAGACACGACCATGCCACACATCTTGAGATAATTCTGAGTACACTGAGAGAGCATCAGCTATATGCTAAACTCTCGAAGTGCCACTTTTGGATGGATCAGATTCACTTCTTGGGTCACGTCATCTCAGAGGTTGTAGTATCTATGGACCCAGAGAAAGTGAGAGATATAGATTCCTGGGAGCAACCGAAGAACGTCTTTGAGGTGCGGAGTTTCCTAGGGCTGGCCAGATACTATAGATGCTTCATTCAGGACTTCTCGCACTTAGCAGAACCATTGATAGGTCTGACCAAGAAGGGGGTGAAATTTTTATTGTCAGATTCTTGTGAGACCGCCTTTCAAGAGATGAAGGGGAGGTTGATGTCAGCAAATATACTAGTCTTGCCAGATCTGGGCAAGAGCTACACTATTTACTATGATGCTTCAGGTATCGGTCTAGGAGTTGTGCTCATGTAGGGATATGGAGTCATTGCGTATGGGTCTTAGGAGTTGAGGCCACATGAGAGAAACTACCCGACGCATGATCTGGAGTTGGCAGCAGTTGTTCATGCCTTATGCTATTGGAGAAACTATCTTCTCGGAGAGCACTTTGTGGTTTTTACCGACCCCAAGAGGCTCAAGTATATCTTCACTCAGCATGATCTGAATCAGAGACAGCACAGGTGGGTCGAGTATCTTCAGTCCTCTGACTTTGAGATCGCTTATACGCTGAGAAAGGGAAATGTAGTGGCAGATGCGTTGAGCAGACAAACTCAGATTCAGGTAGTTTAGGAGGCCAGCAGTGAGTGGCAGCTTATGGATCTGTTCTCTGAGATGCATCTGAAGGTTCACGACAGGCAGGGATAAACCTTTCTTTCATCTGTGGCTGTTACCTCTACACTTATTAATCAGGTATGAATGAGGCAACTATCAGAATTAGAGGCCTTGGTCTTGTGGGAGGGTGTGTTAGGAGGAAACCCTCTTTATGGATGGATAGTGGGAGAGGATGAGATATTTCATTTCCAGGGATGCATATGGGTGCCAGAAGACATACGCGAGGAGCTGATGTGGGATTTTCATTCCTCAGTTTGGGCAGTTCATCCTGGCATCACCAAGATGTATCAGGATCTTCATCGCCAATACTGGTGGCCAGGTATAAAGAGATATGTTGCTGGTTTTGTCATGATATGTTCTAGTTGTCAGTAGGTGAAACTAGAGAATCAGTGACCAGTAGGGCTTTTACAGCAGTTACCCATTCCGGAGTGGAAGTGGAACGATGTCGCGATGGACTTAGTGACCGGGTTACCGAGGTCACCTCGGGGAAGTGATGCTATTTGGGTTATCGTCGACAGGCTTATAAAGGTATCATACATCTTGCTGATCAAGGAAACATTCAGTGTTGATTATCTGGGACGACTGTACATCTGAGAGATTGTACGTCTACATGGAGTTCTACACTCCATTATTTTAGACAAGGATGTGCACTTTACCTCTCGGTTCTGGCTGGGACTTTAGAAGGCCTTGGGTAAATAGGTACTTTTGAGTACGGCATACCATCCCCAGACTGATGTCCAGTCTGAGCGCATGATCCAGGTGCTTGAGGATATGCTCCGATCTTGCATTATATACTTCATAGGTTCTTGGGAGAATCATATACCTCTTGTGGAGTTCGCCAACAACAACAGTTTTCAGGCGACCATTCAGATGGCACCATTCGAGGCTCTGAATGGTAGGCCATCCCGATCAACCTTATGCTGGCTAGAGGAATCTTTTCTAGGACCTCGTATTGTTTAGGAGACCTCAGAGCAGATAGAGTTGATTCAGAAGAGGATGGTTACAACACAGTCTCGACAGAAGTCTTATGCTGATCAGCGGAGACGACATCTAGAGTTCAAGGTCGGAGATTAGGTTTTCCTACGTGTCGCACTGAGGTTGGGACACAAGAGGATTTGGAGATAGGGTAAGCTTTCACCATGGTACATCGGACCGTTTGAGGTATTAGAGAGAGTTGGGTCAGTTGCCTATCAGTTGCAACTACCTCAGAGGTACCGAGAGATGCACGACGTCTTCCACGTCTCTCAGCTTCGACGTTACTTTTCAGACCTGTCTCATGTCTTTTAGCCCGAGGAGGTTGAGCTCGAAGCGGATGTGTCATTTTAGGAGCATCCCATACGAATTGTTGATCGCAGTACAAAGGTTCTCCGAGGCCGGTCTATTCCTCTAGTGTGAGTGCTATGGCAGCACGGACGAGTACAGGATGAGACTTGGGAAAGGGAGGTCGAGGTTCCATCATAGTAGCCAGAGCTGTTTGAGGTTTATTCTTCTACGACCCTCTAGGGAAATTCAGGGATGAACTTCTTTAATGGGGGAAGTTTGTAAGAACCTGGATCTTCATTTCATGTATGTCTTTCAATTTATGGAGTTTTTGAGAATTTTTGGAGTTTCTGGAAATTTTTGAATTATACACCGTGTACTTTCTAAGTACACACCGTGTACACTTTTCCCACTTGAAACCATGTGTTGTCCGTGTCCGGACCACACACATGGTGTGTAGGGGTGACATGGAGTCTGATTTTGGTGGAGTATGGAAAAACCCAATACACGCTGTGTACTTTAAAAATACACGCCGTGTACTTTTTTTTCACTAAACGGACCGGGGTCACACCTAATCGCTATAATCATGTTCTTCTAGGTCTAGTTCTACCAAGATATGTCATACGGCTGCAAAACTTCTCCGAATTCCAGAGCCTCTATCCGTTCTATGATTCGAGCTCTGTCGATTGTGTTGGAAGCGCAGCAGTGAGTTCTCCCTTCTGCTTGAGCCCTGTTTTCCAATTTTTCATCTTTCTCAAGATATGTAAAGTTGAATGTTTTGTGCATTTTATCAGATATACGATGTTCTAAGGAGAATCAACCATCGTGGTTCAAGTATATTGATCTCCTAAGATCAAGGTAGGTGGTTTGTGCCTTACCGTTCAAAGTATTTGAGTTTTATGTGCGAATTTCCACTGATACCCATGAACGGGGTATTGCGTGTTTACCTTTTTTCCTTCGTTGTTTTCCTCCCTTTATTGTATGCTTGTAAAGAGGTAATTTTACCATGTTAGAGGATAATTTGTTGTGCTTGGATGTATTTTCCCTTTCTTGTTCTGTTTATGACCTTTGGGTCTCATTTGCCTTTGGCTGCTACACCTGTTTTCATGCCTTGCAGTTATAGTTTGCAGTGAAACTCATGACATGCTTGTTGTCTTGTAGACTGTTTAGCTAAGTATCTCTATTGGTGTACTTTGGTTAGCCAAGTATCTCTATAGGTGTACTTTGGCCTTATAGAATTATTATGCACTGACTGGCACGAGGCTGAGAGAACCTGGTGCTATAGACTATAAGGGATAGACCGAGTGAGCTTCCCAGAGAGTCTTAGATATTATAGACTATAGAGGGGATGTACCGAGTGAGATCCCAGAGAGCCTTGGATTTTATAGACTACAGGAGGGTAGACCGAGTGAGATTCCTTAGAGAGTCTTACCTTTTTTGAATCTCTTTAACATCCTTCGCAGGCTAGAGGAGGAATTGACCGAGTGAGCTTCCTTAGAGAGTCTGTGGTATACTTGAGGCTATATGAGGAATTGACCAAGATAACTTCCTCAAAGAGTCTCTAGACCTTGGGGCTAAGAGGGTTAGACCACGTGATCTTCCTCAAGAGATTACCTGACTACCCTAGACTATAAGGGGAATTGACCGAGTGAGCTTCCCTAGAAAGTCTCATAAATTCGTATGAACAAGCCAGAGGGGTTAGGCTGAGATCACTGCCGAGAGGGTTGTGGTACTTCTTGGATAGGACTAGAGGGGATGGCTGTGAGTACTTCCCAGAGGGTTTACTGCTTGTTAGCTGTTTGTTTCACTGCTTTTGATTGGTTATGGATTGATTGCTTCTATGTATCATACTGTTCACTGCTTACGGTTTACTGCCTACTGCTTGTTGTTGCTGTTTACTGCTTATTGTACTTTTACCTATCGTATACTCAATTACTTTTAGGCATAGATCTTCGAGAGATTGCCTATTAGGATTTTATATCACACCCTATTTGGGCCATACTTTTTGGACCCAAGAAGACTATGTTGTTGCAGGTATAGACAAGGGAAATCACCCTTCAACTTATGGAACTTGATTGCTTAGAGCAGGAGAGCATGGGACCGAGCTTTGGATCGTGATGCTGAGGAGCTATTTATTTTTCTGTTGTACTTGTTTTGGTACTGTAGTGTTTTTCCAGCATTGTGACTTGTTTGGATTCTTTCCTAGTTATGTATCATGCATCATTTCATATATACACATGCACTCCAGTTTGTTGATATAGTCTTCCGCTATTTATATTGTTGGTTAGTACTGCTTCCGCTATTACTTGTTTATTTTTCTTCTGATGTGTACTCTGCCAATGAAGGCATAGTTTCCCCACTATCACACATAAGGCCCTTGCTGCTAGTCAGCAGCCTCTGGAATTTGGGGAAATGCACTTGAAGTCTTGTGGCGAAATGGGTACAGGGCACCAGTGGAGGGGCTCCGGATTCAGGTCGTTACATTACACATATAATATTAGCTCATAAAATTATGAGTTTCAATTTTTTTAAATAAATCCTCATAAATAAAAAAAATTTGCATCATAAATCCTAAAATTTTGTTTCTTTGGGAGAATAATCATAAGTGTATCCCTAAAGACTAACTTTTGGTATGTTATCTAATCTATATTATCTAAATCTAGGTTTTAAGGTTGTTTCTAAACTTCATCTAAAACCAACTGTAACGCCCTAACCTCAGATCACCTGAAGTCGGTGCAATATTACATTTCATTGGAATTATTACATGGAAACAAATCCTGAAGGATTGTATAGTTTAATAGTCTTGGAAATCTAGATTACATTCATTATAACCATAATACATTGGGAAAACAAAAAGATTCATGGTACACAATAACTGAAATAAACTACATCCTTTAGAGCTTAATCAATGTTATTTTCTTCATAACCCTGGGAGAGAAACATAATAAGGCTGAGCTAAAATTCTCAATAATGGGATGTACAATGTAAGTAACAATCAATCTATATGGAAAGGTAAATATCTGAGACAAATTTCCATTTACAAAACTAGATAAGGAACAAATAATATGGAAAGTAATGAACTGAAACATATGCCATAAATCAATAAACTGAGAAAGAACTACTTCCATAGATATGCCGACGCAAAATCTAAGGGATAAATAATAACTGAAATTAAATGAGTGAAATACTATATTTAAGGATGTTGTGTCTTATGCGCATGAAAACCTATTACCATCAAGACCTTTCACAAGACCATTTATAATTAAGGTTAAAACCCCATTTGGACAAAATATTCAACTCATGAGAACCTGTCTATGAATCGAGGAGCTATATAAACTCCGGGCTCCACCTATCATTTTCGGTCCAAAGTATTTCTCATATTAAATAACCAAAATAAATAACATGCCTTATCAAATGACCATATTGAATGAGTAATATAGATATATCAACAATTACCATGAAGGAAATAATATAATATCATGAAAATAATTAGATTCATGATATAACAATTCAAAAGGTATAATATACACCATATAAAAGGAACTAGGTTTATAACATTACAATATGACTCAATGAAATGAAATTGAGAGAAAATCCCCCACCTTAAGTCTAATACTACTTTTATTTGTCCAAAACTCTTGTATGATGGTATTAATAACTTGTATTAGAATAATAATAATATTTATGATATCATATATGATTATTTTATGACTTTATATTACTCATTTATGAAAAATTCCAAGTTAATGCAACATTTTGGGTAATAATCGCTTCGTTTATCGTACATGTTTTGATTTTTTATTCTTGATCATATTACTTAGATCAATATTTACTTACATCCAATATGTATAATATGATTTATATATCATATATATTGATAATATACATATATATAATAGATATATACATTACATTTAATACATCGTTCATAGAGACGGTAAGCCGTACGTACACATGAACGTTGTTTCCATTTTCTTATCATATTGAATGGAAGTAAGTGAATAAAATATATGCACACACACACAAAAATTATTCCATTTAAATTATTATGTCATATATTTCATAATTATTCATAATATATATCTTTATAATCATTGTTGGATGGTGAACATGGAAGATGATTCTCATCACATCGTGGAGATGGTAAGTCGTATGTACGCACGAGCAACGATATCATTTACTTAATGGTTTAATGGTAAGGATTTGGATTGAATATAAATTTTAAAGAAATAATATCTATTAATATTTATTATTTAATTCAATTTTATTCATTATTATACCCATATAAATGAATTATATATGATAAACAGTTTACACCAAGACGTGGAGTTGATAAGCCGTATGCACGCCCTCATGTAAATATTGTATTTCATAGGATGGGTAAAAGAGGAATATTATTGTCCCAAAATCATAAAAAAATATTAGAATAGAGTATATTTTGGAGTTATTATTTTTTTATGGTAACAACTTATTAAGAGGAAGTAGAAGAAGAAATGAACTTTTGAAAGAAGGGATAAAACGAGTACCTCTTCTTCGAGTGTCTCCTTTTGATTTGCACAAAAGGACTCATTAAGTTTGTTTTCTTCTTAGAGGGTGGCCTCTTGGATGAAGTGAGGGAATTTATGAGGAGATTTGGGTAGGGTTTTTCGGATCCAAAGGGCTTTGTAGTTGTGAACAAGTGGATAAAGGTGGTTCGCTTTTATAAGAGGGAAGATAGACACTTTAGGAAAGTCTAGAAATATTAATTTATTATAAATTAAATTTTGATTAAAAATTGTAACAAAACTCATTTAATTAAATATTAGATGATTGTTTTTCAAATATCAATAATATATTAATTTTTAGACAAGTTTTTAATATTTTTTTATCCTTATCGTTTTGGTTTAACCCTTATTTTACCCTTTCTAATCTTACCATGATATTATTTTATTTACACATTGTGGGTTAATTTAATTACCATATAATGTCAAAATACCCTCAAAAAGTCATTTATGACATATTTTAACTTTTATTAACCATTTTTAGGAATATAATATTTTTAGGAATTTAATATCTTTTAATAAACTATTTTATGTTTTAAGTTATGAATTATGTCAATTTTGGACACTATTGATACTTGACTTTTTTACAAATTAATAATAACCTGATTCCTTCAAAGAAAAGGCATTAAATTAAATATAATATGTCAATATCATCCATAAAATTAGTGGTTTTCATAAAAATATCCTAATTACTTTTATTTTTACATTTATAATATCATTTATTTGAATACTTTATTAATGAAGCAATCACCATATAATCATTGTGTCATAATTAAATTTATTTATTTAATATAGAAAAATTATAAATAAAATATCATGATGTAGGAAATATTTTTTATCTTTATAATGAATATTTTTACTCTAAGAGATCAATTATATAACACAATATAAAAATTATTTTAGTAAAAGATACGTGATTATGTTATATTTTCCTATAATTTAAATTAATTATTATAAAATGTAATCTTCACACCCAAGTTGCTCCATGGGATCCCAAAATATAAAAAAGTATTCACATGGTCATAAAAAATTAATCCAATAGGATTATGACATGTTTTAGGGTAGTTTTATATTATTATAATATTATTTCTTACCTTTATTTACTAGATTTACCCTTTAATCATGGTAAATAAAAATAATTACTGATGTTACAATTCATAATGTCCAAAAATAAAAAGTAACTATTTAAAAAAGTTGGAACTCATGATTCAAAATATGGAATCAATTTTTCCAAATTCAAAACAGAGAAGTTTTAGTAATTAATTTAAAATTAATTCTCATTGTCAAAACTAGAAAGCGAGTTTTTAAGAAGTAATATCTATCAAAATATTGACATATGTTTATATAAAATTAAAAATTTAAATTACATAAAATACAAATAATTGGATTAAATGATAAAATATTAATTCAATTACACTTTAAAACCAATTTAAAAGACAATATAACAATATTAATAAATTAGATTAAAAGGCAGTTTTGAATTAAAATACAGTATTTTTCACTATTCATCAAAGATTGATTATTTTCATAACATTACCAAAATTTCACCCTAATATAATTTTGATATTCCAAATTTAAAAATGAATTTTATTTTCAAAAATAAATTTTACAAAATTTCATGACGTGGTTAGTACTATGTATAATTGCTTTTTAAACAACTACTTTGATAGGTCATGGTGTGCTTGAACTCGGGGTTTCGTACAACACAAACCATTGAATTAATTAAAAATAAGTGTACTGTGGATTATTGGGGTGTTATAATCATGTTAATTTTATATGGAGTATTTCATATAAAAATCAAGATTTAAGTCTAATTTGAAAACTCAACCTCTCAATCTTTTGGATAATCGAGAAACATTTAAGAAATACATCAACATATGGCCATAAGAATTTCATATATTAAAGATAAGTCATATCATTTTATTCAGAAATTTGGGATTGGTAATCTTGTTCCAAATGAAATAATATAAATTACTATGGAGAATATTTTAATGAAGAGTCATCCACATCCTTACACTTTTGCATAATTAAAGGATAATTCAGGATATGGAATGTTATTTCAATTATCTGGTAGTTGATGTGAGATATATTAAATTACATAAAACCCCTACCTAGTATATAAAAAATTCTACTAATATATTTTAAACATGGTCTATAATGAAATTAATCCCCCAGATAACAACTTGGGAAGATATGTGCAATTCTTATGCATTAATGAATCCATCAATTGATTTCAAGTCTAATTTAACCTCCATGTTTTGTGTTAATGTGTGAATTGTTCTATTAAAATAGAAATAAATGAAATCATATAAAGAACCAGAATCAAATATTAAGTTCAATATTTTAGAATTAATAAGTTTCATACTTATCACCAAATTGTTCTCTTTCTAAAACTCCTTAATATTGATAGCATATACCCACCCTTAATCTCTGAGCCTGTTACGCTACTTTTTTGGTTATATTTTAAAACCCTTAGATTACTGAATTTATTTTCATAATGTGTGTGTTCCTTGTAGTTGTAAGAAATAGATAAAATTATGATTACTAATCTTGTCATTTTTTTTCTATAACCATATTATTGGGCCTTTTCCTCTCACTTCAATAGGTGTTTGTTATATGCTCCTCACATCCACACTTAAAGAATTTCATAGTCCTTTCGAGATAGTTCACAAGATTATTCACTTAAAAATGGCCATAAAGATGATTTATCTTTATACTCTGAAGGGTTATATTGAGTTATTCTTTAGGATTAATCTCCCTTTTCCATTTATTATATTCTGTCTATTGAGAATTAACCATTTCCATCTCCACATTAAGGGTTCATCATTTTTTTCATATCTATCAAAGTCTGGAATTTCTAGTTATTATTTGATTCTAAGCTTAAATCCATAATATAAATGGCCAATCATTCTTTTAAGGCTCATTGTAATTTTATAAGCATATCATGTGAGTCTTGTGATGTTCTCCTCATATGACCTAAAAAATTCATATTCATTTTTATTAAATTAAAGAAAATATATCTCTATTTTAATAAAGAGAGTGAATAAGAAATAATTATTGATAAAAATCCTATTTAATTCATCCCACTACACAAATTCTATTTTTTACCTACTCATTATATTCTTCATCAATGCCCCCACCGATCAGTTTCTCCCTCAAGGTGATAAACTGTATGTATAAACTAATCTTGTTCAAAGAACTGAATAGAAAGGAATATAATTTCAAGAGTGTTATTACATTGTACGTAGGTTATGGGGTTAGTATATCTACCAAAATTTGTAGGATAATATTTCATAAATGAATCAACTATAATTGTCTCTCTTATCCGGTATTCTATGTTATTCTTATTATTATTCATAACATGAGTCCATTTTTTATCACATCCATGAAGCTACTATCTCACATTCCCATCATATTAGTAATTTCATTAGTTTATTCCTAAAATTGAACATTGTATATATCATTAATAGGATTCCTCTTATTCCCAAATATTTTATAACATGAAGTAAATTTTGGGTTTATAATACATATATTAATAATATTTTATAGGGTAAACTATAAACATAGAAGATTTAACTCATAAATGTTTGGTATGAACTATATTAGTAATATTTAAGTTTCAATCGAGGTCATACATGTATAACATATAATTAGGTTCCATAACCACAACTTATTATTAAATTATTTAAAATATGTTTAAATCCTTAATGATGTTTTAAAAAAAATAATGTGAATTAACTAAAGCATATCCCCTAGAAGTTTCTCTCCAGGTGCATTGTAAGTTCCCATTCACCATGCATAAGAATGATGACCAATATATACCCAATTAACTCTTTGAGAGGATATTAATCCAAGATGCATCTATTCTAAAAGTACATCTACATTCTAGGATCTATATAGGGATTTAATTCCTATGAAAACCACATAATCACCACTTTAAAAAAATTGAGGGATATTATTCTACACATAGGCTTATGACTAGGGTATTCACTACTATTATCTTATTCTAATCTCAAAAAGTAATTATACCTTCCTTTGATACCATATATGGTGACTCTATCCTGAAAAACATATTATTTCATATCTTTTAAAAATTTTTATAACAAAAATATAATGATGACCTATGTTCTAGTATCTTTGAATGATTAGACACATAAATAAAATATCTCAAAATACGAAAACATACAATTTATATAATCTAAATAGAGTGGTCCTAACTCCCATAGGTTTTGTTAAATTTTCATAGCATAAAATAGGTAAAATATTTAATCATCGTGATGATATAGAAATTATAGTATGGGACTAAACAAGATAAAAAACCATAACACGAGAGGTATAAAATGTTGCCATAAAGAGAATGACCATAGACATTGAATCTTGAAATAAAGAAATGACAAGATCAGAGAGTAAAAAATATCATATCACAAGAACATAGAATCAATGGAATATAGAAACACTATAAATATGACATTATATTCACAAATCAAGGCTCTATTTCTTATTAACATAACATAATTGGCTAGGATAACTTCCCATGCACCAAAATTAGCTAGGCCTAATGCTTCTTCACCTTGATATCTTATGAGAGAAACACATTAACCAATGTATTATAGTATTATATTATTCTAATTACATGAATCACATAATTACAATCATACATATGTGCACCACATGAGGAAAATAAACCATATGTAATTTGTAAACATGGTAAAAACCCATGAAAAAGATTGGGTTCCATCATCTTGTCTCAAATAATATCTTAAATTGATAAAATGATGATTCCACTTAGAATATTTAATTAAAATTTTTTGTACTTTCATGTAAATAAGTAATATATTTCTTGATCATGTAGTTCCGTGGTAGAAAAATCTATGAGAATGTTGGAATAAGTAAGTGTAAAAATGAACATCTTTTGTGATGCCTTTATAAATAAGCAAAGAATTTTTAGATAAAATATATTATAAATTTTCTTTCAAAATAAATATTTCAAACCAAATTTTAAAATATAAAACAAATAGTAATTTTATAAACTATTCCTGGTATAAAAACATTTTAATGGGGTGATTGTTGAAGTGAAATAAGAATTAAAAAAACCCCTTAAGTTGGGATTCCTTAGAAGTGGGTATTTTGAAGGGAAATAACACATGTATATAACCAAAAATGGAAGGTATATTAAAATAAGTATATATGTTATGGGAATACATATATAAATATAATATGTACATGATATTAAGTTGGGATAGAACAGAGAAAATACACAAAATTCTTAATCAGTATGTTATGAGGAGAGTACGGAAGATCCCTTACTTATTTGTTTGAAATTGTTTTGTAGTAATACTAAACATCATATAAAATCAAATTAAGTTAATTAAAATATTGAAAATAAACTTATTAAACTATGATTTTTTCCTACACTTTACTTATTTTCATAATTATTTCATTTATTAAATCTTTTCCTCTTATATCGGCTACTCTAGGTGGTTTGGTTGATTTTAGGTGAATGTATTGGAATTTTTATCATGGTTAAATTTATTTATAAAGATAGATTAACACTATATGAAATATAAATATAATTATAAATTTTTTTATACCTTATGATCATTTTTAAGTTATCATTGACTGGTGGAAATAAAAAACAAAACACATCACTATGTGGAGGCAGTAATCTACACGTACACATAGTCGACAATTTAATTTTTTATAAAATGGGAGGGAGGTAGAAAGTAACATTATTTATCATTTAATAATCACAATAATTAAATAATTAAAAAAATAATTCATTAAAACTCAATTCTAAACAATCTATTAAATGATGTCAAGAAAAATATAACCCATCGTGCATGGAGGTGGTAGTATGCACATATGCACAATGATGATTTTTTTTTTAAATAGTTTTGTAAGTAGTCATAAAAGGGATATTAAATATGTATAATAACATACCATAAAATAACTACACTTATTATATGATACTCTTATAATTTTAGGATATTAGTGTTGGTAGAATAAATAAACAATAAGAAATAACGGTGAAGAAATATGTGACACATTTATTGAGGCTTTGAACATTATCATGAATTTCTAGTTGAAAATAAAAGAGTTAAAATATCTTATGTTTAATTGAATCATGAGGTAGTTTAAGGTACACATAGTAGATGTAATTAGGGTATATTGTTTGGTGTAATTTTGAGTGGGTGGTCAAGTATGTAAGGTGTGGAAGTTGTCTCCATTTATAAGTGAGTAAAAGGGAACTTTCCATGGAAAAAATGTTAAGTAAGGGATAAGAATGGAAGTTCATGAAATATAGGAGATTAAGGTATTTTATACTTGGTGATTAATTTTGGGTAATACATTATAAACTAAAAAAGTTATTTACATGATCTAAAGGTCATGTAAATTTTGAAAAAATTTATCCGATTTAGATTAGTCTTTTAAAGACTATTTAGTCTTAATTAAAGATTAATAATGGTGATTAATTTATCTAAAAAATATAATAGGAACCTTTATACCAATTTTCAATGTGATAAATATAATTTTATCTCAATTTAATCAAATTAAAATTATAAATAAGAAAATAATTTAACACTTCATCAAAACATATAATTTGTTAAAAAATATATTTTATAATAAGATACCAATTATTTTAAAAAAATGATAATTTTGAGTTTGAAATATTTATATATTAAATATTATATATATATATATAATCTTAGATGAAAATGTTTTCATAAATATTTCTGTTGACAGTACTAAAATTAGTGATGAATTTTACCAAGACTGGTATTTTTCACTATTCACCTAAAAAATAATTTTTTCAAAAAAAATCATAAAATTCAGAGTAAAATGATTTTGGTATTAAAAAAAAAACTGAAGTTATTTTTACCTACTTATATTTATAAAAAATTATATATTTAACTTTAAATTTAAATTGAAAAATATACTGATTAATCACTTTTTTTAACCTAAGTTGTTTTTAATCATTATGTATTTTTTATTCTATTTTATAAAAACATTATATTTGAAAGAATTTAAATATATTATATCATATATTTATACATAATAATTATTTAAATTTGATCAAAAAAAATCATTTATGTACCATAATTATCATTTTAGTGCGGGTAAAGAAATTTAATGAATTTAAAGTGAATATAGTTACTAAATTATGAGGTTATTGCATTCTCCCACGTTAAAAAAAATTACCCTCATATTTTAATTAATAAATATATTGTAAAAACATATTAGGGTACCTATATTTCATGTTCTCTTCAATTTTCCATGTTACCTCTTAAAACTCATGGTTTCTCCGAAGTAGACTGACAAAGTAAGTTGTCTTGTCGCACAAAACAATGTCTCTATGATCCATGACCTCCGCTGGCTAGTACTCAAAAGAGAGATCATCCTATAATTTAATAGGATATAGATTTATTATATGTGAGTGGTATGGTATGTAATTACTCAATTGGGATACATGGAACACATTATTTACATTATTCAGGTTTTAATGGAGCCTTAGTCAATGTTCCACAACTTTGATGTAATCAATGATCTCATAGAGGACAATATATTTGGACTTAGTTAATGTTTATTCATAAACCTCATGAAACTATTCAATGGATATATTCATAGAAAAAATTTATCACTAACCTCAAACTCCATGTATCATTAACGGTTATTAGTATAAATCTTATGTAAAATTTGAACTGTTCTAATATGTTATTGAATGGTATTCACATTGTCTTACATTTATACAATGATCACATGTCCTAGAATAATTCTTTAACTACCTCCATCCCAAAACATGAGTGTTTTACCTCAATTCCCATAAATGGATTCATGTGGGGCCATTTGGATGCTTAAGTTAAAACATTTATTATAAGAGAACAAAACCAGAGGAATATGTTGGTCCTGTCATCCTTTAAATTCTATTGATAAATCTCTCTACAATTCCTCTAGTGTCTAGACTATTCATTCATAATATCCATAAATTTTGGAATTTTATATTATAATGACATTCAACTCTATGTTAAAATCATGTTGAATTCTCTTCTATAATTTTGAGTTGATCCTTGATTCTCGATTAGATACAACTGATAGTGGTGTACCATGTAGCCTTCCCACTTATCTAATATATATATATTTACAAGGAAATAGAGTTATAATTCATATTAAATTGATATTAAGTGTATATTATTTATAATATGGTCCACAAAATCCCATAAATTTTTTTCTCATTTTATATATTTGGAAGACTAGGAAAAAAATCTAACTGATGTTATCCCATTTCCATATAGTTATAGGAAATGGCTTCATTATCCATTTGGATTATTTCCTCTCAACCTTCACTTATTACAACACCGATCACTTTTATTTATAATTCATAATATCTTTCTTCATATTGTTCCACCAATATTTATTTATAGATCTCAATACATTATTTTGTTTCTAGGGTGAATGGAGAAGATCAAGCTATGAGTATCATTGAATATATCCATATTTAACTTAATTTTAGAGGGTACACATAGAAATTTCCCAAATCCCACAACTCCCACATTGACAACCTTGAACTGGACAGTTTTCCCTTCATTGTAGAATCCACCTTCTTCTCTATCTCCATATTATCCTTTTGA
Source organism: Viscum album (assembly GCA_963277665.1). Classification (NCBI taxonomy): domain Eukaryota; kingdom Viridiplantae; phylum Streptophyta; class Magnoliopsida; order Santalales; family Viscaceae; genus Viscum; species Viscum album. The sequence goes on from OY728150.1 coordinate 662,315,414, forward strand.
TCCTTCTTAATCTTCTCAAGTAGTGATGGATAAGAAATCATTAGATAAAGGTAGGATGATGTTCCTTTCATCAAGATCTCTATGTCTATCCTTAACATGTCCAAGAAGATTAGATCCTTCTCAATTCTCATAATATATATGGTATCATGATCATTCCTACAAAGAGAATCTATCACTTTGTTCACATTACCAAGATAGTAGGGGATTGGAATATCATAATATTTGATGAACTCTATCCATATTCAATGATTCATGTTTATATCTTTCTATGTGAATATATGTTTTAGGCCCTTATAGTGTGTATATATATGAAAATTCTCTCCATATACATAATCACTCTAAATCATCAAAATGAATATTATTTTAGTTAAAATGATGTCATCTATTGAATAGTTTTCATAATACCCTTTTAACTATCTTAAGGAGGAGTCTGTTACTTTATCATTTTTTATAAGTACACATCCCAATTCATTAGTTTAATAATCATTATAAATAACATACCCTTCCATATATATAGGTATAGTGAGTACATGTTATGTGGATAACATCCTCTTATATTCCTTGAATCACCCTCCATGTTTATATGTCCAAACATACTTCACTCCCTTATGAGTTATCATGGTTAGTGGATTTGAAAATATTTATAAGTTTCTCATGAATTACTAATAATACCTTGCTAATCCAAGGAATCTATGGATATCCATTATAGATAATACTCTAAGATGACCCTCAATCAACACAGTCTTCATGGGATCTATATATAACCCCTTACTTGTGATGAAATTCACCATGAATTTCAAATTCTCCATACCAAACTAAATTTTATTTTATTTTTCATATAGCTTCTCATTCCATAATATTTTATCTACAATACTAAAATTCTCATCATGTTCCTCCTTACATTTAGAGTATATAAGAATCTATTCTATAAAGGATGCTTCAAATTTTAAAGAACATATCTAAATACTCTATTAATTGATTTGATGAATATTATTGGAGAATTAATGAGTCAAAAATAGCATGACTATGAACTCATAATGCCCATACCTTTTCTAAAAGGTGGTTTTATGAATATTCTATCTCTTTTAATTTAACTAATGATATTCTGAACGAATGGAAAATCGAGATAAGTATTGAGATCCAAAAAAATGAATTAATAAGGAATAAATCTATTTAAATGAATACTTATTATTTATTTTTAATTATAATAATCTAATTATAGTCAATACAGAGACACATCACCCCATCCTTTTTATTGAAAAAGAGAACTGGTTCACCCTATGGTGAAGTACATGGTCATACGAAACCCATATCTTTTTTTTCATATAATGGAATTGTTAACTCTTATAGTTCATTGGGGTCCATTAAAAATAGAGTATTTGATATCAGGATAGATCTATGGTTAATTTTAACTGAGAACTCAACCTCTTGATAAATCTGATTACTGGAAAACTCTTCAGGAAATACATCAATATACTACCTTACAATGGAAATATATTCAAGAGGAGTCCTATATTTTAGTTCAGTAATTTGGGATAGATAATCATGTTCATAAGAAAACAACACATTAGCCTAGATATGATTCTAAATAATATTCATCCCCATATTTACACTTGTATAGAATAAGAGATCAATTCAAGATATGAATTGCGATTTCCTTTTCAGAGTAGTTGATGTGATCTCTATACAATGATAGCTAGTCCATTCCCTCTATAACATACAATTATATTAAGTGAATTCTTACAATTTATATAAGTAGATTAATCCCAGAAATAAATTGGGGAATAATTATGTTCTTGAGATACAATAATCACTCCATTTATGGTTTTCATAGATAATTAAATCTTCTTGTTTTGGGATTATTCTTGAATAGCTATACTAAACTTGATTGTTATAAATGTATTCTTACAAATAAATAAAATAGTACTTTAAATATTCATGAATTAATTACTAGAATTCAATTCACCACATTTTTGTTTGTCTCAATGTCCATATTACTAATAGAATATGTATTCCCATTCACTCTAGGACTCGATGGTTCATGTCATTAGTAAGCTTCAATAACTCTTAGAAGATTTCATTAATTTTCAAATTGCATGTGTTACTTGATATTGTAACAATATAAAGGTTGGAGACAATTAATAATGACATTTTTTTCTTCAATAACATTAGTGTTATTTTTTCCTCTAACTTTGATATGTGTTAGCTACATGACCCACCTATCCACACCTGAAGCACTTCCAGGTACACTTAAGATAATTTCAAAAATTCCTCTGCCCACACATTTGGTAGGAATTATTTTGGACCTTCTTACCATAATGGGGATTATCTTTCGATTCCTAATGGTTACACTCAATTTTCTTGTTCTAACCACCAATACCTTGAGAATCACCAATTTCCATATCCACTTTGATGGAAAATATGATAATTTTTTAATTTATATCAAAGAGTAGAACCCCTTATTCTTGAAAAAGACTAAAAAAATCCACTAGAGAAAAAGACAGTCTTTTTTGGGCTCATGTAAAGAATATAACGATATCATGAAAGTCTCATTATGTTCAACTCATAATACTAAACAAATTAATCTTACTTTAAATTGATAGAAAGAAATGGTTTATAGACTTTAAGATGAATAGTGAATAAGAAATACTTATTGATAGAAAATAACTTTAATTAATTTCTATCCATGGATTCTTTGTCTTCCCCACTCTTAGTATTGTTGATAAATGTCCACAACTAATTTTCTTCTCCCTAAAAGTGATATACATCAAGTATAACCTTATCTCATTCAGAGCACTAGATAATAGATAATATATTTTCAAGAAACACAATTCATTGATCAGGGATTATGGGATTATATAATTCATTAAATTTTAGAGGCCTCTTTCACCTAAAAAAATAAATTTCACCTTTCTCTATCCTATGGTTTTATATGAGATTAATTTTATTATTCATTCCATTAATCATTTGTGCCAAAACATTCATAAAGTTCTTATATCCCATTATAATAATGTTAAGAATTTCATCAGGGAAGTCATGAAATTTCTCATTACACATAGCATTTACATGATTCCTCCTACATCCATATATTTTCTAACATAAAGGAAATTTAGGTATGAGAATACTTATATTAATAAATTTTTACAAGTTAAATCATAATCATAAAAGGAGAGGCTCATATATAATAGGAAAAGCCTAACTTATGAACTTTAATATTTGAATCTAGGATAACCATGACTATATTATAATTAAGTAACCTAACCCAAAAAACATATTAAATACTTTAAAATATGTTAAATCCATCATAATGGTTTTTAAATTGAACGTTAATTAATCAAATCATATCTATTAGGAGTGTCTCTCACGATGCATAGCAGGGGATTATTCATTATGTAGAAGAATGAGGAATGAGATATACCCAACCAACTATTTACATGATTATTAGACATAGTTGTATATATACAAAAACATTGTCCACTTTCTTATATCTAGACATTAATATTATATTTATGAAAACCACACAATCTCTACTTTATTAAATTTTATGTATATGCTCATATACATAGACTTACCCTATGATTTTCTCTACCAATCTATTATTCTTATATCTAAAAATAAATATACCTTCCCTTGATACCAACTATAGAAACCCAATCTATAAACACATTTTATTTCATAATATTTAACATAGTTTCTAATAAAAACATGATGAGGATAATGGGTTTAGTGTCTTTAAAGGATTATACACATAAATACCAAAAAATAAGTCATTAAAACATTATTTGTTTAATCTCTTTAGGGAGATCCTAACTTTTTCAGGTCCTCATAAATGTTTATATGATAAAATTGGGGAAATACATAGGGAAAAGGTTGATATTGAAACACCAGTAAGGGAATAAACATGATAATGAAGTATAATAAGGGAGGCATCACCTTATATCATAAAAAGAATGAGCTTAATCATAGAGTCATTGAAAAAAGAAAAGATGACATAATATCAAAGTGAAAACATGATAATATCATAATAAAATGGAATCATAATGAATGTGGTAACACAATAAGTATGAAATAATAAGCATACTTGAAGGACCCATGTCACGTTAGCATAACATAATTGGCTATGCTAACTACCCACAGACCATATTCAGCTAGGCTCGCTGCCCATGCACTATGATATCTAATAATATGAAAACACAACCTATTACATTGCAGGGATATATAATTTCATTCTTATAAGTTATATAATTAAAACCATAGATATATGTTCTACATGATGAAAATAAACCATACAAAGTCATAAATATGGTAAAAACACTTGGGAAAGAACTAGGTTTCATGGTATTGTCGTAAAGAATATCTAAAACCTATCACATAAAGATTACCATGTGGATAAGGAATAAAATTTATTTTTATATTAATATCCAAAAGGAAAATAAAACTTGATCATGGAGTCCCATGGTATAAAAATCCATGAGAATGATTGGATAAGTATAAAAACAAAATAATTTAACGATGGTTTTCAAAATAATAATTGGTTATTCTTGAGAAAATAAAACATAACTTTAATTTTAAATTAATAATTGAACCCATAGGTTTTTACAAAAAATATTAAATAATTACAAAAATATTTTCATTATTCAAAAAAATTTAATCAGGGTAATGGTATACATGGAATATGAAATTGAAAATACCCTTTAATCATATTTCCATAAAAGTGGGTATTTAAAAGTAGAATAAAACATGTATAACCATAGAAATGGAATGGATATTAAACTATATATATTTAAGGTAAATATATATAATAATTAAATAATTAATTGAGAATAATTCGACATGTAATGGAGAAAATAAATAGAAATATTTACATGTATTTTATGAGGGGAAGGAAAAAAGATAACCAAGCTTTATTATTTAAATCATTCTTTAGTTTTACTTAACTAACTATATAATTAAATTAAGTTCATAAATAACCTTAATAAAAACGATATTCTTCTATAATTATTTTTATATGTTTTATTTGTTACCATATGTTGTTTATTTATCAAATCTCTTCCTCTTATGTCGATTACTCTATGTGGTTTGATTGATTTTGACACGAAAATTTTCAAAAGGTGAACATGGTTATATATATTTTTAAAATAGATTTAAAATCACTAGAATACAAATATAATGGTAAATGTCATTTTTATAGAATAATAACATTTTAAAATTAATACATGGTTAGCATAAATGGAAAACTAATAACATCGTTATGTGGAAGCAAAAATATGCACGTACACGTAGTTAATAATTTTATTTTTCATAAAATGTGAGGGGGTAGAAAATAAAATAAATTATCATTACATAATAATAATAAAGATATAAATACAATCTTTATTCACTAAAACCCAATTTGAACCAACCATGAAACACGGTTAAGAAAAATAGGCCACATCATGCATGGAGGCGGTAGTGTTCACATTCATATGATGGAGTTATTATTTTTGAATGGTTTTGGTGGAATGGATAAAAGTGATATTAAAGTAGTATAATAACATAACAGAATATAATTAATAATAATTTTATCATTCTCTTATGGAATGAAGATATTTATCATGGTAGAATAAATAATGAATATGAAATGAAGGTTAATAAAGACATTATACATGGTCAAGACGTTGATCTTTCTCTTCAATTTATTCTTGAAAATAGTGGTGTTAGGATATATTGTTGTGCCTAGGGGGTTTAGGTAGTGTAAGGTATATCTCCGAGAGGCAATGTTAACATAGTTATATGAGGAATTTTAATGGGAGTTCATTTATGGAATGTTCATTAGTAGTGGAATATTTGGTGAGGCATTACGATAATAATATCTAACCTAATAAATGGGGTCTAGAGGGTATAATATTGAAAAAAACATAGGAAAATTCTAGCAGCTATATATTAGACAATCAAACACTAATTAATATTAATTAAATATTAATCATGGTAATTAGTTTATCACTAAAAATATAGGATGACTTCCCCTTCCATATTTCGACGTGTTAAATAAAAATTTATTATCCATTTAACATAGTTCAATTTATAAAAAAGATAAAATTCACTTTAAAATTAAGCATATACTATTTCAAAAAATAACTTTTATAATAAAATAATGCTTATGTTAAATAAATGTGAATTATTTTTTTTATAAAAATGATCCATAAAATATATTAAATAAATATATATGATTTTATATAAAAATAGATTAATATATATTTAATTTTACAATATTTAAATTAGAAATAAAATTAGCCAAGAAAATGATTTTTTACTATTCACATAAAAATAAAAAATTTCAAAAAACTCCCAAAAAATTATATGAATCTTATTTTTGTATTATAATTTCAAAAAAAGTTAATTTCATCAAATTATATTTCTAAAAAAGTTATATATTTAAAATTTAATTAAAGATATACAATATAAAAATTAAACACTTTTATGATCAAAATGTGTTTTTAATAATTCATTGTTTTTAATAATATTTTATAAAAAACCTCATATTGAATGAAGTTTAATATAATAGATCATATATTTCTACATATAATATTTTAAATGTGATCCACATAATTAATTAATGTAGCTTAATTTACATTTTAGTGGGTGTCAAGAAAGTTATTGAATTAAAAGGGAATTTATATATTGAAATCATGGGGTGTTATAGGATATTAGGTGGTTAATGGGGGAATTATAATAAAAATAACAACTTAATACATTAATTATACTATAATATTGATTTTAGGATGGGTACAATAGATTTAGAGGTAGAGTAAGAAAAAGAATCATTGAAAGAGAAGGTAAATATGATTACAACTTCTTTGAGAGACATCCACTGGATTTAACTAGAATACTTATTAGGAAAGTCTTAGTAGAAATCAAAATGCTAAATAAAGAAGGTATGAAATATATAATGGATTTTTTCAGGGATTTATTGAGAAAGAGTGCCAAAATTTCACAATTAATATACAAAAATATGTGACCTTTTATAAGTGAGGCGAGACACAGAAATGGAATTACTTTTTATATTTCAAGGAAATATAGTAATATTAATTTTATTATGGATAAATGTGACCATTAATTTGATCATCGGATACAACGATGTTAAAATATCATAAAAAAATAACAACTAGACAAGTTTATATGGAATTCAAAAACTTATCTCTTAGTTTATCCCCCAAGTAAAACTATTTTAACCCTTACTATGAAAACACAATATTTCTATTTTTGTTATTCATTATAAAAACAATTAATTTGGCTGATTAAATTATAATAATTATTATGATTAAAAATATGGAATCCATTTTAAATGATTTATATTCATAATATTATATAATTTCACTTAATAATAATTTTTCTAAACACAAAGAAATCCAATTTAGAAAAAAATAATTTCAAAGCATAAAACTAAATTTACATTTACTACATAACATGTAAAACCTAAGAAATGAATATTAAAATTTTTTATTTAATAAATATTCAATTAATTTCATTAAATGTACCTGAGTGTGAAATAGAAGAATATGGGATTGGGATTTAAAAATTTTCATCACCGAACTCCATAACTACATTTTCTTCTGTGACGTGTAACCTAGTACAACTATCAATGATCTCACGTGAAGAATTTTTAGTAATAATAAAATCATAAAATAACTCAATTGATTTGAAGCCATGTTCATCAACCATTCACTAATAGTTTATAATTGGCGATCGTTGCCTGAATTAATTGAACCTATATCCCTCTAGATCATCCACACAATCTTTGAAAGTATGTGGGAGCATCAATTATAAAATTTTGGGTGCCATAATGGAGATCTATTGAATCATTTTTCTTCTCAATGATCACCACATTGATGATCAATCTATTTGTGAAGAAGAGATCAGATAGATTTATTTTATTCATAGATTCTATCTCTACAGAGAGAGATATAGGAGAGATAATCTCTAAAAAAATAATAAGTCAATTATCATTTGCATGACAGATAATTTACTCCACATATAGAGAGATTATTAAATGCACAGAAATGTATTATAGAACCTGGGTTTTTATTATATAATGTAAATACCTTCTTATAACTTATTTATTGAGTTAATAATACCATTTATAATCTTTATCAGTTACTTATAATATAAAAAATATATTATGTTATAAAAATGATCCACTAACTCGACTCATCACTCCTACAAATATAAAATGATCTTTGATTATTAAAAATAATATTTTTTCATATAATAATTTTACATGTATTTAATTTAATAATTATAAAATATTTTGATAAATAGATTAAATAAATATTATGATATAATCCAATAAAAGAAATTTATTTATTTTTTCATGACTGTATATTCTCAGACATTACTCAGACCCTATGGTGGGGCAAACCATGTCATTTACTCATATTCATCATAATAGACCATACATTTGAAAACATTAAGTGTGTGACCCTCTAGGATTCACCTTTATAGTAGTGAATGTTATTCATAGAACATAACTAGAGTCTATAAACCAATCATGTCCACTAAATAGATAAGGATTATTCATAACAACAACAACCTTTTCAATTAACATATGTCATGTGACATAATATCATTTTTTCATGATATCTCATAATAAATGAGGCACACTTCACACCATAATAATTTATTTCCCTATTGTTCGTTGGACTAAATGGATTGATTTTCATTCTTCTAACATGGAAATGGATTTAGTGATGTAACAACCATTATTATTAACTTGGATAGAGATACCACTTCCATTCAGAAGCAATAAATTCCATCATGATTATCCAATCAATGTCATACCACACGTGTCACACCCAACGAAAGATACCTTGGTATTATATCAATATCATGGATTTTAATTTCATCAAAGTACATAATCAAATAGCATATAATATTAATAATATCATGTGAGGAGACTATTACATGTGTTCACAGATAGTAACTTCAAAGGACACATGAAGTATTTGGTGTTCCAATTTTCCTGTCAGTCCTAATGATATCATCTACTTGAGATCAACAAGTGAAAACTTCATGAGAATAAGTCTCAATGTTTGTGATCACTAACCCCTAAAATTCAGACATCATCCATGTATAGCCATAATTATGTGTCCAAATCATTGTACATATATTTAATATTAATATAATAATATCTCAATGTTTACATTATTTTTGGGGAACTGCTATAACCTTTTGATATGACATGTAATATATGAAAATTACTATTTTAATAGTGGATGAAAAAATATCAACACCATTATAATATGTGTACATCATAAATAAATCATTATAAACATGATATAAAAATTCAAATGTACTTTTTAGATGGGTCTAATGAACCCACTATTATAACCATCCCACTTGAATATATAAAACTTGCTGACTAACCTTGTTATCACTGTAAGGACCCGACCTTAAACATTAAAAAATCTTGAAATATGTCAAGAACTCACATTGAGGATCTTTTTAGGATTATAGTTTTAGAGAATACAACCATAACTATTACAAAATAACTTGAATATTACATGTCGATACTACAACTCAGTATCCATTTTTCATAAAATAAAAACTCTTAAAAAGAAACATGTCTAGTTCCATGTTTTAGAGAGAATGACTTTTCCTTGATCCAGTCCTTGACCCTATTAATATTTATGTCATGTGGAAAAAACTTCAAAAACTTGCAATGAGCATAAAAATCTCTGTATGGGTTATAAAATAAGAAAAGGAAACATTAACCCATCAATAATTACAAATCACTGAAACCATACTTTTCAATCATAACATACCTCATGAAATCATAATATTTTTGAATAACACATAGAAATCATAAATCATAAAGGTAACTTGAAACATACATAAGATACTTGCATTGTAGATATCACATCTACATAGTTAGTTACATTGGAATACCAATCACAGTATATTACCTAAATCTATTAGGAGAAATATTAGCGTTTACCTCCATCACGTTACCCAATGCATTTGAGAGCTATCTCGGGCTCACCTACCATAAGTTTATCGTGGAACCACCTATATAAGTAAAAAAATTCCCAATAACCATAACATATTCATAACACATAAAACAAGCATAATGGAAAGATAAAATTTCCACATTGCAATCACAATATATCATTTCAAGATATTAACATAATCAATGCTTTATCAATCCATATAAAACATTTAATTAAGAGATTTTTGAATCAAAGTGTCCCATACCACTTTGAATATTTTAAAGGAATTAACATTTTAAAACATTAATTTCCATATAAATAAATCCTTAAAACCAGTTTTAAAACATGGATAGTAATGAGAAATATTTAGAAGAATAAATCTTTAAAGCATTTAAATCAATATTTTAGTTAAAGTGTTTTTATCAAAATGGGAGATGATTGAATACAAATAATTGAGGGATAAAATTTAATAAAAACTTTATAATATAATGAGAATAAAATAATTCATGATATATTATGCCAAAGGAGAGTATATAAACCATATAAGAGTGAATTGGTGCATAACAATAATGAAGTCTCAATGGAATGTAAATTGAGATGAAATCCCTTCTAAAAACTGTATCCTTAGATTAAGGATAAATAAATTACATAATAATGTGTGAAAAATATAAATACACTCAATTTGATTGGATATTTAGTGTAAATCAATCATAGGTCATTCACCCATGTTATTTTTAAGACAAAACCAATGACTTTGATGTTTAACTCAATGAATGCAAATTGAGTTAAAATTACTCTTATCAAGTTCATATCGATGACTTGAGAATTTATCAATGGAGTGATTATGTGTATCAAAATAATATCCATGCAAAGGGTAGTGAAAATTACAATCATAAATAAATAAATAGTGATTCCAAAAATAATCATATCATGATATAATTAAGAATTAGAAGATTAATCCAAGGAATGGAAATTGGGTTAAAAAGCTCCCTTACCGATTTGGTAACTTACGAAACATACACCACATGAAAGAAGTATCATACAATGAAGATGTAAATACCCATTAATTAATTTATATTACACAAATAATACAATCATGGGCAGTATATACACCACACAAAAGGAAATCATGTCAAATATAGCATAAATCTCACAGGAATAAAAAGCGAGACAAAAATCCCTTACCACGTTGTAATCAATCAAGTCATATGAAAAAAAGTTAATAACCACCAAATTAATCATATAATACCCTGAATATAAAGAGAATCATGATAATATATATCAAATGTAAGTACACAATACACCACATGCAATAACTAAGTGGAAAACAATGGAAATTCAAGGAATTAAAAGTGAGATATGAAACCCCTTACCTCGTGTCCGACTTGACTCGATCATTATTTAATCTCATGAATAATAAAATAAGGTTAATTTATACTTGATTAAGAACCTTTTAAAGTTTATTATTCTTTTTATATCAATTATTACCTTACTATAATGATTAGTAAATTATTTTAGTTCATATCAGACATTTTTTCGATGTTCGGAACTTGAGTTAGAAATGAACTTGTTATAATTATAAATTGTCCATGTGGTAGAAATTACATTATCTACAGAATGATATTAATTATTTATATATCATATATATCTTATATATCCTGTATATATATGTATTTATAATAGTACATAACATTTAGAGATAAGAAATGAAATGCACCGTTCATGAAGACCGTAAGCCGTACGTACACATGAATGCTACTTTCATTTTTATTTCATATTTACTGGGATAAAAACATAATGATAAATAGGTAAATTAAAATTAATGTATAATATCATATGATATATAGGTTATATAATTTCACTAATTCCATACTTTATACGTTCTATGTATGTCATGAATGAATCGTATCACCTTGAGGGGGTGGTAGTCCGCACTTCCTCAAATGAAATTATTGTGTTTACACATATTGGAAAGCATAAAGGTATGTTTGTAAATAAACATTACAGGAGTATAGAGAAAATATAAACATAATATATATCATATATAAATACATTTCCATCATATTGGCCACCATGATAGGTGGTAGGAGATAATTGAACAATCGTCGTTTCGTGAGGAGTTAGTTTTCCATCCACAGAAACATTATGTTCTTTACCCATTAGATGGAGGTGTGTGTAAGTTTAGTTTGAATAATTCTCATAAAAATATCCTATTATATTGAGTATACTGTTTTTGTTATCCAAGAAAGTAATAAAAAGAGTTTAGGTTGTTGGAGAAGTGAAATAAAATAAAATAATTTAAGAGAAACTGTTACCTTTAATTCGGGTAACTCCCTTTGGTTTGAACCAAAAGGACTTATTGAAGTTACTTATGCATAAGTTAAGACTTCTAGGAGTAATTGAGAGATATAGGGAGCTTAATTGGCCAAATGTTGGATGATCCAAAAGGTTTTAGAGGTGTGAGGAATTGGTTATAAGTGGTATCCTTTTATAAGGGGGAGGAGGTGCTCTTTAGGAAAGTTTTAAACAATTATTTTATTATAAACTTATCTTAGGTTTAAAAAGGTACAAAAATCATTAAAGTAGAATATAAGATAACTATTGGTCAAAATAAAATCATCCAATAATAATTGGACAGGTTTTGGATATTGTTTTAATCATTATAATCTTATTTATTTAAATCATTTGTTAATGAGGTAAACACCGCATCATTATTGTGCCATAAATAATTTTATGTATTTGAAGTCTAGAAAATATATAAAATAACATGATGTAGGAAATATTTTTATATTTCCAAATAATATTTATATTGGAAAATATAACATATTTAACCCCATGTAAAAATTTATTTACTAAAAGATATATGTATGTGTCATTTTTGTCTTTACTTTAAATTAATTAATATAAAGTGTCATTATCACACCCATGTGGCTACATGGGGTCCCAAAATCGACCCAAGGATGCCCATGGTCAGAAATGTATCAACCAATAGGAATAAGAAACATTTTAGGGTAATTTATGATTATTATAATATTAATTTTTTACCCTATTTACCAGATTTACCTTTTAACCATGGTAAATAAAATATTTACTAAAGTAAATATTTAAAATGTCTAAAAATAAAAGATAACTATTCACAAAATTTGGACCTACAGATTAAAAATATGGAATCCATTTTTCCAAATTCAATACATAGAAGTGGCCGAAATTAATATAAAATTAATTCTGCTGTCAAAATAAAAAGAGTGTTTTTTAAGAAATAATAACTATCAAAATATTGAGAGTTTTGTTTGTCCAATTTCAAAGTGAAATTTTTTACAGTGACCAAAATTGGATTAAATGGTAAAAATATAATATAATTACACTTTAAAACCAATTAAAAAGATAATATTACCTTATAAATAAATTATATTAAAATGCACTTTTGAATTAAAATACAGTATTTTTCACTATTCATCAAAAAATGAATTTTATCAGACTAATACCAAAATTTTACCCAAAATGAATTTTGATGTCCTGATTCTAAATTATAGTATTATTTTGTCAAATATAATATATAAAAGTGACAAAAACTAGATTTAATGAGAGTTCTCCTTCAAAAGGTGGTAAATCGGCCTTTTAAAGTAAATTATGCTTTAAATTAGATTCATTTACATTTTAAGCCTCTAAATTTTATTAGTTGAATATAAAATATTTTAACAAACTTATATTATCATATTTTAGTTAGTTCTATTAATTACCACCAATAAAAAATCTAGGTGTTAACTACCAATTAAAATAATATTATTATATTTTGTTAGTGTGCAACGTAAGATTTTAAAGAAACTTGTTGTTGCGTATCAGTTATGCCATCGAACATAGCAACCCATTTAAAGTAAAATTAATATTTAATTCACAAAATATTAATAAAAATAAAAATTTATTATTTATTTATTTAGCAGGGATGTTACATTCTTCCCCACTTTTGGGAATTGCGTCCTCACAATTTTAAAATTGGGCACAGAAACTTCATTAAAAGTACCACATCGAAAAAGAGTCAATAAAACTATCACTTTAAAAGAAATAAAGAAATGAAAAAATGTCACCCGAAACAACAGATAATAGGATTCCATGAAAACATGGATATGGAATAGAAAAAAAATCATCAAGTTCTGATGGAGAGTGATAGAAAACATGATTCGGAGAAAGTTAACCACCATAAAATCCCGAACATATGATGGGTTAAACGGTCATTGATTCTCCAATCAGAAAAGTTAAGAGTCAATGTTTTTTTTAAATTACTTTTCATAAATCTGAGGAATTTATTTATGAGCATAACTAAAAACATAAGGAAACATACTTACTTTTCATGTAGACTTTCATACTTTACTAAATTTATATCACAAACTCATCTTTTCTCTAAATGATGAGTATTTAAGATGACTTGGTCACATAAAAAGCGCTAGAATCAACTTCTAGAGAATCATGTAATCCACAAAAGATGAACTATATATTTTCCATGTCTTTAGACATTAACCAAAACCAAAATGATTAGTAAAAGATCTGATAATCCTAAAAAAGGATAATATTTTACCAAAAAGAAAAACTACCCTTAATCTACAAAATTTGTCAAACAATACCCAAAGTTCAACAAAGACTATTCAATAAACAACTATCCATAAAATTCTTCAAATTAATCCAAACTAATATTGAAACCCAAATCACATAAGTATTTAATCACATAGTCATCCTAGATAAATATTAACATTTATCATCAAATAACATCTATTACTCCAAAAGTCTTATACTATAGTGTAATTAACCTAATCACATATTCTCTATGATAGGTTAATCATTTCCATAAATAACCCAAATCACTATTTGTCCACAATAAAAACATAGATTCTTCCGAAATAAAATTTCTACCATTACAACACATATGAGATCCCATAGTATTCTATTTCCCTTAATCATAAAATGTTTTCAAAAGGGAAAACTTATTCTAAAAAAACCTTTATCACTTAATCACCAAATCATTTTCCTATATTAAGGATATCCGTTTGATGAATCATAATTTCTAAAAATCAACTTATTCTTGATCCATGAAATCATTTAACTTAAAATAATATGTCATACTAACTAGGGACTTCATGCAGTACAATGGTAGGTGATGAGCCCTTATCTCCCTTCGGTTGTGGGATTGATTCATGTAGCCTTTCCGAACACAACGAGTTGTCACTAATCTTAAAAGTTGTCATTTTTATAAAACAAAAAAATAACCCTAACATGTTTTAACGTGAATGTTTTTCTTATACCTTTAATTTTCATCCCAATACATTTAGACCTCACATATTATATATTGTCATTTTTCCCCTCCATATGATAAAATTAAACTATTCCCAATAGAAAGAACATCATACCTTGATCATGGTGTCCATATGGTTTCATCATCATCTTGTTCACGTAGGTAGAAGGTCCATTCATTGCAATAATTATTTAGAGATCCTTCAAAATCATTTTCCTCCTTCATCCAAATACACCTTGTACATCTTGGGTCATATGGGTATTCGCAAAAAACTATTTTCGGAAAACAATCATGTATGACATATAATTTCAAAACATCCGATAAAACAAGTTTTTTATAAAATATTCAGACCGAATTTGATTTGAAACTTTCAATCAATGGTCCTTTTAAAATACCATAAGTATGTTCTGATAGTCTATATTGTAAAAGAAAATTAAAATAGTTTGCACAAGGGTCCCCTTCTTCAGCACTTTTTCTAAAATCATAATATGCTACAAAATCTTGTGATAAGGTAAAATATTTGAAAATGCATTGATAATATTTACCTTTCTTGAAATTATGAGAATATTGTGAAAATATAATTTGTTTAAATATAACCCATGATCCATGATGATATCGAGGTATAGTGGATGTGTTTGATATGTCAAACAAATGCTTTCAAGTGAGTTGTATGCTAGAAAATGATTCAAAATCATATGTACATGACTTTTCAATAATTATTGCAAGAATTTAATCAGGAAGAGATAGGAATATTGTCTGAGATCCTCCTCCTTACATTGTAACTGAAATTCCTTGATCTGAAAATGTTTTAAAACAAATATTTAACTAAAATAATAGACATAGTGACAAACCATGTATTTAATGAAAATTCATAATCCCTAAAATTGTCTAAACCGACCTCTGATACTAATTGTAAGGACCCGACCTTAAACATTACATAATCTTGAATTATGTCAATAATTCACATTGACGATCCTTTAAGGTTTAAATTTTTATAGAATTAGGCCATAACTATTACATAAAAACATGAATATTACATTTCGACACTAATACTCAGTATCCATTTTTCATAAAATAAATACTCTTAAAAAGAGAAATGTTTAGTTCCATGTTTTAGACAACATGACTTTTCCTTGATCTAATCTTTGACCCTATTCATCTTTAAGTCCTATGGAAAACATTTAAAAAACTTGGTATGAGCATAAAAATCTCAATAAGGGTTATAAAATAAGGAAAGGAAACATTAACCCATGAATAATTACAAATCAATGAAACCATACCTTTCAATTATAACATACCTCATGAAATCATTAGATTTATGAATAAGACATAGAAATCATAAATCATAAAGGTAACATATGGAATACATAACATACTTACATTGTAGCTATCATAGATACATAGGGAGTTACTTTGAAATACCCATCATAGTATATTACCTAAATCTCTTAGTATAAACATTAACATTTTCCTCCATCACGTTACCCAATGCATTGTAGAGCTATCTCAGGCTCACCCATCGTAGGTTTATCACAGAACCACCCATATACATAAACAATGCCCAATAACCATAAAATATTCATAACACATAAAATAAGCATAAATTAAAGATAACATTTACACATTGCAATCACAATATATCATTTCAAGATATTGACATAATCAGTGCTTTGTCAAACCATTTTCAAAATCATTTAAAACATTCAATAAAAGAGATTTTTGAATCAATGTTTCCCATACCACTTTGAATATTTTAAAGGAATTAACATTTTAAAACATTAATGTCCATATAAATAAATCCTTAAAACCATTTTTAAAACATTTACATTAATGAAAAATATCTATAAGAATAAATCTTTAAAACATTTAAAAAAATATTTTAGTTAAAGTATTTTTAACAAAAAGAGAGATGATTAAATAAAAATAATTGAGGAATAAAATTTAATAAAAAATTTATAATATCATGAGATTAAAGGGATTCATGATATAATATTTTAAAGGACAATATATACACTATAAGATTTAATTGGTGTATAATAATAATGAAGTCTCAATGGAATGTAAATTGAGACGAAATCCCTTATAAAAACTGTATCCTTGGATTAAAAGTAAATAAATTACATAATAATGTGTGAAAAATATAAATACACTCAATATGATTGGATATTCAGTGTAAATCAATCAGAGGGTATTCAACCATGTTCTTTTTAAGACAAAACCAATGACTTGGATGTTTAACTCAATGAATGGAAATTGAGCTAAAATTACTCTTATCAAGTTCATATCGATGACTTGAGAATTTATCAATGGAGTGGTTATGTGTATCAAAAGTATATCCACACAAAGGGGAGTGGAAATTACAATCATAAATAAATATATAGTGATTCCACACATATTCATAGCATGACATAATTAAGAATTAGAATATTAACCCGAGGAATGGAAATTGGGTTAAAAAGTTCCCTTACCGATTTGGTAACTTACGAAACATAAACCAAATGAGAGAAGGATCATAAAATGAAGATGTAAATACACATAAATTAATTTATATTACACAAATAATACAATAATGGGAAGTACATACACCACACAAAAGGAAATAGTGAGAAATATAACATGAATCTCATGGGAATAAAAAGTGAGATAAAAATCACTAACCACATTGTAATCAATCGAGTCATATGAACAGAAGTTAATAACCCCCAAATTAATCATATAATACCATGAGTATAAAATGAATAATGATAATATATATTAAGTGGCAGTACACAATACACCACATGAAATAAATAAGTGGCGAACAAGGGAAATCTCACATAATTAAAAGTGAGATAAGAAACCCCTTACCTCATGTCCGACTTGGGTCAATCGTTCTTTAATATCCTGAATATTAAACTAAAGTTAATTTATAATTGATTAAAAACCCTTTTCAAGTTTATTATTCCTTTTATATCAATTATTACCTTGCTATAACAATTAGTTAATTATTTTAGTTCATATCGGACATTTTTTTGATGTTCGGAACTTGAGTTAGAAATGAACTTTTTATAATTATAAATTGTCCATGTGGTTGAAATTACATTATCTCCAGAATTATATTCACTATTTAGAGATCACATATATCATATATATAAAGTATATATATTTATTTATAATAGTACATAACATTTTGAGATAAGAAATGAAATGCACCGTTCATGGAGACGGTAAGCCGTATGTACGCATGAACGCTACATTCATTTCTATTTAATATTTAATGGAATAAAAAAATAATGATACATAGGTAAATTATAATTCCAGTATAATATAATATGATATATATATTACATAATTTCATTAACTACACCCTTTATATGTTCCATTTATGTTATGAATGAATCATATCACCTTGAGGGGGCGGTAGTCCGCACTTCCTCAAATGAAATTATCGTGTTTACACATATTGGAAAGCATAAATGTCTATTTGTAAATAAAAATTACAGGAGAATAGATAAAACATAAAAATAATATATATTGTATATAAATACAGTGTCGTTATAATGGCCACCAGGAGAGGTGGTGGGAGATAATTGAACAATCATCGTTTCGTGAGGTGTTAGTTTTCCATCAATAGAAACATTATGTTCTTTACCCATTAGATGGATTTGTGTGTAAGTTTAGTTCGAATAATTATCAAAACAACATCCTAGTATATTTAGGATATTGTGTTTTTATAAAATAAAGGAATAAAAAGAGTTTAGGGGGTTGGAGAAGTAATATAAATGAAAATAATTTAAGAGAAACCGTTACCTTAAATTTGGGTAACTCCCTTTGGTTTGAACCAAAAAGACTTACTGAAGTTCCTTATGACTAAGGTAAGGCTTCTAATAATAGGATAAGTATGTAGGGAGATTAATTTGGTAGATTTTGGATGATCCAAAAGGCTTGAGAGGTGTGAGGAATTGGTTATAAGTGGTGTCCGGTTATAAGGGGGAGGAGAGGCTCTTTAGGACAGTTTGAAACAATTATTTTAATATAAACTTATATTAGGTTTAAAAAGGTCAAAAAATAATTAAAGTATAATATAAGATGACTCATGGTAGAAATAAAATCATCCAATAATAATTGTACAGGTTTTGGATATTTTTTTAATCATTATAATCTTATTTATTTAAATCATTTATTAATGAGTTAAACACTGCATCATTATTGTGTCACAAATAATTTTATTTATTTGATGTCTAACTATTATAAAAAAAATACTATGATTTATGAAATCATTTTATATTTCTAAATAATATTTATTTTCTAAAGGATAATTTAATTAAAACTATGTAATAATTGATTTACTAAAAGATATATGTATGTATCATTTTTGTCTTTACTTTAAATTAATTAATATAAAGTGTCATTATCACTCTCATGTGGATCCATGAGGTCCCAAAATCAACCCAAGGATGACCAAGGTCGTATATTTATCAACCAATAGGAATAGGACACATTTTAGGGTAATTTATTATTATTATAATATTATTTATTATCCTATTTACTAGTTTACCCTTTAACAATGGTAAACAAAATATTTACTGAAGTAAATATTTAAAATGTCTAAAAATAAAAGATAACTATTCACACAATTTGGACATAATTATTCCAAATAAGGAATCCATTTTTACAAATTCAAAACACATAAGTGGCAGAAACTAATTTTAAATTAATTTCCTTTGTCAAAACAAAAAGCGTGTTTTTAAAGAAATAATAACTATCAAAAGATTGACAGTTGTTTTTTTCCAATTTCAAAGTGAAATTTCTTCCAATAACCAGCATTGGATTAAATGGTAAAAATAAAATCTCATTAAATTTTCAACCAATTAAAAATATAATCTAACCATATAAATAAATTATAATAAAATGAACTTTGGAATTAAAATACAGTATTTTTCACTATTCATCAAAAAATGAATTTTATCAGAAAATTACCAAAAATTTACCCTAAATGAATTTTGATGTCCCAATTATAAATAATAATTTTATTTTGTCAAAT
The DNA here is from genome assembly GCA_963277665.1 of Viscum album. Lineage (NCBI taxonomy): Eukaryota > Viridiplantae > Streptophyta > Magnoliopsida > Santalales > Viscaceae > Viscum > Viscum album. Next base: position 662,335,686 of record OY728150.1, read on the forward strand.
AGAACCTAAAAAAGTGACTAAAACTAGATTTAATAAAGATTCACCATCAAAAGGCGTTAAATCGACCTTTTAAAGTAAATTATGATTAAAATTAGATTCATTTACATTTTAAGCCTCTAATTTTTTTTGGATGAATGTGAAAACAATTAACAAACATATATTATCATATTTTAGTTATTTCTATTAATTCCAACCAATACACCAACTAGGTTTTAACTACCATTTAAAATAATAATATTATATTGTTAGTGTGCAACGTAAGATTTCAAAGAAACTCATTGTTGCGTATCGGGTACGCCATCGAACATATAAACCCCTTTAAAGTAAAATTAATATTTAATTCCCAAAATATTAATAAAAATAAAAATTTATTTTTTCATTGTTTATCTGGGATGTTACAATCACTCACATGATTTGATCATGCTTCTACTACGTTATGGCTTTAGTCGTTGGACTTTCCACATCTTTTCTGTGGAGAAACTCTGCTATGTGACTTCATGTATTTGAAAGGGACTTCTAAAAAGATGATATCCTTGAGTATATTAAAATTTTCCACTGTATAAAACATTATATCTTTTCAATTACCAATAGTAGGATTATGATAATTCATATTATGATAAATGTTTACTTAGTGTGATTCCAAGAACATGAATTTTTTTATTTTTCATACATTTCTTAATTATATTCATCATGAGCCACAACACACTTGATATTTATAGACATGGCTACCACTATCTTGAATGGGATTCTATTTTCCATTAACTTTTCATTACTATGATTTTAGATCATATTGATCCATAGAAAGAGTAGTTTTTTCCTACTATAACAAGTGTCCCTTCCTCTCTAAGTATCAAGAATATATATTTTGAACATAATTAAGTACAACTTTATAGTACCGACAAATTCCCATATAGTTCTGCAAGACATATTAATATTTTCATACCATAATGTATATTCTATCAAAATAATATATATTATATTTCATGGAATATGTGACAAACACATCATAAAAGGTTATGGAATTAAACTCACCATAATAATCTATTCCTATGTCTTGTATATATCTTCTTGGATATATTTATGAAAAGTAACACTAGTAATAAATCTCTCTAAAAAAGGATCGAAATTATATGTATTGAATACCATGCTAGTATATATTCTTTGACTTGTCTAAGAAACCCATCAAATATACCTTCATATATCTTGTTCCTCAAACGTAAGATTCTATATTTAATCAATCTCTATAGGGTTACTTTCATTGCATTTTAAAATAACTACAATACCAATAGTTATTCTCCATATAATATCAACATATTTTACTTAGAAAATAGTTATGCTCCCATTAACCTCATAGAGACAGATGGAAAAAATTCATACCAAATCATAATTCTATGATCTTATTTCTTATATCAATACCAAACTAGATTTTATTAACTTAAAACTCATATTAGAATTTTTTGGTGTCAAAAACCCATTCTGATTTCATCTTATAGACACCATCCAAGATTAGTGGCCTTGACATCTATTACCCAATATAATGATTATAGAATATATCTATAATAATTATAAAATTATAATAGATTCTGGCATGAAGACTTGGTATACCCATATCAATCCATATTGAGGACACTCATCTACCATCCATGTAATTTTTCTCTTCAATACTACCAAAGTATCAATATATGAAACATTCCAAAACTAAGAAGTATTAAATTGAAATAAGCAACTAATTATTAAATTTTAATAAACTTTTCTGTCATCGTGGACTGATATTTACTACTTACCTGTAGGGTTTGTTATTTTGAATGAATAATGTATCAACTTCTTCAGAGAATAAGAACCACTAATAATGTTTTATCATTACTATTTAATATGTGTCGCTGGAATATTCCTTTTCCACAAACTGTTTTGGCACCTAATTTAATGCTAACTACTTGTGAATCTTCATATTTTACTAAACCCATGTCAATATTTATGCACATATATAAATTAATGATGTGTACCCTTAAATAGAAATAATTTATATAACATCACAATAAAGTTTATATGATATATATTTACATAATATCTTATATGGACATTAGGATACTTATAGGGAGTCTCTTTTCTATTTATCATAATGATAGTTTATTTATTGAACAAAAACCTTTTCATCTAAATACTTGTTATTATTTCATGATAGATTTATATAATTTTTTAAATCACATGATATAACTATTTCAATATAGATGGATTATGTTTATGGGATAATTACACTGTTTTTCAAACATATCTTGAAAAATTATTGAATAATTTTTAATACATATTTATCTTTAAATTGATTCTCCTTTTAATTACATCATATCCCTAATGTGTTTAAGGAAATATATATTTAGGAATTAATCAAAACTAATTTATATATATTAATGTATCCATGTATGACTCATCTTTAATCCAATTTAGTGACATTATATCCATAATGTGAATTATGAAATGTGAGTTTTGTAATAAATCCACACTACATTTTATGATCGATACATTCTTGGTCAAGATATTCTTTGAAAAAACTGGACCAAAGATAATCTTATCTTCTAAACATGCATATAACTTACATCACTTTTAATTACTTAAAACACTTAAAGTAATATCATGATGTATATTTTCAACTAGATTAACCTTGGAGAACTTAATGCTGTCTAACGGAACTAATTGTAAAATATTTTTGACCAACCTTTATTTTTAAAGGATTCTTTTTCCAAAACAAAATAAGATACTTTTTCCATAAAACCCAAGGAATTTAATTCCAAAGAGTCTAAAAATTATATTAGGTATGTATTTGATGGATACATAGTTTTTCATGGAAAATAAATATCTTACCAAAACATGGTATAGCTGAGCATTACATTTTATATTAATTATTTATTAACAATTATTGAAGTACTACTGAACTAATAGATGAGTATTAGACCCCACAAAAAATATTCATTGAAAAATGGAATAATGTCTCCTCGTGTCCAATGAAAACATGGGATAATTTTTATATGTAATACTTAATAATGTTTAATATAGAATATTTAATAATGGAAATTATAAATAGTGAAATTCTCTCCACTAACTTTGGAACCACCATTTCTTAGTCACTTGGTGAATTTAACTAACATAATACAATTTTTCTATAATTACTTGGTCAATATATTTTATTATAAATATGTGATATAAATATTAAATTCAATACCCAAGTATTATAATATAATAATCAAATATAATGATGAATATACACAATGTGAAAACCGTAGTTTGTTAATTTTGCAATTAATTTCATTAATTCTTCCATGGAATTTACTATCAAACACGATGAGAATAGCCTCATGTTTAATTTCATTTTTCTTTTCTTTTAAGGAATTTATGAATACCCCTTTATAATCCTACTTCACATTAACCTTTTCACCCCATTTTTAAACTTGTTCACCATAAGAAATGATGATTGATATTTCTTATTGTTCTAGTCTACTTGGAAATCCTTACCCAATAGGTAATGAAATTTTTTCTCTAATTACTCTATGTTTTGTAATTATAGGAGAAACAAGGGTAAGTGGGTGATAAATAAATAATAATGGGATGTATTCAATGATCATAACACGACATTGAATTTAAACATGTTTAGTGTAATCATCAGCTCATTAATATCTTTCTTTTCTTTCTCCTCACAGACATCTCAGGGATGAGATAACATGTGATATCATCTATTTCTTAATATTTTTTGAACAAATATTTGAAAATTAATGATATAATTACAATGTAAACATCAAATATATCATACATGAGTATCCTATATGAATTATTTATTATACCCTTTCTTATTGTGGTAGATCTATAGGTAGATGAGAATATAGCACATAAAATATCCTATATTGTAATTATTTTCTAAATAGATTGTACTACTCTTGGAAACTCATGTCGATGAGGGAATGCTATTTGTAAAATAGTAATAATAAATTATATGTAGTATCACATTCCATTATTCTACAAAAATATATTTTTAACAGATATGTACATTAATCTTGATTATTGATTAGAGATTAAAGATGAATTAAATCATTAATTCCCCCTATAATTAATAAATTTCAAGTATCCCTCACTAATATATTTGGAATAGCCAGTCCCTTTTGTATTATAGTGGAAATGATCCCAAAAACCTCTCCTCATAATCTAATCTATGGCTACACCACTACTCAGAGTGTTTTAATGTAGTGATTTCACTATAAAACTACATTAAATCACAACTCCTTGAACTTTTGAGTGAATTCCCAACTTCTATAAATTATGGACATGATTTAATCAATGAGTTAATTATATATATGTAATAATAATGCTATGGAAGAATATTTGTTTCCAAATTTAGTAAAGTCGACGCATCACTTTCATATGAACTATCCAATAATAGGAGGCACCCTCAACTTTGGATGAAAAGCACTATATACATTTGATTTTGTTCAAATTAAAACAACAAAAGGCATTATGTGTAACATATGTAAACTGGAAGACACTAAACTAGTGCCCCGATCTGGATCACTACATGACCTCAGGAATGACTCCCCATATTCCGTAGGCTACCAACTAGATTCAAGGGACTAAAAACCATTTAGGGAGACTATACCCTCTTTATTAGAGTAATCCACAGTATATAATAGCGATAAATAATGAAAAAAATAATGAATGAACTCGAAACATGTTCTACTAACCATTTACTAAAACTGGGTACAAACCACAACCAAACAGTAAATATTCAATGTCATTTCATAGAGTGTCAAGTGACAGAAAGCCCAAAATAGAAATAAATAGACAAATACCCAAAACAGGTTCTGACACCATGTCTGGATACTTATCCATTCATATCTCTATCCCAAATCAACTCCCTAGCATAGATCCCTTTCCCTTATCATGACCTACCACCATAAAGTATTCCCAGGTACCTAATGATAGTTCTAGCGAGGTGTGAGTATAACTCAGTAGGCCACCACCAATGGTGTCTAAAAAATATCTAGTCTAAACAGATAGTGCGTGAATGTAGTAAATAAATTAAAAAGTAAACAAAGACAAATCGGTTTTCATTAGTTAACAATATCCACTTTATCCATTTTAAATAACATAATCCATTTTCATCACTTATTCCAAGGGTTAGACATTCACATTATTTACACAACGGTCTATGCCATTTTTTTGATTTGTACAAGGGAGTAATTCATGTTCCCTATCTCGCTAGGGATAAATATTTCATTAAAAAACATAATAAACTTACCTTTAATCCTCAATCCACATAGTATCATCGAATGAAACCATCAGGTGAATAGAGCACTAGTCCCCTTCCCTAACCTATGAATTATGGGGTTGAATTAGGGCCTCAGTCTAACCAGACCTGTGGGTGTAGATCCTCATGTCTAATACCCCACAAATACCAAGCCATATTCACAAGTTTATTTATCCATTTACCACATATACCATATTGAAAACCATATAGAACCAATAAACACAACACATATAATTCACATTTTATAAAACAAAATAATCATCATTAATCCTTAACCCATTAACCCATTTAACATTTACTTAGCATGGTTCATTTAATCCATTTTCCCTTATATACCTTAACCCTTTATCATAGAAAAAAATTCTCATACATTATCCAATTTAACATATTCATCAATCCTTTTGAAATAACCCATTTAACACATTTAATAATTTACAAGTATTTACCCATTTAACATGTTCATCGATGCATTAAACCACTTATCAAATTCATGTAGAATTCATAAGTCATTTATCACAATCACTAAATTTAATTTAACCCATTTCACATCAATCCAAAAAATCTCCTAAGACATTATCAAAGTATATAAACAACCATAAACATTCCCTTTTAGCTCAACTAATATATCAACATGTTCATGATGGGATATAATTTATCACAAGTCAATTATATGCTTAACAGGAAATTTTTTCCATGTTTGGAAATGTTTTCATACCCCATGGGTGGCCCTAAAGTGGTATATTAAACCTAAATGAATCCCATTGGCATTATGAGGGGTTCAATTTATCATTTTGCCAACAATTTTACCAAAAAAATTTAACAAAATAAAACAAACAATAAGAAAGAACCATTAACCCAACCAAACAATCCCAAATCAACTTAATGATGATTGGATATAACATTTAGAATACCTACATCAAATCCATATACTAACACTTTCTTAACCATAACATTATATCTAGATTCAATCACTCTTTGAATAACCATCCTATGATCCATTGGAAAAAGAGGATTTTAGGGATTCCGAAGTAGAAGAATGAAATCCCAATCCCCAATCCGAATAAGAGAACTAAGAAGAGTGATAGACTTACCCAGAGATTTGATCTACAATAAACGACACTCTAAATGGCCTATAAATGAAGGACATCAACCCCTAGTAATATTTCAGCATTCAGGTTTGTTACTTGGGATATAAGAGTAATAATGGAGAAGCAAATCAGGTGAACCACTCAAAATAAAAAAGGGGGAAATGGTAATTTCCCATTTTTTAATGGGTCACACGGTTTGGCCGCACAGTTTGTCAAACTATGGGCTGACCATGAACCAACCTTTGTCCAAGAGGGGTCTAAGTTTCATGGATACTTGGATCCCACATGATTTGGAAAACTGTGTTCCAACTGTATAGAATGAATTTTTCCAATACCACATGGTTTGGCTCTCCCCTCGCATGATTTACGTAACCATGCACCCATTTCCCTTAGCTATCATGGGTTGGGCAAACGATTACCTCTAACCATGTTCCAACCATGAAATATGCACTGCATGAACGTTCTCTCTTTCGTTGATGTCTCAAAAACCCAGAACACCCCTGTATCTCCTCATACACTCGATAAAAATTTCATTAACAAAAATTAATGTATTTAAACCAGAATTCAAATAAGAATGTATCTCCATGAAGATTGGGATATTACATCATGAATTAGTATTTCATTCATTGTTTTTATTATTTCCCAATGATTGAAATAATTCACCATCTAATATGTACATTCTATGTGATCTCACTCACTACTGACTATAAAATAAAGAGAAAACAATTCATTATATATTAAATTTATCTAATATATGAATTGATTTTCTTATTGTTTTATGTGTTCACGTATACAAGCATATTAAAAAAATAAACTATGCATATATTAAACAAACCACATGGTTGTTCATGAGAATTTGATATATTTTGATCCATTTTTTTTCAATGGATCATCCATGACCTTAGGTGTAAAATCCATAAGTTGTATCTAACTCATATTGTAGGTCGCACCCCAGACTTATGTATCTAATTTTTTTTGGAATACTACCTCATATCACCATAGTTCACAAATTAAAATAACCTCTTTATAATACATAAATATCTACACACATGAGATGGGGTCTTAAGAATACATAATACACATCAATATAGTTGTTGAGGACATGTAGTCCCTCATACATATAATGTAAATGGATAATGATGTGCATACCATCTATTTCATTAATTAATTACACGAATAAAATGTAATTGAAATAAATAATTAAATGAATTAAAAGACAGACATACATTGTCTAGTTGATTCTCAAGATGAGTATTTATACAAATAAAATGTTAAATAAAAATTTAATTTACAATAAAAATATGTCATGGGTTTTAAATGAATTAAAATAATTCCATGTAAATTTATTTAAAAAATTTCACATAGTCCTATAATATTTCAATGGTAATTTAATTTTTCGACTTAATTTTTTAAAAAAATCCCAAAAGAGAATTATATTAATTTTTTAGAATGTAAAATTTACCCTTAGCTATCAATTATCTCTTAAAACCCTAAAAGGGGTTACAGGACTAATTGTGACCTGATATTGGCATAGTGGGTTAGGTCAAGCCCCACTCGGCCCAACTGTTTTCAAGTCAACCCGAATTGTCTAGGGTTTAATAAGCGAGTGCTGCCCAAGTTGTGGAATCCAGAAGGGAGGGTGGATGAGCAGGAGGTTGATGTGTTGGATCATATCATGGTATATTTGGATGATTTGGTAGGGATTACTGAAGGTGGTGGTGGAATGGCTATCAATAATGTCCACATGATCCACACGAGAGGTCGGATGAGGTCGTTCTACTAGTGTCGAAATGGATGGAGGTCATTCAGCACGGTGTACCTACAGAGGTCAATAGTGGAGTTTTCTATAAGACAATCCATGGGAGGCCAAGAAACTATCCACATCACCCCAAATTATTAATTATGATTTTTAATCAAACATTACATAGGCATGGTTTTCGCAGCATTAATTTTTTTAATGTATATTTTTTCAAAACCCTATATTATAGGCTACTGAAATTTTATTATTGTTTTTTTAATTTCCTTTACATAAATGTGGAAAATAATCCATTTGAAATTTTTGTTCCATCCATAAGTAATCCCGCCAGACTTTGGGGATTAAACCAAAATATTACTTGTAACCAATTGTGGGTAAATATTTAACATATTTATAATAATGTTAATAAATTTTTAAAACCCTCAAACACTATATATAATATGTGGATGGTAGTAATGTTTTCATTTACTATTGAATTGAATCACTGTCTTTGGTGTTGGGATTATAACAATTCCATCTCCACGAATATAATGAAAAAATAATTCTTTTGGTCTTAAAAACATTATAAGAACTCTCTGATACTAGGAGAAGGAATCAGGGGCACATAATGGAAGGAAATAGTTTAGGGATTTAAAAATTTTCATTACTGAACAACATAAGTATGTTTTTTTATCAACACACAACCCAATATAACTATAAAGTATCTTGTCATAAGAATTTCAAGCACAAGTTTAGATTGATAAATTTCTCAATTTATCTGAAGCCACGTTCATCAATCGTTCATCAATCATTCATCACAAGAAATAATTGTTCAATGTAACTAAATCCAAATCTGTATTGATCACCAACACAAGCTTTGTATTTTTATGGGAGCATTGATCATTGAATTTTAGTTTCTAGCATGGAGACCTAACGAAGCCTTTAACACCCCAACAATAACTACATCGAATTTCCTTTTGATCCGTGAAGGGGATCTCGTTTTAATTTCTTTGAACAAGTACTTCTCTATCTAAGGAGTGGGAGTGAGGAGAGATAATATCTCAACAAACAAGAAGGGAATAGTCATTTTCATCAGAGTCTCTTCCTCCTTATATAGTGATATTTTAAAATACCTGAAAATGACTCATGACCCCTAGATATTCACTACCCACTATAAATGACATCTTATGACTATTTTACTAAGTAATTAATATCATATATAATTTTTATCAATTAATTGTAATACAATAAATATATTACATGATAAACATAAGACGTTAAATTTACTACAAATTCACGTAAATATTAAACGAAACTTGAATATTAAAAATAATATTCATTCATATAATATCCTTATAAGTATTTAATTAAATACTTATAAATGCATTTAAAAAAAATAATTATGTTTTAATAACTCTAAACTAAAATAATATGAATTTATTTATTCTATAGCAATTTTATATTTTCATACATCTCTCAGAGACTATGGTGGGGCCCACCATGTCATATACTCTTATTCATTGGAATAGTAATGTATTTTCAGTACACTTGGAGTGTGAAACTCAAAACCATTATCTCAATAGTAGTTAATACTACTCACAAACTAGATTTGGTGTCTAACCACCCATTAAGGCTTCTAAATAGATAACAAAAATTTATAAAAAACAACATTTTATAAGAACACATTTCATGTAATATAACCACTTTATCTCATGATATATCACAAATTAGGACACAAACATCATGCTATCTTCCTTTCCCACTTTATTGTTCTTTGACCTAAATGGATTAACCTTCCTTATTCTACCGCATACATAGATTTAGTAAAGTACCACTATCCTGGTCAATTAGGCATAAGATATCACTTAATTTCAGAACTGAAAAATTATATCTTGATTATTAAATCAATTTCATACCATCAATGAAACTCCAAACACAAGCTACCTTGATATGACATCAATTCCATTGTTTTTTAATTTCATCAATGTACATTATCAAATAGTATACACTGATAATAATCTCAAGTCCAAATACCATTAAACATGTTTTTATACATGAACTAAAAATTAAACTTAAGACATGTGATGTTTCTATTGGCGGTATTATCCTCTTCATCTCATCTACTTCAGATTACCAAGTGAAAACATCATGAGAAGAAATCTCAATGTTTATGATCCCCCCAACACCTGATAGTCATGCATCATTTGTGTCCAATCAGAATGATGTATCTAGAAAAAATTACATAATTTTATGATAAATGTCATACTATCTTGAAGATCTCATTATATAATGGGAACTACATTAACCCTTTGATATGAAAAGTAATCTATAGATAGTACCATGTAAATTGTAGATGCATAAATATTAACACTATTATGGTAAGAATAAATCATTCTTACCTCACTGTATACATAATATGGTAATTAAAAAGTAATATTTAGTTGGGTATTTGGAACCCACTTGTACTGCATTCCTTAAAATTATCAATCAATGGTGATTTATTTAATTTATAAAGAAAGAAAAACTTTGGCGCAAAAAAAAACTTTTACTTGGAAAAAAACATTACATAGATTTTCAACGATGTCAAAATAATATGTTTTATATGAATCATTATAATTTTATATACATTATATTAGATCTTAAATATATATTTTTTTCGAATAAGGGTTTAGTAATCTTTAGTGTTATTATTATATCATTTTAATAGAGAAAAGTGAATGTTTTTCTAAAATATATATTTCTCAATATTCACTAAAAATCATCTATTTCAAAAAAATAATTAAAATTATACATAAGCTAATTTTTATAGAATTAATTCAAAAGTAAAATTCATTTCATGAAATAAAACTTATAAAATTTCAAAATTCAGTTTTTAATAACATTTTTAATAATGTTATATCAATCATTATATTATTTCTAGAGAAATATTACATAATAAAATTGAATCTTAGGTGTTACATTTTTTCCTCCTTCAAAAATTTTGTCCATTAAATATTCATTTTTTCACCTCATGAAAAACATTTATTAGTTATTTATTATAACTTCTTCATTATCCCACATCATATCTTTTTTCTTATAATTTCTCAAAAGTAACTTTTCTAACTAATTCGTTAAACTACCCAATACTTGTTTTCTTGTGTCAAGAACCTAGAAAGGATCAACAAATAAAGATAAATTAGGGTCTATTTATATTTCCTCTAAGGTGATTACATGTATTAGGTTAATAAGGTACATCCATAGTAAAGACATTTGGAACATATCAGGAACTTTAGAGAGGATCAGTAGAATTTCCAAATGGTTAGCCATAACTTCTATTATTTCTAGAATTTTGAAAGTATTGATGTACCTAAGAGGTAGTTTCCCTTCCTTTTTGAATTTTATAACACCTTCCCATTTAGATAAATTTAATAAAACATGATCACATGTTTTCAATTCTGAATCCTTTCTTCAGTTATCATAATAACCTTTCTATCTATTTTGAGCTGTCTAAATATGAATTTGAATAGTCTTCACTTTCATTATTGTAGCCTCTATAAGATATGGGCCTATATGATTCCTTTCACTAAAATCATCCTAGAAAGGTAGATAAGGACAACTCTTACCTTCTAATTCCTCATATGTCACCATTTTAATTCTTGAATGGAAATTATTATTTTATTATTAATCAACCAAAGGTAAATGTTGATCTAAAATAACTTAAAAGTTAGTCGATAAAGGCATCAATGTATTATCTAATATAAAATAGTCATTTTAGGCTTCCCATCTGTTTGATTATAATAGGTGGTCCTCAAACATATATTAGTGTCAATTTTATTCTGAAGACTCTTTCATAATTTTTAAGTAAATTGTAGATCACGATTGGATAATATAACACCCTGAGAATTTTGAAAATATGTTTTTTATAATAAATTTAATCATTTTCATATCATTAATTACGCATTAAATTGAATTGAAATGTTTTTATATAAAACATAGAGATTATCTTGTGTTATGTCTAACACTGATTTTATCTTGTGTTACACATACCAATGAATTTAAATGAAAAAATACATTATATTAAAATATTATTATTTAATAAGATAGTTGTCACCTATTCATTATAATAGTGGGTATGTGTAGGATTAACTATATTATGAAACTGTATGGTGTGAAAATGTATATAAGATGAATTGTTTGGTGGTTAATTAATTAAAAGTAAAAATAAAAATATTTAAAAATAAAAGAAAATATTTTCATAAAAAAATATTTCTATGAAAATAAACATGTTTTATTACAATAAATTAAATATAAAACTTTTTATGAATGATTTTAATAAAATCTATGTAATATATATTCAATAAAATTCTAAACATTCATATTATTTCTTTAGACAAGAGATAAGAATACTTACAATTTTATGCTTAAAAATTGTATTTTTTTCTCAAAAGTTGTTTTTTCCTTTTGAGTACTTATTTTGAAACTACCTTTTGAAAATTATAGAAAATTTATATGAAATAATTATATTCATTTTTTAAATCGGTGGGTCAAAATTATCTCAGGGAGGTTTTTTGGAAATTTTTTTAAAAGTTTATATTCTTAATGAAGAGTGAAAAATACTGAATTATAATTAAAAAATTCCATTTTTTATAAACTATTTATAAAGTTAAATTATATTTAAAATTGTTTTAGAATTATATTTAGTTAAATTATATATCTAATAATTAAATTTAGGTTCTTGGATTCTTTTTTCAATTTAATTTTTATATAAAAACCTTATAAACATTTGAACTTTTTCTCTTTGAAAACCTGCTTTCTCGTCACGTCTTTGAGATTAATTTTTTAATTAAAATTTTTAACTTATGTGAATTGAATTTATAAACATAGATTAAATATATTGAATCCGGATAATTTATATTATCTAATAATTTAACTTAATTTTTTTACCTAAATTAATTGTTAAAATAGTAAAAATTAATTACCGTGGTTAATGTAAAAATGGGTTTATAAGGGATTAAAATAAAAAATTAGAGTTATAATGACCTAAATTGTTTTCTAAAATATATCAGATGGAAATATTTAAACCCTATATTTATAAATAATCATGAATAATTCACTTTGGACCCTTTTGAAATGTAAAAAATATAGGTACACCTTTTTCTTTCAAAAAATTAGTAGTCTGCAACTCATGTCACTTATAAAAGGATACCCAATTTTCACTCCTATTCACATATTAAGGCCCTTTTGGATTGGTCAATACCAGCCAAAATAACATCTATAATACCATACTTGCATCCTAAAATCATTATTTTTTGAATAAATCCAACCTATGAAGGATTTTGGTGAAAACCATAAGAGGGTACCCAAAGAAGATGTAATGTTCTTCAATTAAAATTTTTATTTTATTTGTTCATCCACCTCCTTAAACTATTATTAAATCATTGTGATATAATAAAATCAATAACTTTCATATAATAATATTTTTTATATTAATTTTGAGACAATAAACTATCTTTACTTACCTCAAATGGGCTAGAAAATCATCATTCATGCGTACGGTGGACTATCGCCTGGCGAATCGATGCCATTAATCTTTCCATTACCACATATCATGGTTGGGTATAATGATTGATATAAAGTATATATATTATATTTATAAAATATTTATACTTATTGAGTCACTGTATCATATATACCATTTTACATTTCATTTCATAGTGGATATGATAACGTCCCTTGTGTGTACGCCGGACTACCACCTTGCAATGCTATGTGATTCATTTTTCACTAATGCTTTACATGGAAGATAATAAGGATAAATGTAATAAATATATTTGATATAAATGACATAATTATTATATTAATGAAATATTTACCATTCTTAAAATATAATTTATCATTTTATTTATTACATTTTCACTCATTGAAAGATGATAATTCCGTTGGTGTACGTGTGGACTAAGACCTTCACGAAGTGATTTGACTCTCCCATTTCATCACCACATCACATTGATAATATGTTTCAATATATTAAAAGAAATAAAATTATATTTATTATTTTATTTTATTTATATAAATTTATAATATTACTCACCTCATTTCTATAATGATCATTAAAAAACTGAAACGTCACTCTTGCGTACACATGACCTACCGTCTCCATGATTGGAACATTCTTCATTTCTCAAATCCATATTTCATGATTCATCATAAAATTATAATTGATGAATAAATAGAATAATTATGTCATGATTATTTTTATAGATATGATTTAACCATGATCAATGAAATATTACTACGAATAAAAAATCAAAATATATACAAAAAACAAAGCGTCTATTACTTAAAACATGCTTATAACAAGGAATTGGTAATAAATAGGTATGAAATTGTAAAAGTAAATCATATATTGTATAATATATATAAGTATGGTTTTATAATAGATGTATAATAAACTTATATTTATTATACATGAGGTTTAAATATATACAAAGTAAGTCAAGACATAAATTAAGGGATTTCAAGTCTCCCATTTATTTCTGGTAGACATTTGAAAATTCACCACACTTTTCTTTTTTGTGGTTAATATACCACCACTTTGACATGTTATATCATGAATAAACTCATTTAAATGATATTAAAATGTTAATATGATGTTATTATTTATTAGTTATTATGATTCAAAATATTACTAATGTTGTAAGGGATTTCAATTATCTAATTTCTTTCTAGGGGCCATATGAAATTTCACCACAATTTTTTTTAAATGGTGTATATAAAAATACTTTAAAATATAATATCAAGAATATAATAAGTTAAATATTATTTAAATATTCATTTTATTTTATTCTTTATAAGGTATTTCAATTCAAAATATTACTAAAGTGGTAAGTGATTTTTATCTCACATTTATTTTTCTGTGAGACACATTCCATATTCACCATGTGTATCTTTTATATAGTATATATACATAACATTAATTTATTCTATGATTATCATAAATAAAATTATTTTTATTTATATATCTATTTTAGGATATCTATTTCACGGGGTTTATTGTTCAAAAGTTACCAAATCGATAAGGGATTTTTGTCTCAATATTCTTTCTTTGAGACATATGATTATGTTATGTACCTATATTCTTGTAAGAGGTCTATATAAAATCCCTTTTACATGTAATATACTGAATTTATTTATCATAATTATATGTTATGTTTCATTTAATTATATTCATTCAAGGGGATTATGTTTTAATTGTATTGACCCTGGTAATTATATAATAATACCTTTTTCATTTATATTAATATTTATGAATAAGATATTAATTTTATGTTAAGTAAGAAACGTTTTTCTGATATGTTATTCAACAAGCAACAACAGGTTTCTTTGAAATCTTATGTTTCACACAACTTTGAGTTATACTAAAAAATAAAATAATGATAATATTATTTTAAATGGTAGTTAACACATAGTCATTTTATTACTTGGAATGTACATAAATAAATAAATTATTATTATACATGTTTTTTAAATTTCTTTACATTTATCCGATAAATTCTAGAGGCTTTAAATAAGAATGAATCTGATTTTAAGAATGAAATACTCCAATATTTTTAAAAGGTTGTTTTATAGAAATTTGATGGAGAACCCTTTTTAAATATATTTTTTGTCACTTTTATATATTCCATTTGACAAAATAAACTTCTTATTTAGAAGTGGGGCATAAAAATTTACTTTGGATAAATTTTTTGTATTTTTTTAATAAAGTTTATTTTTTAATGAATAGTAAAAATAAAACATTTTAATTCCAAACTGCCTTTTAATCTAATTTATTTACATATATAGATTGTAATTTTAATTCCTTTTAAAGTGTAATTATATTTTATTTTATCCTTTTAATCCAATTTATTTCATTGGAAGTAATTCCACTATTAAATTGGACATAAATGCATGTCAATACTTTGGTAGATTTTACTTCTTAAAAACAATCTTTTGGTTTTGGTATCAAGAATTGATTTTATATTAATTACTGAACCTTCTATGTTTTGAATTTCAAATTTTTTTCCATATTTTGAATCTCAAGGTATAAATTGTGTAAAGTTTTTACCTCTTATATTTAGACATTATGAATCGTAACTTCAGTAATTATTTTATTTACCATGGTTAAATGATAAATCTGTTAAATAAGGGTAAAACAATAATACTATAGTAATATAAAAATACCTTAAACGTGTCCTAATACTATTGTATGATAAATATCTTACCCTGGGAATCCTTAGGTCGATGTTGTGACACCATGGAGCAACTTGGAAGTGAAAATGAAATTTTATAAAAATTAATTTAAAGTAAAGAAAAATTTAACATAATCATGTATCTTTTAGTAAAACATTTTTATTTCAGCTTACACAAGTGATATATTCAACAATAAATATAAATTGGAAAGATAAAACTATTTCATATATCATGGTATTTTATTTATAATTTTTAGACATAAAATAAATAAATATATTTATGACACAATGATGATGTAGCATTTACCTTATTAATGAATGATTTAAATAGATGAGATAATAAATATTAAAATAAAATTGTTTTGGAACTTTTTATGCCATAAAGAATTTTGGGGTTGATTATGACTTGTTATATTTTAATTAATGATGGTTTTTGGAAATAATAAAGTTGTAATGAATTTTAAAAAAGTCATGATCTGAATAGTATAAAAATTGAAATAAATGAGTTTTTAAAAGAAAATATTATTTTATTAAATGATATAATAGTCCTAAAAATCTAAGATTCAGCCAAATGACTTATATAATGTTTATAATTTCATTAATGAACCCCTTTTTGTTCTGTTGGAATTTTATGGTAACTATATTAACCATATAGTATGAATATACAAGAAGACATGGTAAGCGTTAAATTAGTTAAGTAAGGGTTAAAGCTAAATGATATGGTTAATTTAGAAACCAAAACTTGTAAAAATTATATTTTTAGAGGATTTATAACAATAATCAACTTATATTTTAATTAAATGAGTTTGGGACCTTTTGAAATCGAAATTCAGTTTATAAAAAAGTAATCATTCAAGACATTCCTAAAGTACCCCTTCCCCCTCTTATAACAATCCAACAACTCTAACCCATCACTCACAAATATAAATCCACTTTACTCATCCAAACACTACCCATATAATCTCCCAACATCACTAAATTACTCCTAAAATCCTTAAATTGTGAAAAATTCACTTCAATAAATCTTTTTAGCTTAAGTAAAAAGGAGTTACCCTATTTGAGGTAATGTATTCTTTCAAGCATCTTTCATTTATTTTCTTTCTCCAACCCCATAAACTCTCTTTATTACATTAATTTATAAAAAAACCAGTATATTAAATATAAAATGATGTTTTAGGAGAATTATTCGAACTACACTTACACACACCTCCGTCTAATGGGTATAGAACATACTGTTTCTCAGGATGATGAAATACCGCCTCACGAAATGAGGATTGTTCAATATTGTCCTACCACCTATAATGGTGGAAATTATTATATAACTATAATTATATATGATATATATGATATATATTTTATCTCTATGCTTCTGTAATTATCATTTAGAACATACCATTATTCTTGTAATGTTATATAAATACGATAATTTCATTTGAGGAAGTGCGGACTACCGCCCCCTCAAAGAGATATGACTCATTCATGCTATACATGGAACATATAAAGGATGTAATTAATGAACTTATGTAACATATATAACATATATATTATACTGGAGTTATAATATACATATGTATCAATTAGTTTTCATTCCTTTAAATATGAAAAAGAAATGAGAGTAGCATTCATGCTTACGTACGGCTTACCGTATCCATGAATGATGCATCTCATTTATTATATACAAATGAAATGAACTATTATAAATACATATATAATGTATATATATGATATATATTATATCTAAATCATTAATATAATTCTAGAGATAATTTACTATTAACCACATCGACAATTTTTTATTATAACAAGTTCATTTTTAACTCAAGTTCCGAACATCAAAAAAATGTATGATATGAACTGGAATAATTAACTAATTGTTATAGCAAGGTAATATGTCATAAAAAAGAAAAATAAACTTGAAAAAGGTTCTGAATAAAGTATATATTAATTTATGCTAATTATTCAGGAATAACAACGAACATACGAGACAAGTCGGACTCAAGGTAAGGGAACCTTTCACCGTCCAATTTTAGTCAAAGACTTATTTTATGTTTTTTAATTTCTATTTCATTATGTTGGGATATGTTCCTATATATCCTTATTTTTTTAAATTTTATTACCAAGTTATGATATACCCTTTTCTCTCCCATCAAATGATTTTATGAATTTTAAAGCGATGTTGTTAGGCTGCTGAATTTTCGTAAGGGACCTTTTCTCAATCTCATTTATTTGAGGCATATTTTTGATTTATACATGAATTGATTTTATATGATGTATAAAACCATTTTAATTTAAATTTCATTCAAATGTAATATTTTTCTATGTATAGTTTTTGTAAATGCCAAAGAGAATGTTTCTTTTTAACATACATAGTGATAATGAATTTTCCATCGTTGTGAGAAATATTTGATATTTAGCTTCCTTAACCAGTCGTAATGTTTTGAAATGTAAAATAAATAAGATATAACATTTTTATATATTTTGGTATTGAAAATTTTCTTGAATGTGGATTTACTATTTCAATATCTTGAAATTATTTCTTGTGATTAAAAATGAAATTTTATGATTAAAATGTTTATATTTTCAATATTTTTTGTGTGATGATTATATAATGGTACTTGGACATTTGACAGGTGGCAACGTGATAAAGAAAATTATGGGTGGTTCTATGATAAACTACGGAAGGGTGGTTATATTATAACCTCCAATGCATTGGGTAAGGAAGTCGGTCGTATGGCTATTCCATTTGTAATAATGATTTGTGGAAGTCAACTATAGGGTTATTCAATTTAAGGATGATTATGTCCCAAGTTTGCCTTTTATATTCTATATGTTTCTTTTTATAGATTTAATCATAATATTTTGGTTTTAAAAAGGGAAATCAATGATATTATATTCAGTGAAGTGTTTTTGCTACTTCTTTAAGGTAAAAAGTATTACTTTATGATGAAGTATTCATAGTTTACATGTTGTTTTTAAAAAATAACAATTTTACTTCTTTATGTATCTCTTACTGAGCTTTTTATGCCCATACCAAGTTTTAAAAAAAATTAATTGGAATTAAAGTGGAATAGGATCAAGTATGGGATCATGAAAAAGTCATGCTGTTTGAATCATGGAACTATACTTGTTTTTAAAGAGTTTATTTATTATTAAAATAATAGATAGTGAGAAGAAGTGTCTACTTGTAATATTCATCTTTTCATGTATTTGTTATGACCTAATTCTCAAAATCTAAAAACCTGAAATGATCCTCAATGTAAATTATTAACTTAATTCAATATTATGTAATGCTTATGGATGGGGCCTTATAGTTGGTACCAGAGTTCAGTTTAGATAACTTTAGATGTTAGCATGTTATCTGGGTGTAGGTAAAGGATCCTATATAAAAAATAGGGTTATTATTATATGGAAAATTTTGGAGGGTTAATGTAAAATAGGTTGTTAGAATAAAAACTTAAACAATGGAGATATAAGGAGGTTGATGTATTAGAGTAATATAAAAGTTTTTATGTTATCTTTACCCTATAAAGGAGTCTTTTTTTAATAATAATTCATTTCCTGTTTAAGAAATGATTATTTTCCACAGATAAGAATAATTTTAAAGATGGAATTAAAGATATATTTCACAACCTTCTTACCCCTCCCCGATGATTTGATCATCACTATTATGTAAAAAACATGTTCAAATGATTTTTACAGCTTCTTAAGTATTTAAATCACCTGTAAGAAATATTTTGAGTTATCCAAAACCTACTCATTTATAAAAATAATTTAATGTGTCATGGTATCTTTTTCATATGATTTCAAGATCTCAACTCTTCAAAATATATCAAAAAGTAAAATTACAGAAGTTGAGTAAATGTTTACTTTTTGAAAGTATGAAATCATACCGAATGAGAAGGGGAATATCTTGAAGATCATGATATTTCGATTCAATGTATGACTTATTTTCTTATCTATAAAGAATGAAGCATCTTTGGATTGATATTTTTAAATGTTGAGGATATTCCATCTGTAGGAATGATATATTAATAAATAAGGTGGAAATGTATATTTAATGGATTTTAAAGAGCGTTGAATGAGTAATAAGTCAATATATAATAGATTCAAGAGTTATGGTAGATTGTAGGATGATGAAATGGTTAAAATTATTAATGCCATCATGATGATGATATTACTTTTGGAAGTCTTTTTCTAATATAAGTAACCTTGATGTTTGATATGTGAAAATGTTATTCAAGGAATAATTACCCTTTCTTGTGTGGACATAATGGATAACCTTAGGGGTTTATATGGTCTTTTTTGAGGTGATTAGTAGTTATTACATTTTTTGATACAAAATGAAAGGTATTAGATAACCTTTGACGATAAAGCTAGGTATGGTAATTTTTTAGGAAAATATATTATTTTTTGGAATGTTATAAGAATTATATGGTTTTAGGAAAAGGAAAACCTATAGGATGTGTGACAACCCGTTGCGTCCGACAAGGCTTCAGGAATCGAACCAACAACCAAAGGGCGATAAGGGAACATCATCTACCACTAGCCTACGTGAAGTCCCTGATTAGTATCATAGTTCTTTTTAGTTAAATAATTTTATAAATCAATAATAAGTTGATTATTGAACTTATGTTTTATAAAATGGATATCCTTAGTATATGAAAATTATCTTGTAATTAAGTGATAAAGGTTATTTTAGAAGCCATTCTCTCTTTTGGGAACACAATATGCCTAAGGAAAATAGAATAATATATGATTTAATTTGAGGAGTAATGGTGGAATTTTATTTTTTAAGAATGTATGTTTTTATTGTGGACTTATAGAGATTTTAGTTCTTTATGGAAATTATTAACCTATCTTAGAGAATATGTGATTATGTTAATTAGTTTTAAGTTTGTGACTTTAAGAGTAGTCGATGTTATTTGGAGATAAATATTAAGATTTATAATAGAAGAATATGTGATCAAATCCTTATGAAATTTTGGGCTTCAGTCTTAGTTGGAATTTTTTAAAGAATTTTAGGGACAATTGTTTATTGAATGGTCTTTGTTAAAATTTGGGTATTGTTTGTTCAATTTTGGAGATTGAGAGTAATATTTATTTTTATAAAGGATTATCCTTTTTTGGGGTTATCTAATATCGTACTAACCATTTTGGTATATTTTAATGTCTAAATATATGGGAAATATATAGTTCAACTTTTTTGGATTATGTGATTATCTATAAGTTTATTCTATCCATTTAGGTACGACCAAGTCTTCTTGAGTACTCATTG
The DNA here is from genome assembly GCA_963277665.1 of Viscum album. Lineage (NCBI taxonomy): Eukaryota > Viridiplantae > Streptophyta > Magnoliopsida > Santalales > Viscaceae > Viscum > Viscum album. Next base: position 662,357,278 of record OY728150.1, read on the forward strand.
TTTGGAGAAAAGATGAGTTTTTTGTAGAAATTTAGTAAAGGATGAAAGTATAAATTAAAAGTTAGTATGTTTCCTTTAGTTCATAGAAAATATCATAAATAAATTCCTCAACATTATGAAAAGGAACTTAAAAAAACATTGTCCGTTTACTTTTCATACAAGAGAATCAAAGACCGTTTAACCCATCACAAGTTTGTGATTTTTTTCCTACATGGAATCCTAGTATAGTTTATCTCGGGTGACCTTTTTAATTCTCTTTTTTCTTTTAATGTGATAGTTTTATTGACTCTTTTTCCGATGTGGGACTTTTAATGAAGTTTCGAAGCCCAATTTTAAAATTGCGAGGACACAATTTCCAAAAGGGGGGAAGGATGTAATGACCTAGGTATTTATATAATAATAATTTTTTCATTTATATTAATATTTATTAATAATATATTAATTTTATGTTAAATATAACACTTTTTCTGATAGCATACTCAACAAGCTGCAATGAGTTTTCTTGAAATCTTACGTTGCACAAAATTTTGATTTATACCAAAAAATAAAATAACAATATTATTATTTTAAAAGGTAGTTAACGCATAGCCACTTTATTATCGAGAATGAACATGACTAACTAAATTATTATTACACATGTTTGTTAAATTTCTTTACATTTATCCAATAAATTTTAGAGGCTTAAAATAAGAATGAATCAGATTTTATTTATGAAATAATATAATATTTCTAAAAGGTCATTTTACCATCTTTTGATGAAGAACCCCTTTTAAATATATTTTTTGCCTCTTATTTTGGTTAAATTTGAAAAAATAATCTTCTTATTTATAATAGGTACATAAAGAGTCACTTTGGGTAAATGTTTGGTATTTTTCTAATAAAGTTCATTTTTTAATGAATAGTGATTTTTTTTCATTTTAATTCAAAACTGCCTTTTAATCTAATTTATTTATATAGTTATATTGTACTTTTTAATTGGATTTAAAGTGTAATTGTATTATATTGTAAATATAAAATCCATATTTTTTCCATTAGATGTAATTCCACTTTTAAATTGGACATAAACACATGTCAATCTATTTGTAGATTTTACTACTTAAAAACACGTTTTTTTGGTTTTGACAATGAGAATTAATTTAAAATTAAATAATGTAAATTATTTGTTTTGAATTTAGGAAAAAGGATTCCGTATTTGGATTCAGTAGGTCCAAATTTTGTAAATAGGTACCTATTATTTTTAGAAATTATGAATAGTCACTTCAGTAATTATTTTATTTACCAAGGTTAAAGGTTAAATCTGGTAAATAAGGGTAATAAATAATATTATAATACTATAAAACTACCCTAAAACGTATCCTAATCCTATTGGATGATACATTTCAGACAATGGTAATCCTTGGGTCGATTTTGGGACTCCATGGAGCCACTTCGAAGTGAAAATGACATTTTATAAAAATTAATTTAAAGTAAAGAAAAATGTAACAGAAACATGCATCTTTTAGTAAAAAAATTATTTTGGGTTATTAAAGTGATATATTCAACTATAAATATTCATTTTAAACATAAATTTTTTTTCCTATATCATGGTATTTTATTCATAATTTTTAGACATCAAATATATAAATTTATTTATGACACAATAATGATGTAGTAATTACCTTATTAATAAATGATTTAAATAAATGAGATTATAATTAATAAAATAAATTTATTTTGGAAATTTTTATGCTATAAAAGAATTTTGGGGTTGTGTATGACTTGTTATATTTTAATTAATGATGTTTTTCTGAAATAATAAAATTTTAATGTATTTTTAAATATGCATGATATGAATAGTATAAAAATTCACATAAATGCGTTTTTAAAACAAATATAATTTTATTAAATGATATAATAGTCCTAAAAATATAAGTTTATGAAAAATGATATAGATAATGTTTAAAATGTCATTAATTAACCCCTTGTGGTTCTATTGTCATTTTATGGTAACTATATTAACCATATAGTATGAATATACAATAAGACATGGTAAGAGTTAAATTAGTTAACTAAGGGTTAAAGATAAATAATAAGGTTAATTTTAAAACCAAAACTTGTCTAAAACCTATTGGTTGAGAGGATTTAGAATACTAATCACCTTATATTATAATTAAATGGGTTGGTAACCTTTTGAAATTGAAATTAAGTTTATAATAAAATAATCTTTCAAGACTTTCCTAAAGTACCCCTCCTCCCCCATATAAAAATCCACCACCTCTAACCCATTACTCACAACTCTCAATCCACTTGACTCATCCGAAATATGCGAAAATAAGCTTTGTAAATCACTCTCTTACTCCTATAAGCCTTTCCTTTTGCAGAAGGCACGTCAATAAATCCTTTTAGCTTAAATTAAATTGATTTACCCGATTTGAGGTAATTTCTTCTTTCAAGATTATTTCATTTATTTTCTTTCCCCAACTCCCTAAACTCTTTTTATTACATTATTTTATAAAAATAAAAGTATCTTAAATATACTAGGATGTTTTTATGAGAAGTATTTTAACTACATTTACACACACCTCCATCTAATGGGTATAGAACATATTGTTTCTGTGGATGATAAACTATTGACTCATGAAAGGATGATTGTTCAATATTCTCCTATCACCTATCATGGTAGCCATTATGATGAAAATGTAATTATATATGATATATATGATATATATTTTATATATATGCTTATTTAATTATCATTTAGTATATACCGTTATGATTTTAGTGTTGTGAAAATACAGAAATTTCATTCGAGGAAGTACGGACTACCGCCCCTTCAAAGTGATATGAATCATTCATGATATAAATTAAACATATAAAAAATGTAATAAATGAACTTATGTAATATATATAACATATATATTATATTGGAGTTTTAATATACCTATGTATCATTTATTATTCATTCCTTTAAATATGAAAAAGAAATGAATGTAGCGTTCATGCATACGTACGGCTTACCGTCTCCATGAAGGGTGCATTTCATTTCCCATATTCAAATGATATGGATGATTATAAATACATATATGCTAGATAAATATTATATATATGATATCTAAATCATGAATATTATTCTGGAGATAATGTACGTTTGACAACATGGACAATTTATAATTATAACAAGTTTATTTTGAACTCAAGTTCAAAACATCGTCAAAATATCTGATATGAACTCAAATAATTAACTAATTGTTTTATCAAGGTTATATGTGATATAAAATGAATAATAAAGTTGAAAAAATTTCTGAATCAAGTATAAATTAACTTGAGATTATTATTCAGGAAGAATAAGGAATATATGAGACAAGTCAGACTCGAGGTAAGGGAACATTTGATCATCCTCTTCTAGTCAGAAAATTATTTTATGTATTTTAATTTATATTTTATTATGTTGGGATATGTTCTTATATATACTTATTTATTTACATTTTATGTCTAAGGGGCGAGATACCCTTTTCTCTACCATCAAATCATTTTATGAATTTTAATGTGACGTCGTTAGGCTGCCGAATTTTTTTAAGAAACTTTGTCACAATCTCCATTCATTGAGGAATATTTTGATTTATACATGAATTGCTTTTGTAAAGTGTGTAAACACCTTTTAATTTTAATTTCATTCAAAGGGAATATTTTTCTACATTGTGTTTTAATAAATGACAAATATAAATTTTCTTTTTGATATACATGGTGACAACGATTTTTCCGCCATCATGAGCATTATTTGATATTTGGATTTCTTAACAAGCCATGATGTTGTTAAATGGAAAATAAATACCATATACCCTTTTTAAATATTTTGGTATTGAAAATGTAATTGAAAGTGGATTTATTATATCTTGAAATTATTTCTTTTGATTTCAAATGAAATGTTCTGATTGAAATGTTTATATTTGAAATATTTTATCTATGATGATTATATAATGGTATTTGGACATTTGACAGGTGGTTACGTGATAAACCAAATTATGGGTGGTTCCATGATAATCCAAGGATGAGTGGTTACATTATAAAATCCAATGAATTGGGTTTGGAAGTTGGTCATATGGTTATTCCATTAGTCATAATGATTTATGGAAGTCTACTGTATGGTAAATCTATTTAAGTATGATTATGTACTATTTTTACCTTTTATATGATATGTGTTGATTTCTATAAGATTTATGGTAAAATTATGTTTAAAAAAAGTGTAAGAAATGATCTTATATTTAGTGAATACTTTTTGCTAATTTTTTAAGGTGAAAATTATTACTTTATGAAAAAGTATTCACGGTTTACATGTTGTTTTAAAAAACTAACAGTTTTCCTACTTTATGCATCGCTTCCTGAGATTTTTACGCTCATACGAAGATTTTTAAATGTTTATCACAGGACTTAAAGTGGAATAAGTTCAAGGATGGGATCAAAGAAAAGTCATGCTGTTTAAATCACATAACTATACATGTTTTTTAAAGAATTGGTGTGTTATGAAAATAATGGATAGTGAGTAGAAGTGTCCACTTATAATATTAAAGCTGTTATGTATAAGTTATGACCTAATTATATAAATATATAAAACTGAAAAGATCATCAATGTGAATTATGAACTTAATTCAAGATTATGTAATGCTTAAGGCTGGGGCCTTTTATTAATGATACCAAAATGGTAATGATTTTATGTTACGATCTCACCATTTTTCTAGATTGGTTGTGATCATGTTTCCAATGATAGAATCTTATGATCCATAACACATGAAAATCTTGAAATTTCATATCCGATGGTTATGTTATGAGAATAAAATTTTCTCTTCATTATCCTCTATTTATGTACTCAATAGTCCAAAAATATTCTAATTTGGTTAAATATTATCAACATCACCTATAAAAATATTACCCTTTATTTTCCCTCAAAACATACCCCAATTGAAACCATTATTTATAACCTAAGGAATGGAAAGAAAATAAAGGGTGAGCCTAGAAGCTTAGTAAGGGTAAAAGGGGGACATTTAAGTAAAACACAAATATATAATAATGTGAAAATAGTTATAACATTTGAAAAACCATACCATGCATATCAAATATCATAATCGGATTCATGAAATAATGATTGGTAGTTCATAAGATAATAATTATAAGGATATCAAAGAAAGTTATCAAATATTTCATAAAATTTTCATAAGAAATGGAATTGTGGCATACACATAAGCATATAAAATATTATGTTGAGGATATCCATGAAGATATTCATAAAATGTTATGCTTGTTTTAACCACCAGGGTACCTGTTTTAGGCTTGGGATGACCACCTATGTACCATCTTTCAATCATAATATATCCTCTCATGTATCATTTGAGCTTATATAACATTAATCATTATCCAATTCAGTGGATAGAAATATTTTTCTCACTCATCAGATAACTAAAATCTAATATATGTGTTCCATAATATCATAAAACATTTATCATATAATAAATCATGACTAAAAATGGGTTCTATAATTCATTTCAACATAGAATAACCTGTGGAAATGAAATGGGGTTAATAATAATTTAAAATTTCATCATAACATAACCCATGAAGAAGATATGGGTTTCATTAAAATTTCATCATATCATAACCTATGGAAAAGTGACAGTTTCATAATCATTTAATCATATCATCAAAGTATAGCATGTAGAAAAAGAAACATTTTTCATAATCATTTTCTCATAGAAAAACTCATGAAAGAGAAAAAGGTTTCATAAACCTATTTTCATCATAAGACATTAAGATAAATAATATTAATTGTATACTTGGTTAATATCCCCAATAAATAATAAGTTAAATCAAATAATTTAAACTTATATATAATTTTTTTAAATATAAATCACTTCGAACATTTTTGAGCAAGATAAAATTTCATTAAAAACCACCTTTTTAAAACATAAAACATTTTGGATTTCCTTTTCATTGAAAATAAACATAATAAACTATTGAGTAATCTTCAAATAATATAATATTCATTATTATAGTAAATTCATTTCATTCCATACACAAAGATTCTTTTAACATATTTGGTAAAATCTTAATGGGTATTTTTTTGAAAAAAACCTAAATTTTTGTTTTCAAACAATTTTTGAAAAGTAAACCATTTTTAATAATTTTATTAATAAATAACTCTAAAAAATTTAAAACATTTTTGAAAACATTTTTAGAAAATGAGGGTTTGGAAGAAAAAGGGTTTTCGACTGAAAAGAATATTTTTCTTAAAAACATTATTTTTGGACTATTGAGTACATAAATAGAGGATAATGAAGAGAAAATTTTATTCTCATAACATAACCATCGGATATGAAATTTCAAGATTTTCATGTGTTATGGATCATAAGATTCTATCATTGGAAACATGATCACAACCAATCTAGAAAAATGGTGAGATCGTAACATAAAATCATTACCATTTTGGTATCATTAATAAAAGGCCCCAGCCTTAAGCATTACATAATCTTGAATTAAGTTCATAATTAACATTGATGATCTTTTCAGGTTTATATATTTAGATAATTAGGTCATAACTTATACATAACAGCTTTAATATTATAAGTGGACACTTCTACTCACTATCCATTATTTTCATAACACACCAATTCTTTAAAAAACATGTATAGTTATGTGATTTAAACAGCATGACTTTTCTTTGATCCCATCCTTGAACCTATTCCACTTTAAGTCCTGTGATAAACATTTAAAAATCTTTGTATGAGCCTAAAAAGCTCAGGAAGCGATGCATAAAGAAGGAAAACTGTTAGTTTTTTAAAACAACATGTAAACCGTGAATACTTTTTCATAAAGTAATAATTTTCACCTTAAAAAATTAGCAAAAAGTATTCACTAAATATAAGATCATTTCTTACACTTTTTTTAAACAGAATTTTACCATAAATCTTATAGAAATCAACACATATCATATAAAAGGTAAAAATAGTACATAATCATACTTAAATAGATTTACCATACGGTAGACTTCCATAAATCATTATGACTAATAGAATAGCCATATGGCCAACTTCCAAACCCAATGCATTGGATTTTATAATGTAACCACTCATCCTTGGATTATCATGGAACCACCCATAATTTGGTTTATCACGTAACCACCTGTCAAATGTCCAAATACCATTATATAATCATCATAGATAAAATATTTCAAATATAAACATTTCAATCAGAACATTTCATTTGAAATCAAAAGAAATAATTTCAAGATATAATAAATCCACTTTCAATTACATTTTCAATACCAAAATATTTAAAAAGGGTATATGGTATTTATTTTCCATTTAACAACATCATGTCTTGTTAAGAAATCCAAATATCAAATAATGCTCATGATGGCGGAAAAATCGTTGTCACCATGTATATCAAAAAGAAAATTTTCATTTGTCATTTATTAAAACAAAATATAGAAAAATATTCCCTTTGAATGAAATTAAAATTAAAAGGTGTTTACACACTGTACAAAAGCAATTCATGTATAAATCAAAACATTCCTCAATGAATGGAGATTGTGACAAAGTTTCTTACAAAAATTCGGCAGCCTAATGACGTCACATTAAAATTCATAAAATGATTTGATGGGAGAGAAAAGGGTATCTCGCCCCTTGGACATAAAATGTAAATAAATAAGTATATATAAGAACATATCCCAACATAATAAAATATAAATTAAAATACATAAAATAATTTTCTGACTAGAAGAGGATGATCAAATGTTCCCTTACCTCGAGTTTGACTTGTCTCATATATTCCTTATTCTTCCTGAATAATAAACTCAAGTTAATTTATACTTGATTCAGAAATTTTTTCAACTTTATTATTCATTTTATATCACATATAACCTTGATAAAACAATTAGTTAATTATTTGAGTTCATATCAGATATTTTGTCGATGTTTTGAACTTGAGTTCAAAATAAACTTGTTATAATTATAAATTGTCCATGTTGTCAAACGTACATTATCTCCAGAATAATATTCATGATTTAGATATCATATATATAATATTAATCTAGCATATATGTATTTATAATCATCCATATCATTTGAATATGGGAAATGAAATGCACCCTTCATGGAGACGGTAAGCCGTACGTATGCATGAACGCTACATTCATTTCTTTTTCATATTTAAAGGAATGAAAAATAAATGATACATAGGTATATTAAAACTCCAATATAATATATATGTTATATATATTACATAAGTTCATTTATTACATTTTTTATATGTTTAATTTATATCATGAATGAGTCATATCACTTTGAGGGGGCGGTAGTCCGTACTTCCTCAAATGAAATTTCTGTATTTTCACAACATTAAAAGCATAACGGTATATACTAAATGATAATTAAATAATCATAGATATAAAATATATATCATATATATCATATATAATTACATTTTCATCATAATGGCCACCATGGTAGGTGATAGGAGAATATTGAACAATCATCCTTTCATGAGTCAATAGTTCATCATCCACAGAAACAATATGTTCTATACCCATTAGATGGAGGTGTGTGTAAGTGTAGTTAAAATACATCTCATAAAAACATCCTACTATATTTAAGATACTTTTATTTTTATAAAATAATGTAATAAAAAGAGTTTAGGGAGTTGGGGAAAGAAAATAAATGAAATAATCTTGAAAGAAGAAATTACCTCAAATCGGGTAAATCAATTTAATTTAAGCTAAAAGGATTTATTGACGTGCCTTCTGCAAAAGGAAAGGCTTATAGGAGTAAGAGAGAGATTTTCAAAGCTTATTTTTGCATATTTCGGATGAGTCAAGTGGATTGAGAGTTGTGAGTAATGGGTTAGAGGTGGTGGATTTTTATAAGAGGGAGGAGGGGTACTTTAGGAAAGTCTTGAAAGATTATTTTATTATAAACTTAATTTCAATTTCAAAAGGTTACCAACCCATTTAATTCTAATATAAGGTGATTATTATTCTAAATCCTCTCAACCAATAGGTTTTAGACAAGTTTTGGTTTTAAAATTAACCTTATTATTTAGCTTTAACCCTTAGTTAACTAATTTAACTCTTACCATGTCTTATTGTATATTCATACTATATGGTTAATATAGTTACCATAAAATGACAATAGAACCACAAGGGGTTAATTAATGACATTTTAAACATTATCTATATCATTTTCATAAACTTATATTTTTAGGACTATTATATCATTTAATAAAATTATATTTGTTTTAAAAACGCATTTATGTGAATTTTTATACTATTCATATCATGGATATTTAAAAATACATTAAAATTTTATTATTTCAGAAAAACATCATTAATTAAAATATAACAAGTCATACACAACCCCAAAATTCTTTTATAGCATAAAAATTTCCAAAATAAATTTATTTTATTATTTATAATCTCATTTATTTAAATCATTTATTAATAAGGTAATTACTACATCATTATTGTGTCATAAATAAATTTATATATTTGATGTCTAAAAATTATGAATAAAATACCATGATATAGGAAAAAAATTATCTTTAAAATGAATATTTAGAGTTGAATATATCACATTTATAACCCAAAATAATTTTTTTACTAAAAGATGCATGTTTCTGTTACATTTTTCTTTACTTTAAATTAATTTTTATAAAATGTCATTTTCACTTCGAAGTGGCTCCATGGAGTCCCAAAATCGACCCAAGGATTACCATTGTCTGAAATGTATCATCCAATAGGATTAGGATACGTTTTAGGGTAGTTTTATAGTATTATAATATTATTTGTTACCCTTATTTACCAGATTTAACCTTTAACCTTGGTAAATAAAATAATTACTGAAGTTACTATTCATAATTTCTAAAAATAATAGGTACCTATCTACACAATTTGGACCTACTGAATCCAAATACGAAATCCTTTTTCCTAAATTCAAAACAAATAATTTACATTATTTAATTTAAAATTAATTCTCATTGTCAAAACCAAAAAAACGTGTTTTTAAGTAGTAAAATCTACAAAAAGATTGACATGTGTTTATGTCCAATTTAAAAGTGGAATTACATCTAATGGAAAAAATATGGATTTTATATTTACAATATAATACAATTACACTTTAAAACCAATTAAAAAGTACAATATAACTATATTAATAAATTAGATTAAAAGGCAGTTTTGAATTAAAATGCAAAAAAATCACTATTCATTAAAAAATGAACTTTATCAAAAAAATACCAAACATTTACCCAAAGTGACTCTTTATGTACCTATTATAAAGAAGAAGATTATTTTTTCGAATTTAACCAAAATAAGAGGCAAAACATATATTTAAAAGGGGTTCTTCATCAAAAGATGTTAAAATGACCTTTTAGAAATATTAGAGTATTTCATAAATAAAATCAGATTCATTCTTATTTTAAGCCTCTAAAATATATTGGATAAATGTAAAGAAATTTAACAAACATGTGTAATAATAATGTAGTTAGTCATGTTCATTCTCGATAATAAAGTGGCTATGCGTTAACTACCTTTTAAAATAATAATATTGTTATTTTATTTTTTGGTATAAATCAAAATTTTGTGCAACGTAAGATTTCAAGAAAACTCATTGCTGCTTGTTGAGTATGCTATCAGAAAAAGTGTTATATTTAACATAAAATTAATATATTATTAATAAATATTAATATAAATGAAAAAATTATTATTATATAAATACCTAGGTCATTACATCCTTCCCCCCTTTTGGAAATTGTGTCCTCGCAATTTTAAAATTGGGCTTCGAAACTTCATTAAAAGTCCCACATCGGAAAAATAGTCAATAAAACTATCACATTAAAAGAAAAAAGAGAATTAAAAAGGTTACCCGAGATAAACTATACTAGGATTCCATGTAGGAAAAAAATCACAAACTTGTGATGGGTTAAACGGTCTTTGATTCTCTTGTATGAAAAGTAAACAGACAATGTTTTTTTAAGTTCCTTTTCATAATGTTGAGGAATTTATTTATGATATTTTCTATGAACTAAAGGAAACATAATTAATTTTAATTTATACTTTCATCCTTTACTAAATTTCTACAAAAAACTCCTCTTTTCTCCAAACAATGAGTACTCAAGAAGACTTGGTCGTACCTAAATGGATAGAATAAACTTATAGATAATCACATAATCCAAAAAAGTTGAACTATATATTTCCCATATATTTAGACATCAAAATATACCAAAATGGTTAGTAAGATATAGATAACCCCAAAAAAGGATAATCCTTTATAAAAATAAATATTACTCTCAATCTCCAAAATTGAACAAACAATACCCAAATTTTAACAAAGACCATTCAATAAACAATTGTCCCTAAAATTCTTTAAAATATTCCAACTAAGACTGAAGCCCAAAATTTCATAAGGATTTGATCACATATTCTTCTATGATAAATCTTAACATTTATCTCCAAATAACATCGACTACTCTTAAAGTCACAAACTTAAAAGTAATTAACATAATCACATATTCTCTAAGATAGGTTAATAATTTCCATAAAGAACTAAAATCTCTATAAGTCCACAATAAAAACATACATTCTTAAAAAATAAAATTCCACCATTACTCCTCAAATTAAATCATATATTATTCTATTTTCCTTAGGCATATTGTGTTCCCAAAAGAGAGAATGGATTCTAAAATAACCTTTATCACTTAATTACAAAATAATTTTCATATACTAAGGATATCCATTTTATAAAACATAAGTTCAATAATCAACTTATTATTGATTTATAAAATTATTTAACTAAAAATAACTATGATACTAATTGGGGACTTCACGTAGGCTAGTGGTAGATGATGTTCCCTTATCGCCCTTTGGTTGTTGGTTCGATTCCTGAAGCCTTGTCGGACGCAACGGGTTGTCACTCATCCTATAGGTTTTCCTTTTCCTAAAACCATATAATTCTTATAACATTCAAAAAAATAAGATATTTTCCTAAAAAATTACCATACCTATCTTTATCGTCAAAGGTTATCTAATACCTTTCATTTTGTATCAAAAAATGTAATAACTACTAATCACCTCAAAAAAAGACCATATAAACCCCTAAGGTTATCCATTATGTCCACACAAGAAAGGGTAATTATTCCTTGAATAACATTTTCACATATCAAACATCAAGGTTACTTATATTAGAAAAATACTTCCAAAAGTAATATCATCATCATGATGGAATTAATAATTTTAACCATTTCATCATCCTACAATCTACCATAACTCTTGAATCTATTATATATTGACTTCTTACTCATTCAACGCTCTTTAAAATCCATTAAATATGCATTTCCACCTTATTTATTAATATATCATTCCTGCAGATGGAATATCCTCAACATTTAAAAATATCAATCCAAAGATGCTTCATTCTTTATAGATAAGAAAATAAGTCATACATTGAATCCAAATATCATGATCTTCAAGATATTCCCTTTCTCTTTCGGTATGATTTCATACTTTCAAAAAGTAAACATTTACTCAACTTCTGTAATTTTACTTTTTGATAGATTTTGAAGAGTTGAGATCTTGAAATCATATGAAAAAGATACCATGACACATTAAATTATTTTTATAAATGAGTAGGTTTTGGATAACTCAAAATATTTCTTACAGGTGATTTAAATACTTAAGAAGCTGTAAAAATCATTTGAACATGTTTTTTACATAATAGTGATGATCAAATCATCGGGGAGGGGTAAGAAGGTTGTGAAATATATCTTTAATTCCTTCTTTAAAATTATTCTTATCTATGGAAAATAATCATTTCTTAAACAGGAAATGAATTATTATTAAAAAAAGACTCCTTTATAGGGTAAAGATAACATAAAAACTTTTATATTACTCTAATACATCAACCTCCTTATATCTCTATTGTTTAAGTTTTTATTCTAACATCCTATTTTACATTAACCCTCCAAAATTTTCCATATAATAATAACCATATTTTTTATATAGGATCCTTTACCTACACCCAGATAACATGCTAACATCTAAAGTTATCTAAACTGACCTCTGGTACCAACTATAAGGCCCCATCCATAAGCATTACATAATATTGAATTAAGTTAATAATTTACATTGAGGATCATTTCAGGTTTTTAGATTTTGAGAATTAGGTCATAACAAATACATGAAAACATGAATATTACAAGTAGACACTTCTTCTCACTATCTATTATTTTCATAATACATAAACTCTTTAAAAACAAGTATAGTTCCATGATTCAAACAGCATGACTTTTTCATGATCCCATACTTGATCCTATTCCACTTTAATTCCAATTAATTTTTTTTAAAACTTGGGATGGGCATAAAATGCTCAGTAAGAGATACATAAAGAAGTAAAATTGTTATTTTTTAAAAACAACATGTAAACTATGAATACTTTATCATAAATTAATACTTTTTACCTTAAAGAAGTAGCAAAAACACTTCACTGAATATAATATCATTGATTTCCCTTTTTAAAACCAAAATATTATGATTAAATCTATAGAAAGAAACATATAGAATATAAAAGGCAAACTTGGGACATAATCATCCTTAAATTGAATAACCCTATAGTTGACTTCCACAAATCATTATTACAAATGGAATAGCCATACGACCGACTTCCTTACCCAATGCATTGGAGGTTATAATATAACCACCCTTCCTTATTTTATCATAGAACCACCCATAATTTTCTTTATCACGTTACCACCTGTCAAATGTCCAAGTACCATTATATAATCATAACACAAAAAATATTGAAAATATAAACATTTTAATCATAAAAATTCATTTTTAATCACAAGAAATAATTTCAAGATATTGAAATAGTAAATCCACATTCAAGAAAATTTTCAATACCAAAATATCTAAAAAGGTTATATGTTATTTATTTTACATTTCAAAACATTACGACTGGTTAAGGAAGCTAAATATCAAATATTTCTCACAACGATGGAAAATTCATTATCACCATGTATGTTAAAAAGAAACATTCTCTTTGGAATTTACAAAAACTATACATTGAAAAATATTACATTTGAATGAAATTTAAATTAAAATTGTTTTATACATCATATAAAATCAATTCATATATAAATCAAAAATATGCCTCAAATAAATGAGATTGAGAAAAGGTCCCTTACGAAAATTCAGCAGCCTAACGACATCGCTTTAAAATTCATAAAATCATTTGATGGGAGAGAAAAGGGTCTATCATAACTTGGTAATAAAATTTTAAAAAATAAGGATATATAGGAACATATCCCAACATAATGAAATAGAAATTAAAAAACATAAAATAAGTCTTTGACTAAAATTGGACGGTGAAAGGTTCCCTTACCTTGAGTCCGACTTGTCTCGTATGTTCGTTGTTATTCCTGAATAATTAGCATAAATTAATATATACTTTATTCAGAACCTTTTTCAAGTTTATTTTTCTTTTTTATGACATATTACCTTGCTATAACAATTAGTTAATTATTCCAGTTCATATCATAAATTTTTTCGATGTTCGGAACTTGAGTTAAAAATGAACTTGTTATAATAAAAAATTGTCGATGTGGTCAATAGTAAATTATCTCTAGAATTATATTAATGATTTAGATATAATATATATCATATATATACATTATATATTTATGTATAATAGTTCATATCATTTGTATATAATAAATGAGATGCATCATTCATGGAATTATGACTCATCTTTAATCCAATTTAGTGACATTATATCCATAATGTGAATTATGAAATGTGAGTTTTGTAATAAATCCACACTACATTTTATGATCAATAAATTCTTGGTCAAGATATTCTTTGAAAAAACTGGACCAAAGATAATCTTATCTTCTAAACATGCATATAACTTACATCACTTTTAATTACTTAAAACACTTAAAGTAATATCATGATGTATATTTTCAACTAGATTAACCTTGGAGAACTTAATGTTGTCTAACGGAACTAATTGTAAAATATTTTTGACCAACCTTTATTTTTAAAGGATTCTTTTTCCAAAACAAAATAAGATACTTTTTCCATAAAACCCAAGGAATTTAATTCCAAAGAGTCTAAAAATTATATTAGGTATGTATTTGATGGATACATAGTTTTTCATGGAAAATAAATATCTTACCAAAACATGGTATAGCTGAGCATTACATTTTATATTAATTATTTATTAACAATTATTGAAGTACTACTGAACTAATAGATGAGTATTAGACCCCACAAAAAATATTCATTGAAAAATGGAATAATGTCTCCTCGTGTCCAATGAAAACATGGGATAATTTTTATATGTAATACTTAATAATGTTTAATATAGAATATTTAATAATGGAAATTATAAATAGTGAAATTCTCTCCACTAACTTTGGAACCACCATTTCTTAGTCACTTGGTGAATTTAACTAACATAATACAATGTTTCTATACTTACTTGGTCAATATATTTTATTATAAATATGTGATATAAATATTAAATTCAATACCCAAGTATTATAATATAATAATCAAATATAATGATGAATATACACAATGTGAAAACCGTAGTTTGTTAATTTTGCAATTAATTTCATTAATTCTTCCATGGAATTTACTATCAAACGCGATGAGAATAGCCTCATGTTTAATTTCATTTTTCTTTTCTTTTAAGGAAATTATGAATACCCCTTTATAATCCTACTTCACATTAACCTTTTCACCCCATTTTTAAACTTGTTCACCATAAGAAATGATGATTGATATTTCTTATTGTTCTAGTCTACTTGGAAATCCTTACCCAATAGGTAATGAAATTTTTTCTCTAATTACTCTATGTTTTGTAATTATAGGAGAAACAAGGGTAAGTGGGTGATAAATAAATAATAATGGGATGTATTCAATGATCATAACATGACATTGAATTTAAACATGTTTAGTGCAATCATCACCTAATTAATATCTTGCTTTTCTTTCTCCTCACAGACATCTCAGGGATGAGATAACATGTGATATCATCTATTTCTTAATATTTTTTGAACAGATATTTGAAAATTAATGATATAATTACAATGTAAACATAAAATATATCATACATGAGTATCCTCTATGCATTATTTATTATAACCTTTCTTATTGTGGTAGATCTATAGGTAGTTGAGAATATAGCACATAAAATATCTTATATAGTAATTATTTTCTAAATAGATTGTACTACTCTTGGAAACTCATGTAGATGAGGGAATACTATTTGTAAAATAGTAATAATAAATTATATGTAGTATCACATTCCATTATTCTACAAAAATATATTTTTAACAGATATGTACATTAATCTTGATTATTGATTAGAGATTAAAGATGAATTAAATCATTAATTCCCCTTATAATTAATAAATTTCAAGTATCCCTCACTAATATATTTGGAATAGCCAGTCCCTTTTGTATTATAGTGGAAATGATCCCAAAAACCTCTCCTCATAATCTAATCTATGGCTACACCACTACTCAGAGTGTTTTAATGTAGTGATTTCACTATAAAACTACATTAAATCACAACTCCTTGAACTTTTGAGTGAATTCCCAACTTCTATAAATTATGGACATGATTTAATCAATGAGTTAATTATATATATGTAATAATAATGCTATGGAAGAATCTTTGTTTCCAAATTTAGTAAAGTCGACGTATCACTTTCATATGAACTACCCAATAATAGGAGGCACCCTCAACTTTGGATGAAAAGCACTATATACATTTGATTTTGTTCAAATTAAAACAACAAAAGGCATTATGCGTAACATATGTAAACTAGAAGACACTAAACTAGTGCCCCGATATGGATCACTACATGACCTCAGGAATGACTCCCCATATTCTGTAGGCTACCAACTAGATTCAAGGGACTAAAAACCCATTTAGGGAGACTATACCCTCTTTATTAGAGTAATCCACAGTATATAATAGCGATAAATAATGAAAAAAATAAAAAATGAACTCGAAACATGTTCTACTAACCATTTACTAAAACTGGGTACAAACCACAACCAAACAGTAAATATTTAATGTCATTTCATAGAGTGTCAAGTGAAAGAAAGCCCAAAATAGAAATAAATAGACAAATACCCAAAACAGGTTCTAACACCATGTCTGGATACTTATCCATTCATATCTCTATCCCAAATCAACTCCCTAGAATAGATCCCTTGCCCTTATCATGACCTACAACCATAAAATATTCCCAGGTACGTAATGATAGTTCTAGCGGGGTGTGAGTATAACTCAGTAGGCCACCACCAATGGTGTCTAAAAAATATCTAGTCTAAATAGATAGTGCGTGAATGTAGTAAATAAATTAAAAAGTAAACAAAGACAACTCGGTTTTCATTAGTTAACAATATCCACTTTATCCATTTTAAATAACTTAATCCATTTTCATCACTTATTCCAAGGGTTAGACATTCACATTATTTACACAACGGTCTATGCCATTTTTTTGATTTGTACAAGGGAGTAATTCATGTTCCCTATCTCGCTAGGGATAAATATTTCATTAAAAACATAATACACTTACCTTTAATCCTCAATCCACATAGTATCATCGAATGAAACCATCAGGTGAATAGAGAACTAGTCCCCTTCCCTAACCTATGAATTATGGGGTTGAATTAGGGCCTCAATCTAACCGGACCTGTGGGCGTAGATCCTCATGTCTAATACCCCACAAATACCAAGCCATATTCACAAGTTTATTTATCCATTTACCACATATACCATATTGAAAACCATATAGAACCAATAAACACAACACATATAATTCACATTTTATACAACAAAATAATCATCATTAATCCTTAACCCATTAACCCATTTACCATTTACTTAGCATGGTTCATTTAATCCATTTTCCCTTATATACCTTAACCCTTTATCATAGTAAAAAATTCTCATACATTATCCAATTTAACATATTCATCAATCCTTGTGAAATAACCCATTTAACACATTTATTAATTTACAAGTATTTACCCATTTAACATGTTCATCGATGCATTAAACCACTTATCAAATTCATGTAGAATTCATAAGTCATTTATCACAATCACTAAATTTCATTTAACCCATTTCACATCAATCCAAAAAATCTCCTAAGACATTATCAAAGTATATAAACAACCATAAATATTCCCTTTTAGCTCAACTAATATATCAACATGTTCATCATGGGATATAATTTATCACAAGTCAATTATATGCTTAATAGGAAATTGTTTCCATGTTTGGAAATGTTTTCATACCCCATGGGTGGCCCTAAAGTGGTCTATTAAAGCTAAATGAATCCCATTGGCATTATGAGGGGTTCAATTTATCATTTAGCCAACAATTTTACCAAAATCATTTAACAAAATAAAACAAACAATAAGAAAGAACCATTAACCCAACCAAACAATCCCAAATCAACTTAATGATGATTGGATATAACATTTAGAATACCTACCTCAAATCCATATACTAACACTTTCTTAACCATAACATTATATCTAGATTCAATCACTCTTTGAATAACCATCCTATGATCCATTGGAAAAAGAGGATTTTAGGGATTTCAAAGTAGAAGAATGAAATCCCAATCCTCAATCCGAATAAGAGAACTAAAAAGAGTGATAGACTTACCCAGAGATTTGATCTACAATACACGACACTCTAAATGGCCTATAAATGAAGGACATCAACCCCTAGTAATATTTCAGAATTCAGGTTTGTTACTTGGGATATAAGAGTAATAATGGAGAAGCAAATCAGGTGAACCACTCAAAATAAAAAAGGGGAAAATGGTAATTTCCCATTTTTTAAAGGGTCACACGGTTTGGCCGCACAGTTTGTCAAACTATGGGCCGACCATGAACCAACCTTTGTCCAAGAGGGGTCTAAGTTTCATGGATACTTGGAGCCCACATGATTTGGAAAACTGTTTCCCAACTGTATAGAATGAAGTTTTCCAATACCACATGGTTTGGCTCTCCCCTCGCATGATTTACGTAACCATGCACCCATTTCCCTTAGCTATCATGGGTTGGGCAAACGATTACCTCTAACCATGTTCCAACCATGAAATATGCACTGCATGAACGTTCTCTCTTTCGTTGATGTCTCAAAAACCCAGAACAGCCCTGTATCTCCTCATACACTCGATAAAAATTTCATTAACAAAAATTAATGTATTTAAACCAGAATTCAAATAAGAATGTATCTCCATGAAGTTTGGGATATTACATCATGAATTAGTATTTCATTCATTGTTTTTATTATTTCCCAATGATTGAAATAATTCACCATCTAATATGTACATTCTATGTGATCTCACTCACTACTGACTATAAAATAAAGAGAAAACAATTCATTATATATTAAATTTATCTAATATATGAATTGATTTTCTTATTGTTTTATGTGTTCACGTATACAAGCATATTAAAAAAATAAACTATGCATATATTAAACAAACCACATGGTTTTTCATGAGAATTTGATATATTTTGATCCATTTTTTTTCAATGGATCATCCATGACCTTAGGTTTAAAATCCCTAAGTTGTATCTAACTCATATTGTAGGTCGCACCCCAGACTTATGTATCTAATTTTTTTTGGAATACTACCTCATATCACCATAGTTCACAAATTAAAATAACCTCTTTATAATACATAAATATCTACACACATGATATGGGGTCTTAAGAATACATAATACACATCAATATAGTTGTTGAGGACATGTAGTCCCTCATACATATAATGTAAATGGATAATGATGTGCATACCATCTATTTCATTAATTAATTACACGAATCAAATGTAATTGAAATAAATAATTAAATGAATTAAAATACAGACATACATTGTCTAGTTGATTCTCAAGATGAGTATTTATACAAATAAAATGTTAAATAAAAATTTAATTTACAATAAAAATATGTCATGGGTTTTAAATGAATTAAAATAATTCCATGTAAATTTATTTAAAAAATTTCACATAGTCCTATAATATTTCAATTGTAATTTAATTTTTCACATTAATTTTTTAAAAAAATACCAAAAGAGAATTATATTAATTTTTTAGAATGTAAAATTTACCCTCAGCTATCAATTATCTCTTAAAACCCTAAAAGGGGTTACAGGACTAATTGTGACCTGATATTGGCATAGTGGGTTAGGTCAAGCCCCACTCGGCCCAACTGTTTTCAAGTCAACCCGAATTGTCTAGGGTTTAATAAGCGAGTGCTGCCCAAGTTGTGGAATCCAGAAGGGAGGGTGGATGAGGAGGAGGTTGATGTGTTGGATCATATCATGGTATATTTGGATGATATGGTAGGGATGACTGAAGGTGGTGGTGGAATGGCTATCAATAATGTCCACATGATCCACACGAGAGGTCGGATGAGGTCGTTCTACTAGTGTCGAATTGGATGGAGGTCATTCAGCATGGTGTACCTACAGAGGTCAATAGTGGAGTTTTCTATAAGATAATACATGGGAGGCCAAGAAACTATCCACATCACCCCAAATTATTAATTATGATTTTTAATCAAACATTACATAGGGATGGTTTTCGCAACATTAATTTTTTTAATGTATATTTTTTCAAAACCCTATATTATAGGCTATTGAAATTTTATTATTGTTTTTTTAATTTCCTTTACATAAATGTGGAAAATAATCCATTTGAAATTTTTGTTCCATCCATAAGTAATCCCGCCAGACTTTGGGGATTCAACCAAAATATTACTTGTAACCAATTGTGGTTAAATATTTAACATATTTATAATAATGTTAATAAATTTTTAAAACCCTCAAACACTATATATAATATGTGGATGGTAGTAATGTTTTCATTCACTATTGAATTGAATCACTGTATTTGGTGTTGGGATTATAACAATTCCATCTCCATGAATATAATGAAAAAATAATTTTTTTGGTCTTAAAAACATTACAAGAACTCTCTGATACTAAGAGAAGGAATAAAGGGAACATAATGGAAGGAAATAGTTTAGGGATTTAAAAATTTTCATTACTGAACAACATAAGTATGTTTTTTTATCAACACACAACCCAATATAACTATAAAGTATCTTGTCATAAGAATTTCAATCACAAGTTTAGATTGATAAATTTATCAATTTATTTGAAGCCACGTTCATCAATCGTTCATCAATCATTCATCACAAGAAATAATTGTTCAATGTAACTAAATCCAAATCTGTATTGATCACCAACACAAGCTTTGTATTTTTATGGGAGCATTGATCATTGAATTTTAGTTTCTAGCATGGAGACCTAACGAAGCCTTTAACACCCCAACAATAACTACATCGAATTTCCTTTTGATCCGTGAAGGGGATCTCGTTTTAATTTCTTTGAACAAGTACTTATCTCTCTAAGGAGTGGGAGTGAGGAGAGATAATATCTCAACAAACAAGAAGGGAATAGTCATTTTCATCAGAGTCTCTTCCTCCTTATATAATGATATTTTAAAATACCTGAAAATGACTCATGACCCCTAGATATTCACTACCCACTATAAATGACATCTTATGACTATTTTACTAAGTAATTAATATCATATATAATTTTTATCACTTAATTGTAATACAATAAATATATTAAATGATAAGCATAAGACGTTAAATTTACTACAAATTCACGTAAATATTAAATGAAACTTGAATATTAAAAATAATATTCATTCATATAATATCCTTATAAGTATTTAATTAAATACTTATAAATGCATTTAAAAAAAATAATTATGTTCTAATTATTCTAAACTAAAATAATATGAATTTATTTATTCTATAGTGATTTTATATTTTCATACATCTCTCAGAGACTATGGTGGGGCCCACCATGTCATATACTCTTATTCATTGGAATAGTAATGTATTTTCAGTACACTTGGAGTGTGAAACTCAAAACCATTATCTCAATAGTATTTAATACTACTCACAAACTAGATTTGGTGTCTAACCACCCATTAAGGCTTCTAAATAGATAACAAAAATTTATAAAAAACAACATTTTATAAGAACACATTTCATGTAATATAACCACTTTATCTCATGATATATCAAAAATTAGGACACAAACATCATGCTATCTTCCTTTCCCACTTTATTGTTCTTTGACCTAAATGGATTAACCTTCCTTATTCTACCGCATACATAGATTTAGTAAAGTACCACTATCCTGGTCAATTAGGCATAAGATATCACTTAATTTCAGAACTGAAAAATTATATCTTGATTATTAAATCAATTTCATACCATCAATGAAACTCCAAACACAAGCTACCTTGATATGACATCAATTCCATTGTTTTTTAATTTCATCAATGTACATTATCAAATAGTATACACTGATAATAATCTCAAGTCCAAATACCATTAAACATGTTTTTATACATGAACTAAAAATTAAACTTAAGACATGTGATGTTTCTATTGGTGGTATTATCCTATTCATCTCATCTCCTTCAGATTACCTAGTGAAAACATCATGAGAAGAAATCTCAATGTTTATGATCCCCCCAACACCTGATAGTCATGCATCATTTGTGTCCAATCAGAATGATGTATCTAGAAAAAATTACATAATTTTATGATAAATGTCATACTATCTTGAATATCTCATTATATAATGGGAACTACATTAACCCTTTGATATGAAAAGTAATCTATAGATAGTACCATGTAAATTGTGGATGCAGAAATATTAACACTATTATGGTAAGAATAAATCATTCATACCTCACTGTATACATAATATGGTAATTAAAAAGTAATATTTAGTTGGGTATTTGTAACCCACTTGTACTGCATTCCTTAAAATTATCAATCAATGGTGATTTATTTAATTTATAAAGAAAGAAAAACTTTGGCGCAAAAAAAAAACTTTTACTTGGAAAAAAACATTACATAGATTTTCAACGATGTCAAAATAATATGTTTTATATGAATCATTATAATTTTATATACAATATATTAGATCTTAAATATATATTTTTTTCGAATAAGGGTTTAGTAATCTTTAGTTTTATTATTATATAATTTTAATAGAGAAAAGTGAATGTTTTTCTAAAATATATATTTCTCAATATTCACTAAAAATCATCTATTTCAAAAAAATAATTAAAATTATACATAAGCTAATTTTTATAGAATTAATTCAAAAGTAAAATTCATTTCATGAAATAAAACTTATAAAATTTCAAAATTTAGTTTTTAATAACATTTTTAATAATGTTATATCAATCATTATATTATTTCTAGAGAAATATTACATAATAAAATTGAATCTTAGGTGTTAAATTTTTTCCTCCTTGAAAAATTTTATCCATTAAATATTCATTTTTTCACCTCATGAAAAACATTTCTTAGTTATTTATTATAACTTCTTCATTATCCCACATCATATCTTTTTTCTTATGATTTCTCTAAAGTAACTTTTCTAACTAATTCGTTAAACTACCCAATACTTGTTTTCTTGTGTCAAGAACCTAGAAAGGATCAAAAAATAAAGATAAATTAGGGTCTATTTATATTTCCTCTAAGGTGATTACATGTATTAGGTTAATAAGGTACATCCATAGTAAAGACATTTGGAACATATCAGGAACTTTAGAGAGGATCAGTAGATTTCCAAATGGTTAGCCATAACTTCTATTATTTCTAGAATTTTGAAAGTCTTGATGTACCTAAGAAGTAGTTTCCCTTCCTTTTTGAATTTTATAACACCTTCCCATTTAGATAAATTTAATAAAACATGATCACATGTTTTCAATTCTGAATCCTTTCTTCAGTTATCATAATAACCTTTCTATCTATTTTGAGCTGTCTAAATTTGAATTTGAATAGTCTTCACTTTCATTATTGTAGCCTCTATAAGATATGGGCCTATATGATTCCTTTCACTAAAATCATCCTAGAAAGGTAGATAAGGACAACTCTTACCTTCTAATTCCTCATATTTCACCATTTTAATTCTTGAATGGAAATTATTATTTTATTATTAATCAACCAAAGGTAAATGTTGATCTAAAATAACTTAAAAGTAGGTCGATAAAGGCATCAATGTATTATCTAATATAAAATAGTCATTTCAGGCTTCCCATCTGTTTGATTATAATAGGTGGTCCTCAAACATATATTAGTGTCAATTTTATTCTGAAGACTCTTTCATAATTTTTAAGTAAATTGTAGATCACAATTGGATACTATAACACCCTGAGAATTTTGAAAATATGTTTTTTATAATAAATTTAATCATTTTCATATCATTAATTACACATTAAATTGAATTGAAATGTTTTTATATAAAACATAGAGATTATCTTGTGTTATGTCTAACACTGATTTTATCTTGTGTTACACATACCAATGAATTTAAATGAAAAAATACATTATATTAAAAGGATACCCAATTTTCACTCCTATTCACACATTAAGGCCCTTTTGGTTTGGTCAAGACCAGCCAAAATAACATCTATAATACCATACTTTCATCCTAAAATCATTATTTTGTGAATAAATCCAACCTATGAAGGATTTTGGTGAAAACCATAAGAGGGTACCCAAAGAAGATGTAATGTTGTTCAATTAAAATTTTTATTTTATTTGTTCATCCACCTCCTTAAACTATTATTAAATCATTGTGATATAATAAAATCAATAAATTTCATATAATAATATTTTTTATATTAATTTTGAGAAAATAAACTATCTTTACTTACCTCAAATGGGCTAGAAAATCATCATTCATGCGTACGGTGGACTATCGCCTGGCGAATCAGTGCCATTAATCTTTCCATTACCACATATCATGGTTGGGTATAATGATTGATATAAAGTATATATATTATATTTATAAAATATTTATACTTATTGAGTCACTATATCATATATACCATTTTACATTTCATTTCAGAGTGGATATGATAACGTCCCTTGTGTGTACGCCGGACTACCACCTTGCAATGCTATGTGATTCATTTTTCACTAATGCTTTACATGGAAGATAATAAGGATAAATGTAATAAATATATTTGATATAAATGACATAATTATTATATTTAATGAAATATTTACCATTCTTAAAATATAATTTATCATTTTATTTATTACATTTTCACTCATTGAAAGATGATAATTCTGTTGGTGTACGTGTGGACTAAGACCTTCACGAAGTGATTTGACTCTCCCATTTCATCACCACATCACATTGATAATATGTTTCAATATATTAAAAGAAATAAAATTATATTTATTATTTTATTTTATTTATATAAATTTATAATATTACTCACCTCATTTCTATAATGATCATTAAAAAACTGAAAAGTCACTCTTGTGTACACATGACCTACCGTCTCCATGATTTGAACATTCTTCATTTCTCAAATCCATATTTCATGATTCATCATAAAATTATAATTGATGAATAAATAGAATAATTATGTCATGATTATTTTTATAGGTATGATTTAACCATGATCAATGAAATATTACTATGAATAAAAAATCAAAATATATACAAAAAACAAAGCGTCTATTACTTAAAACATGCTTATAACAAGGAATTGGTAATAAATAGGTATGAAATTGTAAAAGTAAATCATATATTGTATAATATATATAAGTATGGTTTTATAATAGATGTATAATAAACTTATATTTATTATACATGAGGTTTAAATATATACAAAGTAAGTCAAGACATAAATTAAGGGATTTCAAGTCTCCCATTTATTTCTGGGAGACATTTGAAAATTCACCACACTTTTATTTTTTGTGGTTAATATACCACCACTTTGACATGTTATATCATGAATAAACTCATTTAAATGATATTAAAATGTTAATATGATGTTATTATTTATTAGTTATTATGATTCAAAATATTACTAATGTTGTAAGGGATTTCAATTATCTAATTTCTTTCTAGGGGCCATATGAAATTTCACCACAATTTTCTTTAAATGGTGTATATAAAAATACTTTAAAATATAATATCAAGAATATAATAAGTTAAATATTATTTAAATATTCATTTTATTTTATTTTTTATAAGGTATTTCAATTCAAAATATTACTAAAGTGGTAAGTGATTTTTATCTCACATTTATTTTTCTGTGAGACACATTCCATATTCACCATGTGTATCTTTTATATTGTATATATACATAACATTAATTTATTCTATGATTATCATAAATAAAATTATTTGTATTTACATATCTATTTTAGGATATCTATTTCACGGGGTTTATGGTTCAAAAGTTACCAAATCGATAAGGGATTTTTGTCTCAATATTCTTTCTTTGAGACATATGATTATGTTATGTACCTATATTCTTGTAAGAGGTCTATATAAAATCCCTTTTACATGTAATATACTGAATTTATTTATCATAATTATATGTTATGTTTCATTTAATTATATTCATTCAAGGGGATTATGTTTTAATTGTAATGACCCTGGTAATTATATAATAATACCTTTTTAATTTATATTAATATTTATGAATAAGATATTAATTTTATGTTAAGTAAGAAACGTTTTTCTGATATGTTATTCAACAAGCAACAACGGGTTTCTTTGAAATCTTATGTTGCACACAACTTTGAGTTATACTAAAAAATAAAATAATGATAATATTATTTTAAATGGTAGTTAACACATAGTCGTTGTATTACTTGGAATGTACATAAATAAATAAATTATTATTATACATGTTTTTTAAATTTCTTTACATTTATCCGATAAATTCTAGAGGCTTTAAATAAGAATGAATCTGATTTTAAGAATGAAATACTCCAATATTTTTAAAAGGTTGTTTTATAGCAATTTGATGGAGAACCCTTTTTAAATATATTTTTTGTCACTTTTATATATTCCATTTTACAAAATAAACTTCTTATTTATAATTGGGGCATAAAAATTTACTTTGGATAAATTTTTTGTATTTTTTTAATAAAGTTTATTTTTTAATGAATAGTAAAAATACAACATTTTAATTCAAAACTGCCTTTTAATCTAATTTATTTACATATATAGATTGTAATTTTAATTCATTTTAAAGTGTAATTATATTATATTTTATCCTTTTAATCCAATTTATTTCATTGGAAGTAAATCCACTATTAAATTGGACATAAATGCATGTCAATCCTTTGGTAGATTTTACTTCTTAAAAACAACCTTTTGGTTTTGGTAACAAGAATTGATTTTATATTAATTACTGAACCTTCTATGTTTTGAATTTCAAAATTTTTTCCATATTTGGAATCTTAAGGTATAAATTGTGTAAAGTTTTTACCTCTTATATTTAGACATTATGAATCGTAACTTCAGTAATTATTTTATTTACCATGGTTAAATGGTAAATCTGTTAAATAAGGGTAAAACAATAATACTATAGTAATATAAAAATACCTTAAACGTGTCCTAATACTATTGGATGATAAATATCTTACCCTGGGAATCCTTAGGTCGATGTTGTGACACCATGGAGCAACTTGGAAGTGAAAATGAAATTTTATAAAAATTAATTTAAAGTAAAGAAAAATTTAACATAATCATGTATCTTTTAGTAAAACATTTTTATTTCGGCTTACACAAGTGATATATTCAACAATAAATATAAATTGGAAAGATAAAACTATTTCATATATCATGGTATTTTATTTATAATTTTTAGACATAAAATAAATAAATATATTTATGACACAATGATGATGTAGCATTTACCTTATTAATGAATGATTTAAATAGATGAGATAATAAATATTAAAATAAAATTATTTTGGAACTTTTTATGCCATAAAGAATTTTGGGGTTGATTATGACTTGTTATATTTTAATTAATGATGGTTTTTGGAAATAATAAAGTTGTAATGAATTTTAAAAAATTCATGATCTGAATAGTATAAAAATAGACATAAATGAGTTTTTAAAAGAAAATATTATTTTATTAAATGATATAATAGTCCTAAAAATCTAAGATTCAGCCAAATGACTTATATAATGTTTATAATTTCATTAATGAACCCCTTTTTGTTCTGTTGAAATTTTATGGTAACTATATTAACCATATAGTATGAATATACAAGAAGACATGGAAAGAGTTAAATTAGTTAAGTAAGGGTTAAAGCTAAATGATATGGTTAATTTAGAAACCAAAACTTGTAAAAATTATATTTTTAGAGGATTTATAACAATAATCAACTTATATTTTAATTAAATGAGTTTGGGACCTTTTGAAATCGAAATTCAGTTTATAAAAAAGTAATCTTTCAAGACATTCCTAAAGTACCCCTTCCCCCTCTTATAACAATCCAACAACTCTAACCCATCACTCACAAATATAAATCCACTTTACTCATCCAAACTCTACCCATATAATCTCCCAAAATCACTAAATTACTCCTAAAATCCTTAAATTGTGAAAAATTCACTTCAATAAATCTTTTTAGCTTAAGTAAAAAGGAGTTACCCTATTTGAGGTAATTTATTCTTTCAAGCTTCTTTCATTTATTTTCTTTCTCCAACCCCATAAACTCTCTTTATTACATTAATTTATAAAAAAACCAGTATATTAAATATAAAATGATGTTTCAGGAGAATTATTCGAACTACACTTACACACACTTCCGTCTAATGGGTATAGAACATACTGTTTCTCAGGATGATGAAATACCGCCTCACGAAATGAGGATTGTTCAATATTGTCCTACCACCTATAATGGTGGACATTATGATATAACTATAATTATATATGATATATATGATATATATTTTATCTCTATGCTTCTATAATTATCATTTAGAACATACCATTATTCTTGTAATGTTATATAAATACGATAATTTCATTTGAGAAAGTGCGGACTACCGCCCCCTCAAAGAGATATGACTCATTCATGCTATACATGGAACATATAAAGGATGTAATTAATGAACTTATGTAACATATATAACATATATATTATACTGGAGTTATAATATACCTATGTATCAATTAGTTTTCATTCCTTTAAATATGAAAAAGAAATGAGAGTAGCATTCATGCTTACGTACGGCTTACCGTATCCATGAATGATGCATCTCATTTATTATATACAAATGATATGAACTATTATAAATACATATATAATGTATATATATGATATATATTATATCTAAATCATTAATATAATTCTAGAGATAATTTACTATTGACCACATCGACAATTTTTTATTATAACAAGTTCATTTTTAACTCAAGTTCCGAACATCGAAAAAATGTATGATATGAACTGGAATAATTAACTAATTGTTATAGCAAGGTAATATGTCATAAAAAAGAAAAATAAACTTGAAAAAGGTTCTGAATAAAGTATATATTAATTTATGCTAATTATTCAGGAATAACAACGAACATACGAGACAAGTCGGACTCAAGGTAAGGGAACCTTTCGCCGTCCAATTTTAGTCAAAGACTTATTTTATGTTTTTTAATTTCTATTTCATTATGTTGGGATATGTTCCTATATATACTTATTTTTTTAAATTTTATTACCAAGTTATGATAGACCCTTTTCTCTCCCATCAAATGATTTTATGAATTTTAAAGCGATGTCGTTAGGCTGCTGAATTTTCGTAAGGGACCTTTTCTCAATCTCATTTATTTGAGGCATATTTTTGATTTATAAATGAATTGATTTTATATGATGTATAAAACCATTTTAATTTAAATTTCATTCAAATGTAATATTTTTCTATGTATAGTTTTTGTAAATGCCAAAGAGAATGTTTCTTTTTAACATACATGGTGATAATGAATTTTCCATCGTTGTGAGAAATATTTGATATTTAGCTTCCTTAACCAGTCGTAATGTTTTGAAATGTAAAATAAATAACCTATAACCTTTTTAGATATTTTGGTATTGAAAATTTTCTTGAATGTGGATTTACTATTTCAATATCTTGAAATTATTTCTTGTGATTAAAAATGAAATTTTATGATTAAAATGTTTATATTTTCAATATTTTTTGTGTGATGATTATATAATGGTACTTGGACATTTGACAAGTGGTAACGTGATAAAAAAAATTTTGGGTGGTTCTATGATAAACTAAGGAAGGGTGGTTATATTATAACCTCCAATGCATTGGGTAAGGAAGTCGGTCGTATGGCTATTCCATTTGTAATAATGATTTGTGGAAGTCAACTATAGGGTTATTCAATTTAAGGATGATTATGTCCCAAGTTTTCCTTTTATATTCTATATGTTTCTTTCTATAGATTTAATCATAATATTTTGGTTTTAAAAAGGGAAATCAATGATATTATATTCAGTGAAGTGTTTTTGCTACTTCTTTAAGGTAAAAAGTATTACTTTATGATAAAGTATTCATAGTTTACATGTTGTTTTTAAAAAATAACAATTTTACTTCTTTATGTATCTCTTACTGATCTTTTTATGCCCATCCCAAGTTTTAAAAAAAATTAATTGGAATTAAAGTGGAATAGGATCAAGTATGGGATCATGAAAAAGTCATGCTGTTTGAATCATGGAACTATACTTGTTTTTAAAGAGTTTATGTATTATGAAAATAATAGATAGTGAGAAGAAGTGTCTACTTGTAATATTCATGTTTTCATGTATTTTTTATGACCTAATTCTCAAAATCTAAAAACCTAAAATGATCCTCAATGTAAATTATTAACTTAATTCAATATTATGTAATGCTTATGGATGGGGCCTTATAGTTGGTACCAGAGGTCAGTTTAGATAACTTTAGATGTTAACATGTTATCTGGGTGTAGGTAAAGGATCCTATATAAAAAATAGGGTTATTTTTATATGGAAAATTTTGGAGGGTTAATGTAAAATAGGTTGTTAGAATAAAAACTTAAACAATGGAGATATAAGGAGGTTGATGTATTAGAGTAATATAAAAGTTTTTATGTTATCTTTACCCTATAAAGGAGTCTTTTTTTAATAATAATTCATTTCCTGTTTAAGCAATGATTATTTTCCACAGATAAGAATAATTTTAAAGACGGAGTTAAAGATATATTTCACAACCTTCTTACCCCTCCCCGATGATTTGATCATCACTATTATGTAAAAAACTTGTTCAAATGATTTTTACAGCTTCTTAAGTATTTAAATCACCTGTAAGAAATATTTTGAGTTATCCAAAACCTACTCATTTATAAAAATAATTTAATGTGTCATGGTATCTTTTTCATATGATTTCAAGATCTCAACTCTTCAAAATCTATCAAAAAGTAAAATTACAGAAGTTGAGTAAATGTTTACTTTTTGAAAGTATGAAAGCATACCGAAAGAGAAAGGGAATATCTTGAAGATCATGATATTTGGATTCAATGTATGACTTATTTTCTTATCTATAAAGAATGAAGCATCTTTGGAATGATATTTTTAAATGTTGAGGATATTCCATCTACAGGAATGATATATTAATAAATAAGGTGGAAATGCATATTTAATAGATTTTAAAGAGCGTTGAATGAGTAAGAAGTCAATATATAATAGATTCAAGAGTTATGGTAGATTGTAGGATGATGAAATGGTTAAAATTATTAATGCCATCATGATGATGATATTACTTTTGGAAGTCTTTTTCTAATATAAGTAACCTTGATGTTTGATATGTGAAAATGTTATTCAAGGAATAATTACCCTTTCTTGTGTGGACATAATGGATAACCTTAGGGGTTTATATGGTCTTTTTTTGAGGTGATTAGTAGTTATTACATTTTTTGATACAAAATGAAAGGTATTAGATAACCTTTGATGATAAAGCTAGGTATGGTAATTTTTTAGGAAAATATATTATTTTTTGGAATGTTATAAGAATTATATGGTTTTAGGAAAAGGAAAACCTATAGGATGAGTGACAACCTATTGCGTCCGACAAGGCGTCAGGAATCGAACCAAAAACCAAAGGGCGATAAGGGAACATCATCTACCACTAGCCTACGTGAAGTCCCCGATTAGTATCATAGTTATTTTTAGTTAAATAATTTTATAAATCAATAATAAGTTCATTATTGAACTTATGTTTTATAAAATGGATATCCTTAGTATATGAAAATTATTTTGTAATTAAGTGATAAAGGTTATTTTAGAAGCCATTCTCTCTTTTGGGAACACAATATGCCTAAGGAAAATAGAATAATATATGATTTAATTTGAGGAGTAATGGTGGAATTTTATTTTTTAAGAATGTATGTTTTTATTGTGGACTTATAGAGATTTTAGTTCTTTATGTAAATTATTAACCTATCTTAGAGAATATGTGATTATGTTAATTACTTTTAAGTTTGTGACTTTAAGAGTAGTCGATGTTATTTGGAGATAAATGTTAAGATTTATCATAGAAGAATATGTGATCAAATCCTTATGAAATTTTGGGCTTCAGTCTTAGTTGGAATATTTTAAAGAATTTTAGGGACAATTGTTTATTGAATGGTCTTTGTTAAAATTTGGGTATTGTTTGTTCAATTTTGGAGATTGAGAGTAATATTTATTTTTATAAAGGATTATCCTTTTTTGGGGTTATCTAATATCGTACTAACCATTTTGGTATATTTTAATGTCTAAATATATGGGAAATATATATTTCAACTTTTTTGGATTATGTGATTATCTATAAGTTTATTCTATCCATTTAGGTACGACCAAGTCTTCTTGAGTACTCATTGTTTGGAGAAAAGAGGAGTTTTTTGTAGAAATTTAGTAAAGGATGAAAGTATAAATTAAAATTAAGTATGTTTCCTTTAGTTCATAGAAAATATCATAAATAAATTCCTCAACATTATGAAAAGGAACTTAGAAAAACATTGTCCGTTTACTTTTCATACAAGAGAATCAAAGACCGTTTAACCCATCACAAGTTTGTGATTTTTTTCCTACATGGAATCCTAGTATAGTTTATCTCGGGTGAACTTTTTAATTCTCTTTTTTCTTTTAATGTGATAGTTTTATTGACTCTTTTTCCGATGTGGGACTTTTAATGAAGTTTCGAAGCCCAATTTTAAAATTGTGAGGACACAATTTCCAAAAGGGGGGAAGGATGTAATGACCTAGGTATTTATATAATAATAATTTTTTCATTTATATTAATATTTATTAATAATATAATAATTTTATGTTAAATATAACACTTTTTCTGATAGCATACTCAACAAGAAGCAATGAGTTTTCTTGAAATCTTACGTTGCACAAAATTTTGATTTATACCAAAAAATAAAATAACAATATTATTATTTTAAAAGGTAGTTAACGCATAGCCACTTTATTATCGAGAATGAACATGACTAACTACATTATTATTACACATGTTTGTTAAATTTATTTACATTTATCCAATAAATTTTAGAGGCTTAAAATAAGAATGAATCTGATTTTATTTATGAAATACTCTAATATTTCTAAAAGGTCATTTTACCATCTTTTGATGAAGAACCCCTTTTAAATATATTTTTTGCCTCTTATTTTGGTTAAATTTGAAAAAATAATCTTATTCTTTATAATAGGTACATAAAGAGTCACTTTGGGTAAATGTTTGGTATTTTTTTGATAAAGTTCATTTTTTAATGAATAGTGATTTTTTTGCATTTTAATTCAAAACTGCCTTTTAATCTAATTTATTTATATAGTTATATTGTAATTTTTAATTGGTTTTAAAGTGTAATTGTATTATATTGTAAGTATAAAATCCATATTTTTCCATTAGATGTAATTCCACTTTTAAATTGGACATAAACACATGTCAATCTTTTTGTAGATTTTACTACTTAAAAACACGTTTTTTTGGTTTTGACAATGAGAATTAATTTTAAATTAAATAATGTAAATTATTTGTTTTGAATTTAAGATAAAGGATTCCGTATTTGGATTCAGTAGGTCAAAATTGTGTAAATAGGTACCTATTATTTTTAGAAATTATGAATAGTAACTTCAGTAATTATTTTATTTACCAAGGTTAAAGGTTAAATCTGGTAAATAAGGGTAACAAATAATATTATAATACTATAAAACTACCCTAAAACGTATCCTAATCCTATTGGATGATACATTTCAGACAATGGTAATCCTTGGGTCGATTTTGGGACTCCATGGAGCCACTTCGAAGTGAAAATGACATTTTATAAAAAATAATTTAAAGTAAAGAAAAATGTAACAGAAACATGCATCTTTTAGTAAAAAAATTATTTTGGGTTATAAAAGTGATATATTCAACTATAAATATTCATTTTAAAGATAAATTTTTTTTCCTATATCATGGTATTTTATTCATAATTTTTAGACATCAAATATATAAATTTATTTATGACACAATAATGATGTAGTAATTACCTTATTAATAAATGATTTAAATAAATGAGATTATAAATAATAAAATAAATTTATTTTGGAAATTTTTATTCTATAAAAGAATTTTGGGGTTGTGTATGACTTGTTATATTTTAATTAATGATGTTTTTCTGAAATAATAAAATTTTAATGTATTTTTAAATATCCATGATATGAATAGTATAAAAATTCACATAAATGCGTTTTTAAAACAAATATAATTTTATTAAATGATATAATAGTCCTAAAAATATAAGTTTATGAAAAATGATATAGATAATGTTTAAAATGTCATTAATTAACCCCTTGTGGTTCTATTGTCATTTTATGGTAACTATATTAACCATATAGTATGAATATACAATAAGACATGGTAAGAGTTAAATTAGTTAACTAAGGGTTAAAACTAAATAATAAGGTTAATTTTAAAACCAAAACTTGTCTAAAACCTATTGGTTGAGAGGATTTAGAATACTAATCACCTTATATTAGAATTAAATGGGTTGGTAACCTTTTGAAATTGAAATTAAGTTTATAATAAAATAATCTTTCAAGACTTTCCTAAAGTACCCCTCCTCCCTCTTATAAAAATCCACCACCTCTAACCCATTACTCACAACTCTCAATCCACTTGACTCATCCTAAATATGCAAAACTAAGCTTTGAAAATCGCTCTCTTACTCCTATAATCCATTCCTTTTGCAGAAGGCACGTCAATAAATCCTTTTAGCTTAAATTAAATTGATTTACCCGATTTGAGGTAATTTCTTCTTTCAAGATTATTTCATTTATTTTCTTTCCCCAACTCCCTAAACTCTTTTTATTACATTATTTTATAAAAATAAAAGTATCTTAAATATAATAGGATGTTTTTATGAGAAGTATTTTAACTACACTTACACACACCTCCATCTAATGGGTATAGAACATATTGTTTCTGTGGATGATGAACTATTGACTCATGAAAGGATGATTGTTCAATATTCTCCTATCACCTATCATGGTGGCCATTATGATGAAAATGTAATTATATATGATATATATGATATATATTTTATATCTATGCTTATTTAATTATCATTTAGTATATACCGTTATGCTTTTAATGTTATGAAAATACAGAAATTTCATTTGAGGAAGTACGGACTACCGCCCCCTCAAAGTGATATGACTCATTCATGATATAAATTAAACATATAAAAAATGTAATAAATGAACTTATGTAATATATATAACATATATATTATATTGGAGTTTTAATATACCTATGTATCATTTATTTTTCATTCCTTTAAATATGAAAAAGAAATGAATGTAGCGTTCATGCATACGTACGGATTACCGTCTCCATGAAGGGTGCATTTCATTTCCCATATTCAAATGATATGGATGATTATAAATACATATATGCTAGATAAATATTATATATATGATATCTAAATCATGAATATTATTCTGGAGATAATGTACGTTTGACAACATGGACAATTTATAATTATAACAAGTTTATTTTGAACTCAAGTTCAAAACATCGACAAAATATCTGATATGAACTCAAATAATTAACTAATTGTTTTATCAAGGTTATATGTGATATAAAATTAATAATAAAGTTGAAAAAATTTCTGAATCAAGTATAAATTAACTTGAGTTTATTATTTAGGAAGAATAAGGAATATATGAGACAAGTCAAACTCGAGGTAAGGGAACATTTGATCATCCTCTTCTAGTCAGAAAATTATTTTATGTATTTTAATTTATATTTTATTATGTTGGGATATGTTCTTATATATACTTATTTATTTACATTTTATGTCCAAGGGGCGAGATACCCTTTTCTCTCCCATCAAATCATTTTATGAATTTTAATGTGACGTCGTTAGGCTACCGAATTTTTGTAAGAAACTTTGTCACAATCTCCATTCATTGAGGAATGTTTTGATTTAAACATGAATTGCTTTTGTACAGTGTGTAAACACCTTTTAATTTTAATTTCATTCAAAGGGAATATTTTTCTACATTTTGTTTTAATAAATGACAAATGAAAATTTTCTTTTTGATATACATGGTGACAACGATTTTTCCGCCATCATGAGCATTATTTGATATTTGGATTTCTTAACAAGCCATGATGTTGTTAAATGGAAAATAAATACCATATACCCTTTTTAAATATTTTGGTATTGAAAATGTAATTGAAAGTGGATTTATTATATCTTGAAATTATTTCTTTTGATTTCAAATGAAATGTTCTGATTGAAATGTTTATATTTGAAATATTTTATCTATGATGATTATATAATGGTATTTGGACATTTGACAGGTGGTTACGTGATAAACCAAATTATGGGTGGTTCCATGATAATCCAAGGATGAGTGGTTACATTATAAAATCCAATGCATTGGGTTTGGAAGTTGGCCATATGGCTATTCCATTAGTCATAATGATTTATGGAAGTCTACCGTATGGTAAATCTATTTAAGTATGATTATGTACTATTTTTACCTTTTATATGATATGTGTTGATTTCTATAAGATTTATGGTAAAATTCTGTTTAAAAAAAGTGTAAGAAATGATCTTATATTTAGTGAATACTTTTTGCTAATTTTTTAAGGTGAAAATTATTACTTTATGAAAAAGTATTCATGGTTTACATGTTGTTTAAAAAAACTAACAGTTTTCCTTCTTTATGCATCACTTCCTGAGATTTTTACGCTCATACGAAGATTTTTAAATGTTTATCACATGACTTAAAGTGGAATAGGTTCAAGGATGGGATCAAAGAAAAGTCATGCTGTTTAAATCACATAACTATACATGTTTTTTAAAGAATTGGTGTGTTATGAAAATAATGGATAGTGAGTAGAAGTGTCCACTTATAATATTAAAGCTGTTATGTATAAGTTATGACCTAATTATCTAAATATATAAACCTGAAAAGATCATCAATGTGAATTATGAACTTAATTCAAGATTATGTAATGCTTAAGGCTGGGGCCTTTTATTAATGATACCGAAATGGTAATGATTTTATGTTACGATCTCACCATTTTTCTAGATTGGTTGTGATCATGTATCCAATGATAGAATCTTATGATCCATAACACATGAAAATCTTGAAATTTCATATCCGATGGTTATGTTATGAGAATAAAATTTTCTCTTCATTATCCTCTATTTATGTACTCAATAGTCCAAAAATAATGTTTTTAAGAAAAATATTCTTTTCAGTCGAAAACCCTTTTTCTTCCAAACCCTCATTTTCTAAAAATGTTTTCAAAAATGTTTTAAATTTTTTAGAGTTATTTATTAATAAAATTATTAAAAATGGTTTACTTTTCAAAAATTGTTTGAAAACAAAAATTTAGGTTTTTTTCAAAAAAATACCCATTAAGATTTTACCAAATATGTTAAAAGAATCTTTGTGTATGGAATGAAATGAATTTACTATAATAATGAATATTATATTATTTGAAGATTACTCAATAGTTTATTATGTTTATTTTCAATGAAAAGGAAATCCAAAATGTTTTATGTTTTAAAAAGGTGGTTTTTAATGAAATTTTATCTTGCTCAAAAATGTTCGAAGTGATTTATATTTAAAAAAATTATATATAAGTTTAAATTATTTGATTTAACTTATTATTTATTGGGGATATGAACCAAGTATACAATTAATATTATTTATCTTAATGTCTTATGATGAAAATAGGTTTATGAAACCTTTTTCTCTTTCATGAGTTTTTCTATGAGAAAATGATTATGAAAAATGTTTCTTTTTCTACATGCTATACTTTGATGATATGATTAAATGATTATGAAAACTGTTACTTTTCCATAGGTTATGATATGATGAAATTTTAACTAAACCCATATCTTCTTCATGGGTTATGTTATGATGAAATTTTAAATTATTATTAACCCCATTTCATTTCCATAGGTTATTCTATGTTGAAATGAATTATAGAACCCATTTTTAGTCATGATTTATTATATGATAAATGTTTTATGATATTATGGAACACATATATTAGATTTTAGTTATCTGATGAGTGAGAAAAATATTTCTATCCACTGAATTTGATAATGATTAATGTTATATAAGCTCAAATGATACACGAGAGGATATATTATGATTGAAAGATGGTACATAGGTGGTCATCCCAAGCCTAAAACAGGTACCCTAGTGGTTAAAACAAGCATAACATTTTATGAATATCTTCATGGATATCCTCAACATAATATTTTATATGCTTATGTGTATGCCACAATTCCATTTCTTATGACAATTTTATGAAATATTTGATAACTTTCTTTGATATCCTTATAATTATTATCTTATGAACTACCAATCATTATTTCATGAATCCGATTATGATATTTGATATGCATGGTATGGTTTTTCAAATGTTATAATTATTTTCACATTATTATATATTTGTGTTTTACTTAAATGTCCCCCTTTTTACCCTTACTAAGCTTCTAGGCTCACCCTTTATTTTCTTTCCATTCCTTAGGTTATAAATAATGGTTTCAATTGGGGTATGTTTTGAGGAAAAATAAAGGGTAAGATTTTTATAGGTGATTTTGATAATATTTAACCAAATTAGAATATTTTTACCAATTCTACAAGTAATCTAAATAATTAAATTCCTTAGTTGTTTTTTTGCAAATTATATTGAATTTTAATCTAAATTTTTTAATAACTATGTATGAAAAGAATGAGTTTTATAATTGGTACCATATGATAGGTTTATTTAACCATTGGAAAATAGGATGAGAAAACTATAGTGATATACCTAAGTAAATGTATAATGATAAGTCTATGGACGAGTCCAATCATAGTAAATTTTAATTGAGTTTTGGTAAAGGATAGATCGAGTGGTTTCCATTCAATTACATATCATCCTAGTTACTGCAGTGGATGTGCCTCTAGCATATATGTACCTAGGTGTAGTAACATAAAAAATGGAACATTTATCTAGACTCAACTGTCATCTGGTGCATGACAACAAACCTTGATGCACACCTGGTTTAACACTCTCGAGGGATATGATTTGTAAATTCTCAAATACTTTACAAAACATCATGAAGGATTTAAATAGATAATGAACATGGATGACTGAGGTGAAAACTAAGGTGTAATATATTTAAAATAATATGTCTTTATTTATAAATCTAATAAATTATTTTTTAGACTATTTTGTTTTCCCAAGTGAATATTATTACTCACAGTATGATTTTGGGATTAGTAAATGGAGGAAACTAGAAAAAAGTGGGTTATACATGAATGTGATGGAAAATTTTATGATAAGAATCCCAATGAGATGATGGATGGAATAAAGGATATTCTGATTATTACTAATATATTATCATGGAACATGATTAAAAATGTGTACCTCAACAAACTCTCAGACTCACCAAATAAGAGAAAGATATAGTTCACTATGACTTCAGGTAGTAGAGGCAATAGAGGATAGAAGAGTTAGTTTCTCATAAGTTGTGAATGTGGAGGGAATCACACGAGGTAATGTATCATATAAAAAATAATATGTTTTGGGTGTGGAAAATAAGGACACAAACAAGTAACTTTAAAGAAAAATATTAAAAATTTATGTTAATATAATGGCTGAGAATATTGGTCTCCCTATGTAATATAAATGGATGAATGTTTTAAATATAGAATGTAGGAGAATTGTAAAAATTTATTTATTAGGGGAAATCTTCTGGATAGAGTCAGCAATTCTGTACAAGGAATGGTTATATTAATTATTATTAAGAGGCTAAAAAGGACATATGAATATAAGGAAGCATTAAGGAATAATAATACAAAGTCATGTTAATGGTCTGAGAAGGACGTGGGAAGATTAAAGTGTTTATGTATTGAAACTAAATTATTATGTAATATATAATGAATTTTAGAATAATATTTGTGTTTAGGAATTAAAATAATATTTTGAATAGTATTGATGACCAAGATAATTGATTTAGTGGAATTTTTAAATTTCATAGAAAACACATCATTAAGGGAAAGATAACAAT
Source organism: Viscum album (assembly GCA_963277665.1). Lineage (NCBI taxonomy): Eukaryota > Viridiplantae > Streptophyta > Magnoliopsida > Santalales > Viscaceae > Viscum > Viscum album. Next base: position 662,397,791 of record OY728150.1, read on the forward strand.
TAATAAGTTTCGAATGTTGGGAAATTATATTGGGATAAAGATATGTTGGATATGAATAAGTAAATTGGATAGTACAGATTTCCTTAGAACTGATTACTATTTTTTTAAATAGGTTTATGCTATCATTGATGGAGTTTACAACATTTTTGGATTTAAAAAATACATCCAATAATCTATGTTTTATATAAGGAATGTGGAAGCATATATGTTTTTTTATTAATATTTTTTTAAAGGTTGGGACCAAAGACTAATTTTTATGTAAGGAATGTGGAAGCATATATGTTTTAAATAAGGTTTTGTGGTAATTTTAGTTATTACCATGATTCAAGAGATTACATGATGAAGGTATTCAAATGTTTAAAATGTGATAATTAAGAGCTACTTCATGTTATTTAGGGGATTAATGATGAGTTCATTTAAGATATTTTGTTGTATTATTTATTAACTTTTTGATGGGCCATAAGTCTAACCATTTATGAAATGGTTCATATTGAAATTTGGATGAGGTTTTAGATATTGACGTATTACTTCACTATATGAAGAATTATCTATATTGGATAACCAGTGATGACCTTTTTTTAACAAGAGTTAGAAGTAAGGACTTATAATTATATTGTGGATATTTTTATCCATTAATTATTTAGGAATAAAAAATATATCTTCATTTATTTGAGTCATATATAAATTGGAAATTGATAAAAGAAAAACCAAAGGATAAAATTTTTCTTATGATATAATGAAGTGATAATCCCTAGGTATATCAGACCATTTGAAATTCTTGATCCTATCAGAATGGTTTCCTATCGATTGACGGTTATATAAAACCTCTCACAGGTTCAATATTTTTTCCATGTATCCATTCTAAGTAAGTACATACCAGATCCATCACATGTACCGATCTCATAGGTCATACTGTTGGAGCACGATCTTTCTTATGAGGAACGGTCAATGGATATTCCAGATGAAATAGTGAAGGTTATATGAAACAATACCACTTAATGGTCAAAGATTTGTGTTGAAACCACCAGCTTCAGGAAGCTACATGGGAACCAGAGGATGCAATGAGGCAAAAATATCCTCAATTTTTGGTGCCAAAGTGAATTTTTTTTAAGGTGAAGTTAATTTTAAGGGGAGTAGAATGTAAAACCCTGATATTTTATGAAATATTATATTATTTTTTTAATCTCTTTTATATTTTTCATTACATGAAACACTAAATTAAACTTTTTTTAAATTAAACAACATGTTTATATTGCGTTACGGGAAACACCTTGTTTAAATTGCGATACACGCAACACCATGTTTAAATGAAATGTGTCATGATATTAAAATATAATTATTTTATATGATAAGTATCACATAGACATTGAAATAGAGGGTATGAGTGGTTTTTAATATATTATTAAAATATATGTTTAGAAAATATATATAAGATAAATTCTTTGGTGGCCAATTATTTAAAATTGAAAATAAAAACTACTTGAAAATAAAGGAAATATTTTTTTGAAAAACAATTTTTATTCCAAAAAACATGTTTTAACTCAATAAATAAAACAATACACATTTGTAGAATGATTTTAATTAAATTTATATATTATATATTCAATCAAAATTTTAACAATCATCTTATGTGTTTTCTAGATAAAGGGTATGAAAAAAAAATCCAATTTATGCTTAAAATTTTATTTTTACTTAATAGTAGTTTTATTGAGTTTTGTGTCATTATTTTAAAAATAATTTATGATAATTTTAGAACAATTATTTCATGAAATAAATTTAATTTTAAATATCATCATTTCAATATTATATTAGTGTTAATTGTTTGGGAATTGTTTTAAAATATAAAAAATTTGATGAATAGTAAAAAATATTGAATTTTAATTAAAACCCGCTTATTCATTTAAATTATTTTTAAAGTTATTTTATATTTTTAATTGTATTTAAATTTAAATTAGATTAAATTATATATTTATTAATCCAATTTAGGTCATTGGGATCATTTTCTTATTGAATATTGAAATAAAAACCTTGTAAACTTTTGAACTTTTCCTCCTTGAAAATCGTTGTCTTGGCGCGTCTATGAGATTAATTTTTAAATTAATGTTTTCCAATTATGTTAATTGAATTTAGAAAAATTAATCTTATATTATGAATCATACTAATTTATATAATATATTAATTTCAACTTAATATTTTACAAAAATGTGGTCATGACCCATCCCATGGGGTCGGACGTGACTACCCCAAGCCCGCCTTCCATAGGCCAGGGGTTGGTGACTAGAACCTGAAGAAATTTCACAGAAATGGAAGCCATTAACTTAGAGATATTTAAACACTCGAAAAGGAAAATTTAAGTAACCAACTAACAAACTTAGGGTATAAACACGAGAGTCATGTACATCCACAAGTACAACTGTAAACTAAAAATAGTGGGCCGGAATACAAGCCCTACAAATTGAAAAGAAAGAAAACAGATATCAAATCAACCCTAGATCTATACCTGGGGGTAGTAGCTGTAATTATGAAGTATAAGAAGAGGATATTGACTGGTCCCATCGCACCAAGCTCCACCCAGTCCTGAACCTCCAAAGTCTGCCTCGGAGCGTCAGTAGTCTACCCCAGACACACACGTATGGGTAGAGCCCATGCAGGGGTAAGTATAACAACTTAGTAGGGGACCCCGAGACTGCTGAAGGTATATTATTAATCCACAAAGGAAAAAATCACAAGAATTACCACAAAGGTAACATCATAAGCATGATCTAAATCATGAAGCACAAAGAAAAAGAGACAAATCACTCTAACGGTATAACTTCAAGGTTACTGGGATAGGGATGACTAGTCGTAAAGCTAGATCATTCTATCTGTAGTAACTCTACTACTAACCTGTATAGGTCACTGTATATTGACCCGTATTGGTCACTAGATGTTGACCCATATTAGTCGTCAATGCTGACCCGTATTGGTCGCTGGTGCTGACCTGTATCGGTACTTGGTGTTGACCCGCATTGGTCGCTGGTGTTGACCTGTATTGGTCGCTAGTGATGACCCATATTGGTCAATGGTTTTGACCCATATTGGTCAATTGTATAGAGTTAGGGAAGATTAGTCATACAGTTAGATCATCCCACTCTGGAGTTTCTGATGCTGACCCGTATTAGTCGCTCTTCTTCTTCTTCATGTCACAGCCAGCCACTGGATTCCTGCATGAAGCACGCCTGATCTCTGGAAGACTCTGATCCTCAAGCCATCGGTCATATTTCAACTATTATGAAGTCCCACAAAAATCATACCCAAGGGAACACCCCATCATAGGGGTCTGAATGTGATAGACAACATGTTGATCGGACACCTAGTCTGTGAGCAATGTGCACTTTTATAAAAAGTCCACAGTTGGATTCAAGTCGATCCAACACAGGTTGCATGTCAAACTCTGTCAAAACTCACTTAGAGTATCTTCAACAGACTGCCTTGTCACAAGGGTCCTTATTCTAGAGATAGCACGTCGATCGGACTTCCGGTCTGTTAGTTACACCCCTTTCAGTGAAACGGGGGTGATCACACCTTGGTCCAGCCTGACTCGGTCAGGCCCACCAGAATATGAAAAAGGGACCTCTTACCAAAAGGTGTCCCAATTCCACTAACGACGTGTTTAATGGACACTCAGTTCATATGTTACGAGCGTTTATTTATTTGAGGACCGGTTGGGCCTGGGCCCGGTCCGACTCGATCAGGTCGGCCTGACACAACGGGTCTCGGGGTCTACCTGACCCTAACTGGGTCCACCCTGTTAAGGGTCAGCCCGGTTCACTGAGTCCGGCCCATCTGGGTAGGCCCGACTGGTTCGCGGGCCCAGGCCGCGGTTGGCCCAACCCACTGGGTGGGGCTTGGCTGACCGGATGGGGCTCGGCCCACCTGCGCTGGCCCGCTAGGCCGTGGGTCCGGTCTGGCCCGCTGGGCAGGTCCAACCTCTTCATCCGGCCCACAACCGACCAGGTCCACCTGAAGGCGGACAGTTTCTTCAGCTGGCCCCGTGAACTCAAGTCTATTTCTTTCGGTCGGTGGGGCACTGGCCCACCGCATGCAATGGTCACCCGGGTGGCTGACTGGTCTTCAGCCGACATGGCATGGCGTGGGGCCACACCTCCCCCTTTTTCTACGGCCAGCTGGCTATGGAAACTACCACCGGCGGTGCCTCCAAGTGCCACCCTTCTTCCTCGTGGCCGGCTCGGGCCGACCGCCTCTGGACACTACGGTGCGTGGCGGCGCGCCGTCTCCCCACCACCCGTGACCAGTTTCCTTGGGCCTTCTCTAGCCACTTTTGGCATGGCGTGCCAATAGTTCTTCCCACAGGCCACTAGACGTGTTTCGGTGGTCCGTTCTTGGTGCCATCAGCACCTACGAGCCTCTTGGACTACCGCTATCATAGTGTGACCCTCTTTCTCATGTTTCCATACAAATTGGGGAGAGATGTACTTAAAGAATGAAACGATAAATAAAGCGGCAGAGGGTCTGGGCCTTGTTCGTTTGTCCTAAGTCCTACGCGTTCACATTATAACAAGTGGGAATAATTATCTAACATTGAAGATTAAATGAACTCATTTCAATAATGTTATAGTAAAACCAAACATAAACCCCATTCCTAGGTGAGACGTCCACTGAAGACGATCAATGGAACCTCTTTCATCATTGTCGTTGATTCGTGATTCGATGACGCTCTTCAACGCTCACTGAATCCAGTCTCTTCCTCTAGATGGTTCTTCACCGGCATCCATCATTATTCATTGAAGAAGAAATCCATTGGTGTTTCACCGGTCCGGGATCGCTACCGCGAGAGCTTTTTTCTCCGTCGGTGGAAGGTGTCACATCACTCTGCCAGATGTTCCTTGCTTAAAGAACCCGTGTCAAGGCTCCACCCCAAGCCTCACTTAAATAGAGGGGAGAAAGGGTGAGTATCTAGCCAAGGAATTAGTGAGGTTCATTAATAAATGAACCTATTAATTCCCCAATGTTTCAGTTACAAACGAGAGAGATTCAAGCCATTAATTGGATTGATAAGTCACCGGTCCCCCCACCTCCACTCATTCTTTGGAGAAAAAGAAAATAAAATCACAATTACATGTTATTTTACTTTTCATTAAAAAGTCTAAATACTATCTTTTTCTCATGACCTGCTGTGGTTGATGTGAACATTCCCCTAAGAGAATTCAGGCACTACTATTTCAACAGAGCCCTCAGATTATTAATCCAAGAACCAGTTAAAAGTTAGAAAATGCCACCCGTGTGTTTACTAAAATTTCCCTAATAAATGTTTAGAAATTCATTTCGGGCACACCGGGCCTCAGAATCACGCACTGCCAATTTTCATAGACTCATAATAATCCCAAATAATTTTAAAAGAAAATTTACATGGAATTTTCCGGTCATTAAATTCTCCCCACATTGGGGGTTTATGTCCCTAAAATCCAAACAAGGTTACACAAACAAAGAGGGGTATTGGGCATGCATATGAGCCTCTCGCTCCCATGTGCTCTCCAGTAAATTCCTGTGATGCAAAAAAATGCGCACTAGAGGTATCAACTACCCATGAAGGATTAGCTCATTTCGATCCTCTATCTTCACCGAGTAATCCATAATAGTCTCCCCATCATCCATCTCCAACTCACCATGGTCGATGATGTTAGATGGGTCATGCACATATCTACTCAGCTGGGATACGTGGAAGATATCGTGCACCCTTTCCAACTGCAGTGGTAATTTCAAGTGGTACACCACCCTTCCAATCCTTCTAAGTATCAGGAATCGTCTGATAAACCTTGTTGAGAGTTTTCCACCTCATCCAAATATCTATAGTCTTTGTCGAGGTAGAATCACAAGAAAACGTGGTCCCCCTCCTAGAACTCCAGTGGTCTCCATCACCTATCCGCATAGGACTTCTGTCGGCTCTCTGCAATCTTCATCCACTCTTGGATGACCTGCACAACTTCAGTGGTATCCTTTGCCATCTCTGGGCCAACGAGTGTAGGCTCTCCTAGATCTGTCTAGTACAAGGGAGATATACATGTTCATCTGTAAAATACCTAAAAAGGGTCCATACCAATGTTTGAGTGATAGTTGTTGTTGTACATGAACTCCACAAAGGGTAGGTGATCCTCCCAACTGCAACCAAAATCTAGGACACATGTACGAAAAATGTCCTCCATGGCCTGGATGGTCCACTCAGTCTGTGTCACGACCCGTCCTCGGGGTCCGTGCCGTGACTACCCCAAGCCAGCCTTCTATAGGCCAGGGGCTGGCTACTATCACCAAATTCGTAAATCCCAACCAAAAGGGAAGTCATTACCTTTACGAAATGAAATCACACACAAACAGAGTACAAGAAGAAGCTACACTAAGTAAAGCAGTATAACAAACGTGCTGAAAGTACGAGGGGCTGGAAATACAAGCCCAAAAGAAAGATACAGCTACAACTGAAAGTAAAGTACAACTCAAAGGACAAAATCTGAAAGGTGACAAGCAGCTCCTGGATCATCCTTCGGGTTCCTACCTGAAGGGTAGGTACAAATGTCCTCCTCAGCACTCCACGTCTGTCCGTCTCCTCCGGGTACCGACTCGTTGTGAGATCCACCTCTGGGTACCGACTCGTCGTGAGGTCCACCTCCAAGTACCAAATCATTGTGAGATCAACCTCCAGGTACCGTCCAACACTACAAGCCTCAACCACGATCAGTGATGTCCGTCGTCTGCAACCAAGATAACGAGGTGCGGGCAAAGCCCGTGCAGGGGTGAGTATACGATACTCAGCAGGGACCCCGAGACCCTCAAGGTCTCACTAAATCCAACAAGGATAATCACAAAAAATGTTCTCAATAGATAACCCTTACTTAGGTACAATCCCAAACTTATACCTAAGTTACCAAGTAACCCATCTCAATTAATTTTATGAGTTGACGTAAAATTAATTGTTATCAGTTAATTTTATGGGTTGACGTAAAAATTAATTGTTGTGATTTAATTTTATGTGTCGACATGAAATTAATTACTATCAATTAATTTATGTGTCAACATAAAATTGATTCGTGTCATATGTTTTGACGCAGGCTATGTGGGGGAAACTTCTTGGCATCCTCCACTCTTAAGTAGTGTCAACACACCTCTTAAATTGTGATAACGCAAATTAATTCGCCCGACCCCGTTTTTAAATTAAGTAACCACATCGTTGGAATTTAGGAAGGTTACAAATAAATTAATCCTCATAAATTCCAGAATGGTTACATACCACTCCCCCTCTCCTATATATAGGGAGCTTGGGAGAAGGTTTTTGGATGGCTTCACCAAGCGACGAAGTGCTGGTAAAGTACTACGATTCCTAACACTTCCGGAAATCATATCCTCTCCAATGAAGAACGCGAATAACACTGACGCCACCTTCAGCTTCATCCTTCCTGACGTTGACTGAATGTTGGCCGTCTACCACAACTCCATCTACCGCGACACTGAAGAACGCCTTCTTTGAGGTAGGGGTTTGATTATATGTTTGTGAATATTTGTGCGTTCATCGTTAATCTTTTTAGCCGCTTGCTATCGATTAATGGGAGGGGGACGGACCGCACAAAAATGGACGACCCTCCTCCCTTTTTACTATTGTACTTCATTGTGGATTGGAACGGAGACGGCACGGTGCCGTCACACCGCGCAGAAACGAGGGAACCGCGACGAAGGAGCGCGGCGCCGTCACGCCGCGCCGTTAAGGCCGAAACAGGCCGCGACCGGAGCAGGGGCCACGGCGGAGGGGCGTGGCACCGTCACGCCATACTGGAGCATCTTGAAGGGCTTATTCCTAGGCGGGCCATGGCGGAAGACCTTGAGGCGGCCGGATAAAACCGGCCACCGGCGCTTGGAGGGCGGGACCGCGGGGTCCCGCGACGGTGGCACCGGCCGACCAATCGGGCTGGCCGTTCAGAATTCCGGGGGTAGTAACCCCTGGTGGTGGACAGGCGGTCCCCCCATATGGGGCCGGTGTTACAAGGAGAGGGGGCAGCGCCCCCCCCCCCCCCCCTCGCGCCGCATGGTCACAAACCGAGCGCCCAGCCGCTGGGCCGGGCCACCCGCTGGGCCGCACCGCGCCACTGGGCCGGGCCGCCCGCTGGGCTGGGCCACCCGCTGGACCGGGCTGCCCGTTGGGCTGGGCCGCGACCAAGTGGGCTGGAACTAGACCCGGGTCGGGTCCACCCGGTTCGGGCCGACCCAGGGGGTCTTGGGTCGGGTCAGTCCGGGCCCAAACCCCCCTAAAAGCGGGCAGATTCGTTCAAACGCCCGTAACTTGGGCTATGGACCTCCAATTGGCACACCGTCAGTTGAGACACGATCCATGGATTGAGATGGTCGTTTCGGTATATTACACTCAAGTTTTAGGAGAACTTTGGGTACGGCTGGGTTGGTTCGAACACGAAACCAACCGGGTCCTCGGAGCGGAAACACCTATAACTTGAGCTTCGGACATCCGATTTACGTGCCGTTGACTTTGTTGGGTTAATCTTAGTGAGACGGACATTTTGGATTACTCCTCTCAAGGTTTTGATGTAGCTGGAGTATGGCCAGGTTGGATTGTACCCGAAATCCAACCAGGCCCCTAGAACGGAAAAGCTGATAACTTTCAGACTGGACGTCCGTTGGAAGAACCGTCAGCAGTGTTGGTGATCTCGTCGAGAAACTGTCACTATGATTATACCCTATCTGAGTTTGGAGCATAGTTGAGATACGGTCGGGTTGGTTCGTACACAAAACCAATCAGGCCCCTTGGACGAAAAGGCTAATAACTCACAGACTGTGCGTCCGATTGACGTGTCGTCTGTTGCATTGAGACCCCTATGACGAGGCGGTCCTTTGAGATAATTTTTCATGGGACTTTGTGATACTTGGAGTATAGACCTATAACTCGTGGAGCGGACCCTCCCAGAGACGAGTGTATAGAGTATGGAGACCGTGTAGCTGGCTGAGACATGATGCCTGCTTGTCCGATTCGATTCAGAGTGACTTGCATAACCCAATGGGGAGCACTACTTTGTGAGGTGGAAGAACCATGGTGGAGGAGAACTACTTTGTGAGGTGGCAGACCTGTGGTACTCAATAGGAGGAGTACCTTTGTAGGCTATGAGGGGGAACACTACTGTGTGAGGTGGCAGACCCATGGCGGAGGAGCACTACTTTGTGAGGTGGTAGACCCGCGGTACTCGACAGGAGGAGTACCTCAGTAGTATTAGGTTAGTGAGAAGTACCTCGGAGTCGTGACAACATCATTGTACTAATCAGAGACGGAGCTCTTCAGCAATTACAGTTTCGATAATGAAAATCCTGGTTTGATCTAAGTCATTGACCTTTGAGTTTTCCTCATGATTGAGATGAGTTACTAGATAACTTACGTATATGTATGAGAATATACCTATGTAGTGGTTATCCGTCGACTTCATATCTGTGTGACACCTCATAGCTGAGATGGGTTACTTGGTAACTTAGGTATAAGTATGGGCTTATACCTAAGTAATGGTTATCTATTGAGAACTTTCTTTGTGATTATACTAGTTGGATTTAGTGAGACCTTGAGGGTCTCGGGGTCCCTGCTGAGTATCGTATACTCACCCCTGCACGTGCTTTGCCTGCACCTTGTTGTGTTGGTTGCAGACGACGGACATCACTGATAATGGTTGAGGCTTGTAGAGCTGGACGGTACCCGGAGGTGGATCTCCCGATGAGTCGGTACCTAGAGGTGGATCTCACGATGAGTCGGTACCCAGAGGTGGATCTCACGATGAGTCGGTACCCGTAGGAGATGGACAGACGTGGAGTACTGAGGAGGACATCTGTACCTACCCTTCAGGTAGGAACCCGGAGGACGATCCAGGAGCTATTTGTCACCTTTCAGCTGTTGTCCTTTGAGTTGTACTTTATATTCAGTTGTAGCTGTATCTTTCTTTTGGGCTTGTATTTCTGGCCCCTCGTACTTTCAGCACGTTTGTTATACTACTTTACTTAGTGTTGCTTCTTCTTGTACTCTTTTTGTGTGTGCTTTCCTTTCGTAAAGGCAATGCCTTCCCTTTTGGTTAGGATTTACGCCTTTAGTTCTAGTCGCCAGCCCCTGGCCTATGGAAGGCGGACTTGGGGTAGTCACGGCACGGGCCCCGAGGATGGGTCGTGACAAATTGGTATCAAAGGGAGGTTCTACCGCAGAACTCAGGACTCCGATCTTTCCTTTCTGTGAAGCAATAGTGTTAAGGGTATTGGGTGCGGTCTTCAGTTCAGGGAGTCCAGTGTTGGTGCGGCAGCCGATGTATCCATACACCAGGACCCTGACTACTGATTTCCGACTTTTTTCATGAAAACACTGATTACGTGTATGTTTCCAAGAGTTTTAAAGTCATCTCAAACCAGGTCAGCTCACCCAGTATAAATCGTTTGACCGTGTCACATATGTTTCTTTCAAGATGTATTTCCACGGACGACCAGCTAGAGCCCAGAGGGATATATGTACTGAAATCCTACCGAGCAACGAGGCCTCGATAAAGGGCCCTCTAATAGTTTAGGCACCAGTGGAGGCACCCGCAATACTACTATACGTTGGGCCACCGATGCCACCAGCCCCAACAACAGGCGTTGCAAGCCGCTTGAGCGATCTGCATGAGTTCTAGTGCCAAAGGCCACCCAGGATTCGGGGATAGACGGATCCACAGGTGGGTGAGGATTGGCTGGAGGCTATGGTGAGAGTTTTCAGGATAGTGGGTACACCAGAGGACTTCATGGTGATCTTTGCTGCCACCCTCCTTCAGGCAGTAGCAGGCAGATAGTGGAGTCGGATGCTCCAGTTTTGTGATGAGATGACCTTCACATGAGGAGTACATCTGTACCTACCCTTCAGGTAGGAACCCAGAGGACGATCCAGGAGCTGCTTGTCACCTTTCAGCTATTGTCCTTTGAGTTGTACTTTACTTTCAGTTGTAGTAGTATCTTTCTTTTGGGCTTGTATTTCTGGCCCCTCATACTTTCAACACGTTTTTATACTGCTTTACTTAGTGTAGCTTCTGCTTGTACTCTTTTTGTGTGTGATTTCATTTCGTAAAGGAAATGCCTTCCCTTTTAGATGGGATTTACGCCTTTGGTTCTAGTCTCCAGCCCCTGTCCTATGGAAGGTGGGCTTGGGGTAGTCACGGCACGGGTCCCGAGGGCGGGTCATGATAGTCTAACCATCTGTCTACCGGTGAAAAGTTCTGCTCAAGCGAATCTGAGTCCTGAAAGCCTCTTACAATCCTTTCCACAACCAGGATGTGAAGCGTGTTTCACAGAATGAGACTATCGTAGAAGGTACCCCGTGAAGTCTCACGGTCTCCTGAATGTAGAGACATCCCAAGATCTCTACCGAACCCTTCTCTCGAATACCAAGTAAGTGGACCGACTTGGTGAGTTGGTCAATGATCACCCAGATGGAATCATGCCTTATGTATGTATGTGGTAACCCCATCACTAAGTCCATCGATATCCCTTCTCGCTTCCACTCTAGTATCTCATGGGGTTGGGTCAATCCTGCTGGTACCTGAGCGCGACCTTCACTTATTGGAAAGCGAGGCATCTAGAAACAAACTCTGCCACAACTTTCTTCATCCCTTGCCACTAGTAATGACACTAGAGGTCCTAATACATATTCATCATGACTAGATGAACTAACAAGGTGGATGTATGAAACTCCCTCATTACCTCCTCTCGTAGTGCCACTGGTACAACTATACATCCTATAAAAAGGATAGTGTGCTCCCATCATTTAGAATATCTATCAGGTGCATGTACTGAGAATATCTGAGCATGTATAGTCTCACAGCTGCTTTCTCTTAGTTTTGCCTCCCAGAATCATTGGAGGAGTGGAGGGGAAACTACTATTGGCTGGAGGTAGACTATCTCATCTATATCCACGTAGGATATCTAGGATATCTGAAGTGTGGATAACTACTCTGAAGCCTTGTTCAGTAGCTACAAACTCGATATTTGGCTAAGTGCAATTGCCACTATGTTCCCCTTCCTAGGAGTATAGTCTATCTCAAAGTCATAGTCCTGGAAGAACTCTAGACAATGTCGCTATCTTAGATTTAGATATTTCTGTGTAAAGATATACCTGAGACTCTTGTGGTCTGAGTAAACAATGTACCTCTCACCAATCAAGTAGTTTCGCCACATCTTAAGTGCGAAGACTACTACTGCCAACTTTAAGTTGTGAGTCACATAATTCTGCCCAAGAAGCATCAAATTCGTGAGCTATAAGAAATGACTACATCATCTTGAATCAAGAAGAAACTGAGTCCAGTCCCTAATACATCATAGTAAACCACATAGTCAGTTCCCTCCTTCTGCAACCTCAGAATGGGAGTGATGGTCAAGCTTTGCTTCAATATTGAAAGCTTTTCTGGCATGTCTCTGACCACATGAAGGGTTCCCCCTTCTTTTTCAATGCAATCATAGGTCCTATTTTGTAGAAGTTGGTTATGAACCTTCAATAGTATCCCTCTAATCCAAGGAAGTTCTGCACCTCAGTAACACTCCCGGGTGGATCCCAAACAAGTACTGCCTCAATATTCACTGGGTCCACTACTTCTCCATCCTCTAAGATGATGTGTCCCAAGAAGTGGACCTTTTGTATCCATAACTCACACTTCGTGAGCTTCCTATATAACTGGTGCTCCCAGAGTGTTTCTAGAACTATCCTCAAGTGTAAAACCTACTCTTCATCGGATGCTGTGTACACCAAGATGTTGTCGATGAAGACCATGATGAAGCGATCAAGGTATGGTTGGAAGATCCTATTCATGAGCCCCATGAACACTACTGGAGTGTTAGTAATGCTGAAAGGCATCACCAATAACTTGTAATGGCCATACCGATATCTGAAGGTTGTCTTCGGTACATCCTCATCTCATACCCTGAGCTGGTGATAGCCTAATCTGAGGTCTTTCTTCAAAAACCACTTCTCTCCTTTAAACTAATCAAACAGATCATCAATCCTCAGAAGAGGATACTTGTTATTCATGGTCACCTAGTTTATGCACTGTAAGTCCATGTATAGTCTCAAACTTCCGGTTGCCTTCCTGGAAAACAACACCGGGGATGCCCATGGAGAAACATTGGGCCTTATGAATCACTTCCTCTGTAAGTCCTCCAACTGTACCCTCATCTCCCAGAGCTCCGCAGGGGCCATCAGATATGCTGGTGTAGATTCCGGTGTTGTTCTTGGGTACAAGTCAAAGCGGAAGTCTACCTCTCTACGAGGAGGTAGTCTGGGGACATCTTCTAGAATGATGTCCTCAAACTCATCCACCACCACTGGAAACTGTGGTCTCACATCATCCACCGTGTCGAAGGTCATGCAAGCTAGCTGGTATGTAATCGGATGCACCCTCTTAAGCACAAGTCCATATCATGTTGTTCTGTATTCCTTCTCACCAACAAAAGAAAAGTGGCCTCCATCTCTACACGTACATCATACTGTACGTCTCAAGCAGTCAATCTGTGCATGAACGGCTGATAGCCATTCCATGCCTAGAATGATGTCGTAGGGTTTCAATTCCTTTAAGAGAAGATCCCATCTAAAAGTATATCCTCCTAGAGTAAGATAACACTGTCGGCACCAGTGTGTGACCACTGAATCTCCTCTCGTAGGAGTATCCAAATGAAAAGGTCAATCTAAAATCTTAGTTGGAATCTTAGAGTCCCAAACTAAGTCTGCAGTAAGAAAAGAATGGATAACACTTGTGTTAATAAGGGCTGCTGATAGATTATAGAAGATACTTATCGTACCTCGTATCATCTCAAGGACGTCAGAATCAAGATCCTCTACTGCCTGTAGCTGGTCCTATCCCTATCCACTGTCTCCCAGATCTTGTGGTGGACCTCCTGGGGGTTGTGGTGGTAGTGCCTAGAGACCCCGACCTCCTCCCGCTACACGTCCTACTCCCCTACTTCATCTGCCGCCTAGATGATGCTCATGCTTCTGCTACTGTCGCTATCTCAGTGGCCCCTCCACAATCTTATAATCATTAGCACGGGGAGTTAGTGTAAAGACCCGTAAAATTCAAGGGAAATTTTTTCTTAATTTTCTTTAGAATTTTACAAGAGCGCGGTTTCAGACGGCACCTGATTCCGAGGCCCGGAGTGCCCGGAATTAATTTCCGAAGTTTGGCTCGGGTACGTTCAGTGAACGAACGAGCGGGAATTCCTAACTTTTGATCCGGTGCTCGGAATTGAAATCCGAGGGCACCGATGAACTCGCAGCGCCGATATTCGCTTAAAGAGTCCTTTTCGGGAGTTGCGTTTGATGCGGGTTGAAGGTTAGTTTTTGGGTTTTTAGTTTAAGTTAAATAAAATTTGTGAGGAACAAATTTTATTTCTTTTAACTAGTTAAGTCCTACCAAAGGGAGTTGGGAGTGGGACCCACATCCACTTAACCTCCCTTGGGAGGATTAAGTGAGGTGGGGTCCACACGAACCCCAACTCCTCATTTTCTCTCAAAACCTCCCCTTTAACTCTTTTCATTAAATGTTGTCAACTTGAGTTACTTAATTAATTAAGGGAGTTAAACCCTTTTTGAATTTCAAACCTTTGAAATTCTTTTGTGTAATGTGTTAATAAAATAAGAGGTAGTCTTATTTTATTTTGGGTTCTTTGTTTGTCATCTTGGGAGCTTTGGAAGTTCTTCTTCTTCTTCTTCAACTCAACGAAGAACGCGAAGAACGTCGTTCTTCAACGAAGAACTTCTCCGCCGAAGAACACGATCCATCCGCGACGCCGTATCCGCGACGCGACGTACTTCTTCCGCGTCATCTCTTCCGCGACGGTTTTCCGCGACGAACGCCTTCGATAACGACTCTTCCTCCGACGTCAAAGGAATCGACACCGATATTCCACGACTCCGTCAACGTGCGACTATCGAGGTAAGGGTTCTTGAGTTCGTTGTTTCCTTTTTATTTGACTTTCCTCAAGACTTGACGTAGAACGCTCAAGTTTCCGACGAAGAACGCCGCTCCGCTCTTCTTCGTCTTCGGTGTCAACGAGAGAGAACACCGCACCTTCTTCGGACAACCTTCGTCGGCGTACAAGGATTCGCCAACGACGTGCCTCATCGGACGTATCTCTTCGTCAACGGAATTGACGAACGACTACCGCGACGCCCGATCTCCGCGACGTCGACTTCCGCGGACATAGTCAAATCCTCGAACTTATACCAGAGGTAGGGGATTGTTGTTCATTCTTAAATTATTCCATTTCTTGAACGTGGATCTGGCATGTCTAATATGAGGCTTTGAATGTTCATGTTGAGTTTTTATTTAACGTGAGGGGGGGCCGGACCGCATGAACACGGCCGAACCCCCCTCCAACGTTTATGTTGATTTATCTTGCGGGAGAAAGCAAGTGGCGTGGTGCCGTCGCACCACGCGGATGAACGTGAAAATATTTTTACGCAACGCCGTCGCGCGCACACCGTGGAAGAAACATCAAGAACGCGACGCCGTCGCGCCGCGTTGAAAGAAATTAAAGTGCGGCGGAGGGGCGCGGTGCCGTCGCACCGCGCCGGACGACGAACGCCGCGGCCGGTTCCGGGCCGCGGCGGAACGAGGAGACCGCGGCCGGTATCGGGCCGCGGCGGAAGAGAAGACCGGCGGCCGGGCCGCCGGCGTCGGAAGCCGAAGTGGGGACCGGAATTCCCGGTCCCGTTGGAGAAAACCGGCCGGCCAGCTGGCCGGCCGGATAGCGGAAAACCGGGGGAATAAATCCCCCGGTCGGCTCTTCAAAACCCCCCTCTTAATGAGGGGGGGTGGTTCATAGAAGGGAGGGGGGGGGGGGGGGCAGCCGGCCCCCCGGTTCTTTATTTTTTAAATCGGCCCCCACGTGGGGGCCGATTGTTGCAAAGGCACGGCACAAGCCGTGCCGCCTTGTCAAAACCGCGGGGCTTAGCCCCCGCGTGAGCCGCCACCGCGGCCCGCCGCCGCCGCCACCGCGGCCCGCCGCCGGCCGCCGCGCCGCCGCCGCGCCGCCCCCGGGGGGGGGGGGGGGGGGGGGGGGGTCGGGCCGGGTCGGCCCGGACCCGGACCCCCCCGTTTCGAACCAGATTCTGTTTTTGGCTCATAACTTGAGCCTCGTACCTCCGATTGACGAACCGTCTGCGGCAACGCGATCCTTGGATCGAGACGGTCGTTTCGGTATATCGCACTCAAGGTTTCGGTTTACTTTGAGTTCGGCCGGGTTGGTTCGTTCACGGAACCAACCGGGCCTTCGGAGCGGAAACGCTCATATCTTGAGCCACGAACGTCCGATTGATGCGCCGTCTGTCGCGTTGCGTTCCTCTTAATGAGACGGATCTTTTGGCATACTCCGCCCGAGGTTTGGACGCAGGTGGAGTACGGTCGGGTTGGTTTTGCCTTAAAAACCAACCGGGGCCCGGAGACGAAAAAGCCAATAACTCACAGACCGGGCGTCCGATTGACGCGCCGTCTGTTTCGTTGACTTCCTCTTGATGAGACGGAACTTTTGACATATTCCTCCCGAGTTTTGGATGCAGTCGGAGTTTGGCCGAGTTGGATTGTACCCGAAATCCAACCGGGCCCCTGAAACGGGAAAGCTGATATCTTCCAGACCGGACGTCCGTTTGACGAACCGTCAGCGGCGTTGGTGTTTACGTTTAGTAACGGTCCCTATGAGTATACCCTATGGGAGTTCGGGGTACAGATGAGATATGGCCGGGATTGGTTTCGCTCTCGAAACCAACCGGGCCCCTGGGACGAAAAGGCTAATAACTCACAGACCGGGCGTCCGATTGACGCGCCGTCTGTTGCGTTGAGACCCCTGTGACGAGACGGACTTTTGAGATACTTCTTCGTGGGACTTTGAGATACTTGGAGTATCGACCTGTAGCTCGTGGAGCGGACCCTCCCAGTGACGAGCATGCGATGTACGGAGACCGTGTAGCTGGCTGAGACCTGACGACTGCTTGACCGACTCGACTTGGAGTGAGTCGACTAGCCCAGTGGACGGAGCACTACTTTCTGAGGTGCAGACCCATGGCGGACGGAGCACTACCTGTGTGACAGTGCAGACCCGCGGTGCTCGTCCGGAGAGTACCTCAGCAGGCTACTAGGGGGTGTGCACTACGGAGTTTGGGTGACATACCTCGGCGGGAAGCACTACTGTGTTTGGGTGGCTGGCCCGCAGTACTCGACAGGAGGAGTACTTCAGCAGTCTTAGGTTAGTGAGCAGTACCTCGGAGTCGTGACAGGACCACTGCACACTCCAGAGACGGAACTCTTCAGCAGTTACGGTTTCGATAATGAAAATCCTGGTTTGAGCTGAGACTTTTGACCTTGTGTTTACCTCATGATTGAGATGGGTCACTTGCTAACTTTGGTATATGTATGGGCATATACCCGGGTAGTGGTTATCCGTCGTTCTCACAATCCTTGTGTTTCCTCATGATTGAGATGGGTTACTTGATAACTTAGGTATATGTATGGGCATATACCTAAGTAGAGTTTATCTGTTGAGATCTTCTTGTGTTTATCCTTGTTGGTTTTAGTGAGACCTTGAGGGTCTCGGGGTCCCTACTGAGTATCGTTATACTCACCCCTGCACGGGCTATGCCCGCACCTCGTTGTGTTGGTTGCAGACGACGGACAGTGCTGACAGAAGCCGAAGGTTCGAGGACTGGACGGTACCTGGAGGTGGACTATACGACGAGGCGGTACCCGGAGGTGGACCACTGGGCGGGACATACTCGGAGCGGATGGCGGGACCCGAGGAGCAGAGGAGCTATCTGTACCCACCCTTTAGGTGGGATTTCCAGTGGACATCTCAGCGTAGCAGCTTTACTTTTCAGTCGCTGTTTTCCCTTTCGAGTTGTACTTTACAGTTGGGCTTGTATTTCCGGCCCCTTTTTACTTTCAGATCTTTTTTTTGTACTTAGTGTTTTACTTCCGCTTGTACTCTGTGGTGCTTGTTTTCTTTATAAACGCAATGCCTTCCCAGTTATCGGGATTTTACGCCTTTGGTGCTAGTCGCCAGCCCCTGGTCTATGGAAGGCGGGCTTGGGGTAGTCACGGCACGGGCCCCGAGGACGGGTCATGAAAAATTGGTATCAGAGGTGGTCGGTTCTACCGCAGACTCTGATCTTTCTTTCTGTGAAGCAATAGTGTTAAGGGTACCGAGTGTGGTTTTCAGTTCAGGGAGTCCAGTGTTGGTGCGGGCGGCCGACGTATCCATACACCAGGACCCTGACAACTGATTTCCGACTTTGTGCACGAAAACACTGATTGCGTGTGTGTTTTCAAAGGGTTTTCCCCTTAAAACAGCTCAAACCAGGTCAGCTCACCAGGTATAATCGTTTGATCGTGTTACGTTGTTTCTTTCAGGATGGCCCCACGACGGCAGCCAGCTAGGGTTCCGAGAATCGAACGTGACGACAGCCCATCGAGCGACGAGGCCTCGGTGCAGGGCCCTTTGTCAGCAGTGGCACCGGCGGTAGCTCTACCCGCCGAGCCCCCGATGCTTCCAGCAGCAGCCGCTGACGATGCACGTCGCCTCAGCGCACTGCATGAGTTTCAGCGCCAGCGACCGCCCAGGTTTCGCGGGGAGACGGATCCCCAGGCTGCAGAGGACTGGCTGGAGGCAGTGGTACGAGTGTTTAGGCTAGTGAGGACACCAGCAGACCTCATGGTGATCCTCGCTGCGAGCCTACTACACGCAGCAGCAGGTAGGTGGTGGAGCCACTTGTTTCAGTTTTGCGATGAGATGAACTTCGCATGGGAAGACTTCGAGACCTTCTTCAGGGTGGAGTTTGTGCCAGTATCTCTACACCCCGAGCGTGTACAGGAGATTCTGCCTTTGCCGCGTGTTTTTCGATCAGAAGCCGAGTCATCTGTGGGCAGTAGACAGATGATGCAGAGGTCCAGGAGGACCAGACCAGCAGTTGGGCGATCTCGGGTTTTAGGACCGGTAGTGCGGGGCACCCGAGGTGGGGTCAGAGCCAGGCGTTCCAGAAACGGACAATGTTACTCTTGTGGCGGAAAGGGTCACCTGGCACGTGACTGTCCGACTCCTCGATCCGCAGGCTTGGAGGGAGCCACCGAGGTTGAGGCAGCGACAAATGCTGGAGCTCTGGGAGCAGGTGGACAGGGGAGGAACTAGTGGATACGTCTTTTGTACTTCTAGTTCCAAGTTGATGTTGCTTTTGTGTAGCGTCTTGTAATATGAGCTGCAATAATAAAAGACGCATACCTTTTTGATGTTTTCTTTCCTGTCCTCTTTTGTGATGTTACTAAGAGGTTCCAGTTGACTGTTGACTTGACCCTCACTTGTGAGACATCTACTGGAGGAGACCCAGTTACCACACACTGATGCCGATAGTGTGACTCAACCCTTGGAGGCGAGAGTAACGGTTGGATCTCTTAGTAGTAGCGTCGAGGCCTTACGACGTCATCCTTGGTATGGATTAGTATCATCCATGTTAGGATTGACTGTTTTAGGCAAAGAATGTGGTTCATCCAGGGGATGAGACCAGGTTTCTCTTATCGGCAAAGAAGAAATCTTGCAGCTCTTGTGGGACCAGAGATGGTCCGGGCCACGTCAGAAGAGGTCCATGTCATCCAGGATCAGATGAGGAAAACACAGAGCCGGCAGAAGTCATACGCTGACAGGAGGCGGAGGCCACTAGAGTTCGAGGATGGTGACCACGTCTTCTTGCGGGTCTCACCTCGACGTGGTATTCGGAGATTTGGCCGAGGCGACAAGTTATCTCCGCGCTTCATCGGACCCTTCCAGGTCCTCAGCAGAGTTGGTGAGGTGGCTTATCGCCTGGCTCTACCACCTCAGTTGCACCGGGTGCACGACGTCTTCCACGTGTCTCAGTTGAGGAGATACGTGCACGACCCGACGCACATCTTTGACCATGGGGAGCTTGACGTTGACGTTTGGGCGACTTTTACGGAGGTCCCGGTGGAGATAGAGGATCGTTAGGAGCGGGTCCTTCATGGGCGATCGATTCCTCTTGTGCGCAACAGATGGCGGCACGGGAATCTCCAGGAGAGCACATGGGAGCGGGAGGCTCAGATGCGTGCTCAGTACCCTCTTTTGTTTCCCTAGTTATTGATGTAGCTTTACGGGGACGTAAAGCCCTGAGGTGGGAGTAATGTAAAGACCCGTAAAATTCAAGGGAAATTTTTTCTTCATTTTCTTTAGAATTTTACAAGAGCGCGGTTTCAGACGGCACCTGATTCCGAGGCCCGGAGTGCCCGGAATTAATTTCCGAAGTTTGGCTCAGGTACGTTCAGTGAACGAACGAGCGGGAATTCCTAACTTTTGATCCGGTGCTCGGAATTGAAATCCGAGGGCACCGATGAACTCGCAGCGCCGATATTCGCTTAAAGAGTCCTTTTCGGGAGTTGCGTTTGATGCGGGTTGAAGGTTAGTTTTTGGGTTTTTAGTTTAAGTTAAATAAAATTTGTGAGGAACAAATTTTATTTCTTTTAACTAGTTAAGTCCTACCAAAGGGAGTTGGGAGTGGGACCCACATCCACTTAACCTCCCTTGGGAGGATTAAGTGAGGTGGGGTCCACACGAACCCCAACTCCTCATTTTCTCTCAAAACCTCCCCTTTAACTCTTTTCATTAAATGTTGTCAACTTGAGTTACTTAATTAATTAAGGGAGTTAAACCCTTTTTGAATTTCAAACCTTTGAAATTCTTTTGTGTTATGTGTTAATAAAATAAGAGGTAGTCTTATTTTATTTTGGGTTCTTTGTTTGTCATCTTGGGAGCTTTGGAAGTTCTTCTTCTTCTTCTTCAACTCAACGAAGAACGCGAAGAACGTCGTTCTTCAACGAAGAACTTCTCCGCCGAAGAACACGATCCATCCGCGACGCCGTATCCGCGACGCGACGTTCTTCTTCCGCGTCATCTATTCCGCGACGGTTTTCCGCGACGAACGCCTTCGATAACGACTCTTCCTCCGACGTCAAAGGAATCGACACCGATATTCCACGACTCCGTCAACGTGCGACTATCGAGGTAAGGGTTCTTGAGTTCGTTGTTTCCTTTTTATTTGACTTTCCTCAAGACTTGACGTAGAACGCTCAAGTTTCCGACGAAGAACGCCGCTCCGCTCTTCTTCGTCTTCGGTGTCAACGAGAGAGAACACCGCACCTTCCTCGGACAACCTTCGTCGGCGTACAAGGATTCGCCAACGACGTGCCTCATCGGACGTATCTCTTCGTCAACGGAATTGACGAACGACTACCGCGACGCCCGATCTCCGCGACGTCGACTTCCGCGGACATAGTCAAATCCTCGAACTTATACCCGAGGTAGGGGATTGTTGTTCATTCTTAAATTATTCCATTTCTTGAACGTGGATCTGGCATGTCTAATATGAGGCTTTGAATGTTCATGTTGAGTTTTTATTTAACGTGAGGGGGGGCCGGACCGCATGAACACGGCCGAACCCCCCTCCAACGTTTATGTTGATTTATCTTGCGGGAGAAAGTAAGTGGCGTGGTGCCGTCGCACCACGCGGATGAACGTGCAAATACTTTTACGCAACGCCGTCGCGCGCACACCGTGGAAGAAACATCAAGAACGCGACGCCGTCGCGCCGCGTTGAAAGAAATTAAAGTACGGCGGAGGGGCGCGGTGCCGTCGCACCGCGCCGGACGACGAACGCCGCGGCCGGTTCCGGGCCGCGGCGGAACGAGGAGACCGCGGCCGGTATCGGGCCGCGGCGGAAGAGAAGACTGGCGGCCGGGCCGCCGGCGTCGGAAGCCGAAGTGGGGACCGGAATTCCCGGTCCCGTTGGAGAAAACCGGCCGGCCAGCTGGCCGGCCGGATAGCGGAAAACCGGGGGAATAAATCCCCCGGCCGGCTCTTCAAAACCCCCCTCTTAATGAGGGGGGGTGGTTCATAGAAGGGAGGGGGGGGGGGGGGGGCAGCCGGCCCCCCGGTTCTTTATTTTTTAAATCGGCCCCCACGTGGGGGCCGATTGTTGCAAAGGCACGGCACAAGCCGTGCCGCCTTGTCAAAACCGCGGGGCTTAGCCCCCGCGTGAGCCGCCACCGCGGCCCGCCGCCGCCGCCACCGTGGCCCGCCGCCGCCGCCGCCGCACCGCCGCGCCGCCCCCGGGGGGGGGGGGGGGGGGGGGGGGGTCGGGCCGGGTCGGCCCGGACCCGGACCCCCCCGTTTCGAACCAGATTCGGTTTTTGGCTCATAACTTGAGCCTCGGACCTCCGATTGACGAACCGTCTGCGGCAACGCGATCCTTGGATCGAGACGGTCGTTTCGGTATATCGCACTCAAGGTTTCGGTTTACTTTGAGTTCGGCCGCGTTGGTTCGTTCACGGAACCAACCGGGCCTTCGGAGCGGAAACACTCATATCTTGAGCCACGAACGTCCGATTGACGCGCCGTCTGTCGCGTTGCGTTCCTCTTAATGAGACGGATCTTTTGGCATACTCCGCCCGAGGTTTGGACGCAGGTGGAGTACGGTCGGGTTGGTTTTGCCTTAAAAACCAACCGGGGCCCGGAGACGAAAAAGCCAATAACTCACAGACCGGGCGTCCGATTGACGCGCCGTCTGTTTCGTTGACTTCCTCTTGATGAGACGGAACTTTTGACATATTCCGCCCGAGTTTTGGATGCAGTCGGAGTTTGGCCGGGTTGGATTGTACCCGAAATCCAACCGGGCCCCTGAAACGGGAAAGCTGATATCTTCCAGACCGGACGTCCGTTTGACGAACCGTCAGCGGCGTTGGTGTTTACGTTTAGTAACGGTCCCTATGAGTATACCCTATGGGAGTTCGGGGTACAGATGAGATACGGCCGGGATTGGTTTCGCTCTCGAAACCAACCGGGCCCCTGGGACGAAAAGGCTAATAACTCACAGACCGGGCGTCCGATTGACGCGCCGTCTGTTGCGTTGAGACCCCTGTGACGAGACGGACTTTTGAGATACTTCTTCGTGGGACTTTGAGATACTTGGAGTATCGACCTGTAGCTCGTGGAGCGGACCCTCCCAGTGACGAGCATGCGATGTACGGAGACCGTGTAGCTGGCTGAGACCTGACGACTGCTTGACCGACTCGACTTGGAGTGAGTCGACTAGCCCAGTGGACGGAGCACTACTTTCTGAGGTGCAGACCCATGGCGGACGGAGCACTACCTGTGTGACAGTGCAGACCCGCGGTGCTCGTCCGGAGAGTACCTCAGCAGGCTACTAGGGGGTGTGCACTACAGAGTTTGGGTGACATACCTCGGCGGGAAGCACTACTGTGTTTGGGTGGCTGGCCCGCAGTACTCGACAGGAGGAGTACTTCAGCAGTCTTAGGTTAGTGAGCAGTACCTCGGAGTCGTGACAGGACCACTGCACACTCCAGAGACGGAACTCTTCAGCAGTTACGGTTTCGATAATGAAAATCCTGGTTTGAGCTGAGACTTTTGACCTTGTGTTTACCTCATGATTGAGATGAGTCACTTGCTAACTTTGGTATATGTATGGGCATATACCCGGGTAGTGGTTATCCGTCGTTCTCACAATCCTTGTGTTTCCTCATGATTGAGATGGGTTACTTGATAACTTAGGTATATGTATGGGCATATACCTAAGTAGAGTTTATCTGTTGAGATCTTCTTGTGTTTATACTTGTTGGTTTTAGTGAGACCTTGAGGGTCTCGGGGTCCCTACTGAGTATCGTTATACTCACCCCTACACGGGCTATGCCCGCACCTCGTTGTGTTGGTTGCAGACGACGGACAGTGCTGACAGAAGCCGAAGGTTCGAGGACTGGACGGTACCTGGAGGTGGACTATACGACGAGACGGTACCCGGAGGTGGACCACTGGGCGGGACATACTCGGAGCGGATGGCGGGACCCGAGGAGCAGAGGAGCTATCTGTACCCACCCTTCAGGTGGGATTTCCAGTGGACATCTCAGCGTAGCAGCTTTACTTTTCAGTCGCTGTTTTCCCTTTCGAGTTGTACTTTACAGTTGGGCTTGTATTTCCTGCCCCTTTTTACTTTCAACTCTTTTTTTTGTACTTAGTGTTTTACTTCCGCTTGTACTCTGTGGTGCTTGTTTTCTTTATAAAGGCAATGCCTTCCCAGTTATCGGGATTTTACGCCTTTGGTGCTAGTCGCCAGCCCCTGGTCTATGGAAGGCGGGCTTGGGGTAGTCACGGCACGGGCCCCGAGGACGGGTCGTGACAGTTAGACAGTCATGATATCTATGACCATGTCCCCCATAGGAAAAATATTTCATGCCTTGTTGGTGGCTCCCTTGGCCTTTCGAGCCTCACACCTCTAACCCTGCATCCTAAGGTCGCCCACCAGAAGGTCTAGCCCGCTTGGGCTTCTATGTCGTCTTTCTAGTGCTAGCTACAGATGAATATGCTAAGTGTCTTCTGGTAGGGGATCTCACTGTCGATTCCAACTCATCAAGGAAGATCTCTATCAGTAAAGCTTTCTCTAGCACCCCTGCCTGTGTCGGGATGCGGATAGAAACTGTCGCAGCTCTGATCTCTCATCAGAGCCCCTTCTCAAAGGGTCGGGCCCTGAAGAAAGGGTCCCATACCATGTTGGTTGAGTATTGGAAGAGGTCAGTAAATCTCACAGAGTACTAAGCCATAGTCTGGCTACCCTACTACAGATGCAGTAGCTCGTGAGAAAGTACAGAGCGTAGCGTCACTAGCCTAAACTCTGACATGAAAAGGCTCTCAAAGACTGGCTAAGTGAGGGTCATCTCCTCATGCACTTGGATCATCGAGCTCCACCACCACCCTACCAAGCCCTGTAGAAGGATAGCAGCCAAGATCTCCATGTACTCGACATGTGTCTATACTAAGAAAAAGAACATCGAAACTTCATCAAGCTAGTCCTCTGCTACCTGGGGGTCCGTCTTGCCTCGAAACCTCAGAGGAGTTTGTCTCTAGAACTCATCCAACACCCTCTGTCTATGTGCATGATCCACTGATATCATCTTCTACTCAACGGGCGGTGGTTCTGCTGGTACACCACCTGAAGGTTCCACCACTATAAGTGGTCCCTGTATCGACGCCTCGTTACTCGGTGGGCCACTGACACTATCTCTAACCAGAATCCTGGCTAGGTGTCTTTGTGGAGGCATCCTGTAAGAAATAGATGTGCCACGGTAAATAAGTTATACTGGGTGAGATGACTCAAGAAAGATCATAAAAACTTTCAAAATACCAGGTACTGGTGTTTTCATATACCGAGTTAGAAAATATAATTTAGGGTCTTGGTGTATGGAATCATCGGTCACTGCACCAACACTAGACTCCCTGTACTAAAAACAGAACTCAAGGCACTTTACACTATTATCTCATTAATAGTAGACTCTTAGTTATTTTGGTTGAACTGACCACCCTCTAAGACCACTTTGTCCCGACCCATCCCATAGGGCCCAGACGTGACTACCCCAAGACCGCCTTCCATAGGCCAGGGGTTGGTTACTAGCACCTGAAGGCTTTTCCTGAATAAGGAAGGAATTTACTTAGAGATCTGTACACACTAAAAATGGGAAATTGAAGTAAACTACCAAAAAAAGTAAGGTATAACCACGATAGTAAAGTACATCCACAAGTACATCTATAATCTAAAAAAGTGGGCCAGAATAAAAGCCCTTGAAACTGAAAAGAAATCAAACAAACATCACATATTCCCTAGACCATTACCTGGTGTGTAGTAGCTGTAAGTATGAAGTTGAAGAAGAGGATCAGGACTGCTCCCATCACCCCAAACTCCACCATGTATTGAACCTCCAAAGTCCACCTCAGAACATCAGTAGTCTGCACCAGACACACACATGCTGGCAGAGCCCATGCAGGGGTGAGTATAACAACTGAGTAGGGTACCCCGATATCCCAAAAGGTCTCGTGGTAACCCACAAAAGAAAACATCATAAGAATTACCAAAAAGGTAATATCACAAGCATGATCTAAATAATGAAGCACAAAGAAAAAAAGATAGCTCAATCAAATGGTATACCTTCAATGTTACTGGGATACGAATGACTAGATGTAAATCCAGATCATCCTATCCATATTAACTCTACTTCCTACCCGTATAGGTCACTGTATGCAGACCCGTATTGGTCTCTTGATGCTGACCCGTATTGGTCACTGGTGTTGACCCGTATTAGTCGTTGGTGCTGACCCATATTGGTCGCTAGTGCTGACCTGTATTGGTCGCTGGTGGTGAACCTTATTGGTCACTGGTGCTGACCTGTATTGGTTTTTGAAACAGAGGTAAGGATGATTAGTCACACAACTAGATCATCCAACTTTGGAGTTTCTGATGCTGACCCATATTGGTCTCTCTTCTTCTTCTTCATGTCATAGCCATCCACTAGATTCCTTCATAAAGCACACCTGATATCCATAAGACTCTGATCCTCAAGACATCATTCCTATTTCAACTAGTATAAAATCCCTCAAAACACATACACAAGGAAACACCCCATCATAGGGGTCTAAACGTGACAGATAGCACATCGATCAGACTCCCGATCTTTGAGATATGGGAACTTTTGTAAAAAGGGCCCGGTTAGATTCATGTATGATCCAACCCAGGTCCCTTGTCAAACTCCGTCAAAACTCACTTAGATTATCTCCAAAGGGCTTCCTTGTCACAAGGGTTTTTACTCCACAGATGGTGCGTCGATCAGACGACCGGTCTGCTAGTTACACCTCGTTCTGTGAAATGGGGGTGATCGTACCTCGGTCCAACCTGGCTTGGTCGGGCCCACCAAAATATTCTAAAGGGAACGATTCCCAAAAGGGGTCCCAACGCCACTAACTGCGTGTCAAATGTACACCCGGTTCATCAGTTATGGGTGTCTCTTTATTCGAGGAATGTTTGGGTCTGGGCTTGGTCCGACTCAACCAAGTTGGCCCGACGCAATGGGTCTCAGGGTCTACCTGACCCTACCCAGGTCCAGCCCATTAAGGGTTGGTATGGTTTACTAGGTTCATCCCATCAAGGTCGGCCCGGATGGTTTACGGGTCTGGCCCATTTGGCCGGCCCGCATCTAGCCTGTTCAGTCAACCCGCGTCCGGCCCGGTCCCCATGAAGGTGGACCGTTTCTCCAGTTGGCCCCATAGACAGAGGAACATTTCTTCCAGCCGGTGGGGCACTACCCCACTGCTGGAAATGGTCGGTTGGGTGGCCGAACGATCTTCATTTGATGCGGCACGGCGCGGGGCCGCACCCCACTCCCATTGCAGCTGGTGTTGTCGGCGGTGCCTAAGGGCGCCGCCCTTCTCCCACATGGCTACATCAGGCCGACTGCCTTTAGAAACCACGACGTGCAATGGTGCGTCTCCTCTCCACCGCCCATGGCTGGTTTCCTCGTGCCTTCTCCGTCCATCGTTGGCCGTCTCCGGTATGGCATGTCAGTGATTCTTTCCACGGGCCACCGGATATGCTCCAGTTGTCTGTTCTTAGTGTCGTCTCTTCCAACGAGACTCCTAGACTACCTCCATCATAGTTTAATCCTCTGTCTTGCATTGCCGTCAAAATCGGGGAAATCCATCCCTAAAGAATACAACGATAACCGAAGCGGCTAAGGGTTTGGTTCTTGTTCTTTTGGCTCGCGCCTTCCACGTTAGCATTATAACAAGCGAGGATAATTATCTAAAATTAAAGATTAAATAAACTCATTTCAATAATGTTAAACCAAAACCAAACCTAAACCCCCACTTGGGTGAGATGCCCGTTGACAACAATCTAGGAAACCTCCTTCGTCGTTGACATCGATTCGTGATTCGGTGGTGCTCTTCACCACTCGATAAATCCTGTCTCATCCTCCAGGTAATTGTTTTCTAGAATCCATCATTCTTTATTGAGGAAGAAATCCTTCAGCATTTTGTTGGTCTGGGATCGTTACCACCTGATCTTCCATCTCCATTGGTGGAAGGTGTCGCATCACTCCACCAGAGGTTCTTCACATGAAGAAGCTATGTTAAGACTCCACCCTGAGCCTCACTTAAATAGAGGGGATAAAGGGTGAGTAACAAGCTGAGGAATTATTTAGGTTCATTAATGATTCAACCTCTTAATTCCCCAATGGTGCGGTTTAAAATGAGTGAGTCTAGCCAT
Organism: Viscum album; assembly: GCA_963277665.1. Taxonomy (NCBI): domain Eukaryota; kingdom Viridiplantae; phylum Streptophyta; class Magnoliopsida; order Santalales; family Viscaceae; genus Viscum; species Viscum album. Next base: position 662,425,974 of record OY728150.1, read on the forward strand.
TAATTATATTAACAAGTCACTAGTCCCCCCACCACCGCTTATCCATTGGATAAAAATAAAATAAAATAACATTTACATGTTATTCTAATTTTCTTTTAAGAGTCCAAAAACTAACTTTTTCTCCCAACCTACTGCGGTTGAAGTGAAGCTTCCCTTAAGTGAATCCTAGTGCTTTGGATTCAATAGAGTCCTCAAATTTTTAATCTGAGCACCATTTCAAAAGATAGAAAACTCCACTCACACATTTATTGAACGTACCTTAAAAAAGTTCAGAAATTCATTACGGTCACACCGAACCTCGGAATCATGCGCCACCAATTTTTGTAGACTTGTAATAATCCAAAATAATTTTTAAAAAAATTTACATAGAATTTTCAAGTCTTTAAAATTTTATAGTGAAAATAGTAAAATTTAATTATCATGGTTAAAGTGAAAATGGGTTAACTAGGTTGTTAAACTAAAAATATAATGATTAAAATGGAATAAAAAAATTAATAAATATATATTTTATAGAAATATTTATACCCTAATATGTATAATTATCACGGTAACTCAATTTTTGAACCTTTTAGCATGAAAAAACTTGGTCACACCTTTTTCCTTCCAAAAATTACAATTGTGCCACTCATCTCACTTATAAAATGCCACCCAATATCCTATTTTTTCACATCATAATATTTTTTTGAGAAAATATCTACCCAAATCAATTCCAAACATCCCAAATATCATAATTTAATCCTTTAATTTGGTATAAATCCATCCTAGAAAGGATTTTGGTTAAATCCTAAGGAGGTTACCCGAAGAAGAGAAAATGTTCTTCAATGAGAGTCTTTATTTAATTTCATCCTATAGCTACATATATTATTATTAAAGAAATTTGATATAATAATATCTCTTTATAAATATACTGAGATTTTATTATGTTAAGGTAATTACAGTCAACCATCTCCACTTCCATCAAACGACTTACGAAATCATCATTTGTGTGTGTGACGGACTGCAACCCCACGAACCGATGTCATTCCTTTTTCCATTAACACCTCTCACTGTTGGGTATAATGATGGATATATAGTATATAAAAGATATTTATAACATAATTATACCTCTTTAATAATTATATCATATATACCTTTTTTACTTTCTGTTCTGTAGGGGATACGATATTATCACTAATGTCTATGGAGGACTATCTCCTCAAGAATCTAAGTGATTTGTTTTTCAAAAATAATTTACATGGAAGATAAGAAGGATAATTTTAATGAATATATGGGATAAAAATTTCATAATTATGATATTGATGAAATATTTATTAATCTTAAATGGTAATATATCACATTCTTTCTTACCTTTTCACTCACTAAAAGATGATAACATGATTTTTCTACATGTGGACTACCACCTTCATGAAGCGATGTGAATATCTATGTTCATCACCACACCACATGGATAATTTATAAGTATATTTAAATAAATAATATTTTATTTATGATATTATTATAATTTTTTAAATAAAAAATATTACTCAACTCATTTCCATATTGATCGTTGAAAAATGGAAACGTTACTCATGCGCACATATGACCCACTATCTTCTAGATTCTAATGTACTTTGTTTCTCAAAACCAACTTTAATGCTTTTTATTAAATGGTTAATCTATGAATAAATATTATAATTATGTAATGATTATTATTTGGTAGATAATGGAACCATGACCAAAGAAAGAGTACCGAAAATAATGAATCAAAATATATATGAAAAACAAAGTTGTTATCACCCAAAACATGATTTTAACAAGGAATAGGTAATAAAAGGGTAATAAGTGATCACACATAAATAATATATGGTATAATATATATATATATATTAGTGATTATATAATATATTTATAATAAACTTATATTTATGAAGAAATATTTTAAAATTTTTATAAAGGAAGTCAAGATATAAGTTAAGTGACATATAGTCTCTATTTTATTTTTGGGATACATATGAAAATTCACCACCCATTTTTTTGTGTAGTGCATATAATTCCCCTTTGAAATTTTATACCATTAATATCAATATTTTTATTATTTTTAAAGATTAATTTTGGGTTATTCTTTATTGGGGCTTACAATTCAAAATATTATAAAAATGGTAACGCATTTTGAGTCTCTCTTTTATTTCTAGGAGAAATATGAAAATACACCACTCATTTCTTTTATGTAGTGTATATAATGACACTTTGAAATACTACTTGATGCATATGTGTATTTTATTTTTAATTTATTTTTCATTTTATGTTATTATTTATTGAGGATAATGATTAAAAATATTACTAAAACTGTAAGTGAATTCTAGCCTCACTTATATTTCAAGGAGACATATGAAAATTTACAACTAGTTTCTTTTGTATAGTATACATAATACCCATTTGAACTGTTATATTATGAATAAACTAATTATATTTATATTTAATGTTTAAATTGATTTTATTATTTATTGGGGTTTTTTATTCAAAATATTATTAATGCAATAAGGAAATTCTAGTATCACTTTGATTTCTGGGTTACATATGTAAATTCACCACTTCTTTCCTTTGTGTAGGGTATATACTACCAATTTGATATGTTTTATCATAAATCTAATATTGTTAATTATATTTAATATTTATTTTTATGTTATTCTTTATTGTCGATTACTATTCAAAATATTGCTAAAGCAGAAAGGTATTTAAATCTCACTTCTATTTTTCAGTGAGACACTTGCCATATTCACCACATGTTTATTTTATAATGTGTATATAGAAAACATGAATTTATTTTATGAATAATATACATAAAATTATTGTTTTTTACTTATCCATTTGTGGATATCTCTTTCATGGGGTTTACATTTCAAATGTTACCAAATTAGTAAAGGATTTTTCTCTCAATTTAATTTTTTTGATAAATATGATTAAGTTAATCACCAATATTCTTATACGAGGTGTATATACATCCCATTTGAAATGTAGTATCTTATATTAATTTATTCTAGTTATATAGTTAGCTTAATTTAATGATATTACTTCATGTTGCTTAAATTTCAAAGTCACCAATGTGGTAAATATTATATGTTACTATCTCATCATTTATCAGGATCATTTATGATTATGTTTATGATGATAAAATCTTACGATACATATATCAATAAAATAATGACTTTTATTTACCTCTTTTTATGTTATTAGAATTCTTGTTTCTCTTCATTATACTCCCTTTATGTACTAAAGAGTTCAAAAAGAATGTTTTTAATAAAAATCATCTTTTTGGTCAAAAACAAATTTTCTTTCAAAATGTTGTTTTCTAAAAATGTATTGAAAATAATTTTGTAAATTTTTATAATATAATTTATTAAAAAAAATTATCCATGTTTTAATTTTTAATTTTTTTTTAAAAAATAATTTTCATGTTGTTTTTAATAACAATTCCTTTTAGGATTTCATTGAAAATATGAAAGGAATTATTGTGAATGGAATGAACTGAATTTCCCATGATCACAGACATTATTTTCATTGAATATTCCATTATAAAATTTAGATTATATTTTAGAATAAAAGGATTTCAAAAAATGATTTATTTTATAAAAATTTATTTTTAAATAAAAATTTTCTTCCTCGCGAAACATTCCAAGCAATTTATCTTTCAAAATAATTTTCCATATATGATAACATAAATTTATTTTAATTATTATTTAATGGGTATATGAACCAAGTATTCAATTTTTTTATTTTTTTGAATGGTTTATATGGAAAATATGTTTATGAAACCCAATTTTCTAGCATAAGTTATCACATGAAAAAATGATTATGAAACCCATTTAGTTTTCCATGGGTTATGATTTGATGAGATAATTAAATAATTATGAAACTTGTATTCTTTCCATAGGTTATAATATGGTGAAAATTTTATGAAACCCATATATTTACAAGGGCTATGTTATAATGAAATACTGAAATGATTATGAAACCAGTTTCTTTTCATGGGGTAGAGCTTTGATGAAATGTTTTATTAAACCCATTTATCTTAATGGATTATAATATAATGAAGTTTTATTATATTGTGGAACACATATGTATGATTTTAATTATGTGATAGGTGTGAAATATATCTCCCTATAATGAATTGGGTGATGATTAATATTATTTGAGCACAAATGATATATGGGATATTATCCCAATCCTGAAAGAGGGTACATGGAGGGTCAACCTAATCGTGAAGCAGGTACACTGATGGTTATCCCAAGCCTAGAATATTATGAATGTCTTGGTGTGTATCCATGAAAAAATATATTATATACTTATTTGTATGATATAATTCAATGTATTATGCCAATGTTATGCTCTCTCGGCTTGTATTATTTGGTTTTATTATGATTCATGTCTTATAAAATGAAAATATTTATGTCATGAATCATGATTATAATATTTAATATGTAGGGTATGGTTTTTAAATGTTATGGTTATTTTCTAATACCCTTATGTTCATGTTATGATTATGTATGTCCCTTGTTTACCCTTACTGAGAATCTGATTCCACTCTTTTTTATTTTTCCTTTCCCCAAGTTATAAAGAAAAGTTTTAATTAGGTTATGTTTGTAAAGAGTGATAATGGGAAAGATATTTACTAGAGAAATTGACGATTTTTCTCCAAATTAGATGTTTTTATACCGAATCTCCAAAGACAGTAAACTATTGTGGTCCATATGAATGTGTTTCTCTAATTTAATTAATATTCATTTAAAAAGTTAAAATATCTATGTATGAAATTCTTGAGTCACTGTATATACAATTGAAACACATGCACCATAAAGTCTCACAACTTTATTACTATAGAGTAATTCATGTCACTAACAATGTAATTAATCCTTTATAGAGAATAAATGAGTTTACATGGTATGGAAATCACCAATAACCAATATTTTATTGTTCATTCTAGGAGTATTTTAAAATCCAATGCTATATTCTATTGTAACATCCTTAAATTTCCATATAGGAATATGTAATGATTTCATGAATCTATTAGGATGTCACCCTTTATAATTTACCTATTGAAATACCAAGCATATTGATACATAATATGATATTCAACATTTCATATTATCCCACCAAAAAATTTCCTTCAAGTCCAAATACATTTTTCTTCTAATAGGGACTATAGAGAAATTTGAGCTATGTGCTTCATCTAATAATTATCTTTTTAGCTAAGGAATGTATGGAACACATATAATCGCCCCAAATTTAAAAATACCATCTTTATAGATGGATTCAACAAATATCCCATCACTGAAAAAATTGTTTTTATTTTTAATATTCATATCATAAAGATGGAAACATTTTATTTTCTTCTACACAGATTGGAAATAATTTTGAATAGATACCTTTTCCAGTTTCTTAACAATTCCCATATCTGACTTCACAAAATACATGAATATAAGATCTTTTAAAATAAAAATTTTAGTAAAAACTCCATGATATTTATTAATTAATGCATTTTACACCTTATTTTTCTTCCTAGGGTAGAAGAATATTGAGAAATCAAAATCCTTGAGTATTTATATCCCTCACCTTTTCCACATTATCATTTACTTCTATGGGAATATTTATTTAGAACATTTGTGATCTGAATATATTTAACATATTTCCCATAAAGTTAATGTCTTCATATCTTCAATGAAAATATTAAGGCTACCAACCCCAAATCATGGGTTCGATTATTATATTCCATAATATTTCACTTCCTTTATGTATAGATAAAAACTATATCCTTCTACATAAGGAAATATCCAAGTATCTTCTTTGACGGGTCAGTAAATTTCAAAAAACCGTACCTTCTCAATGGTAATGTTAATATCATTGCATCTACTAATCTATAATTTAATTATTCAAAAAATACATCATGTTATTCTAACCATATAAACATGAACCCTTCACATATCAACTTGGTTAACTTGTTTGATAATATAGAATAATTTTTTGAATAAATCATTGAATTTAACCTGTTGATCAAAGGAAACTATATACCTTGGTCATATTCATTGACATTAGCCATTCCATCAATACCTTTTCCTTTAAGGATCATATAATATTCTATCCATAGAGGCCATATAGAAATGAAAAGAAACATCCTAAATAAATAATTCACATTTTCTAAATTTTCCTTATGAATCATTTTAATTGAGAGTATTATGAATGATACCCAAATGACTCTTATTCTAATTCTATCATTTAGTTTATATAAATATATAATAAAAAAATAGCAAAATGAAATTATTGAGAAAATTCTTGAATACTTTGTCCATAAAATATATAAAAATTGTGGGTTCATTAGTCAATATATAGGTAATTAATTTAAATTTATAATGTACATACCTTATACAAAATGTTATCCTTAGAAAAACATCCTTCTTTACATTGAGTTTATGGTTCCTAGAAAGGATAATTTTTTCAAAAATATTAATCTCCTTGAAGTTGATCATATAATAAATCAATGTGGGGAAGTGGATAATTTTTTTTATATTAATGACATTGATTTCCCTAGAATTGATACCAAACCTCATTGAATCATCTTTCTTCATTACAAAAATAAAAAGGCATCCCCGTAGTGAATTTCTAGGGATTATATATCCCATATCACACAACTACTATAGTTTTTTATTAAATTATAGTAATCCCATAGTTAATATCCTATAAAGATTATTATATATAGTTTTTTAGTAGGTATGAGATCAATGTAAAAATAAACATCACGCTTAGGTGGGTGTCCCTATAGTTCATTAGGAAATAGAGAAATTCATTCTTTTACAAAATGTATATCAACTATTTTATAGATTACTTTACTATTCATGTAACATCCTAACTCAAATCACTGAGTCCATGTTGTAATTCCACATGTCCTTATGCACACCTCCCATTATGCAAGAGGCTTCCTACTAGTGGTGAGGGTCTCAAGTGAAATAATTAGGATATTATACCCTTAGTAACATGTCATATGATTGATAATAGACAACAATAATATTAATAATCAGAGTATATATGTAGAAATGTAAAGATGGAATACCGGTCATACAATAAATTATCTCCCAAAGTGGTAAGAATATCCATTTTAATAAACAATAAAAAAATATTAACAACAGGTCTTATGGAGTCCATCTAGGTTCACTTTTAGCTCCTTTATCCACTTCTCAGTCGTACACCATAGGGCCCTTTCCCTTTTTTAGATCCCTCATGAGATCTACAAGTGCATCAAAATTTCCAAGTAGGGTTTGAGTACATGACTCCTTAGGGAACAACCAAAGTATACTTAACCTGATGTGCTAATGTATACATGTGTATTCCAAAATAAAATAAAAGTGCAACCAATATAGTATCACACAATCCAAAACTGAGTGGTCATGCGCTGACCAAGATTTGATAAAACCCTGGCCATACAAGCATCAGATCTATGCCTGTTGGATAATCTAGGTGTTATAAGAATCCAGTATTTCCCATAAGGGTAATGAATCTGTTACTCGACCTCATGTGATCGTGAAACTCAACATCAATTCTCCTCCAGATGGTTATGTTCTTGATATATATTATGGATAAAGATCTAATCAACATATCTAATTCATTGAGTGACATACTAGGGATCTAGATCTTATCAACATCCATTAGTAATTGGGGCATATAGTAGGGATCAATAGTTTATAATTATACCTTATTTATCAAGGAAAATACTAGGGATATAGAGTTAATCAACATCCATTCTTCACCGACACATATACTAGGGATCAAGAGATAATCAACATACCTTATTCATTGAGTGCATCACCAAGCATCTCCGAGGAATCATCATATCCCTATCCTGTGCATTAGTCCCTCGCCATATTTATTGCAAACCATGGATACTATCCCTCTAAGGGATAACATTTCATGACGGTCCACCTATCTTGGGCTCTAAGAACAATACCACAAAGTACACATAACATGGTAGGATACATGAGAAAGTATAACATATCAACATATGTAAAGTAGCACACAGAATACATATGATCAACATCAAACATGAATAACAAGATAAAAAGTATTCATGTAATAAAGTGTAACATAAGGGTTCAAGGGTTACACCCTCCCACCCACAAGCAATCATGATCTAGAATGGTCAGCAAAAGCATATCTACTCATAATCAAATTAATGAAAACATGTGTAAATAAGCGCCCAAAGTTAAGGAACATCTAACCTAGAAAGTCATTTATGTTAAATGTTGGGGGTAATCTGGTTAAGAACACCTCTTCACATCCTTATTATAGAAACATTGACACTCGAGGTTCAAAAAGGTTTCCTAGAACCATAAAAAAAATTTTATTTCAAGAAGAAATAAAATATCACATGCGATGATGCTTTCTCTATTCTAGACAATTTCTGAATTATAAAGAATTTCAAAGCACATTATCTTTATATTATCATTTTAGAATTATCATTTTAGAATTTATTATAAATTATCCTTTATAATTATCATTTTACAATTTAATACATTTTAACCTTTTATAATTATCTTTTGATAATTTAATGCATATTATCATTTTATAATTATGTTTGATAATTATCTTTGATAACTATTTATCCAATGATAATTATTTTATAATAATATCTTATAAAATATTGTATGATAATTTTATATTATTTTCTTATAATTATCCTCTAATAATTTGTATAAATTATCTTCGATAATATCATTCAATTATTCCTGGAAAAATCATGGTAATTATTGTCTGCCAAAATCAATAATTTATCCTTTGATAAGTCATGAAATTACACATTTATAATTTTATTTTAATAAAATTATCCTTAAACATTCAAGTGATTATCAACATATATAAATACACACACACACACAGATATATATTTTCTAATTATTTTCAAAAAAAATTATGTATTGATAATTTTTTTAATAATTATTTCTCGATAACCCATATAATTTTCATTTTATAATTTTAATAAATTATACATAATCATAAAATGTTATTATTGATATATATATAGACACACATATATATTAATAATTTTCCAAATAATTTCTTTTTTATAATCAATTTAATTGTCGTTTGATAATTTTAATAAATTATCCATAATCATAAAAGGTGATTATCAATATATACATTTTTATAATTTTTCAAATAATTACGTTTTGATAATATTTTAAAATTTATCAATGATAAATTTTAGGATTATTATATTATTTTATTTTTGAAATTTTAATAAATTTGTTAGGGAAGTATAATGATAAATAAAAAACAATGAAATAAAAATAAAGTTGGAACCTACTGCACCCTACTGGATGGAGTTGCGGCTGCCAGAAAATGTTTTAATTCCCCTAGAGGAATGATCACCTTCTTTTGGAAGGTTTCTCAAAGTCATTGGATGAATTCCAATGAGGATCACCCATCTATTTAAAGTTATTGGAATTCATTTTGGGTTTTACCAAAATTGAGAATTAATCTTCTGTCTTAATCCATTAATCACTGCAAAAATCAATGTGGAGTATTTAGATTATTGTTAGGAAGATATTTAAATCATTTTTCAGTAAAAACACATGAACAAAAGAAGCATTGAAAAAACACTATACACTTTAATGGTTTTTCGAAATGAAAAGGGGGAGGAAGATGAACAATGGTCCTTTTATTAATTAAATTTATAACTTAATTATTTAATCTATTTATCAAAATAAATTGATTTAGTGAGAATACTATCCAAACACCCATTTAATTTAAAATTTATACTCTGACTAGGTTAAACCTTGTGTTCTAGACCTAACAGTGGTCTCTGATTTCTCATACGATGCATATTTTGAGGGAAATTAATTTTTTACTTATTAAAAAATGGAATAATTAAATAATTAAAAATAAAAAAAATTTATCACATGTGATGTTGTCAAACACTCGATGCACATAAAAGTTATAGCCTTTCTAGGGTAAACACCATGTTTTGAACATAAATGTGGTATTATATTCCTTATATGATGCACCATTTGAAAGATTTTAAATTATTTTCAAAAATAATATAAAATAATAATAATAATTTATTCTCACGAGTGATCCATCCAAACATCTGACACTTACAAATGTTAAACCCCGACTAAGGTAAACATTGCATCCTAGAACTAATGATGGTCTCATATTTCTCATACGATGCACCATTTTAGAGTTATTCAATTATTTTAAATAAATCATGTGCATGAAATATATTATATTTGATATTTTAATTTGGTATTTTTTGAGGCTTTAAGGGCCTCAAAATCTCATAATAACTCAGTGTATGACCCTGAAAATATTAGATTGAATATTAGAAATTGTTAACTAGGGTTTTACTATTAATAAAAGCATTTAAAATACTTATTAAGTTTTTTTCATTGATAAATCATTTTTCCACATAAGAAACTTATAATTTATCAATAAGAGGGATTTTATTATCTTTGAAAAATTTAGGATATAAAATTATCTCCCTATATTGACTTCTCATCCTTGATAAGTATCTATAACAGTCATTCTTAAACAACTTAGGCCACCAAGCTTGAACATCAGGCTCACATCCATACATTTCTTTGTAGCTCTGTCCATGTTACCATTGAATATGGACTGGTGGTATTATCTTTCCTTGTAATTATTTCCCTCTTCAATCTGTGATCCGCATCAGACTATCCTCATAATATGAATCGGTCTCCCACTCAACATCCTCTAAATCTATAACATGCATTGAGCAGGGTATGTACCTCCAAATTTTTGACCCATAGAACACGTAATGTATACCTCGATAGTGAGAAGGGAGGTCTAGATAATATTCCACGTACTTTCTTACACTTCTTCTCTAGACGTCTGTTCCCCAACCAATGTGTCAATCTTAATAAAACCCAATATCATACAAAAAAATTCATGGGTATCATCATATGGTTGGAATATGAACTCTATCCGCTATTTGAGGTGATCAATCTCTTCCATATCAGCTGAACTATCTTAGAGATATCCTGAACCATATTGGGGTGAAAAATTACTGCCTCACCCATCTCCTACCAACTAAATAGTGAGAGAAAAGGCCTCCCATAAAGATCCACATAAGGTTACACATGAATCAAAGGTTGATAACGATTACTGTATGAAAATGAAATCAAGGCTAGGTGATCATTCCATGATTCACCAAGGTCTAGAATGAAATATTGAAGAATATCCTCCAATATGTGTATAGACTGCTCATACAATCCATCAGTATGAGGATGGTATGGTGTTTTCAAAATCAGACGAGTCCATGGAATTTTTGGTAAGCCCTGAAAAAAGCATGATGTGAAATAAACATATCCATATGAAATAATGATAAAATAGACTTCATGTAGGTTCACGATCTCTCAAACATAGAGATTCCATATATCTTCAATTGAGTGAGTCTCTCTGATCCGTAATATGTGAGAATACTTCATTAACCAATAAATAATCACTCAGACTACATCAAGACTCCTCGGGGTCTCGGGTAACCCCATCACAAATTCCATTGTGTTGTATTCCCACTTCCACACATGTATTGGGAGTGGTTGTAACAACTGACTAGGATACTAACGCACATCCTTTACCCTATGACTGGTAAGGAATCAGAAGAAAAAACTAGCAATGTAGCTCTTCATACCTGACCAAAAAAGTAATACCTTGATGTTTTAGTACATTGTTATCACAAAAATATGTAATTCACATCATGAGTTATGGAAGTTTCTAATATTATCCTCTCTGATGGAAGTAAGGAGTACTACTATCCCATGTACATTGATCACATCATTATTGTCCGAAGACCATACAAATATTGAGTTAACACTATCTAGTTTTCCCCAAAACACATGACACTTTGGGTACGACTCTTGGCCAATATTCACCCGATCCACATGTGAGGATGTGATCACCAAATGGGAAAAGCTCAAAGATTCACAATTATAAGAAGCATCTATCATCTAGTAGTCCAACAAGCTCACTGTTCATCACCGCTCCTCTAAAGGAATTTCACCAACTTCATGTTCATCCCGTATCTTATGACTAAGAGCATCAAAAACAACATTTCCTTTTTCAAGGTGTATACATCATATCAAGGTCAAATGTCTGTAGATATAGCAACTTTGCCTCGGTATTAGGCTCCATTGAGTGAAGATATAGAGAAGGATCTAATGCTCCATATAAACATCAAATCTCTCACCAAGAAGATAATGTCACCAACAATCCAGAGTGTGAAACATGGATTCCAGATTCCAGACATGTGTAGGGTAGTTATTCTCAGGGGTTCATAGATGACGAGAGATATAGGCAACTACATACTCTATTTTCATCAACATCGCTCCTAGAACAACACTTGATGCATCATAATACACTGCATAACCATTCCCAGACACAAGGATTGTTAGTACTAGAGAAATATTCAACCTTTTATTTAGATCAAGGAGAGCCTTTTCAGCCTAGTCTGACCACTAGAAACTTACTCCCTTCTTTTTTAGTGCTGTTATGGGTGCTGATAGTCAAGAGAAGTCTGGGATAAACCTCCAGAAATACCCTGCTAATCACATAATGTTCCTCATATCAAAACACGTTTTGGGGATGTGTCTAAGACATATATTCCTTTAACTTGTCTGAGTTTACTAATATATTGTTCTCAGACACCATATGTCCTAGGAACATCATCTCTTTAATCCAGAAGTCTCATTTCAACATCTTGGTTTAAAGCCCATGTGCTCGAAGCATAATCAGGACTATCTTTAGGTGCCAAGTAGGTTTCTCTATTGTCGATGAGTAGATGAGGATGTCATTAATGAACACTATTATTGAAGAGTCCATGTATGGATGAAATATTTTGTTCACGTGGGACATAAACACTATTGGTGCATTAGTTAGCCCAAAAGACATCACCAAATACTTGTATGATCCATAATATCTTAGAAACATCGTATTTCGATTGTACTCCTCTCTAAATTGAAACTAATGATAGTTTAATTAGAGATAAATATTGGAGAGCCATAGGGATCCCCATAGCTGATCAAAAATATCATCGATGCAAGGAAACAAATATTGATTATTCACCACCACCTGGTTTAGATTCTGGTAAACAACGTATAGTCGAAGACTACTATCCAACTTCTAGGATAACAATATAGGTGAACCCATAGTGAAGTATTTGGCCTTATTAATTGCTTCCTCTCTAAGTCATCCATTTGAACCTTGAACTCCTTAAGCATGGTTGGAACCATAAGATACATGGTATCAAAATTGTTTTAATCCCAAAATCAGATCAACAACATACTCTATTAAAATATTTAATTACAATAATGATATATCACCCAAGATGGAAACACAGATATATCACGTAGAACAAACTATCCCAAACCGATATTATCAATAATGGAATTTAATTAATGAACTAAAATTCAGCATAGTAATATATATATATGACATGTGAACCATGAGGATAGTCATGATTTATGAACATATAAAAAATCTTAAAAATCACATATAACATCATGTGTGTCACCTAAGATGAATTTAATCAATAGTAACAACAGAACATAAATTCCCCCATATAGATACTTAGTGGTCCACTATTTAGTGACATTGAAAAACTAAAATAATTCCCATACCTGAGTCCCAATTTTATATCTCTTATCTAACATGTCCAATCCCAAGAAAAAGATAAGAAAAAAGTTAGTAAATCTTGATTCCATGATACCATTTTGTAACATCTCAACCTGAATATCCAAATATGTTCTGGAATTTGACATGTCCTCATGTGATCCTCCCCATGCACAAGAGGTTTCTGACTAGCTATGATGGTATCAAGTGGGACCGTGTAGACACTATAACCTAAGTATCGTGTCATAGGTTCGATAATCGAAAAAAATATAAATAATCAGAGTAAAAATGTGAATATGTAATGATGTTGTGCATGTCATATTACAAACTGACTCCTAAATTGGAAATAAAATCCATAGTAATAAATAGTTGAAAAATAATAGATTAATAGCGGTTCTTCGGGAGTCCATCCGAGTCCGCTACTATCTTTGCACTATATTGCTCTGTCATCCAACACATGGCTCTTATTCTTCATCAGATACATCATGATATCTACAAGTGCATCAAAATTCCCAAGTAGGGTGTAAGTACAAGAATCATTAGGACACCACCAATTCTCCCTTAACCTGATGTGCTATAGTACACTTGTATATTCCATAATAAAATAAAATCATAAACAACATACTAACACCCAATCCAAAACCATGTGGTAGTGAGATAACCAAGCTACCACAAACCCAGAGGTATACCTACTCTGGCTCTATGACTGATGGATAATAATGGTGTCATAATAATCAAGGATTATCCAAGAGGATAAACAAGTATTGTTACTCGGTGGCATCTGATCATGAAAATCAATATCAATGCTCATCAATAAAGTGATATTCTTGGTATATGTTAGGGCTTCAGAGATAATCAACATCCCTTATTCACGATGTGTCATATTAGGGATCGAGATCTAATCAACATTCCTTAGTCATCGATGTATATACTAGGGATCAAGATCTAATCAGCATTACTTAGTATTTTAGGAATATACTAGGGATAGAGATCTAATCATCACACTTTCATTATCGAGGCATGTCATAGGGATCAAGATATAATAAACATACCTTAGTCATTGAGTGAATCACACAATATTCCTAAGGCATAATCATATCCCTATCTTGTGAATCAGCCCCTTATCATCTTTTTCCCAAATCATACGCACTCCCCCTCCAAGAGATAACATGTCAAAAAGTTCCACCTTTCTTGGGATCTAATAACAATTCCACAAAGCACACATAGTATGGTATGATACATGAGAAAACATAACATATCATAATAAGTAAAGTATCACACAAAATACATGTGATAAACATCAATAATTGATAATAATTTACAAAGTATAAATGGAATCAATTGTAACATTAAGGTTCTAGGGTTACACACACACCCACATGTGATCATGATCTAGCATGGTCATCAAAAAATATGTCTACCCATAATAGTAGTAATGGAATCCTATGTAAATGAGCCCAAAAGTTATGGAAATTCCTACCTCAAAAGTATTTAATGTAGAAAGGTGGGGTTAAACCAGTCAACAACACCTATTTGTGGCCTTATTATAGAAATTTAGACACTCAAGGTTTATCAAGGTTTAGTAGAACCAAAAACAATTATTTTATTTCAAGAAGAAATAAAATATCACATGTGATGATTCTTTCTCCCTCCTAGAATATCTCTAATTATTAATTAGGTCAAAGTTTGTGCTCTCTATATTCTCCTTTTATAATTATCTTTTAATAATTTGTTATAAATTATTATTTATAATTATCCTTTCATAATTTAATACATTGATAAGTCATGAAATTACACATTGATAATTCTATTTTAATAAAATAATCCTTAATGTTTTGTGATTATCAATATATATATATATATATATATATATATATTGATAAGTTTCATTTTTTTACATGGAAAATTTGTTTACTAATTATTAATTGATAACCCTATATAAATGTTGAATCTTATCTTATCTATGACTTTGATTTAGGAGATCTAATAAAAATGGATTTATACATTATTTGGATAATATAATCACCCTTATAAAGACAAGGGTTTCCATATCTCCATAAAAATCACAAATATCCTACTCTTATTAATAAATTTTAACATTATAATTTGAATAAAATACATATAAATGACTATATAAATTTAAACCATTAGTATAATCATTGATGATATAAAACTCCCTTCTTAAAACAGAAGGAAAAATATAATTTTCTTGGTAATCATGTATGATATAAAAGAGTGTGAAGAAGCATAATCAAATAATTCAATTGTAAAATTTTAGGCTATGATCAACGTACCTTCAACTAAATCATTTGAACTTCAACCTCAATATGAGTGATGTCATAAGATTAACCTTCCTCAATTATAATTTTAATGAAAATTTATTATAACGAGTGTCATTCCATCGAATATTGCTTAGTCTCATTAAAAACAAAGCTTTGAACATTAGAATATTCTTTCATTCCCTTGCAATAAAGTGTATGATTCCAGTTATCTCCACACATGAAGAAAAATCCCATTCCCAAATATCATGTTTCACGGTGTTTTATTCAATATTTTTAAATTTTTGAAATTCCAAACATCTGTTATTCTATTTTCCATTATTTATTTTTCTTGAGTGCTGAGTAACTCGATTCTTAATTTTATTTCCCTATAAAACATAAGACATTAAGAATTAATTATTAATCCTAATATATATTGATAATATATCATCGTATACTAAAAATTTATGAGAGACTAATTCCATTCAATGTCAACGATTTATCCCATCAAATGAATGATCAAACTTATTCCTTGGATAATATAGATAATCGACAACATAATTTAATAACAATGTAATGTTTTCTTCACTCCAAATCTAATTTTTTGATATTTTCTAAAATAAACATTAAGGTTTAGTGAATATCATACATCACAAGGTCCAAAAATTGCACCACATAAAAAAACCACACCACATTACCATTTCATCACATCCCACCCTATTCTAAACCAAAATGCCATGCCATAGATTTTTCAAATTAAAATTTAAAAAACATAAAATAGATTATCAAACCACATGAAAATTGTCGTCAATATGAATTGAAACAAGATCCAACTCATGTCTCAAAAAGATGAATGTCGATTCGAGCTAGTTTCATATCCATCATCCAATCACCTTCATCATCATCGCTTCTCTAAATAACTACCAACAACGTCGCTACTATCATCGCCGAAGAATCGATCACCGTCATCACCATCCTTGTTGCTCGTCACCGACGTCCTGTTCATCGAAATATTCTAAAACAGTACCCAATAACCTTCAAATTCACTCCAAACACATCCTACAAGAATAAAAATATCCATACAAGACATCATCAACATTTCTTGAATACCTGAACAAAAAAAAGGAACATTACCATCATAAAATAAAACCAACTAAAGGAATTACCAGTCACTGCTCCATAGAAACCCATTCACTCAAACTAAAACTTCTCAAAGACTCCTTAGAAACTTACACTCCCAACCAAACTGGGAGGGGGTGAATAACACGGAAACTAGGGTAGAGCACAAGCACCGGGGTGTCCCCTGCAAGCCACGACACAGCCATACCATCAACGCTTCTAGAATTTGCATCATCAAACCTGAAAGATAGGAAACCCATTCCGAATGACAAAACACTAACATCACAGCTATCTCCCCTCCAAAACCATCCCAATGAGTCCCAAAACACACTTCGAACCCAACTAATATGGGGTCGATTATGATGTATTGGAATAAAATAGTAGAGGAGAGGAGGAACGTCGAACACCACCACCATCACTCACCCAAACCACCTAAGACACCTACACATATAACCATCCTGTAGGTTTGATGCAAAGGGTAAGGTAGTAAGAGAATAGGTGAAAGTATTTAGAATCCTACTAGTGAGTGCCACTAGGAAAGTGGGAAAGGGGAATATAGACTGAAATATAATAAAAAGACATGAAACCAAGAGGGAGCAACCGATGAAGCAGGTAGAAGGTGGAAGAGGAGAAAAAGGGGAAAAGGTAGGAGAGTACTCATTGCTGGTCTATGAAAAAAGGTTTCTAGAGGAAACCCTTGGAAAAGAGGAGGGTGATAGATGGAAGTCCTGGAGAGAAGGGGGACATTCCCAAGAATCTAAAGTTTTCTTCATATTTAGAAAAATGCTTTCATAAATTTTGTATTACATTGAGAAATTTCCTCCCAATATCATCATGTTATTCATGAGAAAAATAAATTATAGGGAATATCCCAATGAAATTCTTCCACACTAGACTATTTATTTCATCTGACTCCATACTAGTCTGAATCAATGACCACTATTTTTCAGAACCTCCTTTATGAAAATAAAATACAATGATAACATTCTTCTTTCCACTACAACAAAATGAATGAAAAATATTCTATAGGACTTGATACTTTTATCAACTAATAATGGATTTGTAGTCCACTTAAATGATAGAAGTTACTATTCATGAAAGGTTCCAAAATTATTGCACCATGTTAGCGTTCAACAAGCTACTCAATACCAAAAAGGTTATTAGTAATAACCTTGGATAACTTCCCCAATATAGTTATAATAGATTCATATACCACTCCAAATCTATTTACTACTTAATTTTCTATACCATGATATAAATCCCTAGACATATTACTTGAATTGTTAGAGTTTCCATTCCTTATACAGGGTAATATTCATAAATAATGATAAATACTAAATTCAATAATATCATTATGGATGTTAATTCTAAATCCTGTGTAACACATAACATAAGTTGAATATTTAAATATAACTAATATCAGAATAATAACATTACTATCATTGGGAATTTCCTAAAATCATAAGAAATATTTTTAAATCATTCATAATGGTTCATAAAGAGTGTGTAAATCAAAAAAATAATATCCCCCATTAGATTATAGCCAGGGGTGAAGTATTAAACCCATTAATCATGCACCAATGATAATCATATTAATACACACTTTTCCCCAATTAATAATTTCCCCCCTATGTGATACTATTTCAAAGAAGCATATACTTTTCAGTATCTCAACATGGATGTATTTTCTATAAAAACCAAACAATATATTATTTACTAAAACATTAGGATATTATCCTATACATAGAATTATCCTTTAAATCTATCATATGTTTATGTTATTTAAACTATGATGTCCAAAATCTTATTTTTAAGGATTATACTAAACATAATTTGATTCCAACTATAACACCTATACTCTAGTAACCTGAAGGTGGTGGATATTTTATTATATTGAAAAAATATGGGATCACCTTCCAAATAAATGAATAGTTTAGTACTCTTGTGAGACTAGATACATACAAGTTTCTTACATTAAATCTAAAAATGTAAAATAAAGAACACAAATTATAGGAAGAACATTATTATTTTTCTTAATAAATCCTTAATATCAATAATAGATCCCATCATGGTATCCCATAGAAATAAAAACATAAAAATTGTGACCCCATATGCTCAGTAATAAAAATCATACAATATAAGATATTATAAAATAAACAAATCCTGAATAATATGACACAGGTAAGTAATAATAAAATATTCCATATAAAAAATATCATAAAAGGGGAAAAATATCATGATTAAATAGAAAAATAAATAATCACATGGATTAAAATATATATTTTAATAATAATAGAATACATAATGTCACACATCATAATATTAACTTCAGGTCCTTGTTCAAGGATATCATACAAAACTAGTTAAGGAAAAATCCAAATACCCAAACAAGTTTGTCTTAGGAGACATACTAAAGTGTAGAGTGGGTATATGTAACATCCCAAGAAATTAAGAATTTAAATAAATGTTTATTAAATAAAATTGTTTTATTATTAAAACAAATTACTGAAAATTTTATTATAAACATAGATATATTTTTTAGATTTTTCTTATAAATTACAATAAAATATTACCTTTATTTTATAAGTATATTTATATTATTTAAATAAATGTTTTTTTGTCTTAAAACAGTTTTAAATATATGATTATTTACATAAAAGTAATTTTTTCAAAACCCCATGTTTAAATATTGTATGTCTTGATTAATTTTTTTTTTCAAAAAAAACATCATACATATAGTAATGCACTTTTCAAACATCATTTATATTTTAAATAATTTATAAGTAATAATGATTACTAAATTAAAGATTCATTATTTTCGATACATAAGAATTATGTTTATAAAATCATCGTTTTTCAATTACTTATTAATGTGAGTTTAAAAAAATTACTATGTTTAATTAGTTGTACTATTATTACTATAATAATAATATTTTGTAAAATTAATGTTATTTGGAAAATGTTTTTGAATAATTTACAAGTTTTAAAATTTTATATGATTTAGTTAAATAATAACTTTAGATGGAAATTTAAAAATAAATAATAAGTATTAAGAAATAATAGTTTTCTATGATACATAAAATAATGATAATGTTAAATTTTTATTCATTATGATGACATCAAGTTAATTAGAATTTTGGAAGTGAAAGAAAAATAAGTAAAACAATAATAAATTTACCGTATATTTAATGGATTTTTATTGTTGATTTTAATTTTGTTTCAATAAAAAAATCACTCAACCAAAGGCAGCCAAGTGTATAGTTCAACCACAACTTATGTGTTCCTAGTAAACTTGGCTAATCACATGGGAGTCCACAAGTGTAGATAATCATGTTTGAGCATAGATTCAACTAAACACATGTGGGATCATGTATATGGACTGAATCATGCATAGGTTAAGAGAAAACCCTATAGGGATTGTGTATAAGGATCCTTGGTAGATGACCTTGTAACAAGATTATGGCTAGTGGAAGTTATCACTTAGCTTTAATGTGAGTGGCAAGGCATCTAAGATTTCAATGTGAGATTTCTAACCTCATGCACTATTCACATGTTTAAAAATAGCCACTTAAATCATTACCATCCAATCAAACTCACAATAGTTATTTAAAATTACACTATATAACATTATTTATTTTGTCCTCTCCCACCCTCATTATTCATCAATTCTTCTCCCACAAGCCAACTGAATTAGTTATTACCATCATCCCTCACATCTTAGGTTTTCCTCTTCTCCACCTTCTGGTTCAAGGAATCAATAACACAAATACCTAAGCAAAGTGTTATACCATTATCTATTATTCTATGATGATAATAATAGATCCTTGATTTTTATTCCTAGGTCACAACCCAAAGAAACTAGAAACTCCTTTTCACCAAGGCACATTCGAAATATTCCCATGAAATCTTGGAAATGGAAAATTTAAATATAAATGCATATCAATTTAAACAATCAAATTTAATTTTTGGAACATGAAAATATATTTACACACACACACACACACACACATATATATATATATCTAAAAAATTAAAAAATTGCCTTAGATTTTTCTACAAACAATGGTTTTGACCCCCATTAGGCTTCAAGCTTCGATAGAGGATTCTGTTCACTAAATAATTATGAATGTACCATAAATTTTTCCTCCACAATAAAATTTAAACCCACATATATTTATATATATAGCAAGACCCTCCCTATTCAATCATGTCAATATTACCTTCCCTATACGACACTCTCCTCATTTTCCCTCTCATTTTCACCCTAGTTTGAACACCCATTGGCAGAAAAATCTACCCATTTTGATTTACAATATGGAAAAGGTATATATATATGTATATATATATGAATTATTTTCAAATCACAATTTATCTGTTTCTAAAAATTATAATTATATAATAAGATAATTTTAAACATCTATTAATGTTAAGGGATGTGTGTTATGTTCAAAATTAATAAGAGTTCCTATTCTCTTTTAAAATTATGATTTTGTTTATATATGCATATATATATACACAAATTACATTATTATTATAATATTTTATGAGTAAGAAATTCAAGTATGAAAATTTGTCCTAATTTCAAATTACAATCTTACTAAATATGGTTATGCAAGGATGAAATGTTTTATTTAAAAACAATACTTATTATAATATTATGTCTGTAATATAATTTTTTTTTCAAAAATATATGTTAATGGAACAATTGATTTTTGATTATGATTTATTAATAAAATAAAAATTATATATATTGTTAAGATTATTATTCTATGTGAATAGTAATTCTACATGTACTATTATTTTATATGTGAATGATTCATACCTTCACACCATTATTTTATGTATAAATTCAATTTTATAATAAATAAAATGAATATCTAATTTATTGATTCAAGGATGAATTTTAAATGATATGATTATAATTTAATTTCCTATTTTTATAAAATGTATTTTATATGTTTATTAATGAAATGTCATCTCAAATACATGGATGATAATATTTCCTTCATTAGAATTCCACACATGCAAAGGATATTTTTCATGTGATCTGGTTATAAAAAATTTAGAAAGTTATTTCCCAGGAAATCTAATATATATATATATATACATAAGTGCGTATATGTAATAATTAATTTTTAGGTTTTTAAAGTAACAAAATCTAGTGATATGTGTGTGTGTGTGTAAGGTAAGCTCAAAATGATTTTATAAAAGTTAGTAACTTGACCTTTGTAATGACAAGTAATTGGGGAGTGAACTCACCCTACTAGAAGTGGGTCAGCCTAGATAGCCTTTTATGTTTCAAGTGGCCCCATGGTTTTATTTTCCAAGTTTCTATAATTTTTTGAAAATGACTGGGTTCTTTTATAATATTTTTAAATCATTAAGTGTTTTCAAAGGAATTATATTTTAAAATAATTATGTTTATAAAAATGCATTATATTTTCAAAGCATTAATTATTTTAAAAGGAATTATATTTTCAAAGTATTACGTATTTTCAAAGAAATTATATTTTCAAATTATTAAGTATTTTTAATGGTATTATATTTTGAAAAGTTATTTAAAAATGATATATTTAAAAATTATTGGTATTTTTGAAATAATTCTAAAATAATTTTCCAATGATATATTTTAAAAACCATAAAAAATATAGTTTTAAAAAAGTATATATATAATATTTATTTTGTATAAAAAAATGTTTTCAAAGGAGTTTTCAAAATGGTATCTTCAAAAAGTTTGTCCACTTCCTTTTAAAATCCCCTTACTAGAGAATTATGATCACCTTTTGTTTTTAAAATTTTTCCTAGGATCATTTAGAGTATTTTGAGAATATTAGATTTGATAAAAATATGGTGAGATAAAATTCAAGTAGATTTATTTTATTTGTTGTTTAAACCCCAATAATCTGCAATAGTAGTGATTTTCATCCAAATCCTTGAACAAAAAAGTTCTTAGATATGAAAATGATTATATATTTTCAGTTAATTTTTATAAAAAATATATAACCTTTTTGGTACCAAATCTGAAAGCATGTGTCTCGACCTCTAATAGTAGGAATCCGAGTAATTATTTAGATAAAATTGGAGATTATGTCATCTAGTTAAAAATATGTTAAGTTTCTCTGTATATTTGTTTAGTAAAACCTCTATTTTATAACATTTAATATTTAAGGAAAATAAAAGAGTTAGAAATATAATTTAATAACTCCTTGGTAATTAAGTAACCTTTATGAATATAAAATTATGGTGATTCTAGTTTTCCAAATTATGAATATAAAATTTTAGAATTTTCCTTATGTACAACAAATGAATTTGGTGGGTGAAATTCTATTTAAGGTGGGTATGATGTTACATCCGAGGAATTTAAGAATTTCAATAAATATTTATTAAGTAAAATTGTTTTATAATTAAACAAAATAAAGTATAATTTATTATAAACGTAGATGTTTTGGTAGATTTTTTTTATAAATTAGGATAAAAAATTATCTTTATTTTATAAGAATATTTAAATTTTTTTAATAAATGATTTTTTCATAAAACAGTCTTAAATATATGATTCTTTAAATTATTATAATTTTTTCAAATCCCCAAGTTTTACTATTTTAAATTTTGAGTACATTATTAATTTTCAACAAAAAATTCTTCATATATATAATAATTCCCTTTTTTAACTTCGTATATAATTTATATAATTTAAAAAGTAAAAATGGTTATTATTTTATGGATTCGTTAATTTTGGCATGTAAAAATTATGTTTATAAAATCCTTTTTTTGAATAACATATTATCATCAATTTAAAATATTTATGATATATAATTTCTTGTACTATTATTACTCCAGTAATAATAGTTAGTAAAATTAATTTCATTTTAAATGTGTTTTTGAATAAGACAACTACTTTCAAAATATATAAGGCTTAGTTAAATAATAATTTTATGGTGGACTTTTGAAAATAAATAACCTGTCTTAATAAATAACATTTCTCTATGAAGCACAAATTAATACTTATGTGAATGTTTATTATATATGATGAAAGTGAGTTAATTAGAATTTTGGAATTGAAATAAAAAAGAGTAAAACAGTATTAAATTGACCTTATATTTAAGTGTTTTTTATTAGTAATTTTAATTTTATTTTAATTTTTTTTTAATTAAACAAACTAATAGAATTGTATTGGAAAACCACTCATTAGGTTGGCCTAGTACAATTGGCCAAGCCCATTGGAGTCCACATGCATAGTTGATCATGTTTGATCATAGCTTCAACTGAACATTCATGGGCCCATGTATAAGGCTACGATAATGCATAGGTTATGTGAAAACCCTACTAGGCCTGTTTATAAGGTCCATAGATTGTTTATCCTATAAAAATATTCTGCCTTGGGGATGATAACACTTAGATTATTTGCAAGTAGCAAGGATTCCAAGATTTCGATGTGGGATCACTAACCACATACACCAATCACGCATTTAAAAACAATCACTTAAATCATATATGTCCATTCCAAATCACCCTAGACATCTGGTCTTCCTATAAATTATCTTCTTCTTCAATATCTACCCTCCCTCAATGTTCATTGATTCTTCTCCCAAAATATAGCTGAAGCGGTCATCACCATCGTCCCTCCCATCTAGATGTTTCCTCCTCTATACCTCCCAGTTTAAGGAATCATTAACATGGAAACCTAAAAATAGTTTTCTACCAGTATCATTTCTTCTATGAGGAAAATACCAGACCCTAAAGATGTCTTCATAGGTCATGATCTAGGTGTATATGGAACTCCTTTCCAACAAGGTATCTTTGAAATCATCCCACAAAATCTGGTGAAGAACCAATATAAACTTGGATTCATGTAGATTTAAACAATCTAATTATAATTTATGTTTTTGAACGTGATGATATATATATATATATCTAAAAAAATATATTGTCTCAAATTTCCATGCATGCTAGGGTTTTGACCCCAACTATGTTCGAAGCCTCATGGTAGGCTTCTGGTCACTAATGAATTATGATCTTACCATTAATTTTACTTTCACATTAAAATATAGACCAGTGTACATATACATACGTACAGACAGAAACACGCACACACACACACACACACACACACACACACATATATATATATATATGTAGTGATTCTCTCTCTATTCACTCATTTGAAGAGACCTTGCCCAAGTTGAAACTCTCCTCATTTTCCCTCTCATTTTCCTTGTGTTCAAACAGCCATTCAGCAAACGGAGCTACCCAATTATATTTACAGTAATGTAAGGGTGTATATATATATAATTTATTTTCAAATTACAAGTTATTTATTTCTAAAACTTATAATTATGTAAGGAGGAAATTTTAGTCTTCTATTTATGTTAAGGGGTGTATGTTATTTCAAAATTAATAAGAGTTCCAATACCCTTTTGAACTTATGATTTTATTTTTATAACTGTATATATACACACACATATATATACACAAATTCCATAATCATTTCCTGATTTGAATGTGTAAGAAAATCATGTATGAAAATTTGTTTTAATTTCAAATTACAACCTTACTCAAGTAGGTTATGCATGGATGAAATGTTTTATTTAAATATGTTACTTCATATAATTTTATCTGTATAATATATATATATATATATTAAAATTATATGTTAAAGGCACCATTTCTTTTTTTATTATTATTCATAAATGAAAGAAAATATATATATATTGTTAAGAGTATTATTTTATGTGAATAGTGATTTTTCAATTACTATTATTTTATATGTGAAGGATTCAAACCTTCACACCATTATTTTATGTTTAAAATAAAATTATGAGTTAAGTAAATGAGTATCTAATTTCTTTATTAAATTATGAATCTAAAATTAAAAAATTTATCATTATATGTTCCATTTTTTTGAAATTGATTTTATATGTTTAGGGAAGAAATTTCATTTTAAATAAATGTATGTTAATCATTCATTCTCTAACATTTCATGCTTGCAATGACTATTTTTCATGGGATTTGGTTATGAAAAATTTAGCAAGTGATTTCCTATATAATTTCATATATATATATAAATATAATTGTGTATATATAATAATGAATTGTTATGTTTTTTAAGAAAAATGATCCAATGAAAAAAATATGTATGTAAGAATATTTCAAATAAATTTTATAAAAAATTCGTAATTAAATTTTTTAAAAATGATAGGTAATTGGGTAGTGAACCCATTCCTATAGAAGTGGGTATTCCCAAACAACCGTCAATGTTTCATGTGGCCCCATGGTTTTGTTTTCTGATTTTGCATTGTTTTCTAAAAAACACTTGATGCTTTTAAAATATTTTTAAATAATTAAGTATTTACAAAGGGATTATATTTTGAAATAATTAATTGTTTTAAAAGGAATTTTATTCTAATATCATTAATTATTTTTAAAGGAATTATTTTTTTCAAAGAATTAAGTATTTTTAATGGAATTATATTTTCAATGCATTAAGTATGTTCAAAATAATTTTTTTTCAAAATGATGTTTCAAAAATTATATGTATGTTCACAGTATTTTGAAAAGTGTTTTCCAAAGATATATTATCAAAACCATTGAAATTTATGTTTTTGAAAAGTATACATACATAAAATAATAATTTTAATATAAATAAAAATGTTTTCAATGGTGTTATCCGAAAGGTATATTCCAAAAGGGTTTTCATTAACTTTTTAAAATTCTCATACTAGGAAATTATGCTCACCCTATGTTTTTAAAAATGAATTTAGGACTGTTTAGATTATTTCAAAGATATTAACTTCAATATTGATCTAGCATTAGAAAAGTCAAATATCATCCTTTTATTTATTTTTTAAACACTGATAATATGTAATATAAGCCATTTTCCTCTAAATCCTATACTTGAAAGGATATTTTATGTGTAGATGATAGTATATTTTTTAGTTACTTTTTATAAACAATATATAGCCACTTTTTGTATCAGATTTGAAAGCATGGGTCTCAGGATCTTACACTATAATGGGTCACACCCATCAAATATTAAGTATAATTAATTCATCAGATAAAATAAATCAATAAAAATTATTTACATAAATAATAGAAACATTACTATTAAAAAATAATCATACAAAATATTAATATTTTACAAACATAATAAATAAAATATCATGATAATAATCTGCCCTGCTTAATATGATGAATTATCTCAATAGATTATATCTCTAGTAATGTATAAGATTCATCAATTTATATTATCCTGGATGAAAATAATTTAAAAATAATAGGAGGATTTCTTGATGAAAATAACTTATTTATTTGAAATCACATATATTAAAATAATAAAATTTCTAGAATATTAGAATAAATAATTTTTTTCAAAATAACATTACAAAATTATTAAGTATTCTACAAATAATAGAATAGTTATGATGGCAGAAAAATTTGTTCATGTGGTAAGCATTAAAAATAGATTCTGTTCACACCATTAGTAAAACATGAGTCATTTGAAAATATAAAGAAGATTCCTTTTAAAAAACATCATATAAATTCAAACATGTGTAAAAATGAAATTTATAAATTATTTGAGAACAATAAATAAATTATTGAAATAATATTAAAAATATATATATTTGAAAGAAATAAATTCTCAATAAAATAAAAAATAATTCTGGTTTTTACAAAAACAATTACTTTAGAATTTTGAGTAGTTATAAAGTGTAAATTAGAAGGAAACATTTTATTTCCATAAATAAGAATATGAGAATAAAATATATGGGGTTAAGATAAAAATATCATATAATCCCCCCAATTTAAACATAATAATAAACAATCCTAGATGAGGATGAAATTTTGAAATAAACCCTAACCTGTGGGATAACACGATTTGTATATTATTTTAACCTGCTTTATAATAAAGTGAAAATTATTATTATTTTATAATAAAACCATATATGTACTTATAATTTCATATATAATCCACTTATAATATTTCTACTGTTTTTTATTAGTAATTATATATTAAAATCATCATTTTCGAGTGTTAAATATTTTTTTCATATAAGTTTTGGATAAATAGTTTCAATCCTTGCATCTGGATCATGGTTCCATCATCCTAAAATTTTAAATAATTATATAAATATCATATATATTCATTATTTATATATATTTACAATCATCCTTGATGTTCATATGGGAATAATAAATCACATCGTTTCATGGAGGTGGTAGTCCACACTTACGTAAAAGTGACATAATCATTTTTTAACGATTGGAAGGATAAGTATAAAAATTGTATTTTTTATTTAAATAATTTTAATTATGTAAAAAATAATTTATAATCATTAGTATCATATTTAAAAAAATTAATGTAAATTTTTGATGAAAAAATATTACACTACTACAAGGAGAGTATAGGTCGTGCATACATACGAGCGATATTTTTGTTTTATGTTGGATAATAAGGAGGTGGAAAATGGTTGTAACATAATTATAATAAAATATAATTAAATTTATTATATTGGATCATTATTTTATAATGGGAATAACTTATTTATAAGAAGTAAACTACGAAGAAAAACATTAAAAGAGTCAGTAAAGATGATTACCACTTCTTTGAGAGACCTCATTTGGCTTACACTATAAGCCTTTATATGATATTCTTAGAAGATGAAAAAATATCAAGAATGTAGATAAGTAAGATATTAATGTATATTTTTATGTTTTTTACAATACATATTATTCAATGTATGTGAACAAGAGATGAGAAGAGGTTCTCTTTTATAGGTGAATAGAGGGACACACATTAAATTACTTAATCGATTTCAATAATATAAGGTCACATTCAAGTGAAAGGGGATATAAATGGCTAGGAAATCTATGTTAAGATATGATACGGTAGAAATTTCTTCAATACATAATAATTAGTCATTTTTATGTAGATATATTACCCTTACCTCATAGTTTAACACCCACCCTCAGTAAACCCATTTCAACCATAACCATTATATCAAGATTGTAACATTTTTTACTATTAATTGGGACTAAAGATTAAGTTGAAAATATAAAATTATAATAATTATAATTATTTAAAATATGAAATAAATTTTAAATGTTTCATGTTCTATATGTTTCAAAAATTCAATTTAAAATAAGTGTGCAAAATGCAATGAAATCCTTTTTCTGAAAAATTCATTTTCATCCGTAAAACTAAATTTGATTTCATTATTTTCCTTATAAATACTCTTAGATGAATAATAAAATATTTAAAAGAATAAAAATTATATATATTTAATTAAAATTATAAATAAATTGTTATTTATTTTATTTATTAATATGAAGTCACATTATACAAAAAAAACAAATCTTATTTGAACAAAAACATTACATAGATTTTCCAAGATGTTAAAAATATATTTAAAATTTTAAAAAATATTTATATGGATTATATTAATTTTTTAATAAATATTATTTCAAAAATAATTATTTTATAACCCTTAATGTTAGTATTATATCATTACAATTTCATAAAATTGATAGTTTGTGTAAAATTATTATTTTTTAATATTCTCTAAAAAATAATCTATTTCTAAAAATTCTCAAATGTTAATCCTATTATAATTTAAGAATTTTAATTTAAAAATTGACATTTATTTCATAAAATTAAATTTACAAGGTCTTAAAATTTAGGTTTTAATCACATTCTTGAATATAGCATTGTGAATTATAGAATTATTTTCAAAGAAAGAAAATCTTACTTATGATAATTGATTCAAGTATGTTAAAAAGAATATATTGTGAGGAATTAGGTAAATGAATGTTATATCTAGTAAAAGTGGTGGATGATGCAATTCACTCTAAGATCTGGGAGGTGTGGGACCTACTACAATTGTCTCACACCAAGAAACTACTGTATGGTAATCCCATGAAGGATGGAACTGAATTTATAATGTTCAAGATTTATAGACTTACCATTCATGATAACTACCATGAGGGGTTTCTATAATAACCTAGAAATTACTATATAGGTGAACACCATATCTTGAACTATCGCATAATAAACACTCCAATGGGCCTTTATTCATGAGTATATTTTAATATTAAATTTATTAATATTAATTTTTAATTTTAATAAAAAAATATCAAATTGTAACTTTCCATAAACAATTTTTTGAAGAAGAAACATTTTAATATTTCTAAAATATTTTATTTTTATATTAATAGTGAAAATAATGTTTTTTCCAATATAATGACTAATTTATATAAGAAATAAATAGATTTTTCTAAAAGTAATCAAATTATCAAATAATTTTTGAAGGAGAAATGATATATGTTCTTGGAATTCTATTTTTAAATTGTAAATCCCAGTTTTAATATTTTATGTTATTAATTAATATTTTCCATTAAAATGAAATGCTTTTCCTTTAATTTTATTAAATTTTATTTCGGTAAAATATTGTTTTTTAATGTTTTGGAAGACACAAAAAATTTATTTTATTTATAATAAACAAAAGTTTTTCACAAAAATTAAAATCTTTGATAAATGTTTCCTTGACACAATTTTTTTATTTAAAAATATATTTTAAAAAAGGGTTTTATGGTTGCTAATATAAAAATCAATTTTTATATTACATTAAAAAATTACCTTCTGTTGATAAATTTTTTTTATATATATAATTAGTGGGTAACAAATTTTTAACAAGGAAAATCTTATTTTTTGGCATTTAATGATAAAATAAATAGATTAAATATTAATTAATAGTATTTACGTAAACTGGTTGTTTTTTAAGAATTATTTTTATAAAAGTTATATAAATTTAATCTGAATAAAATATATTATTCTATTTTTAATTATTATTTTAATATGATGCTTAAACATATATAAAATATATAAACACTCATTCAATTAATAATTGATATGAAATATTAATAAAAAAATTAATTTATAAACATACATTTTTTCATTCAAATTATTTTTCCTATATCATATATATTAATTTAATATTTGAGTTTATAAAATTTATAAGTTGAATTATATTATATGGATTAAAATTATGATTTAAATTAAGAAAATTTATTTGGAGTCACCTTATAGTTTTAGTAAAATAATAATTATAAAATCTATAACTTACCATTTTTTGATGTAACTCAACTAACTCAACTGGCCCCCCTAACACCCATGTGGTTAAATTCTTATGCCTTACCTAAAATTGGTATCCCTAAAAGCCTATATTTTTCACCATTAAAAGGAGATCTCTCCCACCCATTCTCTTATACTACCCCACCTGAATGTCATTTACTGTGATTTTACATTCCCTATCACTCTCTAAATCTCGATCATTAATTT
Source organism: Viscum album (assembly GCA_963277665.1). NCBI lineage: Eukaryota > Viridiplantae > Streptophyta > Magnoliopsida > Santalales > Viscaceae > Viscum > Viscum album. Next base: position 662,457,333 of record OY728150.1, read on the forward strand.
CTTAAGGTTTTATAGATTCATCCTATTATTTAATAATCTAGTTATAAGGTTAGGATTTATAATCTTTCTCTTTCCATTTTAATTGAAATTATTTTATTATAACACCAGTTACACATATTTATTTGATTTTAATTTATAGTATTATATCCATTTTGATATGTTATTAATGATATAATACATATCTCCACTATTTATAGACTTTTTCATATGTCATTATTATTCCATGATATGGGCTCTCATACCAACCATTCCATTTTTAATTACAAACCGCAATTATAATTTCATAATTCTTGTAAATATATGGAATTATCACCCATTAGATATATTGAAAATGATGTTTCCCCTCATTAAATCCATTTCTATAACCTATAATAATTCCAACAAATCTTAATTTCAGGAATGTAACTGATGTAAAGTTTTCTTAAAAATGTTATCCATGTATAGATACTAAAAAGTGGATGTGGATGTGTAATAGATCAACATTGGGGTGATCACCTATAAAAGGTTTTGTTAATTTATTGTCTCAACCATAACCATAATACATGATGACTTAGGATAATACTACACAGCTGGCTAGAAACTCCCATGGGGCACGCATTGGATTTTTTTCATGCTCTTTATGAACCATGATGGAGGATTTTTAAAACCTTTTCTAAAGTTTCCTGCAAGTGATAACTATTGAAATAAATTATTATACTCTATTGTCAACCCAAAACATTGAAAGTACCCTTTACAACTAACACTTCATTACATATTGGATAAGTATACCACCTTTAAAATTTGAAATACCCCATATTTTATATGTTCATTATGTATTGTTTAACCATCAACATTCTTTCTCTGGAAAGGTTAGGATACTTTTATATTTTTATTAACACGTGGAAAAGTATTGGTGTTCTATATGTTGTTATTATATTATGGATGATTATTCGAAATTTCACTATGTATTGTTTGACCATCAACCTTCTTTCTATAGATGGGCTAGGATCATGTAATCAATTTAGTTTACATAGGTAAGAGTATTGGTGTTTTGTATATCATTATTCCAATATGTATGATTATTTTCATGTTGGATATGTATTGTTTAACCATCCACCTTCTTTATTTGGATGATTTTTGATCATGTTATAGATTTTAATTAATGATAAAATGTATTTGAATCTGTTGTGTTGTTATTACAACATGGATGACTATTTGAAACATATATTATGAATAATTTTCTAATTTTTTCATGTAATGAATTCATTGGTCATAAAAATGTGATGGGTGGGGCCTAAAATTATATTTCCTCTGGATTCATTACTTTGTCTGATGAGGAAAACACATTTTTCTATTTTGGTATATCTATGCACATAATAAGAAGATTCCTTTATAGTAAGATCATGATGTATTGGATAATGATATGGAGTTAGTTTTATAGTATTATGAAATTCATATATAAGAAAACTGGTATTGGTATCTATGTGATCTATTTATCTTCATTTATATCCACACACACACATATATATTATACTGTCAATTTTAATTGATTATGGATTCATGTTGTTTATTTATTCCTTCAGTGTCACCTTATCTAGGTTTATTCTATGATAGATTCCACCATATTCCATACCATAATAATAATCTAAGATAATCCTTATTTGTTTTTAGTTTCCCTTAAAATCTGGATGAAACCCAAGTTTAATTTTTAGGGATATTTAATAAGGGATAATAATTTTCTCACAATGTTTTCATGTTTTATCTTAAATTTTAAAATACAATGCATGTATATATCTACTGTTTCAAGACTACTAAGTTGTTGGATCATTAGGGAATTATTTTATTATGTATGAATAAAGTATTTTATCTATCATATCTAGGTTTATATAGTTTTAATTGTTATATTTGGTATTATAATATGGATAATTGGAACATTAGGGTCCAAATTTTGTGAAAAAATTGTTTGATTGCACAAGTATTATGAAAACCCCTAAATTTCTAGAGAAAAATATAGAAAAGATAATAAATTTTTTATTTTTTGATTCTACATCATGAGATAATTATGTTGATTCCATTATAAGGATATGACAACTAATGGAAGGAATGTGTACCATATCAAGACCCATAGTCAATGTTGGGATGTTCACCCTAAGTATGTTGATGAATCTATAATTGTGGATAGTAAAATCATAAAAAATTAGGGTATTTAACCCAGGTTATGAAAAATAATTCCACCTGTACTGAGCTACCTGGTTATTTATAGCATTGTGTTACTATGTTGGACCACTTTATGTGATAAAAACATCATTCATTAGGTGAAACTACAGATCCATTGGTAGCTGAAAATGGATCATGTCTATATAGAATAGCATTCTCACTCTAGTAATTATTAAAAATGAAGAATTCAACATATAGATATATTATCCAAAGGGAGATATGGACTAAAAGTTATTTCTAATTCAAAAATGTATAAAGGAATATAAGATAAATTATAGGGAATGGGGAAATTTTAAGGGGGTATTCTTTGGAAAATATATTCCTTGTGATAAAAGAGTGGTAACAGAGATAATATACATCAATCTAAGACATAAGTAGGATGAAAATGAAAATGATTATGAGGTTAAGATTATAATTTTAGATAGTCATGTTTTGGACTATATATTAAGGTTGGAAAGAAAGATTTTCCATTTCATTGATGGGATAATGTCAATACTTCAAAGGGAATTAGTATCTCATTAAATTTCATTGTAAGAGGATATAGTCTCAAAAAAATTTAGGACGAAGAAGGATTCATCAAAGACATATGTTTTGAAAGCTAGTCTAAATATAAAGAGGTCTACTAAGTATTAAATAAAGGAATTTTTGTTAGAGATGAAGAGAAAAAATTATATATGAATTAGATTGAAATGCTATATACATGGGATGATCTCATTGTACAAAACTTATTTGATGTTTTTTCCATAAACGTTACATGTTCATCCACCAATATTTCAAGTTGAGTTCCCTATTGAACTCATTAAATAGTCAAGACCTATATTTAAAACTCAATAAAGAATAAAATTATTGGATTTACTGGATTTAACAAATTTTCTATAGGAGTTATATGATAAGGGATTTATACTCCCTAGTGTTTCATTTTGGGTAGTCTCAATTTTATTAAATAAAATAAAGGGTGGTTATATATGATTTTGTATTGATTATAGGGAGAAAATTTCTATTAATATTTAAAATAAGTATCCTTTACCATGAATTGAGGATTTTTTTGATCAACTTCACAGAGCCCATTATATTTTAAAGACTAATATTCACATTGGTTATCACCGTCTAAGGGTGAAAATTGATGATATACAGAAGGAAATTTTTTGAACATGGTATATACATTATGATTTTATTATAATTACCTTGTTCTTTAATAATGGACCTTCAATATTTATAGATATCATGAATTCAGCATTGAAGGATTATCTTGATAAAATTGTAGTGGAGTTCATTAATGATATCATGATATACTATAAGAGCTTTAAAGATATTGGGAGTTATCTGTAAATAATATTGTAGACTCTTAGAATAAAATAATTACATGGGTAATATAAAAAGTATAAATTTTTTATCAATAAAGTTTATTTTCTTAGAAAAATTGCCTCCAGGGATGGGATATCTATTGATCTATAAAAAAAATTTAAGTTATGTCCTATGCCAATGACCAGAACTAAGAACTAATGTTTTCTAGGTTTTGGATATTACTATTAGAATTTTGTTGATGATTTCTCATTTATGTCCATCCTTCTAACCAAGTAAATATATAAATTGGTTAAATTGACAAGGTAATGGGATTATGAGGATTTTTTTTACAAGATGAAGACTAGACCGCTTAATGTGCATTATAAACATTTATATAATTTAAGGAATAAATTTCAATATATAGTGATTCATCAAAGGAATTACATGGGTGTTTCTTTATGTAAAATGATAAGAGAGTTATATATGCATCTAGGAAGAAAAAATCCGTGAATATAACTATTGAAATCCTGACCCTGAATTTGAAGCCATAATATTTTCATTGAAAATATGGAGACCCTATTTCAATGATGAATGTTGTGATATATATAAGGACTAAATGGGTATGAAATACATCTTCTCTCAGAAGGGGATCATCGTGAGGTAAATAATATGGTTATAACTACACAATAACTATGATTTGTTGATAAATACTAACTGTGTGAGGAAAACAAGGTGCTTGATTCATTGAGTAGAAAATACCATGGAGTTATGACCATGATATGGATTGGAAAGGTGATCAATCATTCCATATACAAGATATTAAAAAACCATACTTACTAGAAAAGATATAAAAGTCCTAGTATGAAAATGAGGACATATAAAATAAGTTTATAGTAGTAAATAATGAGAAATTAATAGAATTCATATATAGATATAGATTATTTATGTTTTCTTATGTGTTCAATATATACCTGTGTTGAAGAGGGAACTTCTAGATGAAACAAATAGGTCAAATTTATCTATAAACTCTCGTAGAAAAAATAAGTATAAGGATTTAAGTGAACATTAATGATGGAATTTTATGAAATGGATAATTGAAGACTATGTGTCATGATTTTTATTATCCTTGCATGTAAAGGTATAAAGGAAACATTTGAAGTGATCCATAAATCCTATTCCTATACCTATATGGAAATGGAAAAAATATTATAATGTAATTTTCCACTAGACTCCCAAAGACTTCAAGGAATAAAAATTGTATATGGTTCACCATTTATCATCTTATGAAGTATTATCATCTTTTAGTAATAAGATACAATCTACTGCATGAGCTACTATAACTGCTCAGGACCCGAACTCCCAAATCCTATGCTAAAATCCATGACTTTACATTTCCAACTATGATTCTGATAATTGTGACCTAATTTTTTCCATCACAACCTCATAACATCAAAAGTAAAACATTGGATCACTAGCATTCAAGATGACCATTTAGGTTTATAGTTTTAGAGAATTATAAAAAACTCATACATAAATACTTCATATCAACATGGTGTAAAAAACATCTTTTTTCATAATGTTCAACATAATCTCCCGTTATACCCAATTTTTCTTATTTCACATTACATCATCAAATTTTTTCTTTTTGAAATCATTTATAGACATAAATTTCTCAACCTAATTCTATAATACATGGGAAAGAATAAATAAAAGAAGGGTGAGATCAGATGATCAATAAGGGTAAACATAAGAATTAACAATTAAATGTCATCAATGACCATAAGAGTGCATAAGGGTATGATGAAATAATAAAAGTGCATGTGTGAGTCATAAAGGAACTCATACCCATCAAAACCAAGATCATAAAATATGAAAATATGAAAAAGGAAATGATAAAAAAATTATTAATTATGATCCATGTGATAACAATATCGATATTTAGAAACATTATAAATCTATAGAAAGCATAATGAAAACATGTATGCACTTGGTTTACCATTTTAACATCACTCTTATAGTCACTCTTACAAATAGAATAACCATACGGTCAAATTCCATACCCATTGCATTGGAGGTATATCATGAACCCACCCATTATTGATTTATCATGTAACCAACCATAATTGGGTTATCATGAAACCACACATAACTGTTTTATCATGGAACCACACATAATTGGTTTATTATGTAACCATACATCAAATTCCAAACAACCAATAAAAAATAATAACACATAAAATATTTCATTTTATCAAAAAATAATTAGAACAACTATTTTACCTTTTATAACATTATGAAACCATGGAAAAGATATGGGTTTCTTGTTAGTCTATTTTAATCATGATTAACCTATGGAATATAAATGGGTTATATAACAATATCTTCTAAATATGATTAACCTATTGAAAAGAAATGGGTTCCATAAAAATATATTTGAATCATGATTAACCCATGGAAAAGAAATGGGTTTCAGAAAAATCTATTTGAAACATGATTAACATGTGGAAAATAAAATATTTCCATAAAAATACCTTTGAAACGTGATTTACTAGTGCAAAAAAAATGGGTTCCATAAAAATTTATTTGAAAAATGATGAACCCATGGAAAAGAAACTGGATCCATAACAATATTTTTGAAACAATATTAATTAATCTATAAAAGAATAAGGATGGTATCAATAAAAAATATACCTAGAGGAGGATAAATAAAAAAAATGTTTGTTGAAATTGATGAATGTAAATACCATTAAAATATTATCAAAAGATTCTTAAGGAAAATGATCTTTTAACATTCCAAAGTGTCCCTACCACTTTAAAACATTTGAATCATAAGCCCCATGTAGGAATAAAATTAAATAAAAGATAAACAATCATGAGAATAATGAGAATAGTGATATATCAGGTCAAATGATAAGTATATACACCTCATAAAATAATTTTGGTTCATAATATAACAAATGTCTAAAAGAAGGAAAATTGTGACAAAAATCTATTACCACTTCGGTAACTTTGACACTATAAAACCCATAAAATAGAGATCCTAAAATGGATATGTAAAACCCAAAAAAATAAGGACAAGAATCATCAATTACATTAATGTGAAGTATATATACCACATAATAAAAATAGTTGGTTAATATTGAATCTATCTCACAAAAATACATGTGAGATGAAAAAACCCTTAATACTTGAGAAACTTTTGAATCGTGAGATTTGAAAAAGAATAACATAAATTGAAACATTGAATAGCATGTAATAACTTTAAAACAAATATAACATGTTATATAGAATTAAATACACCACAAAAAATAAACAAGTCGTGAATATAAAATTTATCTCATAGATGTAAAAAGTTAGATGTAAATACCTTACAAAGATCTTATCATTGAAGTGAGAATTAATGAATAAAATAGTTATGTGTGAAATATTTAAATCCAAAAAATAATATTTTAAATATAGTATAAAACAATCTAATTTCATTTCACACATATTCTTGGAATAAAATAACCAATGGAATAAATTTTTAACCTAATTAATGGAAATTGATTTAAGAAATCTCATACATCGTTGGTAAAATTTGAATCAGAAGAAACACAAGTAATAATAATCAAAGGAAAAATTTAAATTCCCAGAAGGTAAAATAAATTCATGATATAATATATTAAAAGGTTAGTGGATACACCTCACAAAATAAGTAAGTGGGAAATATGACATTTATCTCATAGATGTAAGAAGTATGATGAAAATACCCGACAAAGATCAAATCATTCGAGTGAGAATAAATGTATGAAATAATTGTGTTTAAAAAATGTAAATCCACACATTAACATATTAAATATAGTTTAAAACAATCATAGTTTATTTCATAAATATTCTTGGCCTAATATAACCAATGGAAATTCTGTTTAATCTAATGAATATAAATTGAGTTAAGAAATCCATTACAATTGTGGTAACATCTGAATCATAATTCCCAAAAGTAATAATAATAAAAGGAAACATTTAAATACCATGAAGATAAAATATTTAATGATATAATATATTAAAATTTCAGTTGATACACCACACAAAAGAATTAAGTGGTGAATATGAAATTTATCTCATATATATAAAAAGTGAGATAAAAATCCCTTACCTTGATTCCTATTTTTCATGTTTTTGTTTAGTAAAAAGTTACTTATGACTTTTCTATTACATTATTTTTGAAAATAAAAAGCTCTATATTAAATAATTTATTACTAACATTTTATGTACATTATATTTTTTGAATGTTTTATAGAAAACATATACTTTTAAATTACTTATAATCAGTTCTAAAGTATTCATGAACGTGAACAAATATTCTTATTTACAATTATGACAATGAGTATGGATATCTTAAACATCACATTAACCATTATAAAATCAGGTTTAAGAAATTTGGTGTTGTTTTTATACTGATAAAGTATTTATAATTCGTGTGATATTAGAATTTATAATCATCATATTCACACTCACAAAAAATATTGTAATGACATTCTTTAAGGATATCCATCAGATTGACCATGTTTAAATTTTAAATACAGAAAACTAATTTCTATCATAATGTAAAACTTTTTACACTATTTTGGTGTATGTCAATACAATGTAATCCAATCAGTTTCAAAAGATCCATTTAAGTTACAAGTGTCCAAGTCATTGCATCAAACTCATTAAAATAAGACTGTTGGGAAGGAAATTTGATCGTTAGAGATTTTACTATAAATATACAACCACCAGATGATTTTAGAGTTGGTTAATCTATTTTATTTTCAAAACTACCATTGTAAGAGAGATCTGAAAATTAAAAGCATGAACATCTTGCTTTTAGGTTTTTTAATTATCTTAGAGATTTATAGTTCTAAGGAATCCTTATCACGGTTGTCTCCTTATGAACTTTTTCATTATAATCATGTCCCAGATCTGTGATTATGATCTATGTCTTGTGGGGATAAAAAGATAGATCTGATCCATCATATCAATGACTTCTAAGGATAGTTTGACATCTGAAATATGAAATTAGTATTGGGGGATTTCCTTACAGAGTAAATACATACTTTTTTGTAAGTATAAAATAAGTGATACCTTCAATAAAGGTTTGTGTCTACCTTACTCTTAAGGTTAAAATATTTTTAAACTTTTAAATAACTAATAGTCATTCTTATATTGTTTCTATTATATTAATTTTTTCTTATAATTCTTTTTTTCTTTTTTTTCTGTTTGTAATTGTTTTATTGTGACCAATCTGAATACTATAACACAATAATATGTAAATTTGATATTCTATGAATCAAATATATAATTTTTGTTATAATAAATTCTTATGTGATTAGTATTATTTTAATCTAAAAATATATTATATTTCTTGATTATTATTTAATTATATTCATTATGATTATAATTATATTACGCTGATATATTGAAATAATCCTGATTATGATACTTTGGTAAATTTAATGAGTGCTATTTCTAAATCCAATATTTTTACTTAAAGAGGAGTTTGATTTTTTTTCTTAAAATATTTTAAAATAATGTTTTTTTAAACTAAAATTCACACAATTCTTGTAATATATCCTTCCATAATATATTCTTTATATCCTAATCAATATAATTCTAATATACTAATCTAATAATTTGTATCAGAGTAGGATTCCACTACTCAAATACTTGCTTTTTTTATTTACAATTCAAATTTAATTAAATTTTGTTATAATTTTTTAGTTTAAAAGTATTTGTTAAACTAATTTGTTTTTGAAAAATAATGTTTTTATTTTAGGATGGTAAGACTCAATGTAAGATAAATAGATAATATGAATCCAAATAGACCTCCTATTTTTGATTGAGATGAATATGAATATTGGAGAGATAAACTGAATACCTTCATTATCAACATTGGGGTTAATACTTTTATGATGATCAATTAAGATTAAAAAATTCCTGATATGGAAGTTAGAGCCTTTACTAATCAATAAAAATTGGAATATCAGATGAATTACAAAGGAATGCCTTTTGTGCTCAATGACTAGATGCATCTATATTCAAAAAATTTGGATCAGTATATTAGAATTATACTAATTAAGATTGAAATAATGTATTATATATGGCTCTATTCAAGGGTAGGGGTGTTAATTGTAATAGAGCTATCTAGAATACATTCTCTTAATCATAATTAGTATAATTATAATATACTGATCCAACAGTTTTTCCTCTATATTCTTGAATTACATACTTATGTTAATTTCTTAATTTATTTATAAATTTTTTTAATCTTATAATTTACTTTTTCTCACTTACTAATATGTTTTATAAAACTAATTAAACAATTAATTTTACATTTGGTGTTTCGACCACATTCAGTTTATGTGTCAAAATGACATTGGTAGGTCATCTTAGCTAAAATGGGTAATTATTAAAACAACTCTAGAATAATACCAATGATATAATTATCATATTTATATATCAATTATACTTTTAAAAATATACATTAAACATGGTTATTAAAGATGAAACAATATTACACTCATGGAGATGGTAGATCATACGTACAAATGAGTAACGTTCTCATTTTTCAATGATCATTATGTTAAAAGAGTAAGTAAAATTTATCATTAAATAAATAAATAAAAATATATATAATAAAGACTATATTATTTAATCATATATAATTATATATATAATTCCTGTGATGTAAAAAAAATTATATTTCTTTGAGGAGGTGGTAGTCTACCTATCCACGAATGACGTTATCACATTTTCAATGTGTGAAACGGTAGAAAAAAAAGATATATTATATTTACAGAAATGAAATTATGTCATGAATATAATATATATGTAATTTATATCACATATTTTTATTAAAAACATTTTTAATACATTCTGTGTAATGTGAGAATGTACCACATCGCTATAAGGGGGTGGTAGTCCACACATCCACAAACGATGTTATCATATTCCCCCAAAATTAAAAGCATGGATTTATGTGTTATATATCAATTAAATAAGTCTAAATAAATCATACATATAACTTATATCATATTAAATTAATATTTCCATCATAATTTCCAACCATGATAGGTGGTAAAGGAAAATAAAACAACATTGTTTTGCGAGGCGACAATTTGTCGTACACACAAACAATGATTTCCTCACCCATTTGATGGAAGTTTCTGTATGTGTAGATATGAACCTTAATATAATAAATTATCACTATATTAATGGTACTAAATTTATTATATAAAAATTTATAATAATAAAGGAATGTGTGGAGAAAGAATTATAAGAAAATTTCTCGTTATTTGGGTAATTCCTATTGGTTTGCACCAAAAGGCTTCCTTGGTTTAATTTCAAACCAATATGGGGATTATAAAATTATATAAAGGATTATAAGATGAAATTTTGGGTAGGGGTTGGAAAAAAACAATGGGCTTGATATGTGTGAATAAGTTGGGATGGAGTGACTTTTTATAGTGGAGGAGTGGAATTTTTTTAAATATAAATGATAAACACTATTAAGAGGTCTCCCTTACGTCATGTGACTTAAATAATTATAAAAAAATGATAAAATATATGATATTATGGAATAAAATCCAGAAAATTTTGTTTTGAAAAGTTTATAGGTTATTTCCCCGCTTAAGATTAAAGTTTAACCACTGAGTAAACCCATTTTTACCTTAATTGTTGTAATTAATTTTAACTTTTTTCACTAATTTTTTGATAAACAAATATGTTGACCTTAATAGAAATTATAAATTATTATGATTCTAAATATTGAATCAAATTTTCCAAATTAAAACCATGAAAGTTTTAAAAATTGTTTTAAAAGTAATCCAACAGACAGGATGAGACATCGTGGTTTTAAAAGAGAAAAGTTCAAAAGCTTGAAATATTTTTATATCCAATTTCAAAGTGAAATTGATTTCAATGACCTAAATTGGATTAAATGATATTGAAGTGATATATTTATACTTTAAAAAATATTTAATTTTACAGTATATATTATTTAGATGGAAAAATAGTTTTCAATTAAAATCCAATATTTTTCACTATTCCTCAAACCATGAAACTTCTCCGAAAAATATGAGAAATTTTCCCATAGTAAATTTCGATATTCAAATTTCAAAAATGAATTTTTTTAAAAAAAAATATAAATTATAATAGTGTAAAAATTTATTTTTAAAACAATTCTTCAATTAAAATGCGGTAAATCATTCTTTTAAAATATACAACTTTTTTATGCTTAAAATTAGATTTATTCTTAAATCAAGCCTATAAAACTTATTGGATGCATTAAAAACATATTATTAAATATACTAAATAAAAATTCATTAATATATTTTACTAATAGAGATTAATTTAATTTATTAATATAAAACTCAATTCTGGTCATAAAAATTCTTTTTTATAAAAACACATCATTTCTATTCAATTGGTCTCTATTTTAATTTTTAAGTAATTAGTAACCAGTGAGTTAATTTTATAAACATGTGTAAACTATAATTTCATTATTTATCTAATATCATTAATTCACACTATTCCAACATCTAGGTGATAACTATAATAATATTAATAGTATATTTTTTTCTGGTAAGACTCGAGCTTCTATGTAATATTAGTCATCAAAGGAACTTGAGGTTGATTGTAACACAAGATAAACTTGGAGTTGTGTATGATGAATGATAACCTATGAATTTTATGTAACATAATATAATAAATAATTTTTAATTAATTATAAATAATATATCTTTTAAAACATTGGGATGTTACATCCTACCCCTTATAATAATTTCTCCCTCAAAATTCATCTTCGTTATCAAAGGATTATCTTTTTTATAATTTCTTTTTTGAAAACCGCATCATAAAAAGGCTGAATAAAACATCCTATCAAAAAGGGAAAGTGGAAAACACATGGGTGACATGAAGATACACATAACTATGATTCCACATAGAGATAATATAGGTGAAAATAGAGGAAAATAATAAACAATTATAGGGAGTGATTAAGGTCATTGATCACAAAAAGTGGTGGATAAATGGAACGTTAAGGGCATCAAAAATATAAATCTATGACTATTAAAAAGACACATGGTTTATAATAATTGAAGGTACGAGGATAATAATTTTGTCTCAATATCCTTTTCCAAGATTTAAATAATTATTTTACCATCTATAACAAGAGGTAAAAAAGAAATATACTTACTTGATGAGTAGAATTTAATCCTTTAGTTAATTTCCACAAAAATCTCATCTTTTTCTCCAAAAAATGAGTATTCAAGAATATTTTTTAATTGATGAAGCACTAAAATAAACATTTAAATACCACATAACCATAAAATAGATAATTAAAATATTCCACCTTTCTTTAACATTAACCCAAACCAAAATAGTTAGCACATAGTAAGATAATTTCCAAAATGAATCATCATTCGTAAAATAATTTTCACAATTGAATAATAACAACCATTGTTGAAACTAAATCATTCGATAACCATATATACCAAATATCCATAATAAACTCAAAATTAAAGGGTGTTTTAATGTCAAGGGTCATATCATACCTTCCATATTTCAATCTCAAAAGATAACAATCTTCATTTGAAGAAACATTAGTCACTTAGTCACCAAATAAATTTTCAATCATGTGGTTATATATATGATAATACCTATATTACCATATTTACCTCAATACCCAAGATAATATAAAACCTATTGTCTTTTAAATACCTTAAACATTATTTATGAAAAAAATTTGAGGAATACTTCACATTAAATTGACATTTTACACATACTTCAAACCAATAAAACTCTTCCTAATGTTTCATTTATAACCTCAGAATTTTTACTACTTAAAAACCTCAAATAGAGTCTCAAAAACTTTTAATGCATTATCATCATTAATTATATATACCTATTATGGTATCCATAACTCTAATTATAACCTCACATGGAAACATCATAATATCAAAAGTTATTTAAACAAACCATTGATATTAACTATAACTTCCCAGAACATTCACTCTTGAATCTTGTACTGAAATCCAAATCTTCACATTTTCTGTTATGATTTTAATAATTGTTACCCAATTTTTTCCATAAAAAACTTACAACATCAAAAGGAAAAATTCAAATCACTTATGATATAGAGGACCATTTAGGTTTATAATTTTAGAGAGTTAGGACTAACTCTTACATATACAATTCACATCATCTTGGAATCATAAAAAACTAGTTCATAAAGTTGAACATCATCTCCCATTATACATAACTTTTATTATTTCAGATTACTTCATAAATATCATTCTTGTGAAATCCTTTATAGACATAAATCATTCAGTATCATTATTTAAAACCTTGGGAAAAGAAACCAAATGAAGGGTGTACAAATATTCTCAGTGAGGATAAACATAAGAATTAATAATTAAATGTCATAAATAAACATAAGAGTTCAGAAGGTTGTGATGAAATAATAAAAGTGCTTAATAGAATCATAAAGGAACAAATACCCATCAAAACATGGATCATAAAATATAAATACATGAAATAGGAAATAGTGATCAGAATCAATAATAATGATCCATTTTATAATGATCTAGATCATTAGAAACATTATAATCCCATAGAAAGTACAAAGAAAACAAGTATGTACTCAAGACATCATTTTCACTTCACTGTTATAATCAATATGACAAATAGAATGACCATATGGTCAACATGTCTACCCAATGAATTAGAGGTCTTTCATGTACCCACCCATAATTATTTTATCACATAACCACCCATAATTGTTTTATAATAGAACCACTCATCATTGGTTTATCATGGAACCATCAATTATTGGTTTATCTAGTAACTACCCCTAAAATTCCCATATACCTTCATAAAATCATTTCACATAAAATCTTTCATTTCATCATAAACTTATAAGAACAACTATTATACATTTTATAACCTTATCAACCCATTTAAAAGAATTTGGTTTCTTTTTAATCTCTTTCAAACATTATTAACCGATGGAAAAGAAATTGGTTCCAAAATAATCTCTTCAAAACTTTATTAACCCATGTAAAAGAATTAGGTTCCATAATAATATCATCGAATCATGATTAACCCCTAGAAAAGAAAGTTTTTACATAATAATCTCTTTGAAACATGATTATACTGTGAAAAATAAATGGGTTCTATAAAAATATCTTTGAAAAATGATTAATTAGTATAAAAGAAATGACTTCTATAACAATATATTTGAAACAAGATTAACCAGTGGAAAAAAATTGGTTCCATAAAAATCTCATTTATCAATAATAATACATCCATAGAAGAATGGGGATGGCATCAATACAAAATATCCCCAGTGGAGGATAGAAAACAACATGGGTTATTGTCTTTGATGAATAGAAATACCATTAAAATATAGTTAAAATATTTTTGAGGAAAATAATATTTAAACATTCCAAAGTGCTCCATACCACTTTGAAAAATCATAATCATAATACTCATTAAGTAATAAAATTAAATGAAACATATCATATCAAGAGAATTAGGAGATTCATGATATATCATTTCAAAAAAGAAGTATATACACCTCAAACCATAAGGTAGGTGTATAAAATCCATTAACACTTTGGTAACTTTGAAACATTATACCCTATGAAAGGGAGATCCAAAAATAGATATCAAAAAACACCAAAATTTAAGTATAATGACCATAAATTACATTCAAGGTCATTAAATACACCAAAAAACAAAAAAAGTGGTGAATATGGAACCTATCTCATAGAAATAAAACTGAGATGATAAAAACCCTTTAATACATGAGTAAATTTTGAATCATGAGATATGTGAAATAATATCATCAATTAAAACTCAAAATATCAAGTAATAAAGAAAAATCAATATATATCATTCCATATGTAAGTATATACACCACAAAAAGTGGTGAATATGATATTTATCTCGTAGATATAAAAAGTGAGATGAAAATCCCTTAGAATATCACAACATTGGATTGAGAATAAATCAATGAAATTATTATATGTGAAAATTTTAAATCCACACTATAAAATTAGAAATAAAGTATAAAAAATCAGATTTCATTTCACCCATATTATTGTCACAACATAACTAATGACATAGATGTTTAACCCAATGAATGAAAATTGAGTTAAGAAATCCCTTACAACTATAGTAACAAGTGAATCAGAAGCCCCGAAAGTAATAATAATAAAAGTAAACATATAAATACCATGAATGTTAAATAATTAATGATATAATATATTATAATTTAAGTATATATACCACAAAAATGAAGGGGTGAATATGAAATTTATCTAATAGATGTAAAAAAGTGATATGAAAATACCTTAGCAAAATCTTATCACTAGAATGAGAATAAATCAATGAAATAAGTTTTTGTGAGAAATATAAATCCAAAAAAGAAATGGGTAAATAAATTTTAAAACAAAAAGAGGTCATTCACACATGGTCTTAGAATAACATAACTAAGTACATTGAAGTTTAACGTAATATATGGAAATTGAGTTATGCACTCCCTTAAAACTATGGTAACATCTGAATCAGAAGCCAAAAAAGTAATAATAATAAAATGAAACATTTAAATACTATTAATATATAATTTTTAATTATATAATAATTTTAAATTAAATTATATACAATACAATAAAATAAGTAAGTGTTGAATATGTCATTTATCTCACAGATTAAAAAGTTAGATAAAAATCCCTTACCTTGAGTCTTATATGACATGATTTTTATCTATATTCCCAAAAAATAAACTAATTTTAATTATTTACTTTCCTAAAAAACTTTTTCAAGTTTATCATTAATTTTTTTTCACTTATTACAATGTTGTATAAAACTACTTAAACAAATAAGTTTAGATCAGGTGTTTTGACCTTATTCCGTTTATGTGTGAAAATGAATTTGGTAGTTTGACTAAGATAAATGGGGTAATTATTAAAACATATCTAGAATAATAATCATGAAACAATTATCATTTTTATATATGAAGTATCCTTTAAAAACAATCCATTAAATATGGTATTGTAAAATGAACCAATGTTAAAATCATGGAGACGATTGGTCGCACCTACACATGATTAACATTCCCATTTTTAAATTATCGTTATGGAATGAAAGAAAGAAACATTTATATTTAATTAATTAAAAAAATATCATAAATAAAATTGTATTTAATCTTAAATACTTATATATATAATTCTTGTGATGTAATAGTAATAAGATTGCTTCAAGGAGGTTGTAGTCCTCACATCCATGAACGACGTTATCAATTTTTATGTGTGTAAAAAGGTAATAAATAAAATGATATATTATATTAATAGAATGGTAATTAAAACATAAAGATAATATATATGTAATTTATATAACATATTTTTATTGTACTCATCCTTACTTTATTCCATGTAATATGTGAATATATCACATCACTCTGAGGATGCAGTAGTCCACATGTCTACAAACGATGTTATCATATTCCAATAAAAATGAAAATCATGAAGGTATGTGTTATATAAAAATTAAATATGTATCAAGATATAATAAATATAATTTATATCATATAAAAATAGTATTTCCATTATAATTCCCAACCATGAGATTTGGTAAAAGTAAAATGAACAACATTATTTCGTGAGTTCGTAGTTCACCATACACATGAGCAGTGATTTCATTACCCATTTGATGGAAGTGTGTGTATGTTTAGATCAAACCCATGAACTAAAAAAATATATCTGTTTATTTTTTATACTAAGGTTATTATATAATAATTTAATAATATTAATTCAAGGACTATAGAATGAAATGAAACAAAATTACTCACTGATGTACGTTACCGCTTCTTCCGGTAATTCATTTTTGTTTTCACTAAATGAATTACGTGTTTTTATTTCTTACAAATATTAGGCTTCTTGTATGAGATTTCTGATGTTAGGATATTATTTGAGAAGTTTTTTTATGATCTAATGGGCTTGAGAGGTGTGGAGAAGGGGGGGTCAGTGGCCTTTTAGAGTGGAGGAGTGGAATTCATATAAATATAAAAAGGTAAACACTATTTGGAGGCCCCAATTACATAATGTGACTTAAATAATTATATAAATTTTCTAAAATAGGTTATATGGTCTAATAATTTCTATAAAATTGGTTTTTAGAAGTTTCTAGGTAATTTTCCCCCTTAAGATTAAAGTTTATCCATTAAGTAAAATCATTTTTACCCCAATCATTGTAATTAATTTAAATTATTTTCACTAATATTTTTGGTCAAAAACCATGTTGACCTCAATAGAAATTATAAATTATTATACTTCAAAATACAAAATCCAATTTTCAAAATTCATATAACATAATTTAAATAAATTAAATTAAAATTAATCTTATAGTTGAGATGAGGCAACAAGTTTTTAAAGAGAAAAGATCAAATGTTTGAAATGTTTTTATATTCGATTTCATTTTTTAAATTTATTACTATAACCTAAATTATGTTAAATTATATAAAATTTTGTAATAAAAAAATAAAAACATAATTTAACACTATAAATTATTCATATGGAAAAATTATTTTCAATTAAAATCCAGTATTTCTGACTATTCATCAAAACATGAAACTTATATGAAAAATTCAGAAAATTCAAAAAAATTAAATTTAAATATTATGATTAAAATATGTTTTTTATTTTTTAAAATATAAAATAAAAAATTTTCAGAATTTAATTATAAAAGAATTATTCCATTAAAAGACCAAAAACTTTCCTTTTAAAATATACAATGTTTTATACTTAAAATTAGATTTATTGTTATCCAAAGACAGTGAAAGTTATTAGAAAAATTTATTTTTTATTATATTTATAAAATATAAATTTCATTAATATTATTCACTAATAGTGATTAATTAAAATTTTTCTGAAAAAACACAATTCTGGTCATAAAAAACAGTTTTTCACAAACAACATATTTTATATTCAATTAGTCTTTATTTTATTTTCTAATTAATTGGTAAAAAATGAACTCATTTTATAAACATGTGTGAACTTTAATTTCATAATTTAGTTAGCCTCATGAATTACCACCATTCCAATGGCTTGGTGTTAACTATAATAATATTAATAGTATATTGTTGTCTGGAAAGACTTAGGCTTGTATATAACATAAGTCAACAATGGAACTTGATGTTTCAAGAAAAAAAATATAAATATGGTGTTTCATGTTATGAATGGTAAACTATTTATTTTATATAAGATAATTTATAAAATGATTTAAATTAATTTTAAAGAAGATATGACTTAAAATCTTGGGATGTTACAGTTACTTTCTTGGATCTATATGAATCAAATTATAAGGCTTCATAGGGAACCTCTATCAATTGTATATGATCATGACTCGTGGTTCACATAAAATTTATGTAAGATACTTTGAAATTCTCTCAAAAGTAAGATATATTTAAGACCCACATATCATCCATAAAATTATGGGTAGTTTTAATAAAATATCCAATAATTTGAAGACATGATGATATTTTTTTCTTGAATTCTATGGTATGTGGGATTAATATTGGGCTTCTTTGAACTTTTCATAAAATAATATATTCCATTCAAGAATCTATATAGATCCATTTAAATCATTATATTTGAAGTGTTTTCATAATTTAACATGTTAGCATAAGGTTCATGAAGGAAATCCAGTTATTATAGAGCATGTAGAGGAGATAATTATTAATCTACATATTATTATTTATCATATTAAAGAATCCAAGAGTTAAAAAAAGTTTTATGATGATAATTTGAGAGAAAACATGGAATTTAAATTGGGTATCATGTATTTTTGAATGTTTCCCCATGAAATGGAGTCTTATGATTTTTTAATAGAAGAAGTTAATCACAAGGTAGATTGGGTCTTTTAAAATACTTGAATGAATTGTGGTTGTAAGTTACTAATTTGATATGACACCAAAAATTTCTAAAGTACATGGAATATTCAATGTTCCATTATTGATGAAATAAATTCCTGATCCAATTCATTTTCTCACATATTATGGAATGGATTTGGAGCCTGCATTTTCATATAATGGAGAGCCTATAAGGAATCTTTACACTAGAGAGAAACTATTTTAGAATCAAAAAACTTAATTGGTAAAAATAATTTATATAAATCCCAAATATGAAGAGGGAAATTGGGATCCTGAAGAAGTTATAAGGATGGAATTTCCACATTTTTTCAATATACAATATATTCTTCAGTTTTGAAGATGAAATTATTTATGGGGGTTAATTTAATATCAAAGACCCTACTATATAAGGTGAAAAATATATGCTAAGCTATCATACAATGCACACTCAAAAGATAATTAAATAATTATAATATTTTAAAGTTTAATTTATAAATTTTTTAATTTAATTTTATCAAAATTAAAAACATATTGGATCTCTCCATAAATATATTATCCTAAGATGAAGTTTTTGGAATTTTTGTAAAATAGTTCAATTTTAATTAAATATTGAATAATATATTTTTCTAAAAAAATGTAACCTTTAAATATATAAGATCAATATAATATATTTAAAAACCATTTAAATGGTCATATACTTTTTAATGAGTACATCTATATGTTTTTAAATATTATTCATAAATTATAAAACCTATATTTTACATTTTTTTAACATAAGAAATATTTTACAATAATTTTTCTTTATACTTTCATTTTAATTAAATATATGTTTTGTAATATTATATGTTGGGTTTCCTTGGAGGAAACATAACATTAATTTTATTTTTAACAAACACATTTATTTCATGAAAATTAAAATAATTTATAATTTTTCATAAACATAATTTTTAGTCTTAAAGACACACATTTTACAAAAATGTGTTTTATGCATGAAAATGTTAAAAATTAATTTTAATTTTGCCTTTAAATTTTAATTTTAATTTATAAAATAAAAATTTATATATATAATTAATAAGAAAAAAATATTTAACAAGTCAAATTCTATTTATATGGATTAAAAAAATTAATCATATTAAATATAAATTGACATGGTCAAAGTAAAATCGGCATTTTCAATGAATTGATTTTATAGTATTTATATAAAAATCATGTAAGAAAATTATAATATTATAATCCAAATTATAAATCTAATATATTTTTTAATAATATTATAAAATATAGAATCAGACATTCAATAAGTAATTAAATGGAAATAAAAATAAAAAACACTTAATGTACAAAAAGTCATTTTTCAATATAAACATTTTTCCGGCATCTTATTTTACAAATTTAAAAGTATAAATTATTTTATATATATTTTTACATATATTAAAGAGAGTCTTGTATTCAAAATGAAATAATTTACTAATAGGTTTCATTTTCTTTTTCTACTAATAAAATAATTATCATTGTAAAACTTTAATCAATATTAATATGGGTAAAAATGGGTGATTGAAGTATCTCAATTTTTTAAAAATGAAATTGTAACTTAAAACTTATAGTAATCACTATTAATTATTAAATTAATTGATATATGCCTCACCTACCATTTATCTACTTAACTCACCTAACTCACATAACCCACTTAACAAGCATGTGATTCCATTCTTACCACTTACGTTACATTAGTTTATATGAAAAATCCACTCCTTTTAACAAATACAAGGATCTCACTCCAATACATTATATCATCCCACTCCACCCAAAATGATTTTATCATGAATTTCACTTCCCTTCCCTTCTCTAAATTACTCTTATGTATTTCTTAAGGTTATAAGAAGTCTTCTCATACTTTAAAAACTACTTAGTAATATACGGGTTTCTAATCCTTCCCATTCCATTTTAAATGAAATTATGTTTTTATAATATCATTTACTTACATGTTTTTAATTTCATGGTATTATATCCTATTTAATATTTTTTTAATTATATACTACTTATCACCTTTCATTATATCCTTTTTCCTATGTTGTTACTATAATGGATCTCATTCCACACCTTTAATTTTCAAATACAAACATTTATTGTAATTTCATAATTCTTATAATTCTATAGATTTTACACCCATTTTATATATTTAAAATGCAATTTTATCTTAATAAATCATATTCCTCAACCCTCACAATCCCCCAAAAACCTAATTTTGGGAAAGAAAAGAGTACATGGTTTTCCTTTAAATAATATCCCTATCAAAAACTAAAAATTGGATTTGATTGTGGAAGATATGAATCTAAGGTTAATTAGACTAAAGAGGGTCAGTTAAATCATTCAATTAACCATCATGCTGATGTATGACAAGTGGGACTGATACTAAACACATAGGTAGAAACTTATAGGGGATATGATAGGGCATATTCACATGATCTTTATGAACCATGATGAAGTATTTTTCTTACCATTGTTATGTTCTCTAACTAATGGAAAATATTGAAATCAATTACTACTTTCAATTCATAACCCAAAAATATTTATAGTACCATTACACCCTACTTTATTTTTATTTCATCGATAAGGGAACTTACTTTTACATTGTGAATACCCCATAGTTTCTATATTTATTTTGTATTGTTTATCCATACAATTTCTTTATCAAGGTGGACTATGACAATCTGATCCCTTTTACTAGCATGTGGAAATTTATTATAATTATGTATGTTTTTATTTTAATGTAGATGATTATTGGAAATTTTAATATGTATTATTTAACCATGCAGCCTCTTTCTACTAATGGTCTAGGATCATTTTATTCATTTTATTGTAATTAGGAAAGGTATTAGCATTCTAAATATTATTATTCCAATTTAGTTAATTATTTGAAATTTGACTATGTATTGATTAAAAAATATTATTCTATCTCTATATGGGTTATCGAGATGGTATCCATTTTATTTACATGGGGAAAAGTATTAGTTTTTTGTGTATTTTTATTATAATAAAGGCGATTTTTTAGAAAATATGATTATAAATTTTTTATTAATTTTCTCAAATAATTAATTCATTGTACTTAAAAAATGTGATAGGTTGAGCTTAGCATTGTATATCCCCTAGATGCTTTAGTAGGGCTCATGAAATATTTTTTTGGGTATTTTGGTGTATTATTACCCATAAAATATGTTTTATTGATGGTTATAACAAGATGTATAAGATCCTGCTATCTTTCCTTATGGTATAAAATTACATTACCATCATTATATATTTCATTTTAAAGGAACCAATTATTGTTATCAGTGTGATATATTAGTTTTCATTTCTATATATGTATATATTATGTTCTAAATTTTAAATTATTCTATCTTATTTTTATTTAATTATTATTATTATTTCACTTGTAAAAAGTTTATATTATGAAAGATTATATTATATATACCACTTACTGATCATTTGAGATAAACCTTATTTGTTTTCATTTCCTCAAGAAGTCTAGTGGAGAACTATATTTAATTTTTAGAGATATAATGGAAAGGATAATAATGATATTGTAACATTTTCATTTTTTATATTTTGTTTTGAAATGTAACACATATGTGTGTGTGTGTGTCTACTCTCCAATGATTACTAAGTTGTTGGATCCTCTGGGAACTCTTTTATTATGTACCAATAATATAATATAGCTACCATCTCTTGGTTTATGGAGTCTGGGTTCTTACTATTCAAGTACCTCATGAATGTGGACACCCCAAAACTCTAGTGATTATAGGGTTATACATACACCGAACGTGTTCATGATATACCCAGGGGGTGATCCAAAGTCGCACAGGACCTGAAATTTCCATCAAAGGTTACACAAGATTATAATTTAGAGTTTGAGTAATTTAGAAACATATCAAACTATAATAGTTCTAATAATTTGTAAATTCGCTAATAGAGTAGAGAAATGTTGCTCAAATATAACTTCACTGAGGTCCTTTTGTGGGGTTAGTCTCAATCTTGTGGGTTTAATGTCACATCCAAATTTTGAGTGTGACTAAATCACATTTTTTAAACATATATTAAAATCATCAAGAGAAGAAAAATAATACTATATCTTAGGTGTGGATTGTGCCTCCAAGGATGAAGATTAGTGTATTTTTACAACTATCATTGAGAAAAATGTGGGGGAAATCATAGAAAATATATGAGTAGTTGATACCTTCTCACCTATCTTACCTAACATAGAATGGGGACCACCCTATGGTCTTCGAAGTGAATATATCTAAATACTGGCATACTACTCTGGGAAGCGAAATATCTGAATCCCCACATATTTTTGAGGTAAATTCCAATTCATATTTTCCCTATATTTATATATCTTTGATGGTTTATTGGAATTCTGTGCTAAATTTCATTTTTTATTTCTTTGTATCTCCATGGAATGTGACATTAGAGGAGATGGAAGATTAAAAAGGCATTATAACTGGAAGAGAGTGGTCTAAAGTGATATAACTCACTTTTAATGTTTCATGACTGTTGGTCGGAGTAGATTACTCAAGAGGGGAGGGGTGAATTTAGTAACTATAAACATTTCTGTAAAAATTATTTCTAAAAAGGTTTTCCCAAAGATTAAATACAGCCCAGTTAATCAAGGTTACACTATTATAAGGGTCTGAATGTTTAAGTAACTTCTTATATGATTTATTAATTCTTAGTAATCTTAATTTGTGTTATTAATATTACTTTTGAAGTTATTATATTAATACATACAAGTTATAACTTCTTTCCAAGACTAACAATCAAAGTTAAATTAGTGATTTCTGAATTATTCAATAAAGCAATAAAATAGAGAAGACTAATTTAAGCAGCACAGCGGATATGAAACAAGTGGTTCGGTCTCAAGATGAGACCTAATCCACTCTACTTGATGATCACCTACCACCAAGTAGTTTATATAAATAAACTTTGATCCACACCCAGGATCTGGGTTAGCAATAGTACACAGACTGTCCAGGTCACAAAGAGACCTCTTCTACAGTTTTCATGGGTATAAATTACCAGGCCACATAGGGACCTCTTAATCACTTATCAGTGGGTATCAAGAGTAACTATATTTTTGAGTAAGGATATATTATATCCTTCAGTTTGATGCAGTAGATAGAGTGTGTTGTTCTACAGGTACACACTCTGCTCGAAAGTTAATAAACAGATACACAACAGAGTAGAAATATGGGGATGGTTTTAAAAATGCTCTGATTGTTAGTATTTGTGACTTTGGACTTCTTGAGATGAATCAGATGAAAATCTTGAGTCCTCATTAGTAAAAAATAGTGTCGCGATTCAGATTGTGTTCTTCGTGAGGTTCAACAATGTGAATATGTTCTCTGGATTCCAATGTACTTCATATATTCTTTAGTAGAGTCGGGTTTCATGCATGTGACAATCCTTCCTTTTGAAAATATCTCTGTGTTCTTCATTATCGTGCTCACAGCCTTGTTTTTTGTTCAGTATCACACTCTTTGATTCTTGTCCACACTTCTCTTTTATCTGGGAATGCGTGTGTTGGAGCTGGAATGTTGCATGGATATCGCACCTCGTACCTCGCACTGCCAGATGATATGTCTACAAAAAAACATTAATTGTGTAACTTCATTTAAAATCTTCAAATATGACTGTTAGAGATTAAATTGAAAGATGAAAAAATAGTTTAAGAAATGGTGTCACAGTAAGTCATGGAAACAGTGTCTCCTTCACACGGTGTCAAGATTGATCACGGTGTCTGGTGGTCATGGTGTCTCACGGTCACTGTGTCTTGCGGTCACGGTGTATCATGGTCACGGTGTCTCATGGTCACGGTGTCTGCTTCACGGTGTCTGCTTCCCAGTGTCTGCTTTACGGTGTTTGCTTCACGGTGTCTGCTTCACAGTGAATGATTCACAGTGTCTGCTTCAAAATGTTTGCTTCATGGTGTCAGACAGACGTAACCAGTGGCTGATGCACAGGGTCTTATACTTTTTAGGATAACTGTATTCAGACATAAGTAATGATGATAATATATTGGATTAGACTTAATAATTTTTCAATGAAGGTATTATGAGAGTAGATCAAATATGGTATAAAGTAAGTAAACTGAATGTAGAGCAATTGAGATCTTGAATGGATCTTCTTAAAGCTTAAGACTACTTAAACAATAATACACATGAATACACATGATTGTGATATAATTTACAGAATTTAACTTGGTTTAGTAAGATTTGTGATCATTAAAACATGATTAATACATGAGGAGTCCAACAATCTCCCCCTTTTGATGATCACAAATCATGTACAATCAATGTGTATATGGGATTCAACTAATGAACTATAAAGATAAATGGAATATAAAAATTTCTCCCCATTTTGGGATTATCAAAAAGACGGAATAAGATAATCCAAAAGTTCACATTTCATTAATATCATCTAAGGTCCAGTACAAACAAAAGAGAAATACAAAATCAGCACCATTCCTATCAAAAAATAGAAATCACTGTTCTTCTTCCGGAGCTGGCCTTCTCTTTGCCTCTAGCAGCAGTGGCAGAAGAGGAAGCCATAGGGGTAGAGGAAAACGTAGAACAAGGGAGTTAGGTGGTTGATAAAGAGGGTACATAAAGGCCTTCAAAGACTGAGGGAGCCAAAGTAGGATCATTTTAAGATTTAGGAAGTTTTTGATCCAGAATCACAGGCCTGATCTGACTCAGTACTTTGCTGACAGACATAGTGGTGGAGGTTGGGGCAGAGGTGAAGGTAGGAAGCCCAGGTCTCAGAGGTGCAGCCATTAGAGCAAAAATGGCTGTACTCTGGACATGAAGATAGGGCCTCAGGAGTT
Organism: Viscum album; assembly: GCA_963277665.1. Lineage (NCBI taxonomy): Eukaryota > Viridiplantae > Streptophyta > Magnoliopsida > Santalales > Viscaceae > Viscum > Viscum album. The sequence continues at coordinate 662,483,615 of OY728150.1, forward strand.
TGATGAAATATGTAATGATATCTCCACCATACTGCATGGATTTCTCAAAATCATCCTTTTTCTCCATAAACTTGTCCAAAAATTGAGTAAACTCTGTGAGCTTCTGTACTTGGGTCTTGAAAGCTTGAGTCACAAGAGGAATCCACATATTTTGTACAAGATACTTGAAATGATTTGTCATGTTGATCTTGGAGAAGATTCTGTTGAAGTAGAAATACACTATCTTGGAAATCTCTTACTAAGCATCATTAGAAATTTCTAAGTGAATTTGAACTAGGTCAAGAAATATATCACTGTTCTCGAAAACTTTAGATAGAGAATTCCTATTGAAACCACTGAGATCATTCTATAGCACTTCTTTGACTACAGTTCTGAACAGATCACTATCCAAGGAGGGTTTAGAGGATTTACAGAATGCTTTAGAAGAATTTACAGCTGTGGTCAGAGATTTGAGTTGATTTAGCACCATCTGAAGATACCCGATATACTCATCAGTGAGTTTATTAATATTGAAAACAAGCTCTCTCATTACCTTCACATTTTGTTTGTTCCATTCAGCAACCTTTTCATCTAAGTAAGCTAGATAAGGTTGAATCTGAGACACAGCAACCTGTGGGATTTGAGGAACAACAGGTTCTATTGGAGTACAAACATGCTCTGATCTCAAATTTAGCTCTTTCAACATGTCTTTAACCATATTTCTTAGGGTATTCACTTAATTACTGAGAAAAGTATTTTCAACTCTTACTTCTTGAATCTCATGAAGCATTTTAGTTTGTATTTTCCAAATCACTTTCTCCAAAAATAGTGATGCATCTCTCTCACTTAAATTGGTCATAGGAAGAGGTTGGGTATTCATGATTTTCTCAACTCCAGACAACAGGGTATTACCAAATTCCTTCAGATCATCCTTACTCACAAAAGATGGTTGTTTAGATAAAGTTTCATGAATAGGGGCTGGTACAGGCTCAGGATCCCTCTTAGGTGCGATATTAGAGAGTGATTTCAAATGGAATATATAGGAAAGATCAAGGATGGTTGCTGAAACCTACTGAGAGTCATCCACGTCATAAAAATTGGGGAACTTATATTGAGTGTCTACATGACTTGACTCGGTCGGTTTTGAAGCTTCAATAGACTCAAGATTTTGGGTTTGCTCCCCCTCAACAGGTGCCTCCTTCTTCAGACTGAGAAGCTTAGGATCTCGGTCTAATTCCACTAACTTAGCTCTATGTTCCTCACTCATTTCCTATATATCCAGATGAAAAGATAGATCCATTTATTCTTTAGACGAAGGGATAATTTCAGGAATAGATTGTTCCACTGGGATTCCTCAAGATTTGCTTCTTGCATAATAGGTAGTTCTTCCACTATTGGTTCTTCCATGGCATGTTTTTCAGATTCTTCGGCAACTGATTCTGTTTTAGCCTCGGGTTGAGTTTCTAGATTAACAGCTTCTTTGGGATTAGGGACTTCTTCTTCAAGAACATCATGAGGAACATTATTCCTTTATTCGTCAACAAAAACAACTTTCCTAGGTGTCACTTCAGCCTCTTCTTCCTCTTCTTCAGGATACTCAACAATCTCATCTAGTTCCAAACCAAGATCAGGAATATCTCTTGGTCTTGAGGGATAATCCACAGGATTTAATTTCTTATAAACTCTATCATTGTCATCCACCCATTCCTTTTTCCAAGGATTCCAATTTATTTTCATCTTCTTGATGATTACCTTTGAAAGGCAGTACTCATAGGATTTTATAACATCTTCATTAGGTCCAACCAAACCTTTGGCATGCAGCATGGCTGAGATAATCCATGATTAAAATAGGTAAGTTGACTTGGATATGTCTTTGATTAGCTCACACTTATGATGAATGATATACTTTCAAAGGTTGATCTTATGACCATTTTTCATAAGGTGGATTAGAAACACATATTGATATTTCAAAAAAGAAAAATCACCTTTTCTGGGGCTAACCAGATTCTGAATAAAATTGAACAGGAGCCTTGATTCTCTATCTAGTTTACCATCAATGTCCCTCCACTTGGTGCAAATTCTAGTTAATGCTTTCAGAGCATCCACCAAATCAATGAATTTGGTTGAAGATGGAGGTTACCTCTGATAATCCTCATAGATTCCTTCATGAGGTATCCTAAGGCATGCATCCCATAACCTCTAAGAGAATGAGCATCTCTGGCCATTGAACCAGCTTCTTACAACATAACTATCACCAAAATCAAAAGAGAACTATACGTACAGGTAAAAATGAGCCACTAACTTAGGGTAGATGGGTCTATCTTCCTTCAAGAACCACTCTAACCAGTTTTGTTGTTCTAACACTTTCAGTACTAGAGACTTACCAGAAAGAAGCCATTTGGGGAAAATCTCTTTCTCCGGCACAACAACGCGGTTTACTAGATTCAGATTTAAAGGTCTTTCAGGTTTTAGCTTAGGTGCAATCTTCTTCTTCTTAGAGCTACGCTTCTCAGTTTTCAACGATGAAGGATGTTTCATTATTGTCATTCACTAAAGGTTCAAGAGAGATAAGGGTTGCGTGGATGAATAAGGGTTCGAAATGAGTAAGTAGAAGAAACCCCGAGTAAAGAATCGAGTGATATTTTCTTTATTTTATCATTTAGGAATTCCAAACATCACAAAATTAAAAGTGTGGGAAAACAAAAAAGGTGAAAAGGATAATTACCATGATACGGGTTAAAAAAATAACAATGAATTTTTACTTTGAGACCGTATCTGGTCATTACGATGAGACAATAAATGTACGTTATGGTGAGACAGTGAACGAGCTTCACGATGAGACAGTGAAAAATCTTCTCAATGTGCGTTACAGTGAGACAGTAACTATCAGATAGTAATCACAAAATTCTTACTGTGAGACTGTAAACATGAAACTGTAAGATACCGAATAGTAGGACATGAAATAGTAAAAATTAAGATATCTATTTGAGATTTATCATTCCTAGTACATGTATGATGTAGTCTATTATCTCAGAATTTAATAGTTTGGTGAATATATCAGAAAGATGATATTCAGTACCCATGAAATCCAAGGTGATATCACCTTTTTGATAATGATCTCTCAAAAAGTGATGTGTTACGTCAATGTGATTTGTCCTAGAAAGTGAAATAGGATTTTTTGATATGTTAATAGCACTTTTGTTTTCACAATTTATAGGTACATGTCTGAATTGATATCCATAATCCAGTAATGTCTGTTTCGTCCACAAAATTTGTTCACAACAACTGCTAACAACTATGTATTCATCTTCTGTAGTAGATAATGCAACAAAATTTTGTTTCTTACTACACCATGATACAAGTGACTTGCAGAAAAGGTGACATGTTCCAGAGGTTCTTTTTCTATCTAGCTTATATCCACCGAAGTCAGCATCCGAATAACTAACTAATCCAAGTGATTGTCCCTTAGGATAAAACAGTCATAGATTGGGTGTATGATTGAGGTATTTGAAAAATCTCTTTACAATATTTAAATGAAATTCCTTAGGATTTTCTTGAAAAAGAGTAGACATACACACACTAAACATAATGTCCGGATGACTAGCTGTTAAGTAGGGTAATGTTCTAATCATTCCCCTATAAGTGGTTTGATCAACAGATTTTCCATCTTCATCAATATCCAACTTACAAGTGGTTCTCATGGGAGTTCCACTACTTTTAGTGCTCTCAAATCAAAAATTATTTAGAGGATCTCAAGTATATTTACTTTGAGTTAAAACAATTCCATCGTTATTTTGAAAGATTTGAAATCCAAGAAAGAATTTTAGTTCACCCATTAAACTCATTTTAAATTTGTTTTGCATCATTTTAGAAAAATCAACACATAATGAATTCTTCAAAGATCCAAAAATAATTTCATCTACATAGATTTGAACAAGTAAAACATCATTATAAATTCGTTTTATAAAAAAGGTAGGATTAGATATTCTTTTCGTAAACCTTTTAGAAATAAGAAAAGTACTCAATCTATCATACCAATCTCTTGGAGCTTGATTTAAACCATATAATGCTTTTTATATTTTAAAAATATGATTTCAAAAATGAGGGTTCGTAAATCCAAGGGGTTGTTGAAAAAAAACATCCTCAGCTATATACCCATTTAAGAATGCACTCTTAACATCCATTTGATATAGTTTGAAATTCAGATTTGCAGCATAGGCAAGTAGAATTTTGATGGATTCATGTCTGGATACTGGTGAAAAGGTATCCTCATAGTCAGTTCATTCTTCTTGACTATATCCTTGTGTAACTAATCTAGCCTTGTTTCTAACTATGTTACCATCTTCATCTACCTTATTTCTAAACACCCATTTAGTGCCTATGGTAAAAGTGTTCTTGGGTTTTCGAACAAGGTTCTAGACTTTGTTTCTTTAAAACTAATTATGTTCTTCTTGCATAGAAATCACCAAAAATTAATCATTGATTGCATCATTAATTCTTTTTGGTTCAATTTGTGACAAGAGGGCTTGATGTTCAACCTGATTTCTAAGAGAAGATCTTGTTTGAGTTCCTTTGTCTAAGTCTCCTACAACAACATCTATGGGATGGTTCTTAAGGGTTCTAATAGTTGTAGAAAAAGATAGACTAGTGATTTCAGGTTCATCAACAGATTCAGGTTCATTGTGACTTGATTCTAAGGAATTTCCAGAGTTGGAAGTTTTCACAAATTCTTTCAGAGAAGAATTTTAGGATTTTGAATTGATGTTCAGATTTGATACATCATCCTCCAGATTATCTAGGATGGTTTTAGGATCATGTGGATCTGTTTCATCAAATTTGACATGAACATATTCTTCCACACATTTAGTTCTTTTTTTGAGCACTCTATAGGCTTTAATAGACATGGATTACCCTAAAAAGATAGCTTCATCACTTTTGGATGAAAATTTGTCAAGATTTTCTTTGTTATTAAGAATATAGACTTTCAACCAAAGACTTTGAAGTAGCTAACCTTGGGTTTTCTATTTTTACATAATTTATAATGAGTCCTATTATGAATAGGTCTGATCAACACTCTATTGATTATATAGCACGCTATATTGACAGCTTCAACCCAAAAATAAATAGGTAGGTCATATTCTCTAAGCATTGTTCTAGAAATTTCTTGAAGGTTTCTATTTCTTCTCTCTACAACTCCATTCAACTGAGTTGTTCTAGGGGTAGAGAAATTGTGACTATAACCATTTTGTGTGCAAAAGGATTCAAACTCATGATTTTCAAACTCACAGACATGATCACTTCTTAATGATTTAATTCTAAGTCCACTAATATTTTCTACTAACTTGGAATATTTAGTAAAATATAAGAAGGCTTCACTTTTCTGACAATAAAGAAGGTCCAAGTATATCTAGAAAATTCATCTACAAGAACATAAAAATATTTCTTTCCATTTAAACTAGAAACTCTAGATGGTCCAAAGAAATCCATGTGAACCAGTTTGAGAGGTTGTGGATTTGACACCTCTTTCTATGGTTTGAAGGAAACTTTGTGTTGTTTTCCCTTTTGACATGGATTACACACTTTGTCATTTGGAAACTCAAGTTTGGGTAAGTATTTAACTATGATTTTTCTATTTATCTTTTTAAGGTAGTGAACATTACAGTGTCCTAGTCTCCTATGCTAGAGGCAAGATTCTTTATGAAACACACTTAAGCATGATGCATTTGGAGAAGCTAAAGAATCTAAATTAACTGAATAAACATTTTCATTTCATAATGCAGAAAATAATAATTCATCATTAGAATTAAAGACATTACAAGCATCATTTTCTAATGTAACCTGAAATCTGTCATCACATAATTGCGAGATACTAATAAGATTATATTTTAGACCATAAAAAAATAGTATTTATAAATTAAAAATGTGTTAGAGTTAATGATTTTTACAAGGACAATAATCTTTCCCTTGACATTGTCACCAAATCTGACATGTCATTCATCTACTTTTATTAAGTTTTTGAAGCATGATTAGTCTCCTTTCATGTGCCTTGAACATCAATTGTCCATGTACCATAGACTTTTTCAGGAGCTCTTTAAGCAGCTTTCCATCAAAAATATTAGGCAAAAATATATTTTGGTACCCATACTTGTTTGGGTCCAGTAATATTAGTAATAAGTTCTTTATGAACCCATATTTTCCTCATAATTTTCCTATAATCAATATGTAAAGTATTTGAAAAATAAACTGTATTTGGTCCACAAAAACGTGAAATAGTAGAATATGTATCCTAGATTGAATTAGTTGATTCGAGTCGAGAACTGGGAGTAAAATTATATGTCCTAGATTTTGAAACAAAATTTGTTCTACCAAGGTTTCTTTTAACAGGTTGATAACCAATGCCAGTGTTATATTTAGGGGCAATTTGTTTTCCTAGAATTTGGGTAAGTGTATTTTTCCCATTAGTAAACATTCTTAAGTCACTCATTAATTACTCATTAGACATTTTTAATTCATTATTTTCTTTGAGAAGTTGAGTATTTTTCTCCTTTTCAGTTGTGAGTTCAGATTTAACAGTTACAGTAAGAGCATGTTGTTTCTTCAATGATTTATATTTGTCTTTTAGTTCATTTCATGTTTCCTCAAGAATATAACAGTATTCAATCATTTCTTCATATGTCATATTTTCAGAGTCACTCTCATCTTCAGAATAGTATGAATTATGCATAGAAGAGTCTAGTGTTACCTCAGATGTTTTTGTCATAAAACACATATTATCTTTGTTATCTTGTTCATCATGTGATGTCTGTGAGTCTCTTGAACTATCCTTAGAAGCACTCCAGGTTGCTTTCATTGACTTTTTTTACTTCCTGTCCTTGTCCTTATAATTATTTTTGTAATTGATCTTTAGACTGTTAGACTTCATATGTCCTTTGCGCTTACATTCAAAGCAGATAATTTCATCAGTCTTGTAACTTCTTTTCCTGTCCTTCTTTCAGTTCCCTTTTTGGTCATATTTTCCCTTGAAGTTAGGCTTTCTAAAAAATTTCTTCTTTTTGTAAAATCGTTTGAATCTTCTGGCTATTTGATCCATCTCCTCATCACTGTCAGGTGATGATTTTTCATTGGTGGATCTTTCTATAGAAGCTTCTAGTTTCCCTTTGTCTTTGTGCTTAAAGGTGGTGGTCTTGAATGCAACATATTTCCTCTTTGGTTCATCCTCCTATTCCTTATTGAATTTCAGTTCTTCTTCATTCATCATCAGTTTCCCAATTAGTTCTTTTACAGGTAGCTTGCTGATGTCCCATGATTCTCTAATAGAGACAGAGGTTTCCCTCCATCTGTCACGTACACATTTAAGGATTCTCATGATCTGTTCCTCGACAGTGAATTCTCTTCCAAGAGAAATCATTGTGTTGACAATCTCATTGAACCTAAGATATATGTAAGAGATAGGTTCATCTGATTTCATCTTATAATTATCATATTTGATAGTATAAGTATTAAGTCTTATTTTATTTACACTAGATGTTCATTCATGTGAGACAGATAGAGTATCCCAAATTTCAGGGGTAGTTTTAAAAACATAAATTCTATTAAACTCTTCATCTCCTATGGAGATGTATAAAGCATTCATAGCTTTGCAATTATTATTGTAGGAAGTTTTGGTTGGTTCAACCCATGTTATTATATCAGCAGCAAGAATTTTGTATTAATCTATATTGGATGACAAAATTTCAAAAGTCATACTCTCTAAATGCATTTTCATTTTAATTTTCCATTGATCATAGTTGGTTCCATTAAATAATATTGGTATGTTAGTTGGATAACCTTCCAATATATTATCCATAATAATGTATTACTTTAAAGAGCTAGAAATTTAGAATTAACAGAAATTTATAGATATTTAAAGTACAACAACAATCACAGTTGAATAAGATTTCACAGAGTCCTAATAAACTCCTCTAAAACCAAATGTTGGTTGGAGTATATTACTCAATAGGGGAGGGGTGAATTGAGTAAATATAAAAATTTCGGTAAAAATTATTTCTAAAAAGGTTTCCCCAAAATATTAAATACAACCTAGTTAATCAAGGTTATACTAATATAAGATTTTGACTGTTTAAGTAACTTCTTAGAAGATTGATTAATTCCTAGTAATCTAAATTTGTGTTATTAATATTACTTTTGATGTTATTATACTACGAAAATCCAGTTATAACTTCTTTCCAAGACTAACTATCAAAGTGAAATTAGTGATTTCTAAACTATACAATAAATCAGCAAAACAGAGAAGACTAATTTAAGCAGCACAACGGATATGAAACAAGTGGTTCAGTCTCAAGCCAAGACCTAATCCACACCACTTGGGGATCACCTTCCACCAAGTAGTTTATATAAACAAACTTTGATCCACACCCTGGATCAGGGTTAGAAATAGTACACAAACTGTCCAGGTCACACAGGGACCTCTTCCACAATTTTCGGGGGTATAAATAACTAGGAAACATAGGGACCTCTTCCACACTTATCAATTGGTATCAAGAGTAAATAGAGGTTTGAGTAAGGATATCTTATATCCTTCAATTTGATGCAGGAGACAAAGTGTGTTGTTCTATAGGTACACACTCATCTCGAAAGGTAATAAACAGACACACAATAGAGCAAAAATATGGAGATGGGTTTATAAATTCTCTGAGTGTTATTATTTGCTGATCTGGACTTCTAGAGATGAAGCAGATGTAGATCTTGAGTCCTCATTAGTAAAACTGAGTGTCATGATTCAACTTGTGTTCTTCATGAGGTTCGATAATGTGAAGATGTTCTCTGGATTATAGTGTACTTTGTATGTTCTTCAACAAAGTTGGGTTACATGCATGTGACAACCCTAACTTTTTAAATTCTCTCAGTGTTCTTTTTTATCGTTCTCATAGCCTTGTATTTCATTCAGTATCACTCTTTGATTCTTGGCCACACTTCTCTTTTATCTTGGAATTCATGTGTTGGAGCCAGCAGGTTTCATGGATACCGCACCTCGTACTATCAGATGATATGTCTACAAAAAAAAATTAATTATGTCAGTGCATTTAAAATCTTAAAATATGACCATTAGAGATTAAATTGAACGATGAAAAAATAGTTTTAAAACGGTGTCACAGTAAGTCATGGAAACTGTGTCTCCTACACAAGGTGTCTAGATTGATCACAGTTTCTTATGGTCACGGTGTCTCGCGGTCATGTTGTCTCATGGTCATGGAGTCTCATGGTATTAGTGTCTCATGGTCACGATGTCTGTTTCACAGTGTCTACTTCATGGTGTCTATATCCCGGTGTCTACTTCAAGGTGTCTTCTTCAAGGTGTCTTCTTCACGGTGTATGCTTCACGGTGTCTGCTTCACGGTGTCTACTTCATGGTGTCAGACAGACATAACCAGTGGCAGAATCATGGTGTATTATAATTTTCAAGATAACTGTATTCAGAATTAAGTAATCATGATAATAGAATGGATTAGACTTAAGCATTTTTCAAAGAAGGTATTATGAGAGTAAATCAAAGATAGTATAATGTAAGTAAACTGAATGTAGAGAAATTGTGATCTTTAATGGCTCTTCTTAAAGCATGAGACTACTTAAACAATAATACACATGAATATACATTATTGTGGTATAATTTACAATAGTTAACTAGGTTTAATTGGATTTGTGATCATTAACACATGATTAATACACGAAGAGTCCAACAATATCCCCCCTTTTGATGATCACAAATCATGTACAATCAAATTTTATATTGGATTCAACTAATGAACTATTGAGATAAATGGAATATAAAAATTTATCCCCATTATGGGATTATCAAAAAGATAGAATAAGATAATTCAAAAGTGTACATTTCATTAATAGCATCTAAGGTCTAGTACACACAAAAGAGCAATACAAAAGCAACATTATTCCTATGAAAAATTAGTAATCGCATTTCTTCTTCAGGAGATGGCCTTCTCTATGCCTTTAGAAGCCATGGAAGAAGATGAATCCATAGGGGTAGGGGTCAAGGTAGAAGAAGGGAGTGAGGTGTTTGATAAAGAGGGTAGAGAAATGCCTTCAAAGACCGAAGGAGCCAAAGTTGGAGCTGTAGAAGATCTAGGCAGTTTTTGATCAAGAATCGCAGGCCTGATCTGACTCAGTGCTTAGATGACAAACAAAGTGGTGGAGGCTAGGGCGGAGGTGAAGGTAGGTGGCCCAGGTCTCAAAGGTGCAGCCGCTGGAGAAAAAAAATTTATATACTGGACATGATGATAAGGCCTCAAGAGTTTGATGAAATCTGTAATGATCTCTACACCATACCTCATGACTTTCTAAAAATCATCATTGTTCCCCATAAACTTGTCACACAATTGAGTAAACTCTATGAGCTTCTGGACTTGGGTCTTGAAAGCTTGAGTCACCGGAGGAATCCACATATTTTCTACAAGATACTTGAAATGATTTGTCATATAAGTCTTGGAGAAGATTATATTGAAGTACAAATCCACTTTCTTGGAAATCTCTTCCTGAGAATCATGATAAATTTTTGAGTGGATTTGGACTAGGTCATGAACTCTATCATTGTTCTTAACAAGTTCATATAGAGAAGTCATATTGAAACCACTGAGAACATTCAGAAGCTCTTCTTTGACTACAGTTCTGAGCATATCACTATCCAAGGAGGGTTTAGTTGATTAACCAGATGCCTTAGAGGCATTGACATATGTGGTCAGAGATTTGAGTTGATTTAGAAACTTCTGAAGACTCCCGATATATTCATTAGTGAGTTTATTAAGATTGAAAACAAGATCTCTCATTTATTTCACAATTTGTTTGTTCCTTTCAGCAACCTTTTCATCTTAGGAATCTAGAGAAGGTTAAATCTGAGACATAACTACCTATGATATTTGAGGAACAACAGGTTCTATAGGAGGATCAACAATCTCTAATCTCAAATGTATCTATTTCTGCATGTCTTCAACCATAATTCTTAGGGTATTCACTTCATTTCTGAGGAGTTTATTTTGAACTCTTACTTCCTGAATATCATGAAACATTTTAGGTTGTATTTTCCAAATCACTTTCTCCAATAATAGTGAGGCATCTCTCTCACTTAAATTGGTCACAGGAAGAGGTTGGATATTAAAGAGTTTCTCATCTCCAGACAAGAGGGCAGCACCAAATTCCTTCATATCATCCTTACTCACAAAATATGGTTGTTCAGATAAAGGTTTAGGAATAGGGACTCGTACTGGCTTAGTTTCCTTCTTAGGTACAATATTAGAGACTAGTTTCACATGTAATATAGAAGAAAGATCAAGTCCGGTTGCTGAAACCTGCTGAGAGTCATCCACATCATAGAAACTGGGGAACTTATACTGAGTGTCAACAGGACTTGACTCAGTCTGTTGTGAAGCTTCAATAGACTTGAGATTTTGGGTTTTATCCCCCTCAAAAGGTTCCTTCTTCTCAGAAATGAGAAGATTAGGATCTGGATCTAATTCCACTGACTCAGCTCTAAGTTCCTCACACATTTTCTGTCTAGCTAGATGAAAATCTAGCTCCATTTTTTCTTCACCTGAAGGGATGATTTCAGGAACATATTGTTCCTTTGGGAGTTCTTCAAGATTATATTCTTTCATAACAGGTGGTTCTTCCACTATAGGTTCTTCCATGGAATGGTTTTTTGATTCTTTTGCAACTGATTCTATTTCAGCCTCAGGGTGAGTTTCCAGATTAATAGCTTCTTTGGGAGCAGAGACTTCTTCTTCAAGAACTTCATGAGTAATAGTAGTCCTTTCTTCCTCAACAAAAACAGATTCCCTAGGTGCCACTTTAGACTCTTTTTCCTCTTATTCAGGATACTCAAAAATCTCATCTGGTTCCAAACCAGGATTAGAAATATCTCTTGGTCTTGAGGGATCATCAACAGGATTTAATTTCTTATAAACTCTACCATTGTCTTACATCCATTCCTTTTTCCATGGATTCTAGTTTATTTTCATCCTCTTGATGATTACTTTTCAAAGGAAGTACTCAGATTCTTTTATAACATCCTCATTTGGTCCAACCAAACCTTTATCATGCAGCATGGCTGAGATAATCCAAGAGTAAAACATGGAAGTTGACATAGATGTGGCTTTGATAAGCTCACACATATGATGAATAATATACTTGAAAAGGTTGATATTATGCCCATTTTACATAAGGTGGACCAGAAACACATCTTGATATTTCAAAACTGGAAAATCACCTTTTCTGGGGCTAACCAGATTCTGAATAAAATTGAACAAGAGCCTTGATTCTCCATCTAGTTTAGCAGCAATGGCCCTCTTCTTGATGCCATTTCCAGTTAGGGATTCTAGAGAATCTTCTAAATCAAATAATTTAGTTGAAGGTGGAGTTTCTCTCTGATAATCCTCATAGATTCCATCATGAGGTATCCTAAGGCATACATCCCATAACCTCGAAGAGAATGAGCATCTCTGGCCATTGACCCAACTTCTTACAACATAACTATCACCAAAATCAAAAGAGAACTGTACGTACTGGTAAAACTGATCCACTAACTTAGGGTAGATGGGTCTATCTTCCTTCGAGAACCATTCTAACCATCCTTTCTAATCTAACACTTTCAATACCATAGACTTACTAGACAGAAGACATTTGAGGAAAATCTATTTCTCAGGTACAACCACATGGTTTACCAGATTAAAATTTAAAGGTCCTTTGAGTGTTATCTTAGTTGTAATCTTCTTCTTCTTAGAGTTGCGCTTCTCAGGTGTCGATAATGAAGGACGTTTCATTCTTTTAATTCACTGAATGTTTGAGAGAGAGATGGGTTGTAGGGATGAAGAAGGGTTTGAAATGAGTATGTAGAAGAAATCCCGAGTGACGAATCGAGTGATATTTTCTTTATTTTATCATTTAGGAATACCAAACATCGTAAAAGTAAAAGTGCGGGAAAATAAAAAAGGGGAAAAGGATAACTACTGCGATATGGGTTAAAAATATCATAAAGAATTTTTATGGTGAAACCCTATCTGGTCATTATGGTGAGATAGTAAATGCACATTACAGCGAGACAATGAACGAGCTTCACGGCGATATAGTGAACAAACTTCTCAGTTTGCGTTACGGTGAGACAATAATTTTTAGATAGTAATAAAAAAATACTAACTCTGAGATCGTAAACATGAAACAGTAATATACTGAACATTAGGACATGAAACAGTAAAAATCAAGATATCTATTTGATATTTATCATGCCTAGTTCTTGTATAATGTAGTCTATTATCTCATAATTTAATTGTTTGGTGAATATATCAGCAAGCTGATATTCAGTACCAATGAATTTTATGGTGATATCACCTTTTTGATAATGATCTCTCAAAAATTGATGTCTTACATCCATGTGCTTTGTCCTATAATATGAAACAGGATTTTTTGAGATGTTAATAGCACTTGTGTTGTCACAATTTAAAGGTACATGTCTAAATTGATATCTATAATATAGTAATGTGTGCTTCATCCACATAATTTGTGCATAACAACTACTAGAAGCTATGTATTCAGATTCTGCAGTAGATAATGAAACAAAATTTCGTTTTATACTACACCATGATACTAGTGACTTTCCTAAAGTGTGACATGTTCCATAGGTTCTTTTTCTATCTAGCTTACAGCCACCGAAGTCAGCATCTGAATAACTAACTAATTTAAATGATTATCCTATAGGATAAAATAGTCCTAGATTGGGTGTATGCTTGAGGTATTTGAAAATTATCTTTACATCATTTAAATGAGATTCCATAGGATTTTCTTGAAAATGGGCACACATACACACACTAAACATAATGTCCAGATCACTATCAGTTAAGTAGTGTAAACTTCCAATCATTTCTCTATAAGTGGTTTGATCAACACATTTTCCATCTTCATCAAGATATAACTTACAAGTGGTACTCATGGGAGTGTCACTACTTTTCGTGCTATCCAATCGAAAATGGGTTAGAAGATCTCTAGTATATTTACTTTGACTTAAAACAATTCCATCATTATTTTGAAAGATTTGAAATCCAAGAAATAATTTTAGTTCACCCATTAAACTCATTTCAAATTTGTTTTGCATAATTTTAGAAAAATCAACACATAAATAATTCTTCGAATATCCAAAAATAATGTCATCTTCATAGATTTGAACAACTAAAACATCATTATAAATTCATTTTATAAAAAGGGTAGGATCAACTATTCCTTTTGTAAAATTTTTGGAAATAAGAAAATTACTCAATCTATCATACCAAGCTCTTGGAGCTTGCTTTAAACCATATAAAGATTTTGATAGTTTAAAAATATGATATGGAAAATGGGGGTTTGTAATTATAGGGTTTGTTCAAAAAAAATCATCCTCAGTTATATACCCATTTAAGAATGCACTCTTAACATCCATTTGATATAGTTTGAAATTCAGATGTTCAGTATAGGCAAGAAGGATTCTGATGGCCTCAAGTCTAGATGCTAGTGAAAAGGTATCATTATAGTCCATTCCTTCTTTCTTGACTATATCATTGTGAAACTAATCTATCCAAGTTTCTAACTATGTTACCAGCTTCATCTACATTATTTCTAAACATCCATTTAGTGCCTATGGTAAAAGTGTCCTTGGGTCTTTCAACAATTTCCAAACATTGTTTCTTTCAAACAGATTAAGTTCTTCTTCCATAGACATCACCCAAAATTCATCATTGATAGCATCATTAATTTTTCTTGTTCATGTTGTGATAAGAATACTTGATGTTCAACCTGATTTCTAAGAGAATCTCTAGTTTTAGTTCCTTTGTCTATGTATTCTACAACAACATCTAAGGGATGGATCTTAAGGGTTCCAAAAGTTCTATAAAAAGAGAGAATAGTGATTTCAGGTTCATCAACAGATTTAGGTTCATTGTGACTTGATTCTAAGGAATTCTAGAGTTTGATGTTTTCTCAGATTCTCTCACAGAAGAATTCGAGGATTTTGAATTGATGTTCAGATTTGATACATCATCCTCCAGATTCTCTAGGATGGTTTTAGGCTCATGTGGATCTGTTTAATCAAATTTGATGTGAACTTATTCTTACACACATTTAGTTATTTTATTTAACACTCTATAGGATTTACTAGAAAAGTAATATCCTAAAATGATACATTCATCACATTTGGATGCAAATTTTTCAAGATTGTCTTTCATATTAAGAATATAGACCTTCCAACCAAAGATTTTGAATTACCTAACCTTGGGTTTTCTATTGTTTCATAATTCGTAAGGATTCCTCTTAAGAATAGGTCTAATCAACATTCTATTTATTATATAGCTTGTTATATTCAAAGCTTCAGCCCAAAAATAAATAGGTAGGTCATATTCACTAGGAATTGTTCTAGAAATTCTTGCAGGGTTCTATTTCTTCTCTCTACAACTCCATTCTGCTGAGGTGTTCTAAGGGCTGAGAAATTGTGACTATAACCATTTTTTGAGAAAAAGGATTCAAACTCTTGATTTTCAAACTCACGGCCATGATAACTTCTTAATGATTTGATTCTAAGTCCACTAATATTTTCAACATACTTGGAATATTTATTAAAATAAGAGCAGGCTTCACTTTTGTGAGACATAAAGAAAGTCCAAGTATATCTCGAAAAGTCATCTACAAGAACATAAACATAGTGCTTACCATTTAAACTAGAAACTCTATATGGTCCAAACAAATCCATGTGAACTAGTTTGATAGGTTGAGATGTTGACACTTCTTTCATTGGTTTGAAGGATACATTGTGTTGTTTTCCCTTTTAATAGAGATTACACACTTTGTCATTTGGACACTCAAGTTTGGGTATGACTTTAACTAGCCTTTTTCTAGTAAGATTTCTAAGGTATTGAACATTACAGTGTACTAGTCTCTTATTATAGAGCCAAGATTATTTAGGAAACACACTTAAATGTGAAGCATTTTGAGAAGCTAAAGAATCTAAATTAACAGAATAAACATTTCCATTTCATAATGCAGAAAATACTAATTCATCTTTAGAATTAAAGACATTACAAGCATCATTTTCAAATCTAACATGAAATATATCATCACATAATTTTGAGATACTAAGAAGATTATATTTTAAACAATCAAAAAACATTACTTTAGTAATTAAAACTGAGTTAGAGTTACCGATTTGGAAGAGGCCAATAATCTTTCGCTTGGCATTGTCACCAAATGTGACATGTCCTCCATCTACATTTATCAGGTTCTTGAAGCATGGGTAGTCTCCTATCATGTTCCTTGAACATTCACTTTCTAAGTACCATAGACTTTTGTAGGAGCTCTTTAAGAAGCTTTCCTTCAAAAATATTAAGCAAAAATAGATTTTGGTACCCATACTTGTTTGGGTATAGTAATATTAGTAATAAGTTCTTTATGAACCCATATTTTCCTCATAGGTTTCCTATAAGCATTATGTAAAGTATTTGAAAAATAAACTGTATTTGGTCAACAAAAACTTGAAACAGTAGAATATGTATCTTCGATTGAATTAGTTGATTTGAGTCCAGAACTAGGAGTAAAACTGTATGTCCTAGATTTTGAAACAAGATTTTTTCTACCAGGGTTTCATTTACCTGGTTAATAACCAATGCCAGTGTTTTATTTATGGGAAATTTATTTTCCTAGAATTTGGGTAAGTTCATTTTTCCCATTAGTAAAATTTTCTAAGTCACTCATTAATTGCTCATTAGGAATTTTTAATTCATTGTTTTCTTTGAGAAGTTGATCATTTTTTTCCTTTTCAATTGTGAGTTCATATTTTACAGTTACAGTAAGAGCATGTTTTTTCTTCAATGATTTATATTTGTCTTTTAGTCAATTTCATGTTTCCTCAAGCATATTCAGGTATTCAATCATTTCTTCGTTATTCATATTTTCAGAGTTACTCTCATCTTCATAATAATATGAATTTTTAATAGAAGAGTCTTGTGTTACTTCAGATGTGTTTGTCTAAAAATGCATATTGGCTTTGTTATCCTTTTCATCATGTGATGTCTTTGAGTTGCTTGAACTATCCTCAAAATCACTCTAAGTTTCATTCATTGCCTTTTTTACTTCCTATACTTGTCCTCATATTTATTTTTTCCATTGATCTTTGGATAGTCAGCCTTTATATTTCCTTTTCACTTACATTCATAGAAAACAATTTCATCTATCTCGTCACTTATTTTCCAGTCCTTATTTCTATTCCCTTTTTGGTCATATTTTCCATTGAATATAGGTTTTCTGAAAAAGTTATTCTTTTTGAAAAATTGTTTGAATCTTCTGGAATGTTGAGCCAACTTCTCATCATTGTCAGGTGATGATTTTTCACTGGTGTAGCTTTTTATAGAAGCTTCTAGTTTCCCTTTGTCTTTGTGCTTTGAGGTGGTGGTCTTGAATGCAACATATTTCCTCTTTGGTTCATCCTCCTCTTCCTTGTTGACTTTCAGTTCTTCTTCATACATCATCAGTTCCCCAATGAGTTTTTTTATAGGTATTTTGCTGATGTCGCACGATTCTCTAATACAGATAGAGGTTCCCCTCCATCTATCAGGTAGACATCTAAGTATTCTCATGATCTATTCCTTATCAGAGGATTCTCTTGTAAGAGAAATCATTGTGTTGACAATCTCATTGAACCTAAGATACATATTAGAGATAGGTTCATCATATTTCATCATAAAATTATCATATTTGATAGTATAAGTATTAAGTCTCATTTCTTTTACACTAGATGTTCCCTCAAGTGAGACAGACAGAGTATCCCAAATTTCATGGGAAGTTTTACAAACAGAAATTCTATTAAACTATTCAACTCCTAAGTAGTAGTATAAAGCATTCATAGCTTTGCAATTGTTATTGTAGGCAGTTTTGGTTGGTTCATCTAATGCGATTATATCAGTAGCAGTAATTTTGTATTAATCTGTATTGGATGACCAAATTTCAAAACTCATACTCTCTAAATGCATTTTCATTTTAATTTTCCATTGAGCATAGCTAGTTCCATTAAAGAATGGTGGTATGTTGGTTGCACCACCTTCCAATCTATTATCCTTAATAATTTATTACTTTAAAAGAGCTAGAAATTTAGAATTAATAGAAATTTAGAGATCTTTAAAGTACAACTACAATCATAGTTGGATTAGATTACACAGAGTCCTAATAAACTCCTCCAATACCAAATGTTGGTCAGAGTAGATTACTCAAGAGGGGAGGGGTGAATTGAGTAACTATAAAAATTTCTGTAAAAATTATTTCTAAAAAGGTTTCCCCAAAGATCAAATATAGCCCAGTTAATCAAGGATATACTGTTATAAGAGTTTGACTATTTAAGTAACTTCTTAGAATAATGATTAATTCCTGGTAATATTAATTTGTGTTATTAATATTACTTTTGAAGTTATTCTACTAAGACAAGCCAGTTATAACTTCTTTTCAAGACAAACTATCAAAGTGAAATTAGTGATTTCTGAATTATACAATAAAGCAATAAAACAATGAAGACTAATTTAAGCAGCACAGCGGATATGAAACAAGTGTTTCAATCTCAAGCCGAGATCTAATCCACTCCACTTAGTGGTCACCTGCCATCGATTATTTTATATAAATAAACTTTGATCCACACCCTAGATCGGGGTTAGCAACAGTACACAGACTGTCTAGCTCACACTAGGACCTATTCCACAGTTTTCGTGGGTATAAATAACTAGGCTAAACAAGGATCTCTTCCACACTTATCAGTGGGTATCAAGAGTAAATAGAGGTTTGAGTAAGGATATCTTATATCCTTCAGTTTGATGCAGGAGAAAAAGTGTGTTGTTTTACAGGTACACACTCTTCTCGAAATGTAATAAACAGATTCACAAAAAACCAGAAATATATAGATGGGTTTAGAAATGCTCTGAGTTTTATTCTTTGCTGCTCTAGACTTCTTGAGATGAAGCTGATACAGATCTCGAGTCCTCATTAGTAAAACAGAGTGTTGTGATTTAGATTGTGTTCATCATGAGGATTGACATTGTGAAGATGTTCTCTGGATTCCAGTGCACTTATTATGTTCTTCAGCAGAGTCGGGTTGCATGCATGTGACAATCCTTACTTTTGAAATTCTCTTAGTGTTCTTTGATATCGTGCTCACAGCCTTGTTTTTCATTCAGTTTCACATTCTTTGATTCTTGGCCACACTTGGATTTTATCTTGGAATGCATGTGTTGGATCCAACAAGTTGCATGGATACCGCTCCTCATACCTCTTACTTTCAGATGATATTTCTACCAAAAAATATTAATTATGTCAGTGCATTTAAAATCTTCAAATATGATAGTTAAATATTAAATTGAAATACAACAAAATAGTTTAAGAAATGGTGTCATAGTAAGTCATGGAAATAGTGTCTCCTTCACATGGTGTCTAGATTGATCACAATGTCTTGTGGTCACGATGTTTCATGGTCATAGTGTCTTGTGGTCACAGTGTCTCATGGTCACGGTGTCTCATGGTCATGGTGTTTGGTTCACAGTATTTTCTTCACGGTGTCTGCTTCACGGTGTCTGCTACACTGTGTTTGCTTCACAGTGTCTGCTTCACGGTGTCTGCATCACTATGTCTGCTTCACGTTTTCAGACAGACATAACCAGTGGCAGACTCACAGTGTCTTAGACTTTTCAAGATAATTTTATTTAGACTAAAGTAATGATGACAACAGAATGGATTAGACTTAATCATTTGTCAAAGAATGTATTATGAGAGTAGATCAAAGATAGTATAAAGTAAGAAAAATGAATGTAGAGAAATTGAGATCTTGAATGGCTCCTCTTAAAGCATTATACTACTTAAACAATAATACACATGAATACACATGATTGTGATATAATTTACAAGAGTTAACTAGGTTTAGTAGGATTTTTGATCATTAAAACATGATTAATACATGAGGAGTCCAACAATGACTACTGAAATATGTTGGGGTTGAGGAAACCCATGATGCATTGACATAAGGGTCGGAAGAAATGGTTGTAGTCAAATCCTTTACGTTAAGTATGTCTTCTCACTCGCACATTGTATCTGAGCAGGTCATTTTTATGGGTTAATCTGATTGATGAATTTTTAACAATGTTTTATTAGGGGAAAACCCCTCATAGGGAAATAATGTCACATAGTCTTACAGATATCATCCATATGATAGTAATCAGAGTGGTGGAGCCAATAATGAAGGAGTTTACTATTGGGGCTGGGGATTATATAGATGTCTTAGTGATCAAATTGGATTTTGATGAGTTATTTATCTAGGAAGGGATTCACATAGTCTATTAAGAGTCTAAAACCACTTTGAGTGAGAAATTTTAGTGCCCAAGGAAGATTATATTTGAAGATGATGCATCCAAAGATGTGCAGTCACATGAGATCAGCATTTCCATTATCATGGAGCATATCCCCTTATAAAGGATGTTTCAAAAGGACCCAATCACCAAGGTACTTACAACATTCCCATGGTACCATCATACTCCAATTGAATACCTTAAAGTCTCATTGTAGGATATCACTAAGGATAATGGAATATGGTGTGGGGGATCATCCAAAACATTATCACTCGTTAACCATGGGTAGATTTAGTTGGATTCATGAGATCTTATCATCGTTGGTTGGTGAATCTAGGGAAAAGTGGTATACACTACTACTCCATCCAAGTGTTATACAAAGTATTATTAGTTGAAAAGGTTCATAAATAGTGGAGCTAATATAATTCCACCTGCTGTGAACACAATTATTAGGGTGTCGAGGATCATTAGGTGGTGGAGCGGGAGATGGATCAGTAAAAAGATCATGTACATCAGCTTGAGGCCATTGTTATTAACAAATAAGAATTCATTGGATAATTAAGTGGATTGAAGGTGACATACAATGCTATGAATTTGGGATAAGTAAGACTCATTTGTCCCAAAATATAGATGGAAAAATATCCAATATGGGTGAATTATACTTTTAAATAAATTTAATTATTATATCATAGTATTAAATTTAATTAAGTGGAAATAAAATGAATACATATAAGGTATTTTTATAGTAGTTCTAATATAAGTGACCCCACTCTAGCTTCCCCCCCCCACTCATGAACTAAGAGATCTAGAACCCACTATAATAGACTATATAACTTTTTAATGGAGATAAAAACCCATTTTTAAGAATTCCTTTTTAACCATTGGAGGTACAACCCAAGAAAAAGTATATTTTTTCATTCCTCGGGGCTAAACCCAATCACCCTTCCTTTCAAACACATGGAGGCACTACCGAGAAGCTACCTTTTGATGTAATGGTAGAAAAAACAAGTCTTTTAACCAATTCAAGGTAAAATTGAATCACCATCCATTTTTTTCCTATGAAAGAACCCAAATTACCCTAAATTTTTCAAACTTTTAGGAAAACCCCAATTCCAAAAATGTTTTTGGGAGTTACAATCCGCTATCCAGCATTTTAATGGGTAATATAACCTATTAAAAATATCAAAAAATAAAAGAATTGAATGAATTAAAACCACAAAACCAGATGAACACTTCATGGTCTGACTATTGAGGAATAAAATAACCCTCTAGAAGTAAATGATTAAATAATCGACGTTCTGTTATAAGCAGTAGTTTATCCCCAAAATTTACCGCACATGTAAAAATCAAGAAAATACCCAACCTCTTATATATTTTATTGGTACTATAAACTCTTTATATAGTGTTTCTTCACACACAATGTATTTAATATTTTAGGTCCAAATCAAATTTATTTTTCCCAGATAATGAATTGGGCATGTGAAAAAAATGATATTCTTTATAATTACCCATACTTATTTCATAGATAATGTTCCACATGTAAATGAAAAAAGAATTCAATATGTAAAAATAATAAAAAAATATATAGCAGAACTCGTTATAAAAATGGATAAAAAAGTAAATAATAATCATTAGTATCCTAGGAAAATTTCTTATAACATACAACACTTACTCTTTTAATTTGAAGAAATTTAAATATGAATATCTAAAGTTGTAAAATTTTCAGCATGAATGTTTATACATACTTAATCCCCAGATGATATTATTTATTTCATCATAAAATATTATAAACCATGTTCATATTGATTATATAAAGTTATTATGTGATTTTTTAATAAATAAATCAATAATAATAATCATAATAAACTTCTAGAAATTTTAATTGTGAAATAATATAGGAAAAATAGTATAATTCCAAGATTGAGAATAATATATAGAAATTTTTTGAACAATATATGTGAATTAATAAGTGATTTTGACATATCTAATCTTATGTATCCAATTTCACATATCAAATATATTCAAAAGAAATCATGTAACCAAATTGTTCACATAGGAAAAATTATTCACAAATCTGATTTTTCCCATATAGTCTAATTAGCACTACTATTACGTGAAACATACTCTCTACGTAGGGGTAACTGATTTTTACACTTATTTGGATTACACCCATTACATGAGACTTGGGTTACTCTTATGCAGGTATAGATGAAATTTATTTAAGACTCAGGTCACCCTTCCATGAGTATTTGAGAATCACAGGTACTCTTACGTATATATTTGAAATGTAATGGTACCTTGAGACATATTTAATAAATAAGTGTGTACCCTAACTCAATTATAAATATACTTTACAGGATAAGAGAGATAACATTATGTGAGGACCATGTTACCTTTACACAATATGATAAGTACCCATAAGTGAAAAAAGAATGAGGGTTTTACCTTTTCATGAGCACAAATTACCACTATTCTATAATGGAATTCAAAGTTTACCTTTAGGAAACCATGGAATTCTTTGGTCACTATTATGTAACTCTAGAAAATAATTCATACCCTTAATTATTCCAAATAAACATAGTTCTACTTTACAAAACATTATAAAACTAAGTATTCCCTTAAGTATACTTTGTAAACATGACCACAATCATTTTTTTATTTTATTGAAGAGCCACTTTAAGGATAAGTTATAACCAGCAGACACATCCAACATCAATTTACACCCTCAAAACACCAATTACAAAATTCAAATTTCAAAATAACCATACACCCCTCCAATATCGTAACATTCAACATATTTAAAAATTTAAAATATACCGACATCAAAACAAATTGTGCTTATCCCGTGAGTCGACTGAGGAGCATCAGATGAAATGAGGAAGTAACATCTTGAACACATAGTCACCATCACACACAAAACCTCTCCATCGTCACAACACCAGTGTCCACCACCAAAGCATCATTGATGTCCAACATCATCATCACCGACAAAGAAAAGCCACCGCAACATGAAGTCTCTTAACAACCAAACACTAGAAACCATAAACACCACCAAGAGAGAAAAAACATAAGAAAAATGTAGTAGAAAAATAAAACCGATGCCACAAAACAAAATCCCTCCAACTCTGGTAGCACCTTGAATCCCTTCAAACCTTGAACCACAATCCCAAAACCATATAGTTTACATTTAAAGGTTTTATAAGATTTATTTAACCTATTAACTCAACATGAAAATTTTATAACATGTTATAAAAAATTAAAACAAGAAATATCTAGATAATTGATCTACATAATAATAATAATATATAACCAATGTTAATCATACTTTAATCAACATAGGAGATAAAAAAATAATGATAACACTTATTAAAGTTGTGAAAATTATAATTAATCATAATATTTAATTTTATAATGATCAAAACATAATTTAATAATGTGATCCAAGGATCCCATTTAAAAATTATAGTGGATATGTATGAGATTGAATAGGGTATGTTGTAGGTCTTGGCCAAAATGGTTCATCTACTGGAAAAGAAAGAGATATTGGGGATGGATAGGAAATGAAACATCCTTGAATTATCCCAATATAATTTAGTTGAGATATATAAGGTTGATTCTTGAGTTGAGAAATAGGGGTTCTAATAAGGTAGATTCAATAATGTGAGGATGGACCTCCTGATTTAAAAAGGAAATAACATATATCTCTTATTTCCATTTCCAATACTGATGTTTCATTCAATAATATTAATATGAGAAGAAATTATATTTCTCTTATCCCATGTGCGGTATGCCCTATGTGATAAATAATAGAAAAATATAATATCAATCAATAATATTAAAGATTCATATAGATTAAACAATATATAATTATAATATTATGTGGATCACCATTTTAGACCCCTAATGATATGTGAATCAGGTTGGTGTGAATCTACAGTTTTTTCTTTAACAATATACAAGGTAAGGAAGGGACTAATACTAAGGGTTATATAACTTCACCTAAGTAAAAATAAAGTGGATTGATGTAAATTATTACCTCTTGATTCTAAATCCATTGATATTGGAGGCAGGTGGATTGAGGATAAAAAAAATATTTTTTTGGGATCAAAGTTTCCATGAAGGTTCAACTGAAGATTCCACCTCTGTGAAATGTGTATTAGATGGAAATTAAGCCAATTTAGGTCATATTTCATCATCATAGGAGATTCCTTTTAATGGTAAGGATGGTTACTTTGTAGATTCTACGTTATATGAAAGGCGATCCAATTTAATCCATGCTCTATTATCCTATGAGATCCCATTTGGATAGAATACATTGAAGTTGATACAAATAAAGGGGACAAAAAGTGTATATATGGATGATAAAGATTCTCAATAAGAGTTCAATCACTCTTGTGGTTATGAATCTTAGCATCATGAACTTCTATGGGGAATACAAATAAAACATAAAGTTTGTGAGATAGTGGGGAAAACATAGTTTCGAAACAAATGATAGTTAAGGGAAGTAAAACTAAACAGTTCCCCTGATATGAGATTGACGTCCCATGATGCTACTTAGTTTAAGGTCATGTTTATTTACCCAAATGTTATAATTTTTTGGGGACTCATTACTTGGATTTATAACTATTTATTTTCAATTAATTTAATTAGTACCACTATATTTTTCCTTTTATTCTTGTTCACTTAGAACCAGTGGGTTTTTCATTTTAATTTTGTACAACTAGGACTAGTGGGTGTTGGAGTTTCATGTCACACATCATGGACCATGGAATGTGAATTTTATATTCATGCTTCTAAGATCCTGATTCTGTGTTTTAGGTCATGTGATTATGGCTATAAGTCATTAGGGTTTATGGTCTCACAACTAGGACAGCTCGGAGGAGAGAAATTTTGTTGGGTGATCCAAAAAAACCCCAATAATAATGGAGGTACTAATGTGGGTACCATAAAATCATATAATTTCTACAAAACATATGGGAATATGAAATTATTTTGTGATAGATAGACTAAGAACTACACTATATAGGTATAGGTCATGTTGGGTGAAAGGGTAATGATCTTGTGAAAATTATAGCAACCAAGTCTTCATGTAAAGAGAAATTACTTCATTATTTTGTGAAATACTTAAAAAACTATAAAAAAGTAACCTAAAGACTATGTTAGTTTAGTGACTTTGTAAACTTGGAACAAAAATATTCTATATTAGTGAAATATCTTCAATGTTTCCCACAAAGATCTCACCCTTATTAAATATACTTAAAAAACTTTTTTCATAACATGGTGAATAGAAACATAAGAAATTGGTGCGATCAAATGATTAGTGAGGTTAAATTAAGGAAATAATTAATAATAATATGAATATAAGGGTATGAAAATAACAAAATAACATTTAAAGATCATATCGTTCATATCAAAGTGCATAAACATGAATCATGACATAATAATTGGAATATCAAAAGACATCAATCATAAGGGAAATAAGAGCTTAAGCCACAAAATCATAACATAGGAATAAGACATGTAATTTTGGAATACACATAATCATATAATATCATTACTTATAAGTCAATACAGATTTATAAAATTTATCATGGAACTTCATGGGGACTACACCTACTAGGCAGGACATGCTACCATCCCCAGTCGTAGTCCTTTCCTTGAAATGGACCGGGTTTCCCAATCTCCCCTTAGTGGATAGGGTTTCCCCATATTCCCATAGTGTATCAAGTTTCTCAATCTTCCATATTCATGGTGACCACACCTATTGGGTGGGACACACCACTATCCCTATTCACAGTACTTTCCTTGTAAGGAATCAAGTTTACCCATCTTCCCATAGTGGATCAAGACCATCGACTGGATTCCCATCAGAATATCATGAGATATAAATATTTACCCAATTAATTGGAGGGAGATATATTTTCCACCAATGAAAAAATAAAATTGTACAAACATATTCCCTAATATAATAAAACTTCCATCATATCATGACCCATAAAAATAGAAGGTTTTCATAAACATCCAATCATAACCCATGAAATGAAATGGGTGTCACAAACAAGTAATCACATCCTAAAATAAGGAAAAACAAATGTTTCATAATCATATCATCAAATAATAATCCATGAAAATAAGAAGGTTTCATAAGAGTATAACCTTTGAAAGAGAAACATGTTTCATAAGAAAATAACCCTTGAAAGAGAAACAAGTTTCATTAACATATATCCCATAAAATCAAAAAGGGTCTCACAAATATATAACCTATGAAAGATAAATGATTTTCATAGCCATCATGCCATCAAAAATTAATCCATTAAGAGAAATAATACGAATAGAACCTTTAGATAATTTTTTAGAAATGAATGAGTAACCTCAATAGATATCATCTTATATAGAATTTAATTTTCAAATATATTTCAATTCTTTTGATTAAAATATAATTACTTCTTTGAAAAATTATTTTTAAAACCTAAAACCTTTTGAAAACCATTTTCTTTGATAATAATTTGAAAAATTATAAATTAGTCTAGAAATAATTTTAAAACCCATTTTCCTTGGAAGATTATAAAAGAAGATTGATTTTTTGAAGATTTTTTCCTTGAAATCTTATCAAATAATATTGAAAACATTTTGAAAACCATTTCCATTGGAAACATATATAATAATCTTGAAAATATTTGAAAAACGTTTTACTTGAAATCACTTAAAGGAAGCTTAATATTTTTTTTTAAAAACCATTTTCCTAGAAAATTTATAAAATAGTATTAAAAATATTTTAAAACCCTTTTTATTCAAAAAAAATTTGAAAACTTATAATAAATCTTGAAAATGTTTTGAAAAACATTTCTTTGAAATTTATTTAAAAACTTATAATAAAATCATGAAAACATTTTGAAAACCATTTATTTGAAAATACTTTGAAAACTTATAACTAATAATTAAAAACTTTTTTAAAACAATTTCATTGAAAATAATTTTAGAACTTTTAAATAATTCATAAAACAATTTTTAAAACCTTTTAAAAAACATGGTTTGTATAGAAAAAGAATTTCCAAATGAAGAGAGAGGAAAAGTCAGACTTTTAAAAAACTATCTTAATCATATTATGTATAAAATAGTTGGGAAATGGTACCAATATATGATTATATCATGAATATAAAGTGTATAATAATATTAATGTTTTATCTTGATATTTGTATCATAATATTTCATCAATGAAAGCATAATCATAAACAATCTTGTTAAACGGTGAGATTATAGCTATAAACTATTTCAAATTTTTTTACATTGAATCATAAAAAAAATAGAAAGAATAAAATTAAATGAATATTAACATATAATTAAAATAAGTAGATTCATGATATAATATTTCAAATGAATTATATAAACCACATTAAAAAATATAGGTGCATAACATGGCATGTGTCTCAAAGAAGAAAAATTGAGACCAAATTAATTTATCGATTTGGTAACTTTTGAAACATAAGAACCATTAAAGTAAGATCATAAAATTTATATGTAAATACCCATATATTTAAGTATAATAATCATATAATACATCTATGTTTATTATACACACCATATATAATAAATATGAGGTGAACATGGCTTGTGTCTCATAGAAAATAAAGGTGAGATGAGAAAACCCTTACTACTTGAGTAAGTTTTAGAGTCATGATTACCATGAAATAAAAGAATAAATTTAATGATTTTAATATTATTAAATAAATTAAATTAATGATATATCATGTTATAGGTTAGTATATACACCCCACAAAATAAGCGAGTGGTGAATATGAAATGTATCACATAGAAATAAAAAGTGATATGAAATTCCCTTACCTAATTTATTGAATCACTTTGTACTAGTAAAAAAATATTGTATAATAAATATATGTTTATTATAAATCTTTTACACAACCTTTTTCTTATATATAATATCATATATGGTTGGATTATGGCATTATATTACAAATTTATTAACAATTCCAAGTTAAGGTTTTGCTTCAGGTAATATCCATTTTGTTTTTTACATTTGTGTTATATTTTTGGTCCTCATAATAATATCATGATTTATAGAATGTAAACCATGATATAAATATCATGTAAATTCAGTATATATTTATTTATAATAATGTAAAAAATATATAAACAGGAAATGGAATACACTATTCATAGACAAGGTAGGTCGTATGTACGCATGAATGTTGTTTCCGTTTTTTTAATATTAAAAGAATGAAAGTAAATGATATATATATATATATAATTTAATTATAGTATCATTATTATTTAATATATATATAACATAAATTCACTAAACCCATCCTTAATACATTCCATGTATTGTGTGAATGAATCATATCGCTTTGAGGAGGCGGTAGTCCACACTTCCCCAAATGAAATTATCGTATTTACACAAAATGGAAAGAATTAATGTATGTGTCATATAATAAATAAATAATGATAATGAATATTATATATCATATATATAATATAAAAATATATTTATAGTCATAATTCCCAACTACGAGAGGTGGTAATGGAAAAATGAACAACATCATTCCATGGGGCGATAGTTCACTGTACACAAGAACAATTAGTTTGTTACTCCTTAGATAGAAATGTGTGTAAGTGTAGTTCAGAACCTTATCATAACAAAATATTAGTATATTTACTATACTGAGGTTATTATTTATACATGGAATAAGAATAATAGAGGTAGTGGATAATGAAAATAAAGGAAGGGAGCTTGAGGAAGGATGTTAACTCTTCTTTATGAAACTCCTTTTTGTTTACACCAAAGGGATTCCTTGATTGGGTTTATTCCCAAAGGGAGGATTAAAGGAGGAATAAGGGGATTTGGGATAGTTAATTGGGAAGATATTGTCTGAAATTAAGTGTCTTGAGAGGTGTGAATAAGGGGGAGAGGTGTTGGCATTTTATAGGGGAGTGAGGGGACACAATTGGAAGTTTTGAAAACAAGTTAGGTGTACCCACGTTTTTACCTTAAAAAATTCATAAAAAACAAACCAAAATCAAAAATTAAATTTTTATGGCCGAAATATGGTCATTAAAGGGCTTTTTAATAAGTTTATATGTCATTTGGTCCCCTAATTGTGTGGTTTTTGTCCCATGTTAATCTTAATTTTACATTAATCATTGTAATTAATTTTAATCACTTTCACTAATCATTTTGATCACCAATTAATTTGATAATATTATTATATAAATATTATACTAATTAAAACCTTTTGTGGATATTTTTATAAATTTAATTCACAAAAGTAGAAAAATTATATTTAATGCTAATTTCAAAGACATAGCGAGAAAGCAGGTTTTTAAAGTGAGAATGTTCAAAAGTTCATTATGATTTTATATCTAAATTAAACAAAAAAATGATTAAAATGGAATAAATTGGATTAATATATGTATAATTGATCTCTTTTAACTTTAAACCCAACTTAAAATATAATTTAACTCTATAAATAAATTAGATGAAAAAGCTATTTTGAATTAAAATTCAGTATTTTTCACTATTAACCTAAAAATAAAGTTTCTCAGAAGAATCCCAAAAAATCACCCTAATATAATTTTGACATTTTTAATTCAAAAATTATATTTATTTTATCAAATTAAATGTCTAAAATTTACTTTATTTTTGTTCACTAAAGTACATAAAAAGTTGTTCTTTTGAGAAAATAGTATTTGCAACCATATAAATACATTACAAATTTTTTTAAGTTTTATCATATTAGTGATTTATTTATATAAAATGTTTATAAATAATATATAAAAAATTTTATTACTATTCACATTATTATGTTTTATGACAATGTTATAACTATCTCTTTTAATTAATTATAATAAAAAAACTCTTTCTTAGAAACATAGTGTTGTGTGTAACGCAAGACAAATCAGTGATGGGTGTA
Source organism: Viscum album (assembly GCA_963277665.1). Lineage (NCBI taxonomy): Eukaryota > Viridiplantae > Streptophyta > Magnoliopsida > Santalales > Viscaceae > Viscum > Viscum album. The sequence goes on from OY728150.1 coordinate 662,513,919, forward strand.
GAGAAAACTTATCTTGGGGTATTGTGTAAAAATATAGTAACATGATATATCATAAAAATTAATAATATATTGGTTCTTTGATAAAACAAAATCTATATTCAGTGTTCCATAAAATGAAGAATATCAAAAAGATTAAATTAATTCGAAAAAAAATAATTCACAAAAACTTTGGGTGTTACATTCTATACCCATTAAAATGAATTCCTCCCTATAAATTAATCTAGTTTATAAATGGTTTAATAATTTTAATTTCCATTAATAGAGACCCACATCATAAAAATTAACGTGAAAACTTCCTTTAAAAAGGAATGTTTGAACCATAATGGTTACCCAAAGTAACTTATAGTTGGGTTTCCACATAGGAGAATATAGATAGAAATTGAAAGCATGGAAATAGAATAGAAATATAAATATCATGTTATGATAGAGATTGATTGAGAATATTGATCACCAAAAGTGGGTTATCACCAAACCATAAATCTACAATGGATTAAGGGACCATCTGATTCATCAGAAATAAAGGTGCTAGGATAAATAATTTTTTTAACATCCTTTTACTAGATTTGAGGAATTATTTTATTGTATGGGAACATAAAGAAATAATGTCAATTAATTCAAATCCTTTTCATATGTACACTTTCAACCTTTGGGGTTTTCATGATTAATTCTTACTTCATCTCTTACTCTAGGGAATAATGGCGAATTTTTCATTCCTGAAGAACTAACAGATCATAAGATACATAAATAAAATGATAATTAATTCAATATTAATTTACCTAAAATTAGTTGAAAATGGATATCATAGGTTATACAACATGAATAAATCCCCATTTGGTGAAATATTACTTTAATCTCAATAATTTTATCTAATGTTTAACTTATTACCTTCCATAAATGGATAACTATATAACCCTTCTAGAAGATGAAAATAAAAATCCTTAAAAAAATGACACTAAATCATCTTAAATGTAATGTCCCAGAATTTCTGTATATATTTTTTTAATTATATGGAATTATTTCGAGAATACCAAATCAGATGGCGTGCGATTCTGAGGCCCGTAGTGCCCGTAATGATCCGTCGAAGTTTTGTTAAGCTTTAATTAATGCTCGTAAGAAGTTTTCAAAAATAAAGTAGAATAATTCTCAAACAGTTGCCCAGATTTGAAATCTGAGGGCACCGTTGTGTTCAGGATGGCGGGTTTACCCTAGGCATGACTTAATTTTAGTCGGTACGGGCCTCCTTTGAGAAAACCCGATAATGGAATAACTGTAAATAAAATAATTTAAATAATTATTTTATTCTTTTTTCAAATGCTTATAACTCACAAACGGTAGCTCAGAATAAAAATCCAAGACCACCACTGAACATTTTAGAGTATGCTTTATTTAAGAAGATACTAACTTTTTTTGGCACGGGCCACCAGTGAAAGTTAGTTTTTGGTCGTAAATAAAATAATTTAGTGACAATTATTTTATTGTAAAATCCATAACATTTTAATGGTAACTCGGATTTGAAATCCGAGAGTACCATTGGGTTAGTTGGCCCGTGTTTCACTTATGAATATCCTAACCTTGACTAGAGAAAGTTGAGGGTGACTGTTAATAATTTTCTGAACTTTTTTGGGTACATTCAGTAAACACGTGAGCGGCATTTTCTAACATTTTAACCCTTTCTTGGATTAAAAATATGAGGACACCGTTGAATCCAAAATGCCAAGATTCACTTAAGGGTGACTTCACATCTACCAAAGTATTTCTAGATAAAAATTTAGTTTTTGGAACCTTTTAATAGAATAAATAAAATAACTTTATTATTTTATTTTTATTCTATTCCTCTAATGGACAAACAGTAAGGTGAGACCGATGACGCGTCAAGCCAATAAATGGCTTGACCCTCCAATTTGATTAATATCAATGTTGAAGGAAATTAGGAAGCTTCCTAATTAATGAGCCCCATTAACTCCTCACGCTATTACTTACCCTCCCCCTCTCCTATAAATATGGAGCTAGGGAAGATGTATCAGAGAGCCTCACCAAGAAGGGAATTGCTGAAGGAACGTCATGACGCCAAACCCTTAGAAGATGAAACCGACCCAGCGGGAGGTGACAGAAGACACCGAACTGCCAACGGGCGATGTGTGAGTGTCATCTTTGGGATTCGGTCATGGGAACTAAGAACGAGGAACCGACTTCGGAAGTGTCTTGTGGGAGTGACGAACACTGAAGTCCCCATCATCGACTTCGTCTTCTTCATCGCGACACCTCTAACGAACGTCAAGGTAGGGGTTTGTTTTTAATATGATTGAATTTATATATCGAGTCTTGAAATTATGGTTTCATAATGATGATGGCCAAACTAACATGGCCATTGACCCGCGCATATACCTTGCCTCTTATCTTTTGATTCTCCACACATTCTTCATGCATTCTTCAATGGTAAATATTTAATGATGCTGGAAATGAAATATTTGGTTGAGTGCAACATATGGATATGGAGACCTCGACCTAAGGATCAAGAATATGTGATCATTTTATTTTTTGGCCTTGGAACAAAACTGTAATGGCTCGTGAAAGGAAGCCACGGTCGGCACCTGACCGGCCGCGAGGATGGTGGGGCGGCATGCGTCGGCGCCGCTGGTTGAGAAAGAGGTTGTGGCCTATTGGCCATAGAAGAGCAGGGTGGGGGCCGACATCTAGCCGGCCACACCACCAGAGTTAGAGGTTGTGGCCGCATGGCCGTGGCGGAGGCCAGACGGTGGCTGACACCAGGCCGGCCACAGGCGGGTAGCGGCGCACGCCCGCGCCACTAAGAGGAGAACAGGCGGGCCGTGACACGGCGAGCGGGCCCATAGAGCGGTCCCGCATGCTAGCAGGGTGACTAAATGGCCAATGGCCCGTTCGAAATACGGGGGGGTGGGGAGGCTCCCCACGGATTGCGAATAGCGCGGAACCCGCCACACGACGGACCACACGATCACAGGCCACCCCAGCGGGCCATGCCACCGGGCCGCACCGCGGGTTTCCCCAGCGGACCGCACCGCCCCCATATGCGGGCTGAGCATGCCGAGGCCCAGGCCATTCGGGCCAAACATGAATCAGTCCGGGTAGACCCAAAAAAGTTCGGTTTGGCCCAGGTCGGGTTGGTCCGGGTCAGTCCAACTGGGTCGAACTAGCCCTGGGCCCATCTGGACCCAATTAGGCCTTTGTGGAAATAACTTGAGCACCGGGAATCTGGTTGACAAACCGTCTTCCGTAATAGAATCCTTGGATCAAGATGGTCCTTTTTTATACTCAACTTGAGTTTTGGATAATGTTGGTGTATATAAATGTTGAACTGAACCCTGAATCCAACCGGGCCCTTGGAGCGGAAACGCTAATAACATACAGACCAGGTGTCCTATTGATGTGTCGTTTATTGTGTTGGGTCCTTTACGACATGATAGACATTTGGGATTCTTTTTCATGGGATTTTGGGGTAGTTGAGGTATGAACAATGGCTTACGGAGCAGTTCTCCCATGCGCACTACATACGGAACCCTACAACTGGCCGAGACTTGATGACTATTGACCAATCCAACTCAAAGTGACTCGACAGGCCTAGTAGGGAGCACCTCTGTGCGATATGGGAGACCCACGGTGGGGAGTGCCTATGTGTGACGTGGCAGTCCCACAGTACTCGATAGGAGGAGTACCTCAGTAGGCCATGATGGGGAGCACCTCTGTGTGACGCGGTAGACCCACGGTGGGGAGAACCTATGTGTGACGCGGTAGACCCATGCTACTCAACAGGAGGAGTACCTCAGTAGTCTAAGGTTAGTGTGAAGCACCTCTGTGTGATGCGGCATGACAAATGTACTCAACAGAGGAGGAGTTCTCTAGCAGCCGAGGTGTTCAGCGTTGTGACTGGGGATGTTACTTCTTACTACCCCTAGAATAAATCATGGTGTGAGATGTCTCTACTTTGTGCTTGTGATTGGGGTTATGCTATGTGGAACTTTACCTATGTGGTACCTTACCTTTGTGGTGTTATCATTGTGGTATTATTCCCTCTTGTAGGAGATGAGTATATCTTGATAAGTTAGGTATATGTATGGGAATCTAACTAAGTAGAGTTGATGTCTTGCTTTGTGGATTTTCCTTTGTGGAACATTAGGATACCTACGGGGTCTCATGGACCCTAATGAGTATCATTATAATCACCCCTAAATGGGCTTCACCTGTACTTTTTTGTGTCTTGTGCTGATGATGTATGACAATGATCGAGGCTGAGGGAGTTAAGACTGGATGGTGCTTGAAGGTGGACCATTTGGTCTGATGCGACACATGGACTACTGATCATGAGTTGTACCTACCCTTCAGGTAGGATCTGGGGTGGACCGTTTGGTGTGACTCGATGCAAGGACTACTGATCGTGAGCTCTACCTACCCTTCAGGTAGGTTTTGTGGTGGACGATCCAGGAGCTTCATTTCACCTTTCCAGTTGTTTTGTACTTTTCAGTTGTACTTGTACTTTTCCAGTTGGGCTTATATTCCGACCCCTTTACTTTCAACACACTTTTTCTATAGTAGTTTACTTCATATTTTTTTCTTGTTGTGTTCTCGTACAGTGTGTTTGTACAGGTTTAAAGGAAATGCCTTCCCCTTTAGGGAATATGCCTTTCAGTGCTAGTCTCCAGCCCCTGGCCTATGGAAGGTGGGCTTGGGGTAGTCACGACACAGGCCCCGGGGGACGGTTTAGGACATTAAAATTAATCCCCCCATATATCAAAAAGTAGATATTTGGTTTCACATTTCAAAAAATTGTAATACCCTCATTGTATATTCCCTTGAATCATGGTAATTACATGAATTACCATTAATTGTTTTGAAAAAAAAATCATCCTTATTCTAATGATTAATTGATATATTCTTCAAATCCTAGAACTTAAAACTTCATCCATGATAACATATAGCACTATTTCAAAAAAAACTTTTATTAGTTATGATTTCATGAATACTATCCAATTTATGTTATCTATATCTACCCATCTTTATCTATATAAAAAATCATTTTCTCATCCTCAAGAACATATTAAGGGTTACCTTCCCTTAAAATAAGATTTCCATTAAATGAATTCTGTAGGTTATTAGTAACCTTTAACACATTGTTGAAAATAATTAATGAAAAACTTCTAAAAAAATCCTTATATACTTCATGATTCATAGAAAATAATCATTTAATTCAAAAACATATACACTTAAATCACCCAACATTATTCTTAAACCATTAATAAGGATTCATTAACTTATTCCTTAATACCTCTTTCATATAGTATGAAATATGAATAATGTATTAAGGTTCCTCAGCCTTAATATAAAAATTCTTATTCTGTTTAATGTAAACAATAATGGAAGAACATTCCAAACTATTCACACATCATTTGCAGTATCCTCATCTTCAAAATTATATCCAATACTCGTACGAGCTTACTAATTATCTTCAAAAGGTTTCCACTTAGGATGTCAATTTTTCTAATTCCCAAAATTTCCACATCTAAAACATTCAATATAAACCTAGTTCCTTCTGGTTCTTACTATTTACTAAGCCTAGAAATCATAGGGTGAGAACCACTTATCATAGTATAAAATCATATTATCATAAAATATTACTTATAGGATGTCTAAATAATGACACCTACTTCTTTAATATGTGACACCTTAGTTTTACTGAAGGTTATTTATAGTCATATTTTATTTAAACCCTTCATTATAGTTCATAAAGAGTTTGCAAATTACAAAATCATATCCCTTGGGTGTATTAAATTGGGTGTGTAGTAAGGCCCTTTTTCATGTAATAAATTACACTCGAGTTAGGCCTGACACACCTTATCATATTTGTTACCTCGAGGCACATAAGTTCTAGAGAAACATCCACTTGTAGTATCTAGATATAGATTTCATTCTAAAAATCCACTCACTCTATCCTTTTAAAAAATTCAAGGACATTTTCCTAAACACTAACTCATCCTTTGACTTATCCTAAGAGATACCGCTAGACATATCCTCAAAAATACCCCTAGGGATATCAATAATGTTTAATCATACTAGTTTCCAAATGTTAACTAAACCTTCAACATAATATAAAATATAACAACCCAATATTAATGTACATAAACATTACATAAATTTATTCATAATAATTAAAACATTAGAAAAACAGACACCCAATGTCTGTTTCAGTTTAGTTCCATTAGAAACATGGAACACAAATATTATAAATTAGTAAAAGATCTTAATTTTTTCCAAAAGAATATCTCCTCCCTTAAAAAATATACTTAAAAACCTTTCTTCATAATATCAGAAAATGAAACTTAAGAAAGGGGAGATCTCAAATTCCCAGTGAGAGTAAATAAAGGAAATACATAAGCATAACATGAATATAGGGTACGAGAACATGAGTATAAAATTCGAATATCATACCCTACATATCAGAGATCTTAAACATGAATTATGGAATAAATATTGGTAGTTCATAAGACATGAATTAGAAGGTAAATAAGAGTTTAATTCATGAAATCATAACATAGGAATAAGATATGAAATTTTGGAATACACATAAGCATATAATTTCATTCCCTAGAATTCAATATGTATTTCTATAACCTATCATGTAACTTCATGGTTACTAAAAAATCTTGGAAGGAAACATTACCATCCCCAGTTATAGTCATTTCTTTGTAAGGGATCAGGTTTCCCAATCTTCTCATAGTTGATAGGGTTTCCCCATCTTCTCATAGTGGATTGAGTATCCACATATTCCATGTTTATGGTGACTTCACCTATTAGGTGGGAAACACCAACATCCCTGGTCAATGTCGTTTCCTTGTAAGGGATCAGTTTCCCCCATCTTCACATAGTGGATCAAGCCTGTCGACTTGATTCCTATCATTATCTCATGACATATAAATATTTACCCAATGGGTTATATGGAGATATAGGTACCACACTTCACATAATAAAGTCATACATACATGTGACAAAATTTAATAAATCATATATCATATCACGACTCATAAAAAGATATTAGTTTCATAAACATGCCATCATAACCCATGAAATAAAATGGGTGTCATAAACATGTAATCATTTCTTAACCTGTGAAAAAATATAGTTTTTAATAATCATCTCATCATAGAATAATATGTGAAATGAAGTAGGTTTCATAAGAATATATCCTATGAAAGACACACAAGTTTCTTAAACATATAACCGGTGAAATAGAAACATATTTTATAAACATTAAAACTATAAAAGAGAAATGGGTTTCCAAAACATGTAACCCATAAATGATAAATGGGTCTCATAAAATTTATGTGATCATAACATAAATAATTTATTTAAATAATATTAATGTAACCATTAAATAATTTCCTATAAAGGAATATGTAACATCAAAACATTTCATCTTAGATAGAAAATAATTGTGAAATATCATCTAAAAAACATTTCTTGAAGAAAATATCCATTCCTCTTTGAAAAATTCTTTTTAAAACCTAAAACATTTTGAAATAATTTTCTTTGAAATTGATTTTTAAAGTTATTAAGAAGTCTTAAAACAATTTTAAAAAACATTTCCCTTGAATTATTATAATAGAATCTTGAAACTATTTTTAGAACTCTTTTCCCTAAACACTTATAAAATAATATTAAAAAAATTGAAAACCATTTTCCTTGAAAACATATAAAAGAATCTTAAAAACATTATGAAAATTATATTCCTTCAAAAAATATAATAGAAGATTGAAAAAAATTGAAATCCATTTTACTTTTAAAATTATAAAATAAGCTTAAATGAATTTAAAACCCTTTTTCTTTTATCATACCTTGAAAACATATATGAAAGCATGAAAACATTATGAAAACCATTTCTTTGAAAATTAAATGAAAACTTATAAAGAAAGCATGAAATTTTCTTGAAAAATATTTATTTCAAAATAATTCAAAAACCTATAAATAATTATTGATTGTTTTTGAAAACCATTTCATTGAAAATACATTGAAAACTTATAAATAATTTTTGAAAATAAATTTCAAACTTTTTTAGAAAACAAGATTATGAATGAAAACAAATTTCTGGTCTAAGAGAGAGGTAATGTTAGACTTTTAAAGGACTTTCTTAATAATGTTATATACCAAAGAGTGAATAAATGGAACTACTATATGAAAATATAATGAATATAAAGAGTAAAATAATATTCATGTGTTCTCTTGACATATGGATCATAATATTTCATTAATTAAATCATAACCATAAATAGTCTAAATAAATAGTAAGATTGTAGCAAAAAAATGTTACTATTTGGGTAATTTTTAATCATAACAAATTGAAAGGAATAGAATTAAATGAATATTAAAAAATAATTAAAAAATGATATTCATGAGATAACATGTCAAATGTAGTATATACATCTCATGGAAAAACATAGGTGCATAACATTGCATGTGTCTCCAAGAAGAAAAATTGTGACAAATTAATTTACTGATTTAGTAACTTTTGAAACATCATACGTATTAAAGAAATATCATCAAATAAATACGAAAATACATATAAATTAATTAGAATAATAATAGAATATGTCAATTTAAAGTATACATACCACATATAAGAAACACAAGGTTAACATGGCTTATGTCTCAAGGAAAGTAAACGTGAGATGAGAAAACCCTTACAAATTGATTAAATTTTAGAATCATGATTACCATGAAAAAATGAAATCAATTTAAAGATTTTAATATAATTAAGTAAAGTAAATTAATTATATGACATGTCATAGGGTAGTTTATACACCACAAAAAAGAAGTGAGTGGTGAAGATTGCATATATCTCAAGAAAACAAAAAGTGAGATGAAATTCTCTTACCTTATGTCTTCACTCTCTTTGTACTCATAAAATATCATGTATAATAAATCTAAGTTTATTATAAATAGTTTATAGAACCATATTATTTTATATAATACCATATATGGTTATATAATGACTATATATTACTCGCTTATTAACAATTTCAAGTTAAGTTTTCACTTCGGGTAATATATGATTTGTTTTTCGCATGTGTATTATATTTTTGGATATCATAGTCATATCATTATTTAATTAATGTAAAAAATAATATAAATATAATTTATATTTAGTATATATGTAATTATAATAATCTATATAATATATAAATAATAAATGGAATACATTGTTCATGGAGACGGTAGGTCGTACGTACACATGAATGGTATTTCTCTTTTTTTGTAATATTAAATGAATGTTAGTAAATGAAGTATATGTATATAAATAGAATCATTATAATATAATTATATTTTCATATATATAATATAATTTTACTAAACTCAACCTTAAAAAATTCCATGTAGTGTGTGAACAAATCACATCGCTTTGAGGAGGCGGTAGTCCACACTTCCCCAAACGAAATTATCATATTTAGAAAAAATGGAAAGAATTAAGGTAGGTATTATATAATAATTAAATAAGAATAAATAAATCATATATATCATATATATAATATAAATATATATTTTAAATCAAAATTTCCAACCATTAGCGGTGGTAAAGGAAAAAACGAACATTGTTTTGTGAGGTGGTAGTTCTCTTTGCATAAGAATGGTAAGATTTTTACCCATTAGATGGAGGTGTGTGTAAGTATATGTAATGAAACATCCTGGGTTACCCTTATTTCTATCATCTGACCCAATACTTTGTTTTACCCCTCTCTCTTGGATTTTAATGATCACAATCACTCTCATCGTGATCTAATATTGTTTCAAGTGTTTTTGTTAATAGGCATGATTTCAGGAGAAAGAAGTGGCAAAGGAGGAAAAGTGGACTGTTTTCATGTCCACCGGCCAACCGGTGGCCTCAGCACCGGCCAGCCGGTGGAGGCTGGACAGAAGGATCTTCCCTCTGTCAAGACCACCGGACAACCGGTGTCCCACCACCGTTCAGCCGGTGGAACTCCATCAAATAGTGAGACCTACTGTCTCACCACCGGCCAGCCGGTGGCCTCCTCACCGGCCAGCCGGTGGAACTCCTTCAAATAGTGAGACCTACTGTCTCACCACCGGCCAACCGGTGGCCTTCTCATCGGCCAGCCGGTGGCTCCTGGGCAGAAGCACTCTCCACATTCCAAGGCACCGGCCAGCCGGTGGAGAAGCACCAGTCAGCCGGTAAGCAAAGTCAAACTAGCCGTTGGAGCTTGACCAGACTTGTCCACTTGACCCCCAACGGCTCCGAAAGCCCTCCAACGGCCATATTGAAGTATTTGGGGATATTTCTCCTATAAATAGACGAGGATGGATGCCGGGAACACTACCGAAACATTGGAATGATATTTTGATACCTTGGAGCTCCAAACGACAAATCTCTAAGGCTACTTGTGATCCACCTCCTTCCTTGAAGCTTGGGCTGCCTCTACATCAACTACTCTCACACTCTTGGCGCTCAAGGCTTCCTCAAGTTTGTTGTAATTTATTTATTTCGATTTTTTAGTTCTTCATTGGGTTTGTATTAAAACAAACCATCCTTTTCTTCCTCACTTTCATTTTGGGTTTCTTGCTACAACCATAATAAAAAAGCAAGTTGTACAAAGGTGATCTAGCCTACCTTAAAACGGCTAGTGGGTTTCTTGCTACAACCATTAAAAAGCAAGCTGAAGTAAATCTCTCAACGGTTGAGTTGGGAGCGGAGACGTAGTCTTTGGTTTAAGCCGAACTCCGTTATCAAATTGTGTCTTGCCTCTTTTTATTTCTGCTGCATTTATAAATTGTTTTTAAATTGTTAATTATTTTTTAAAAGGCAATTCACCCCCCCTCTTGCCATTACTCTCCGACCAACAATTGGTATCATAGGGAGAGTTTGTGTAATACCTTAACCGGTTACAAACTCAAAATCCATAGTGATGGCTTCTTCCTCACAAGCACCCGAAGGGTATTCCATGACTCGGGCTCCATTATTTGATGGAACCGATTACAATTATTGGAAAACTCGCATGATTACATTTCTAAGAAGTATTGGCTATCCTATATATAGAATTGTTTTGCAAGGCTATACTCTCTCTAGCAAAGATGAGTCTAAATGGACCCCAGAAGACATTGCTAATTTTGAGCTTGATGGCAAAGCCATGAATGCTCTTCATTGTGGGTTAGACCGTAATGAATTTAATCGTATTTATACTTGCACCTCTTCACATGAAATTTGGAAGCTTTTGGAAGTGACCCATGAGGGCACTAACAAAGTTAAAGACACTAGATTAGATATGTATCGTCAAGACTTTGAAAGTTTCACCATGCACCCACACGAATCTATTACGGAAATGTTTACTCGCTTCACTGATGTGTGTAATGGGAGAAGGTCTCTTGGAGATGATGTTTCTACAGAGACGATGGTCAAGAAGATTCTTTGGGTTCTACCAAGCTCATGGGCTCCAAAGGTGACGGCAATCCAAGAAGCGAAAGTTGTCAAGAAAATGCCGGTTGAAGAACTCATTGGATCACTTATGACCTATGAGATTACCATGAAGAGGCAAGCCGATAAAGAAGGTAACATCTTCAAGGAGAAAAAGAACATAGCATTCAAAGCAAAGCAAGAAAGCTCCTCCGATGACAGCGGATCCGAGATTGCTCAACTTGCAAGAAAAATGAGCAAGTTCATGAAGAAAAAGAAGAATTTTCAAAGGGCACGAAAGGAAGAGCCAAAAGCAGAAAAAGAAGTTACATGCTTTGAATGTGGAAAGAAAGGCCACATCAAACCGGAGTGCTCTCTTTTCAAGAAACGGTTAAAGGAAAAGAAAAACAAGAAGTCTTTCAAAGCATCAACATGGAGTGCAAGCGATGACTCCATGTCCTCAAGCGACTCAAGCGATGAAGGTGGAAAATGCCTAATGGCACTTGATGAGGTATCATCTTCCAACTCCTCTTCCTCATCTTCTTCTTTTAATAATAACATGTCTTATGAAGATCTCCAAAATGCGAGAGATCAATTAGAGGAAGGTTTTCACGAACTTACCTCTAAATTTTTGGCCTTAGAAAAGAAACACAAAAGTCTAATTTCTGAAAAAGATCAACTTCTCAAAAAGAATGAGGAACTTGCCCTGAAAGTCCAAGATATTCCAAATGTTGATTCTTTGAATTCAACTATTAAAGATTTAAGGGAATCTATTGCCAAGTTCACCCAAGGTGAACAAAATTTGACCAAATTGCTAGGTTCTCAACGTTTGGCTAGAACCACACATGGACTTGGCTTTAACAAGCAAGCCACCTCTTCTAGAGCACCCACTACTTTTGTAAGGGGGATCTCTCAAAATAAATTTTGTAATTATTTTAGAAAATCCGGACATATGATTTATGAATGCGATTGTAAAAATGCTAGATATGGCCGCCCCAAAATCATTACTTACTCGGATGAATATCTTAGGATGTATCCCTCTAGACAAGTATGGGTTCAAAAGTCTCTTTTACCTAATCTTTCCGGACCCAAACTTATATGGGTACCAAAATCTATTCTTTCTTGATTTTGTAGGATAAACACCAAAGAAGTAAGCCTTCGAAAGGCTCGTGGTATCTCGACAGCGGATGCTCGAGGCACATGTGTGGCGATCCCTCCGAGTTCAACTCCCTTGAAGAATTCGATGGAGGATACGTCACCTTCGGTGACAATTAAAAAAGCAAGATCGTCGGAATAGGTACCATTGGTCTTGGTAGCACCTCCTTAATTAAAGATGTTTTATTTGTTAAAGGTTTAAAGCATAATTTAATTAGCATTAGTCAACTTTGTGATAGTGGTTTTTCGGTGAACTTTCAAAATGATTTATGCAATGTGTTTGATTTTCAAAACAAATTGATATTTTCTGCTTCCCGTTTTCAAAATTTTTACATTATTGATTTAAAGTCTTTAGCTAGCCAAAATGTTAAATGTTTAAGTGCTCTTGACAATGAGTCTTGGCTTTGGCATAGAAGGTTGGGGCATTGTAGCTCTCATTCACTTCTAAAGCTTAATAAGAACAAGCTCATCCGTGGCCTTCCTAAACTTAAGTTTAAGAAAGATTTGATTTGTGAGCCATGCCAACTTGGCAAGCAACACAAATCTTCTTTCAAATCTAAGAAGGAAGTGTCCACTTCAAAATCTCTTGAGCTCCTTCATCTTGATCTTTTTGGTCCTACCCCTGTAGCAAGTCTAGGTGGAAAATCCTATACCTTTGTCCTAGTAGATGACTTTTCTCGTTTCACTTGGGTTTTCTTTTTAGCTCATAAAAATGAAGCCTGTAGAACCTTTTTGAAATTCTCTAGGAAAGTAGAAAACGAAAAAGGATATAAAATTATATCTCTCCGTAGTGACCATGGAGGTGAATTCGAGAACAAAGAATTCGATGAATTGTGTTCCTCTCAAGGATACAATCACACCTTCTCTGCCCCTAGGACTCCACAACAAAATGGAGTGGTTGAAAGGAGAAACCGAAATCTCCAAGAAATTGCTCGAACCCTCCTTAGTGAATTCAACCTCCCTCAATATTTCTGGGCCGAGGCGGTAAACACTGCTTGTTACACTATCAATAGAGTCCTTGTAATACCCCTTCTTAAGAAAACCCCCTATGAACTTTGGAAAGGCAAATTGCCCAAAGTTGGTTATTTTAAAGTGTTTGGTTGTAAATGCTTTATCCTTAACACAAAAGATAACCTAGGGAAATTTGATGCCAAATCCGATGAAGGTATTTTTCTTGGGTACTCCAACTCAAGAAAAGCATATCGTGTCTTCAATAAACGTTCAAAAACCATCGAAGAATCATCTCATGTCAAATTTGATGAAACTCTTCCAAAACCTCACCCGGTCATTGAAGATGTTGAAGATAAGCTTGATAAGCTTCATTTGAATGATTCCTCTTCTCCTCCCAAGGAGGATGACCATCAAGAACCCTCTTCACCTTCTTCACCTTCCACCTTGCCTAAGGTTTGGAAACCTTCTAGAGACCATCCTTTAGAAAATGTTATAGGTGATCTTCAAGCCGGTACTCGTACTAGAAGATCAATCCTCAATGAGGTTGAACATCAAGCCTTTCTTTCTCAACTAGAGCCTCAAACCATTAATGATGCCATTAATGATGAGAATTGGGTTCTTGCAATGCAAGAGGAACTAAATCAATTCTCTAGAAATGATGTTTGGACTCTTGTTGAAAGACCCAATGATCATCCAATTATTGGCACTAAATGGGTTTTTAGGAACAAACTTGATGATCAAGGAAATATAACCCGGAACAAGGCTCGCCTAGTAGCTAAGGGATATAATAAAGAAGAAGGAATTGATTATGGTGAAACCTTTGCGCCCGTTGCTAGATTGGAATCCATTAGGATCTTATTGGCATTCGCTGCTCACTTAAATTTCAAACTTTTTCAAATGGATGTTAAAAGTGCTTTTTTAAATGGTTTTATTTCAGAAAAAATCTTTGTTGAACAACCCCCCGGTTTTGAAGATCCAAAATTTCCTAATCATGTTTTTAAGTTAACCAAGGCTCTATATGGCTTAAAACAAGCCCCTCGGGCTTGGTATGAGCGGTTAACAAAATTTCTCTTAGAAAATGATTTTAAAATGGGTCAAGCCGATTGTACCCTATTTTTAAAACACACTTCAAAAGATCTTTTAATTGTCCAAATTTACGTTGATGACGTTATTTTTGGTTCAACCAAAGAATCTCTTTGTACTGATTTTTCAGATTTAATGAGAAAAGAATTTGAAATGAGTTTTATGGGGGAATTAAAATTTTTTCTTGGTTTTCAAATCTTTCAAAATTCAAATGGTATTTTTCTAAACCAAGGCAAATACACAAACGAACTTTTAAGTCGTTTTGGTATGGATCAAGTAAAGGAAATTAGTACCCCCATGAGTACTTCTTGTAAACTTACGTTAGATGAAGCCGGGAAACCGGTGGATAACAAGCTTTATAGGAGTATGATCGGGAGTCTACTTTACCTAACTGCGACCCGTCCTGACATAATGTTCAGTGTTTTTCTTTGTGCTCGTTTTCAATCCAATCCCAAAGAATCTCATTTTAAATCGGTAAAAAGAATTTTTAAGTATTTAAAAGGATCCAAAAACATTGGTTTGTTTTATCCCTCTAATACTTCTTTCGAACTTTCGTCATATTCGGATGCTGATTTTGGCGGATGTCAATTAGATCGTAAGAGTACTAGTGGAACCTGTCATCTGCTAGGCAAGTCCCTTGTTTCATGGAGTAGCAAAAAGCAAAATTGTGTTGCTCTTTCTACTGTCGAGGCCGAGTACGTAGCAGCTGGTAATTGTTGTGCCCAAATTATTTGGATGCAACACACTCTCTTGGATTATGGCCTTTCCTACGATCATGTCCCTATACGGTGTGACAACACTAGTGCCATTAGTATCTCTAAGAATCCAATACAACATTCTAGGACTAAGCATATAGATTTAAGGCATCATTTCCTTCGTGACCATTTTCAAAAAGGGGATATCACTTTGGACTTCATTTCTACTGATTTCCAATTAGCTGATATTTTTACCAAACCGCTCCCGGTTGAACGTTTTGATTTTATTAAGGGGGAGTTAGGAATGATTCGTTAATGAGCACTATTAAATATTTGACTCAATTTGGATTGCTTATATTTCTCTTTAAGTAATTTAAACTCTTTCATTTTTATTTTATTTTAATTTTTTTTTGAATTTCAATACCACCGGTCAACCGGTGGTACATCACCGGTTAACCGGTGGTGTCGGGTTTTATTTTGTTGGGCCGGCCGGGGAAAGGGTTAAAAATTCAATTAAACCCTTCCCCTCCCACTTCTTTCTCTCCCTCTCGTGCGGCACCTCCAGACCAGGCTCTCCCTCTTGCCCTAACCTCCTCCTTGCTCTCTCAAGCTCCCTATTCTCTCAATCTCTCTCCTTTTTCTTCCTTTTGCCATCATGGGTCCTCGATCTTCACGCAAGGGAAAGGGCATCGCTCAAGAGGCACCTCCTCCTCCTTCAATCCCACAACTTCCGGACATTTGGCATGACAAAGTCATTCTGCCGGGTAGGGTAATTGATTTTTCTTGGCTTTCTACTGCTCGACTCGAGCTTTTCTCAATCATTGAATATCAACACTGGCATTATTTCTTTGAACCCCCTGAGAAGGATGTCATTTATCCCCTTCTTGTCAAGGAATTTTATGCTCACCTGACGTGGTCGGTTTCTGACGACGTCGATACCATTACCACCACTGATCTTGGGCAACCCATCACCATCACTTCTTTGGAGATTGCCAGGATGCTCGGGGTTCCTCATGTTGGACCTCATGCATTTGCTCAGGGGGAGTTTCCTCGGGACCCTGAATTTGATCTTACTGTCGCTCTTGAGCATCTTACAGGGCAGCCCACCGATCCCATTGTCAAGCTCTCCCAGCTCACCCCAAACCATCGCATCATTGAGCGCCTCATTCAGACCACCCTTGCACCCCGTATCGGTGATCACGATACGGTGAAATTTATTGACATCTATCTTCTTTCTTATATCACCAGAGGCGTTCATTTCAATTTGGTCCGGTTCCTGTTCCGGGCCATGTCTTATGTGGCTGAGCACCCGCGCCGGTCCAAAACTCTTCCTCACGGGCGCTTGTTGACCAAAATCTTTACCTTTCTTGATATCCCTCTCCGTGATACCTCCTTCGAGCAGCCTAAGAAGGATAGCATCATCAATTTTATGATGGTGCAACGGATGAACATTCGTTGGCATCCTTGGCGTCAGGAGTGGATTACTGACAAGGAGGGCCTTCTCAAGGCTTACTCCCCTCAGACACATTCACACCCTCCTACCCATGCCATGCCTCCTGCCATTGCTGCTGCCTATCCTCTTTCAGATAGTGAGGACAGTGGTGATGATGAAGAGGAAGGGAGCGGTGATGATGAAGGTGAGGCTACTGCTGCTGCTGATGAGGGAGATGGAGCGGGTGATGATGCACCGGAGCCTGCTGAGGCTATGCCCCCTCCCGCTGATTCTGGCGGCTTGTCGGTGACGGTTGATCAGTTCCTTCGCTTCCAGGATCAGATTGAGACCCGGCTCGACCTACAGTTTTCTTACATCAGCTCTCAGTTTGATCAGCTCCACTCTCGGATTGATTCTCTAGATCGTCGCTTTGAGGCGGTCCAGGATCCTCTGGCTCCTCCGACCTTCAGGCGTCGCCGTCACTCTCGGACCTCTAGGAGTGAATAGAGCCGCTCTTGTTTTTTGGCTTGTCTTTGTATTTGTATTTTGAACTTTCTATGTAACGTTTCAACTTTTATAAAATTCAAGTTGTCTTATCTATCCATCCTTTTTGTCATTGCTTACTACCTTATTATTGTTTTTCTACTTTTCTTTCATACTTTTCCTCCTATTTTGATAATCCCAAAGGGGGAGAAAAACTCTCTATTACATACTTAGTTACTTATTTCATTTAATTAAGTGCTCTTTTTAAAAGTTCAATTTTAATTTAGTACTTTCATCAAAATCTGTTTTTTAAATGGTTAAGTTATTGATTTCAGTTGTTTCTTCTAAATGACCTATGGTTACAATTTCAAAATGAACCATTCTCTTTATTTCAATCCTTTCAAGATTAATATAATTTTCAATACATGATACATCTATGAAATTCTTGTATTAACATGTTCTCTAAAATTTTTCATGTCCAAGTTTCTTATTTCTTTTTACTTGGCATATCCTTTTTAATAGCTTTCTCTTTTGTGATTGTGATCATCAAAATAGGGGGAGATTGTTGTACCCCTCTCTCTTGGATTTTAATGATCACAATCACTCTCATCGTGATCTAATATTGTTTCAAGTGTTTTTGTTAATAGGCATGATTTCAGGAGCAAGAAGTGGCAAAGGAGGAAAAGTGGACTGTTTTCATGTCCACCGGCCAACCGGTGGCCTCAGCACCGGCCAGCCGGTGCTGCCTGGGCAGAAGGGACAGCTACTGCCTCCTCACCGGCCAACCGGTGGCCTCATCACCAGCCAGCCGGTGGAGGCTAGACAGAAGGATCTTCCCTCTTTCAAGACCACCGGCCAACCGGTGTCCCACCACCGGTCAGCCGGTGGAACTCCATCAAATAGTGAGACCTACTGTCACACCACCGGCCAGCCGGTGGCCTCCTCACCGGCCAGCCGGTGGAACTCCTTCAAATAGTGAGACCTACTGTCTCACCACCGGCCAACCGGTGGCCTTCTCACCGGCCAGCCGGTGGCTCCTGGGCAGAAGCACTCTCCACATTCCAAGGCACCGGCCAGCCGGTGGAGAAGCACCGGTCAGCCGGTAAGCAAAGTCAAACTAGCCGTTGGAGCTTGACCAGACTTGTCCACTTGACCCCCAACGACTCCGAAAGCCCTCCAACGGCCATATTGAAGTTTTTGGGGATATTTCTCCTATAAATAGACGAGGATGGATGCCGGGAACACTACCGAAACATTGGAATGATATTTTGATACCTTGGAGCTCCAAACGACAAATCTCTAAGGCTACTTGTGATCCACCTCCTTCCTTGAAGCTTGGGCTGCCTCTACATCAACTACTCTCACACTCTTGGCACTCAAGGCTTCCTCAAGTTTGTTGTAATTTATTTATTTCGATTGTTTAGTTCTTCATTGGGTTTGTATTAAAACAAACCATCCTTTTCTTCCTCACTTTCATTTTGGGTTTCTTGCTACAACCATAATAAAAAAGCAAGATGTACGAAGGTGATCTAGACTACCTTAAAACGGCTAGTGGGTTTCTTGCTACAACCATTAAAAAGCAAGCTGAAGTAAATCTCTCAACGGTTGAGTTGGGAGCGGAGACGTAGGCTTTGGTTTAAGCCTAACTCCGTTATCAAATTGTGTCTTGCCTCTTCATATTTCCGCTGCATTTATAAATTGTTTTTAAATTGTTAATTATTTTTTAAAAGGCAATTCACCCCCCCTCTTGCCATTACTCTCCGACCAACATACTTCACATACATGAAGGTAATTCCCAATAGAATACATACACACGGAAAGAAGGGAACAACAAAATACTACCAAAATGTATATTCCCTAACAATATGAAACCAACAAGAAACAAAACAACTATAACAGAAGATAATGAATCCAAAATACAATTCTGATTTCAAGGGACTCAAAACAAACAACTACTCCAATGATGGCATGAAAAAACTCCAACCATATCGCCATCAGCTACCCATCCTAGTTGAAAAGAACCTCACTGCTTCACTGTGGCGCCTTTCCTTTCCCTACAGTAGAAGACAAATAATAGTCGAGGCACCACCGATGCAGTGCGCAGGGTGTGAGATAACAGGCTCAGTATGATCCTACCCCAGTTTTCCATAAAATGTTTCTGTATAAAAAAAGCATGTGTGCTCATTATTAAAATAAAACACGACATGACTAAGAGTAATAGGTTTTATAGAAAAAATGGTAAATATTTTCCTTTTCCATAGTTCTAAACAAAGCAGTTATATCATTTTCCAAAGCATATTTACATATCATTTTTAACAAGCATCGACATGCATATCAAGGATAACTCATAAATACAAGAAATACCAAAACAAAAGCACAAGTATCACAACACTAAAGAACACTAAAGTTCTAGGCTGCAAACCACACGTACCAAAATAATCAAATGAACAAAACTGGTCCTAAAAAAATGGGCCTAGGAAGCAGGGGAATACCCCATGAGAAAAACATCCCAAAATTTAAATATCTGTCCCCAACAGTATTAACAAAGACCCTAAGATATATTCTATAAGATTATTGATTCAAACATAAACACAAAAGGTCGACAGAAGAGAGGAAAAACACATACCTCGAAGAAGGATGCTCACCGAACAACAACTAACAATTTAAAAAGGCTTATAGAATGAGATATCTTAATGGATCTAAAAGAAGATGACAAGAAACATCCATATTGGATCATTGGATCCAATAACACATGGCTAGTGAACTATCACGATCAATCACAATGATGATTCAGAGAGAACACTTACTGAGAGAGACACACCATAGAAACAACGACGAACTGGAGCTGGTCTGATCAATCAAAAATGTGTGACGCCTCTAAAAGATGCCTTGGAAGAGACTACAGTTGAGATCCATGATGTTTGGAGAGAAAAGGACCGACCAAAACTCCAGAACATGTGAATTTAAACTCGGTGTGGGAAGGGTCATTACGTGTGCCCCTTGGTCATGAAATGAAGGCCATGCTGGATAAATTACGCCAGAAAACTCATCGCCTCAGATTCAAAACTGAAATTTTCACCCTGCATGATATGTACCCATCATTCACAACATGTAAAAGCTCACAATGTGACTGCCCCCTTCACAACATGGTCTCCCAGGCCTCGACATGCACCCAGAACCCAGTACACGACGTGAACATTAGGTGCACGGTGTGTGCCTGTTATGCAGTCTACAATAAACCAAGAAAAATCACATAAAAGGATTTTAAAACTAGAAGGGAACTTATAATTTTAGAAAACTAACCCGATCAATGTAATAAGATGTTAAAAACTCCCCACCATAAAAACTTTTCATCCTTGGGAATTCAGGTGGAAGATGCATCCTCTGGAAAGAGATGAGGCCACTACTCCCTCATCAATGACTCACATTCCCAAGTCTCATGAGAATCCGATCCTCGTTTCCATAGAATTGTGTCCAACATAGTATAATTCCCATGAAATACTTTCATCTAAGAGTCAATGATCTCAACTGGTTTCTATAAAACAAATTCATTTTATCTAACTCAATTTATTCCCAACTTAGAACATGAGCGGCATCAGGGTGATACTATTTGAGCTGAGATATGTGGAAAACATCATTAATGTTTGTCAGCTAAACCGGAAGTGATAACTAATAATCAAATTTCATAAGACGTTCAGTGATCTCATATGGTCCAACATATCTCAGATCCAAATTTTCTTATTTTTCAAGTCGACGGTGACCCAACTGAGGAGAAACTTTCATGAAAACCCAGTCTCCAATAGAATAATCCAAAGGAAGAATCTGTAGATCATTGTAAGATTTCTGTCGACTTTGTGTTGTAACCAGATGTTGCCCCACTTCCTAAATATTTATCAACATCACCTGAACCAGACTTGGTCCAACCAAAGATACATTGCCTACATCTTCCAAACAATGAGGTGATCGGCTTGGGTGATGATACAATGCTTCAAAAGGATCCATTCTGATCGAAAAATGGTAATTGTTGTTGTAAACAAACATAACCAGTCCCAGATGACTATCCCATGATACACTGAAATCCAAGATATAGGAAGGAAGCATATTCTCTGGGATTTTAATTACATGCTCGGTCTAGCCATATGTCTGTGGATGGTAAGCTATGTTCAACTAGACCTGAGTCCCCATTCCCCCTTGAAGACTCCTCCAGATCCTTGAGGTAATCCTAGAATCCCTATATAAAACAATGATTGATGAAATACCATGTGGCCTCATGATATCCTGCATATACATGTTACCAAGATCTTCAACTTTAGTGGTATCTTTGATCGGAATGAAGTGAGAAGACTTCGACAACCAATCAACAACAACCGAGATAGAATTTTTCCCTTAGGGTGTCTGTGGAAAACAAAAAAACAAAAATCCATGGACACCTCATCCCACTTCCAAACCGAAACTTGAAGTGGTTGAAGAAAACCAAAGGGATTCAAGTGCTCTTCCTTTATCCATTGGAAGGTGTAACATCAGGACCCATAATATGTGATGTTGCACTGCATACCCGTCCACCAGAACCATCTTCTTAGGTCATAATATATCTTTGTAGTGCCTAGATAAATGACCCATGAAGAGATATGAAAATAAAACAAGACTAAACTTCTCATAGATGATGGGGATACAAATCACTTTTCAAAGATAATTATTCCATCTAATGAAAGAGACCAACCGAGAACTATTTCCCCACTATATAGGTTTTCCTGAAACTTGTAAAACAAATCATCTTATTGTTGAATTTTCAAGATAGAATCCAAGAGAGATTATGACAACTAAACACTATTTAGAACCATACCTGAGACATTCTCCTAAGAATCCAAGTGAAACTGCATGAACAGCCCCAAAATATTCCACTCTTACTTCGATTCCAGAACAACCTATGATGGTTCCTTACTACATAAAGAATTGGTAACTACATTCACTTTTCCCAGAGTGCAGTAAATGTCAAAGTCAAATGTATAATGGTATTATACCTATCGTATTTATCTAATTTTCATGCCCTTTTGGGAAAATATATAGCTCATACTCTTATTATTAGAGACAAATGTGAACTCCCCCCCAAAGAGATAGTTCCTCCAACACATAAGCACATGAATCGCCAAAAAAAATATTTAAATAATTAGTGGGGTTGTTCTTCTCATGCGCCCAGAGCTGAAGGGATCCATAAGATACAAAATGATCATCATGAACAAGCACACATCCCAAACCATCACTTGATTCATCCCAGAACAATGAATACCCCTTACCGGGCATAGGTAAGATCAGAATAGGTGTCGATGTCAGAAGTTTTTTCAGTCCATCAAAAGAAGACTGACACTATGTATCCCATGATAATTTTACATCTTTCTTGTTAAGAGAATTCAAGTGTGATTATAGTTTATATAAATCCTTAATGAACTGTTTATAGTGTCTAGTAAGTCCAAGAAAACTTCATATCTCAAACACCTTTCATGGTTCCTTCCTAGACAAAACAACTATTACCTTCTCTAGATCAACTGATAAGAAATTCTCATACATTATGTTCCCCAAGAATTTCACTTCATGAATCCAGAGACTGCATTTGGAATTCTTTCCATATAGACAGTTATTTCTCAGAATCTCCAGAACCAAACTCAGAAGGTGCTTGTGCACACACTCATAAATTGAATAATCCATAATATCATCCACAAAAACTACCACAAAAGTGTCAAGATGTTGGTGTAATATCCTATTCATCATGTCCATAAAAACTACAGGAGAATTAGTCATACCAAAAGGAATCACAAGATATTCATAATGGTCATACCTTCTTCTGAAGGTTGTTTTTGGTATATCAGACTCTTAAACTCTAAGATGATGATAACCCAATTGAAGATCAGTCATTGAAGACTAATTTTATCCTTTAAACTAATCAACAGAATCATAGACATGAAGAAAAGGATATTTGTTCTTAATTGTTTCCTGGTTTAGCTTCCAATAGTCCACACCTAACTGATGTTAACCATCCTATTTCTTGGAAAAGTGCATAGGGGATGCCCAAGGAGAAACACTCTGGTGAAGATAAACCTTCTATAATAGGTTTTATAACTTAATCTTGAGCTCTTTCAACTTCGTTGGTGCCATACGATAAGAAATAATAGATATTGGATGTGTACCTGACACCATGTAAACCGTGAAGTCTACCTCTCTCTCTAGGGGAAGACCGGAGAATTCGTCTGGGAAAATGTTAGGAAAGTCTCAAAAAACAACATGAAGATCTTAAACAGAAGAAACATCATTAGGATCACATAAAAGAGAAACCAAAAAACTCTTCAGATCTGGGGAAGACTATCCCAGATGACTAATCCTCAGGACCCACACTCCATGAAACACATGTGATCTCCCCTCAGTAGTAAGAAAAAACATGTTGATGATAACAATAAACCTCATATCAATGAGTGACAAGCCAATCCATACCAATGAAGACGTCAAGAAATCTAGATCAGGATCGAGAAAAACCCAGACCAACTTCATGTCAGCTATTGTGAATGAACAATAATGACACTAAAACCCCTGCTCTTTCCTCTTACCAAGAGGTGTCACTAACTCCATTATAAAGGGAATAAGTTATTTTGGAAGTTTAAGCATATCAAAAAAAACATGTAGATATAAACAAGTGGGTGGCACTAGTATCGAACAAGGAACTAGCTACATAAGCTTCAATAAGGAGCGTACCCCTCACTATTTCTGGACCTGCATCAACTTCCATTGGAAACTCATATACTACATGTAAATAATTCACTCCTGAGGCCTGTGACTGGAGCCCTGTAGTAATTAAAGCTTATGACTGCACAACAACAACCTTTGTAGTCAAAAAACCTTGACCATAATGAGGTGTATTCATAGCCTAACAGAAACACTATAGATGAACAACACTTCCACAACTATTTCACAACTTCACAGGCATAGGAAAATAATGCATGGTGTCACCCACTTGCCGCACTGGTAGAAATTCAAAGGCACACTTCCAGCTGTAATGGACAGTGTGGAGGAGGATCACAACTGATATCCACCTCCACCACTTATTTGATAGTCCTTCGACTTCCTCTTCTTCTCATGTATGCCACTAAAGCTGTCACCATTTGGAACAGAAGAGGCAGTAGCACTGACCTTTCATTTTATTTCAACCTCCTCCCCCATTGCTCTATCCACTATCTCTACATAGGTAGAATGCTTTATCATGAATATCTGAGATCTAATGTTTAGTTGAAAACCCTATAGGTACATTTGTGCCTTCATCTGGTCATTCCTTACCATGTTCGGAAAAAATAGACAAGTTCAACAAACCAGTTGGTGTAGGATGACACTGAACACTCTCCCTACTACAATGATAGGAACTCCATAGATTTTGCTAACATCAGATACTCTAGAAAAAACTACTAAATGAACAGGGTTTTGAAACCCTTCCAATCCAAGCTCAAATGTCTTTCTTCCTGGACCATAGAGTCCCACCAATGCTTGTCAGAACCCTCAAGTCTAAAAATTATGCACTTCACCCTGATATTCTCAGGTGTCTCTAGGAAGTCAATGATTTGATCGATCTGGTCCAGCTAATCCTCTGCCTCTTGACGTTCAGTTGTCCCTTTATAGGATGGTGGCTTCTCGCACAAGAACTGCCATGATTGATATCTTGCTCCTCCAGATTCTGGTTGTACTTCAACCATTGCATTCTAAACTCATGGCACATCTTGATTGACAACACAGACTGCCCGTACAGTAGTCTTTATGAGATTATGATCCATAGGTGGATTTCCTTGAGTAGCACTAGCTGCACCTTCCTGAGGAACCTGTGGAAGACATCTCAAAGGCATACTATTGTACACTGAATCATAAAAACAATCAGACACAGAACAAATATCAGTTCAAACTAGAAAACCCATAAGTATAAACTGAGATTTAAAAAGCAAAAACCAACACTAGAGACACATATCCCAACATACCGTGGTAACTTGACTCTCATTACGAAAAGAGATGGCCAAAAACTCATTTCAACATACCACTCAAGTCTAAAAAATCATACCTCTAATCTAACAAAAATCCCAAGAAAATATTCTTGAGAAAAAACCTCACTTATGATACCAAATTGTAATGAACCGACTTGGGTTACCCTCAAACTCGGCACCCGACCCAATCGGTCACATACCTAAAGAGCTTTTTTGATCCCCATGGGCTGGCAACAAGCACTCGGGCATCAAACAACAAAACTAAGGGAATGATTTCTTCTAGCCTGAATAACCACATGGAATACATACACTAGTAAAGAAAGGAACAATGAAAGACTAAGAAAATTTGTTTTCCATAACTATAAAGAAACAAAGGAAACCAAAACCACTATAACTAAAAATAAAATTCAAAACACAAGTCCGACTGTAAGGGATGCAAAACCAACAGCTAATCCAATGATGGAGGATGAACTCCAACCATCTCACCATCAGCTACCCATCCCAGTTTACATGAGCCTCACCACCTCACTATGGTGCCTTTCCTTTACCAGCACTAGAAGACAAATAAAGGTCTACACACCCCCAAAGAAGTGCGTAGGGTTTAAGATAACATGTTTAGCAGGATCCCACCCAGGTGTTCCCTAAAATTCCTCTATATAACAAATCCTATGTGTTCATTTTTAGAATATAACATGGAATGATAAGTAGCAAGTGGTTTTATAGAAAACAAGGTAAATAAATTCATTTTATATAGTTCTAAATAAAAGCTGGTATATCATTTTATAAAGCATATTCCCATATCATTTTTCACAAGGATCAACATGTATATCATAGATAACTCAGAAATAAAAGCAATAAAAAACATAATCATAGGAATCAACCCACCAAGGAATACTACATGTCTATGCACTAGACTACTCATACCAAAATAATCATGTGCATG
This sequence comes from Viscum album, assembly GCA_963277665.1. NCBI lineage: Eukaryota > Viridiplantae > Streptophyta > Magnoliopsida > Santalales > Viscaceae > Viscum > Viscum album. Next base: position 662,540,098 of record OY728150.1, read on the forward strand.
AAACTAATCCTAGAACAAAAATCCTAGGAAGAAGTTAATACCCCATGAGTAACCCCCAAAAATTTCAATATCGGTCCCCTAGAACAATAGGCCTAGGAAAAAGTGGAAGACACCATGACAAACCTCCTTGATAATCACAAAGTAATGGACGATGACATCTAGATAAACCTTTCACTTAAATACCCAATGTAACCCATGTGCTCTTTTTCAGAAACCTATTTCAATTTCTTGAAAACCATTCAAAACCATTTATAATTTGTTTATCAAAATCCAGGGAAAACCATTTTTCTTTCAAAACACTTTTTAACATACACAACAATCATGCCAATTTCAAAAATAAATTTATAAAGAAATTTTCAAAGGAAAACAAGTGGGTTCGTTATCATACTCTAGAGATAGAACCACCTTCCTCAAAGTTTAGGTTCCATACACCCGCAACAGAATCCAAAACCAAGAAAAAACCCAACAAAACCAAAGGAGGACCTAGGATCCAATCCATGACCATATTGATTCAAAAATAAACACAAAAGATCATTTGAAGAGAGGAAAGACACATACCTCGAAGAAGGACGCCCACCACACTGGAACCAATGAAGGAAAATGGAGTCCAAAATGAGATCTCACAACGGATCTATAACCAATTAATTTTTTTTTAATTTTTTTATAAATATTCTTCAAGGAAAAGTAGAAACCATAAACAAACCCTTCAAAATCAAAAATCACCTTAAATATTTCATAATACAAAATATCCAAATAGAACCAATATCAATGCACCTCGAACACTCTCTAGGAAACCTATTTCAAAATTTAAACAATAGACCACCATCAATGCCTCGAGACATGAACATGCACTAAAAGTTGTCATGATGAGACTAATTTAATCAAAAAATGCATTGCCACCATCATCACATCACAACTTTCACCAACACATCATAGTCGTTCACTCTAAACTTTTCCATCATGACAATCATCTAACTTTATTCCAAACAACACTAAACCCCAAGCCATTCACCAAAAACACTCGTCACTAGAAAATCCATAGATCCAACAGAGAACCAGAACTCACCGATATTATCGAAACAAACCATCATCATTCAAAAAGACACCAGAAGAATCTCCAACCAGAACTGAAGGGGGAGAGGCAATGCCGAAAATGCCTCCTAAAAACCAATGGTCAAATGAACGTCACCTCCCATAACCTCCATGAAGAAACAACTCCTTCCTTCCAATCATCCACCAAGATAAAATTGGACCACTAGTAATGCTTCCATGAATAACCATGCTAACAGAAACCTTCTGAAACAAATCTTCCAAGAACGAGGAGAGGAACCACTGCCATCGCTTCGAAACCACCAAGAAAACAATAATATCAACAATAAAATGGGTCTATTTCCATAGATCCAAAAAAAGAACTGGGAGAAGAACCAAATAGGACTTGATAGAATCCATGACTATGGACAAAGAAATGATGAAGCACGAATAGATCATCTGCAAAAAAATGAAAAACCTTGAAAAAAAAAAGGAAAGAAGAGAGATCAGATCTGGCTGCTGAGGAAAAGATATACAGAGAAACAGGTGCTGAGGCACTCAAATACACACAAAGGAAGGAAACCCAAGTGAATCTGGAATTCCCTAGGCATGATTTTTCATCAAAAATGGGGTAAATTCAGCACACACTCGATGACATTCCTTTCTTGAATGACTTCATAGTGTGAAATCGACACCTAAGGAGTAAGACCACCCATCGAGAAGGGGAAGCAGTACTCGGTTGAGAGCCCCCATGAAGCACTCATAACCCAGAGGGGAAGTGACATTGGCTAAACCCTAGGCAAGAGACTCACTTACTCTCACAAAAAATCTAGTAGAAGATGATAAGAAACATACGTCTTGGATTGTTGGATCCAATAATTCAAGGATAGGGTGCTATCATGATCAATCTCAATGAAGAATCAGAGAGAACACTTACCCAGAGAGACTCACAGTAGAAATAATGATGTACTATAGCCAATCAGATTGATCTACATGATGGGACACCTCTAATAAATTCCTAGGGAGAGTCAATGGTTGAGAACCACGGAGTTTGGAGAGAAAATGACTGACCAAAACTACCAAACATGTGACTTTATACTAGTTGTGGGCCGGGTCATGATGTGTACCCCTTGGTCATGATGTTAAGGCCATTCTGGATAAGTTATGTCGGAAAACCCTTTGCCTTGGATTAAAAACCAACATTTTCAACCTAAACGTCATTTAACCATCATTTAGGATGTGTACAAGCTGACAACCTGACCTCCCCCTTCAAGATATGGCCTCTTAGGCCATGACATGAAACCATAACCAAGTATTCGATGTGTACTTCAGGTACACAATGTGTACCTCTTCTTCAGTCTACAGTAAATAGATAAAAATCACATAAAAGGATTTTCAAATGAGTAGGGAACTTAGAATGAGGGAAAACTAACCCGATCAAGGTAACATGATATTAAAGTGTAGGTATAACCCTTAAAATGTGGCCTTATCATATAATAAAAAAAATTAAGGCCTTTGGGCCATTGAATGGAAGGTATTTTGAGGACGGATGTTACCTCTTCTATGGGTAACTCCATTTGGTTTACACCAAAGGGATCCTTCTTTGGGTTTCATCCCAAATATAGGATTAAATGATTAATGAAAGGATTTTGTGAAATGAATTAGATATATATTGACCAAAATTAAGTGTTCTCAGAGAATTTAAGAAGTAAGAGAGTTAGTGTCCTTTGATAGGGGAGGGAGGGGAAATAATTTGATTTTTTTAAAACAAGTTAGGTGTACCCACGATTTTACCTTTAAAAAGTCATAAAAACCTACCAAAATAAATAAATTATAGTTTAAATCAGAAATAGGGATATAAAATGGGGTTTGTAAAAGTGGAGAGGTCATTTGGGACCTTATTTTTAATGTTTGGTCCCTTGTTAACCATAATTTTACCTTAATCACTGTAATTAATTTTAATCAATTTCACTAATATTTTTGACAAAAAAATTAAGTTTATCTTATTAGAATATAAATAGTATATTGATTAAAACCATATATGTTTTTATTTTTTAAGTTTAATTCATAAAAGTGGAAAAAATTAAGTTTAATGCTAATCTCACAGGCATGGTGAGAAAGCGAGTTTTTAAAGTGAGAATGTTTAAAAGTTCATTATGATTTTATATATAAATTCAATATAAAAATGATTCCAATGACCAAAATTGGATTAATATTTTTATAATTTATCTATTTTAACTTTAAAATCAACTAAAAATATAATAAAATATATAAATGAATTAGACGAAAAAGCAGGTTTAAATTAAAATTCAGTATTTTCACTAATCACAAAAAATGAAGTTTCTTTGAAAAATAAAAAAAATCCACCCTAAGATAATTTAGATATCTTTAATTAAAAAATTGTGTTTATTTTATCAAATAAATTTTCTAAAAGTGTCTATAATTAATTTTATTACTGTTCATAGAGGGATATAAAAAGAAGTTCTTTTGGGAATATAATATTTCTAAACATATAAATACTTTACTAAAAATTTTATAAGTTTTATTTATATATACCATTATAAATTATATTTAAAAAGTGGATATTAATATTAATATTTTTATGTTTAATGAATATGTTATAACTATCTCGTTTAATTAATTATAATACAAAAAGGTTGTTTCGTAGAAATGTAGTGTTATGTGTAATGAAATCCAGGTTGGTGTTGCACGTAACCCAAATTTATCATTGGATATCATATAAAATATATCAACATGATGTATCATAAAAATTAAGAGTAAATTAGTGCTTTCATATATAACACAATCTATATTAAGTGTTGTGTGAAATAAAAAATATCAAAAATATTAAATTGATTCCAAAAAAAATATTTCACAAAAACTCGGGGTGTTATAAAAATGGAACAATATAGGAATTAGGGAATGAACTACGCACTAGAGAATAATAGGGTTATCTCTTTCATATATATTTATCTTATATATATTTAAGGTTATTATCTCAGACATGAGATAAAGAGGCCTTATCTGAAGTTTTAAAAATATCTATCAATTCTAAGGTGTGGAGCAATTATAGTTTGATAGTTTGGTATAGGATATGGTGTTAAAATGTTACAATGAATCTCATAAAGGGGGGATTAAGTAAAATATAGTTCTTTTAGGTGGTTTTCAAGGAGAGAAATACTATATAGAGGTTTTCCTCTCAAGTGAGCACTGAACAATCATGCAGTTTTAAGTCACGTGATAGGGAATAAACTATATATTTTATCATCATAAAAAAGATAGGTAACACCCATTTTAACATCCTCTAGTGTGGAAACAATTAGGGCATCAAAATCATGCTAGTGATATATTGGATACAAAATCCCTAATCCTAAGTGGTCCATGCTCATTGTGAGAAAAAAGGGGATATAAAAGGATACTTATGTAACATTATAGTTCATAGGAAGAACATGTTGGGTTCAAAATGATGTGTTGACCACCAAGTGATCATGTGAATGAGAGCACACTTATTAGGCATTGAACCATAAGACTGATTCACCCTATAAACATAGAAAAATTCATGAAATGGAAACACTGAGGGATTTAAAACTGCACTTTGAACAAGTAATACTTAGTAAATGAAAATTGTGATTTTTAAAATCAAAAAATAATAATTGGGGGGGGGGGTGACAGAAAGGATAAGGCTGATTGAAAACCATTTTTGCATATGTAATCCACAACTACCACCCCTATAATGGAAGAAAAAAAAATTATACTGACCATTGGTCATTTTTGGAATACGAGAACCATAATTTATTGATGAGAATCATCAACATAATGTTTCCAAGATAGTTGGTGAACTAATTTATACTATATCCTATCAATTTACGAGAGCCTATTTGAACAAGGAATGTAATTGGGAAATTCAAAATCTAGTAATATAAAGTGTGCTAGTGAAATGAGAAATATAAAGAGATATATAGTCACATCTGGGCCACACTACCATGCATTGAGAATATCGATTAGATAGACTATATCCTATGGAGGTTTGAAACTAGAAAAATATTGACGGAAGGTGTGACCATGCTTCGGGAGACAAAATTTATTTATGGTGCTACAAAGCTTAATTTCATGAAGGATTGACCATATATGGAGGTGGCTTATATGTAATTGTTTAATTAAATGGCCCAACATGAATTATGTAAATTCATTATCAGTACATGTAACCTTAGGAGATGTGAACAATGTTTAATGTAATTATTTGTGATAAAAGGGGTTCCTTTCATGGTGGAACTACCATGAAGAAGATTGTATAGTTTATTGTTTAGTGGAAAGGATAGAATGATTTTTAGTTTAAAATAATATAGGGAGAGTAAGGGCGAAAATGGGTGAATGTTATGGAATAACTTTCCCCAAAATTATTGGGTTTGTGAAAAATAATAGTCTTCTCCAAGAACTCAATGATGAGTCCCAGGGTTTTGTACCTTTTCTATTTGTTCCTTAACTTATTCCCTAGTCATAGTGGGTGACATAGATAGTATATCTAGACACTTTCTAAGGATAAACTTTATAAGTTTTCAACCTTGTATGAATTTAGACTTCTTACCTTGGATAGTTTATAGTCATCCTTTTCAGACCATTTGAGTATATATTTTATAGTCTTGCATATTTAAAAATATATATGCTTCTAGTTTTGTTTGTAAGAGATCTGAATAAAAGTAAATAATTGTAATATGTATGGTTGAGGAAAACCTGCAATGAATTGGTGGGACACATATGGGCTCGTTGGCCATTATTAATATAGACAGCTTTGATAAGAAGTATGTAGGAGGTTTATGGGAAGACATTATTTTCTAGTATTATATACTAATTTAACTTCATAGAACTCATACCATAAGGGTGATACCATCTTTTTGGAAATAAGTTTATTGAAAGAATTTAATAAGTGAATATCTAATGGGTTTATTCTACACAAACATCCTCTTTGGGTAATTCACATAGTTCTCACAATGTTTAAATTAACGATGTATAGACTAATGGGAGATGTTAATTCTTATTTTTATAAATTTAACCATTACCTTATGATTCAGGACTATCTCTATGCATAAGGAGTTTAAAAAAGATATAAAAGAGCTGTAGGTGTCATGATGAAGCTATTTCAAAATGGGATTATGGATATGCCTTCGATATGATATCCAAGCATCACAAAATATCAAGTTGAATTGGAATTAAGACTTATATAGTTCTATATATTTTATATGGTAATAGGATAGCGGAACAATAAGGAGGATGAAATCCTATTAGGAAAGGATTAAAGGAATCATGAGGTTTTAAGTCATGCGATGAATAAAAAATCATGATTTTTAATTACTTGTTACAGGGATGTTGAACAAATAGTTTAACATCATATGGTATGGGTGATATGGGGCCTTATAAAATTAAAATTCCCACATACATGATACTTAGACACTGGTATGATGATATATGTGAAAAATGATGGTAAAAGAGAAATACTCTACACAAATGTCCACAAAAGAGTGGAAAATATAATTTAATTTCCTGAAAATTTGATTAAAATGGGGGTTTATATTTTTTGAAGTAATAAATGTAATATAAACTAAACTTTATTGTGGATTTGAAGAGGCTTGTTGTCACATAGTTATCTTAGAGAGAAAATAACATAGTTTATGTTCAAGATTTTCACCCAATTCTTGGGATTTCCCATGGGACATGAATGGTAAAATAAAACTAGGTGTCAAACATGGAAAATTCTAATGACACATGGTAGATCCCAAAAATTGTAAAAGTAGGGTTTAATATAAATTCAGGATGCAAGGACTAAGGGGGTAACCCTTTTAAAGGTATAAAGCCTCAATCTTGCTACAACATACTCTTCCAAGACTCATAATCCCGTGTTATCCATGATTTGTTGGGGAAACAAATACTAGAGGTGGACTACCAATATTTCTAAAATAGTCCATGAAACATGAAATCTATCAAACCAATTTTCTTGGTCAATGTGCATTGGTTCATATGGGGGAATATAGAAGGTGTTTAAATTCAATCAGAATAGAGGACGATGGAAAATAATTAAATAATGTCCTCCAAGGTCAAAATATGAAAGAGGGAGATCAAGGAGTGTTGGATGATCATCAACCACATTTAGGAAATTTTTCCTCTAAATGTATCATCCAATTTGTGGAAAAAATAGATAATCTAGAGTTAAACATTTTCAAAAAATAGAAAACATCATTTTTCACTAGGGGTTCTCCATGGAATGTTCTACAGACTGGAAGTGAGCTTATTTTTTTCAAGCACCATCACTATAGTGGTGTCTAGTTGGATGAGGAATATTATAGAGATCCAAATTGGAGTAGTATCATAGTTTTATGGATAATATAAAATATTCTTAGATATATTTGAATACTATTGGAGTAAAACCATTGTTCATTTTGGCACATCAGAGAGTTGTGTTGGTTTGGAGGGTTAAACTTATCTCACAATCAAAGGGGATTTGTGTGTAGTTTGTCCCATCATGAGGCATCTAGAAATTTCTATATATCTAATGTAATGTGATTCAATCCATAAATAGGTATTTGAAATGATGTAGTATGAGACTAGCACTAAAAGTTGGATCTCCTCCTCAAGTGAGAGTGAAAACCTAGTTTTTTAGTTTAAATTCCATATAAAAAAATGTTATCTATGTAGTTTAATTTTATGTAGATAATAAATTTGTGTACATTTTTTCATTATACCATATGCACATTGAACACATATTTTAATGTCATAAAGTATGGAAGAGAAGTATGTATTTTAATGTTAATAGAAGAGGATGATAACAATGCAAATAAATGTCATGATGTGAGTATGAATGTTATATAGTTTAATTTCTTGTAACCAAAACGTTGTCCAACAGTTTATGGACATGAGACTTGGAGGTATTCTAATAATTCATCATCATGTGACCTTGATATTTCCCATCATGTAGACATCATGATACTTTAATGTTGCACCATATTTTAACATAACAAGATAAGAATGTTATCCAACTATTTATCATCATTAGACTTGGAATTTGTCTCATAGTTTATAATCATGAGACATAAAATTTTCTCAAAATTTATCTTTATGAGACCAGGATTTTTTCCTACTATTTAATGTCATGTGACTATAAAGTTGTTCTAGATTTTAATATCACATGGCTAGGAAATTTTATTTTATTATAATTTCATTTGACCAGTACATTGTCTTGTAGTATAATGGTGTATGAACATTATGTGGTTCAATGTGAAGATCACGAAAAGAACAATTTGATGAACCTTGTATTGGGGGGAGATGTAATACACTCTCCATCTATGTTAATCAATGAATATGAACCATTAAAATAAACTCTATGAATGGGGAAGGTACACCCCATTTTTGTTATAAATTTGGTGGTTTCTTTCATAGAATCATGGGTTCTCTCAATTACAAAATTAATTCAACCTTGATGGAGTGGAGGTGGACTTTCCAATTAAACACCATAGCCACCAAATTATAGTGGACCATAAGGTTGTGAATGGAACCAAGATTTTTTTTCATTGAGGGTTTCCAGTTAGACTAAGAGGATATGATCCACATTATCTAAAGTCTTCGAGTTATATGTGACTATTTGAGAGATAGAATCTATAAAACATTGGAAAATACTGGTTGTATTTCATACACCAAGGAGTCTAAAGTTCTATAGGTGGATTTCTAGGAATTTTTCAATTATTCCTAGACATAATTAGAGAGGCTCTTAATAAAATTTTTCCTCTTCTGTTCTACTATCATCTTCAAAAAGGTAGATACAGACTTTTTGAAATCCCTGATTTATCTAGTTACCATTGTGTGATAACATGATGTGTGGTTGGAATGTATAATATACTTCACATACAACCTTTTCAATGACACATTTTATTAATTTGTTTCACATTTCATGTGAATGGATTGATAAACCCCAAATTCAAAATGATATAAGAAATTAAAAAATCAAACATGAATAATTAAATTACATTATTGAGTAGGACGACTCCATCTAACTTTAAGAGGAATTTAGTGGTAGTAATGAAAAATATAAAATGTCTGGCTATAGATGGAGGGTAACTATCTATAAAATCAAGTAAACATAAAAAAAAGAGCTAAAAATAATTTGTGTCATGAAGGATCCCTGGTGGATTATTCATGAATTCATCATGAATCTAGAATGCATGACAATACATAGTGAAAGCTATGAATATATGAACCATGGTGGGAATAAACCACCCGAGACATAAAATTAGGTGAGGGAGATTCTGCACTGATATATGATCCCTCTATAGTCAGGAAAGGTCCTCAGACAAAACCTAAGGAACCTTCTTTTTTTGGTATAAAATTCAGAAATATTATATTAAATATTTTCTCGTATAAGAAATGCTTCTAGTTGGGGTCATACTAAAATTTGAAGTCACCTTCACAGTATTGAATTTATTTATGTTCTACCTAGTCTGATAACAACTAACCCTATGGAAGGTAATTGATAAAAGGCATTATCTGTCCAATTATTCTTCCAATATGAGGGGCTCTGATGGGCTTGGATGGGAGGAACTGTCATCATGTTGATTCACCTATTGGTTTCCCTCATCCTAGTCGATGAATGAAAAAACCATCTGATATGTCACATGATAACCTAATCAACCCAATAGGGCTCCAAGAGTTACATATATATGCTTGTGATATAATTGTATCTCCTATTATGATATCACGGGACATGAGACACCTTCATATCATAAGGAAACCATGCTATCAGCTCATTAGTGAAAATAATTAAGAGGATGGACTATAATTTTTTAATAGTGAAATCAAGTGTAATGTGTTTAATGACTATCTTATAGTCACCTTTCACATGAAACAACTTAACATCAATCTTGAGGGAAACTCATGGTGCCATAAACTAAGATTTTTGATACTTTAAATTGACATTACCATTGGTATCTTATATCATAGACAACATTGAACGAATGAAACAACCATCTAAATAAAACCATGAAATATTAAAATTAAAAATATAATATAATAGTTAGTAAATAAAAATATAATAATAACATTAAACAATTACAAATGTTTATTTTTCATTTATTTTTTTTAAAAAAGGATGCCTTTTGAAGAACCATATTAAAAAGGAGTTATAGTATTTTACCTTAAAAAACGTAATTGATCATTGTTAAAAGTCTATTATAATAGGTATTATTTATATTTAGAAATTATTTTGTCAAAATTTATTTATATAAAATTTATATGAAATAATATTAGAGAGAATTTGTCATTAAAAAGAAAATTTTCAATGAAAACTACTTTCCTTTATCTTTAGTATTTTCAGTTATGTAAATATATATATATATATATATTAATTTTATAAAATGTACTTCAATTTTGAACATAGAATGTCAAAATTTTCTTAGTATTAATTTGGGATATCTTTCTGAAATAATTGCCTTTTAGGTGAACAATTATAAATATAGTTTTTACTAAAATCATAGAATTTATGACTTCATCAAGAAGTATAAAATAAAAAAGTTGAAATTTTTTTTGACATGTAAATATTTATTAGAGGTGTAAAAGTAATCATTTTGAAATACAATTATGTATTTTTAAAACCTGTGTTTATCAATAAAATTAATAATTTATAATAAAAAATTGTTTTGGTTTATTATTTTTATGACATATTATATTGAGAAATTAGGTTTTTTCATGATTTGGAAGAAAACATAACATTTATATATTTTATAATAAAACTATTAATTAAATTAAAATAAAATAAATAGATAATTTTATCCAAAACATAAATTTTATGATTAAAATTGTTATTTTATAGGTTTTTACACGTTAAATGTACAGATGAAATAATTATTTTTTTCTTACACATTGAAATAATATATAATAATTTTTATAAAATACTGGTAATTAGTAGGAAAATAATATTTAATATGGTCAAATTTATGTTTAGGCATTAAAATTAAATAACATGCCTAAAAATTAGTTACCATGGTAAAACCACAAATGGTAAAAGTTATAATTATATGTGTAAAAGATGTAAAACCATGATTAGAAAATGCATAAAAATGAATGGGTAAGGGATTATAGATCTTATATCATCCCATACTCTATTATTTTCTATTTTTAAAGTCTTATTGACTTGTAAAACACGCACACTTTTTATATTAAGTGGAAATATTTACAAAAAATGTCATTCACACAACTAATAAAATGGGCCTATCAAAACCACTTCAAGACATCTACAATATTTTTTTACACTAGGAAATCATACCATTTTCTTTAATTTTTAATCATTTTCCTTTTAATTGGGCCTATGGTCATAATAAATTATCTTCAGACATCTACCTTTTCAGAATCCTAAAGGTAAAATACTAGGATTTCAACATCATCATTCATTTTTAATAACATATTTACATTTATTTGATAATTTTTTCAATTATAATTTTATCATTCATTTATATTGACATAAATATTGTTTGAATAATGAATTTTATTATACCATGGTAATGACCATTAACCACCTTATCATTTTTTTCTTAACAAAACAAAACCATTATTTGTGTGTTGTAAAGAATACAACCTCTACCAAGAGAATACTTTAGTTTTTTTCAAAATTTCCACTCTTCACTAATTATAACAATGAAATTGATTTATAAATGTGACATATATAACCTAAATATGTTTATTAAGATAAGAATTATTTTCTAACTACTTTCTCTCTCATTTTTAGATAATTTAAAATATTAGCAATGCATTGTGCTGACTATTGCGTACATAAAGTAATATATATCATTTTTGGTATAGTTTCATTCATATATTTCAAACTATATAGAAATTTAGTTAACCACCATAAAATTATATATATAATATAATTATGACAATTTAATATTGACATTATTCTAAAATAAACCACTTTGATAATCAAATTTATCATTAAATTATTTTAAGTTCATGTTTTCGTTTGTTCAATCACTTACATAAAGATTATATAAAATAATATCATGGATGACTATGTGAAAAAATAAATTAAAGAGATTATATAAATTAAAAATAATTATTTCATTCTGGTTTTATAATGGTAAAATTAATATTCATCTCATTAATTAATATACCACCATTCATTTGATAAAAATCACTGAAATATGCTCATCATTGATATTATTTTAATGATAATTTCCAAAAAAATATAATAAATTGAAAATAAATCATTATAAATAATTTTAATATAACAATTAAAATACATTTTATGATATGTAATGATGAACTTTGGGGGAATAAGGAAGAACAACACATATTTTACAAAACTAGTTCGAAATGATCTAGATCACTCACACTCGATGTTAAAAATAGATAATAACTAATATATAGGTAGTGAATTGTGAGGTCCTGGAACTGGATACCATGTAACACGTTCCCTAAGACCAGTTGGCCAAATAACCCCTGATATGTCTCCCGATAATCTAGGTGACACCAACTAGCAGTGGGGGTGTGTAGGTAGTGTAATAGAGATATTATACCTCCATGTCAGAGTAATGTAGAGGATATAAAAAATAGTAAACCGTAGAAGAGACGTATACAAGAGAAAAATACGATAAAAAATAGAAGAAATAGACAAATAAATATAATAATCAAAAGCCTCAAAGGCTAGTGTCTAAAAAATATAAAAATTTGTGGCATGATTATAGTACAAAAAAACCAACAGATACCAGCATGCTATACACTAGTCCAAAAGGAAAACAAAAGGGAAACAACCTCTCCTCAAGCATCTTGAGAATAAGCTTGATCCTACAATCCTGAGATCTAGCTAAGAGTATATGTCAAAAACTACAGAATGGAAATTACCATTTCCAGTACCTAAAGAAACATAATATTCTAGGGTGTTAAGGGGATCCTAAGTAGGGTGTGAGATAAAATCTCAATATTCCACCACAAATGGTGTCTACGTGTAATCTGAGTAGGTTCCCATACGTGAAATGTGTAAAATAATTAAAAAACATATAAAAATAAAAAAGATGTAAAAAAACCTCTCTCTCAGGTTCCTAAAGGATGCCTGGTGGGTATACCTACTTCAACCCAAGGCTGGTACATCTGATCAAGTCACTATATATATATAGATCATAATTCACATGGGGTAAGAATGCCTCCCACCCATACATGTATATATATATGTAGATCGTATCTGGAATGTGTTAATACTTCCTCCCACCCATACATGTATATATATAGATCATAACTGGAACGGGGTAAGAATGCCTCCCACCCATACATGTATATATATAGCACCTATCTAGCATGTGTTAATAATGCCTCCCAACTATACATGTATATATATATGTGTGTGTGTGTGTGTGTGTGTGTGTGTGTGTGTGTGTGTGTGTGTGTGTCTTGTAACTAGAATGGGTTAAGAATTCCTCCCACCTGCATATGTATATAAAGATCATAATTAGAATGGGATAATAATTCTTTTCACCCACACATGTATATAAGGATAATAAAACATAATATTCACGAGCTCAATCCTTTGAAAGAATCTTATTTATCATTTAATAATTTACACAAGGGATAGACAAAGGCATGGGTTCACCATCCATATATGAAGTTCATTTAAGAAAATAATCGATTTCATATAAAGAATTTTTAAATAAAACATGAACAAGGGAATGACCATGCTACCCGTTAAACAATTCCATTAAAACAATTTCATTTTTAGAGTCATATATATCACATCCTATCCATCCTATATAATCCAAACTATCTAATTTACTAACATGGAAAATTCATTACAAGGTAAAGGTGTCAAGGCCAAAGTCTCAAAGTCAAAAACTCACATTCCCATTCGGAAAAGTCCAATTAAAAAGGGACTAATCAACATTGACTCACCTTGGTATACATCTATTTCACATGGGAAATTTTTATTTCAATTAAAAGTTATGTTGGGAGATAAATTGGGTTCCATTAATTTTAGTCCATTAGGAAAAGATGACCAATTTCAAGGTGGCACACCTATGGGTGTCCATATAGGTTATGTGTGATGTCTAATACCATATAAAAGACCCAATTCACCTATATCAAGGCACTAGGGTGACTTAAAAATTAAGTAACCAACCCAATTTGGAATATTGGAAAAGGCCAACTTTTGGAATAACTGAATAAATACATAATGACCAAAAATGAAATATAAAACTACATGAACACCTACATTATTTATAAAAATCCTTGCTTGATATCAACCCCAGATTTCAAGCAGGTTGGAAAAGATCAATGTTTCAGTTCAATGACCTGAAAATAGGGTGAATTATTATCCATCTAAATGGCGCAATAGAATGTGAGATTAATTGAAGAATGAAGGGCATTCTAGTTTTTCCTTACCTTAGGATATCAGATGATTTATTATAGTCGATGCTCAATCACTAGATGGAGGATTAGAAAGATATTAATGTTTTTATGGGTTTTGGTCTCAAATAATGAGGAACCCATTGGTTATTTCAAATAGAGGCGACGAAAAGTGAAATTTAGTTTTAAATTAAAAGACGGGAAAATGGTATTTTTTTCCAAAAAATAGGCTTGCATGGTTTATGCAAAGGCTTTAAGAATCATTCGAAAATATTAAGGATCCAATCTATTCAAAAAAAGTAGTAGGTTGCACAACCATGCACTTGGGTATGTAGGGTTGTAGGATAACTTTGTGGACTTACAATTTCCTATATCTGCAGTAGTATGGTTTTCACAAACCATGTGGCCTGGGTCGCATGTTTTCCACTAATTGTGTGTTCCATCCTACAAACCACCTTTACAGCCCTCTAGGATCCATATCGTACCTAGATGCTCCTTTCCGAATCCTTAGGTCATAGTATACCTTTAACAATATTAAAGGAAATATTCAAAATGAAAAAAAAAGATCCACACCTTAGTCAAAAGTCAGGTCGTTACAAAATAATTATAAATTAAGTTTATAAGAGATATTATATTTTAATGAGCATATGAAATAGGTAATTGAGAGGCTTATTTTAGTAATATAGGATATTTTTTCACTTTACTGGAAGTTAGGATTTATGTTTAGTGTTTTTCTTACCCCAAGTTTTTTCCATTGACTTACAAACATTTTTAATGAATTCTACTAATAAAAGTTTTATTTATTCTATCTAATAAATGAATTATATTTTATTACATCCTTTTTTTCTAATGTTCTAAAATATTTATTATAATATTATTATAATATTATTTTTACGTCAAAGATTATGTTACTTGAAATGTGTTTCATGGTCTCAATTCTTATTTCTTTAGGCATGCATATTATTATATATCAATTTAATTTTCTTTGGTGTATATACAATCTATTTGTTATATTATTTCAGGAATTATATTTCATTGTATTATAAGTTTAGTTTCAATACCTTTTTCCTTCTAGGGTTTTCATTTAGATGATACTCGAGTCGTAAGGGTTTCCTTGTCTCATTTTCAAATCCATGAGACATTTTTTATATTATAAAAAATATTTTATTTTATATGGTGTACTATCTTTGTAGTACCCATGGACACATGCTACCATACATGGGTCTAAAACACATAATATTAAACACTGTTTTTGTTACAAATATATTATTAATAATTCTTTATCACATTTACAATCCACATAACTTTAATTTTAGCATTTTAAAAATTTATGACATAGCATAAAATATTAAATCTCAAGTCTTATAAAAAATGCACATATTTTAAATCATGATATGGGAAATAAGTAAATTCATAGTAAAATGAAACAAAATTAGATCATTCATATTCAAGTGGATGACTATTTAAGGCAAAATTAGTGAATTATTATACCAAATATGTAAAATTGAATTTCATAATCCATCTAGATAGATAAGGGTGATAGTATCATTATAAGAATATCCTTGAACAAGAAAAAAAATATGAAGAAAAATATTAGAAGCATTAGGAAAATTTCATAGAAGAAATATTCATAATTTTACATTGAAAACAATCAATGATGATGATTTTATTAAACCATGAGAATAATAATTTACTTTTTTTGAAAACATAAAATTATTGAGAGGAAGTCTCTTAGAAAATAAAAAATGTGGGATAATGATATGTTCACACAAAAATGTGTAAAATGGATTCCATTTTTATTAAAAGTCAACTAGATGAAAAGTTTAAAATATTTACTTTTTAAAAAATTATTAAATTCATGGTTTTTGAAATTTACCTTTTAAAATACTATTTGGATTGTAGTTCTTTTGGAAAATTTTAAAACATTACATTATAAGAAAAATATTTTATAATCTAATCATGTGAAATATGTTTCAGGTCTCTTAAAAACATTTAGTGAAAAATTAAACATAAAAGGATATTAATTTTTTTTTGATAATTGGTTAATATAATAATGGATTTCACTTGAAATATTATAGATAATAATTTCTATAGGTAAAACATGAATAATGATCAAAAATATACATTAGAAAGTAAAAGAGTCATTATTATCAACATCGTGATTTTATTAGAGGGAGTGTTTTATAAAAATTTATTATATTATGGAAGAGAAGTAATATCCCAAGAAAAACTGAAATCTCCTTTTTATAGTGATTAGGATAGGAAAAATAAAATTGAATGATCAAAATCATGAAGAGATTTCATAAATCACGAGAAAAAGGTCTAGAGTTGAGAAGATATTTAAAACATGAGTAACATTTTAATAAAAACCCTTGATAAATGAAGATATTTATAATGATAAAAAAATAACACGAAAAAATATATTTCATGATAATATATCAATTTCGATGAATATACACCATATAAAAGTAAATTATCGTAGAATGTAAAATCTGCATCAACGAAGGTAGTCTGTGATGAAAATACCTTACCTTATGTCCCATATAAAAATATCACACTATAAATTCTTTGAAAAACCCTTAAATATATTAATAATATATTTAATAATATCATTCATCAATATAAATATTTTACATAATTATTTTATAATTTTATATAATGAAAATAGTGGTTCATTGTAGCCTATTTTTAACATCGGTTGTTAACACTTTTAATTATCTTGAAAATTATTTTAATGTAATTATTGATCCTTGATCTTTGATAAAAATTTCATTATTCCTATATTTCCTATGTCTATTTAATATATATCCCATAAAAATTCATAATTTCTCACTTTTATCCTGTGATATTTTTAATCATGACTCTTGAAGATGATGTCAAAGACAAACCAGTTTGGACAATTTTTAATTAATATAGTGGATATATTATTAATAATATTAGATATTAATTTTATAAATAGAAAATAATTAAAAAATATATAATATAATTTTATTAAAAGTCATTTATATTATATAACATTCATTAATCCTTCACGTGAAAAATATTTCCTCATCGCTTCAGAAGGAGATAAACCGACCAAAACAAAAGCATGATGTAATGATAAAATGAAGAATAAAGTGTTATTAAAGAGTATTCATATAAAATTTATAGAAACATAGACATGTTATACATATATATATCCATAAAATACATTATTTGAACCATTAATTATGGGTGGTGTTGAGAAATTAAATTCATTGTTCATGGATGTGGAGTCTACACGTATGCATGATTAATGAGCCCATTTCTCAATGGATGGATAGAGTGCTGATGTTTAGAAATTTATCACTAAATAATTATAATAATTTAAAAAAATACTATTTTATTAATTACACAATTATGTCTATCTGTGTTAGGTGGTTAAGAGAAATGAGAAAGGTCATTTGTGGAGGTGGTAATCTGCGCCTACACGTCAATAACGATCTCATTCCTTAACGAATGGACTGAATGATGGTAAATATAAAAGGTGAGTATTATATAATTTTATAAGTTACATAAAAATATAATTATTACTAAAAACATTATTGATTCCATGAATAATAGGCAGTGATGAAAAATTAGTTACATCGTGACATGAAGGCCTTAGTCCACACATACACATGTTTAATGAGTTTGTTTTTATTAATGGGTGATATGGAATAAATGAATAATTGCTCTGAAATTAATATAATGTAATTTTATAATATATATTACACTGAATTAATTATATTAAAAAAATTATAGGGTATTAGGATGAAAAATATTTAAAAGAAATACTAAGAGGAGTGTAACACTCTTTCCAATAACATTGATATTTTATATAATTAACCTTGAAAATGAAAGGGCCTATGTTTTCTAAAGAGGTATGGGTGTTAGGTTAATGTAATTAAGTTCTATGATAAAAAATTATTAATGTTTCTACAAATATTTGAAATTAATGGGTGTGTATATAAAGTGTTTAAGTGGAACCTTTTATAAGTGAAAGAAATGAAACTTCCAATAGAAAAGAATGTTTTGTAAGGGGCATAAATGTAGTGACATGAAATTTTGGTCAGGTGGGTGAGACATGGATTTTAATACATATATCTATGAATTTTAAACTTAAAAAATTATTTTTATAAGGCGTATATGGCATGAAATCTTAGGAAAATAAATTCTATATTAGACCACTATCTAAAAAACTAAACAGTATTAATTTAATATTAATCATGTAAATTATATTATTACTATTAATAAAATTGGAAACTTCCCAAAAATATTTGAAATTTTTAATCCAAATTTACCATCGATTAAATCTAATTCTATTTCTAAATAATATAAATTTTACTTTTATATTAAAACATATAAAATATCGAAAATAGATTTTATAATATAATAGAAATTATATTAAAAAATGCCAATCATGGGTTTGTAAAGATGATACAATAAATATATTAAATAAATTAATACAATTATATCTAAAAATAATTTCATAAATATTTATGTCATTCTATGTTTATGATAATAGTGTAATTAGCAATAAAATTTACCGAAAATGGTGTTTTTTGTTAGTCACCTAAAAAATTAATATTTCAAAAAATATCAAAACATTCACACTAGGATTATTTTTTATTATAATTTAAATTATTAAAACAATTTATCTAATTATATTTTAAAAAATTATATATTGAACTTTCAATGAAAATAAAGCATATAAAGGTAAACTGTTTTATATAAAATTGGCCTTCTTAAATATTAAGTGTTTGTAATATTATTTCATACCAATTTTCTAATTTAATGAATTTTAATATTTTTTATCATACAAAATATGTTATATGTTATCACAATGATATATGAAATATGATTAATTAAATTTATAAATGTATCAAGAACATCATTTTAGTGTGCACGAAGAAAGACATCGCACTTAGAACTATTTAAAAGAAACTATATATATTTAAATATAGATATGTTAGATAATTACCTATTTAATCGATGTGTAATGAATATATTTCATTTCAATGTATTTTAATATCTTGGTATCCCCTTCATGTTCTTTTGAATCATACATTACCACTACCATAATTTTTTTCTCATCCCAATTTTTCTTCAAAGATATATGATTCATATTTGTAACATCCCAAGTAATTAATGAATAATAGATATTCTTATCTATGTCTATTTATGAATTAGATAGTGTTTTAGAGGCTTAAAATGAGAATAAATCCAATCTTAAGCATGAAATACTCTAATATTTTTAAAAGATTGTTTTACCGCCTTTTGATGGAATTTTTTTTTTTAAATCTATCTTTTGAGAATTTTATAAGCTATATTTGTCAAAATAAACTTATTCTTTATGATTGGTACATTGAAATTTACTTTGGATAAATTTCTGGTATTTTTCTGATAATGTTCACTTTTAAATGAATAGTGAAAAGTGTTGTATTTTAATTCAAAACATCTTTTTAATATAATTTATTTATATAGTTAGATTATATTTTTAATTGGTTTTAAAGTGAAATTAGAATATATTTTTACCATTTAATCCAATGGTGGTCATTGGAATTAATATCACTTTTAGATTGGACATAAATGAGTGTTAATATTTTGACAGATATTGTTTCTTAAAAACATGCTATTTTATTTGACAGCGGGATTTAATTATAAAATTAATTATTGAAAATTCTATTTTATGAATTTGGTAAAATATACATCATTTTTGAATTCAGAATATCAAATATATCTTAGGGTTAATTTTTGGTATTTTTCGGAAAAACCTTAATTTTTTATAAATAGTAAAACCACAAAGTGGTAGTTACAAAAACTGATTTTTCTTTTAAATGGGGCGTACCAATTCTGTGATTTGAATTTCAAAAATCCAATATAAATGATTTTCATTTTTAAGTAAAATTTGGTTCAATGGGATGAAAATAATTTTTGATGAAAAGTAACTTTTAAGTTTTATTAATCGCGATTAAAGGTAATTAGTGTGATTTAAGGTAAAAATGATATTATAATAAAGTGAAAATATCTTGACACTTGTCCTAACCCTATTGGATGAGTCATGGCGGACCAAGACAACCCATGGGTCTATTTTTGGGACCCCATGGAGCCACTTGGGTAAGATAATGACATTTATGCCTTTTATTTAAAGTAAAAGTAAAAATGACACAAACATGTATTGTTTTACTAAAACAATTTTTACATGGGGTTATACAAGTCCGATTTTAGACTATAAATATTCATTGAAAATATAAAAATATTTCCTACATAATAGTATTTTTTGTATAATTTTTAGACATTAAATAAATTAAATTATTTATGACATCATGATGATGCAGTGATTACCTCATTATTAAACGATTTAAATAAAATGAAAAGATAATGTAAAATCTAAGACCTAAACATGTCAAAAACCTATTGGGTGGATGTATTTAGAACTCTTATCACCTTATCCTCTAAATACATCAATGTGGGACCTTTAAAATCTGAAACACATTTGAAAATAAAATAACATTTTATACCTTTCCAAGAGTGCCCTCCTCTCCTCTTATAAAAGGCCCCCACCTCTACCACCTTACCCACACCCCTCAAGCCTTTGGATCGGACAAGCTCTAATAATTTTGTATCTCCACATCCCTATCCTCATCCTAGAAGCCTTACCTTAGGCAGGAAGCTCTTCAAGAAACCCTTTTTGGTTCAAACCAAAGGGAGTTACCCGATTTTAAGGTAACGTCTTCACTTGTGCTCTTTTGTTTTATTTTTCTTCTACAACCCCCTACACTCTTTTTATTCATTTATTTTGTAACAACACCAGTATATTCCATATACTAGGATGTTTTTATAATAAGGATTCAAGATACACTTACACACACCTACATCTAATGGTTAAAGAACATATTGTTTCTGTGGATGGTGAATTTCTGCCTCACGAAACGATGATTGTTCAATATTATCTTAACACCTTCAAAGGTGGCCATTAAGATGTCACCATATTTATATATGATATATAATATGTTTATTTTTTCCTTAAACTTCTGTATTTTTAATTTATGTCATACCTTTATGGTTTCCATTATGGGTAAATGCGATATCTTCATTTTAGGAAGTGCGGACTACCGCCCCCTCAAAGTGATTTGATTCGTTAATACCATATGTGGTACATATAAAGGATAGATTTAATGATATTATATATGATACCAACTGGAATTATAATACTATTATGTATCACTGTGTTTTAATTCCATTAAATATGAAATAGAAATGGAAGTAGCGTTCATGCGTACATACGGCTTACCCTCTCCATGAACGGTGCATTTCATTTATTACCTCTAAATGATTATGTAATATTATAAATGCATGTATATACTAGATATATATGATATATATTTCATCTACATCATGAATATCATTCTTGAGATAATGGATATTTGACTACGTGAACAACTTGTAAATATAAGAAGTTCACTTTTGACTCAAGTACCAAATATCGACAAAATGACCATTATTAACTTAAATGATTACATAATGTTCATAACATGGTAATAAGTGATATAAAAGGAGTAATGAACTTGAAAACGGTTCTTAAGCAAGTAGAAATTAACTCAAGTTTATTATTCAGGATATTAATGAACGATCGAGTCAAGTCGGACCCGAGGTAAGGGACTTCGTCTCAATCTCCTTTTATTGAGGCATATTTTGTTTTATACACAACTTTATTTTATATAGTGTATAAACACCTTTGACTTTTAATTTTATTCAAAAAGAATCTTTTTATATGAAGCATTTTACTAAACGACAAAAAGGAATGTTTCTTTAACATACGCGGTGACAATGACCTTTTCCACCACCGCGAGTATTATTTGGTATTTGGCTTCCTCAACAAGCCGTAATGTTTTTAAAGTGAAATAAATACCATATACTTCTTTATGTATTTTGGTATTGAAAATGGTTTTTATAATAGATTTTTTATGTCAATATATTTAAGTGATATATTGTGATCAAAGTTTGGAAATGTTTTCTTTCCATTATATTTGTTTTGTGTATTATGATTTTATAATGGTACTTGGACATTTGACGGGTGGTTACATGATAAACCGTATGACGGGTGGTGTCGTGAATACCAGGATGGGTGGTTACGTTATAACCTCCAATTCATTGGGTATGGAAGTCGGCCGTATGGATATTCCATTAATTGATATGTGTGTAAGTCGACCGTATGGTTATTCCATTTAAGTATGTATATGTCACATGTTACCTTTATATGTTATGTGTTCTTTATATGGGTTTTATGGTAATATTTTGGTTACAAAAGGGTAAGTAATGATCTTTTATTCAGTGAAGAGTTTTTACTAATTCATAAAGGTGAAAGGTATTACTTTGATTAAGTGTACATGGTTTACTTGTTGTTTTGAAAAACTAACAGTTTTTATTCTTTGTGTATCCTTTACTGAGCTTTTTATGCTCACCCCAAGTTTTTGAAAATTTTTTCACAGGACTTAATGTGGAATAGGGTCAAGGATGGGATCAAGGAAAAGTCATGCTATCTAAAACATTGAACTAGACATGTTTCTTTTTAAGAGTTTTTATTTTATGGAAACTTAGTAGAAGTGTCTACTTTGTAATCTTTTGAGATGTAATAGTTATGTCCTAATTCTCTAAAACTCTAAACCTGAAAAGATCCTCAATGTGAATTATTCATTTAATTCAATATTAAGTAAGGTTTAAGGCCGAGGCCTTATAGTTGGTATCAGTGGTCGGTTTAGACAAATTTAGGAGTTAGAAAATTGTTAAATTATAAATTAATTTATGGTATGATTGAAATGATGTAGCATTTAAAGATTACCATGTTGCTTCGCCTAAGAAATTTCTATGTTTAGAATGGTTTTCTGCAGAGGAAACAAGGCAGCTATGTTGGGACGACAACAGGAGGAAGACAACCTTCCAAATCAGCAACCTGAGATGGTCAAAATTTGAACTGAACAGTTTGTTGCAGTGATGGAACAGTTGACTTAGGCTATAAATGGTGGTGGTATCCATGCATGAGATCAGCCAGATGAACCGCAGAGGAACATGTTAGTGGTGGAACATTTCATGAGGCAACAACCCCCATCATTCAGAGGATCATCTGACCATGTGCTAGCTGAAGGGTGGATTAAAGCACTGGAGAATATTTTTGATGTCATGGGGTGTTCAGAATATCAAAAGGTTAGTCTTGTTGTTTACCGTTTTGAAGGTGAAGCAGATCAGTGGTGGTCGATGACGAAAAATATCAGGGATAGTGATGAGATTGATGATATTTTGGTGTTTTATAAAATTAAAGAGGAGCATGAAAGTCATTTAAGGGTTATCTTTCAAACCTTTAAAGAAAAGAAACTGTATGCAAAATTCAGAAAGTGTGAGTTTTGGTTACAACAAATTTCTTTCCTTCATCATATTGTTTCAAAAAATGGTGTAACTGTTGATCCTTCTAAAACATAAGTTGTTGAATAATGTCCAAGACCCACAAATGTAACCAAGATCCGTAGTTTTCTTGGTTTGGAAGGTTACTACCGAAGGTTTATTGAATTTTTTTCATGGTTATCTAGTCCAATGACTAAGCTAACTCAGAAGGGTGTTAAGTTTATCTGGAAAAAAGAATGTGATGATTGTTTTCAGGAGTTGAAAAGAAGATTAGTGAATGCTCCAGTTTTGGCACTTCCTTCCAGGAATGGTGAGTTTGTTATATATAGTGATGCTTCATTGAAAGGACTTGGTTGAGTCCTAATACAGAATGATCAGGTAATTTCATATGCTTCACGTCAGTTGAAATCTCATGAGGTAAATTACCCTACACATGACTTGGAATTAGCTGTTGTTGTTTTTGCTCTAAAAATTTGTAGGCATCATTTGTATGGAGTAAAGTGTGAAATATATACTGATCACAAAAGTTTAAAGTATATATTCACTCAGAAAGAAATGAACATGAGACAGAGGAGATGGCTAGAATTAATCAAGGATTATGATTGTACTATTCATTACCATCCGGGAAAAGAAAATAAAGTGGCTGATACTTTGAGTTGAAAAAGTAATGCTTCATTAACCATGCTACGTTTAGAACGAGATCCTTTGGTTTTTGATTTGATGAAATTTGGCATAGAAGTTGTTGGTGCAGGAAGTTATTCTGTTTTGTTTCAGGTATCATTGAGATCTTCTCTATCAAACATAATTAAGCAAGCGCAGAAGAAAGATAGTGTGTTGTAGAAAAAGGTAGAGCTGGTTCAGAAGGGTAAGTTGCCTGAATTTAACATTGATAATGATTGTGTTTTGAGGTTTAGGAAGAGATTATCTGTGCCTGGTGATTCACAGTTGAAGAATGAGTTGTTATGAGAGGCTCATAGTTCCTCATTTTCAGTTCATCCTGGAAGTACTAAGATGTAAAGAGATCTGTGGGAGTATTACTGGTGGGATGGAATGAAAAGAGATATTGCTAATTTTACTGTGAAGTGTTTTACTTGTCAGTAGGTTAAAGTATAGTGGGAGTTACAAAAAGGGATGCTTTATCCATTACCAGTGCCAGAGTGGAAATGGGAAAATATATCCATGGACTGTGTTGTGGGATTACCGAAGACATCTCGAGGTAATAATGAAATCTGTGTTATTGTTGATCGCTTGACTAAATCTTCTCATTTCCTTGCTATACTAGATACTTTTTCCCTAGATCAACTTTCCCGTTTGTATCTTAAAGAGACAGTCAAGTTACATGGAGTTCCCCTCTCCATTGTATCTGATCGTGATCCCAGGTTCACTTCTAACTTTTGGAAAGGCTTTCAGAAGTCGTTGGGTACTAAATTAAATTTTAGTACAACTTTCCATACGCAATCAGATGGGCAGTCAGAACGAACAATTCAAACCCTGGAGGATATGCTACGTGCTTACTCTATGGATTATCAGGGAAGTTGGGACCAACATCTTTCTTTGGTTTAATTTTCATATAATAATAGTTTTCATTCCACTATATAGATGGCTCCGTTTGAATCATTATATGGTAAATGATATCGAACTCTAGATTTTTGGGATGAAGTGGGTGAAAGGAAGCTGATGGGACCAGAATTGGTAGAAGAGATGGCAGAAAAAGTTCAGTTGATTCAGAAACACATCAAAACAGCTCAGAGCAGACAGAAAAGTTATGTAGATAACCGGAGGAAGGATTTATCTTTTGAGGTAGGTGAACATGTTTTCCTCAAAGTTTCACCATGGAAAAGTGTGATGTGATTTGGTAATAAAGGAAAGTTGAGTCCAAGGTTCATTAGACCATACGAAATTCTGGAGAAAGTTGGATCAGTTGCTTACTGAGTGGCTTTACCTCCAAGTTTATCTCAGGTACACAATGTTTTTCATGTTTCGATGTTGAGAAAGTATATACCAGATCCATCTCATGTTTTGATCCCAGAGGCAGTTCAGTTGGAAGAGAATCTATCTTATGAGGAACAACTGGTTCAGATTCTTGACTGTAGAGAGCATGTGTTGCGGAATAAGGTAATTCACCAGGTAAAGGTTTTCTAGAAAACCCATATGGTTGAAGAGGCAATGTGGGAATCTTAAAATGCTATGAGGGATAAATACCCCCACTTATTTTGATAAGTGAATAAAATTGTAAGGACGCAATTCCCAAAAGGGGGGAAGGATGTAACATCCTAAGTAAGTAATGAATAATAGATATTCTTATTTATGTCTATTTGTGAATTAGATAGTGTTTTAGAGGCTTAAAATTAGAATAAATCCAATCTTGAGCATGGAATACTCTAATATTTTTAAAAGATTGTTTTACCGCCTTTTGATGGAAAACAATTTTTAAATCTAACTTTTGACAATTTTATAAGCTATATTTTTCAAAATAAACTTATTCTTTATGATTGGGACATTGAAATTTAATTTGGATAAATTTCTGGTATTTTTCTGATAATGTTCATTTTTTTAATGAATAGTGAAAAGTGTTGTATTTTAATTCAAGACCACTTTTTAATCTAATTTATTTTTATAGTTAGATTATCTTTTTAATTATTTTTAAATTGAAATTAGAATATATTTTTACAATTTAATCCAATGGTGGTAATTGAAATTAATATCACTTTGATATTGGACATAAACGAGTGTCAATCTTTTGATAGATATTGTTTCTTAAAAACACGTTATTTGATTTGACAACGGGATTTAATTATAAAATTAATTAATGAAACTTATATTTTATGAATTTGTTAAAATAGACATCATTTTTGAATTCGGAATATCAAATATATCTTAGGGTGATTTTTTGTATTTTTCGGAAAAAACCTTAATTTTTTATGAATAGTGAAACCACAAAGTGGTAGTTACAAAAACTGATTTTTCGTTTAAATGGGACTTTACCACTTCTGTTATTTGAATTTAAAAAATCCAATATAAATTATTTTCATTATTAAGTAAAATGTGGTTCAATGGGATGAAAAAATTATTTTATGAAAAGTAACTTTTAAGTTTTATTAATCGCTATTAAAGGTAATTAGTGTGATTTAAGGTAAAAATGATATTATAATAAAATGAAAATATCTTGAAACTTTTCCTAACCCTATTGGATGAGTCATGGATGACCGATAAAACCCATGGGTCTATTTTTGGGACCCCATGGAGCCACTTGGGTAAGATAATGACATTTATGCCTTTTATTTAAAGTTAAAGTAAAATTGACACAAACATGTATTGTTTTACTAAAACAATTTTTACATGGGGTTATACAAGTCCGATTTTTGACTATAAATAGTCATTGGAAAGATAAAACGATTTCCTAAATTATAGTAGTTTTTGTATAATTTTTAGACATTAAATAAATTATATTATTTATGATATCATGATGATGCAGCAATTACCTCATTATTTAACGATTTAAATAAAATGAAAAGATAATGTAAAATCTAAGACTTACACATGTCAAAAACCTATTGGATGGGTGTATTTCAAACTCTTATCACCTTATCCTAGAAATAAATCAATGTGGGACCTTTAAAATCTGAAACACATTTGAAAATGAAATAACATTTTATACCTTTCCAAGAGTACCCTCCTCTCCTCTTATAAAAGGCCCCCACCTCTACCAACTTACCCACACCTCTCAAGCATTTTTATCAGACAATATCTGATAATTTTGTCTCTCCACATCCCTCTCCTCATCCTAGAATCCTTACCTTAGGCAGGAATCTCTTCAAGAAACCCTTTTTGGTTCAAACCAAAGGGAGTTACCCGATTTTAAGGTAACGTCTTCACTTGTGCTCTTTTGTTTTATTTTGCTTCTCCAACCCCCTAAACTCTTTTTATTAATTTTTTTGTAAAAAAAACAGTATATTCCATATACTAGGATGTTTTTATAAGAATTATTCAAGATACACTTATACACACCTACATCTAATGGTTAAAGAACATACTATTTCTATGGATGGTGAATTTCTGCCTCACGAAACGATGATTGTTAAATATTATTTTAACACCTTCAAAGGTGGCCATTAAGATGTCACCATATTTATATATGATATATAATATGTTTATGTTTTCCTTAATCTTCTGTATTTTTCATTTATGTCATACCTTTATGGTTTCCATTATGGGTAAACACGATATCTTTATTTTAGGAAGTGCGGACTACCGTCCCCTCAAAGTGATTTGATTCGTTAATACCATATGTGGTACGTAAAAAAGATAGATTTAATGATATTATATATTATACCATACTGGAATTATAATACTATTATTTATCATTATGTTTTAATTCCATTAAATATGAAATTGAAATGGAAGTAGCGTTCATCCGTACGTACGACTTACCGTCTCCATGAATGGTGCATTTCATTTATTACCTCTAAATGATTATGTAATATTATAAATGCATGTATATACTAGATATATATGATATATATGTAATCTACATCATGAATATTATTCTTGAGATAATGGATATTTGACTACGTGAATAACTTGTAAATATAAGAAGTTCACTTTTGACTCAAGTACCAAATATCGACAAAACGACCATTATTAACTTAAATGATTGCATAATGTTAATAACATGGTAATAAGTGATATAAAAGGAATAATGAACTTGAAAAAGGTTCTTAAGAAAGTATAAATTAACTCAAGTTTATTATTCAGGACATTAAAGAACGATCGAGTCATGTCGGACCCGAGGTAAGGGACTTCGTCTCAATCTCCTTTCATTGAGGCATATTTTGTTTTATATACAACTTTCTTTTATACGGTGTATAAACCCCTTTAACTTTTAATTTTATTCAAAAAGAATATTTTTATACAAATCATTTTACAAAACTAAAAAAGGAATGTTTCTTTAACATACGTGGTGACAATGACCTTTTCCGCCGCCGTGAGTATTATTTGGTCTTTGGCTTCCTCAACAAGCCGTAATGTTTTTAAAATGAAATAAATACCATATATTTCTTTATGTATTTTGGTATTGAAAATGGTTTTTATAATGTATTTGTTATGTCAATATATTTAAGTGATATATTTTGATCAATGTGTGGAAATGTTTTCTTTCCATTATATTTGTTTTATGTCTTATGATTTTATAATGGTACTTGGACATTTGATGGGTGGTTACGTGATAAACCATATGACGGGTGGTGTTGTGAATACCAGGACGAGTGGTTACGCTATAACCTCCAATGAATTGGGTATGTAAGTTGGCCGTATCTCTATTCCATTAAGTGATATCTGTAGAAGTCGACCGTATGGTTATTCCATTTAAGTATGTTTATGTCCCAAGTTACCTTTATATGTTATGTGTTCTTTATATGGGTTTTATGGTAATATTTTGGTTACAAAATGGTAAGTAATGATCTTTTATTCAGTGAAGAGTTTTTACTACTTCATAAAGGTGAAAGGTATTACTTTGATTAAGTGTACATGGTTTACTTGTTGTTTTGAAAAACTAACAGTTTTCATTCTTTGTGTATCCCTTACTGAGCTTTTTATGCTCACCCCAAGTTTTTGAAATGTTTTTCACAGGGATTAATGTGGAATAGGGTCAAGGATGGGATCAAGGAAAAGTCAAGCTCTTTGAAACATGGAACTAGACATGTTTCTTTTTAAGAGTTTTTATTTTATGGAAACTTAGTAGAAGTATCTATTTTGTAATCTTTTGAGATGTAATAGTTATGTCCTAATTCTCTAAAACTCTAAACCTGAAAAGATCCTCAATGTGAATTATTCATTTAATTCAATATTAAGTAAGGTTTAAGGTCGGGGCCTTATAATATTCACCATGTGTTTCCCTTTTATGGTGTATATATTAGTCATCTATTACCTTAAAAATAATCGAATACAATTTGATTCTTGGGTGTGATGCTAGTAAAAACAATAATGCCTTTGTCTATCCAGAAGCATATTATTCTATAGATATAATGTTTCTTCCAATTCCATTCCTCTATAAACACTTTATATTTCTTTCCGTTGATTGATGAGTGTTCACCAGGATGATATACATCGATTTATTATAAAATTTTTGAATTTAAAATATACTAATTTCTTTATACGTTTTTATTTTGAGTGTTGGTTACACTGAAAGATATTTCAGTAATTGATTGGGGAAATATTGAAAATCCATATACATGTTATTTTGATATAGATGTTTATTGACTTCTTAGGAAGGTTTATTATGTATTTTTTAACTTTCCACTTTCATTCTATACATAGATAATGGGAAATTATAGAAAATAAAAGTATTTAAATTTGATATGATTGTCTGTCAGAATGTATGTTTATTGATTACTATGAAATGTGGGTTATGTATTGTATCGTTTATTAATTCTGTTATATGATGAATGCATTAGACATAATTTTTGACTGCTGGATCCCAATATAAATAACCCCAAGATGAATTTATATGTCTCATGAGACAACGTAGCTTGGGAGTTTTGTTGTAGTCCTATATAGAATAAAATATGTTCTAGACAAAGGGCCTAGAAGATAAAATTAGGATGCATAAGATCATAATTTCTTAGCTTAGTAAATGGAATGAGTTATTGAAAATTATGCATTTTATTTCTAATAAAGTAGTAATTATTTTACATAAGGACTTTTAATTTCCATTTTTATCTATTCATATATTTGTATTTGAAATTAATTATATAATGTTTGTAATTTTGGTAATCTATTCTAACCATTTTATTTTTTCTCATATTATTCTCAGTTATGAAGATTTATTATTTTTGATTATATTTACCTTTACTGAAACATTGATATCACCCTTCATATGTTTAAATTTACCTATTTTCTGAAGATATTTTTTACACATAATATTTATTTAACAAAATTGAATGTGTGGGGAATTTTTCTTAGATATGGAACACATATTATGTATTTATTAGTTTCTTATATAGTGTAAGAAATTTTTATTTGATGATAAATTATTGGTATTTTTAATTAATATTATTTTACCAACTATATAAAACTATACACCTATAAGGTCATTCAAATGTATGTGGCTAAGTATTTTTTGGTGATATTGTAATTATTGATTATCAAAATTTGGTCAATTCGGTCTATTTTAATGTTTTATTGTAAGGAAGGTATTTATGAGAACTAGATCTAGGTGTGCGGGTCTAGGGAGTCATAGTTTGTTTCAAAGTATGGTTTAATAACATTAGAGTTTAATATCTTTATTAAAGAATATATAATGGTTGATCAGTTGTTGTTTATATAACTTAAATGGTATAGATAAACAATTAGGATTTTTGAGGTAGCATTGAATATTTTTGTGAATTTGATAAGATAGATTTAGTTAAAACCTTTAGAGTAAGTCACATGGATAAGTCTATATATAGGATAACATCCTAACATTTTTTATAGTAGAGATTATGTGGTTCTCCATGAAATTACATCCATGCGTCGATACGAAAAAGTGAACATAATTGTGTCATAAATCCATCAATGTGTAATCACATTGAAAAAGATCAGTTGAGTATTACTTCAATCATTACTCTGGTTCACGATAAGTGATCCTAATATTTCACTTTTGGAACAACACACATGAACAATATGATATAGTTAATTGAAAATCACTCAAAAGAATATTTATAAGGTATTTGACTATGATGTTAACAAATTAGGTTGGATAATATAATATAAAAATGTTCATGGATAACCATGGATTGAAAAAAGAGATTCATAGGTTGAAATGAAAGCAACATATATGAAAAATATATTTCCCAAGAGGGAAGTCATCTAAGGATTGATGTTTTCATATTAATATTTTAGATATTAACATAAAAAAAATTAATCTATTGGGTTCAAAAAATTAGGATTATAAATGTATGTATCTAGAAAAAATATTACATATAACCAAATAAAGAAGCATAACTAAATGGTTTATAATTTTATTAAATTTTTGTTACGATTGAAAGTTTGAGCTTCCTAGCCATACCATTAGTATTAAAGTTAATATCTTAATAGGATGTAATTCTTGATACTTTAAGCTATTATCTTTAGTCAGTGATATTTATTAATGGTATTCTGGTGTATTCCAAGATTTATGATGATTATGTGAAAAATATAAGGATTTTTAACAAAATATTTCATCAGAGGATTAGAAACATAAATTAAATAGTACTATTGAACTTGAGGAGTAGTTTTATAAAATGTTTATATTTTTTGGGATGAATATTGGAGAACATATGATTGTGGTATAGATAAATATTATTTTTAATATTTTAATGTGGTTGAGGTAACAAATAATTGAATGATTTTCAGAAAATTGAGTTATATAGTGATGATAAACTTGGAATTTATTATTAATTTAATGAAAAACTGAGCCATGATATTTTTGGAGGAGTTTATCTAATTTTTTGGATTATGATATAGATTGACTAGTGTCTGAATTTATAACCTGGTATTGAATGTATTTGATAGTTAATGGTAAAATTATATTTTAAAGGAGTATATTATTTCACTGTGGTTTAATGTCATAAAATTCCAAATGGTTTTTTGAATTTTTTGTTTCAAAGAATATATGAATATGATATATTAATACATGGGTATATGATTATATGAATGATTAATTATTTTGGAGGAAATATAAGTAACATAATATGGACTAAGAGAGTATGGTAGATACCATATTTGAATTAATATGTTTAATAATTAATATGTAGGAATACCCTCCCATACTTTTGTTAGTAAGTAATAATTAAAATTGTGATTATGAAATTTATTTTATGGCTTAGAATGCAATTACTTGAAATTTGGATCCTTTAAACTGATATTATATTTGGTATATTGTGTCAACTACAACACTAGACTAATGAAACACCCAACAAAAATAAAAATAGACATATCTAAATTACATGAATTATATAATCATTAGTTTATAATAATGAAATAATGAATTAAAATAATTACATATTATTGTTTTTCAATGATTAATTTTTTTTAAAGGATATCATAAGTAGAATAATTTAAAAAAAATGGTTACTATATTTTACATTATCAAATTAAATAGATCATATTTAAGATTGTATTATAGTTTTGAATACATTAGATTTATAAAATTTTATATACACATTAAAGTTTTTAGAAATTCATATGAAATAATATTAATGAACCATGAATTTTAAAAATTCATTTTCAATAAAAATAGTATTTCTTTATATTCTGTATTTTATTTTAAATAAATATTTTTATATTTATTATAATTTAAATATGATAAATATTAATACATTTCTTAATTTCAATTTTCAATATTAGGTTATGGTAAATTTTAGATCTTTTTATGAAATAATTAATTTTTAGGTGAATAGTTAAAAAATACAGTTTTTACTATGGATATCGTATTTATAACTATATAAAGAATTAAATACAATATAGAAGCATATAAATTTTTTTATTATAAAATATTTATATTAGGATTAAACCTATACATGTTAAAATACTATTATGATTTTAGAAAAAAAATTCTTAATAACATAAGTATTATTTTATAATTGAAACTCATTTTGGGGTTTTATTTTAATTAAATATAATATTCATAAAATTAAGTTTTTATTTGAAATATAAATAAATTTAATTTTTTATATTATTCCAACACAAATTATATATATCAATTAAATTCATAATTTTATCTTACACATATATTTCAAGCATAAAAATAAACTTTTGTAAATGATTTTTTACATATTACTTCTGATAATTTTAAAATTAATTGATATTTGACAAATAAATTTGATCTAATCAAATAAATTTCCAATTTGGAATTAGTAGGTATAAATTATTTAAAAAATTAAATTTTATTTTATGTCATTAAATGTAAAATAGATTGGTAAAAATTAGTTACCATGGTAAAACAAAAAATCATAAATGTAAAAACTGTAACAGTAAACGTACAATAAAGATATGTTTAAAATATGTGTTAAAATGAATAGATGAGGGATAATAGACCTTATATCATCCCCCAATATATTAATTTCTATTTTTTATTCTTGATGTGTAATGGCCCGGACCTCCCGGGTCCATTACTTTGTCATAATCTAATTTGTGGGGTGTTTTGGGAGGCAACAATATATCATTTCAAGAGTTTTCCAAAATTCCAATTTTTCCATTAGTAGGTCAGGGATTCGATAGGTCAGGGAATCAGTCAGACATGGCATCGGTAAGTCAGGGCATCGATTGGTCAGGGCGTCGGCTTGTGAGGGAGTCAGTAGGTCAGGGCGTTGGTAGGTTAGGGCATCGGCAGGTCAGGGCGTCGGTTGGTCATGAATCAGTAGCTCACATCCCTAGCTCACGTCGGTGGCTCCCTGTCGATGACTCACTATTGGTGAGTCATGTCGTTGATTTGTGTCATTGAGTTGTCTTAGTGACTCGTGTTGGTGAGTCAGGCGTCAGTGACTCACTATCGATGACTCCTATCGGTGACTCACCCATCGGTGAGTTAATTTATGCTTTCCCATTTTTTTTCCAGTTTCACCACTTTAAGTTGACTCAATTCATGTTTAATGCCTTGTTTGAGTGTTTCTAATTGTGTTTCAAAGTATATTAATTATATCTTTAATATCATAATGCACTCAAAAATTTTAAATAGTCAAACCATGTAATATTGATAGTGATATGACTTTTAATGACTTTAGAAAATGTTCTTCGGTTGATATAGGATCTAGATATTCTAAGCTGAGATCCTCTCTTCCCTGTGTGTTCTCATTTTCTCTTTATGTGACAATAAAATTTCTTCCTAGAGGGTTCATATCTGTGTTGTATCTGATGATCTAGTTTTCACTGGAGTCTTTCCTTCTACTCATGCACCCGCTGTTTTTGGTGCAAGGAGTAATTTTTGATCGTAGGTTGTTCCAAGTAGGTTTTCCTTAATTTTTCTTTTAATTATGTATCTCGTGGGGTGGGTGTAATTATGTATTCATGTGGTTAAAACTTAAAACCAATTTACTAAATATAATAAGAACTAATAAATGAGGGGCTAGGAATATGAAAATAATGATAAATTTGTTTTGTATGTTATCATTGATCCATGTTCTTTTTTGTAATGGCTGTATGAATTAAGTAAATATTTATCGCTGGCGGCCTTTGTTTTTTCACCTGTTGACTGGTGAATATTTTTTGTTGTTTATTGTTGAACGGATGAAATTATGAAACTTATTAAACATGTACACACTTTTAAATATATGGATACCCTAGGATCAAACTTGTTTTGTGATCATCCCTGAATAATGAAAGTTGAATTAAGGAATGAGGGTTTCTAAATCTGAATACACCTTGATGTTTGGTGTGGCGGTGTGCTATATATGGTTCTATTCAACCTTGTGTTTGCGATGATCGTTTGATTCTGTGGATGAGAGTTTGGATATTTGTATGTGGTGGTATGGGTGGTGTGATGGTATCTCAGGTTGAGAGATTGATTGATTGTGGAATGGATCAAGTTGTTATGTAGTGGGGCAGCATCTGGGTCATGGTTGGGAAGTGAGGCCGCAGTTTTTGGTAGTGTTAATTTTATGCTACTGTGTGTGGTGTTGTTATGTAGTGAGGCTTCCAAGTGTGGTTTTGATGAGGTGTATTTCAGGATTTTATTTTATAGAGGAAGGATATAGAGACATGACTTTGAAGAATGACAGTGGTAGTGGTTGGATGGGTGTTCATGAAGGGGGAGTGTGCAGTGGGTTGTTTTACCTTGGTCTTTCTTCCTTATGTGTTAGGGATGACTATGTGGCTATTTCTTGTGTTGTGTCTAGTAGATTCTTGGGTAGGTATGGAATGAATAGATGGTTTTTTATGTTAAGAATTAAAGTTGGTTAAATGAATTGATAGGGGGTTATGAATTGGGTTTATGATTGTTTGTGTAGTTATCCATTCATAGGTAGCAGCAATAATAATTTTTTGTTTAATGGTTTCTTGTTTTGAAAAATCATAGGTTGCGTTCAGTGTTTGGTACATATATATATATATATATATAAACTTGTAGTTCCTTTTTATTTCTATATGCACCCCACCTATGTTGATAACTACGTTCTGAACACCCCCATTGTTATGGGGGATAGTTTCCTTTCCCAACATCTAGATGGGAGGATGGGTGGATGGTTATTGGATCTTCTCAGATCCCTCTTCTAGAAATTGGTATCCCTAGACACTGTGGGTAGGTTGTGGTGTGTTTGTGAGGCCCAGGTGTCAGCAGGCCAGGTGTGATTCCTAGGTTTCTTCGAGATAAGATACATTGTACATTCCCAGGTGTCTTTGGAATGAGCTTGTGGTTTTTTGGACCAGGTGTCTACGTGAAGGATTTGATGTGGTATCCATCCTAGGTGTGTGCGTACATTTTTTGATAGTGGGGCTTGTGGAAGAGCATGGGAGAATCAGGACATTCTTCAATAGGGATGATCAGTTAACCCGTGGGAAGTGGTGCGGGGTACCCTATCATTGATGTGCTTACTATCTTTATTTTACATGAAATTCATTATTTGGTGAGAATTCCTTAGTGAGGTTGGGGTGGATATAATACCTTGTTAGGTTCTTATGGGTTTGTTGTTTTCTCGTGGGGCATTAGTATGCTTCTCCACTTATGCATGAGAGACTTTTTATTTTCTTATTAAGTATACTTGTATGATCACTCTATATATATAAATTTTTTTCCAGGTCTCTATGGTGATTAAATAGAAGGTTCTAGACCTTACTATCTTGGGGATTGGCGATATTTTATGTGTCACTACATAGTTTTATTCTCGTATTTACTTTGGTGATTTTTATTGTATTTTTCTAGAATTTTTTACTTTAAACATGCATGTGGGATGGATTTTCATTTATTATATATATATATATATATATATATCTTGGAGTTGCTTTGAGTTTGAAATATATTATCTATTGATCTTTGTTACTATAAAAGGGTAATTACTTCCATGTTGTGAGATTTCTATACCCTTGGTTCTGGTCACCACCCCTGGTCCTACTAGAGGTAGGACTCGGAGGTCATTATCTCTCTTTATCCCTTTCCTGTTTAGGAGGGGCATCTTTGGAGGGAAGGGGGTCATGATTGAATGGTATGATAGGCTTATGGTTGATAGATAGTATAGAGTTTGATTTTATTTACAATGAAGATTTCATAGGATGTTAGGGAAGTAGTTTTAGGCGATCTCGGTGTGTGACATAGGTTAGGGAAGACCAGATATGACACGGGATTTGAGGGGCCCCGATGATCTGATGAAAGGAAACTAAGCTAACTGAACGAACAAGTGAGGCTAGCCAATTTGTGGGGTAGGGACCATAGGGAAGGTACATGCATCATGATAAACTGTGTTCTTGTTTATTTTTTCCATTTTCAAGAAATTAAAAGAAACAATGAGTTAAAATGAATCATAAAAAAATTCCATACTACTCTGGCTTAGGAGTTCATGATTTACCTTTTATCTATGAAACCCAGTCATCATCCATGAGTGGCTTGAGTAGTGGAGGCTCAGCAGGCTGACCTAGTTGACTAATGGAGGGTTGAACCAATGGGGGAAGTTGATCAGTTGTAGAATATGTTACATGATTCATAGTGGTATAACTTCGAAAAGTATGAGGGAAGTGTGTCAGACATAGAGAAGGAGAGTTATTTTGAGGAGCATGAGATCACCTTCAGCCTGATTTGGGCTCTGATGGAGTATTGTGTGTCATTGGTGGTTATTCAGATGAGGGGAGCTGTGCATACATGGTGGACACTATACCTGGGGGAGATAAAGGAGGATAATGTTTTTTGGGATTATTTTGAGAAGGAGTTCCGGGCGGAATACCAATCCAGAACCATGAAGGCCAAGAAGAGGCAGGAGCTACTCTCCCTCCAGTAAGGGAGTATGTATTTATAGGAGTTGGGGATAAAGTTAAAGTATCTCCTTATATTTTATTCGGACCTCTTTCCAGATGCGGAGTCTCGGGTGAGATACTTAGAGGAGGCACTTCATCCTTTTCTCCAGTACGCAGTTACTCCCTTCACATTACCGAAATACCTATAATTCCAGAAGAAGGTGGAATTGCTTGATAGGATTCAATCATTAGGAGGCCTACCATGGGAGGGGATCTATTAGTGTCCTTAATAGGGGAAGTCTATCAGCAGCTGGTTATATCCCCGAGGCCTTTGAGGTTTTGACCAATGGGGAGTCGACCTCAACAATTTAAGTTTTGACCTTACAGTCCTTGAATGTTTCCCATAGGCATGGGACTGAGGTGTATTTATTGTAGAGGCTAGATAAACCCTCAGTTTCAGTGCCTAGTTTGAGAAAATTATGGAGGAGGTGGGAAGGTTCAGTTCTCTTCTCAATAGTAGTTTCCCACAATGCCATTTTAGCAGCAGGGATAGTAGGCTCCTGCTCCAATGAGGGGAGATTGAGCAGGCGAAGGAAGAGCTCAGGGTGTTCCTCAAGGACCTCGATTTGGTCATGGTCAGGGAGGAAACCAACAACAGAGGGGGGAAAAGAGATGGGAATGGTTAGTTGCACACTATAAAGGCACCAGTTACACCAGGGTCAGAGATCGTTCGATGTCTGATCACCTTGTTTAGTACTATGGTTTTCGCCTTGTTTTATTTAAGATCTTCGCTCTCCTTTTTTGCACCTATTCTAGACCATGATTTGTTACTATACATAGATAGCATTTTTATTCCCACGGTGTAGAGTACACCGGTCAAAGGTCATACCAACTTGTTTTTTGTGTGTCGGGGATGTAGACTGATGATGGGACCACATCATTCCAATGTTGATCTTTTCCTTTTGCATATGAAACCGTACAATTTCAACCTTAGCATCGACTGGCTATACTCTATGCATGTTTTTATCAACTTCTTCCAGAGAAGATTAGTGTTTTCATACATGGATATACAATGGGTGACTTTTGTTGGCAGGCACCGTTGTCTGAGGGATAGTCGGCATGTAGAGCCTCCTCTTTCCTTGTTGGTCGAGATGTTAGTGGAATCAGTGGATGATGAGACTGTTGGGATTCCCAGAGTTTTTGGTGGATAAATTCTATGTTATTTCCACGGAGGTTGCGACTATACCCCCTTGACGTGATGTTGAGTTCAAGATAGACTTGCAGCCCAATGCTTATCTAATTTTGATAGATCCTTATCAGATGAAACCTTTTGAGTTATGGGAGTTGGGGATCCAAATTGACTATTTGATGAAGAATGGATTTATCCATATTTGTGTGTAATCATTGGATGCTCTAGTATTTTTGGAGAAGAAGGAAGATGGTTATATGAGGATGTGTATAGACTACATAAGGTTAAATCAGGTGATGGTCAAGAACTATTACCCTCTCCTAAGGATATATTATATTTTCTCCCGGTGAGGGGAGAAAGATAGTTCTTTAAGATCAATGTGCGGTCTGGATATCCCCAAATGAGGGAGAAGAAGAATGATATCCAGAAGACTACTCTCAAGTGAAGGTATTGAAACTTCAAGTTTGTGGTGATATCATTCGATTTTACAAACACACCAGCCTTGTTAATGGGACTTATAAACTCCATATTTTATGAGTTCCTGGACTGGTTCATCGTCGTTTTCATTGATTAAATTCCGATAAACTCAAAGATGGAGGAGGATCGTACGGAGCATATTGGGACTTTACTAGAAGTCCTTAATCTCTACTAGTGCTATAAAAAGATGTCCAATTTAATGTTTTGGACACAAGAGGTCAACTTCCTTGGACATGTGGTGTCTCTGCAAAGTGTTGTAGTAGACCTATCGAAGGTCAAGGTAGTTTTTTATTGGTAATCACCCAAGAATGTGGTAGAGGATCATGGTTTTCATGGTCTGGATAAAAATTATTAGAGATTTGTACCCAATTTATCTCAAGTTTCAGCTCTGTTGATAGATCTAACTAGAAAAGGCCAAGCATTTTTGTGGAGGTAGTTGTGACAAGAATCATTTATCTATCTGATTGGGAAGTTGGATAGTGCTCTAGTGCTCTGTTTTTCAGAGGAGGGTTTTATATTCAATGTGTTTTGTGTTTCTTCCCATCTAGGATTGGGATGTGTGCATATAAATAATAAATAAATAATAAATAATAAATAATAATTAAATAATAAATAAATATAAATAATAAATAATAAATAATAAATAATAAATAATAAATAATAAATAATAAATAATAAATAATAAATAATAAATAATAAATGATAAATGATAAATAATAAATAATAAATAATAAATAATAAATAATAAATAATAAATAATAAATAATAAATAATAAATAATAAATAATAAATAAATATAAATAATAAATAAATATAAATAATAAATAATAAATAAATATAAATAATAAATAATAAATAAATATAAATAATAAATAATAAATAATAAATAATAAATAATAAATAATAAATAATAAATAATAAATAATAAATAAATATAAATAACAAATAATAAATAAATATAAATAATAAATAATAAATAAATATAAATAATAAATAATAAATAATAAATAAATATAAATAACAAATAATAAATAAATATAAATAATAAATAATAAATAAATATAAATAATAAAGAATAAATAAATATAAATAATAAATATTAAATATTAAATAAATATAAATGA
Organism: Viscum album; assembly: GCA_963277665.1. Taxonomy (NCBI): domain Eukaryota; kingdom Viridiplantae; phylum Streptophyta; class Magnoliopsida; order Santalales; family Viscaceae; genus Viscum; species Viscum album. The sequence continues at coordinate 662,580,574 of OY728150.1, forward strand.
TAAATAAATATAAATAATAAATAATAAATGATAAATAATAAATAATAAATAAATATAAATATAAATATACATAATAAATAATAAATAATAAATAATAAATAACAAATAGTAAATAGTAAATAATAAATAATAAATAATAAATAAATATAAATAACAAATAATAAATAAATATAAATAATAAATAATAAATAAATAATAAATAATAAATAATAAATAATAAATAATAAATAATAAATAAATATAAATAATAAATAATAAATAATAAAAAATAAAAAATAAAAAAATAACTAATAAATAATAAATAATAAATAATAAATAATAAATAATAAATAATAAATAATAAATAAATATAAATAATAAATAATAAATAAATATAAATAATAAATAATAAATAAAGATAAATAATAAATAATAAATAATAAATAATAAATAATAAATAATAAATAATAAATAATAAATAATAAATAATAAATAATAAATAATAAATAATAAATAATAAATAATAAATAATAAATAATAAATAATAAATAGTAAATAATAAATAATAAATAATAAATAATAAATAATAAATAATAAATAATAAATAATAAATAATAAATAAATATAAATAATAAATAAATATAAATAATAAATAATAAATAATTATAAATAATATATAATAAATAAATATAAATAATAAATAATAAATAATAAATAATAAATAAATATAAATAATAAATAAATATAAATATAAATAATAAATAATAAATAATAAATAATAAATAATAAATAATAAATAATAAATAATAATTAAATATAAATAACAAATAATAAATAAATATAAATAATAAATAATAAATAAATAATAATAATAAATAATAAATAATAAATAATAAATATTAAATATTAAATAAATATAAATAATAAATAATAAATAATAAATAAATATAAATAATAAATAATAAATAAATATAAATAATAAATAATAAATAAATATAAATAATAAATAATAAATAATAAATAATAAATAATAAATAATAATTAAATATAAATATAAATAATAAATAATAAATAATAAATAATAAATAATAAATAATAAATAATAAATAATAAATAATAAATAATAAATAATAAATAATTATAAATAAAAAATAATAAATAAATATAAATAATAAATAATAAATAAATATAAATATAAATAATAAATAATAAATAAATATAAATAATAAATAATAAATAAATATAAATGATAAATAAATATAAATAATAAATAAAAAATAATAAATAAAAAATAATAAATAATAAATAAATATAAATAAAAATAAAAAATAAAAAATAAAAAAAAATAAAAAATAACTAATAAATAATAAATAATAAAGAATAAATAATAAATAATAAATAAACATAAATAATTAATAAATATAAAGAGTAAATAATAAATAATAAATAATAAATAACCAGTTACAAATAATATATAATAAATAAATTAAAGTATATTATAAATAATAAATAAGAAATAATAAAGGAAACACATGAAAAAGCATGAAAAGACGTGATAAGGGATGAAAAATCATGAAAATGCATGAAAAAGGATGGAGAAGTATATGAAGAATGAGGTATTAGAAAGAATGAGAACGCATGAAATCTCATGACAACTCTGGGAAACTCCTTAATAATTCAACATAATCATCATAATAACCCACAAAAACCATTGATAAAGATAACAAGTCATGGAAACCCAAATAAACAGTAATAAATGGAGCTACCGTTAAAACCCTTCAAAACGGTCATAAAGAGACAAAAACATTGGACTCACATTAACAGAGATAACTTAAGATCCGAGAGTCTGTTTTAGATCCACGACCTGTCAAATCAAAGATCCTGAAACGATCTTCAACCTGAAAGGTGAAAGATTCTGAATGGACAGGCAGATCGGAAGTTACGACCATTTAAAAAAAAGCTTACGGGGAACGGGTGCTAGAAACGAGGCATTGAAAAACATAACAAACCCGATACCCACTAAAAATGCCATAACATATGATCTAGGAGTGCATGTGGGCGTCACGACCAGTCAAACTGAAGCTCATGGAACGAGCTATGATCTGGCAGGTGGAGGAGGCCGAACTGACACGCGGATCGAAAGTTAGGTCCGTTTGAAGACAAGTTCAACGGGACACCGGTGACGGAAACGGGGTTTTGGAGGCCTTCGGAGGGGTTTTGGGGGTCGAAAAACATGACAGAAGCTAGCTTGTGTCAAATTGGTGCGTAGCTCTCTTCGCTGTCTTCGATTTGATATGTGGTAGAGCCCAAACGGACACCCGGAGCGAAAGTTATGGCCGTTTGAAGTTAGAGAACTTTTTTCAACTTTCTTATAACTCTACTATCTTCCAAACCTTATACCGTCTCATGGTTTTGATTATATGTGCCTCTAGATATCTTCATGATCTTCGATTTGACTGGTCGTGGTGCTTCAACGGACACTCGGATCAAAAGTTATGGTCGTTTTAGTGATTTCGGGGTTTCTCACGTTTTTTTATTTTTTTCATTTCATTTCGCGGCGGTTTTACCGAAACCGCCGCTATTTCGCGGTGGTTTTTTAAAAAACCGCCGCTAATCCTCGAATAAAATTAAAAAAAATAAAAAATAAATTTTAAAAAAAATAAAAAAAAATTTGCCGTTTAGCTGCGGTTTTTTCGCGGTGGTTTTAAAAACCGCCGCGAAATGCCGACCCGAAACGCATTTCGCGGCGGTTTTTAAAACCGCCGCGAAAAACCTGCCGCTAAACGGCGGTTTTCTCGTAGTGATCTGATGTCATTGATTGGGGAGAGTTGGATATCGAGGATGATACACCATTGATGGAGATTATAGTAGAGATATAGGATCATTGGGACAAGGTTATATGTGGATAGACCATTCCTTTAGATCACGTGTTGTGGAGTAATGGGGGCATGGAGGAGGGTAATTTGGAAAGAGAGATGCATATGCGTACCTAGTACTCAGAGTTGTTGTGATTTTTTCTTATGTGTTGTAATTTGTGATGTAGTGCTTGAAACTTGTTTTTTATATGATGGGTTGCTTCCTTGCTTTTTAATGTGCGATTAAGTCCTAACATGCTAAAATGTGGAGGTCCTGATTCATAATCAAGATGCATTAATTGAGATGCGATAAAACCAGTGTGGGAGGGTCGGTGCCGCCCAAAGTAAGTAATATCTTTACATAGAGGAAGGAATTCCCTAATTCATGTGTCTGAATAGTTGGTTCTTATATGGGGTATCTTTTGGATGTTTGGGTTAGTAGAAGTGAGAGGATATGTTCTTGGTTGTTGAGGTTTAAATCTAGATTTCAAACAACATAGGGTGGTTTATCCTTGAAAGGTATCTTACGGGGTGGGTTTTTGGACCCGTCTTTCTTTTGGGTTTGGTTTTGAATTCTGAAGGGAAATAATAGTTTGAGAGGTATATCATTTAATGGACCGTACCTCCTTGGTCCATTACTTGGTCAAAATCCAATGTTTGGGGAGTTCTAGGAGGAAACTGTAACTGATTTCAAGAGTTTTCCAAAATTCTATTTTTTCTACTGGTAGGTCAGTGCATCGGTAGGTCAGGGAATCAGTAGTTCAGGGCATCAGTAGGTTAGACGTCAATAGCTCAAATAAATAGATCGCTTCAGTCACATAGTGTTGGTTAATCACTATCAATGGGCCATGTCAATGACTTATGTTATTGTGTATTGTCAGTTATTGGCGTTAGTGAGTTATTCATTTGTGAATCACTATCGGTGACTCATGTAGGTGACTAACCCATCAGTGAGTCATTTCCAGTTTTCCCAGTTTTTTTCCCAGTTTTCCCTTTATGTTTTATTTGACGTAATTCAAGTTTAATGCCTTGTCTAAGAATTTATAAAGGAATTTCAATGTATATTAATTATATATTCAATATCCTAATTATCCTGGAACATTGAAATAGTCAAAAAAATAATTTTGATCATGATACAATTTTTAATGACTTTTGAAACCTTTCTTCCATTGATAAAGGATCTGGATCTTCAAATCTCAGATACTCACTTCCTTGTGTGTTCTAGTTTTCTCTAAGTGTGAACAGAACCTTTATTCCTAGAGGAGTCACATCTGTGCTGCATCCATGGATCCAATTTTCCTTAGAGTCTATCCTACTACTCAAGCACCCCTATGTTTTCCGTAAGGATGAATTGTTGGTCTTCTATTGTTCCATGTAGGATTTCCTTCATATATCATTTAATTGTGTATCATGTGGGGAGGGTGTACTGATGTCTTCTTGTGGTTACAGTCGAAACCAATTTAAAAAAGATAACAATATGTAATAAATGAGGGGATGGGAAGAGGATGATAATGATATATTTTTTTATATGTTATAATTGATCAATGTTGTGTTTTGTAAGGGTTGTATGCCTTTTGAAAATCTTGGCTGTTGGTGGCCTCTTTTTTCACACCTATATGGATTATGAATATTTGTTGTTACTTCCTTGTCGAATAGCTAAAATTATGGAATATATTAACCATTTACACCTGGTTAAATATATGTATTCATGAAGATCAAACTTGTTGTATGATCACCTAAGAATAGTGAAAGTGGAATTAAGCAAAGAGGGTTGATAAATTTGAATACACCTTATTGTTTGGTGTGTCTATGTTTAGTCTATGGTTCTATTCAACCTTGTGTTTTTATTGGTCATGTGATGTTGGGGCTGGGAGTGTGGCTATGTGTACGGGGTGGTATGAGTGGTGTGATGGAAACTCGGGTTTAGAGATTGATTTATTGTGGAATGGATGAACTTATTATGCAGTGGGACTACATCTAGGTAGTGGTTGGGTAGTGGGGCTACAATTTCGGGTTGTGTTATGTTTATGTTACTGGGTGTGGTGTTTTTGTGGACTGGGGATGTTGAGTGTGGTTGTGATGAGGTTTATTGGGGGGTTTTATTTTCTCGAGGAAGTATATGGCAGTATGAAATTAAAGAATGATGGTGGAAGTGGTTGTATGAGTGTTCAAGAAAGGGGAGTGTGAGGTGGTTTATTTTACCTTGGTCCTTCTTCCTGGTGTGTTATGGATGACTATGTGGATGTTTCTTATGTTGTGTCTAGTAGTTTCCTTTGTAGGGATGAGATGAATAGTTGGATTGTTAAATAAAGAATGATATTTAGTTAAATTAATTGGCTGGGGGTTATGAATTGGGTTTACAGTAGTTTGTATGGTTTTGAATTTAGAGGCACCAAAAAAGGTAGTTTTCTATGGTCTGGTTGCTTGTTTTGAAAACCCATAGGTTGGGATGAGTGGTTGGTGCCTATATATATACCTATAGTTCATTTTTATTTCCATTCAGACCCCACCCGTGTTGAGAACTACATGGAAAACACCCCATTGTTATGGGGGAGTGTGTAATTTACCAACATTACAATGTGATGATGCATGTATAGTTATTGTCTCTTTTATGATCCCGCATCTAGGAATTTGTAGCTGTAGAAACTTCGGGCAGGTTGTGGTGGAGTTTTGAGGACCATGTGTTTATTGGTGAGGTGTGCTTCTTAAGTGTCTTTGGGATGAGATACGTTGTACTTTCCTAGGTTTCTTCTGGATGAGGATTTGGTTTTTGCATCTTAAGTGTCTATGATAAGGATGTGATGTGGTATGTGTCTCAGGTGTCTATGGGTAGTTTGTGATAATAGAGCTTGTGGAAGAGCATGGTTGCATTAGGATGTTCACAACTATGGATGAGTAGTTAACCAGTGGGAAGTGGTTTGAGTACCCTATAATCAATTTTCTTACCATCATTACATTAATTAAATATTATTATTTGGTGGGAATGCCTCATTGAGGTTGGGGTGGATAGTATACCATGGTAGGTGCTTCAGGGTTTTTTTATTTTCCCATGGGGCATTAGTATGATTCTCAACGTGTGCATGAGAGTTTTTGGATTTTCCGACTAAGTATACTTGTATTCTCACCCGATGTATATAAAACTATTTTCAGGTTTCTAGGGAGATTATGCAGACTGTGCTGGACCATACTAGCTCAGAAATTGGAGAGATTTATTTTTCCATTGATTCTTTTTATTTTCGTATTTACTTTTGAGTTTTTCTTTGTATTTTTATAGTAGTTTTACATTAACCATACACGTGGGGTATATTTTGGCTTCTTATATATATATATAAATGTAAGTATGTATTGGAGTTATTTTGAGGTTCATACATCTTATCTCCTAATCTTGGTCACTATAAAAATGGTAATTTCTTCCATGTTGTGAGATTTCTATACCTTTGGTGTTGGTCGCCACCCTGGGGCCTAATGTAGGTGGGACTCAGGGGTCATTATCTCTCTTTCTCTATTGCAAGCATAAAAGGGTAATATTTTGAGGGAGGGGGTTGTTACATGTTGAAATGTGAAACATGTTCTCTCTTTATACTAAGTTCAAATGTTTATAAAAACTTGATTCTAACAACTTAGAAATGTTTCCTCCCATGACCCCTTTCAGACCACTCAATGAATTTTGTTTCCAGCAGAAAAAGATCCTACACTCCTTAATTTATAATCCCATTAATTTTCATTGTCCCTTTCTCCATGTGAAATTATCTTAAGTCCTCCATTTTCATTGAATCCTCTAAGTAAAACACAATGATTTCAATGTGGGTACTCATTTTTCCAAATTTAATTTACTTTATATCATAATTTTTCAATTATAATTTTATCATTAATATATAGTTAAATTCCCACGGGGCATGGGTGAGTTGGTGAGCGGCAGTGGCGTCCTGACCTCGAGGTTTTGAGTTCATTTACTCGCAAGGAAACACGCACTATATGTCTTTATCACCTCTCGTGGGCCCCTATGAACCATGTGGAACTGGCCTGAAATCCTGGGTGCCATTACACCTGGGACTATGGCTGGGGGAGTACATATAAGCGCTCGGTGGCGGGTGATGGCCCACCTATACTGTGTAACCCCTTGGGCCTAGAAACCTAGTTTACTTTGGGATGGCACCGCCGAGAGATTCGCCTTCGTGATGACCTAGGTTCATGCTGCTGAGATCTGCCCCCTCCCTATCAGAGGGGGGAGGTTCACACCTATTGATGACTGTAAGGGAGGATTCCTGCCATGGTCCTTCTCCACCTTTCCCTAGGATTTCCATCTCCCCGAAAGTGCTGGGTCTCTTCGGAGAGGTGCCCCAGCTATCTCTTCTTCCATTGAAGGTTAATAGCACTACATATCTATGTAAGTTCACTTTTGTGGATCACTTTCGTCCGCAAAGGCCCTCGGTGGATGCATTTTTGCAGTTCGTCTCTAAAAATTTAGTGTTTCGTGAGAATGCGGTCATCGGGTTTCTTGATAGGCGGCACATCATGGTTATATTTGGCTCGGAGGAGGATATGATTGTTTCCTGGTCAAGTTCTCTAAGAAGGTGTGTTGTTTCTTTCTTTTATTTCTTCCGCTGAAGCTTTGAGTTTCATATGCAGCGCGACCCCTCTTCGATCGCGACATGGGTAAGCCTCCCCGGCCTTCCTCTATCTTTTCAAAATCCCTCAAGTCTCTGTGCAATTGGTAACATGGTTGGCCATTACCTTTGTTCTGATCAACAAACGGGCTCTATGTCTCATCCAATTTTCCCGAGAATTTGTGTTGAGGTTGATGTCGCGAGGCCTCCAGTGCGTTGTGATTGGATTACTGATGAGCAGGAGTTTCACTCGAGGCAAGAGATTGTTTTTTATTCATGGAAGAATTTCTGTGTGAACTGTCAATGGTTTGGGAATCTGGAGACTGTTTTCCGTAATGGAGGGAGGAGTGGTGGACCGCAGGTGATGGAAGGGCAGTGTGGAGAAGGTTGTGTTGTCTTTGACGCTTTGAGGCTGGGTCAAGAGGTGGTGAGGAATGGCTATGTAGATGTTTTCATGAGTGTCGCTGTTGCATCTAAGATGTGTATCAAAGCTGAAGGTGTTTCTGGATAGGGAGGCCAGATGGGTGCCTCTTGCAATGAGTCTGGCCTGGTCGATGTTGTATCGGAACTTGCATGTGGTGTGAAGGCAATACAGACACCCTTGAATCCATCGGTGTTGCAAGTTTTTGACAGGTTGAAACATGATCTTGCAGTGGCATCTCGGTCTACTAAGGAGGGGAGTTCTTGTCATCTGCAGGAGGTTACTTACTCTAATGAGCAGTGGGCCACTACGGTTGGATATCAGAGGGTTTTGGACTGTTTTATTGCAGGTGTTGTGGAGGAGGTTTTAGAGAATGGGGCTGCTGAGGTGACTAAATACTCTTTTGAGAAATTGTTGGCCATTCCGAAGGGGGATATTGGTCTTGCAGTGGTGGAGGAGTAGCATGAACCAGGCCTTTTACAGGGGGTGAGTTTTGATGATACTGTTATGGTTTCCTATGGACAGTCTTTGGTTGAGGATGTGGGGTTTTCTGGTCACCAGACCAAATTTCAGGAGGTGGCGTGCAACCCAGTGCTGCCAGAGTTGGGGTTTGGTTTTGTTTCAGATTCGGGTGATCCTGTCTCGAGGGCTGTGGAGGTTTGTGTTCTAGAAAGGCCGATTGTTGATGATGGGGGAGTGGAGATCATGATCTCCACTGGTAATAGATTTCTGTAATTGGAAAATGAGGAGATACTACATGATAAGGAAACTGATGTGGGGCAGGAAAGTGGTCTTTTGTAGACTGTTGTTGACCCAATGGATGCTGCAAATGGGGAATTTATGATGGACCTTGTGGATTGGTCACAATGTCTTTCTATAATTGATGTCAATAGTCTAGTCAAGCAGGATTGTGGTTTGGAGGCTGGTTATCAAGATGTGAAAATATTGATAAAGTGGGGTGATATCTCGGATAGTGACAGGGAAAAGGATAGTTGTGTGGTGCGTCCTTCTTACAGTAATGTTGTTCAGGGTGCAAGGATGAAATTTCAAGAGGATGAAGGTGCTAAGACCGCCCCTCCACGATAAAGAATGAAGAAAGACTATTCTTATCTTCCAAGGCTAGTGTCCACTAGATCTTCTATCGGGGGGGATAGTTGGGCTATGCAGTCCTCAAAGGAATTTATGGCCTTGGAGAAGCTGAATATTAGAAGGAAATATGCCAAGGTTCTTAAACACTATGAAATCTCAGAGTGGGAGACAGATAAAGAATAGGACTTAATCTCTAAAGGGGGTGGTGATGAGTATGATTTCTATGATATGTAGTTGTTCTGGACTTCTTGTACCTGCTTTGATTTTCTTTTATTAACAAATGGTCAGAGGCTTGCCTCTAGCTGAGTGTTTCAGGTATAGTTAAATTATTATTGTTTCTATAATTAATGTTATTATTCTATGGTAATGATCATTAAACCACCTTTCCCCATTTCTATTAAGAAATTCAAAACAGTCATTCATGCATTGTGCATACGACCACCTCCCAGAACCGATGACTTCCATTTTTTCATCACCGCCTATATTTATTCATTATAAGTATTAGAATGAGGAATAAATTTTACATATAATAAAATAATTATTTTGGAAAAAAATTACAATTCACCTTATTTCCCTCTCATTATTAGAAAAATTAAAATATTTATCATGCGTTGTGCGGACTACCACCTCCACAACATAATGTGTCACTTTTTTTATATTTTAATTTTTTATTTAATAAAATATCATAAAATTTGATTAAAAACATAAATGTATCTAAATAATTTCATTATTATTTTATAATACTGATATTATTCCAAAATAAAAAAACATTAATAATCATAATCATCCATTAATGATGATATGTTTATGTCTGGGTCGGTTTAATAATCTATATGAACAATTATATAAAATATCATAGATTACTATAAGAAAATAATTAGTGTTAATATATGATATCAATAAGAAAATAATGATCTTATTTTTTTACCCTGTAATGGTAACTTTAATAATAAACTCATCGATTATGAATCAATTTTTTATTTGTTAAAAATCAAAAATACACGATCCCCACAGATTTTATCTTTAAAGATATTAGCTAAAACACCAATAAAATGATATTATAACATTATAAATAATTATAATAAAAATAAATTCCTTTACCTTTTATGATATGAGAATAAATAAATTATGTAGAATAATGAAGAAAAATATCTCTTTTTTGAAACTATAAAAAAATGATTAAGACTACTCACTCATGATATTGAAAATTTATAATAAATAACTAATATACATGTATATAATAATTAAAATTAATTTTTATAAAATTATATATATATGAACAAGGTTCTGAAATAATAACTTATGATATTTATTTTTTTTATAGTTGAAATTTAATATATATAGTGGAAGTATGAAATTAAGGACAGGGTTAGTGCTAACTTAGTTATCATCCATTGAGTTAAAAAAATTCTTTTTGAACTCTATTCTTCATGATTTCATTTATTCTAAAAAAATTATATTTTTTATTTTATTCCTTCCCTATTTTCAATGTTTCTAAATTACTCCATATAACCCTATTAACAAATTATTATTACCAAAAAGATTATGTCACTTGAAAGGGGTTTCATGGTCTCAATTACTATTTCTTAAGTAATGTTTATATTTATGAACTGATTTACATATATATTGTCCATTTAATATCAATTTATTTAATTATATCATCATTTATCTTTCATGGTATTTTATGTTTAGTTTCATTATCTTTCTCTATCAAGTGTTTTGATTTAGATGATACATGATTCGTAAGGGTTGTTTGTCTCATTAATAAATCCATGACACATGTTTGATATTGCAATCCAAAATTTCACTTATATAGTTTATTGAAATCCCAAATTCCTCCATGTATAATGAATATGCACCATTTCATTATATTTTATTTAATGGTACACCCCTCATGTTCTTTTGATTTTTATTTTACCACTATCATAATTATTTTGGAATCTAAAATTTTCTTCATTGTGATATGATTCATATTCACCAACTTTTCCCTTTTAGGGTGTAATATGTTTCATGAATTAACTTCTAGATCACCTAATACTATTATATTTTTATTTATTAATCAAACATTAATCCATCACTTCCATTTTCTTTCCAAAAATCATATTCTCTTATAGGTATTATTTCTCTCCCAATTCCTTTAGTCTATGATCAATATATATTTCCTTCCTTTGAATGAAGTGTGTTCGATTGGGGGAATCCTAAAAATAATTAAACTTGTTATATCTTAACAGATTTTTATTCGCTACACATAATAGTGGATTATGAATTTTTTAACCATCCACCATATTTATTTGGATGTCCTATATTCGTATATTTACTAGAGAAGTAATTTCAATCCAATTGATTGCATCTCAATATAGATGTTTATTGATTACTATAGAATGTCAGTAATGTATTGTATAGTTTATTTATTCCTACATATGTTGAATTATTTATAATATATTTGAAATTGGTTGTGATTGGAATAAATATCCCCTTTATGCATTGATAGGTCTCAAGAGAAAAAATATCTTGATTATTTTGGTCTATTCCAACCAAAAATAACATACTCAACCCAAGAACTTCTATTTAAGATCATGTTGTCCATGGTCATGATGTCAAGGCCTAAGTCATGGAATTAACCATCTATAAGTATAAATTACATTTTTATGGAACCAATTATTATTATAAATGTGATATTTTAATTTCCATTATTATCCATGGATATATTATTCTTTCAATTTCATTCTATTGTGGATTTTTTTGGGTTATCTATTCTTTCCATATTATTTATGATCAAAATATTCTATGATATTGTCAATGTTATTTATCACTTATATTTAAAATTACTGAGCATTTGATCTTACCATTCGTATGACTCAATTTTTCCATAATTTTATGAAAAACATTTCACATGAAATGTGAAGCACGCCAAACATTTTATGGAATATTTCTCTTAAATACATTGGATTCATTAGGTAGCCTATATTTCATGAAACACTGAGACCCATATGGAAAAAAACATGGTTACTTATAAGAGATATCCATAACATAGCCACTAAACTTAAATTTACCAGCTCTGTGATTTGAATTTTAAAAATATGATATACACGGTTGTGTTCAAGATGATATTTAGAGTCTGATAGAATTAACTTAATTTTTTGTGATAGTAACCTACACTTATAAATAGTAACCTACCCTTATGAATAGTAACTTACCCTTATGAATAGTAATACGACTCTTATGAATGTTATCCATACCCTTGAGTGTATAAATTAATTTAGACACCCTAAAGATGAAGATGAATATTCTAAGTGTTTATATATTTCAATTAAATAATGATTTTATTAAATATTTAATTAATCATATTTATAAAATTATTTTTGAAAAATAGACTTCATTTTTGGATTCTACATGTTGAAAAATAGTTAGGGTGAATTTTTGGGATTTTTCTAAAATACTTGAATTTTTTATGAATAGTGACATACCATAAATTGCAAAATTAAGATAAATACACTAATTAAAGAGTCATGTGTTATGTTATTTTGATTTAAGCCCACTTGGTTCTGGATCACATGATAAAATTATTATTCTTGGTCATGAAATACTCACTATTACTATTCTTGAGGAGAAATAATAAATTAATGAGTTTTATATTAAGAAATCCCCTCTCTCCTCCACTATAAAAACCCCCCTCTCACCCCCTTCAATTCACTCATCTAAAGCCTTGTGCCTTCTCAAAATTCTATCCAAATACCTTTCCAACCTCCTCCCCCACTTCCATCAAGATTTTTTCTCATAAAAATACCAAAACCTCTCCCCTTAAGAGGTTCTCAAAGGAGGAAGTCTCAAGAGGTAAATTTCTCTTTCAAATCCCTTCTTTTCTTTTAAGTTCTTTTATTTTTGTTTCTTTTCTCACCTCCCTTCAAAAAAATAGTATGATAAATCTAGTAACATACATGTACTAGAATATTTTCATGCTAATGGTATATATTCCATTATCTTCCCTCCTTTCCCCACTTTTATTTGAAAGAAATGAAAGCACCGTTTGAGATGTGCTAATTTAGCACATTCAAGAACAACGGTTTATCAATTTCTATTATAATCTTTAATTCTGGGCAGGAAACAATTTGTGTTATGGTTGAACCATATTATTATGTAATATATCCTATTTGTAGTTTTGTAATACTTTTGTACACATGGTACTAAGTTATAAAGCAAAAAATGTTCATCATAATCAAACCCACCGATTAACCAAAACGGTTATAACTAAGGTTATATATATATATATAAATTCGACTTCAATTTAAGTAACCCAAATTAAATTTAAAACCATTTAATCTCCTGCATGTTAAATAGTAGTGTATAACTTCATTTCTGGACAACCACATCCATCTTATATATTTATCCGAACTTGAATATAAGTGAACCAATCATTTAAAACCAAGTAAACAAATGAGCCCGAACTTTGAAATTGAACCTTATAAACAATAAAAAATCCATAGAATGAATGAAAAAGGATTATAATAAATCATTTAAATATAAAATACCTTCATGAATTATGAATTAATAATTCTAGTTTGTTTATTCAGGTCTTTAATAACAAGTCAAGAACACCTTCAAGCATAAGGTAAGGGATCCACTCTCTAACTTTTATTCAAGAATCCACCCTATCATTTGTGTTTTTTTTAATTTCTAATGATGGGGTATGTTTTATCACCTCCACCATACTGCCCTTTTGACATATAAATAATGGGAGACCCCTTTACCTCTCATTAAGACCTTGCAATAACACTCATTACTATGCCAAAATGTTTGTAAGATATTTTCTCATCTCACCATCAATTCTGTGGGATTTTCATTGTTTGCCTCTTATTTCTTATATGTGGTATAGGTGTACAGCCATTTGAAATATGTTATCATGGTTCTAATTATATTAATTGTATTATGTGACTCTTTTGGTGGTTATTAACTTTTGTCATATGACTCAATTGAATACAACACGGTAACGAGCTTTGTCTCAATTTTCACTTCATTGTGACTTGCTTAGTAAATGTGCACCTACTCTTTCTTATGTGGTGTACCTACTGCCCATTTGAGATCATTTTTCAATTGAAATTATATTCCATTGAAATATCCATATTCTCATATCATGGATATTATTATTGTCTAATCCGTATACAATTTTACATACAGTATTAATTTTGAATGTTGTTTTGACTGTGGAAATATTGATGAATCCATATCCATTATTCTATACAGATAATGTAAATACATATTTCTCTTGTATTGAATCTATTTATAAATAATTTTTTGGATGTAGAGGTGGTTGGGTCCCACTATAGCCCCTCTATGCATCGGTAGGTCTCATGAGACAAAACAGTTTGGCGACAGACCCTTCGAGTTTGTTTCCAAAAATCAGACGGGTTTCTACCCATAGAACTAAACCGTTTTTATGGTATTATGGTTCATGTTCTAGATACATGACATAAAATTAATAAGCAATATCTTTATTCATTATCAGTTAAAATTATTATCCATGAGTTTTTCAATATGATAAAACCTGTGGATGCAGTTTCATTCTCAGTTTATTAATGGCATTAGTTTTTCATTTATTCACTATGACATAGTGATTATGTCAAATTGATTGTGTTTCACTTATTATTTTATTCATGCTTCCACTATTTTTAACCCTTACTAAGCATTTGAGCTCACCCCTTTAATTGTTTTCCATCAACAGGTGATGAAGAGGTGATCATTTATTGAGTTCCTGTCGTTGCAGTTTTTAGTTTTGTTATGTATTGTATTTTGTAACCTTTTCCAATGTAATTTGAGTTACATCTATGTATCTAGTTTCTTCAAGACTACTAAACTGATCATTCCTTTGGTATTTTCATTCCTTCTAACCATTCCAATATCACAAGTAATGCACGTGCTCCAGCCTATAGGGTTCAGGGTGTTATAGTTGGTATCAAAGGATGTTTCGTAGGAAACTTGGAAACTAGACTAGGAAATATATAGTTGGGAACAAAGCCCTAAGGTATTATTTGAGGATAAACTTACAAGAACATCTTGGTATTTTGGTAAGGAATAGATTATGTGGATCTTTCAAGAAATACATCCTTGTCTATATACGAGCAGGTAGAGGCGACTTTGGCATAGATGTATCTAGGGGTAAAACCCGAAAACACTAATTTGAGATAGACTTGAACGAGAACTGGTACATGATAACGGGTCTTGCTGCACTCTTGGTTACGACACTCCCGGGGGATATGCTTAGGATAATTTACATTTTCTATAAAATCCATTATGAAGGAGTTCAATGTAAATTTTATCTTAGATAAACCACGTTTATAAGATTAGTTATGCATAGAATTTAAATCTATGTTGAGTGATTTTATATTTAAGATTCATAAACTAATCTACATTATCCCATTATTTATAAATGGTGTCTAATGGAAGGAGGGGAATCAATACTCATGGGCTAGGTAGGGATCTCCCTACTGAGCAAGTCAACATAATCAATGTTGGAGCAGATCAGATCATGACTATATTTGGAAAACTTACTCAAGTTGTAACGAATAACCATTCCACACCTGTGTTGGATCGTTTCATGTGGCAGAGGCCCCCATATTTCAGTGGGACTACAAATCCAGTGGTAGTTGAGCAGTGGATCAAGTCACTCGAAAAGATATTCATGGCATTAAGATGCAATGAAAATGAGAAGGTGGTGCTGGAAGTATATTGTCTCAAGGGTGATGCTGACCAATGGTGGTCCTTGATACAGAAAACTAGAGAAGAAGAAGAAGAAATAGAATATATGGAGTGGAGGACTATTAATGGAATATTCTATGAAAAATATTTCCCTCATGAGCAACGAACTGAAATGAAAAGGAAATTACTTTGCTTAAAAAATGGGAAGAAGACAGTGTTGCAGAGTATGAGGAAACTTTTACAAGGCTAGCCAGGTATGTTGTAGATTACGTACGTGACTCATCACACAAGATTGATCATTTCCTTGAAGGTCTTAAGACAAGTCTTTGGAGGGCAGTGGCTTCTCAAAAATTTTCATCATATGATGGAATTGTATCAAGTGCCATCAAAATAGAGAGGGAATTCTCTAGATCAAATATTTTTAGAGGAAACCAAGATAAGAAGCGGTACTCAGATAACAAAGTAAAAGGAGAAGCACCAAATAAGAGAAATGGAATGAATAGATTCCCATTATGCGAGAACTGTGGAACGAATCATCACAGGAAATGCTTGAAAGACATGGGAGTCTGCTATAACTATGGAGAAAAGGTTCATCGATCCAATGAATGCAAGGGGAAGAAAAAATTCAATGATATTCATTGCTACAATTGGAGAGAGATGGGACACTATGCAAATGAGTGTCCTAAATGCCAAGGAAACATGATTCAGAAAAGGACAAGAGAGCAAGGGAGAGATTATGCGATTACAACTGCATAGGTTGAAGTTCCTAATGATGTGGTGGAAGTTACTATAATTGTTTTCTCAAAATTATCCAACACTTTATTTGATTCTAGATCATTGTATTCATTTATATCTTCTCAGTTTTACAGGAAAATTAGATATTTCCAATTTGATTTAACAAAGTATTTTCAGTCAAAACTACCAGGGGATGTATCATTGCAACAAAGGCATGTCGACTAGTCCCCCTCCAGTCACCAAAACGTGCTTTAGTTGCTAATCTTTTCATCATACCAATGACTGAATTTGATATAATTCCCATCATGGATTGTTTGTCAAATTATGATGCGAATATTTATTGTAAGAATAAAGAAGTTACAATTTTTGAAAATGGTGTAGAATCCCTTTTCTTTAGAGTAGAAACATGGCCACCTGATTCTTATCGAGAACCACCCCCAGTAGCTCTACTAAATGAAATATTTAGAGAGGAAGATAAACCAACATATATGGGTGAGGAGAAAAATATTCAAATTGAAGATGTGCACATAGTTCAAGAGTGCATTGATGTATTTCCAGATGATTTACCTGAACATCCTCCAGAGAGGGAAGTTGAGTTCTCTATTGATTTAATTCTTGGTGAGAGACTTATATCAAAGACCCCCTATAGAATGGCCACTGTAGAGTTATTGAAGATTAAGAAACAACTAGATGATTTCAGTGACAAAGGATTTATTCGGCCTAGTGTTTCTCCATGGGGAGCCCCGGTCCTATTTGTCAAGAAAAAAGATGGATAGATGAGGCTATGCATTGATTATAGGGAAATCAATGCTATTATAATAAAGAATAAGTATCATTTTCCTTGGATTGATGATTTATTTGATCAACTCCATGAAGACCAATAATTTTTAAAGATTGATCTTCGGTCCTGATATCATCAGCTGCGTGTGAGGAAGGAAGATATTCCTAAGACAGCATTTTGAACCAGGTATGGTCATGATGAGTTTATAGTGATTCCATTTGGACTGACTAATGCACCCTCTGTTTTCATAGATTTAATGAATAGAGTTTTTAAGGAATATCTTGATAACATTGTTGGGGTGTTCATCGATGATATCCTTGAATACTAAAAAATCTATGAAGACCATGAGAATAACTTCCGGATTATTATGGAAACTCTTAGAAGAAATGAATTACATAGGAAGTTTAGAAAGTGATAATTCTAGCTTCAATCAGTTTCTCTTCTAGGTCATATTGTATCTAAGGATGGAATCCTAGTTGATCCTGCAAATAAAAAGGCAATCCATGATTGGCCCATGCCAACAAACATAACTGAGGTATATAATTATATTGGCTTAGCAGGTTACTATTGGCGTTTCGTTCAGAATTTTGCCCGATTGGCTAACCCGCTAACCAAGCTCACACGTAATGGAGTTATGTTTGGTGGAAAAAAGAGTGTATAGAATGCTTCGAAGAATTGAAAATAATATTGGACAATGCTCTAATTTTGACTCTTCCATCTGGAAGTGATGGATTTGTGATATACAGTGATGCATCAAAGAATGGGTTGGGTTGCATCCTTATGTAAAATGATAATATTATTGCTTATGCATCAAGACAGTTGAAGACTCATGAGAAAGATTATCCAACTCATTATCTTAAGCTAGCTGTCGTAATGTGTGCTATGAAAATATGGATGCATTATCTCTACGGAGAGAGATGTGAGATCTATATAGACTAAAATAGTTTGAAATACATTTTCACACAAAAAGAACTCAATATGGGGAAAATAAGATGGGTTGAGTTACTAAAAGATTATGATTTTTCAATAAACTAGCACCCAGGAAAGTCAAATAAGGTGGCAGATGCATTTAACAGGAAAGATCGTGGCCTTCTGACTCAAATTAGGATTGAAAGAGATCCTATATTCATGGATCTAATGAAGATGGATATGGTAATTCTTAAGTAAGGGGAAACATCTTTTCTCTTTCAAATGATTGCTAAACCATCTTTATTAGAGAAAATAAAATTCTCTCAATCTGATGACGAGAATCTGCACAAGAATATTAATTCTATCAAGGATGGAAGACTGGCTGAATTCGTGTATAAAGAAGGAGTTCTGAAATTTGGGAAGAGGTTATGCGTTCCATTAGTACCTGAGCTAAAAAGGGAACTATTAGATGATGCCCATAGCTCAAATTTCTCTATATACCTGGGTAGCACCAAGATGTACAGAGATCTGAAGGAATATTTCTGGTGGGATAATATGAAGTGGGAAATTGCTGACTACGTGCCAAGGTGTCTAGTTTTTCAACAAGTGAGGGAAGAGAGACAACATCCCAAAGGAGTGATGCAACCTATACCTATTTCTATGTGGAAGAGGGATAACATTACGATGGTTTTTTTTCATCGGACTACTAAGGACACCTATAAGGAACGATGCAATATGCGTAATTGTTGATCTTCTCACAAAATCAGCACATTTCCTTCCTATAAAAGAGGATTTTCCACTTGAGCACCTGAAAATACTATATATTAATGAATTTTTAAGAGTTCATGGTGAACCTTTATCAATTTTATCCGATCAAGATCCCTGGTTTACATCAAAATCCTAGAAAAGCCTCTAGAAGGCTTTGAATACTGAGCTTCGTATGAGGACCGCATATCACCCCCAAACCGATGGGCAGTCTTAAAGGACTATAAAAACTCTAGAAGACATGCTGAGGTCATGCCCTCTTGACTTCCAAGGTATGTGTGATCAATACTTACCTTTGGTGGAATTGTTATACAACAATAGTTTCCATTCTAGTATTCAAATGGCTCCATATGAAGCATTGTGTGGAAAGAGAGTTCGAACTCCAACTTGATGGGATGAAGTTGGTGAGAGGAAACTTATAGGCCTAGAACTTATTGAAGAGACCACAAAAAAGTTTATGAAAATCCAAGCCCATATTAAGGCATCCCAAAGTAGGCAGAAGAGTTATGCTGAAAATCGCAGAAATGATATGGAATTCCAGGTGGTAGATCATGTCTTTCTGAAAGTATCTCCATGGAAGGTTGTCCTAAGGTTCGGTAAGAAAGGGAAACTGAGCCCCAGGTACATCGGGCCATTTGATATTCTGGAAAGAATCGGAGCTCTGGCTTACCGTCTAGCGATGCTGCCAAATCACTCTAGATTTCATGATGTGTTCCATGTGTAATTGTTAAAGAAATACATGTTAGACACAATGCATGTTCTCACATATGAAGAAATTGAACTGGAACCTGATTTGTCATATTGTGAAAAGCCTATTGGGATTCTTGACACAAGGGAACAAGTATTGAGAAATTGGACAACTCCCCTAGTGAATGTTCTTTAAAGAAACCACAATATGGAAGAAGCAACATGGGAACCTGAGGATGTTATGAAAAAGAATCACCCACATCTTTTTCGTGGGATTTATACATAAAATTTCGAGGATGAAATTTCTAAAGGAGGGAATAATGTATCACCCCAAACATTTTATGGTATGTTTCTCTTAAATACACTGTATTCATTAGGTAGCCTGTATTTCATGAATCACTAAGCCCCTATGGAACAAAACATGGTTACTTAAAAGATATATCCATAACTTAGCCACTAAACTTAAATTTACCAGCTCTGTGATTTGAATTTTAAAAATATGATATACACGGTTGTGTTCAAGATGATATTTAGAGTCTGATAGAATTAACTTAATTTTTTGTGATAGTAACCTACACTTATAAATAGTAACCTACCCTTATGAATAGTAACTTACCCTTATGAATAGTAATATGACTCTTATGAATGTTATCCATACCCTTGAGTGTATAAATTAATTTAGACACCCTAAAGATGAAGATGAATATTCTAAGTGTTTATATATTTCAATTAAATAATGATTTAATTAAATATTTAATTAATAATATTTATAAAATTATTTTTGAAAAATGGACTTCATTTTTGGATTCTAAACGTCGAAAAATGGTTAGGGTGAATTTTGGGGATTTTTCTAAAATACTTGAATTTTTTTATGAATAGTAACATACCATAAATTGCAAAATTAAGATAAATACACTAATTATACAGTCTTGTGTGATGTTCTGTTGATGTAAGCCCACTTGGTTCGGGATCACATTATAAAATTACTATTATTGGTTATAGAAATCTCACTATTCTTTGTCTTGAGGAGAAATAATAAATTAATGAGTTTTATATTAAGAAATCCCCTCTCTCCACTATAAAAACCCCCTCTCACCCCCTTCCATTTACTTCTCTAAAGCCTTGGGCCTTCTCCAAATTCTGTCCAAATACCTTACCAACCTCCTCCCCCACGTCCAAAAAGCATTGGTCTCATAAAACGACCAAAAACTCTCCCCTTAAGAGGTTCTCAAAGGAGGAAGTCTCAAGAGGTAAATTCCTCTTTCAAATCCCTTCTTTTCTTTTAAGTTCTTTTATTTTTGTTTCTTTTCTCACCTCCCTTCACCAAAATAGTATGATAAATCCAGTAACATACATGTAATAAAATTTTTTAATTCTAATGATATATATTCCATTATCTTCTCTCCTTTCCCAACTTTTATTTGAATGAAATGAAATCACCGTTTGAGATGTGCTAATTTAGCACATTCAAGGACAACGGTTTATCGATTTCTATTATAATCATTAATTCTGGTCAGGAAACCATTTGTGTTATGTTTGAACTAGATTAATATGTAATATATATCATGTTTTTAGTTCTATAATACTTTTTTACAAATGGTATTAAGGTATAAATCAAAAAATGTTCTTTGTAATCAAACCCACCGATTAACCAAAACGGTTATCACTAAGGTTATATATATAAAAATTTGACTTCAATCTAAGTAACCCAAATTAAATTTAAAACCATTTAATCCCCTTGATGTTCACTAATAGTGTATAAATTCATTTCTAGACAACCACATCCATCTTATATATTTATCTGAACTTGAATATAAGTGAACCAATCATTTAAAACCAAGTAAACAAATGAGCCCGAACAATGAAATTGAACCTTATAACCAATCAAAAAGGCCTAGAATGAACTAAAAAGGATTATAATAAATCATTTACATATAGAAGAGGTTATTCAATTATGAATTAGTGATCCTAATTTTTTTATTCAGGTATTTAATAACAAGTCAAGAACACCTTCAAGCATAAGGTATGGGATCCTCTCTCTCACTTTTATTCAAGAATCCACCCTATCTTTTGTGCTTTTTTTTAAATTTATAATGATGGGGTATGTTTTATCACCTACCCCATAATACCCTTTTGACATATAAATAAAGGGATACCCCTTTAATTCTCATTAAGACCTTGAAATAACACTCATTACCATGCCAAAATGTTTGTAAGAGGTTTTCTCATCTCACCTTCAATTCTGTGGGATTTTCATTGTTCGTCTATTATTTCTTATATGTGGTATAGTCATACTGCCATTTGACATATGTTATCATAGTTCTCATTATATTCATTGTATTCTGTGACTCTTTTGGTGTTTATTAACTTTTCTCATATGACTCAATTGAATACAACAATGTAACGAGCTTTGTCTCAATTTTCACTTCATTGTGACTTGGTTAGTAATTGTGCACCTACTATTTCTTATGTGGTGTACCTACTGAAAATTTTAGATCAATTTTAAATTGAAATTATATTCCATTTAAATATCCATATTCTCATATCATGTATATTATTATTGTCTAGGTCATATACCATTTTAGATACGGTATTTATTTTGAATGTTTTTTTGACTGTGGAAATGTTGATGAATCGGTATCCTCTATTCTGTACGGATAATGTAAATACATATTTATCTTGTATTGAATCTATTTATAAAGAATTATTTGGATTTATAGGTGGTTGGGGCCCACTAAATCCCCTCGATGCATCGGTTGGTCTCATGAGACAAAATAGTTTGGTGACAGACCCATTCGAGTTTTTTTCCAAAAATCAGACGGGTTTCTACCCATAGAACTAAACCGTTTTTACTGTATTTTGGTTCATGTTCTAGATACATGACATCCAATTAATAAGCTTTATCTTTATTAATTATTAGTAATTATTATTATCCATGATTTTTTCACTATGATAAAACCTATGGATGCAGTTTCATTCTCAGTTTATTAATGGAATTAGTTTTTTATTTATTCACTATGCCATATTGATTATGTCAGATTGATTGTGTTTCAATTATTATGGTACTCATGATTCCTCTATTTTTAACCCTTACTGAGCATTTTATCTCACCCCTTTCATTTTTTTCCATCAATAGGTGATTAAGAGGTGATCGTTTATTGAGTTCATGTGGTTGTAGTTTTTAGTTTCGTTATGTATTGTATTTTGTAACCTTTTCCAATGTAATTTGAGTAACATCTATGTATCTAGTTTCTTCAATACTACAAAACTGATCGTTAATTTAGTATTTCCATTCCTTATAGCCATGCCAATATCACGAGTAATGCACCGGCTCTAGTCTAGAGGGGTCGGGGTGTTACAGTTGGTATCAAAGGAAGTTTAGTAGGAAACTAGGAAACTAAAGTAGAAAATATATAGTAGGGAACAAATCCCTAAGGTAGTATTTGAGGATAAAATAAAAATAACATCCTAGAATTTTGGAAAGGAATATATTATGTGGATATTTCAAGCAATACATCCCTGTCTAAATATAAGCAGGTAGAGGCGGCTCTGGCACAGATGTATCTAGGGGAAAAACCCAAAAACACCACTTTGAGCTAGACTTGAATGAGAACTGGTACACGACAACGGGCCTTGATGCACTCTTGGTTATGCCACTACCAGGGGATATTCTTAGGATAATTCACATTTTCTTTACAAGCTATTATAAAGGAGTTTAATGTAAATTTTTCCTCAGATAAACCATGTTTATAGGATTAGCTATGCATAGAATTTAAATCTATGTTGAGTGATTTTCTATTTAAGATTCATAAACTAATCTAGTTTATCCCATTATTTATAAATGGCATGTAATGGAAGGAGGGGAATCAATACATGTGGGAAAGGTAGGGATCTACCTACTGAGAATGTAAATAGAGTAAATGTTAGAGCAAATCAGATCATTACTATATTGGGACAACTTACTCAAGTTGTAATGAATAACCATTCCACACCTGTGTTGGATCGTTTCATGCCATAGAAGCCCCCATCGTTCAGTGGGACTACTAATCCAGTGGTAGTTGAGTAGTGGATCAAGTCACTTGAAATGATATTCATGGCATTAAGATACAATTAAAATGAGAAGGTGGTGATGGAAGTATATTGTCTCAAGGGTGACGCTGACCAATGGTGGTCCCTGATACAGAATACCATTGAGGAATAAGAAATAGAAGATATGGAGTGGAGGAATTTTAAGGGAATATTCTTCAAAAAATATTTCCCTCGTGAGCAACGAACTGAAATGAAAAGGAAATTCCTTAGCTTAAAACAAAGGTAAGTAGACAGTGTTGAAGAATATGAGGCTACTTTTACAAGGTTGGTCGGGTATGTTGTAGATTACATACATGAATCGGAAGACAAGATTGATCATTTATTTTAAGGTCTTAAGCCATGTCTTCGACGGGCACTAGATTCTCAAACATTTTCATCATATGATTGAATTGTATCAAGTACCATCAAAACAGAGAGGGAATTTTCTAGATCAAATCTTATGAAAGGAAACCAAGATAAGAAGTGGTACTCAGATAACAAAGGAAAAAAGAGAAGCACCAAATAAGAGAAAGGGAATGAATAGATTCCAATTATGAGAGAAATATGGAAATAATCGTCTCAGGAAATGAATGAAAGGCATGGGAGTCTGTTATAACTGTGGAGAAAAGGTTCATCGATCTGATGAATGAAAGGGGAAGAAACAATTCAATGATATTAAATTCTACAATTGCAGAGAGATGAGACACTATGCAAATGAGTGTCCTAAACTCCAAGGAAACATGACTAAGAAAAGGACAAGAGAGAAAGGGAGAGCTTATGCGATTACAACTGAGGAGGTCGAAGTTCCTAATGATGTGGTGGCAGGTACTTTAATTGATTCCTCAAACTCAGCCAACACCTTATTTGATTATGGATCATCGCATTCATTTATATCTTCTCATTTTTCCAAGAAAATTAGACATGTCCAATATGATTTAATAAAGGAGTTGTTATTCAAAACTCCCAGGGGATGTATCATTGCAAGAAAGGCATGTAGACTAGTCCCCCTCCAGTCACCAAAACATGATTTAGTTTCTAACGTTATCATCATAACAATGACAGAATTTGATATAATTCTCAGTATGGATTGGCTGTCAAATTATGATGAAAATATTTATTGTAAGAAGAAGGAAGTTACAATTTTTGAAAATGGTGTATAATCCCTTGTCTTTAGGGAAGAAACATCACCACATGATTCTTATCAAGAACCACCCCCAATAGCTTTACTGAATGAAATACTTGGAGAGGAAGATAAACCAACATCTATGGGTGGGGAAATAAATATTCAAATTGAAGATGTGCACATAGTGCAAGAGTACATTGATGTATTTCCAGAGGATTTACCTGGACATCCTCCAGAGAGGGAAGTTGAGTTCTCTATGGATTTAATTCCTGGTGTGAGGCCTATATCAGAGACCCCCTATAGAATGTCCACTGTGGAGTTAGTGGAGCTAAAGAAACAACTAAAGGATTTTAGTAACAAAGGATTTATTTGACCTAGTGTTTCTCCATGGGGAGCCCTGGTCCTGTTTGTCAAGAATAAAGATGGATCCATGAGACTATGCATTGATTGTAGGGGAATCAATTCTATTACAATAATGAATAAGTTTGTTTGCCTCGGATTGATGATTTATTTGATCAACTCCCTGGAGCCCAATACTTTTTTAAGATTGATCTTCGGTCCCGATATCATCAGTTGCATGTGAGGAAGGAAGTTATTCCTAAGACAGCATTTTTAACCAGGTATGGGCATCACGAGTTTACAGTGGTGCCATTTGGACTGATTAATTCACCCTCTTTTTTCATAGTTTTAATGAATAGATTTTTCAAGGAATATCTTGATAACTTTGTTGTGGTGTTCATTGATGATATCTTGGTATACTCAAAAATCTATGAAGACCATGAGAATCACTGGCGGATTATTCTGGAAACTCTTAGAAGAAATGAATTATATGGGAAGTTTATCAAGTGAAAATTCTGGCTTCAATCAGTTTCTTTTCTAGGAAATATTGTCTCTAAGGATGGAATCCTAGTTGATCCTCCAAGATTGGTGCATGCCAACAAACATAACCCACGTATGGAATTTTATTGGCTTAGCAGGTTACTATCGGAGTTTCGTTCAGAATTTTTCCCGACTGGCTAACCCGCTAACCAAGCTCACATATAAAGGAGTTAAGTTTGGGTGGACAAACGAGTGTACAGAATTCTTCGATGAATTGAAAATAATTTTTTTCAATGCTCCAATTTTGACTCTTCCATATGGAAGTGATGGATTTGTGATATACAGCAGTACATCAAAGAATGGGCTGGGTTGCATCCTTATGAAAAATGATAAAGTTATTGATTATGCATCAATATAGTTGAAGACTCATGAGAAAGATTATCCAACTCCTGATCTTGAGCTATCAGCCATAATCTTTTCTATGAAAATATGGAGGAATTATATTTACGGAGAGAGATGTGAGATCTATACAGACCACAAGAGTTTGAAATACATTTTCACACAAAAAGAACTCAACATGAGGCAAATAAGATGGCTTTAGTTAAAAAAATATTACGATTGTTCAATACACTACCAACCAGGAAAGGCGAATAAGGTGGAAAATGCATTAAGCAGGAAAAATCATGGCCTTATGACTGAAATGTGGATTGAAAGAGATCCTATATTCATGGATCTACTAAATATGGATATGGTAATTGTTAAATAAGGGGAAACATGTTTTCTTTTTCAAATGATTGCTAAAATATCTTTATTAGAGAAAATAAAAAATCACTCAATCAGATGATGAGAATTTACACAAGAAAATTAATGCTGTCAAGGATGGAAGACTGGCTGACTTCGTGTATGAAGAAGGAGTTATAAAATTTGGGAAGAGGTTATGTGTTCCATCCATACCTGAGCTAATAAGAGAAATATTATATTATGCCCCTAGCTCAAATTTCTCTATTTACCTAGGTAGCACCAAGATGTACAGAGACCTGAAGGAATATTTCTGGTGGGATAATATGAAGCGGGAAATTGCTGACTATGTGTCAAGGTGTCTAGTTTGTCAACAAGTGAAGGCAGAGAGGCAACATCCCAAAGGAGTGATGCAGCCTCTCCCTATTCCTATGTGGAAGTGGGATAACATTACGATGTATTTTATCACCAGACTACCGAGGACACCCATAAGGAACGATGAAATGTGTGTAATTGTTGATTGTCTCACAAAATCAGCACATTTATTTCCCATACAAGATGATTTTCAACTCGAGCACCTGGAAAGGCTGTATATTAATAAAGTTTTAAGACTTTATGGTGCACCTCTATCAATTGTATCCGATCAAGATCCCTAGTTTACATCAAAATTCTAGAAAATCCTCCATAAGGCATTGAATACTGAGCATCGTATGAGTACCTCATATCACCCCCAAACCGACAGGTAGTCTGGAAAGACTATACAAACTCTAGAGGACATGCTGAGGTCTTTCTATCTTGACTTACAAGGTATGTGGGATCAATACTTACCTTTGGTGGAATTTTCTTATAACAATATTTCCATTCTAGTACACTCCATATGAAGCATTGTATGGAAAGAGAGGTCTAACTCCAACTTTTGAGACAAATTTGGTGAGAGGAAACTTATTGGTCCAGAACTTTTTGAACAGACCACAGAAAAGGTGAAGACAATCTAAGACCATATTAAGGCATCCCAAATTAGGAAGAAGAGTTATGCTGACAATTAGAGAAATTATTTGGAATTCTAGGTGGGAGAAAATGTCTTTCTGAAAGTATCTCCATGGAAGGGTGTCCGAAGGTTCGGTAAGAAAGGGAAACGGAGCCCCAGGTACATCGGGCCATTGGAAATTCTGGAAAGAATCAGAGTTGTGGCTTACCATCTAATGATGCCTCAAAATCTTTCAAGAGTTCATGATGTATTCCACGTTTCATTGTTAAAGAAATACAAGCCAGACCCAATGCATGTTCTCACATATTGAGAAATTGAACCGGAACCTGATTTTTCATATTGTGAAAAGCCTATTGGGATTCTTGACAAAAGGGAACAGGTATTGAGAAATTGGACAACTCGCCTAGTGAAGGTTCTTTGGAGAAACCAAAATATAGAGGACGTAAAATGGGAACCTGAGGATGTTATGAAAAAGAATCATCCACATCTTTTTCGTGGACTTTATACATAAAATTTCGAGGATTAAATTTCTGAAGGAGGGAATAATGTAACACCCCAAACATTTTTTGGTATGTTTCTCTTAAATACATTGTATTCATTTGGTAGCCTATATTTCATGAATCACTAGGCCCATATAGAAAAAAACATGGTTATATATAGGAGATATCCATAACTTAGCCACTAAACTTAAATTTACTAGCTCTTTGATTTGAATTTCAAAAATATGATATACACGGTTGTGTTCAAGATGATATTTAGAGCCTGATAGAATTAACTTAATTTTAGGTGATAGTAACCTACACTTTTGAATCGTGACCTACCCTGATGAATATTAACTTACCCTTATAATTAGTAATATGACTCTTATGAATGGTATCCATACCCTTGAGTGTATAAATGAATTTAGACACCCTAAAGATGAAGATGAATATTCTAAGTGTTTATATATTTCAATTAAATAATGATTTAATTAAATATTTAATTAATCATATTTATAAAATTATTTTTGATAAATTGACTTCATTTTTGGATTCTACTCGTTGAAAAATAGTTAGGGTGAATTTTTGGATTTTTCTAAAATACTTGAATTTTTTGATGAATAGTGACATACCATAAATTGCAAAATTAAGATAAATACACTAATTATAGAGTAATGTGTGATTTTATACTGATATAAGCCCACTTGGTTCGGTATCACATGATAAAATTACTATTCTTGGTCAGGGAATACTCACTATTCCTTATCTTGAGGAGAAATTATAAATTAATGAGTTTTATATTAAGAAATCCCCTCTCTCTTCCACTATAAAAACCCCCTCTCACCCCCTTCCATTTACTCCTCTCAAGCCTTCTTCATTATCCAAATTCTTTCTAAATACCTTCCCAACCTCCTCCCCCACGTCTAAAAAATGTTGGTCTCATAAAAAGACGAAAAAAATTCCCCTTAAAAGGTTCTCAAAGGAGGAAGTCTCAAGAGGTAAATTCCTCTTTCAAAACCCTTCTTTTCTTTTAAGTTCTTTTATTTTTGTTTCTTTTCTCACCTACCTTCACCAAAATAGTATGATAAATCCAGTAACATACATGTAATGTAATGTTTCCATGATAATTTTATATATTCAATTATCTTCTCTCCTTTCCCCACTTTTATTTGAAAGAAATGAAAGCACCGTTTGAGATGTGCTAATTTAGCACATTCAAGGACAACGGTTTATCGATTTCTATTATAATCATTAATTCTGGTCAGGAAACCATTTCTTTTATTGTTGAACCAGATTATTATGTAATATATCCTATTTTTAGTTTTTTAATATTTTTTTACCCATGGTATTAAGTTATAAAGCAAAAAAAGTTCATCATAATCAAACCCACCGATTAACCAAAACGGTTATCACTAAGGTTATATATATCAAAATTTGACTTCAATCTAAGTAACCCAAATTAAATATAAAAACATTTAATCTATTTTATGTTTAATAATAGTTTATAACTTCATTTCTGGACAACCACATCCATCTTATATATTTATCCGAACTTTAATATAAGTGAACCAATCATTTAAAACCATGTAAACAAACGACCCCGAACAATGACATTGAACCTTACAACCAATCAAAAAGGCCTAGAATGAACTAAAAATGATTATAATAAATAATTTAAATATAAAAAAGGTTCTGGAATTATGAATTAATAATCCTAATTATTTTTCAGGACTTTAATAACAATTCAAGAACACCTTCAAGCATAAGTTAAGGGATCCTCTCTCCCACTTTTATTCAAGAATCCACCCTATCGTGTGTGATTTTTTTTAATTTCTAATGATGGGGTAAGTTTTATAACCTCCCCCGTTATACCATTTTGACATATAAATAATCGGATACCCTTTTACCTCTCATTAAGACCTTGAAATAACACTTGTTACCATGCCAAAATGTTTGTAAGAGGTTTTCTCATCTCACCTTCAATTCTGTGGGATTTTCATTGTTCTCCTCTTATTTCTTATATGTGGTATAGTTTTAATTCCATTTGACATATGTTATCATGGTTCTCATTATATTCATTGTATTATGTGACTCTTTTGGTGGTTATTAACTTTTTTTATACGAATCAATTGAATACAACACGGTAACGAGCTTTGTCTCAATTTTCACTTCATTGTGACTTGATTAGTAATTGTGCACCTACTCTTTCTTATGTGGTGTAGCTATTGCCAATTTGCGATCAATTTTCAATTGAAATTATATTCCATTTAAATATCCATATTCTCATATCATGGATATTATTATTATAGATACCCGAAACTTGACATACATTGACATTACATTACATTTGCGGAATACTTAGTACATAAAAAAAACACACACAAAAGGATCGTAATAGTTTAGTGTATTTGGAAACTCGGAACGTAATCTTCTAATCGTGGTGAAAGATCTTCAATATCTCCCATAAAGATCTTCCCTTTTTTTTACCTAAAACCTTTCTTTATATCCTGGGGAAAAGTAAACATAAAAGGGTGAGCTCAAATGCTCAGTAAGGGTAAACAAAAGAAAAATCAATCACATCATATTCATAAGAACATAACTTTTGGAAATCTTAACCTTCAAAAGAGAGAATAATTTCATAACATGGGATAAATCATAGCAGTGAAATGAAATCCCAATAAGCATAACATAAAACATGAAACTTTGTGGCATACACACATAATCATAGAGAATCATTTCTTGTTAGTCATGACTCATTGCCAATACTATCTTAGTGGACAAAGTCCCTTTCTGAATCGAGTCACCCTCGTTTCAGTCCTGTTTCACTGAACCGGTATAACCTACCATTCCAGCCATGTCTATCTCATGAGATATGAAATCTTTACCCAATGCATTGGAGGGAGATATAGGTCCCACCCATCTCATAATGATACCATTCTTATGTGTGCCACAAAAACTTAAATCATACATCAGTGCATAACCCATGTAGTAAAAATGAGAATCTTAAACATCGTGACATCATAAAACAATTCATATAAGATAAAGGAATTCATAAAAATATTTCCATCACAACATAATCAAATCCATGTAATAATAGGGATATAAACAGAACCCTTTATTATCTTAGATGGAAAATAATTTTGATAAAACATTTGAACTCCATTCTTGAGGAAAATATCCTTTCTACTTCAAAAACACTTTTCTTTTCTTAACATGTCATAAAATTATAAACTAAAAGAAGTTGATTAAAAATAAACTTGAAAAATAATAAAGTAATATTCTTGGAAATAATTTTTTAAAAATCCATTCTTGCCGTATAAGTCAAAAAAACATTCTTCGTACTTTTGTCGGAAAAGTCAAAAAGTACCTCGTACAAAAAACGACAAAAGATTCCTTTCATATATTTTACTAAAAACTCACCGAAGGGTAAAATTGGATATAAACTATTGTATAAGTATGGAAATAATATTACATATTGAGGGAACATGTATGTGGATGATAAAATACACCCTAGTAATTACCAAAGTAAAAACAATCTCGGATAAAAGTGAGATTGTGATATTTCCCTTACCTTAGGTCCGATTTTCTTCGTAAGTGTCCGAACCTCCTGTATAATTATTTAAATAATGTCATTTACTTATTACAGAATCATATTCATTTTTATGATATCATATATGGTTCACTTATGACTTTATATTATCCGTTCTTTTGTAAATTCCATGTTAAAGAGCGTTTTGGGTAAAATTGTTTCATTTGTCGTCCGTGTTTTGACTTGTAATTATTCATATGATTACTTAGATCATGGTTACTTAATTCCAGAACATAAAACATGATTTATATATATATATATTCAGGATATACATATATATAATAAATCAGTAAATGGAAAGAAATACACCGTTCATGGAGACGGTAGTCCGTACGTACGCATGAACGCTGTTTTGGTTTCCTTATTGAATTGAATGAAATTAATTAGATGACATAAATATAAATATAAATAAATCCAGTATCATTATTATGTCATATATTTCATTAGTAATTATTATATCTACTTTATAATCATTCATGAATGGTTAATCATTGAGAATGAATCTCATCGCGTCGTGGAGACGGTAGTCCGTACGTACGCCCGAGCGATGATATCGTTCCCATGGTCATGGAATTGTGTTGAAGTGTATGTAGACTATTTCAGTATAAATATCACTTTATAATAATCATATATAGTTACTCATTACACCATTATACCCATCCTATTAAGGTGGTGGTGGAAAATAGATTACACCACGGCGTGGAGACGGTATTCTGTACGTACGCACGCGCGGTGATTTCATTTTTCCGTAGGATGGATAGAAGGTGAATTAGGGCTGTTTCATATTTATAATAACATATCAGTATGTAAGTAATACTGATGTTATTACTTTGTCATGAAACAACTAAAGAAGAAGAAGTTGAAGAAGAAAGAAATTGAAAAGATCGGTATTGGATATTACCTCTTCTTTGAAACACCTCCTTGAATCCTCCACTTAGGGAACTAAGATTGGTCTTTGAAGAATACCAGGACCTCTAGGATTATTCTAGGGAAGTGGAGAAGGGATTTTGTCAGGGGTTGGACGAGCTTGAGTTCTCAAATTGGTGTGAGGAGGAGGGGGAGGAGGTGTCCTTTTATAAGGGAGGAGAGGGGCACCTTAGGAATATCTCAAAATATTATTTTATATTAAAGTCAAAATCGGTTTATAATGGTTCCAAAGGGTCTTATTTCGAAGCTAAAGTGGGTATGGGTCAAAATCCTATCAACCAATAGGATTTAGACAAGTTTAGGTTATTATTTTAACCTTATCAAGTAGATTTAACTCTAAGTTAAATAATTTAACTTTTACCGTGTCTTTTTGTTTTCTTACACTATATGGTTAATACACTTACTATAACATGCCAAAAGAACCCCAAATTGTTTATTATTAATATATATATCCTTATCTAAGTCATTTGGCCGAACCTTAGATTTTTAGGAATAAAATAACAATTAATAATATAATATTTGATTTAAAAACTATTTTGTGTCAATTTTGAAACTATTTGATATATGATTTTTGTGAAAGTCATAACAGAATTATATGTTCGAACCAAGTTTATTAAATCAACACTAATATATCATAGTAACCTATAAAATTAGTGTAATTCATAAAAAGTCTCAAATTACATTTATTTTGGTGTTTATAACATCAATTATGTCAATATTTCATTAATAAGATAATTACTGCATCATACTTGTGTCATAAATAAATTAAATTATTTAAGGTCTAAAAATTACAAATAAAATACCATTATATAGAAATATTTTTAGCTTTCTAATGAATATTTATAGTCGAATTTATATTATGTATAACCCCATATTAAAAATGATTTACTTATTAAACTTTGATTTTAACTATTTTAACTATTCATTAAATAAAATAATATTAAATGTCATAATCTAATCCAAGTGGACCTAAATGATAATATTTTACACTTGAGGTTGTTTTTGGTCGAGATACACTTGTCCAATAGGATTAGGACATGTGTTAGGGTAATATTAATATCATTTTTACCCTTAATTACCCTATTTACTTTTAACCGTGGTAAATAAAAGTAAAAAGTTACTATTCACCAAAAATTATTTTCATCTCATTGAACCACATTTTACTTACTAACGTCAATTGTGTCTCTCGGATTTTTAAAATTCCATCCACAGAAGCGGTAAAATTAAGTTTTATGAAAAATTCAGTTTTTTTAACTACCACTTAGTAGTTTCACTATTCATCAAAAATTGATGTTTTTTCAGAACAATGCCAAAATTTCATCCTAAGATATATTTCATATTCCGAATTCAAAAATGAAGTCTATTTTACCAAATTCATAACATAGAAGTTGCATTAATTAATTTTATAATTAAATCCCGCTGTTAAAACAAATAGCGTGTTTTTAAGAAACAATATCTATCAAAAGATTGACACTTGTTTATGTCTGGTTTAAATGTGAAATTACATCCAATGACCAACATTGTATTAAATTGTAAAAAAATATTCTAAATATACTTGAAAACCACTCAAATTAATAATTTATCACTATTAATTATTTCGATTAAAAAACTTGTTTTTAATTAAAATTTAGTAATTTTCACTATTCATCAAAATATGAAAGTTATCCGAAAATCACCAAAATTTCACCTTAGGCTAAATTCGATACTCCGAATCCATAAATGAAGTCCATTTTGAAAAATAAAATTTACAAAATTTCAAAAAGTGGTTATTACTATTCATAACGGCTAGTTTTAATAATATCTTAATAGCATATCGTTGTTTAGCGAAACTTGGTGTTGCGTACAACACACGCTATCATGGAAGGTCGTGATTGCGTGTAATTCAAGGCAAGTCAAGGATGCGTGTTGTGCAAGCTCCTTTTGGTGTAGCGTACAACACAAGACATTAATAAAATTAAAAAGAATATTTTTCATAAAATCTCGGGCTGTTACATTCTACCCCCCTTAAAATGAATTTCGCCCTCGAAATTCGTCTGGGTTATAAATGGTTTACTATTCGAAAGTTTCTTTAACAGAAACCCACATCGTAAAAAGGAATACCAAAACCAATCTTTAAAAACAAAGGTATGAAACGTAATGGTTACCCCAAATAAACTAATCACTGGGTTTCCACATAGGTGAAAATATGGATATGGAAGAGAAAGCTAACCATCTTGTTCTGATGGAGAGTGGTAGAGAACATGGCTATGGAAAATCCAGTAATCACAAATCCATAGATTTGTGATGATATAAGGTACCATCTGATTCATCAGGTATAAGATCACTAGGACAACATTTTTGGTTTTCAAGATCATTTCCCTAAAGTTGAAAATTTGAATTAGAATAAATACTTACTTTATTTTGGTACAATCTCACTGTTGTTCGTGCCTTGACCAATTTCCACTTCATCTCTTAAATAAATGAAGTTGAATTTGTTATTCGTGAAGTTTTAGCAGATCATGTGATAGAATGACGGGTCATTCCATCTGTCTCAAACAAAAGGTTAGAAAAAGTTATTAAATATACATAAGTCATTCTATAGTGAGATTAATCATATATGGTTCCAAAAATGGACTTATACTTCATATATCATACTGCTTAATATAATAAAACTAGTTTCTACTAAACAGGGACTTCCTGTAGGCCAGTGGTAGGCGATAAAGGCCAGTCGCACTTCGGTTGTGGGTTCGATTCCCACAGCCTTGTCCGACACGATGGGTTGTCGCCCGTTCTGCAGGTTGTCCTTTTTCTAAAACTATATTACTATAACATCCCATCAATAATATCGAAAAAAACATCTATCCTTAAACAATACTAACTTATGTCCAACATAATCCATTCCAATCTTTAGGCTTATCCATAATACTGCAGTCCACTCTCATAACATAGTGAAAACGATTACCAGTGATATAACACCATTTTCGATCCCCATATATCATAAGATATGTTTTGTTGGTCACATTACAAACATTCAAAGTCCTTAATCATGTATTCTCTTGAATACCTTAGTGAAAACATGAATGCAGTTAAAAGTTAACACTTTCCAAATACCAAAATCCTCAAAATTCTATATACTCAAACCATGATATAACTTAGTCCTTATATCAATCATGAGCTCATGAATACTTTCAAACATTTCATTTTCTCCTTATCCCTTCATTATGCGCATATCATCTACTTTCCAAAATATCTGAATCACTTTTCATGGTTACCGGTACCTTAAAATTATTGAAAACCACAATAGACCAATACATAAATATTCCAATACACCATAAAAGTACCTCAACAACATTATTCTTGAATACCAATATATAAACACTTCATTCCATCCACTTCAATGATTGTCCTGGAATAAGTCCTTCCTTGATTTAGAAGTAACTTTTTAGGTCAGGGCATTGAGTTGGGTAATGCCCATGTTCTCCACAAATAAGACATTGAACTCCATAACAGTCTGTCACTCTATGACCCTTTTCTCCACACAGATAACATCGGTCCCTCCATTTGAGGTATTCCTCAAGGTTCTTCTTCCCTTCTTTAGAAATCTCAATCTTCCTTTCTTTATGCTCCTCAACATGCGAACATGCATAATAGTCTATCTTCCTCTCCTTGATGAATTAGGCATACCACTAAATTTCACCTTGTTAATCATATATCGCGATGACTGATTCGGCATAATCACAATATCTTTCTCTCTAGGCATTACACAATTTTTTTGCTCATAGTCACCAATTTGTCCATTGGATTCAATGTTAACCGAATTCCTTCGGGTTCCCTCCATTAACTAAAACACAAAAATAATTATGTGAGAGGAAAAAATCATGCTATAGAAAACAACATAGTAAAGGGGAAGTACCCTCAATATCTAACATCTTAGGTTAAATTCTAAGATCGTTAGCGTAATTCTAGGACTATAACCTATACGTATACTTAACCTTAGGGACATCCCTAGACATACCGTAGAAATATCTCTAGGGATCTCACTAACGTTTTCGCATCCTAGTTTCCAAAGGTTGACTAAACCTTTCCTCTGATACCAACTGTAGAGAACCAAACCATGACGTACATTGACATTACATTACATTTGCGGAATACTTAGTACATAACAAAAACACACACACAAGGATCGTAATAGTTTAGTGTCTTTGGAAACTCGGAACGTAATCTTCTAATCGTGGTGAAAGATCTTCAATATCTCCCATAAAGATCTTCCCTTTTTTTTACCTAAAACCTTTCTTTATATCCTGGGGAAAAGAAAACATAAAAGGGTGAGCTCAAATGCTCAGTAAGGGTAAACAAAAGAAAAATCAATCACATCATATTCATAAGAACATAACTTTTGGAAATCTTAACCTGCAAAAGAGAGTATAATTTCATAAAAAGGGATAAATCATAGTAGTGAAATGAAATCCCAATAAGCATAACATAAAACATGAAACTTTGTGGCATACACACATAATCATAGAGAATCATTTCTTGTTAGTCATGACTCATTGCCAAGACTATCTTAGTGGACAAAGTCCCTTTCAAATCGAGTCACCCTCGTTTCAGTACTCTTTCACTGAACCGGTATAACCTACCATTCCAGCCATGTCTATCTCATGAGATATGAAATCTTTACCCAATGCATTGTAGGGAGATATAGGTCCCACCCATCTCATAATGATACTATTCTTATGTGTGCCACAAAATCTTAAATCATACATCAGTGCATAACCCATGTAGTAAAAATGGGAATCTTAAACATCGTGACATCATAAAATAATTCATATAAGATAAAGGAATTCATAAAAATATTTCCATCACAACATAATCAAATCCATGTAATAATAGGGATAGAAATAGAACCCTTTATTATCTTAGATGGAAAATAATTTTGATAAAACATTTGAACTCCATTCTTGAGGAAAATATCCTTTCTACTTCAAAAACACTTTTCTTTTCTTAACATGTCATACAATTATAAACTAAAAGAAGCTGATTAAAAATAAACTTGAAAACTTATAAAGTAAGATTCTTGGAAATAATTTTTTAAAAATCCATTCTTGCCGTATAAGTTAAAAAAACATTCTTCGTACTTTTGTCGGAAAAGTCAAAAAGTACCTCGTACGAAAAACGACAAAAGATTCCTTTCATATCTTTTACTAAAAACACACCGAAGGGTAAAATTGGATATAAACTATTGTAGAAGTATAGAAATAATATTACATATTGAGTGAACATGGATGTGGATGATAAAATACACCCCAGTAATTACCAAAGTAAAAACAATCTCGGATAAAAGTGAGATTGTGATATTTCCCTTACCTTAGGTCCGATTTGCTTCGTAAGTGTCCGAAACTCCTGTATAATGATTTAAATAATGTCATTTACTTATTACAGAATCATATTCATTGTTATGATATCATATATGGTTCACTTATGACTTTATATTACCCGTTATTTTGTAAATTCCATGTTAAAGAGCGTTTTGGGTAAAATTGTTTCATTTGTCGTCCGTGTTTTGACTTGTAATTATTCATATGATTACTTAGATCATGATTACTTAATTCCAGAACATAAAACATGATTTATCTATATATATATATTCAGGATATACATATATATAATAAATCAGTAAATGGAAAGAAATACACCGTTCATGGAGACGGTAGTCCGTACGTATGCATGAACGCTGTTTTCGTTTCCTTATTGAATTGAATGGAATTAAGTAGATGACATACATATAAATATAAATAAATCCAGTATCATTATTATGTCATATATTTCATTAGTACTTATTATATATACTTTATAATCATTCATGAATGGTTAATCATTGAGAATGAATCTCATCGCGTCGTGGGGACGGTAGTCCGTACGTACGCACGAGCGATGATATCGTTCCCATGGTCGTGGAATTGTGTTGAACTGTATGTATACTATTTCAGTATCAATATCACTTTATAATAATCATATATAGTTACTCATTACACCATTATACCCATCCTATTAAGGTGGTGGTGGAAAATAGATTACACCACGGCGTGGAGACGGTATTCCGTACGTACGCACGCGCGGTGATTTCATTTTTCCGTAGGATGGATAGAAGGTGAATTAGGGTTGTTTCATATTTATAATAACATATCAGTATGTAAGTAATACTGATGTTATTACTTTTTCATGAAACAACTAAAGAAGAAGAAGTTGAAGAAGAAATAAATTGAAAAGATCGGTAATGGATATTACCTCTTCTTTGAAACGCCTCCTTGAATCCTCCACTTAGGGAACTAAGATTGGTCTTTGAAGAAGACCAGGGCCTCTAGGATTATTCTAGGGAAGTGGATAAGGGATTTTGTCAGGGGTTGGCCGAGCTTGAGTGCTCAAATTGGTGTGAGGAGGAGGCGGAGGAGGTGTCCTTTTATAAGGGAGGAGAGGGGCACCTTAGGAATATCTCAAAATATTATTTTATATTAAAGTCAAAATCGGTTTATAATGGTTCCAAAGGGTCTTATTTCGACGATAAAGTGAGGATGGGTCTAAATCCTATCAACCAATAGGATTTAGACAAGTTTAGGTTATTATTTTAACCTTATCAATTAGATTTAACTCTAAGTTAAATAATTTAACTTTTACCGCGTCTTTTTGTTTTCTTACACTATATGGTTAATACACTTACTATAACATTCCAAAAGAACCCCAAATTGTTTATTATTAATATATATATCCTTATCTAAGTCATTTGGCTGAACCTTAGATTTTTAGGAATATAATAACAATTAATAATATAATATTTGATTTAAAAACTATTTTGTGTCAATTTTGACACTATTTGATATATGATTTTTGTGAAAGTCATAATAGAATTATATGTTCGGACCAAGTTGATTAAATCAACACTAATATATCATAGTAACCTATAAAATTAGTGGAATTCATAAAAAGTCTCAAATTACATTTATTTTGGTGTTTATAACATCAATTATGTCAATATTTCATTAATAAGATAATTATTGCATCATCATTGTGTCATAAATAAATTAAATTACTTAATGTCTAAAAATTACAAATAACATACCATTATATAGGAAATATTTTTATCTTTCTAATGAATATTTATAGTTGAATTTATCTTATGTATAACCCCATATTAAAAATGATTTACTTATTAAACTTTGATTTTAACTATTTTAACTATTCATTAAATAAAATAATATTAAATGTCATAATCTAATCCAAGTGGACCTAAATGATAATATTTTACACTTAAGGTTTTTTTTGGTCGAGATACACTTGTCCAATAGGATTAGGACATGTGTTAGGGTAATATTAATATCATTTTTACCCTTAATTACCCTATTTACTTTTAACCGTGGTAAATAAAAGTAAAAAGTTACTATTCACCAAAAATTATTTTCATCTCATTGAACCACATTTTACTTACTAACATCAACCGTGTCTCTCGGATTTTTGAAATTCCATCCACAGAAGCGGTAAAATTAAGTTTTATGAAAAATTCAGTTTTTTTAACTACCACTTAGTAGTTTCACTATTCATCAAAAATTGATGTTTTTTCAGAAAAATGCCAAAATTTCATCCTAAGCTATATTTCATATTACGAATTAAAAAATGAATTCTATTTTACCAAATTCATAACATAGAAGTTGAATTAATTAATTTTATAATTAAATCCCGCTGTTAAAACAAATAGCGTGTTTTTAGGAAACAATATCTATCAAAAGATTGACACTTGTTTATGTCTGGTTTAAATGTGAAATTACATCCAATGACCAACATTGTATTAAATTGTAAAAATATATTCTAAATATACTTGAAAATCACTCAAATTAATAGTTTATCACTATTAATTATTTCGATTAAAAAAGTTGTTTTTAATTAAAATTTAGTAATTTTCACTATTCATCAAAATATGAAAGTTATCCGAAAATCACCAAAATTTCACCTTAGGATAAATTCAATACTCCGAATCCATAAATGAAGTCCATTTTGAAAAATAAAATTTACAAAATTTCAAAAAGTGGTTATTACTATTCATAACGGCTAGTTTTAATATCTTAATAGCATATCGTTGTTTAGCG
Source organism: Viscum album (assembly GCA_963277665.1). Taxonomy (NCBI): domain Eukaryota; kingdom Viridiplantae; phylum Streptophyta; class Magnoliopsida; order Santalales; family Viscaceae; genus Viscum; species Viscum album. The sequence goes on from OY728150.1 coordinate 662,620,940, forward strand.
AAACTTGGTGTTGCGTACAACACACGCTATCATGGAAGGTCGCGATTGCGTGTAACTAAAGGCAAGTCAAGGATGCGTGTTGTGAAATCTCCTTTTGGTGTAGCGTACAACACAAGACATTAATAAAATTAAAAAGAATATTTTTCATAAAATCTAGGGCTGTTACATTCTACCCCCCTTAAAATGAATTTCGCCCTCGAAATTCGTCTGGGTTATAAATGGTTTACTATTCGAAAGTTTCTTTAATAGAAACCCACATCGTAAAAAGGAATACCAAAACCAATCTTTAAAAACAAAGGTATGAAACGTAATGGTTACCCCAAATAAACTAATCACTGGGTTTCCACATAGGTGAAAATATGGATATGGAAGAGAAAGCTAACCATCTTGTTCTGATGGAGAGTGGTAGAGAACATGGCTATGGAAAAGCCAGTAATCACAAATCCATAGATTTGTGATGATATAAGGTACCATCTGATTCATCAGGTATAAGATCACTAGGAAAACATTTTTGGTTTTCAAGATCATTTCCCTAAAGTTGAAAATTTGAATTAGAATAAATACTTACTTTATTTTGGTACAATCTCACTGTTGTTCGTGCCTTGAACAATTTCCACTTCATCTCTTAAATAAATGAAGTTGAATTTGTTATTCGTGAAGTGTTAGCAGATCATGTGATAGAATGACGGGTCATTCCATCTGTCTCAAACAAAAGGTCAGAAAAAGTTATTAAATATACATAAGCCATTCTATAGTGAGATTAATCATATATGGTTCCTAAAATGGACTTATACTTCATATATCATACTGCTTAATATAATAAAACTAGTTTCTACTAAACAGGGACTTCCTGTAGGCCAGTGGTAGGCGATAAAGGCTAGTCGCACTTCGGTTGTGGGTTCGATTCCCACAGCCTTGTCTGACACGATGGGTTGTCGCCCGTTCTGCAGGTTTTCCTTTTTCTAAAACTATATTACTATAACATCCCATCAATAATATCAAAAAAAAATTCTATCCTTAAACAATACTAACTTATGTCCAACATAATCCATTCCAATCTTTAGGCTTATCCATAATACTGCAGTCCACTCTCATAACATAGTGAAAACGATTACCAGAGATATAACACCATCGTCGATCCCCATATATCATAAGATATGTTTTGTTGGTCACATTCCAAACATTCAAAGTCCTTAATCATGTATTATCTTGAATACCTTAGTGAAAACATGAATGCAGTTAAAAGTTAACACTTTCCAAATGCCAAAATCCTCAAAATTCTATATACTCAAACCATGATATCACTTAGTCCTTATATCAATCATGAGCTCATGAATACTTTCAAACATTTCATTTTCTCCTTATCCCTTCATTATGCTCATGTCATCTACTTTCCAAAATATCTGAATCACTTTTCATGGTTACCGGTACCTTAAAATTATTGAAAACCACAATAGACCAATACATAAATATTCCAATACACCATAAAAGTACCTCAACAACATTATTCTTGAATACCAATATATAAACACTTCGGTCCATCCACTTCAATGATTGTCCTGGAATAAGTCCTTCCTTGATTTAGAAGTAACTTTTTAGGTCAGGGCATTGAGTTGGGTAATGCCCATCTTCTCCACAAATAAGACATTGAACTCCATAACAGTCTGTCACTCTATGACCCTTTTCTCCACACAGATAACATTGGTCCCTCCATTTGAGTTATTCCTCAAGGTTCTTCTTCCCTTCTTTAGAAATCTCAATATTCCTTTCTTTATGCTCCTCAACATGCGAACATGCATAATAGTCTATCTTCCTCTTCTTTGATGAATTAGGCATACCACTAAATTTCACCTTGTTAATCATATATCGCGATGACTGATTCGGCATAATCACAATATCTTTCTCTCTAGGCATTACACAATTTTGTTGCTCATAGTCACCAATTTGTCCATTGGATTCAATGTTAACCGAATTCCTTCTGGTTCCCTCCATTAACTAAAACACAAAAATAATTATGTGAGAGGAAAAAATCATGCTAGAGAAAACAACATAGTAAAGGGGAAGTACCCTCAATATCTACCATCTTAGGTTAAATTCTAAGATCGTTAGCGTAATTCTAGGACTATAACCTATACGTATACTTAACCTTAGGGACATCCCTAGACATACCGTAGAAATATCTCTAGGGATCTCACTAACGTTTTCGCATCCTAGTTTCCAAAGGTTGACTAAACCTTTCCTCTGATACCAACTGTAGAGACCTGAAACTTGACGTACATTGACATTACATTACATTTGTGGAATACTTAGTACATAACAAAAACACACACACAAGGATTGTAATAGTTTAGTGTCTTTGGAAACTCGGAACGTAATCTTCTAATCGTGGTGAAAGATCTTCAATATCTCCCATAAAGATCTTCCCTTTTTTTTACCTAAAACCTTTCTTTATATCCTGGGGAAAAGAAAACATAAAAGGGTGAGCTCAAATGCTCAGTAAGGGTAAACAAAAGAAAAATCAATCACATCATATTCATAAGAACATAACTTTTGGAAATCTTAACCTGCAAAAGAGAGTATAATTTCATAACATTGGATAAATCATAGTAGTGAAATGAAATCCCAATAATCATAACATAAAACATGAAACTTTGTGGCATACACACATAATCATAGAGAATCATTTCTTGTTAGTCATGACTCATTGCCAAGACTATCTTAGTGGACAAAGTCCCTTTCGAATCGAGTCACCCTCATTTCAGTCCTATTTCACTGAACCGGTATAACCTACCATTCCATCCATGTCTATCTCATGAGATATGAAATCTTTACCCAATGAATTGGAGGGAGATATAGGTCCCACCCATCTCATAATGATACCATTCTTATGTGTGCCACAAAATCTTAAATCATACATCAGTGCATAACCCATGTAGTAAAAATGGGAATCTTAAACATCGTGACATCATAAAACAATTCATATAAGATAAAGGAATTCATAAAAATATTTCCATCACAACATAATAAAATCCATGTAATAATAGGGATATAAACAGAACCCTTTATTATCTTAGATGGAAAATAATTTTGATAAAACATTTGAACTCCATTCTTGAGGAAAATATCCTTTCTACTTCAAAAACACTTTTCTTTTCTTAACATGTCAGACAATTATAAACTAAAAGAAGTTGATTAAAAATAAACTTGAAAACTTATAAAGGAAGATTCTTGGAAATAATGTTTTAAAAATCCATTCTTGCCGTATAAGTTAAAAAAACATTCTTCGTACTTTTGTCGGAAAAGTCAAAAAGTACCTCGTACGAAAAACGACAAAAGATTCCTTTCATATATTTTACTAAAAACTCACCGAAGGGTAAAATTGGATATAAACTATTGTATAAGGATAGAAATAATATTACATATTGAGGGAACATGGATGTGGATGATAAAATACACCCCAGTAATTACCAAAGTAAAAACAATCTCGGATAAAAGTGAGATTGTGATATTTCCCTTACCTTAGGTCTGATTTGCTTCGTAAGTGTCCGAACCTCCTGTATAATGATTTAAATAATGTAATTTACTTATTACAGAATCATATTCATTGTTATGATATCATATATGGTTCACTTATGACTTTATATTACCCGTTCTTTTGTAAATTCCATGTTAAAGAGCGTTTTGGGTAAAATTGTTTCATTTGTCCTCCGTGTTTTGACTTGTAATTATTCATATGATTACTTAGATCATGATTACGTAATTCCAGAACATAAAACATGATTTATATATATATATATTTAGGATATACATATATATAATAAATCAGTAAATGGAAAGAAATACACCGTTCATGGAGACGGTAGTCCGTACGTACGCATGAACGCTGTTTTCGTTTCCTTATTGAATTGAATGGAATTAAGTAGATGACATACATATAAATATAAATAAATCCAGTATCATTATTATGTCATATATTTCATTAGTAATTATTATATATACTTTATAATAATTCATGAATGGTTAATCATTGAGAATGAATCTCATCGCGTCGTGGAGACGGTAGTCCGTACGTACGCACGAGCGATGATATCGTTCCCATGGTCGTGGAATTGTGTTTAAGTGTATGTAGAATATTTCAGTATCAATATCACTTTATAATAATCATATATAGTTACTCATTACACCATTATACCCATCCTATTAAGGTGGTGGTGGAAAATAGATTACACCACGGCGTGGAGACGGTATTCCGTACGTACGCACGCGCGGTGATTTCATTTTTCTGTAGGATGGATAGAAGGTGAATTAGGGTTGTTTCATATTTATAATAACATATCAGTATGTAAGTAATACTGATGTTATTACTTTTTCATTAAACAACTAAAGAAGAAGAAGTTGAAGAAGAAAGAAATTGAAAAGATCGGTAATGGATATTACCTCTTCTTTGAAACGCCTCCTTGAATCCTCCACTTAGGGAACTAAAATTGGTCTTTGAAGAAGACCAGGACCTCTAGGATTATTCTAGGGAAGTGGAGAAGGGATTTTTGCAGGGTTTGGCCGAGATTGAGTGCTCAAATTGGTGTGAGGAGGAGGGGGAGGAGGTGTCCTTTTATAAGGAAGGAGAGGGGCACCTTAGGAATATCTCCAAATATTATTTTATATTAAAGTCAAAATCGGTTTATAATGGTTCCAAAGGATCTTATTTCAAATCTAAAGTGGGTATGGGTCGAAATCCTATCAACCAATAGGATCTAGACAAGTTTAGGTTATTATTATAAACTTATCAATTAGATTTAACTCTAAGTTAAATAATTTAACTTTTACCGCGTCTTTTTGTTTTCTTACACTATATGGTTAATACACTTACTATAACATGCCAAACGAACACCAAATTGTTTATTATTAATATATATATCCTTATCTAAGTCATTTGTCCTAACCTTAGATTTTTAGGAATAAAATAAAAATTAATAATATAATATTTGATTTAAAAACTATTTTGTGTCAATTTTGACACTATTTGATATATGATTTTTGTGAAAGTCATAACAGAATTATATGTTCGAACAAAGTTGATTAAATAAACACTAATATATCATAGTAACCTAGAAAATTAGTGGAATTCATAAAAAGTCTCAAATTACATTTATTTTGGTGTTTATAACATCAATTATGTCAATATTTCATTAATAAGATAATTACTGCATCATCCTTGCGTCATAAATAAATTAAATTATTTAATGTCTAAAAATTAAAACTAAAATACCATTATATAGGAAATATTTTTATCTTTCTAATGAATATTTATAGTCGAATTTATCTTATGTATAACTCCATATTAAAAATGATTTACTTTTTAAACTTTGATTTTAACTATTTTAACTATTCATTAAATAAAATAATATTAAATGTCATAATCTAATCCAAGTGGACCTAAATGATAATATTTTACACTTAAGGTTGTTTTTGGTCGAGATACACTTTTCCAATAGGATTAGGAAATGTTTTAGGGTAATATTAATATCATTTTTACCCTTAATTACCCTATTTACTTTTAACCGTGGTAAATAAAAGTAAAAAGTTACTATTCACCAAAAATTATTTTCATCTCATTGAACCACATTTTACTTACTAACATCAACCGTGTCTCTCAGATTTTTGAAATTCCATCCACAGAAGCGGTAAAATTATGTTTTATGAAAAATTCAGTTTTTTTAACTACCACTTAGTAGTTTCACTATTCATCAAAAATTGATGTTTTTTCAGAACAATGCCAAAATTTCATCCTAAGCTATATTTCATATTCCGAATTCAAAAATGAAGACTATTTTACCAAATTTATAACATAGAAGTTGCATTAATTAATTTTATAATTAAATCCCGCTTTTAAAACAAATAGCGTGTTTTTAAGAAACAATATCTATCAAAAGATTGACACTTATTTATGTCTGGTTTAAATGTGAAATTACATCCAATGACCAACATTGTATTAAATTGTAAAAATATATTCTAAATATACTTGAAAACCACTCAAATTAATAATTTATCACTATTAATTATTTCGATTAAAAAAGTTGTTTTTAATTAAAATTTAGTAATTTTCACTATTCATCAAAATATGAAAGTTATCCGAAAATCACCAAAATTTCACCTTAGGATAAATTCGATACTCCGAATCCATAAATGAAGTCCATTTTGAAAAATAAAATTTACAAAATTTCAAAAAGTGGTTATTACTATTCATAACGGCTAGTTTTAATAATATCTTAATAGCATATCGTTGTTTAACGAAACTTGGTGTTGCGTACAACACACGCTATCATGGAAGGTCGCGATTGCGTGTAATTCAAGGCAAGTCAAGTATGCATGTTGTGCAAGCTCCTTTTGGTGTAGCGTACAACACAAGACATTAATAAAATTAAAAAGAATATTTTTCATAAAATCTCGGGCTGTTACAATTATTGTCTAATCCATATACCATTTTACATACGGTATTTATTTTTGAATGTTGTTTTGACTGTGGAAATGTTGATGAATATGTATCCTCTATTCTATATGGATAATGTAAATACATATTAATATTGTATTGAATATATTTATAAATAATTCCTTGTATGTATAGTTGGGTGGGGCATACTAAATCCCCTTGATGCATTAGTATGTCTCATGAGACAAAACAGTTTGGCGACAGGCTCTACGAGTTTGTTTCCAAAAATCAGACGGGTTTCTACCCATAGAACTAAACTGTTTTTACAGTATTATTGATCATCTTCCAGATACATGACGTACAACTAATAATAATTCTCTTTATTCATTATCAGTTATTATTATTATCCATGAGGTTTTCACTATGATAAAACCTATGGATGCAGTTTCATTCTCAGTTTATTAACGATGTTAGTTTTTCATTTTTTCACTATACCATATTGATTATGTCAGATTGATTGTGTTTCACTTATTATTTTACTCATGCTTCCGCTATTTGTAACCCTTACTAAGCATTTGGGCTCACCCCTTTCATTGTTTTCCATCAACATGTGATGAAGAGGTGATCGTTTATTGAGTTCTTGTGGTTGAAATTTTTAGTTTTATTATGTATTGTATTTTGTAACCTTTTCCAATGTAATTTGAGTTACATATGTGTATCTAGTTTCTTCAAGACTAATAAACGGATCATTCCTTCAGGATTTTCATTCCTTATAACCATTCCAATATCACAAGTAATGCACCAACTCCAGCCTAGAGGGTTTGGGGTGTTACAAAATGAATACAAATAATATCATATGTGGAATGTTTTAGGATAAATTAATGACATATTATGGATGAATTTGTTTCTTATTTAGTTGAATGGAGTTCCATTTAGTGAGAAAGACATGGAATTTTTTAGTTACTTAGTTTTACTACCTATTTAAAACTCTAAACCTAAAAGTTAATTTAAATGAATGTGACTCAATATTTTTTTGGTTATATTGTAATTATAGATGGTTAAAATTTGGTCCCGTTAGTTCATTTGTAATCAGATTTGAATAAAATTTATTTATTATCAATTAATTTTTGATTATGGATCAAATTAATCATAAGAGGTAATTAAATAGGGATTTCTGCATATCCTCAGTCTTGGTTCACCCTAATGATAGGAGGAATTATTAATTCATGATGATCTTAGAGTGAGTGACATGGAATATCCCAAGGATGATAATGTTGAGCTTAGTGTTATTAAGTCAGATCTAAGTCATGCTCTTGGAATTACTATTTAATCCAATCTTCTAGCTTGTCACTTATTGTTTTATGGATTGGCTGGCCTCATCTAGGAATTCATCATCTAGGGTGAACTCATTAGTGGTTGGGTGCACATCCAAAAAATCCATAAATGCATATCCTTTCATAGAGTTCCAGGGAATTTACATGATGTAGAACTGTTATAGGATTTCCAATCACTATAAAAAAACCAAGTTATCATATGGAAGTAATGGATATAATTAAATGTGTTGACACTAGAATCCAACTGAATCTAATGGTATTTCACATAGTGAAACAACTTTTTAACTGTAAATACCAAGGTGGTACAATTCTTTTAGAAAGGAGAATATCCAGCCTCATCATCAAGTATCATGAATGTGATATAATATAGAATAATTTACATTAACTCATTATTCTTCTAGGATGGAAAGTGTATATTGGAACCTTCTAGAAATGGCCTATATAAGACTAAATTTTTTTCATGGACTGGCCACATCAGGGTAGGAAGACATAGAAGATACTAATTGATATTATCGAACACCATCTATAATTCCTAATACAATTGGTTAGAAGAACCTTTCTTTACAATCCCAAAATGGTAATATATTTCCCTCCCGTATTGGTGATGAGACATGAAATGTAGTTTAGATGGTCCATAATGCCTCAAAACTCTCTACGTTTGGGTGGAGGAGCATCGAAAAGAATTTAATGATCTTTTTTGAGTTGAATTTTATTCCATTATATCTAATGGGAAATTTGATGAACATCATAGACGTAATGAAAAAAAACCAACTTCATGGGGTTTATCTTTAGGTGGGGGGAATGAATCATGATGAACACGTTCTCAATATTTTTGAGAATATACTGACATCTGTGGATTTTACCACCAAATCATCCACATAGAACTCTAGCAGTGTCTTGAGGAATAAAATGAAGATTCTATTCATGTAATGATGATATGTTTCTATAGTATTCTTCAAACTAAAAAAATAATTAACATGTAGTATATTGTTCCTTGAGGTTCCCCGAATGTGGTTTCTTCTTCTTCTTTGGGGATATTCAGATCTTGTGGCATATAGAGGAACCATCCACGAATTAGAGGTCCTAAAATCCTATAGTTAAATTAATAATAATTTCTATTCTTGGGATGGTAAATTCATATGTTGGGAAATATAAGTTGAGGTTCCCATAGTCAAAGAATACTATGATCCATCCATTCATCGTCATAACTGGTATATTATTGGACAACATTATTTTATTTGATTTACCTAATGAATATTTCTATAATGATATCATAAAATTCTTCCTCGAACAAGAAGCCATTGGGGGGTTGCATCTTGCATAAAAAAAATTTAAACCCATGGTGGTCAATAGAAAGGAAAAGTTGGTGGACATAAACAAGAAGGTTATTCCCTTGAATTTTCTAGTATTTTTATGAAAATAAATCTTGATGTTGGTTTAACAATATGAAATACTTTTTTAGCTAACCATAATACATGATGACACTAATCAAGTTTAGCCATTGGTTTTCATCAATGTCGAGGTTCAACTTTTTTAGTTTATCAAAAGTGGTGGAGACTCCTTCCTCAAAGGTAGCTGAGGATTCATCCATGGTCTCTTTATAAGAATCACGAGGAATAGAGGGAAGAAATTAATCTTTGTGTTAGGATGAGCATATGATTATGGAATATCATTTTGTGGGAGGAGAATCCTAAAAAATGGGGTTATGGATGACTGTATCTACCAAGACCATGGAAATAGAAGCTTAGGATCTAACATAATGGGGCCTTCTCCATGGAGGTATCCCCTTGAATTCAAAATTATTTTATTTTGTATATTTTCAATGTGATAGACTATATCTTCAAAGGACACTATGGTGGAATGAAATGATAGGAAAATGATAGAAATTTTAGTATTCAATATGGATGGGCTCTCCCATAATCACGGGTTCCTATCCTGTATAAGAGTATAAGGTGATTTTTGATCTCCCATTCATCATGGGAAAGATTAAGTAGTTAAAATGATATAGATTTTTCTGTTATAAAATGAAAATTACCAATATGAAAAATGGCCTTTGAGTCCTCCCAAGGACCAAATAGTGTTGCTATCATGTCATTGGGGTAATTGACACACTCTTCTTTATTGTCCTAGGGATACATACCTTATTTATTGTATTACCCAGGATCAAGGTATTAGGATTCACAAGATTCAAAGGGATCCATGTCACTTTACTATGTCCCTAATTGACTGTTCAGATTGTATTAGGCACACTAATGATTAAAAGAGGGGACCCTTTCATGTAGGTTCGCTAAGGGCCTTACCAATATAGATTTGTAGGTTGTACCTTATAAGACTGCCCCAAATTTTTTATTTGACCAAATTTCTCCAAACTAGGTCTTCAACTTGATATTTATGTATAGTTTTAGTTCACTCTTGTCATGCATCTAGATTATCATATAAGGCAGGATCAAATCATCCCTATTTGGTCAAATATTATGGAGTTTCTTAGTTAGGATGAGATAGATCATCTAATAAATATATACCAAATGTTGATGAATTTCATTATTTTTAAACTAGAATAAGGAATATAGTTATTATATTTTCCCAAAATGATAGTTCCTATTTTTTTGGAAAGAAATAGATGATTTCATTGCAATTTTCATGCTACTATTCCTCCATGCGGTAAACCAAGGTTGTGGTAACCTAAGTTTCAAATTAGGAAATTCTATTCAACACATAAAATAGATTCTAAAATAGGAAGATATCATTGAGTTTCTAGATTTTTTCTGTTATGCTAGTTATATTCTTAAGCTCTTCATATTTTTGGGCAAGAGATATCTTTTTTCTTCATATATGTGTCTCTGTCACGAACTGAATCTGATCGCCACCGAAACCAACAACAAACCCATAACTTGAAAAGGTCCAAAGGGTGTTCCTAACCCCCACAGGCTGGCACAAGTTCCTAGGTATCATAGAATGAGAATTGGGAATGATTTACCCATGTTTATAAACAATAAACAACAAATTAATCCAATAAAACGAATCTGGATTTTTCAAACCAAACAATGTTTTACAAAATATTCTGAACTGAATTACATAATCTAAAACAACTCAACAGAACTATAAAAAAGGTAAAAAACCAAAAATGAATTTTCCAAGAACCTCAACATGGAAAGAGGCATCGCCCTCAAGCCATCTCCACAACACCGCATCATGAATGACTGGTGAAAACACGAACTGTTGGCACACAAGTTGTACCCAATCCTGCGACAAAAAAAATAAACAAGTTTAAAAACACCCAAGGGTGTAAGTAGGGTGTGTTCCAATTCCCAATAGGATACCACCACTAATAGATTCTATGTGATAAACATTCAAAGATGAAAAGCATGCAAGTTTTAAAAAACATGTAATTTCTAGTTACAATTTCTAAAAGATGGAACTAAAAAAATCAGTTTTCAAGTGGGCTAATTTAAAGAATAAACACTTTTAAATTAAATTCAAAATCTACTGAATTTTTTCATCCAATTATACCGTATTCTAACCGTTAGTATAAAGTATCTAATGAGCACAATCAATAGTAAATAACCCCTAGGAACTAGCTAGCTGTGGGTCCCAGGTACCTCGTTTCTCAGTGAGAGTAACCACAAAAAAAATATTCATTCTCATGCACGAACCACTAGTAGGGAACATACCCATAACCTAGTGGTCCCCAATAATCATCATCATAGTTTATTTAGAGTAGTAAGTGTCAATATTGCTATGTGAAACTAAGGCTAAACCCTACAGATTCACAAGCATAATGGTACACGTCCGCCCACCAAGATACCCGGGTTTTCCCTTTGTGCTAAAACAAGTTCAACAAGCCAAGAAATATAGTTCTCACATGAAAATATCACTTCCACATCACACATTAACCAAAAATCCCCATGTACGTCACACAAGTCACAAATTCCACTTTTCATTCAAATTCATTTTGAAATCAAACTCACACCAAAATAGCCCACAACACTTTTGGCATAACTTTCACAATCCAACACATCCTTTAACAATTTTATAAAGTACCTCAAAATATGATAAAAATTACTTAACATCCCACTCACATGTTTAATAAAAACCTATTTATAAACAAAATCCATTTTTCACACTGCACTCACACAAACAGCCCACATCACATTCACACCTCTTTCACATTTCAGTAAATCCATTAAACATTTTTATAAAACATTTCGAAGAGGATACACATCACATTAAAGACCTATTAAAATTTAAAATTTTCCATTGGAAAGTATAAACAATCCTAAAGATTTTTCCAATATGGTTTCACCTCTTACATAAATCATTAAACCATTCAAAACTTTCATAAAACAATTCTAAAGAGTGTACCAAAGCTATTCACATAAAACCCATTTAAAAACCGTATTTCAAGGAAAAAATCAAACCAATAAAAATTCAAAACAGAATTGGAAGCCCCAAAAACATTTATTAAACTACCCCCAAGTGTTATACAAACACCAAAAACAATATGACAAAAGATTCACATGAAAAGCACATGTTTTCAAAATCACTTTCAAGAAGTACATTAATGATTTACACCTTAAACCCATAAAAAACCTCTTTAAAACCTAATGGAACACCAATACCCTACCAAATAATAATTTTCATCCAAAAAAAGATTTATTGAAACAATTTCATATGTTATAAAACACACCAAAACAATACCCAAAGGGTTACACATGAAAAACACCAAATTTTTAAGCTAAAATGAAACTATAAAAATAAATGCTTAACCAAATCCAACATAAACAATTTTATAACCACACACAGAATATTAGGAACATGAATAAAAAGTAATTCAAGAAAAATAACTCATCTAGAATTTATTACACATGGAATCACCTACCTTTTATGTCGAAATCCTCAAAACATGGTGCGAAACATCAACCGCACCACCGCTACATCTCAAGGAAGATAAATCCAGACCTAGACCACAATATTTGACCAAAAAGACAGAAAATCAAAACCTATGTTCGAACCAAAACTTTTGGAAATGAGTAACTTCAAGAAAGGGTGAAAGAAACCCTAAGGAAGGTGATTCGATTTGCGGTTGAAGCTTCGCACTAGGATTTGTGGTTCTTGACTCTTTTGGTAGGCGATTCCATTGTGCATGAAATTTTTTTGAATTAGATTTCTGTGTTCATGGTATTTTAATATTTACTTCTTTTGAATGTTTCATAAAAAATTGGTTTTAGTTGCATTTATAAAGCAAATGAATTTTTAGTTCCAATTTTTTGTGAAATTGGGCGGTTTTCATACAAATATTTTATTTGTTCATTTGGGGTGGACCAATAATTACTTAGTTGATTTTATTGAACTTTATTAGGACTGGAAATAATGTTTTTAATGTTTATTCTTTTTTTTTGATGCTGTGAAAGTTTGTTTAAATGGCGTTTGGGAATCAAATGGGCTTTAAGTGACATGTTTGTGTGAAAATTGGGGTTTTTAAAAGATATAAATTCTTGGTTCACATGGGGCTGCCACAAAACTGAATTTTTGGTCTCATTAAAGGTTATTGAACTTCCATTTTGTTTAGGAGACTTAAAAGTGTGCACATAGTTTGAAAAGTGGATATTTCAAAGAGCTTTGGGTGCAAAACAATGTGATGTTTTGAGAGGTTGTTTTATTGAAAATCAAAATATTTTGTTGTGTGTTTTAAATGGTATAAAGTGTGTATATCTACTTTATTTTTTGTTGACCAGTAGTAGTGTTTTATATGAAAAATTATGTGTGTTGTTTTCTAAAATATTTAGAGCACAAAAAGGGGAATCCTGGATACTTAGGTGGGAAGATATGTACTAGTAAGGCTAGTGAACCAGATGGGGTGTGTCCTTATTTCACTGAGAAAATGGATGAAGATAACTCTAACTAAACTATGTGGATGATATTTGGGGACCACTAGGTTATGGTTATGTTCCCTACTAGTGGCTCGCGCATGGGAAAAGATTGTGACTTGGATACTTACACCGAGGTACGAGGTACATAGGGCACGAGACTATCTAGTTTCCTAGGGGTGTTCCCAGTTTTGGTGATCATTGGATTTGTGGTATTTACCCCTGTATTGGGGTGTTTTTTTTTGGTACTTTAAAGTATCTCACATGTCTATTTAAATTTGTGAACATTGTGAAAATTTTAGCTTGAAAACTGTTATCAATTGAAAGTTGCATTTCATGGATTTTATCACTGCTTTTCTATGCGTATTAAAACTTCTTGCTTTTTAACCTTGTATTGAATTATATTTGGAATAATTGGGTGGTATCCTATTGGGATTAGGCTCACACCCTAATTACACCCCTTGGGTATAAGTAGACTTGGTTATGTTTGAATCAGGTAAAGGAAAGGCTAAGGGTGATGGTGGGTTAGGGTGTTAGTCCTTATCCTTGGGGCGGAGTTGGGGAGACGGCTTGGGGGTGATGACCCCTTGTCATGTGGAGTCCATGGGGCTGTTTTGTTGCAGTTTCATTATGTCTTTGGACCTTTTGTACTTCATTTGAACTTATGTATTCAGTTCTGGATTTTTATAGGCCTAGGGCTTATTTCCTATTGCTTGTGCTCATTAGATCCTTTATACTTACCGTAGGCATACAATATATTTGGATGGAAAAATTCAGTAGATTTTGAATTTATTTTAAAAGTGTTGATTCTTTAAATTAGCCCACTTGAAAACTGATTTTTTTAGTTGCATCTTTTAGAAATTGTAACTAGAAATTACACATTTTTGAAAACTTGCATGCTTTTCATCTTTGAATGTTTATCACATGGAATCTATTAGTGGTGGTATCCTACTGGGCATTAGATCACACCCTACATACACCCTTGGGTGTATTTATACTTGGTTATTTTTGTAGTCGCTGGTTTGGGTACAACTTTTGTGCCAACAGTTTGGGTTTTCACCGGTCATTCATGATGCGGTGTGGTGAAGATGGATTGAGGGCGATGCCTCTTGCCAAGTTGAGGTTCTTGGGCTGTCCATTTTTGGTTTTTTACCTTTTTTATAGTCCTTTTGAGTTGTTTTAGACTATGTAATTCAGTTCTGAATTTTTTTAAAACATTGTTTGGTTTGAAAAATATAGATTTGTTTTATTGGATTAATTTGTTGTTTTATGTTTATAAACTCGGGTAAATCATTCCCAGTTCTCATTCTATGATACCCAGGAACTTGTTCCAGCCCATGTGGATCGGGAATGCCCTTCGGGCCATGTCATGGTCTGGGTTTGGTGCCAGTTTCGGTGGCGATCAGATTCGGTTTGTGACAGTCTCCCTGTCTGAGAGTGTAATTGGACATGCCAACTAAGGCATTGGGGTATTTATAATTCCTATAACATGTTTCTTTAGATTATATTATTAGGGGGTTTTCTTTGTAAAAAAATTATTTGAAACATTAGTGGATTTTAGAAATCTTGAACCTTATGTGGAAAAGGATGATCCAAACATTCAACCTATCATATTAGTGCGGGGGTGGCACTGGATGACACAACCTCAAGGGGAATATTTTACATTGATTTATGAAGTTCTTATATGTTGGTATCAAAGTTCTCTAGTATGTAATCAATATCACCATTCCCATTTAATTTTTTTGTTCCTTTACCTCGATAGTAGTGGTTGGAGGTTCCAAGAAGAGTTTACAGAAACATTTAATCTCTAATTTTGGCATATAGATTCTCCAATTTTATGGTTTTTATAGTCACATATTCTTTCACATTATCGTAGGAGACCTTATAAATTTTATTATTCATGGTATCTTCTCCCAATATAATGGGAAAAAACTCATGGTGGGTAAAAAATAGTTTTGGAAATTGAAAATGCTCTGATAATTACTTACATTTTCAACATTGAATTTTCAAAAACTCTGCATATTATGAAAATGATATGGTAGTTGAAGAATAAAAGGTGTCTATGGATGGTTTTGGATGGTTGTAATAGAAAAAAATGATCATATGGGATCCACTAATTCATTTTATAGTAAACCAACCACTGAACATATGAGACCCTCTATTGGATACATGTTTCTATTTCACTGAATGCTCATTTTAATCATCATGGGTGGTGGAAACTGATGTAATCAGTGGAGGAGGGGCACCTAGATCATATATTCCATGATATACTAGGTCCTAGATCCAGTATTTTAAGACAAAACAATATTTTATGGTTTTCCATGGTTCTTATGGTAGGGTCATTAGTTAGAATTGTTCTACAACCAAGCCACTTGTAAATTTCTGATCTTTTGGAATCTTTATAAGGTTATTCAGTAGGGAAAATAGGAAAAAACATGGGAACTAATTATCCTTAAGGGATTTAACCAGGTTTGTCAATTAATTGAATGGGGCCTTGGTTGTTTACCCTTGATGGGGGCCCTGGGAAGCATTATAATGCTAGGTTTTCACTTGAAGGGGTTCTTCTTAAGAGGTTCATAATGAAGGATTGGTTGTGGGGCCTAATACTTCACTAATACAGCCATATATACACTCAAAATAATTTGTTATGGGGTTGGGGTGGTAATGGGAGACACAAATTTTTGGTATTCTATATACCTTATTTATAGAACAGATCTCTCAAAATGGATTCCCAAAATCAACTCAGGTACATCAGGTAAATGTGGTTTGTAACACCTCATGTTTTATTGAATTGTATTTTTTTAACAAACTAAATTTATTCGATAGCCTATATTACACCCAACACCAAGTTTTGACAACTGTAAAAAAACTATAAATATTATTATTTAAACATTAGTATTATTACCTAATAGTTAAACTAAGAGGCATTAATATGAATAATCATATTTAAAATATTTAATATAATTGTTTTATATAAAGAAATATTATTAATTAAAAATTAATTAATTTTTGTTAATGTATTTATATATTTCAAAAATGAAAGTCTCTCAAAAAAATTTGATTTATTTTTATGAACAATAATAAAATTAATTTTTTAAAGATCTAGAAAAATATTTGGTAAAACAAACTTCATTTTGAAATCATCTTGTCAAAATTATATTTAGTTTATCCAATACATACCCAAATGCATTTATTAATTCTCTCCCCCAATACCACAGGCCTTATTATGGTTATAAAGACCGCATAATAATGATTTAAGTGTACTTTGTAAGAGGATCTCTGAAGAATATGAGGTTTGAACGTGTACCAAGGAAGTTGAGATTTAAGGTAAGATATTTATAGTCTTACTTTTATTTAGGGAGACATTTTATAATTAACCAAAAGTTTATTTTTTTAGTGTATATACTACCCATTTTACGTTTTATATCATGAATATGATTATTTTCATGATATTCAAACTTTCATTTTATGTTATGCTTTATTAGGGCTTATAATTCAAAAGTTTATTAAAGAGACAATGTATTTTTTTTCTTGATTTGTCTTCTTTGGGATGTACATTAAATTTTGAATGTATATTATTTTATGTGGTGTATATACAACCCATTATACATGTAATATCATGAATTCATTCATTATAATGAAAATTTATGTTTCAATTAATTTTATTCTTTCATGGGGATTATAATTCAATGTTACCAAAATGGTAATGGTTTCATTGTAAAATCTCATCGTTTATCATGATTTTCTATGTATATGATTCAAATTATGGAATAATATGATCCATCACTCAGAAAACTCATTAAATTTCATCTCATCTAGTTATGTCACGAGATTACATGTTTTCCCTTTATTTTCCTCTATTTATGTACTCAAGATTCAAAAATATTGTTTTTAAAGTAAACCAAATTTATTTCTCTCTTTGATAAATTTTTTTATTCCATATCCATCATTTATAAATAAAATTAAAAAATATTTTAGCATTATAAAAACGATTTATTATATCCATTTTCCCATTTTTTTACTTTTATATGGTGTTTTAAAAGGAATTTTCTTGTTGTTTTCAAAAGATAATGTTCATTTGGTTTTTACTGAATATGTTAATGGAATATTTTTTTGAATGTGTATGTAATGAATGTTATTGTACACCATCATAACCAAATCATATATTTAAATAATATTTTATAAGGATCAATTTTTATTTTCAAATACCTAAATTTCAAAAATTTATTATCCATTTTTAGTTTTTAAAACTAATTTTCAAAATAAAAATGATATTTTCCCCATGTTTCTTTTTAAATTATCCAAAAAGTTTCCTTTATAAGTTTCCAAGGTTATTTTTAAATAAAAGGATTACAAAAATTATTTAATTTTTTAAAAATGTTTTTCTAATTAAAAAAGTTATTTTACTCAAAAAATGTTCCATGTTTTATTTTAAATTAATTTTCTATTTAAGATGACTTCAATTTATGTTAATTATGATATAATGGGGATATTATACAAAGATACCATTATTCTAATTTATCAAAATGTATTATGTTTATGATGAAATGATGATTATGAAACCCATTTATTTTTAGATGGGTTATTCTATGATTAAATGATGAAAAGAATATGGTACTTATTTCTTTTCTATGTGTTATGATATGATGAAATGTATATTAAACCCATCTCATTTCATAGGTTTTGATATGATGACAATTTTAGAAATAAAATTTATTTTCAGCTGTTTTGAAATAAATAATGGTTTATGAACATGTGGTAAATGTATTTATCATATTAATTATATGATGGGTGGAACCTATATCTCCCCCCATTTCATTAGGTAAATATTGAAATCACATGAGATAATATGACTTGAATTGAAAGTGAACCCAGACTCTAGAAACTAGGATGGTATTGTGAGTGAACATTTACTACTAGACTATTTTAGAGAGTAAACCAATTTTTCTATGATACTACTGGAAATGAGCCTCTAACTTCTGAGGAAATAATTTTCTGTGCTTATCCAAATGCAAAAAATATTTTCCTTATGCCAATATAATGTTATCATGGTTCATGTTCTTTGATTTAAATATAATTAATGTATTATAAACCACCAATATTTGTTCCATAGCCTAGTTTTATAATCTATTATATGCATGGAATGGATTTAAATTTTTATTATCATGAGTTCATACCCATATTATCATGATATATGGATATCTCTTTTGTTTACCCTTATTGGGAATATGAGCTCACACATTATTAGGTTTCATTTCCATAGGTTGTGATGAAAGTAATTATGTGTGATAAGTTTTAGAAGTGTGATATTTAATAATAACACAGTGGGAGATGATGTAGCTCACTTATGGACCTATTATTTGCATGTCCATGTTTCCAAAGGAACATTACCTTTCTGATCCTTAGGTGTGTGTCTGTGTAATTTAATTAACATTCATATAAAAATATAAAATATCAATGTATGAGAAACATGGGGTTTATATATGGTATCAGAGTATATGTCATTTTATTCTTTGGAAAACAGGATGAGAAAACATTTGTGAGATCCCTAAGGATAATTATAAGGATGAGTCAATGTATAGGAAAATGTAATAAATTTTTGGTAAAGGATAGAGAGAGTGGTTTACATGTAATAACATCCATGATTAGATTCTACAAGTAGATTTGGATTTGTAAAAAGGTACATTTTGGTAATAACTCTGAAAATAGTGTATTGATATTGACTTGATCATCACCTAGTGTGCGATAATGGGCCTTTCTGTACCACTAGTTTCAATCTCCCGAGGGATATACTATATAAATTCATAAACTCTTTAAGAAATATCATAAAGGATTTAAATATATGATAACTATGAATGAACTAGGATAAACATAAGGTTTAATAGAATAAAAGTAAGGTTTCATTATTTGGAGAGCCAATAATTTATTTTTCAGGATTATGTGGTCCCCCACTATGACTATTATTTCTTACACTACAATTTTTTTGGTTTTATTCAATGGATGTAACCCATAAGAGACATATTAATACTAAGTGTAAATGAAAATGTAATGATTTTACTTATATGAATCCAAAAATTTTGGGATCTAGAAAAAAAATATCTTTGCTATTCTAAAAAAAATCTCTCATTCTATAAATCATACTTAACTTCCAATCATGAAAAGGAGAAAACAATGTTATTTTGAGTCATTCATGTGGTAATTTCCATATCAATTCAATGGATCTAATAATATGATAGTCACTAATAAATGTATCAATAACATAGAAGAGATATTTTTTATTATCTAGTGATATAAACATGATGAATTCATTTTTTTGTCTATAATTTGGAATATGAAGAAGATCAATGGTGAAATCATATTATGGATAAAAGGGAACATGATGAAATTCACTCTATCAAGTGGAATGTTTTTATGGGATTATATTTTGATAATTTCTTCCCTGGTATTATTCATACAAAAATTTATAATGAATTCCTTGTGATAAAGTATAATGGTGATTAATCGGCTGGTACTTATGATGAAAATTTCACAAGACTTTTGAGGTATTTTGTTTTTATTATCATCCAACTAGAAAGAAAGTTTGATCAATTCCAAAGTGGAATACAACCAATTTCAAGAATAGAGTAAATGAAGATCACAATTCCCATCAATATTATGGTATTTATAAGAATAAGAAGATGTAATTTAAATAAAACATCAAAAATGATTGATAGAAACTGATGAGCTTTTATTTATTCACAATGTGTGGAAGGAAACATAAAAGAAATTGTCTTTTAGGGACTAGAAAAAGCTTTAAGTGTGAAAAAGATGGTCATAGGGATATAAAATTCTAATGTGATGGGAATAAGATATCTTATAATTAATATAGAGTAAAATATTCTCAAAATGAACAACACACACTCAAGTGTTTTAAATAAAAATAATATGGTTGTTATGATAACCAATGCCAAAATCCAAAGGTTAATGATGATCCTCAATATCAGAAACCCATTTTAATGAAGGATAAGGGAAAATCTCATGAGATTACTATTTCTGATGAGGGGTTTGATAACATATTTGTGAATTATACAATTATCATCCACTCCTAAACTGTTAATGTATTATTTGACTCATGATCTAATAATTATATTTTATATGAAGAATTTTTAAGGGTATAATGATGCCACCCACATGTTTATAAGTATAATTATTTGTGAAATCCCCTATTTGTGTGATGATTTCATCTCAATTAAATGATTCCTATTTGTTCGATATTTTTGGGAATATACTTCCTATAGAGTTTTTAATTATCCATTTGGTTGAATTTGATGTTTTCTCAGGCATGAATTGGATTTCATTACCAAAATACCACAAAAATTTTCATGGATGGGAAGTCATGTATGATATTATAAACCAACATATGATCATTTATCATTGTTATGATATGTATGAACTTATTATGGAGATCACATCTATTTTATGGGTCTTGAATCCCATTCATAAGGGGTGTTTAACTCAGATGGTTTAGGTGGTACATGGACTTGATGATATTCCTATTGTGCGGGAGTTTTTTAATGTCTTTATGAAAGAGTGTACCATAATTCAACCAAAATATATAGTTCAGTTCTTAATAGAGCTCATGACTAGTTCTCGGATTTTTTCAAAGAATCCATATAGAATTTACTAGATCGAGTTCTAGGAATTTAAAAAGAAACTCCAGGAGAACCTTGACAAGGGATTCATTCATCCAAGTGTGTCATCTTGGGTTCCATCTTTTAAATTTTTTAAAGAGATATATGGGTTGATGTGACAGTGCATTGATTATCAGGAGTTGAGTAAGATCATGATCAAGAACACACATACTCTACCCCATATTGATAACATTTTTGATCAACTGCATAGAGATAAATTCTTTCATAGATTGACCTTTATTTTGGATACCACCAACTGAGGATAAAAAAGGAGGATATACCCAAGACAATATTTCATAAAACTTATGGACACTATGAATATATAGTGATGATAGTCATTCTTGGTAATTCCCCAAATATCTTCATGGATATAATGATTAGAGTATTTAGATATTACCTTGATCAATTAATGGTAGTATTTTTGATAATATAATTATATATTTAGAGATAAATGGAGAGAATTGTTATCACTTGATAATTGTACTAAACACCCTATGTAAGGATAAAGTGTATGAAAAATTTATAATGTTTATTTTTTTCTAGAAATATTTTTCATTTTTGGGTAATACAATATCAACAGAGGGTATATCTATTGATTTATCAAAGTCAGAGGTATTAAATATTGTCCCAGATCATCCATGGTGACTAAGGTTTATAGTTTTCTTAGTTTAGATAAATTTTATCAATGTGTTTCTTATTATTTTTAATGAATTTATAATCCACTCACTATGTTAGCTCATAAGGGATCCAAGTTCCTATGGATATATGAATGTGTAGTTAATTTCAAGGAATTAATGAGATAATTAGTTATTATGCCTTTAATTACATTACCACTAGTGCATAAAACATTTTTTATGTCGGTTATTTTTTATTTTTCATGTTGATTTTTAGCTGACATTATTAAAGGAGACGTTATAAATATTGTTTTTTACATTGGTTATTTTACAACCGATGTAAAAATCATAAATCTGAATATTTTTTCACATCAATTCATAAATATCCGACGTGAAAACCCCTTTGGAGGCTCGATTTATCATGTCAGTTATTTAATTACAGACATGGTATATTGTTTTTCACACAGTTATTAAATTATAGACATGATAAATCGAGCCTCCCAAGGGTTTTTCACATCATTTTTTAAATAACTGATGTGAAAAACCCTTCCAAGTCTGGATTTATCACGTTAGTTATTTAATAACTGATGTGTTCTATAGTTTATTACATCAGTTTTTAAATAACCGGCATAATAAATAGAGCCTCCCAATGGTTTATCACATCAGTTATTTAAGAACCAACATGAAAACCCCTTCTAAGGCATGATTTATTATGTCCGTTATTTAATAACTGATGTTATAAACTATATACCACATCGGTTATTTAAGAAATGGCATGATAAATTATACCTCTGAAGAGCTTTTTTTATGTCAGTTCCTAAATAACCGATGTGGAAAAGGATATACGACTTCAGTTATGTAATAACCAATGTAACAAACTATACCCTTGCATTTATTATGTTGGTTAGAAAAAAATGACATAAAAACCGATTTTTTTAATAAAACTGTGAAACTATTACTATGCACTTCCAAAGTACACATGAAACAAGCAGAAACCAGACCAAAATAAGACCAAAACTAGACCAGAATCCATATCAGAAAAACATCAGAACTATACCAAAATAAGAAGAACCCGAGAAAAATTAAACATTCACATATATAAAATTCAAAAAATACAATTTGAAATAAAAAACCTAAATCCAACCAAAAAAATATCAAATACAAAATTACAATTATAATATTCAAAATTACATTTTACACTACAAACAAACTAAAATCCAATAAAACCTTTAAAATAATTTAACCATTCCACTTGTAAGTGTTTGAAATCTTGAAAAATATTGGGTTGAAGGTCATAAAATAGCTAAAAATTAAAATTAATGGATTTAACATGTATAACGAATAAATCAAATAAAATAATATGGAAAAGTTTATAAGGAAATCTAACCTAGTTAATGTTCATTATTGTTCCTGTTGTATTTATTTCATGCATAAATCTTAACATATAATATCCACATTTCATTATGCCTTGTTATTCATGAAAATTTTGTTTAAATGAGTGTCAATTAAAAATATCATTTTCATATAATACATTGAAAAGTATAAATTATAAATGGATATTTATGTTTACTTTTACATACTTGATCTTGGCACTCTTTTTCTTTGTATTTTTTTCGAATGTATGCCCATCCCCTATTAGAAAATAATATGAATGTGAAAATTTTAAATTCATTATAATATTAACAACTATTAAGAAATTGAAAATTACATTTCCATCATATTTTTAAAACATCCCCTCACATCACTATGTACAGAGAATATCCAAAAAATTGTTTTCTCCATTGGACAAAAAACACCTAACCTCCAATGATCACTGATATAAAAAAGTTAAGTTTAGTGGTTTATTATGTTAAAAGATAAAGAAAACTTTTCAAGACAAATGTTTCATACCTCTCACAAAAATGTATCAACCAACACCGTGTGATTATATTCTATTCAAATCTTTCAGCAATATAAAGTGTTATCTATTCCTCTTCCAATGCATATACTTCAAGGGAAATCATATGTGGGTCCATGAATCCATGTACATCTATCCAGTCATTATTCTCACACATTTTATAAAGATACCTAATACAAAACAGACATAAATATACATTTTAAATAAATATAGCACAGGGATAGGTGTTGAGACTTACATGGAAAAAATATGCACTATGTTGATGCCCAACTTATCTCTTGTAACAAGCTACCTGATATCGGTTTCCATAATCACCATATTTATTACACATCCACAAACATGAGTTTCTATTGAAAATTAATAATGATCTTCCAAAAAAATTTAATATCATAACAATATGCCAAGACTACTAGAATTTTTATTTGATGTCATACCCATTTGTCTTTGTTGTTGTTGATACATTTTTTATTTATATTTGAAGTATTCCTATGAATAAATAGAAAAAAAAATTATTTTTCAAATGATAAAACAACTTTAATAAATAAAATAAAATAAAATATATAAAATACATACCACTATGGTAATGAGTCGTAGAAGGCTGGATGGCCAAACTAAAAAGTGGTTGATACTATGTCCAACTACCATCACCTCATCTGTAGGCAATGGTACTCGAGCTGATCTATCTATAATATCTTGTACAGTGACCCTATATTTCTGTACTTCTAACTAATGATGATGAACTGTATCTCCTATACAATATACCAGCCCATATGTAACTATATGATGGTTAGGATCATCAACATACAACTCACAATAAGTAGGAAGTTGTGGTAGGGGAGTAGGATAGAAAATTGGGTCTGCAGGCTGAGGTGGAGGATAAATAATGGGGTCAGGAGGTGGGGCAGTGGGAGCTATTGGTGGTGGTGGAGGATAAATAATAGGGTTTGTAGGGGGGTGGAGGAATATGAGCTGCAGTCTGAAATTTTATTTTCATGTCTATAAGCATAGACTGTACCGATGCTCTAATATTTTCCTCCATCATCGCATTAATATTATGAACTTCATGCTCCAAGGATTAATTTTTTTTATAAACACCCTCAATGGAATAAGTTTAAGAACATGGAAACACTTTTCTTACCAATAAACCTATCGGGTATCCTGGAACACAACCAGGGTATTCTGGATTTTCCAATGCTGGAGATAAAATATCTTGCCTCCCAATAGCTGTAAATACTCCATGTCTACTCTACTCCTCAATAGAATCTTGTATTTATTAATTGAACATTTCTGTAATGATTAAAAGAATATAAATAATAGAATTAACTTAAATAAATAAAATAAATATCATACAATTCCCTCAACTTAGATTATTGATTCTTCTGAAATATATTGTGCCTTTTTTCCCATCCAAGATCTCTTCTATTTTTCATGTCTAGATGGTGGGGATGGAGGGGAATCCTCTCTGGGGCTAGAAGAATCACCTCTATGTTTCTAAAAAAATTTCCCCATCATGTTTTCTTCCAATAAACTATACCCTCACCAAGATAAACTATGAGGGTATACATTTTTATATTGGATATCCTGATGAGATGTTCTTGTTTTCTATAAATTAAGAATAAGAAATCATTAACAAATCATTAATAAGATCATTTATATAAGAAAGCGTATAAAAATTTACATTTCCCTTATAAAAATGATGCTTTTCTTCTACTTTCAATAAATCATTTCCATGTGTCTTCATCTATGAAAGGATATATATATATATATAACATGGATTGTCATGATTCTTATGCCCACAAATGAAATCAGATGTGAGGGTTGATTTGAAATCTCTCTATCTTCTAGTATCTATTGATAAACATTTCCTCCTGACTCATCCAGTTTCAGAAATATCATATGTCATCTGATAAAGAAGAGCTAAAACATATTATACTAGAAACATTTAAATATTAGTCAAACAATATAATAATATATTACCAAAATTGTCTCCCACAACTAAGATATTATCAATTTGTCCACACATCTCCAATCATCATACAAAATGCTTACTTTTCTTTTACCCAGATTTGATACAAAAATCTTAAAATCTTTTTCATTTGGAATTCTAGGAATATCATTCTCCTAAAACTCAACGAGTATCCTATGGTCTTGTCTACGAGCAAGTGATACTTTTGTTAAATGTGTGCAGCCACGTTTACCAACTCTTTAACTCTTCTTTGTAGTTATGGGAGAACATGAGGAAGATTTGTGAACAATCAAGAGGGGCATGTGAATGTTCCTCCCCGGAGGTATTCTCATGATTCTCATCTCTAGAATCATGTGGTTGATCAACTAATAGATCTGTCAATATCATTCAAATCAAAAGAGAAAACATAAGTTCTAAACTATAAAAAAACAAATATTACACTAATAATGTAAAAAAAATGAAACACTAAACTAAGTTACATAATTTTAAACATGGTTAATATAGTAAGCATGTTAAATAATGGTAAATATGGTAAACATGGTAAATATGGTAGTGTACTTTTCATTCAAAAAAAAATCAATAAATATATAAGTTACATAAAGGTAAACTATGGTAAAATAATCATGGTAAACATGGTAAAGTAACTTTCATTCAAAAAAATCAATAGATATATAAGTTACGTAATGGTAAAAATGATAAACTAAACTAAACCAAATTAAAATAAACAAACATTTCTACTTATTTGTTTTAATATACGTTTTAATAAAGAAAAAAATTATAATATCTAAAATTTTATGAAATTAATAAATGTAAACAAGAAATAAACATATGTTTCCTGAAATATTAGGAATGTACAAATGGATTATTTTCCCAAATTTCTTCTTCATGATCGTTCCTTATGGAACAAACCATGTCTTCAACATGCTTATATTTATTTTTTTCTAATCATTCCATTGATATAGGGATCTCACATAAATCAAAATATTCTTCAAGTTGATACTCACCAACATATTGTTTTTTCCCTTGTAAAACAATAGACCACTACATATATGATTGATCAACAACATAGAAAACCCATTTTTCATGTTTTGACATTATAAAACAGTCTGTTGTGTCTTCCAATCTATTCAGATTAATAGCTATCATTCCAAATTCATCATGTCTAACACTTTTGTTACAATTAAACCATTTTCAGTTAAAAATAGTAACTTTAATTTTAAAGTAATCAACCTCCCATATTTCTTCAATGAATCCATAATATGAACTTGATGTTGAAATTGGATTTTTGTCTTTAGATATTTAAAAATGCATTTCTTCTGCGAACACCAATACACCACTTTTTTGAACTGCACTTCTATTATCCTGATCTTTTGTATGAAATGTATAGCCATTAATGTTATACCTGGACTATGTTATCACATTTAAACTTGGACCAACTTCCCATCATTTTAATGTCTCTGATACATGTTATCTACCAAGAAATGTCTTTTTAATCCACGGAAAAATGTTTTGTTGTGCTCATTTAAAATCCATATTTCTTTCTTCTTTGGATAACATTGTTTCAACTAATTAATATGAAATGTGATATATAGCTGAGCATAAACTATGTTATTTAAGATGTATAATTCTACTTTATTAATCTATTTATCTAAAAATGATTTTACTTTCAACCCATGAATCCACTTTCCCTCGTTATTAACTAGTTCATAGAGAGATGGAGGAAAACCTATGTGCTCCACCATAGCCAGGTAGCTCGTATAAAACTCCACAACCTCCTCATAAATATACTTTTCAATAATTTAGGCTTCAGGTCGATATGGATTCTTAACATTCCCCATCAATATTTTCATACACCTTTGAAAAGGATACATTCAATGAATATATAGAGGTCCACAAAGCTTTATTTATCAAACCAGGTGAACCATTAAATGGACCATTATATCAAAAAAGATGGAAAAAAATATATTTCCAATTGACAAAGTATAAAAATTTCATCCTTTTACAAAATTTTCAAATCATTCACATCAATCACCTTATTACAAATTGAAATTAAAAAATAACACAACTTCATTATAGTCTTTCGGACATAGATGGGCAATATTCCACCAAATTAAACTAGTATAAGTTTTTACATCCTGACGTGATGATTTTGAGATTTCATACCCATCAACTTGAAATCCTTCAAAGAGACAATTTTTTTACATTTGAAGAATAACCTTGAGGCACTTTCATATCATGAAGACACTAAAAAAGATAATTTTCTCCCTTTTGTATAATTTATGACAAACTAGGGGAAGAAATGTTCATCTTCCCTTAAGAGTGGGATCTAACTCCAAATGTATTCCCATTGATAGTAAGTATAATATTTCATTCAACCCATCTTTAGTCTTTCCTTTAGTATATAACATTGTTACAATAAAACTGTCACAAATATTCTTCTCCACATACATGATATTAATATTATGTTTCACTACATGATATCTCTAATTTGGTATCTCAAAAAATATTGACCTTTTCTTCCAAATATTTCTATCATTAACAGATTTATATGTCTTTCCCAATGTCACATCAAGGTTTTTCACCCTCTCAAAAAACACATTGGAGGATAAAGGTTTTATAGCATTATAAAATTCTTGGGAGCCATTTAATTCCTTTTTTATTCTTCTATAAGAGTGATCTATAGGCAAAAACATTCTATGACCCATGTATAATGTTTTCCTCCCATGATTCAATTGACAATATTAAGTCTTTAGATCGAAAATTGGACATTCTTTATTCCCCTTAACACTATATCCAAACAAATTTCCATATTCTAGGAATTCATTTATAGTGAACATAAGAATTGAATGCAGTTGAAAATATTCCATTTTATGATAATCATATACCCTAATACCATCCACCCATAAAAGTTTCAAATCATCAATCAATGGTGACAAGAAAACATCAATATTATTTATAGATTGTTTTGGACCAGAGATCATTGTACTCAACATGACATATTTTCACTTCATACAAACTTCAGGAGAGAGGATGTAAATTACCAATAAAACAGACCATGAACTATGTGTGCTACTAAGGGTTCAGTATGGATACATTCCATCTATGCACTACCCAAGTCTGAGATTTCTAATTTCATTTCCAAATGTAAGATACTGCTCATCAATTTTCATCCATTGTGGATAATCAGCTAGATGATGTATTTTTCCATCATATATCCTCTCATAATCATGCCATATTAACCTTTTTGAATCATTTGAATTATAAAATAAATGTATTAAATGATGAATTATTGGAAGACACCAAAATACCTTGTTAGGGATCTCTGTAATCTCACATCAGTCTAGGATTTTTCTTTCAACTTATACCGCAATGTCCCTCATTTAACACACTCTGATAGAAATTCATATTCTTTTATATATATCATATAGTCATTGAAACATGCATGTATTTTATTGTATCCCAATCCCATTGGGAATAATATTTTATTGGCCTTATAATGTGAAATTGGAAGATCGTGGTCTTTTGGAAGACTGTCTTTCAGTAATTGTAGCAGCTATGTAAAACTTATGTCACTCCAATCATGTTTCACCTTCAGGTTAATAAATCTTAACACTGCTGAAAAAACCATAAAATCCATACAACCATGATACAATGGTTTTTCAGCATCACCAAATAGATGCACAACTGTTGGTTCTATCTCAATTTGTTCTGCTGTAATATCACAAATCATTTCTTCAAATTCATATTCATTAGAGTTACCATCTTTCAAATCACCATCATTAGTAGATCTAACATTCTATCTAGTTTCACCATGCCAAGTCCAAGGGCTGTAACTCAGATTAATACCATGACAAATCAGATGATATTTGATCTCTCTACTTTCCAACTTCTTCATATTCAAACATCTTAGGCATGGACAAAAAAATGTCGTTGTTTGGAACATTTTGTTTAGAAAATTCAAAAAAGGAATCAACTACCTCCTCATATTCATTACTCATTCGATTTTTTGTAATCCAACTTTGACTCATTATTACCTATAACAAATATCAAAATTATACATCTGGTTAAGATAAACCAAATTTATATTTATTTGAAAAATATCATAATTTAATGTAAAATAATTTTGAAATATAAAACAAATATATGCATATTTTAAAAATATATGCATGAAAATGATTTTAAAAAGAAAATACAGTTAGAGATAACAGTTTTATATTTATATGAAAATAATTTTTGGATTACATCTCTCTCATATGGATCATGATATAACATTATATATTCATCTTGGATCCTTTATTCTTAAGGTACACAAAGAACACATCCTGGTGCAACTGGATACCAAATTCATCCATCCGTAAACAAGAAATATGAAGTATAAATATAAAAATATATATACATTAACTACTTAAAATTACACATATACCAATGGTTTGAAACCAATGGGATAGCCCCTAAAACTTTTGGGATAGAATATCCCAATGGTTTTACACACTGTTGGCTTGATGGTTGTTGCAATAGTCATATACCAATGGTTCTACATGAACTGTTGGTATAGACTGCCTGGAGTTAATATATGAAAATTATTTCAATGAAACAGTTGATATATATATATATATATATATATATATATATCGACAGTTTAAGAACTATTGGTATACATGTTGTCCAATATAAAATCTATTCCAATGGTTTCATAGAAATTGTTGGGATATATGTATAACAATGGTTCAAGAACTGTTGGCATACACTCTCTATTATATAATCTTTTGCAACGGGGGTGGGGATGTCTAGGGGGTGTGGTGGGTGGGGTTTTCCATGGGGGTGGGGTGTCCGGGGGGGGTATGGGGCTATCCAAGGGGATGGGGGTGTCCATGGGGTGTCCAAGGGGGTGTGGGGGGGGGGGTTATCCAGGGGTGAGGGGGCTGTCCAGGGGGGTTGATGGGGCTGTCCAAGGGGGTATGGTGTGTCCAAGAGGGTGGGGGTGCTTGGGGGTGTCTAGGGGGTTGGGGGCTCTCCTGGGGGGGTGAGGGTGTCCCGGGGGGGGGGGGGGGGGGGGTTGTCCATGGGGGTGGGGGTGTCTAGGGGGTGTCCAGGGGGTGAGGAAGCTATCCAGGGGGGTGAAGGTGTTTTCCAAGGGGTTGGGGTTATTTGGGGGGGTTGTTGGGGGGGGTCCAGGGGCTTGGGGCTGTCCATGGGGGTGGTGCTATCCAGGGGGTGGGGGTGTCTGGGGTCAGTGGGGGGGGGGGGGGTTCCATGGGGGTGGGGGTATCCTGAGGGTGGGGGTGTCTATGGGGGGAATCAAAGGGGTGTCCAGGGGGTGGGGGTGGTGTCCAGGGGATGAGGGGGCTGTCCAACCCCCTACCACCTTGGACATCCCCCACCCCCTGGACACCCCCAACCCCTGAACACCCCCACCCCCATAGACATCCCCCCAACCCCCTAGACAACCCCCAGACATCCCCCACCACCTAGAAACACCCACCCCTTAGAAACCCCCACCACCATGGACATCCTCCCAACCCTCTGGACTTCCCCCCTAGACACCCCACCCACGAGACACATCCTACCCCCTTGGACTGCCCCCTCACCCCATGGACACCTCCCCCCACCCCCTAGACACCCCTAACCCCTTGGACACCCCCCTCACCCCAGGATACCCCCACCCCCTTGGACACCCCTTGGACTCCCCCACCCCCTTGGAAATCCCCCCACCCCCACCCCTGGACACCCCCACCCTTGGACAACCCCCAACCCTTGGACACCCCCACCCCCTAGACACCCCACCCCCATGGAAAACCCCCAACTCCTTAGATAGCCCCCACCCTGGACACCCTCACCCCTAGACACCCCCTGCACCATTGGACAACCCCTCACCCCCCTGGACACCACCCCACCGCCTTGAACACCCCATACCCCCTTGGATAACCCCTCACCCCCTAGACAACACCCCCACCCCATTGTACACCCCTGGACATCCCCACCCCCTCCAAAATCCCCCAACCACCCTTGACACCCCCACTCCCATGGACACCCCCACCCCCTGGACCACCCCACCCCCTGGACAGCCCCACCCCCTATATAGCCCCACCCCCATGGACAGCCCCCCAACCCCCTGGATAGCCCCCACCCCCCGGACACCCCATACCCCTTTGGACACACTACC
Source organism: Viscum album (assembly GCA_963277665.1). NCBI lineage: Eukaryota > Viridiplantae > Streptophyta > Magnoliopsida > Santalales > Viscaceae > Viscum > Viscum album. Next base: position 662,652,878 of record OY728150.1, read on the forward strand.
CTTTGGACACCCCCACCCCATGGACACCCTCACCCTCATGGATAGCACCCCCAACCCCCTAGATAGAACCCACCCACCAGACACCCCCATCCCCTGGACACCACTACCCCCTTGGACAACCCCCTCACCCCATGGACACCACCCCCACCCCCTAGACACCCCTACCCCCTGGCCAACCCCTCACCCCCTGGACACCACCCCCCACCCCCTTGGACACCCCACCCCCTCGAACATCCCCCACCCCCTAGACACCCACCCCCTTGACACCCCCACCCCATGGATATCCTTCACCCCCTTGGACATCGCAACCCATGAACCCCCCCCCCACATGAATGTACATGCACACACACATGATAGAACACACATGACAACAACAAAAGCCATAGAACACACATAATATCACTCCCATGGTTTATTTTACAAGAAAATAACTTAGCATGGTATAAAAGTACACTATGACACTTACCATGAAAGAAAGAACAATTATTGAAAAATATAATCTGAAAACATAAGTTTAGGGCATCGTGAAAAATAAAAAATGAAACCGAGGCGTGTGAGGCTTACTTGAGTGTGGTGAGTAGACCTGATAGATCTAGTGATAATAAATATGATGAATGATGTTTTAAAAATAAGTTTGGGGGTACGAATTTGATGAATCCTTTCTAGGTTTTCCGCGTGAGAGAGACGAGTCGCATGTCACCCGATCGAAGAAAACAGAATGGAAGAATATGGGAAGCGATAAATTATTTAAAAGATTTATCACATCAGTTATTTAATAACCGACATGATAAACTGGTTTTTATGTTTATAATGGCAGTTTTTTAATAATCGATGTAGAACATCCGTTATCAGGTTGGTTAACCGATGTGATAAGGTTCCTAGATTTGATCTTTCGTGTCGGTTATACAATAACCGATGCAATAAATATAATCTCAGTATTTTTAGGTCGGTTATAATATAACTAATTTTATAAATCGATTATTGTTGTTTTATTACATTGGTTATTTTATAACCGACATGATAAACTAATTTTTCCAGCTTTGCATGTCAGTTATATAGAACTGACATAAAAAACACCGATGTGGTATGCGTTTTTTTCACTAGTGTACCCTACTGTGGAGAAGGGATTGTAATCTATAGTGGGTTTTAAAAGAAGTTATTAGGATTAATTCTCATGTAGAATGACATGGTTATAGATTATATATTGTGATAATTGATGGTTCATGATAAAAAATATACAACTCATTATTTTGTGTTATCCATGGTAGTTTTTAAATTAATTATTTGGAGAAATTATCATTATGGTGAAAAGTATGATATATATATATACTGATTAAAAAATTTCAAAGAATATATTCACATAATTGGATTTGAATATGCATGTGATAATATGGTTAGAGTTTATTAAATATTAGAAATTCTCAATACATTACCACTCTATAAAAGAAAAAAATGTTGATAATGCTTTGAGTCAAAAGTATAATATTAGATTATCAATTACAAGGATCACAAATGATCCAATATTTTTTATGGAACTATAAGTCCTAGGGGAAGGAGAGAAATATAATATTTCCCAATTGAATTTACAAATATATATCCATTTAAATGCTAAATATGAATAAAAGGTATATGTAGAGTTGGAAAAGAAGGTAATAAATGTTCATGAGTTTAACCTTAATCATGATGGAATAATATGTTTTATGAATTGTGCATGTGTTCCATCCATACCATATTTGATGAAGTATTTAATAGAGGGATATCATAGTTCTTCATTATCTATTTTTCTAGGAAGGATGAATATGTATATATATTTGAAATAGTATTTATGCAAGGATGGTATAAAGATTGATATCATAGAGTTTGTATCTCATTGATTGGTATATTAATAAGTTAAGGATTTCAGAAAAATGTCTAAGGGGATGATACATACATTACCCATACCAAAATTGAAATGGGAAAACGTCACCATTAACTTTTTCGTTGAATCCCCAACAATTCTAAATATAAAAATGTTATATGGGTTATAGTAGATCTCCTTACAAATTTCTCACACAAAATCAATATTAAAGAAATTTATCTATAGATAAACTTTCAATGACATAAATTAAGGATGTGGAAATGTTTCATGGATCAATACATTTAATTGTATCTGATTGGGATCCATGGTTTACCTCGATGTTATGGGGAATTATTTAGCAAGATCATGATATGGAGTTGAATTTCAACATTTTCATATCATCCAAATAAATATGGTCATTCCTAGAGAAAAATTCAAACACTATAGGATATGTTGAGATATTATTCCTTGGATTATAAAGGTTCCTATGATTAATACTTTCTTCTACTAGAGTTTTTATATAATAATAGATTTCACTCGAGCATTCATATGACTCCTTATAAAGCCATACACAAAAAAGTTTAGACATATAGTGTGTTGGAATTAAGTTATAGAAAAAAAGATATTAGGATCCTAGATATTTAAATAAATTGTAAATAATGTTAGATATATTCATCCGCACATAAGGGTGGCATAAAGATTGATGAAAAATTTTCCTAAAAATTGAAAGGCTGATCTAGAATTTGATATTGGTGACAAGGTGTTGTTATGAATTCCTCCATGGAATAATGTAATGTAATTTGGAATGAAGTGGAAACAATTCCGTAGTTATATATTTTCCTTTTAATTTATTGATCATATCAGGATCATATCATATTAGTTTGTACTTCCACCAAACCTCTCTTATGTTCATGAGGAGTTCCATATATCTCTCCTAAGGAAGTAAATACATGAACATTCACATGTACTAAAATAAAATTTCTTACCATTAGAGAAATATATTTATTATATGTAGAAACATTTGGAGGTTCTATATAGAAAATAAAAAATTATATGAAATAAGACTACTCACCCAAATATTTTTTTTAATGAAACCACCAGTTTGAGAAGCATATATGAACCTAAGGAAATTATAAGGTAGAAGTATTATAATTCTTTTATATTAGAGTGAAAATTTTATAATAAAAAATTCATTTTAAGAGGGGTATATTTTCACACCCTATGTTTTTATTAATATTTTTTAGAATAATTTAAATATCTTCCATAACTTGTGTCACCCTCAACACTAAGTTTTAACAATATATAATATTATTATTTAAGAATGAACATTATTACCACAATGTTGAACAATCCATCATAAATAGGAATAAAATAAATATTAATTATACTTTTTTATATAAATAAAATAGATTAATAAAAAATCACATAATTTTTAGTAAATTCTTTATATGTTTTGAAAATATTATTTTCCCAAACAAGGTTTTTTATTTATTTTTATGAATAATAAATAAATTAAATTCTCAAAAATTTTAGGGAATTGTTTTTTTTTTTTTTAAATATTTTTAAAATCATCACATCAAAGTTATATTTGGGTGATTTTTGTAGATTTTTTCGAAAAGATTAATTTCTCAGTGAATAGTGAAAAATACTAATTTTTATTGAAATTTCCCTTTACATTTAATGAATTTATAAGGTTCATTTTTTTAAAAAGATATTAAAAGTAATAATAGTTAAAATATACATTAATGAATAAAATTTATGTCATTGTATTAAATTTAATATTGAATTTTGATATAAAAACTTTTTAAACTTTTGAACATTTTCCCTTTGAAAACCCACTTTCTAATCACATATGGAGGTTTAATTTTAAATTTAATCCTACAAATTATATGAGTTGAATTTTAAAAAAATAATTCCATAAAAAAATTAGAATAATTTATACTATAAAATAATTTAAACTAAATTTTTGACTGAAAAAATAGTAAGAAAATAAAAATTATTTACCACAGTTACGTTGAAAATGAGTTTATTGGGGGATAAACAAAAATAATAAGGCCTAAGAATGACCCAAAACATTTCCAACACTAATTTTATAGCCATTTTTTTACCATATCACCTATATTTATCCATAATGATCTATTTTGGATCTTTTTTATATATGAAAAATGTGGGTACATTTTATTCTTTTCAAAAATACCATTTTAGTCCTCTCCCCCACTTGTTAAAGGACTCTCCATCCTATCAACTTCACACCTTTAAAACCAATTAGTTTATCCCATGCATACCAAAATACTTTTCTTACATCCCTTACCTTATAAAAGAGGAATTACCTTAGTTAAAAAAACATCCTAAGAAGGCATTAAGTTTAAACCTAAAGAGCCTCTTCAAAGAAGAGGAGGTTTTAATGTGTACGATGAAAGTCAATACAAAAGGTATATGATTTATAATATCTCTTTTATTTCTAGGAGACATATTAAAATTCACCACTAATTTTATTTTTGTGGTGTATATACTTTGAGTTTTACATGTAGGTTCATGAATATCCATCTTTTCATGATATTTAAAGTTTCATTTGATGTTTTCCTTTATTGAGGCTTATAGATCAAAAGATTACTAAAGTAGTAATGTATTTTGACTCAATTTTTCCTCTTTGGGATATAAATTATTTTCCTCATCTATGATAATTTTTGATGTGTATATATGACTCCTATGACATGTAGTATCTTGAATTTATTGATTCCAATGATATTTTATGTTTCATATAATGTTATTATTTTATGTGGAATGTGATTCAATGTTACCAAAGTGGTATTGGTTATATGGTAAAATCTCATCTTTTATAATGAATTTTTATGTTTATGGTTATAATAATGAAATCATATAATACATGTCTCAAAAAACTAATGAAATTTATTCTAATAAATTTATCTCATGAGAACACATGTTTTACCTTCACTTTCTTCTCCTTATATACTTAAGATTTAGAATGGATGTTTTTAAAGTAAACTGATCTATTTTATCTTAGTCAAAAACCCCTTCTTTATTCAAATTGATCTAAAAATAAAATCTAAAAAGTTTTAACACACTCTAAAATATTTATTAAATACATTTCTACCCATGGTTTACATTTACAATGTGTTTTAAAAGGAATATTTATGTCGTTTTAAAAAATAAATTCATGTTTTACATTTATCGTAAATGTGAATTAGATATTTAATTTTACGTGTATATAATGAATGGTATTTTCTACCACCATGACATAATCACTATTTTAACATTTCTATTATAATTATGAAAGTGTATATTTGATTAAATGGATTTCTAATATGTTTTATGATTTTATAGTTTCAAAAATTGATTTTTAAGAAGGAAATAATTTTTTTCCTTAAGAATTATTTTGAATGGTCTTTAAAGATTACATTATAATATTTTAAGGTTATTTTAAAAGAAAATAATTTAAAAATTTATTAATGTTTTTAATTGTTTTTTTTTCAAATTGGAAAGGTTATTTTCCTCAAGAAATGTTCAAAGTTATCTTCTAAAATCATTTTACATCTAAGATGATATCATTTTATGTTACTTATGATTTCCTAGGGATAAAATCTAAGGATTAGATTATTATTATTTATCTTAATGATTTATTTTTATGATAATATAATGATTATAAAGCACTATTTTTTCCAATGGTTATAATATAATGAAATAATTGTGATATATGTTTCCTTTCAACCTGTTATGCAATGATGAAATGTTTTTGAAACCTATTTATTTTCCTAGTTTCTGATACGATGAATGTTTTATTAAACGCATTTCTTTTTATGGGTTATTAAATGATAAATGTTTTATGATATTTTGGTACACATATATAATGATTTTTATCATGTGAATTGTTGGACTTATATCTCACAATAATTAATTGGGTAAACATTTAAATCTTTTGTGATAAACTAGATAATAATTGGGGGTAAACACAACTTAATAGTGTCATCTTTCTTCTATGATAGTCTTTGGAATGAACCTTGAATACTTTGATGGTTTGGATAGTGAACGCATTACACTACGGTAGTCTTTTCAATGATCCTTGAAATACTAAAAAAATAATTTTATATACTTATCTGTATTCCACAAATTTATGCCTTATGCCAATGCTATGTTATCATGGTTCAAGTTATTTTTTTCTATTATGATTCATGTCTTATGAACTGATAGGATTTATTCCATGCAACATCTTTAAGATCTATTATATGAATGGTGTTGTTTTCAAATGTCATTTTCATGTTCTCATAAAATTATGATCATGATATGTTGATATCTCTCTTTCTTACCCTTATTGAGCATATGTTATCACCCTTACTTATGTTTCCTTTCCCAAGGTTATGATTAAATTTATTATATATGATTTTCCTAATAAGGGTGATAGGTATTAGAAACATAGTGGGAGATTAATTAGGTCACTTATTGGTTGGTTCATTACTTTTACAAGATTCCAAAGGAACTATATCGTTATAATCCTCAGGCATGTGTTTGCGTAATGTAATGAATATTCATACAAAAAATTTAATATCTATGTATGATAATATTGGGTCTTTATTAGGGAGGGGGCTAACTCATCTTAAATATTTTCCATACACATCCTCAATTTTTTTTCCTGAGAATGATTCATATTGAGGGAATATACCAGTCACTACCATTGGGAAATGAAATCTATAATAATATCATTATCCCATTTATTTCACTTAGAGAGGTACGTGATTATCATTCTATTCACAGTGGATCTTAATTGGTAGAGGAACTATCTGAGTGATCCCTCTAAGCTAGGGATAGATACCAAGGCTAACATAATATAACAAATAGTGATAATTCCTTCCGTGGTCATGAAAAATAATCAAAGTTTTGTGGCTTCATAATTCTATAGAGTTTTCAATATTAAAAAATAATATGGGTAAAAAGAGAATTGTTACTATAAATAAGTTATACCAATGAACAAGTGGGATTTCATGTTAAAAAAATATGGGGTGGATCATTATAATAGAACCATAATGGATATGATATAATTTCTAGCAAGTTCAATCCACATTAGGACCATTTGAACTTAATATGATTTTTGAAAACACATATCACATCATTAGGGTGTGACTCAGTATATGTATACCCCTACCCAGTATTTTATATAATGAAACATAACAAAAAAATCAATTTTGAGAATTCATTATAATTGATTGTAAATGGATCCATGAGGAATATTATGCTCTGTCTCAGGTGGGTAGGGGCACCTACCTCTATTCTGGTTGAATGGTCAGAGCCACCTACTTCAACCCTTAATGATTCACCAAGGAGTATCTATTTTCTGGATTCCATTTTTTGCATGACATGATCTTAAATAATGTCTTCCCAATCAGGTTTTTGTTCTCTTAGAAGTTCGGTAGTGATCCACTTCTATTTATCCATATCCTAGAGTAAAGTGTACATTATTTGATATTCATCAGTTCCATGTGCTACTTTAGACCAACCATTTGGTCTAGTAATTCCTTTAACAATATAAAGGAGTTTAAAAATAGATGAAAATTTATTTTTGGGACTCCCAATGACTATGTTTTATCTCTGTTTGTGAGTATGAGAAACTGTCAAAAGGTATTGTTAATATAATGGAGCTTATTTAGGCGGGTCTCGTTCCCTATATTCCACATAACTAGTCAAACATTTCATGTCATCAAGGGTATTGACTTTGATGATATTACTAGTAATGGTAGATTACAGAGGATAATTTCTACAATTTTTGGGTGAATTAGACTAAGGGTTTTAACATCAATACAGGATAGGGTTAAATTAGAGGGAAAAGTACTACCTTAACCATGATATTTGTAGGTTTGGAGATGGATCATCCATGTCTTGAAGAATCTTATTAAGTAAGATTATATATCTCCACTAAAAAACATTCATTACACATAGGAATCAATATTTTAAGACACTAGGGGATCTATAATGTCGGCCCTTTTACACTATTTATGGATAGACTAAAGGTGTTTGTGGATTATTAAGTTTGTCAGAAAATTGTCTTATAGGAGGTTTAGAATAGACCAAATGATTTTCTCGAGGCATCCTATGTGATAATTATCATGAAAATTTGGGATGGTGATGTGTGGGGTTATAGGTAGCTAGAACACTAATAGTTACCAGTTGGTGGACAAGATATCCCATAAACATTACTCGTTATTTTTAATATCAGTAGGGTAGTCCTGATCATGGTTATCCAAAGATTATATTTGTGAGATATTTCTTATCGAGGGATAAATTAATTCAAACCTATTTTTTTGACCTTCAGGATGAAGAATAACCACACATGGAAACCTTCCCAAAAATGATAAAATTTCCTCTAAATTTGATGTGAGATTATTGATCATATCCAATTTGATAGGGAGTCTATAACCTCTTTCTAGTAGGTAATCCCTTCAAATTCATGTTTCGTAATGGGGTGTTCTCTTTATTTAAAGTATTCCAAACCAGATCATAATATCTCTATTATTTCTAAAGTCATGATGGGATAGAGGTACACTGATGGAGTCAGGGATGGTTGAACAATATTTTACTAAAAGGTAGCCAATACATACTCTACATGTAGGTACTTTCAGAGAGACTAGAGAACCATATGAACCTCAACATAAGGGATCACCATCCATAATAGGTGGGGGCCTTCCCCTATCTCTGGTTGTGGAGGATAAGGAGTACTTGTTGAATCATCAGTTTCCAAGAACCCTGAGAGGTGAAAGGTAATGAAATGTTAATGCCCCTGATCCCACCTCTAGGGATGATGGAAGAGATCCCTAATAATTAGATTTTGTGGGTTGGTAGGGATTCATCCACATATATTTATATTGGTTTCATAAATAAGACATATGTGTTGTATAACATACATTTTTACCCAGGAAGGACATTTAGGGTATAAGAGGTTCTCAACATTGGAATGACATCAAAATCAATTGATGACATTGTTTGGATAACATTAAATATTCGTCGTATCATCTTAAAGAGAACCTCCAGTATGGTTCCCTATATATCTAAATGATAGGAGAGTTAACTGAGCCAAACCAATGTGTAGTTGGGTCCCAACCTATCAAAGAAGAACCCTCTTTTTGTGGTGGGTTAAATACTGAATTATTCAATAGTGGAAAAAAGTCACATAAAATTCAAAAGTTGTAATTCATTGATCAGGGTTGGTGGCCTTAACCTCTATATTGTCAGCATTTTTACCTAGATAAAGTGGATATAGGATAGATTTATCCCATTTTTATGCTTGAGATGACATCACATATTGTTAGGGTTGTCCAATAGGTGGATATCGCCTAGGTTACACCTGATATGTTCCTAAAAATACTAAAAACCAATAATCCCATATATAATTCACATAGGTAAGAGACATTTCAAATCATTCCAGCAAGAAATTCACAAAATGGTTTGTTGTGGAAATGGAAAGGATTTAACCTTCAATTATCTTTATGGACAACAATGATAGTATGATATAATAAACTAAAATTGTTCTTTATCCATATCTGTAGTGGGTATGACTTCTTCCTTCTCATTTAGGGGTTTAGGGTATTGATAACTCTCTATTTTATGAGATTTTAGGGTGGTATAGGTGGAGTAATCATGATATCCATGTGTGTGGTGGTTTTCATAGAATAAGAGTACTCATATAGAATTTCCACATGATTTTGAATTCTTCTCTAATTCTTATTGGATGGATGATTCCATCCATAGATAATAGCATATATACTACATGACATATGTGGGTAAACATTAGTACATTTTAGTTAATGTGATTCTCAAAATTCCCCTTGTTACTCATCCTTTACTGAGTGAAGGAGAATAGATTCAAGCTGATTACTTATAGAATCGAAGATACCCAACACTATTAATCTTCACCATATTGTAGGAGAATAGATTCATGCCACGTTCACCATTATATATTACTGTGATTTCTATTGGATGTGTGTTTTTGCAATATTTATTATTTTCATGGACTATTTTATATCCCTTATGGGAGTACATTCTCTCTTACCAAAGGTATGTGAACTTTACCACATTGGTTGATGATGATAGCTCCTTGATTAGAATAGGATGATCAGATGTCAAGTCACCCTTGCATGGATTATTCCAAGGAGTTTGATGGCTAAACCTTGTATGCTTTACCGATCTAATATATGTTCATATATCTCATTACTAGTGGTATATTATAGAGAACATCAGTAAATTATATCTCTTATAGTTGTAGTAGGGTAGTTACCTATGTTCTAATCTGATAATGATCTTGGTTCTTTTTGGTGTCTGTAATTGTGTTCCTCATTTTAGTTTGTGAAGGAATATTATACTCATGTGTTATGGTGTCTCAATTGAAAAAATTAAGGAATCATGTGATCTCCAAGAAGAAACTTATATATTGTGTAAAACGAATTTAAGTTTTTTCACATTAGGCATATTTTACTCATCACACAAAGATGCTAAAGTTTTCTATGTGAGAAATACAATTCTTGTTATGAAAATAAACTTATACTAATCACATAAGTCTTAATAGGCTCATCACCTAGGGAATACAATGCTCATAAAACAAGGAAAGAACATTGGGTCCTTATATGAGGAAATATAATAGATATCCTATGCTTATCACATAGGATTATTATGTTCATCACATAAATAATATCATGTCACCATATGAGTAAAAAAAATTCATCACCTTAATAGAGAGATATAAGATCACATTATCTCCATATATGATTAATAGGATCATAAATTAATTTTCCCTAGGATCATCACCAAGGGTTGGTTTTGTAATGCATCTGGCGGTGTCATATGTTTAATGTCAGGGGGGGTGTTTGACATATTTAGTGTCCAATGTGGATGGTCCCAAAAATTCTCATAGTGTATTGGATGATTCATAGGTATAAATTTGAGTGAGGAAATTTGAAACACTTAGATTATATTGGTGGTTGGCCCATAAACAAAAATTACATATTAGTTTACTTACAAGATTGAAAATGATTGATGGTTATCAAGGATTTAAAGTATATCATAGGGATGGTTCCAATATATGCTTCTCATGAAATGGGTAAGACATAAGTCATAATCTTATGATGAATCCAATGTCTAGTGAGGCTTTGGATTAGTATGGTGAGAGTTTTTTCATTCAACCATAAATTGATCAACTATCAGAGTTATAACCTCCATATGGGAAGGTGAGATAGAATTGGGATTTTAATTTTAGAGATGGTGAAGACACCACTATCTCACCACCAATGAATTCTGTAAAAAAGTTATTGAGATATCTAGATAGATTCTTGAAGAGGTATCGAAGACACCATGTTGGAAGGAATGGATCAAAACACATGTATTTTGAACACATAGTTTATGTCATCAAATAGGACTACACCATGCATTCTGACATCATGTGGTAAAGAAAGTTCCATCATGAACGAGGATGATGATATCATATGTTGCGAGGGTTATGATTTGGGTTTCTCAGATGATACTAAGGAGTAAATAAGTACATGTGTAGGGATTATGGAATTTTGATACCTAGAATAGTGTTGATAATCCCAAGTTCATTTACCAAGTAAACTCATTTTCATTTCATTTGGAATCCCATATTCATAACTCAGGGAATTATATGTTCATTAAATTTCATAAGGAAAATATTTAATGTCTTGTGATAAGGAAATTATCGTAAAGTTTAATGTAATGAACCAAATATTTATTCATGAATTTTAAGGTCCTATGATAAGTACATGGAGATATGTAATTTAAATCCTTACAAATTAGATTTTATAGGTGATTTTTCATTAAGATTCCCATTCCTAGTTTATAAGGGATTAAAGAAGGATCTAGGGATCTAGAATGAATTCACCGAATAAAAAAATGGGTGTCTTATTATAATGATTCCATGGTTGAGTCCCATATATCCACTACACATATTCTTTTTAGATAGCATGTAGGGCACTAGACATGAGGGTGTCTTTGTTTATAAGGTGGATGCCCATCTCTAGCTTGGCGTAAATGACTTTGGAATAAGTGTATGTGATACTTGGTTGTGTGAATGGATTTTTCACGAATCAAACCAGTTCCAATTTGTGTGGTACCCATTAGATATTGACCATTACACATGTATATTTGGAAAATGAAATAATTTAGTGGGGGATCTGAAGCATGTGTTGTACAATATTGGATTTGAGTGAAATGATAATGTTGTGAGAAGTATGTTCTTTGGAACAAGCATAGTTACTTGATTTTCTAGGGAATTATTCACACAAAATTTGGTGTTATGAGATAGTTGATGTTTTTCCAACAATTAACAATATATGTGGACTTAGCTGGTCATCAATGAATGTTGGATGAAGTGATCTATAACATAATTACAGATGATTTTGGGACTCAGTGAGGTGTGCGACGCATCTTTCTTTCAAGTGGGAATCTGGGGCGTTATCTAGTTTTGTGAGTTAAGTAATGAAATATTTGTTTAAGATGATATTGAATCTTTTAATTCTAAAGGTTCATCCATAAAAATGCAGGGTGGTACTATATTTATATAAATTTTATCTCACAAAAATCACTTGATCACACAAAGCCTAAAAGATCGCACAACATTGATAGGATCTTGAATGTTTGGGGATCCATGTTGTATTCATATTATATGTCTCACAATTAATGTTTAATAACATTATTTCTTTTAACATCAAATGATAGTTTGAAAATTCATGGATCTATTGGAATCTGAAGTCATTTTTCTTTTACAACTAGTCATGTTTTTTTTAAATTTAGCTAAAAACTCAAATGTTTCACAAAGTCTTTCCTATGGTTAAAATATAGGCTGAGGGGATATTTTTACCACTATACATGGTTCATACAAAATATTTTATGCTTGAGATAAAATTTATAGTTTAAAAAAATTCATAAGATAAATCTAGGATAACCCATGTTATATAAGAAATATTAACTATTTTAATTTTCTATGTGTGGATAAATATCATTATAAAAGATAATCCCATATCTTAGAAGTATATATAATACAAACATGGGAGGATGTGAATGCATACCTTTCATGTCATATGTTACAACTGGTATATCATTTTCAATGAAAATGGAACGAATTATATGGCCAAGATATCACCTTCTTCTATCTGTCATTTCCATGGACATAACTATCAAAAATATCGGTACTCATATAATCCATGGGAATGACGATATGGAAGATTAAATACTAAAAAATGGATCAACTCCTCCAACACTATGACACAATCCATATCTTCCAATGTAACACCAGGCACAGGAATATCGTATGATCTCTTCCTAATGGTCACTTAGTCCCTCAAAACATATGTTATCCTTATAGAATATCCTCATGATATGACACCTCATTTATTCCATATAAAATAGAGTCTTTGACTTCAACATAATAAATTATTCTACTTGTAACATAATGACAAGATCCAACAAAGAATATATTCTCTGCTCGATGTATCATTATTACTCAATTGAAGATACATTTTCATGGAATGTAGCTTTGAAATATCTATGTTCTTATTGATCATCCAATGAAACACTAGTCATAAACCCCATATTCTTTCTATATGGTCACATTCATGCAAGTAAATACCTTGAGAATATTTTCATTTGATATATTTGGATAAATATGGAAATGAAAAAATATTATTACCATATAGGATCTATATATAATCAATAATCAACCAATGATCATGGGGGATAATAAATAATAGAAGAATATATTTTCAATATATATAGAATAATATTGATTCCAAACCAATTACATAGTTGTGTTCCAATTCATATGATAATCTCTCATTATACCTAGTTATACTCTAACCCTCCCCCATTGTAAGGGTTCCTTAATGGTTCTTCATTCATGGTATTTAGTTATATTATTGTTATTTTTAATTATTGTGTTATATTACTATATATTTAGTTCATTATTCATGTTTTTATTCCCCAATTATTCATCTCATATGATCAATGGTCATGGAGTAGCATACCCGAGGGTGTGATCCCAGGGGAGGGTTTTAGGTTCTCAAGAATTCATATTCTCTATTTTATTTGGTTTCCTTCCATTTGGGATGGGGTGGTATGTGTTTGAAGACGTTGTGAAGAAATTTTACACCATCAAATAGAATTTCATATAGTCAAATTTCATTCCTTAACAAATTTATTTTCCCACCCTTCACTTGGATCATTCCATATATGCTGGACTAAGGCAAGTTATATAATTAAAATAATATTGATGGACTATGTTGAAAATAGTATTACCAAACCTTGATTTCTTGTAATATATTTATTTAAATAAATAAAATGTTAAATAACTTACTCTTCAAAAAAAATAAAACAAAAAATAAGATATGAAATATTTATTATTATTAATATTTAATAATAATAAAACCTCTAATCAATAAAAATATATTATCCAATTAAAAATGGTTATGTTGAGAGGATATGATGTTAATATGATTTCATATTTAAAAGGATTTTCCATTATCTAGAAAACACTAAATATAACAATAAATTGAAATAAATCACTTTAAAAATATTATTTTTATAAATATTTAATATTTCAATACACTAACTTACATATTGACATCATTATTTTATAAATTCTAATGAGAAAGTACTAAACGCACATATTGTTTTAAAAGGAAATTTTTCAATAAAATCTTTTATTTATATTTTCATTAAAATATTAATATATAATTTTTATAATTTTTATTTTAAAAAATTAATATATTTTATTAATACATCGTGTCAATATCATCCTAAAGTTTATTTCTAGTATCACTCTAAAAATATTTATTTTTAGGTAAATTATGCAAAACAACATTTAAAAAAATGAATGTTATAGAATTTTTAATATACAATTTTTAATTAAAAATTCATGAATATTTTCCAAATAAAAATATATAGTTTATAGGTGAATTTAAAATTTTATGAAATATTTTTTTAATTTACAAACCCATATTTTTCATTTTTGTGCCTAATTTATATTTTTCTTAAAACCTGTTTTTATAGATTATGCATTTAGTATTTTAAAATAAATTTCTATCACTTATATAAAAATAATATAAGAAATTATATTTATTATTTTGACTCATTGTGAATTAATTATATAATAAGGAACAATTTATTTTCATGCATAGAGGATAAATTACTTTGGTTAAAACTAGTTACCTCGGTTGAAATGAAATGAGTTAAAAAAGGTTTAACCAAGAGAGAAAGACCAAAAACATGTTACAAACATTTTATGGAATGGGTGATTGATTCCATGATAAACCTTATCCCCTAACCTATAAAGTATTTCGAAATATTGGTTCTATATTCCTTTTTGTGACTTCCCATTGTTAAAATATTGTTCTGTATTTATAAAAGTGCAATATTTTATCACTTATAAAACAGTTACTCTTCTCCTCACATCCTGTCACACCAAAACCTGATTTTTTGACCTAAAAACTTCCCAATACAATAACTATATTTATATCCTCCGTAAATAGGTTCTAGTATTCTCAAAATACCATTCTTTAAAGTGTTAATCCCTTTTGTGATATATATAATCTAAGATGTGGGGTATAAATTTTAAACTGCTCCTCTATCATTTATATTTCCATATGGGAATTTATTCTTCCACTAATTCCATTAAACCATCATAAAATTATAACATAAGTATAATTATTATGCTTTTATTTTGTTATAGTGATGGTACACAGATGAATCTCTATCACCTTTTGATTAATAAAAACCAAACCATTATTCACACATTGGGATAACTATCGCGTCCACACTTTAACTTGATTCTTTTTCCATAACATCCTTATAATATTGGTATAAATATGAAATTTAATATATAATTATTATACTTATTAAATATTTTATATTCTAGAATGATAAACTATATTACCCCTTTTCCACATTCTATGAAAAATTAAATCATCATCTAAGCATACATACAAATTGAATAATCCATAAAATGATTGATTTCTATTTTTATTTTCATCACTTAATTACAAGTATGGTCATGAGATTTTATTTTACGGATAAATATTGTTTTTATGACATTATTAAGCTTTGTTAATAAAAATTTGAAAACTCTTAATAATATGATCAAGAATAAATTTTTGTAATTCCGCCATCCAAATATGGTTCTATGAGAGAAAATGATTTATTTAAATAATATATTAACATAGAATAGGGAAACTAAATATTATAATTCTATAAAATTATGATATATCACAATAATAAAAAAGTAAATTTTACTATTATTCTTTTTTTATAATGATATTATTGGTAAATCACTACTTAATCATCCATTAATTATGATCTATTTTTGTTTGGGTCGGTTTAACCAACCACTAGAACAATGATATAAATTTATATCATAGATAATTATAGGAATTTAATTTCTAGTAATATATGATATAAATAAATAAATAATGATTATTTTTTTCTCTGGAATAATAATACAAAAATTTAACTCATTATTTAAGAAAACATCATTTGATCCCTAAGAATTATCGAAACATACTCATTACCAAATTCATTTTTAAGGATCATAGGAAAACTACTATTTAATGATTTTATAAAATTATAATAACAATTTAAAAATAATTCTAGTATCTTTTAATATCTTTTAATAAAGAACATTGGTAGAATTACAACGCCATTATTATAAAAATTGTTTAAAACGATCAAGATTACCCATACATGATTTTAAGAATTTAAAATAACTAAGTACATATCAGGAATAGATTAAAATGATATTTACAAAGGGATATCTAAATTAGTAATTTTATGAAATAGTTTATAAATATTGTTAGTTTTTTAAATATAATGTTAGAGTGTGATAAACTATAAGGGAACTCAAGATAAGGTTTTCTTTGTCTCTAAATTCATTTTTGGAGTCATATTTCTGATTAAGAACCATAAATTATTTAATACTACATGACTAAAAACTAGTGAATTTATTGTAAAAAAAATAATCCATGGGGTTTCAATATAAATATCTTATTATTTCATCAAATGTATTTTTATTCAAAAGATACCTGTGTTGATACTATTTTTGTAAACTCAAAGCCCTTTGTTGAGCTATAATGCATATATATAATATTTTTTTCTTCCAAGATAAGTTACTTCCACCATAAGATTTTATTCCATAGTTATTTCACTTATAAATGAATGAGAATTAGTTTTTAATCCTAAAATCTAATGTTTATAAACACTTCCCCAAAATAGTATATCATTGTTAAGAATAATTCACAGCATCTAAAATGAGGATTTCCCATTCTTGTCTATATTTTCCTTTCTTTCCAATGATATTCATTATAATTGGAAACCTAATTATATGTAATCTCATTTGAACTCAGTATTTTCATTCGCATCATTTTCAAAGGAATCCATTCTACTCATTTTATTATGTGTGTTTTCAATAATGTTATTTCAAAATATTTAAAAAAAATTATGTCCTTTAAAATGTTTTATCATCCACCCCACATTTAAATTGATAACCATTATTCCTTTTAAAATATCTATTCTTTATGAATTTTTTTATATTTAATTTCTTTCCAATAAAATTCCACTTTATATTCTAATAAATGGCTACTAAAAGTGACCATAACTACATATTTTACTCCATTGATAATAGTGTTTTTAAAACATTATATATTGATTTCTCCACTATCTAAATCTTTATATCTAAAAGATATATTTACATATAATTTTTTAATGAATCGTCGTATAACTATTTTTAAGAAATACACATATGGGGTTATATAATTTTTTGTATCGACCATTTAAATTCTTTTGAACAAATTTTGTGTTTTTATTTAGAAATTTTTTGAAGGACATTTTTTATTCCTTAGGTTCTTTATGAAATGATGATGATTTATTTTAGGTGATACACATATGTATAGATGATTATGGGTGGGTTAATATATCTACCTATAACTCATTGGTTTATGATTATTACTTCTTATATAAAAAGGTTTTACCATAGGACTTATCACCATACAAAGGGTATACATGATTATTTATCATAAGCCAAAGAGAACATGAGAGGAATTATCCCAATACAAAAGTTTCACTGGGGGATTTATCCAATACCAAAGGGGTAAACATGAGTTTTAACCAAATAATAAGGTTTCATGGGAGGATATACCTAGAATAATAATGTACATGGGTGGTTAACCCAAGCCTACAATGTGATTAATGGATTGGTGGGTAGGTAATACATATGATTTCTATTATTACGTTTTTCCCACTATTATATAATAATATTGTTCTTATACTTATTAACCTTGAATAATGATTGATATCTGATGATTCCACACTCATTTACCACAGTATACATTTTCCCATTTTAATTTATATGTTTATCTATCATGAATTGTGGACAAGGATTATTGTTCTATGTTTTATTTAATAAGAAATTTATCCCATACACATATTTTCTCTTATTATAGTTATCTAATCCTTGATGGCATGTTGAAAATTTTTCCATTACTAATTATTTTTTCTCACCCATTCCATATGTTTTATTTTCTATGGGTGATAAATATATGTATAAAATATGAAATTTATATAATGGATTCCACTATATTTTTTTATATAAAATTGATTTTTATATTTAGATGTTTATATAGATGATTATTATGTAACTAAACCTTTTAGTCACTGTTTTGTGCCATGGTTTATAAGATATATTACCCAAATCATGAAATTATGGTATTATTCATTTTATATTTAACCTAGGTCACTATAGTTGTTTTAATATTAGGGTATAGATTTTTAGGATATTAGTCTATTTATTTTTTTGATTTGTTTTCAAAACATTAGAAAAAACCCTATAGATAAGTCTATAGGATAATTCAATGCATATGATAAAATACAAGTGTTTTGGTAAAATAGAAGTTATATTGTTCTATTAGAAATCACAACCCAATATAGATTCTACACATGGATATAGACTCCGGAAAATATTTACCCAGGGGTAATAATCCAGAAAAGGGTGTTCTAGGTATTAACTAAATCATCCCTTTGTTCGCAATAATAAATCCAAACTATATGCATAGTTTAAAAATATCAATGTATATGCTATGGTAAATAAAATTCACATTAAAATCCATTATTAATGATTTGTTGTGATAAGGAATTAGTTTAAGGAAAATGATAAAAACAACCTAATGAATCCTATATTTAACTGTGAATGATTTATATTTAAGATAGTGATAGTTGGATGGTTTCTAAGAGTAACACATTTAAAGGTTAGGTTTCTATAATTAACTTATGATCTAAATATTTTTCACTCATGAATATATTATTTGGTTTTATAAATTGTTGGACCAAAGTGAATCCATGTTAAAAATAGTCTTGATAGAAAATACAATATTTTTTCCCATGATCTACCATGTGGGATAAAAGATATTTTTTAAAATATTATGGGTATTATCACCCAACTATATTGAGTTATAATTAATAACATGAGTATTTGAAAATATTATAACCCACCAAAAAGGATAAGTAAGGAGTTTCATAAAAGAACATGTTATGAGGATAATGATGTAATACATATTCAAATTCTTTTACGTCATAAATGATGGAAGAATCACTAAAGGGAATTCCCAAAGAAAGAATATAATGTTTCAAGTGTGGAAATATTTTCTATTGATCTCATGACTATAGTGTTGGGGTGTAGAATTTAATGAATGTAATAAATGAGAGGAATATCCAATGACTATAATATAATTGGTTTTGGAATTATGAAAATTGATTCCCTAACCCATGTACTTATGAAGATAGTGGAACTAAAAATTTTTATAATCCAACGAAATAAGGGAAATCCTATGAAAATACTCCTATAAATGTGGATAGAGGTAATTTAGAAGTTAAATATACTCTTCACTCTCAATTTATTGATGTATTATTTTATGTAAGTTCAAAAACTATTACTTATTGAATTATAAATACTTTTTTTTGTGATATCTTTATTGAATCTAGATAATTTTAATATTATCAAAGGTTTGGGGGATTTTTATTCGTGTAATTATTATTATCCTTCCTTTATATGAATTTAATATCATTTTGGAATTAAATTTATATATTCACATCAATGGTATATTAATAACCAAAATAGGGAAATCAAATTTCAATCAAACCTATGACCGTAAATTAATGTAAGGATGGTAATAATCATTCTTCAAAAACTAGTTCGATTATAGGATTCATGATATATAATCATGAGAGTTGTTTAGATCAAATGATTTGTGAAATTCCCAATATTAGGATTCGACTATTCTGAGGGAAAATGATATAGTTAATATGTTTATTGATAAAACTATGAAAGTTATAATGTGAATCACATATTTCCCTTTGATACCATTAAAATGTTTTACTGGTATATGATTATTTAATTTGTGAGGACACAATTTATTTAAATGGAGTGAATGTAACACCCTAAAAATTTGGAATATATTTCATTAATTAATATTTTTTTAATATCATTCACCACACAAAAAAAACTAAAATTTCCCACAATATATCGACTATTAAGAAAAGGTAAAAATAATAAAACAAATTGTAATAAAAATATATTTAAAACTTAAAAATTAATATATTAAGTGGATATATAATTAATGTGATTTATGTTTTAAAAAGGATTTTATAATCTCAAATAAATTTTTAATTTAATAATAGATTAATATCAATCACTTTGAAAATATTATTTTTATAATATTTAATATGTTAATATGTGAACTAAAAAATGTACATAATTATTTTAGTAATTTGTATGATATAGTATTAGGAAAACTTAATGATTAAAATTTTCAATTATCAATAACAAAATTTTCTTTATATTTTATTTTAAATGATTAATTTGTAAAATTTTAAATTTTAAATTTACAAAATTAACTTCATTTTTTATTCCCACATATCATTATTATCATTTTCTAGTCTTTTATATCTTTCAAAAAAGTTTTATTTTTAGGTAAATAGTGAAAAATGTAGTTTTTACAAATAACACAACTTATGTGACATTATTTTTATAAAAATGTTGATTTTATATTCATAAAAACTTTTCATTATAACAAATTTATATTTTATAACCGATTTTATATTTTTAAAAATATTTGTTAATTTAAAAACACAAATTTTAAATTTTTGAACAGAAGTTATATTTCTTCAAAAAAATATTTTCACTACATTATACATTTAGTAATATAAAATTAATTTTTTATGTCTACTATAAAATTACTATAATGATATATTTATTATTTTTAATATTTATGAATAACTTATGTCAAAATTTCAAATAAATTTTCCATCATAAATGGTAAATGTATTTTTTTAAAACTAGTTAACACGATAAGAAAAAAATTGTTTAAAAAGTATTTGACAATGAGGGAAATACCACAAACATATTTAAAACATGTGTATGAATGGGTGGTTGAGGGTATGATCGAAATTATCCCATAACAATTTCATTATTTCTTAATTTTGGAGCTACATTCCATGAATGTGAGTTTCCATTATAATTGTTTAATGTATTTACAAAAATGTATTATATTTCCACTTATAAAAGGGTCACTCCTCTCCTCACATCACCTCACACCACAACATAATTAATTCACTCAAAACTCTACTCGAAACTCTGATAAAAATTCACATGCACCATCAAATAGTTCTTTTATTCTGAAAATACCATCCCTCAATGAAAAATCCCCTTTGAAAAAGAGACAATACAAGAAGTGAGGTATAAATTTCTAAATTCTCCATTATAATTTATTTTTCCTAATGTGAATTTATTATTACACTAATTACATTACACCATATTAAAATGATAAATTTGGTATCATTATCAATTTTTTATTATATCAATTATATAAAAATTATCCACCTTTCACTTTTCAATTAAGAAAAACAAAACCATCATTCAGGCATTTTGCAGACTACCACCTTGATGACACAACATGATTTGACATCCTTCACCACCTTACAAAAATGGTCATAATAGAAATTTAATGTACATGTATTATATTTATGAAATATTTTATATTATTAAACTAAAAACTCTAAATGTAATTTTCCTCATTCTATAGAAACCAAAATCATTATCCATGCATTCAAGTGAACTACCGCCATCATAGAATGATCAATTTCCATTTTACATTTCCTGAACACTTTCATGTATAGTAACCATATTTTTTAAAAGATAATTATGTTTTTATGAAATTATTAAAGTTTTTAGAAGGAAAATTTAAAAACCCATTGATACCATGAGCAATAAATAACTATGGAAGATCCAACTGTCCAAAGAGTATTATAGGAGAAAAAAATGATTTCTTCATATTGTAAATAAACATCGTATATATTATATAGTTCTTATAATTAATTAAAATTATGATATATCAAACTAATAATCACTGAATAAGATTATAAATATTCTAGTATAATGATATTACAATTGTATCACTTCTTAATCATCAATTAATTATGGTATGTTGTTTTTAAGTTAGTTTAAACACCTATATAAACAATATAATAAATATATATATCACAAATTAATATGTGAATTTATTTTATGGTAATAAATGATATAAATATGTAAATAATTATTTATTTTAACTATGTATTAATACATTAAATTTATATTTTTTATTTGATAAAACAAAAATTTATATCAAAGAATCATTGATACATGATCATTATTAACTACATCATAAAATATTAATTGCAAAAACTCATTGAATGAAATTATAAAATTATAAGTAATAATAAATCATCAATTCTAGATCCATGTATGATTTTATAATGATGAAATTTTGGATAAAAATGAATAAAAACATCTCTATTATAAAACTAGTTCAAAACAATCATGATTACTTACACCTGATTTTGAAAATAAATATTAACTAAATAATATGAATTTTGGGAATAATTGTAAATGGGGTTTATAAAATGATATATTAATGATTAATGTGTTTAAATAGGTGATTAAAATGTTAATTTCTTTTTATGCAGGATGATTTAGTGCAATCATCTAAGCAGGACTTTATGGTAAGTGTTTCTAAGTGAAAAATATAATTTCATGAGACATATTTCTTATTCAATAAAATGATATATTTACTTTGTTGTTATTATTTACTAAATAATTTATTTTATAAAAATAATATGATTAATTGGTTATTAATTTCAAAATCATTTTTTTAAAGTGGATTTTGATTTAAAGATACAAAAGTTGAAAGGGTTATTGTTAACTCAAATATTATCATTAATCTGAAATGATTATTCTTGAGATTTATTCGTAAAAAATGGTTTCTTCCACAATAATGTTATATTTTATTGTAAATTACTTTCCAATATAGGTATAATGAATTTAAATTCCAATGAATTTAATTTTATAAACTTCTTCTCCAAAAAACTATATAATTGTTAATTATAATTCTAATCCACTTTTGTGACGGTTTCATCTATTTTCCCATAGTTTCCATTCCCTAAAACATTATCTTTATTATTGGAAACCTAATTATTTTTTATCTCATGTGAACATTATTTATTCCTTCTCCTATTTCTGAAAGGAATCCTTGTTACTATTCTTATAAATTTTGATTTAAAAAAATTATACTTCAAAATATTTAAAAAGTCTCACAATCCTTTTTAATGTTTTATCTTCCACCAATACTTTTATTGGATAAAAGTTTTCTATAGTTGGAGAATTATAATTTAATATTATTTTTAAAATTAATTATTCTAATAAAATAACTTCTCTTATCCATGCCATTAATTCAAAGTGACTATAACAACTTCTTTTATTCAAAATATAAAATCATTTTCTAAAAAATATTTTACAATTTCACTACGATTTACCAATTAATAAATAAATTAATAATTTCTTAAGTAATTATCTGTTTATGAATCACAATCCAAAATTTATTGTGAAATAATATTTTTTGGATATTGAGTTTTTGGTATAAATACTAAACATTATTTGGTTAAATATTGGTGATAACATTTAAAAATGTTACGAAAACCATTTTTCATTCCATAGGTTCCTTACCAAATGATGATGATTTATTTTATGTGGAAGAAAAATGTATGGATGATTTTGGGTGGATTATATGTGACCCTCAAATGAATTGGTTTATGTTTATTTCCATGAGCGGAAAATGGTACATTATAGGATTTATCTTATGCCAAGTTATACATAAGAAGATTTATCCAATGATAAAGGGTACACAGGAGGATTTATCCAAATATAATGGGTTCACATGAGGATTTCTTCAGGACCCATCCCTCGGGGCCCATGTCGTGACTACCCCAAGCTGGACTTCTATAAGCCAGGGGCTGGCGACTAGCATTGGAAAGTGTATCCCTATAATGGGAAGGAATTTAATTTTAACCTGTACAAACACACATAATAGTACACAAAAAGATGCAACCACAAAGTAATCTGTTGTAGTAAAAGATTTCTGAAAGTAAAGGGGGAGGAATACCAACCCAACTAGAAGTACAAGTACAACAGAAATGTAAAAATGCAACTAAAAAGGGGGAAACTACTCTGGGATCATCCACCAAGGATCCTACATGAAGGGTAGGTACAACTCATGATTAGTAGTCCATGTGTCACATCATGCCAAATGGTCCACCTATGAGTACCGTCCAGTCCTGGCTCCCTCAGCCTCGATCAATGTTGTCCGTCATCTGCACAAGAAACAATAAGGTGTGGCCGTAGCCCGTGTAGGGGTGACTATATTGACACTCAGTAGGGACCCCGAGACCCCGTAGGTCTCCTATAGTTCCACAAAAAATACCACAAAGCAAGACTTTAACTCTACTTAGTTATATGACAAAACTTATACCTAAGTAACCAAGATATGCCCATCTCATTCATGAGGGAATAATACCATAAAGGTAACACCACAAAGGTAGAGATACCACACAGGTAAAACCACTGAGATAGAAGTACCACACATGTAACACCACTGAGATAGAAGTACCACACAATTAACACCATGAAGACAACACCACAAAGGTAGAAGTACCACACAGGTAACACCATGAAGATAGAAGTACCACAGAGGTAACACCATGATGTTATAAGTGACTCATCTCACAATCAGGTATAACGTAAGTACAAAAGTACATATGACTAGACTTAAGGATATATCATCTTATTCTGTTAAGTAGAAATGCTTCAGACCCACATAGGATCGATCGGTAACTAACCCCCACTGACCCACATAGGATCAGTATGTGCTGACCCACAAAGGATTGTTGAGCGCTGACCCACACAGGATCTGACCCACACAGGATCGGTATGCACTGACCCACACAGGATCACTAAGTGCTGACCCACACAGGATCGATGTTCTTTCTTCACGTTATAGCCTGCCATAGGATTCCTCTCCCTCGGTGTGCTTGAGCTCTTTATAATCTTCCCCTTGAGATATCGGTCATACCTTGACCACCACTAAGCTACATAAATGAGTAACCCAAAGGACCTCGATGTCATAAGGATTCCAACACAACAGACTGCGCAATGTTAGGACACCCGATCTATAAGTTATAGTCATTTTAGTACCGAGGGACCAATTGGATTCATGTTCAATCCAACCAGGCCGTACTTCAAATGGAACTATATAACCAAATGGGTCACACCATTGCGATCCACATGGAAAAACACACAAGATGGACTACCCATTTATCCAAAACGGATACCTGGTGAAAAAAAGTTTCATTTCACTGCAACATGCATGAACCGGGCCTCATGTGGCCCATGCCTTGACCTCTATATAAATATCTAAAATTGTCCTTGAAATGTAAATCTTAATTTCAAGACCACAACACCGCTTACGGTTCACCAATCTGATGTCGTATGAATGAGTTACAACATAATCATGATTCTGCAATAATAATAATAACATTATTATTGGGAGTTTCTTGAACCTGAGTCACAGTATAGAATTTAATATTCAATCATTAGACTTGAATCGGCCATCTTAATGATACGATCATGTCATTACTGATGGTAAGTCAATCAGACATTTCACGCAGGAGTTATAGTAGGTCAAATATTTAATAATAATAATATATTATTATTATTTGACCATTTGGGGTTTTCTATCGAAAAACTTAAAAAATAATTCTAATATTAGACTCATAATTTCCGTCTTGAAGTCAAGGTCGTACTGCCACTGACGGTTCGTGAAACCGATGTCTCACGGATAGGTTACGAATGAATTACGGTTTTATAATAAAAAATAATAATAACATTATTTATATAATTATTATTTTATTATTTTTCCCTTATAACCCATCTCATTTGAGATTCAAACACAAGGGTAGAACCTCATCCTTATTCAAGGTTTTCTTCTTTAATTTCATTAAATTTTTAATTTATTCCTTTTCAATTATTCCTCTCTCCAATTAACTCTTCTTCCCCACAATTATAACACACGTTTCCATCAATCAGGCCTGCGACTTCTCTCTAAAACTGTAACCATAGGCTTCCTCCGCATGTCCATAACTTTGGCCACCACCTCCAGCTAGCCATTCCGTCGTTCCTCAACCTTCCACTCCACTGCACCTCATGCCAGTCGCACCACCTTGCACCCTGGTCCACTCTCCCACGTCATCAACTGAGTCGGCTCTGCCGCTCTACCACGGGCCACCGTTCTGCCTTCCACCACTGTGACCCACCTTGAATCTCCACCTAGACCACCACAGTACGTCGCACTGCCTATCCCACCGGAAGCCTCACCCCAAAGACATGCTGGAATAAGACCCCACATCGCCCCTTCTGCAGGCTGCCACATCTTTTTTCTAAGCCCAAAAAACGTGACAATCGCAGATTCATGATCCTCAGGATGAGATCTCTGTGTTCGCATGTCGCACTGAATGAAACACTATGTTTTTACTGCACTTAATTATTTGATGATGTAGAACGCGTGAAGAACGCATGAAGAATTAAATATAAAAGATCATGGTATATGTGTCGATCGATGGTCGTGTTTGTTTGGCCATCGCCGTTGAGAATCAACAACACGATGAATCAAAAATAGATATTTATCATACTTCAAAATAAACCCCCTACCTCATAAATCTATTGGATAATTTTATAAATTAAAATTGGGTCAGTGTTCGTCATTCCCATAACAAGCTTCCAATGACGCTAC
This sequence comes from Viscum album, assembly GCA_963277665.1. Taxonomy (NCBI): domain Eukaryota; kingdom Viridiplantae; phylum Streptophyta; class Magnoliopsida; order Santalales; family Viscaceae; genus Viscum; species Viscum album. The sequence goes on from OY728150.1 coordinate 662,679,923, forward strand.
TCGAATGATGATCTTCGGTTCTCGATTGTGAGATTTGTTTTTCATCAAGAGCCTCAAGATCCTACTCCACCTTTTGCCAATGGAAACCAAAACCCAACCCCAAGGAAGATTTAATATAACTCTTAGTTTAATATGTGATTAATTTATTTATAATTAATTAATCCAATTAATTAAAGAGATTTTTGGTTACAAATTTTGTGTAACGGGGCATTTAATGCCCAACATTTAAATGCCCGACCACCCTCTTGTGGTCCCCACCACAAAAAAAATTAAAAAGAGAGTTAATAGGATATTTAATATAAAATATATTTATTTTATTTAATCCTCCATGAAAAATTCAAAAAACAACTTCTTCTCTCGACCCACTACAGACGAGGTTAAACCTCCCTTAAGAGAATCCCAACACTGCGAGTTTAATGGTGCAATCAGATTTTTAATCCGAAAACCAATTCAAAATTTGGAAAATGCCACTCACGCGTTTACATAATATACCTTAAAAAAGTTCAATAAATTAATAATGTTCTCCCTCAACCCGCATTGGTCAAGTTTAGACTCCGCCTAAGGAGAACATGCCCCCAACAAACCCAACGGTACTCTCAAATTTTTAATCTGAGTTACCGTTTAGAAGTTATGGATTCCACAATAAAATAACAGTCATATTATTATTTTATTTATGGCCAAAAATTATCTTTCATTGGTGGCCCACGACGGCCAATGTAAGTATCATCCTAAGGAATGCATACCCTCACAGGTTCAGCGGTGGTCTCTGATTTTCAATCCGAGTTTATCTTTCGTGAGTTATAAGTATTTGAAAAAATAACTTTATTTAATTATTTTATTTACTATTATGCCATTTTCAAGTTTTCTCACAAGAGGCCCGCACCGACTAAACATAAGTTGCACCTAGGTTAGACCTTCCATCCTAAGTGAAATAATGCCATCAGATTTCTAATTTGCGCAACCGTTTATGAGTTATTCCGCATTTTTAGGAAAAATGGTTAGCCATGCTATTTAAAGTTAAAAAAAATATCGACGGATCATTTTGAGAACTCCTGGTCTCGAAATCACGTGCCGTCAGATTTACCGGTCTCAAAATAATTCCATATAATTAAAAAAAATATACAGAAATTCTAGGACATTACATTCTCCCCACCTTATGGATTTTTGTCCCCGAAATCCTAAACACAAACTAAGGAAACAAATGGGGGTACTGAGCATGAATCTGAGCCTCCCGCTCCAATGTTCTCTCTTGGATGTTCCCATACTATTAGAGAACACACACCAGAGGGATCTATTTCCCATGAAGGACTCGCTCCTATCGATCCTCTATCTCCACTAGGAACTCCATAAAAGTCACCCCATCGTCAAATTTCACCTCACCCTAGTCGATAACGTGCAATGGATCAAGCATGCATCTCCTCAACTGTGACACATGGAAAAAATTATGCACCCGGTGCATGTGTGGGGAAATAGATATAAGGTAATACACCTCGCCCACTCTACTGAGAATCCAGAAAGGTATGATGAACCTCAGAGATTGCTTGCCGCCTGTCCAAACCTCTCCAATACTCATCAAGGTGAGACCCATAGGAAAACAAGGTCTCCCTAAACATCTCCTCCTGAACTGTCACTGGTACCATGGTGTGTCCACCGAAGAGGATGAATTTCTACCCACCATCAGAAAATCCTTCAGGAGACCGTCTTGAGGATATCTGAGCACGTCTGGCATCACAGTCAATGTCCCAAGCTCTGCCTCTCCAATTTGATAAGAAATTGGGGGAGTGATAGTCATATACTGGAGGTAAGTTTCTCCATCTCTATCCATGAAGGATACCTGAAGAACGACTAGCTGATTTTATGCCTCACTCAGTAGTAGTAGAATAGAGCTCTTTTTGAGTGTGTCTGCTACCACGTTCCCCTTCCCAGGAGTATAGACTATCTCAAATTCATAGTCCTGGAGGAAGCCTATCCATCATCACTATCTCAAATTCTGAAATCTCAGATGCCACTTCTTCGTCCACTAGAAAGCCACCCCCCCCCCCATCTTTGTTAAAGAGGACAGGGGTGACACTACCCTGGAGATGTATGGTTCAAAACTACGGTAGTACCCAACCAAAGAAGAAGTATCTCTCCCTTAGGGAATGTAATCCTGGAAAAATCTTTTGAAAAGATGTCCCCACACTCTGCCAAAACTGTTGGGAACTCAAAACTCAAAACTCCTGCTACCACGAGGTTAAGGCTGGCTGACTCAAGAGTGATCAGCTACACCCTCTTATGCATGAGTTTATCTTGTGCTTATTGCTATTCCTTTTTCACCGACCAAGGAAAACCCCATTCCAACATTGTAGATAAACCAAAAAAAAATTTCCCAATATAGTCAATCTGAGTATGAACTATGGATGTCCAGTTCAAACCCAAACTAACGTTGTAAGGCCTCGACGCTGCCACCAAGAGGTTTCAGCCGAAACTCTCACCTCAAGGGTCAGATCACACTATCATCATAAGTGTGATTATTGAGTCTTCTCAAAAAGGTATCTCCAGATGTAAGGGTCAAGTAAATGGGTTAACCAGAAACTCTAGGTCTTGAACAAGATTCATTGAAGGTAGGAATGATTGGTACCTATGTCTATTGATAGGGAAGCTAGTAGTAGACAAATACCATACCTCGAATCATTCCTAGAGCCCTTAGGTCGCACTTTTTAACCGTGTGCAGCTACTCCCATGTCCGGTCCTCCGGCTCCCTTAGCACTGTGGGGACCACACTTGGGTGGTGGTTGTAACATGTTAAAATATACACCGCCTCAAGTTTCTCTCCTAGCTCTGTTTCCATGTGTGAAGCCCTGCATATTCATATTTCCTTAACACTTCCTCTTCCTGAAACATTTTACATGCCCAAGTATCTGAGAATGGAGTAAGTTCCCTGCTTTCCCACTGTTAACATTCACTGGCTGCATTCTCTCATCCAAAGAACATTCAACCACAAAGGTTCTTTCTATCACCCTAACATAAGTAGGAATGCATAGAGTAATAGTGATGGCTCAGATGTCCCTAAACACACCCCGCTCGAAGGTCTGAGCCCTGAAGCACTGGCCGTACTATATTTATCGAGTACCTAGGATGGTTGGTATGCCTCAATGAATACTTAGCTACTAACATGTCATCCTGCTGAAGCTATAGAAGCTCTCAAGAACTCTCATCCCTTAGCTCTTTATGACAACAGACCCCCTTTTTTGATGAAGTTTCTCAATCTTGTCCACAAAAAAAGTTACCTCTTCGCCAGATCAAGGTAATGTAAACCCTATCATCGTCCTGCTGAGCCACATAGAAGGCTATCTACAAGGACCACCATTTGATCAAATGGTGCCCTGACTAGATGGAATCTCATCCAACTCATCAAGAAAGTCCGTAGACGCCTGTGGGTCGGGATCACCTCAGAACCTGAGGGTTATCTGATGATGAAACATGTGTAGGGAACTAATCCTATATGTGTCCTCTACCGGTATCGTCGGTTGTAATTGCTAACCAATGGGTTGTGATATAGCTGGCACACTAGCCAAAAGAACTATATCAGGAAACGTTCCACGTATTGAAACCTCATCACGATGCAAACCATCATCATGGTCACTCATTAGAAAAGACTGGATGCAGATATCACCATCTTCTCTACTGGTGTTGCAACAAGGAGGAAAACTCTAGACACAGCCTCCATCCAGTCCTCAGCCGCCTGCGGGTCCATCTCACCTCAGAACCTCGGAGGCCTCTACCGCTGGAACTCGTGCAACACACTCAGTCAGTGTGCACGATCCCCTGGTAGCATTTTTTTCTAACTACTTCTAAATGGGTGGTGGTTTTGTTGGTACACCACCTGAAGGTGCCAACACAATAAGAGGGCCACGCACTAGAGCCTCATCGCTCAGTGGGCCGACATCATGTACTCTCTCGGGAATCATAGATGGTTGTCTACGTGGAATCATCCTGATAAGGAACAGGTTCACCACAATCATTAAGTTATACATGGTGAGCTGACTCTAAAGAAATCAAGGAAAAGCATTTCCAAAACACACGCAATCAGTGTTTTTGTGCACCGAGTCAGAAATTAGAATTTAGGGTCCTAGTGTATGGATACATCGACCGTTGCACCAACACTGGACTCCCTAAACTGAAAACCACACTCAAAACACTTAACACCATTGCTCCACACAGAAAAGATTAGATTCCTAGTTCTTCGGTAGAACCGACTCCTTTGATACCACATTGTCATGACCCATCCCTTAGGGCCCATGCTGTGACTACCCCAAGCCCTCCTTCCATAGGCCAGGGGTTAGAGACTAGCACCGGAAAGGCGTATCCCTATAATAGGAAGGCATTTACTTTTAACCTGTACAAACACACATACTAGTACGCAACAAGGCGCATCCTCAATGTAATCTATTACAGTAAAACAGCTCCTGGATCATCCACCCAGGATCCTACCTGAAGGGTAGGTATAGATCATGATCAGTAGTCCCTGCATCACGTCATGCCAAATAGTCCACCTTTGAGTACTATCTAGTCCTGGATCCCTCAGCCTTGATCAATGGTATCTGTCGTCTGCAAAAGACACAACAAGGTACGGGTGTAGCCCGTGCAGGGGTGAGTATAACGATAATCAATAGGGACCCCGAGACCCCGTAGGTATCCTAGAGTTCCATAAAGGAAATACCACAAATAAATTCTTCAACTCTACTTAGGTATATTCCCATACATATACCAAAGTTATTAAGATATACTCGTCTCATTCATGAGGTAAGAATGCCACAAAGGTAACACCACAAAGGTAGAGATACCACATAGGTAAAACCACTGAGATAGAAGTACCACATAGGTAACACCACTGAGATAGAAGTACCACACATGTAACACCATGGAGACAACACCAAAATGGTAGAAGTACCACACAGATAACACCAGTTAGATAGAAGTACCACAGAGGTAACAACAAGATAATATAAGTGACTCAGCTCACAATTAGGTATAACTTAATTACAGAAATACAGATGATTATTTTTAAGTCTAGATCATCATATTCTATTAAGTAGCACTGATTTTGACCCACACAGGATCGATAGTTAACTAACCCCTACTGACCCACATAGGATCGGTATGCAGTGACCCACACAAGATCATTGAGTGATGACCCACATAGGATCTGACCCACACTGGATCAGTATGCATTGACCCACACAGGATCGATGAGTGCTAACCAACAAAGGATTGATGTTCTTTCCTCACATTATAGCCATCCATAGGATTCCTCGCACTCTATGCACTCAAGCTCCGTAAAATCTGCCACCCCCCACCTGAGATACCAGTCATACTGCAACCACAACTAATCTCTACAAAGGAGTAACCCAAAGGACCTCCATATCGTAAGGGTTCCAACGCAATAGACGACGCGTCAATCAGATGCCCGGTCTTTAAGTTATTGGCATTTTAGTAGCGAGGGCCCAATTGGATTCATGTTCAATCCTTCCTGGTTGTACTTCAAATGGAACTAGATAACCAAATGGGTCTCAATTTTTCAATCCATAGGAAAAAAAACATGATATGGACTACCCATTTGTACAAAATGGATACCCGGTGAAAAAGTTGCATTTCACCGCAACACGTGCGAACCGGGCATCGTGGGGCCCACACCTCAACCTCTAATTAAATATCCAAAATTGGTCTTAAAATTTCCATATTAATTTCAAGATCACAACACTGCTTATGGTTTTCCAATCTGATGTCGTATGAATGAGTTATGACATAAGCAAGATTCCACAACAACAATAATAACCTTATTATTGGGAGTTTCATGAACCCAAGTCACAAACTAGAATTTAATATTCAATCATTAGACTTGAATCGACCGTCTTAATGACATGATCATATCACCCATGACGATAAGTCAATCGGACATCGCATGCAAGAGTTATGGTTAGTTTAAGATTTAATAATAATAATATATTATTATTACATGAGTGTTTCAGGTTCCTGGTCCAAAAACATGAAAAAGACATCCAATATTGGACTCATAATTTCTGTGTTGAAGTCAGGGTCATACTGTGACTAATAGTTTGTGAAACCGAGGTTGTAAAGACAAGTTACGGACGAATTACAGTTTTACAACCAAAAATAATAATAACATTATTTATATTATTATTCTTTTATTCTTTTCTTCCCTTATAACCCATCTCATTTGAGATTCACGCACAAGGGTAGTGCCTCCTCCTTATTTAATATTTTCTTCTTTAATTTCTTTAAATTTTTAATTTATTCCTTTTCCACTACTATTTTCTCCAATTAACTATTCTTACCCACAATTTTAACGCACGTTTCCAGTAATCAAGCCCGCGACTTCTCCCTGTAACCCTAACCGCAGGCTTCCTCCACACGTCCAGAACTGCAACCACCACCTCCGGCTAGCTATGTTGCTGCTCCTCCAGCCTGCCACACCTTTATGACTCAGGAAAGTCACACCACTGATCCCCCTGGTCTGTTGGCCCATGTCATAGACCGATTCGTCTATGACGCTCTACCACGGGCCGTCGTTCTACCTTCCACTGCCGTGAGCCGACTCGACTCTCCATAGAGACCACCGCAATACATCGCACTGCCAATCCTGGATGAAGCCTCACCCTGAAGCCATGCCAGAATAGGGCCACCACATCGCCCCTTCTACGGGCCGCCGCATCTTGGTTCTATGCCCGAAAAATGTGACAATCGCAGATTCATGATCCACCGGCTGAGATCTCTGCGTCCGTATGTCATTCTCAACAAAACAATGTTTTTTTAGCGTGCTTAATTATTTGTAGACATATAACATGTGAAGAATGTGCATAGAATTAAATAGAAAATATCATGGTATATGTGCAGATCGATGGATGTGTTTGTTTGGCCATCGCTGTTGAGAATCAATAACAAGAGGAATCAACAAATAGATATTTATCATACTTCAAAATAAACCCCCTAGCTCGTAAATCTATTAGAGAAAATTCTCAATTGAACGTGGGTCAGTGTTCTTCATTCCTACAACAAGATTCCAATGATTCCACTTGAATGAAGATCTTCAGTTCTTGATTGTGAGATTCGTTCTTTGTCAAGAGCCTCAAGATCTTGCTCCTCTTTTCGCCAATATAAACAAACACCTAACCCCAAGAAAGAGTTAATATAACTCTTAGTTTAAGAGGTGATTCATTTATTTATAATTAATGAATCATATTAATTAAAGGGATTTATGGTTACACATTTTTTGTAACCGGGCATTTAATGCCTAACATTTAAATTCCCGACCACCCTCTTGTGGTCCCTGCCACCAAAAATTAAAAGGATAGGTGCAAGGATATTTAAAATAAAATATATTTATTTTATTTAATCCTCTATGAAAAACGCAAAAACCAAATTCCTCTCTCAACCCACTGCAGTCGAGGTTAATCCTCCCTTAAGAGAATCCTGACACTACGAGTTCAACGGTGCCTTAGAATTATTAATTTGAGCACCGGTTCAAAAGTTAGAAAATGCCGCTCGCGCATTTACTGAACGTACATTATAAAAAGTTCAATAAATTAACAACAATCACCCTCAACCCACACTGGTCGATGTTGGGATCCATCTAAGGATAACACACCCCAACGAACCCAATGGTACTCTCGGATTTTTAATCCGAGTTACTATTTAGAAGTTATGGATTTTACAATAAAATAATTGTCACTTAATTATTTTATTTATGGCCAAAAACTAACTTTCCCTGGTGGCCCACGCCGACAAATATTCGTATCATTCTATGGAAAGCATACCCCCTCGAGTTCAGCGGTGGTCATTGATTTTCAATCCGAGTTACCGTTCGTGAGTTACATGAATTTGAAAAATAAAATTACATTACTTAATTATTTTATTTATGGTTATGCGGCCCGCGCCAACTAAACTTAAGTTGCGCCTAGGGTAAACCCTCCATCCTGAGTGAAATAGTGCCCTCATATTTTTGATCTGGGAAACCGTTTAAGAGTTGTTCTTCTTTTTTAGGAAAACTTCTTACACGTTCTATTTAATGTAAAAAAAACTTCGACAGATCATTTTGGGCACTCTGGGCCTCGGAATCACATTTCGTAGATTTCACAGTCTCGATATAATTCCATAGAATTTAAAAACATTATATGAAAATTCCATGACATTACACGTTTTTCCAAAGAAAAAGGGTATATTAGAGTTTTTATGTGGATACCAAATAGTACATGAGACTTTTTTATCTAATCCCAATGGTATATGATAGGATTATCCTTTTTCCTAATAATATATAGAAGTGGTTAACCCAGTCATACTATATAATGAATGTCTTGGTGGGTATCCTTGAAAAATTATTTATTTTTTTAGGGTTTTTACAAACTATTATATCACACTCATGTGCCTATTATTATTCTACATTACTCATGTCAGAAGTATATGAATCAGTACTCTTTTTCGATAATATATTATTCTTCATTTGATATTAAAGTTCCGTTCATAAGAAATTATGAAAATCTTTTAAATAGACTTGTTTTTTAATGTATAATTTCTTCTCAACTCATTTTTCAATTATAATTATGATATAACCCTAGCCCAAATGGCCGGAAGCCCTTCATTTTTATCGATTTTTTGTAACCCCCCTTTCAAGGATTGAGGGAGAACCCTTAAAAGACATGTAGGCTCAGAGATTACGTGGACCGTAGGCTTAGGAGATTACATGACCTGAAGGTCTTAGGGAATTCAACTAGACTATCTACAAGGAACTGCCCCTCCCCATCATCTGCATCCTGATAGTAGCTCTCCAGCTTCGCATGGTTGTCTAGCTGGGCTTCTTGTGCAAGCACAGGCTGGTCTCGATGCCATAGTCATACCCTCTCATTCTAAAAAATCCATTTGGCTCTACTCTAGTGAGGGCACCTGCTCTGAATCCTCTTCTGGGGTAGCTCATTTTTTGTAGAGTCTGTCTAGGGAAATTGCATGTGGCCTAAAGGCCCTGAGGAGGCCCGAAGGCCTTAAAGGTGGCCTAAAATCCCTACTGACCTGAAGGCCTGGGTGGCCAAAAATCCTTAAGGACTCCAAGCCCAAATCGATGGCCCAAGGTGAATAGTTCAAACTGCAGCAGTCCGAACAGTACTTACTAAAGTAACTGCTACAATACCCGCATAGTGTACATTTTTTCTACAGTACTCGCATAGTGTACAGTTTTGCTACAGTACCATACAGTGTATAGTTCTTCTAAAGTACTTCTACAATGCCTACTATAGTACCTTCTACAGTACTACTACAGTACACCCGGAAATATTTCTCTACCTAGTTTTGAACATGGGTCTCCTGAATGCACTTAAATATACCTCACCATTATCTTATACAACCCTGGAAATTGAGCATTTGAGATCACCATTATCTTATATTTTCTTTTAAATAGTTAATTAGGATAGTTGTAAATTTTGGAAAGTCCAGAAGTGATTCTATAGAAGTTCAATTATAGAAAAATTATTGTATATTAATATTTCTTATATAGCTATTAAAAAAGGAAATAAACTATTACGTCCTAGAGTTATGGGATTCTTTTGGGATTAATTATCTAATTTCTGATATTAATTTATTATTTATGCTATATTCATCATAGGTCACTATAGGTATCATGACATGTGAATTCTGTGTTTATCATTCTTCAATATATAATAATTGGTATCAATATGCCAAAAAGGGTTTTAATAATTGTTAGGTTTACTAATTTAAAAAGGTAAAGGCAATTCATCTATGATGTTGATCAAAATAAAAATGTATTTTAAAAAATTGATATTGAAAGAGTGAAATGTCAAACCTTAAGATCAATTTCCTTATAGATATACTTTATTTTATTTTATCTTTTTTCATTTACCATCCAAAAATTCCTTTACACTAATGTTAATTTTATTAATTCATAACTAAATAAAAATATATATATAATTAAATATTAATAATATAATGAATTACAACATACAAGTGGATCTCTTTAAGAGATTAAATTTATAATATCCCTTTTTCCATTCTAAGAGGTTTCATAATTTCTATTTTACTTATTTAACAATTTGATAAGGTCATCATACATCATGTGATGGTTCAGGGTAGCCAATATTTTTTTCTTTGACTAAAAATATGTTCCACATGTTTTCATAAGGTTTATATCATCGTAATCAATGGGATACATGATTGAATATACTTTAGGCATCTCATCTGTTAGGGATGACAACTGAAAAATTCCCATTGTTAATAGAATAAATGATTGAGAGGGTTATAGTAATTTGTTAAATTAATTGATAATATATATTAGGTTTCTATGGTGGAAGATCTTGTAGAATGTTATTTTGGTGGTTTTTACCTAGTTTAAAGGATTTTATTAATATATTTTTGTCCAATAAGTTAAAGGGTAAAATTTGGACTATGTAATTGATATATTATACATCTCAATCTATACCTAATGAATAAGGGAAGAGTGTTTACATGAATTTGTCAAATTGTTATATAAATTTGTTCTATTGTCTAGATTTATGGTGTGAAAGTACGTAATTATTCTTAAACACAACCATTCAAACCAAATAAGTATACACACTGCCTAATAGGTATGGAATATTTACAAGAATGTTGGCGTATCATAGTATTTAGAACATGGTATTGGTGTGTACAATCCATTATTAGGTATAGCCATGCTACGTGACTCAAAAAAGTTCATATATACCATAATTATTTATAGTTTTCTTGAGTGTTTGTTCTCTAATTCCATGTAAATAGGGTTTGAGAAAAACTCATATATCAAGGAGTTTTTCAAATTTATTTGCTAATTTTTTTTATTTTAATTGATTAATTATTCACCTAAGGTAGTTGTGTTTTAGGTCATACCATGACTCAAATCCTCTATTTTTTAGCTAATATGAAAAATTATTATGAAGGATGCTACTGTATAGAAGTCATGAAAAACGAGTGGAACCCATTACACGACCATGGAACTATAGGTATAGGGTGTGGATGTAGTCCTGGAATGGAAATGGTTTGTCTATAGGTTATTTTATATTAGATCGACCTGTATTCCTTATATGTAACATTTTGGATGCAAGAGTTTTGCAATGCATTAGAAGTGCATTACATGTTATACTTAAGAACATGTTTTTCCATGGATATTTTCTCACCATGAATGTTGTTTCATGAAAAAATGTATGTAGGACCCACCAACCATGTTCATTATGGTTTATATCCATGAAACCTCAATATAATACATGTTTTAAAAAAATATGCTACCATTTAAGCTTATCTATATAATTATTATATTTTCATGAGTAATTATAGAGTTTCATATTTTTCACATCATATTAATTTTAATTTTTTTTACACAAAAAATTTTAGATTTCCACATATACCTAAGAACTCAAATCATAAATTCTCACATGCTAAACACATCTAATTCCATATTAATGTTTGGATGTTGAATTTTCTTCATTCCAATAAATACATGGGCATCAACACAAATAATTTTATTAATTTATTATTTATTTTTCAATAACATTAGTTCATGGATTACATCACACATGGATTAATATTACATTTATTTATTAGCTCAAAATATAATTTATAATAGTTTTAATACCATCATAGGTTGAGTGGTATAGATAATTGAATCATTTAAACCATTATTGTATGGTAATCCAAACCTAAAACCTATAATTTCAATTTATTATCCATATAAAATAGACATGATTCTCATGGTTACATTAACACACACTCCTAGGTTTGACACAAATAGAGTTATATTTGCATATCGTGACAGGGGATATAAAATAAATTATTAAGGCATCTATATCTATGAATTTCCACATCAAATCATAACCAATAAAACTAAGAGGGGGTATAATCATTGAAAATAAAAATATGAAATTTAGTTATAAAATATCACTATAATTATCATGTTATTTAAAAATAGTTTCCATAAATGAAACCAATATGTGATGGAATTGGATAGAGAGAAGGATAGAAAACACCCATCATAAGATATTTTTTTGAGGTTTATACTCTATTTTTATTGATCGGTTAATCCTTAGTGTCCAGTGGTTATGATATTACAGTATGTGTTATCATTTTATTATCCACAAGAATAAATGTATGAAAAATAAGATAGTTATAAACACCATAATATATATATATATATGAATTAACATCAATAAGTCAATTCAACTTCTATAATATCCTTAAACGATTATAGGTTTTGACCACATGTGAACTATATTGATTTTCAAAAAATTCAAAAATATTTTGTATAAAATAAACTCTCACATGTATGTTAAGTAATATTAATGTTTTTAATATTTATCTATAGAAAAAAATATTTTTAAATATTTCAAAAAGATTATCATTTGATATATATGAGTTATGAGTAATCCTCATCCAACTCTAGCCCGAATTTCCCAAAGGCCTTCTTCTTATTTGATTTTGGATAATCCTCCTTTTAAGGGTTGAAGGGAAACCCTTACATAACCCATAGGCCCAAGGTACAAGGTCCATACACGAATCAATACATAAGATCCACCTAAACCTAAATTTGTAAGATATGATTATATTTTAAATAGTTAACCAGGTATTGGTGTGAATATGAATAAAATATTGATAAATCTATAATGTTAATAAAATAAAGTAATCCATTTAAAATTCACATTATGGGATGTGAATTGAACTCAAATGTGTAATTTATCTCAATATCATTTTTATATTATTTCATTGATTCGATAAAATCTTCATGTTGTAGTAATTCATCAATAATCATTCATTGAACTTGTGGAAGAAAGTTGATATATTTTTAAATTTCCATACTTTTATAGGGTTGAACTTCCTTTTTAATATCTTAAAGAATATTTTCATTTTCCATATTATTTAAATATCATTTTTACATTGTTTATTCTTACTTTAGGCCTTTATAATAAATCTATATATCAAAATCGACAAAATAAATTTAATCATTTACTTATATAATGAGATCTATCAGATTTCAGTCACATTATCCTAGTGATTAAATAATATTATCTGAAATATGATGTTATTTTTATAAAAAAAATTAATTTTCCAATATAAAACATTAAAGTCATTAATAAGTTATTTAAACTATTTTTGTAACATTGGTAATGCTTTTCATCATGTCAATATCTGTTAAATATCCCCCATAATCCCACTCATCTGTCATTTATAAATATATAAATTAAGATTATATTCATAACAAATATTGAATTTATTTATTTGGGATAAATATAATTTCATGATTAAGGATTTAGGTGTAGTACCATGTGTTGAAAACTATATTAAATTACTATTCTTCAGTAATATTTTTATCCCCATGTCCACAAAAATATTTATTTCTCCACTCATAAAATCCATGTTATTTGGGTATAAATGTTTTAATAAATTAATTCCTTATCATATTCTTGTCAACATAAATTTTAACGAATCCATTACTATATTAATATCTCTTTTTAAGAAAAAAAATATTTTGAAAACATGTCTAATAGCACTTACATCACATCTCAAATAGTTCATAGAACTCTAAAGTGTTAGTAATTTAATCAACATAAAATAGCTATATGTCATGTTAGTAAAATCAACAATAGTGTTAATAAAATTAGTTATAAATATTAATTTATTTGAAGCTAATCACACCACACTCATTTTGTTTATATCAATTCAATAGGATTTTTTTGTTTTTTTACTACAGGTATACGAGTTTTTTTAAATATATCAATATTCCATAATAAATCACATGTGTGAATTATCTCATGAATCGAATATGATAAACAGATCACAAATTCATATACTATATGTTCTAAAAGATATTTTAATTGAAAATGAAATGTGATTGTTCAAATAGCATTGTCTTTTTTCATACTAAGGAAACATTAATTTTTTCCACTTAAAAAAATACAAAATAAGTTGTCTCTTGTTCATTATAGGTTTGTTTTTATTATTACATCCATCAATGATATAATAAACCATTCATTATTTCAAAATATCATCCCATTTTTAGTATCAGAATGACAATAAACACATAATATCTTTTTCCCCAGCCCATCGATAATGAAAATGCCACCAAATTTGAAATTATTTTTATCGTGCTGTAAACTCCTTCTAATTTGAGAATCATATCATTTTTTAAATTAATAAACCCACCATTATAACGTTATATATTATTCTAAAGTTTTTTATTTTTGGGAATGTCTTATAAGAAACCATTTTCCCACATTCAGGTCTTTCCACCGTTTATTTCTATATAATCTACTAGAACCATCAAAAATGATTATTGGTTACACATACTTTTAAAAAATTTAGAGTTATCACTTTATTTTAGCATAATTTATAGAATCATATTAAAAATTTTTATGAATTAGTTTTAATGGAAAGTTCTATAATAAGTTTTATATGGAGAGAAAAATTTAATTTTACATTTTAACCTTTTTTATGGATGATTCATTGGTTATACTCTCTTGTCTTGAGTTAGAATCACTATTAAACCAAGAAATATTATTTTACCAAGGGATTAACATTTTTTACATTCATATATATATGATATGTGTTAATGTAATTCTCAAATAAAACTTATTCTATCTAACTATAATCTCTCTTTTTAATATTCTTCCTCAAAATCAGATTTTTGATTATTCCTTAAATTTGAACACCACAATTTACTCTCAACATTCACATGATTTGAATTTCCCTCCATCAATATGGATTTTAAATTAGGTTTAGCGTCATACTTATTTTCTTATACACAATATTTATTTTTGATTATTTTTAAATGTATGTTGAAAAATAAATAGGCACATCCTTTTTAAAGGATAATTAATCAAATTTCCCGTTCTTTTAGCTACTTTCATCATTTTTATTTTAGGAAGTTCCCTAAATAATCATTCATAAAACCATGATACAATCATAAATCTTCTTGGTATAATCAAAAATCATGTTGTATGATTATGAATATTATCTAATTTCCTTTATAGTATTTTAGAGTTTAAATTTATATTTACTCATGGAATTTTCAGTATAGACACCTCTAGGAGTTACACATCTTAATTCTTGGTAAAAGAATATTTTATCAATCTCAAGAATAAAATCACACATATTAATAATATCATTGAGATCAGTTATTATACATGAAAATATTATTTCAACATCGAAAATATCCTCAGATTTAGATTCACCCTAAAATTTCATTATTAAATCATTATTATTATTCAATGTATTCCTTTCTATATCATTGTTCCTATTTTATTTTTGAAACACCAACATCATGATCTAAATTAAAACTATATTTGTGGATCTTTATTACTAATTTCCTCTTTATTACTTTTTTCATATTCAATAGTTGGATCAATAATTTATTTTCAATTAACTAGGATAGATTGAGGTCTCTTATTCTATTAGTACTATTTTTATTTTTCACTTTTAACATTGCATGAAATTAGATATTTTTTGAGAGAAAATTTCTTTTCTCCAATGAATTGGACTTTCCAAAGCCTTTAAAAAATGTTCCACTACATTGAGGACCTACCACATTATTTATCATTGAGTATATATTAGATTGATAATCAATTCTAGCTCTTTATTCCTTCTATAGTAAAATCGATGAAAAATAAAATCAATCCATAATTTAAACCATTAAAGATATGTTTTTCTTTGTACATACCATTTACTCTTTTCATGAATTTCAATAAAAATGATAAAAATTCATTAAAGTTACCCAAATTATATTATTCATTAGACTACACCCCATTTAATCTTATATATTCAAATATCTTAAAACCTTTTAAGGATTTTAATGTTTTACTTGTTTTCCCTCTCTTCATTAATGATGGACTTATCCCCATATAATTTTCTTCCATGATATTTCAAGAATTATAAATAGTAAAATTATATATTTCCTGATACTCTGAAGTATAATTTATGTATCAAAATTATTTTATACAATTGTAATTCATATCTCTACTACTGATGTATCTTCAATAAATCTATCATAACATTAAATAAAGTTATTAAATGTGATCACCTGGAATATAAACGCATCCAAATAAATTTTTTATTCCATCAAAATATCATTAAATTTTTCATGATAAGATTATAATCATGGAAAATTTATTTTGTTATCTAATTCATGGTTTTCATATTTATTCAAAAAATTTGATTCACTTTTTCAATTATACCAGTCATATTAGGTTTTTCTCAAAGAGTTATGATAATAGCACATTTTATTCCCTCGGACTAACTTTATTATTATTTTAATTTTTTAATTTTTTGGATATCAAAACATTGTGAATATAAACATCATTAATAGTGATGTCAAGATTGTTAAATATAATAGATAGAAGATACAAAACAATATCCTTTTCTAAAGGTGAAATATTGTTTCATCAAACATGAGAACACCCATTCTTTTTTATGTAATTTTCAATTTAAAATTAATATGTAATAAGTATTTCATAAGAAATATGTTCGATTCTCATGAAAAACCACTGATATAACAAAAATTGATTTTACTTGAAAAGTGATAAAAAGGATATTAATATCCACGAGAACTTTATTTTTACGTCACTAATTAATGTTACATAAGAAATCAAAATTAAAAGCACTAATAAGGGTGGTTGAATCAGTGTGAAAATAAACATAAACATTATGTTTTGAATTTCACCAGAATTTTCATTTTTATTAAAGCCATAACCCATGAATTAAACTAATCACATATGATGTGAAATTGAGAAAAAATATAACACACATGATAAAAGAGATTACTAAAATATTCAAATGATCATTTTATATAGATTCTAATCCTTAGTTAACATTGATTATGAAATCATTCTATTTAGTATTATCATAGAATAGAAAAATATAATTAAGAGCATAAAGGTCATATAGAACTCTACATACTTTATAGTTCCTCAGTTTCTCAATATTATACGGCCTCATAAAGTTAAATTATGTTTAAAAAAATGTACATTATAGTTGTTATTCTAAAATTTGGATAAATAATATATAGAATTACATATGGAATGTATGGTAAGTTATCTCAATTAATTTTTATTTTTATTCATAACAGTATCCTTCTTTTAATGACCTCACATATATTATAACCAATAGTTGTCTATAATTGAAAAATATAGAATTAAATCTAGTTAAAATAAAATGGATTATATTTCATTGAATATATTAAATAATTATATTTGATATTATCAAAATAATAATAATCCTTTCATCTACTTCGATTTAATGAATTATATCATGGTATAATATTTTTTATGAACATTTATCTATAGAATCTACTAAGAATCATTGAAACATGAACAAAAATATTATAACATGGACCATAGTTTTAATATAACACATGATTATATGTCACAAGCCCATGTTTTATAAAATATTCCGCAATTATAGGATTATTTTATAAAATTAGACTATAGATATTCATTTTTTGATGGATCTATGAAAAAAATTAGACAAAAAAGAACCACTATGAATTTATCTTCAAATCCATATGTGGTTGAATAGATATTAGAAATATGTAAGAACTTAGTCATAGAAAGGTTTTCCCAACCAATTGGGCAGAATCCCTGAAAGATAAAAGATTTATTTAAAATAATTTCATTTATCTGTGGAATCATTGCCTTGAGATTGATCTCAATTTGAAGTGTATTTTTTCTTAATTTTTTAGTTCTGATGAACTAAGTATAAGATCCAAGGTTCTGGATCTCTTTTTAATAATCCAGGTTATCTTTAAATATTGAAATGTGTTCCCCACTATATTTTCTTTAACTTTAAGAATATATTTTCTGACTTCTGGATAAAAATTTATAGATTGTGGTGAGTCTTTAGCATTTAATAATCATATAAGGCATTTCCCTTGCGAATGGTATTCAAATTTTTTTGGTAACAAAAAAGATATAGAAATGTTTTTCCATTTTATAAGAGTTATTATTGTGATTAATAACTATAAACTGTTGATTATGTATGTCATGCTGTCTACAAAGGATTACAAAATGAACCTAAAACAAGAGCATGAAAAACTACCGATGTTTAGTAATGTTTGTAATATTATTAGTCATAAGGTGGTGAATTGTAAGTGGTATAATTATACATATTATTTATTGAATTCTCATGGCTATCAATTTAAGGACTGTAGGGAGAAGGGGAACTTTGATAAGAAGAAAGGTAAAGCATCACTGTTTACTATTATCTTAGATGACTCATGGAATAGTACAACTTTAAAAAACTCTATGGAAAAAATGTTTCTTGAAAGGAAGTATTATCATTATTAGAAAGATCAACCCCTAGAAAATAATTAGGGAAATATGGATGGGGTGCATGAAATGACTAAAAATATACCTTCTACATTTGTGGAAATGACTGTCTATGATACTGATGGAGGAATTGAGGCAAGTCGGGTTACTGTAGTGGTACCCAAGATAAAGTATTTTTCTTCATTATAAAATAACATTTTGAGGTACCATAGTGGCAACATGGTTTTGACTCATGAACAGACCCACAATGGGAAAAATTGTATTATGGACATGGATGATAATAGTAATGAAAGAGTTGAGGCAAGTCAAGTTATTATAGTTGGATATCAGGACTTGACTAAGGTACTTTCTTTTGAGTGTTTTGGTCAGATTTAGGGAACTCAGATTAGGAATAATGAGGTTTCTCAGGGTGAGGATCTTGTATCTGAATATAAATAATGCATCATATTTAATCATTACCGAGAATATGATATAAGCCTACAATAGTCATGAGAGATTTTAGTCTCTTAAAGATGAAATCTCACTAAATATTTATATTTAAGAATTAAATGTAATAATGGAGGTTATCCCCAGCTCCAATCAATTTTTTAATCTCTATAGTTGGAAAGACGAGTTTAGTGATGAAATGAGATATCTTTAGGATGTGCTTGGTGGATTCATACCTAATAATTATCCCTTTAATAGAACTCAAAATAATTTTAAAATGAAGATTATATTTTATAATTACCAATGGATTGAATATTCTCTCACTATCACATCCCATAAAAATTTAATTGACATGAGTAGGCCAATTTTGGCTGGGATAGAAGAAACTAAGATGAATTTTTAAAATTTAAAGGACATTAATTGGGTCAATATTGTTTACTCTTTGGTAGAGCATAATGTTCATGATATTATAGTGGAGAATATTTTGGTATTATGTAATTCAAGTATGTATCTTCTCTATTATTTTGTTAGTTACCAACATCTTCTGTTATATTATCTCGTTAATGGGAATTCTACTGACTTCACTTTTATATGTTCTTCTAACCCTGTTTTGATTAGGAGGTCCATTTGGAAGGAACTAGAAATTATTTATTCTCAAATGAATTGGGGTTGGGTTATTATTGGTTATTTAAATATAATTCTGAGAACAAAAGAGAAAATTGGTTCCATCTTCAGCATGATTGATTATAATGAGTTTACCCATTTAATTTGTGATTGTAACATTTTTAAATCCTTATTTATAGGGGGATTTATATGGGGGAAGGTTTAATTTTAATGGATGATATGTTAGTAATCATGATATATGTATAATTCACATGGATGTCCATGGACTTAACATGGATTAGTATGGATTCTCTCTTATTAGATGTAGTTGTTATCATAAAGTGATAGTTGTAGATATTAAGATGCATTCATTGAGAATATCTTTTTAAACATTTTTTTATAACAAGTCATGACACACTATATCAAGATATAAATAATTTATTATGGATAGATTAAGAGAATAATGAAATGAATTCCCACATCATGTTTTTACTCAGATGTTCAAAAAGGTCAATGAAATTTTAAATGATGGAATAATGCCACTTTATTCAATCATTATGATGAAATAAGAGTGGTTGAATGTGAGTTTCAATCTTATTAAGAATCTAATGAGAGGCAGGAAAACCTATTATATAATTTAATAGAAATTAATTCCAATTTTTGTGATCTATTGGTTCTTAAGGAGGCAGTTTACAAAAACAATTATAATGTCAGATGGATTAAATCTAGTGACAAAAACATTTAGTTCTTCAATAACATTCATAAAGTGAAAAAGGAAATGGGCTAATTCCATCAGATGAGAAGATTCCTTTTTTACATCATAAGTTTATATATATAAAGCTACTATTAAGTATTTTTTAAATAGTTATAATGATAATGGGAAGTATAAAAACATTGACTTTATGAACACTATACCTCAGTGTGTAGATGAAAATAAAAATCATTATTTGTTGACGGTCCATATAGTAAAATATTTTTTCCCTCTTTTCATTAATTATATGAAGTGTTTCTGGTCCTGATAGGTTTAGAAATAAATTCATTATGTCCTACAAGGATATTGTGAAAAATAAAATTGTTAAAGATGTTTGATAATTAAATTATTTTATTCTATTTTTGTTATTGATTTTCCTCTATTTGAAATTAATGTTCCTAAGAATAGGTCCATTCATGGAAACTTGTATTTGATGTTTAACATATCAAATAATTTTTATATTATCAACTATATTTTAATAATTGATTTATTCAAGATGTATTATATCTATAATAATTGTATTTTCTTGATAAAGGGAATTAACAACAGTTTTAGGATTTATATCCTTATTAATGGATCGTCAAAGTTATTATATGGATTAAATAGAGTAGTCAGATAAGTTAACCCTCCCTCTAACCATATTTTTTCCATTATAGAGGATTGAGTTAGAATATGTGTCATTAATCTTTACAAGGTAGGGATAGCTAAGAAAATAAAGATCAGAATATATTTATTTTATGTCTCATATCTCTTCTATTATAAGGAAATTCATTTTTCGAGAGGCTTCTAAGAAGACTATACATGTGATTTTATCTCTTTTAAATCACTATGTGGTGGATGCAGGAAAAGATATTAGGTGAATCATATATTTCATTGTGTTGGGAAATAGATTATAAATTATTATAAATGATGTATTTCAAGATATGTAGGGTTCAAGAGGGTTTTTTCCATTCATCATTTTAATTATCCCTATGTTTTGGGGTAAAGTCAAAGATACTACCTTGAGAAACTCTATTGATCGATTATATCATAAATGGAGAAATGGAAGGGTGATAGCATGTATCCTAAGGAAAAAAATATTCTTTGTTATCACTTTGAGTACACTAATTTTTATTTATTTCTTTTATGTTTAAAAATTTCGCGAAATCCAAATGAAATTTTATTAAGGCTTGATTAGGACTTTTTTGGACTACTTGTATATATTAGGAGAAGCTGGTTATGATTTCTTAGAAGGAGTGTACCAAGTCAATTGATATGGGTTGTCTTCGCATTAAATACCATTGTAAATTTAAGGAATCTCTCATTAAATTTTTTTCTTTGAACCTGATTACATTTCATGATGAAGAATTATATTTTCAAAAAGATGATGTGTTTCCTAGATTAATGATGACCTTTTGTATCATCTTTTTTCCTACAAATGGTAATTTATATAATTTTTATATCGATATTTAATTTCTTATTTGAAATGGATTGTTTCCAAGGAAAATTATCTCAAATTATGAAAAATTATTTTTCATGATAGACCAATTAATGAAATGGTGGACACACCGCATCATCAAATGTCTCTTACAAGTATAATCCTCATCCAAATTTGGAGAAATGTCAACAGAATTGTTACTTTAATCACTACAATAGAGGTATACAACTACATGTATATAGATTTTGATATATTAATCTAAATACCGTATCTAATTGGATGCCTTAGTTCCAAGAGGAGCTACAGTTTGAAATGTAATAATGACTTAAGTGTACCACAATATCTTGATAAGTTATGGAAGAATTTTATTTATCCCTCAATGTTAGTAATTTTATATAAATTGTAGAAAAATGGGTTTCCCTTAGATTATCAGCATCATAAAACAAGATTAGTTTTTCCATTAAGTTATACCATTTGTTTTATATATTCAAAAAATCAATGCCATTCATTCATTAATTTCTTCATTGTGTGAATATTATGGAATTTGGTGATAGGAATTTATGGTTATAAGTTTGGTATTGATAATTACTTAAATTAGTTAATATTTTTCATTATAAATGTTGTCTTTAGTGAGAAGTTATGTTACTTTATTTTGGTGTCCATGACATTGGTCATTGTATCTACTTGGGATACCATAAATAGAATTATTTTCAATAATTAGAATGCCTACTTTCATATGGGTGTCCCAATGATTCCTGAATATTTTATGGCTACATCATTTCTTCCAAGAGGTAATTTACAAAATGAATTTATTGAACTTAGTATTTTGTATCGTCTTAGATTATTGAGGATTAAAATAAAATGACCTTGGATAAAATTTATTACATGGATACCACCTATTCAAAATTGGACCAAGGTGATATTGATGGGGCTGCCTTGGGGGCCCTTGTCCTCTCTGGATGTGTTGGCGTGTTTATGAAATATAGAGGATACATTAATGGTTTCCTCTAGTACTATATTATAATTTGTATCTCTTATGAAGTAGAATTTTGGGATATGATTTGTGATATTAAAAATTATATATATTTAAGCCAGAAACAAATATATATTGAATTAGATTAGATTAGTTATGTGGAATCATTGAATCATAGAACAAGAAATGTTACTTAGAGACTCCTCCTATAATAGATTAGTTTCTAGAAGATTCTTGATGATTTTAAAATACATGTATCTAATGTATTCATTGAGACTAGTTAGTTAGATAATTCAAAATAAAAGGAACATATTTTAGAGATTAGCTAAAAATCTTATTTTCTAATGAATTCCTCATATTTTTCACTTCTAGAGTCAGATAAAAGGGGTGACTTACACAACTGTCTTATCAAACAACTTTTTTAATGATGATTACTTGTTTTATATAATAAATTTCTATGTTTTTTACTTATATGGACCATGATCATTCTGGATTTAAAAGATAACTTTTAAAACATTAAAATTTTAGTTTTAAAAATGAACAAAAATTTTTAATTTCACATAAAAAAATATATTAAGATAAATTTTTGAATTTTCTCATTAAATAATTTATTTTTTAGTGATTTTTTAAAAAATACAAATGTTGATAATATCATAACATTTTTGAAACTATCATAATAAAATGTTGACATAAATAACATTGAAACATTTTTCATATAAAAACATATATTTATAAATTAAACTAAACCATTTTAACTTTAATAGTTTAATTTATAGAACACATGTTTAATGTTTTGGAAACATAAGTAAATTTTTAATTTAACCATTCTTTTAATTTACTACTATTAAAAAATATTTTTAATCACCTATGAAAACTAAATCGAAAAAAATTATTTCATATTTTATTCCAAAATTTTCATATTATATACTTTTTTTCAAAATAATTTTATTTATAAAAATATGATTAAAAATATTAAAGTTAATGAACTTGATAATGGTGGAAGGATTATATTCAAGTAATTAATTTATTAATGTTGTGTAATTTTTATCTAATAAATTAATATTATATTTTTTATATAAATAAAATGATATTATATTTTCACTTTCTTAAAAATATTTTATAAAACTTTTAGTTGGAAATTAATTTTTTATAAGATTATAAACATTTAATTGGGAAAATAAATTTTTTTAGATACCAAATTTTCAAATATTAACAATTATAATTTAAAATTAAATTTTCACTTATACATATGCTTATTTTGATTTTATGGGGTTTAAATTTTATTTCATCCCACCCAAATTAGGTAATATAGATAACCTTATATTTTAATATAATATAAATTAATTGGATAAAAACTAGTTAAAATGTTAAAAACCAAGATGCAATATTGTAAATATCAAGTGGTAGATGGATTGAAATATTTTTAAAATCGGTGTCAAAATTATTGATAGAGAATTTCATGAGATTATCTCACCCTAAAATTATTTAACACGTCTTGAACCATTATCCATTGAATAGTGTAATTCCATTATTGAAATATAATTTGTATTCAAAAAATTCCCATGTTCTTAACTTATAAAGGGGGATCACTTCCACCAATTCATAGTACACATATTCATTTAAATTATATCTTGAACCTATTAATTTATTCTACTAATTAAATCATAAATTATGTTCATAATCCTATGGTCTTAGTTAGATATCCTATATCATGAATATTTGAAGGATATTTCTAAGAGATAACTCATGTTCTCAACATGAGTATTTCTTATTCCATAGTATTTTCTTATTAATAATCCTCTTCCAAAAATATTTTAGAAAAACTACTATAATGAAAAAATTATTCTTAATATAATATAATTTTATTAAATTAATTTAATTCCATTGTTATATCATTTCCATCCTTTAAGTAAAACAAAACAACATTAATCGTGTTTATGTGTGGATTACCGCCACCACAAAGTGATATAGTTAATTACTTATCATAAAATATTATGGATAATAAAAAGGTTAAATTAGATAAATTTTTATCTTGAATATACCTTAATTATTATACATAAATTATAATTTATTATATACCATCATCCCACCCAATTGTTTAAGAGATGCAATCATTAATCATGCATACATGCGGACAACTGTCCTCAAGAATAATAAATTTTATTTATCATCACCACCATAAATGGAGTATAAAGAATGAAATTAATTAATATAAATGATATTTATAAATTTATTAATCATATGGAAATTTTATACTAATATTATATAAATTATTTCCTGAATTATTAAATCTATACAACATGCTCCCATTTGGGTTGGTTTTACCACATACCTGAACGATGTCACTATATTTATATCATTATTGATTATGGTATATTATATAATGATAATATCATTTAATAAAAAATATATCTTTTTTATAATTTTTTGGTAAAGGTTTTTTTGGTATTTAATATATTTTATTATTATCACCTTTCAATGGTTAAACATAGTAAAAATTATTATTCAAATTATCCATTTTATATAATAATACAATTTTATATCCCTAAAATGGAAATAAGTATATAAAAAATCATGATTATAATATCATGGATAATATGTTAATTATATACATTTTAAAAAATCCAATGATAAAAAATTAGATTTGAAAACTAGTATGAAATAAGAAATCAGGGTTTCTAGAATCTTATGAGGAAAATAAACCATATCCAACTAATATATTTTTAGTTAATAGATATAAATGAAGTTAACAAATGAAAATATTAATGACTATTGTTTCATAATAATTTATTAAGATAGTTATGTTTATTACATTTGAGGCTACAATGCATTATATTGTGTGGGAATACAAGGTAAGCAGTTCTTTGTCTCAAATTTAATTCCTTCATAGATATTTATTATTATTCACCATGGTATATTTGATATTATTTTATTAGTTAATAATGGTTTTATTTTAATATATTAAATAAATCAATCTGTTTTGAATAGTCATAACATTTAATTTATCTAAATTTTTTTTCACTCAAAAGTTAATAATGTTATATGGGGTTTTGTTAACTCAACTACCATTATTGAGTTATAATATGTCTTTTTAAAAATAATTTTCAGAATTTTGGTTTCTTTATCCGTAAAATTTTATTTTATGGTTCATTATATTTCTATATATGGAAAATTATACTTTTTATTCTAATCATAAAACTCCGTGAATTTCTTGCCAATAAAGTTTATGTCACAGTTGATAATAAGTCTCATCCTTTGTAATAATGGGTTCCCCTCCTTGTGTATATTTTACTTTATCTAAAATTATATACTTTATATTTAAAAACCCAAATATATTTTATCTCATTATTTCTTAATATTTACATTTTACACTTTAATATATTATTCTTTCCCCTTTTTTGATGATGGTTTTCAAAAATGTTATCTCAAAAAATAAAGAGGGTTTCAATAATTTTGAAATAAAATGTTTTATCCTTCAACCCATAATTAATTTTTTAACCATAATATAACTTGAAGGATATATATTTTAAGAATTTTTTTCAAATATATAAATTTTATAATTCCTAAAATTCACTTTTCTGAAACCTTTATTACGTTTTCAAGACACCATTAATGAAGATTCATTTTAAAAATAAAATGTTTCCAAAAAAATTCACATCAACTTTTTAATTTTTATTTTATTTTGAAAGGATAAGTAATGATATTTAATTAAAAATATTGATTTATTAAATTAATTAATTTCATTATTTCGAAAATAAACTTTTTATGAGGTATTCATTGCTTTTTCTATTTTATGATAATGTGAAGACACATTTGTCTAAACTCACATTTATGTTTCACTCCTATTTACCCCTTAACTATAAAAAATCATCTCATATGAAGCTATTTTGAATGAATAGTTTTTTTAATTCATTTATAGAAAACTTATTTTAGTTGAATAATTTTTTTGTATCAAATGATATAATTTTGATATCCCATTATATGATACCATTTTTAAATGATATGAAATCCTTTTTCATTACACGAATTCATCAAGATATGATAATAAATTGATTTTATGTATTTCACGCATGTTTAAAGATTATAATTATGATATGGTTTGGGTCTAAAAAATACCAGAGACTGTTTGGGTCTGATAAAGCCTTGAGACTGTGCGGGTCTAATATATCCCTGAGATAGATCAGGTCATTTAAATCCCACTGTAACATTTGGTAATGTATTATATGTCACGAGATAAAGTAGAATGTAAATATATGGATATTTTTAATACTTGAAGGGTGTAAATAAATTTATTCTTTCAAAAAACATTTCCTAAAAATGCATGTATTTGTTCACAAACATAAATAGTTCACCTTCATTGATTTTTAACAATATAGAAGGTAGAATAATTGAATTTATTGAAAACATATAATGTGGAAATACATAGATTTTTTAACATAAATAAAGGGTTGATATTATTGTATTTTTTCATAACTTGAAGGGTTAGAATGATTTTTTTCTCACCATACAATATTTTAATTTATTTATGTTTTGTGGATTCATAATACTTTAGGAGTCATGATTATTATCTCTTAATTTAGTAGTCTTATACCATGATATATGTTTTTTCTTTTGATATTATATATACTTATATGATCCCTTATATATATCTCTTATTATTTTATGTTATTTTGATTAAATATTTCTTTAATTATCATGTTTTCTAATGTTCTTTTGATCTAACCCCTGTAGACATGTTAATAAGTTTTCCACTACTAAGAACTTATTCTCACCCCTTTATTATATTTTTTAAACCATGGTTAAAATGATGAATAGAACATATGAGTAGTTTAGAAGAGTGTCTAGTGTGATTCAATTATAAAGAAATGTTCATAAGTTTCATAAAATAAGTCACATTTGTAGCTTACATCCAGACACACTGAACCATCAGTTCATTAGATTGTGTGATTTATTTTGAGATGAAGTTTTTAGAGTATATAAATATTATTAAATAAATATATGATCAAATCACATTGTATCGAATATAGTGTTTTAAAAATGTATTTTTAGAACTACATCTTTGAGTTTATGTGTGGGGAAACTAATTAATAGTATTAAAATCCTCAAAAAATCACCACAATCATCTTTTAGATAATTATCCACCATTATCAACCACTAATTTATTTCAAATAAATATATTTGGAAAGAATCAAATAAATTTTCATATAATCTCTATTTTTTATCATAATATAACTATAGAATTTAAATTGTATTTATGATGATTAATAAATAAAGGAAAAAATTCCATCATTCAATATAAATTTAATACGTATATTTCATTTTTGAAATATATCTTATTTTATATCATTCCGGATTCTCATAATCATAAAAATAATTATTCTTACAAAGATTCTTTTATATAATATGTTGTAAAAGTAAAATGACGCATATGATATACATTTTAGTTCCCTAACAATTCCATTTTTCTGTTTTTTCAAAAATTATCTTACAGTAATGATCTCTATTGAAATGAATCTGACGATCTATAATTAAATGATCCCAATGAAAATGAATCTTACATTTTATGAAATATAACACTTATAAAATCATAATTATTCTAAAATAATTGATATTTATGTATATCAACAACATGCTTATAAACATTGGAAATACTCTATATATATATAATAATGATTTATATAAACTAATGAAAAATATTATGTTATTTTTCATGACACTTACATACTCTACACTATTCCTTATGAACTTGGGGATGATACCTATAAAGTAGTCAATGATACATATGATGTAAAAAAATAAATTTTTCATAAAATTACTTATTCAGTATTTAGATTCAATATAGGATACTGATTCAACTCCAGCATTATAAATTAGTTGTAAACATTATAGACACATCAAATAAATTTTGAAACATAAAATTAATTAGAAACATCATTTAAAATATATACACTACTTAAAAAATTATACACATAACATCAAAGATAAACTTCCTATTCCACAAAATATATAAAATCCTCATTAGAGGGAATCAACCTTTTCACATTAGATATAAATAATGTATTGTAAAATTCATTAATGATCTATACAACACAATATGTAAAAACATGAGAAATATCATATGGGTACATCTAATGGGAATTAATCATAACAATTGTCAACATTAATAGAGAACTGTATAGGAGTAAATTCACTCTCACATTTAACATATTATAAAAAATATAACTATTATAGGAAACATTTTCCTTCACTACATAGATATGAGATTTATCATTATAACTCGTGAGAATTTTTACATGCATCAGAATGTTTAAATTTTAATTGGATTAAATATTTAAAAATTCAATTTTCAATGTTTCATGGCTTAGTATGAATGATGAATAACTAAAACTAAAATTTATAAAACATTCTAACACTCTAATAAAAATAGAGTCTTGTTGATGTGTTATAAACTCAGTATCATATACCCATAATTAATTATCAATTCAAATTTTCAAATATTTCTTATTATCTTAAACCACTTATCAAATATTTGTTTATCCATATTTTTTGAATCATAAACTTGACTATTTTTTTACTGTGATATTGTATTGAAATCCAATAGGAAAACTCATAATAGAAAAAATGTTATCCCATGCTCTAATTATAATAGTCTGACCATAAGTCACTATAAAAAAAATTATGGTATAAAAAACCAATAAATTATATGTCATCTAAAAAACCAAAAAAATCCCTCAAGAGTCTTTATTTCATGCTTCCCGTGAATCCACTAATTTCTATATATAATAAAGCTCTAAAATATAATAAAGAGTCCAAAAATATTGAAAATGATCCCATGAAGTCAATACACCAAACATAAAGGATCACATTGAATATTAATAATTATTGGGTGTATATAATTCCTCACATATATTTTCCCATTGAATATTTACTATACAAAAGATATAAAATAATATATGAACATTTTAAAATATTATTGGTTTATAATGGAAACTTTCCAAGACTTATAGTGAAACTTTTAGGACAAAAGTTACCCCCATATGATATAGTATTGTATAATGTATAGACATATGTAAACTCATGATCAATTAAACATTTCTATATGGGAACTCATTATTTTCTATAAATTGGGGTTATCAAAAATTAAATATAAATAATAATTCTAGAGATTTTTCATTTCAAATTTTTTAAATCATGGATGTTGTCACGGGGTAATCAAAAAAATTACTATGTTTCAAAAACATTTTATGGAATCTTGAATGATTTATAAAGGTTCATCTTGTATGGTATCTAATATTGGAGTTTTATTGATTATTTGGTGTCAATGTATACTCGAATTTAGAAAACATATATGGAAACGATATTTTGTTGTCCACGTTTTTCATGAAAATTGTTATGAAACTCCCATATTCAGATAATTCATTTAATAAATTAGGGTTCGTTATAAAATTAATTAAGAAATATTTAATAGAATAATGGTAAAAAATGACCATATACTTAAGAAAAAAATAATTAAAATTTTTCAACAAAAAAACTTTATAATGAATAACATCTAGTTATTGGGTGATAACATCTTACTACTACAAATTTCTGAGGGGTTTCTAAATTATACTAAGCCTATGAGTTTTTATATTTAATTGATTTAAAAAAACATATTAGGAGGAATCATAAATTATATCATTGTGTTGATCAAGCAATTGGGGTTGGAAAACTTGTTTTGAATTGAGGCACTTTTTCAGTACATAAAAATGATTTTTATAATTTTCCTCAAAATCATGGTTCACATGTTTTTACATAATTTTTTATAAATATAGTGTAATTTCAAAAATATTTGTAATAAATTTGTGAAATTATATTGAATAACTAAAATATGTACATCCTAAACACTATTAATGTGTGATAATGAAGAAATAAAATATTTTGTTACTTTTCAACCACAATACTATCCCTAAAATCAACATGTCCTCGACTATTATACATTCTACCTTAAAACAATTTTTCATATTGAAAAAAGTTATTTTCAACGAATTAATGAAATAATGAATAGAAAGTACACAGAAAATCATTAAAATATGATATATAAATAATGATGAAATCTATGAACACCTCTAACAAACTCTCTAGATAGTTTAATAAAATATAATTTATACAATGTTGAACTGTATGTAGAGAATAAAACAAGAGGAATATCATCCTAATATATTACAATGTGGAAAAAGGGTATATCAATGTTTTATTTTTATTTGATCTTAATAATATATATATATAATCATCCAAGGGATCCATCAATGAAATATTAATGTGACTTATATGTCATCCTTTTAATCATTAGGTCTGTAAATAGTATTTTAAAATTATTCTTTTGAGTTAAATGTTTAATATTTTGGTTGTATTTGTAGATTCAATAGCTATTTTTTAGTTTTATTTTACCGAATTCTTTAATTATCATTATGAAACATCATACGAAATGTATTTTTTATAAATAATTTTTACAATACTAAACCCTTTACTATTTGAGAAGGGATGTATAACCATATCTATTATAGGTTTTAATAACACCATTTTTATAATATCTTGGAGGTTGATCTCTATCTAAATTGTGTTTTCTATAACAATTTTTCTTCAACATAAATTATAAATTTTTAAATACATAAAGAGATATTGATACATGGGATGTTGGATAATTTTAATCCAATTTTATTTTTTACTCTCTATAAAAAGATAAAATAATTCTAATTCATTATCTAGATAGAGGTTATTAGATCTAATGATAATTAACCGATTTATAACCTTAAGAAATACATAATTTTTTTATTTGGAATACATTTTAATTCATCAAAATAGAGGTTTTGAGTAAATTTCAATGATATTGTGGCAATGATATTTGGAATAATTTTTATTTTTTCAATGATTCTTTCCACAATGGTAGAATCAATACTCGGAGTCATTATTGACTTAGTAATGGATTGAAAATCCCAAAAATGTAATAAATCATCAATATAATTGGTTGAATGGATCATTTTGTGAGTAATGTAATAATTTATTAACGAATCCTTACTCAAAACCTAAAAAATAATAAAAAATGGGGATATTTGGTCAAATATGAAATTTAAAAGTCCCCATATACTTGGGGAGAACATCCAAACTATTAACTCAAAAGGTGTAATACTCCTATAATCAATGTTTAGTTTCATTAATAATTCTACGGTTCATAATGTTATCGATGAATTACACTGATAGGGATCCATCTAAATATTCTTCTAATAATTTCTATAATGTTCTTATAAAAAATAAGTGTTGTGGACCCTTAATTTTTTCATCATATCTTTATATTATAAACAAGTATATTAGTGAACTCAAAATCAATAACCTCCAAAAATAAATCTAATAATACAGTAGTAGGGAACTATATACATTAATTAACTAATTTAAAAAAAATATTTTTGAATTAAATTCACCATCAAGAAAATTAATGAAAATTGAGTGAGAAATTACATTAATAGAATTCCTTCATCAAGTCGAGAACAAAATAAATAATACTTCTCTAGGATGCATGGGATTAATTGGGTCCGATGATCCTTTCACATTAATGGTAATGTATGTAAAATCAATAATGAGACATTTACCCCATACATACCCTCCCCTCTCCTCAAATTTATCAATGGTATGTATAAGGTTACTTAAAGAATAAGATTAAAAAATGAATTAACTAAATTGTATCAAAATATTTAATGTTAACATACAAATTTTAAATGATTATGATTTTCATTATTGGGATCATTTTCAAGAGATTTAATATATTTTTGGATTACCTAATGAAATGTAAAATGTAAATTTCAATTAGTGTTTGAAATATCAATGATATTTTTAGAATTTTTAATTTCTTTTCATTTATTAGAATCCTTTAATGATTGTTATATAAGGAGATATATTATTTTCAATTGTAGTACATAGCTCATATATAGAATTCATGGGAAGTAATATATCTTTACCACTTAATAGTTTAACTAAACTTTTAATTCCCTTTTCACTTGGGTTGATAATGGGTTTGTAGGGGTATTTTGATAAATATAAAATATTAATATCCAAAATTCCATTGGATGATTCATATATATATTTCTAAAATATTTGAATATTTTATTTATTATTCTATTAGATTTAATGGTTTTTGTAAGACATTTGGTTTACATTACCCTCAAGGGATGGTTTAAATTTATGAAAATATAGAACTTAATTAATAATTGGAGGTTGATAAAAAATAATTAGATTTATCAGTTTGATACCATCATAGATTAGGGGTACTCGAGTATTACTAATTTGAGTATTTTTTATACTACATTGGTTTATAATTTAACTAAATATTTTTTCTACTACAATAGCAGTTGAATGTGTAATGAATACCAATATATTATTACTATAAAAATTAGAATAATCATGAAATAATAGAAATTTATAAGTGATGTGTTTGTTAAAAAAACATATAACATAATATATAGTATATAGAAATTATAAGTTAAATCAATTTATCAAAAGTTTTCACAAAAAAATATATTTTATCTTTTTCAAAAAGACATATTTTGTTTTAGTATATCTATGTTTACCTCATTCATAGATAAAT
Source organism: Viscum album (assembly GCA_963277665.1). NCBI lineage: Eukaryota > Viridiplantae > Streptophyta > Magnoliopsida > Santalales > Viscaceae > Viscum > Viscum album. The sequence continues at coordinate 662,713,031 of OY728150.1, forward strand.
TTTGTGATATCTCTCATGTCATAAATTATTATGTATATTGAGTGATGTAGGCTATTCTATTATAAGATATTTTATATAATTTATCAGTGAGTATCTTGTTAATTATTCACGAAGGGTCCCTTCTTGATATTTTCTAATTCAAAATATCTCTTTCCAAATTGATATTGTGTGAGTGGTATAATAAAATCTCCCTCGGATGAGTTTTAAAATAAATTTAAATCCCTAATATTGGTTGGTAAATGGAATACCTAGAGTTTTTATACACCACCTATAGAAAAAAATAATCCCTGTATTTGATGATGCCATAGGATACACATTGGGGTTTATTAGTGGAACACACACTGTAGAAATTCTTAAGGTTTTTGTTTTAGATATAGATAGAAAACTATAAATTGTTTTTAAGGAGAAGGATATATATATATATATATTATCAAATATGTAATCCTTTTATGGATATTAGTTACGAATAGCATAATATTTTATATTATGTTTAGTTAATTCATTTAGTGTCCTAATATTTACTATAATTATTTTATTTTATAGATTATGATCACTCTTGGTTTAATTATGTTCCTCTTGAGGTTTGTTTAATATGACTTCCTCATTGGAGTTTGATTACACTATATGTATGACTGATTTTGTATAAAAAAATTTATTTCACATTTAAGGTCAATTTCATATAAAATATATATTTATGGTATTCTCATGAATTGAATAGAATAAAATTTTAAATGAATATTATTATCATGGGATTATTGATTGTGAGAGGAAGAGATTGAAACCCATGCACATATAAAAAAGGAAACATAAAATATGATTCAATATAAGAAGGAAAAAATATGAAAAATAAAAAATAATGGAAAATAAGAGAAACAATTTAGAGAATGAAATTTATAGAAGTAACAAAACTAAAATATGTTATCGTAAAACCCTGATATTGGATCTGAAATTATTATCATGTTTTTTATCACACTAAAATTGATTTATATTTTCTATGATTATATTACAATGTACGAAAGATGGTTTTCCCAAGGAAATTAATGAATAATATCCTATAATTAATTGAATCTTTTATATTTAGGAAAATAAATGTAGAAAAATAGTTTTTTAGTTATAAATAAAAATTAATACTATGTTGATATATAAAGGAAATTTTGCAGAGAAATAGTGATAAACCTAGTTATGTGTCCCTTTATGATCTATAATCATCTATCCTAATAGGTGGTGTATATAATAGATTCAAAGAATTTTAAATACTCTAAATAGTATAATATGAGAGTTCTTCTACAAATAAACCTAGATATTTGATCTGAAATAGGTATTACATCACTATGGACTTTTCGGAATTGGTTAATTTGTGTTTAAATTTATAATCAAACTCCTAAATAAAATTCATGATGAAAAAACTGTGGGGTTTGAGTTTATTTTTATAAATATTATTGAATAAAAAACATTTATTCTCATGAGTTTCAACCACTAAATTTAATCAAATGATGCATCATACGAGAAAAATCAGAAGGAAAAAAATGTGGGAGAGAAACTAATTTGGTAAAATGATTAAAAATAGGGTTTATGAACTAAAGGATTAGTATTTGGGTTCCACTGTTTCATATTTGAGGAAAATAGTGGATGAAAATAAAAATAATAAAATCAATCCAAATATAATAAAAATTATGAATATTTATTTTTATCCTATGAGTAAAATAAAAATAATCACGATTACCTAAAAAGAAACTCATTATATTGACCAGGGGTGTTATAAATACATGGTGATGTATAAAAAAATAAATAAAAACCCACTAATGATTGAATCACCCCAATATCACTATTTAATCATTAATATGAAGAATGGGGTGAATTTAATGAGAATGTTTCCAAGTTGGCTTGATGTAAAATCATAGTCTGGGTTGGGTAGGTGATATATCCTCTTAAATATGCTCACTATTTATCTATATTTAATTCTTAATTAATTTAGTAATCATATCCTTAGAAATAATTTAATTTTTTGACTTGAAATAAATTTATAATACCATTGGTATCATCACATTTGGATCATATTACACCATTTTATTGCCTATTTTTTTTAGGTGGGCCAATTATTTCTACAAAAAAATATTACCATTTTTTAAAATATTACTAGGTCCATATGATTATATCAAATAATTTCTCTATTTGAATGAATTATAGTCCAATTAAAATGTTATTTTAGAAAAAATTAATTTAGGTCAATGAATTAAATGTTATGATAAAATACTAAATCCTAATAAAAATTGACCTCTTAGAAAAATATTTAAATTTTATGAATATGGATTAATAAATATAATCATCCAAATTAGGTTGTTTAAATATTATAAAGGGGATGTGAAATATGTTAAATAGTATGAAAAAATTCACACATAAAATCCCAAACAAAGGTATTTCACTCTTTAGAAAATTCACAATCTCTTTATTATTAAATTATTTGATAAAATTTCAATGATGATATTTGAAAATGGTAAAATTATTAATATATACAAAAACATAATACATAATCAATATATGATAATATAATGAATAAAAATATGATTTTTTATGAAAAAATCCATTAATTTAGTTGTTTCAAAAATTTCATCAGAATAAAATCTAGTGACATATAGGGAACCAATTTAACTATCAAGAGTGATACTATTTATTTATATCGATTTATGAAAACCACATCAATATATTTATTAAGAAATTTATTTAATATATGTAGGTTATTTAAAAAATAAACTTATTTGGTTATTTTACATAGAACCACATCTTATACTTTGTTTTCATGTTTTTGAAATATAGTCACTTAGACATTCATGATAATTAAATATGGCACTTTCAATATAAGAACCCAAATTTATTGTGCACTTATTCGCTCACCATTCCTTGTGTGTGTGTATGAACACCCAATAAAATTATTACCTATGAAAAATGTCTTGGGTAATTAGAGAGAGGTACAATTAAGATGACCACTAAGAATACATTAATGGATAATCAATCCATAATAATCCTTTGGATTTAGGTAAATCAATTATTATGGTGGTATGAAATAGTAAGTCAATTAGAATTACATGATTATATTGGATTATTATGGATTATAATACTTTAGTTAATAGAAAAGGACATATAGATTTATATTTCTTCAAGGATAGTGTCATGATTTTGTTTAAGGTACTGATTTTTGTTGACAAATAAGAAAATTCCAGCAATAACTTATCATTATTAAAAAAATATTTATAAATGATTTATTTCAATTTCTTACATATAATTATTCTTTATGAACTATATATTTTGATTAATATTTCATTTCAATCTTCTGATTAATAATTTGGGAATTAAAAATATTGGGATTTCTCTCTTTAATATGAATTTTATAGAATTTTAAAATTATTTTTAACTGCTATTATCATATCTAATAATTATATTTTGAGTATACTTTCATTTTCTTCCTATTTAAATTTTTTCTGTGGAAGAAATGATTGTAAACTTTGGGTAATTTTTTAAACCTATAAAAATTGACACTACTACAAAAAATAAAACAAGATAATGTGTGGTGAGAACCTATATGAAAGTATATATATCACTATCCATTACCTATAAATTTATTATAATTAATTGTCCTATGAGACTTATTTAGATGTTTTAATACAATAATTTCAATTTTTGTTTTCTATGTATCCCATTTTCTTGGACACTTTGTGTCTGATTACATATGGTGTAATTTTCAAGGGAATAACTCAAACCGGTTTGAATATGAGATGTAGAAGATCAAGATGGAATGAGTTATTAATAATACAATAGAACCTACCAATGTAGAAAATGTTTTCGATATTAATCAAGGGATAGAGTATCATAATAATAGTAGTTTCTTGATTTTTTTTTGAAATGATCATTGGGTCCATCCTTTAATTTATTTTTTCTTTATAGAGACCTCAAACTAGTATGGGATTTCAATAATTATTTTTCTTGACTCTATTTGGGATAAGTAGACTTCATCAAACTCTAATTACATTAATCCAATGATTTCTTTTGTTATTACAAATTCACGTATTCATTCTCTAGTGATTGAGGATGAACCATCAAGAGGGGAGGATATAGTCTTCCATCCTGAAAAGGTGGTTGACTCTAAAGTATTATGGAGAATTCCAGGTATTAAGAAATATATATATGGTATTGGGTAGTTTAGATAAGGCATGTGAGTCAATATATTCTACAAGTAATCTTTTGGAAGATAAATGAAAACATTGGAGTTATCTTCTTATATGTGACGCTAGTAAGTTATTTTATTTATTTATTATTGATTTTGGTAATTGTAAAGAGTTTACTAAATATATTTATGGGATAATAAAACCACTAGTAGAGTTTTATTCCCCTTCATCACCCACTAATGATAGATATGATAATTTTTATCATTCAATAAATCAGATATAGAAATTTCCAATAATATATATTTTTGGATTCATGATTTTTCAATTCAAAAAATATATATTTATATATATTACACACAGAAGGAATATATATTATATCAATATGTCTTAGAATGTATTATTCTTTAAATGAAAAAATATTATCCTCTTTTCATTCAACGTAAATCAGTATTTGTTTACTCAATGCCTTTAAAGGGTCAGAAAATTACCCCATTCATTTTTATTTTATTTTTCAAATACATTTTCAAATAAATTTTCAAATAAAAGGGATTATATAATTTTTGGAAACATTATAGGGGAAAATATTAACATAAAATTTTAATGGATTTATAAGAAAATTGATAAAAAAACTATATATCATTATTACAAATGTATATATGAATTCTATTAAAATGTGTTACTATCAAATGGATCTCATTGGAAAGTTATTTATAGGGATCAGTGAAATTCATATAATACTTTATGTCCAGTCTATTTAAAAACCTGTAAGTGAATATTTAACATTTATATTCATAATTAAACATGTATTACAAATAGGAAGATCTTTTATTTCATATAAAATTTAGGCATTCTTAAACTATTGACTGCTATATTTCTTGATATTCCAGTCTATTAAATTGGATTGGTATTAATATGTTTTTTCTATATAATAAGTGTGAATGTTTTGTTACAATATTTTACTTCAAAAAAAGTGTACACAAAATGATACAAAGTAGTTTTTGTTTTATTTAAAATTTTGTTTTATATTTTAATATACGGGGTTCAAAAGAATTAAATTACTGATACATAAACATATATCAGTATTTTATTGTTATGAATTTTATTGGATATGAATATTCAAATGGGAAAAATATTCTTGGAAGAAAATAGAAAATCACATAACCAAAATTTACCAGCAATTAAGTACGAAAGATGTCCACATCATTATTTTTTAATCTTTTATTACTATCATATCGTGTAAAAAACATTCCTATAAAAAAATTTAGATATATTGGTATCAAAATCACTATGTTTTCATAATTATATAATTAATAACATAATTTACACACCTACACTAATTATGTATTCAACTAATTTTTTTTTGTATTTCTCATTTTTGAGATGGTACTGATAAAATTTTTATACATGTTAGATTAGTAAAGTTCAACAAACATTTTCAATAATCTCTATAAGGGTAATATAATTTTGAATTAATTATTCTACAATTGAATTGACTAAACTAAATAAATTATTATAACTCTAAAAAATATAAAATAAATTATTTGTTTTCTTTTTCTTGTTTTTTTAATTATTTTAAATGAAAAATATAAAACTGAAAATGAATGGAAAATTCTTCCAACATTATAAGTTACTCTCCTTCATAGTTAATTCTATTATTTTCATATATAAAAATCAATTATGACTAGAATGTTAATATTAGAAATGGAAAATAAAAAAAAATTATTAATTAAATATACAACCTAGTATTCTCATTGAAAAGTCTCATGATAGAGAAAAACATCCTCCAACACTTGACCTATGAAATCCTATTAAATAGTAGAAGAAATATCAGATTAAATATGAATCATCTATTTTTAAATCAATTAATAATATTAAAAATATATATTAAAAATAATTAGTAAAAATATATATATCCAACCAACATGAATAAAGAATACTAGGCATAAACATTAACCTTGATCTATACAAGATGACCCTCACTTATATTTTTATCTCTTTATCAAAAATCAAGATTTCATGGGATACCATTACGATCACCTGAACATAAACATTACATATTCTTGAATTAAGTTAATGATTCACATTGAGAATTATTTCAGGTTTATAGATTTAGATAATTAGGCCATAACTTATACATAACAACTTTATTATTACAAAGTAGACACTTCTACTCACTATCCATCAAAAAAACTTTTAAAAATAGAACATAGTTTCATTTTTTACTTAAACATCACAACTTTTCCTCCATCCCATCCTCCACTATATTCACTTTTAAATCCTATGATAAATATTTCAAAACTTGGGATGAGAATAAAAAGATCAGTAAGAGATACATAAATAAGGAAAACTGTTAGTTTTTCAAAACAAAAATTAAACCATGAATAATTTATCATAAAGTAATACCTTTCAACTTTATGATGTATCAAAAGACAATTCACTGAATATAAGCAAATTTATTACCCTTTTTGTAACCGAAAGATTACCATAATTCCTATAGAAATCAATTTATAGCATATAAAGATAACTTGGGACATAAATATACTGAAATGGTATAACCATACAGTCGACTTCTATAAATATCATTAAATGGAATAAATATACAACCGACTTCAATACCCAATGAATTGGATGTTATAACATAACCAACCATCTTTGGTTTATCATGGAACCAACTATCATTTGGTTTATCATATAACCTCCCATCAAATTTTCAAGTACCATTATATAATCATCACACATAAAATATTTAAAATATCAACATTTCAATCATAAAATTTAATTTTCAATCAAAATAAATAATTTCATGATATTGAAATAGTAAATACAATTTCAAAAACATTTTCAATACCCAAAAAGGGAATAAGAGGTTTCTTTTTTCCTTTTAAAAACATTAAGGCTTATAGAGGAATACAAATATAAGATAACGGTTATAACGGTAGAAAATTTGTTGCCGTCGAATATGGTAAAAACATTAATTTTGTAATTTAGTAAAACTCTTTATAGAAAAATATTCTATTTGAATCAAATAATAAGAATAAAATAGGGAGGGAAGAAGTAAAATAAAAGAAGAGAACTTGAGAGAAGACGTTACCTATAAATTGGGCAACTCCTTTTGATTTAGGCTAAAAGGCATTCTTGAATTTTATTTTGCCTAGTGTATGGATTCTAGGAGGAATAGAGGGATGTTGGGATCTTATTTTGGCAGATTTGGGATGAGACAAAGGGTCTTTAGAGGTGTTAGTAATGGTTAAGGTGGTTCACTTTTATAAGAGGGAGTAGGGGCACATGAGTAATATCTTGAAATATCATTTTATTGTTAATTATTTTTAGATTATAAATAAGTCCAAATTTAGTTAGTTCTAATATAAGATAAATATAATTTTAATTAAAATCATCCAACAATAAATAGGCAGGTTTTGGATATTTTTTAATCCTTATCTTTTATATTTAACCTTTTTTTACTCTTATCATTTTATCAAGAATTTAACACTTTGAGAATCAAAATAGTTACCAAAACATGAAAAATATCCAATTAAAGAGTCATTAATAAAATTTTAGAATTATTATAACCATTTTACCTAATCTTTTATTTTTTTGAAATTTTATAATAATTAATAAAATATTTTATATTTTAAAATATGAAATATGTCAATTTTGACAATTTTCAAATAATGACTTTTTTAAAAATCCAAAAAAACTTTATCACTACGAAAAAACTTCACTAATACAAATATAAAATGTAAATATCATCCAAATTTTTTTTTATGACATCAAAATAACCAAATTACATTTATTTTGACATTTATAATATCATATATTTGAATCCTTTATTAATGAATCAATCATTGCTTCATAATTGTGTCATAATTAAATATATTTATTTAATGTTTAAAAATTATAAATAAAATACCATGATGTGGGAAATATTTTTATATTTCATATTAATATTTTTATTCCAAAATATCACTTATATAACCCCATATAAAAATTCTTTTACTAAAACATATATGTTTATGTTACATTTTCCTTAACTTTAAATTAATTTTTATAAAATGTCATATTCACTTACAAGTGGCTCCATGGGGTCCCTTAATTGACCCAAGGATTACCATGGTTTGACATTTAACATCCAATAGGTTCAATACATGTGTTAGGGTAATTTAATATTATTATAATATTATTTTTCCCATATTTACTAGATTTACCTTTTAACCATGGTAAATAAAATATTTACTCAAGTTAATATTCATAATGTCTAAAAAAAGTTACCTATTTACAAAATTTTGACATCATGATTCCAAATGTGGAATCTATTTTTCAAATTCAAAACAAAAAAGTTTCATAAATTAATTTAAAATTAATTCTTGTTGTCAAAACAAAAAATCGTGTTTTTAAGAAATAATAACTTTCAAAAGATTTGCATGTGTTTATGTCTAAAATAAAATTGAAATTAATTACAATGAACAAAAATGGATTAAATAGTAAAAACATAATCTAATTATAAAATAAAACCTATTAAAAATATTATCTAACAAGATAAATAAATCAGATTAAAAGAATGTTTTGAATTAAAATTCAGTATTTTTCCCTATTCATTAAAAAAATGAACTTTTTGAGAAAAATAGAAAAATTTAATCCATAGTAAATTTTGATGTTCTTCTTATAAAGAATAATTTTATTTTTTTTTAATAGGACATATACAAGGGAAAAAAACTAGATTTAAAAAGTGTTCTCATCAAAAGGCGTTAAATCGACCTTTTATAGAATAATAAAGTATTTAATGCTTAAAATCGGATTCATTCTTATTTTTAGCCTCTAAAATTTATTGAATAAGTTTAAAAACATTTAAAAAACATGTGTAATCATAATTTAGTCAGTTATGTTCATTCCCAATAATACCAAAAATATGCGTTAACTACCATTTTAAAATAATAGTATTATAATTTTATTTTTCAGTATAACTCAAAGTTGTGTGCAACAAAATATTTCAAGGAAACTCGTTGTTGTGTGTTGGGTATGCAATCAGACAAAGTGTCCAATTTAACATGAAATTAATATATTATTCATAAATATTAATAGAAATGAAAAAATTATTATTATATAAATACCTGCCTTGTTACATCCTTCCCCTTTTTTGGAAATTGCATCCTTACAATTTTAAAATTGGGCTTGAACCTTCATTAAAAGTCCAACATTGGAAAAAGAGTCAATAAAACTATCAATTTAAAAGAAACAAATATAATTAAAAAGGTCACCCTAGATAATCCATATTAGGATTCCATATAGAAAAACATCGATATAGAAGAGAAACTAACCATCAGGTTTTGACAGTGAGTGATAGAATACCTGATTAGGAGAAAGTTAACAACCAAAAAATTAGAAACTTGTGATCAGTTAAATAGTCTTTGATTCCCTAGTATAAAAAGTAAACAGACAACATTTTTTTTAATTTCCTCTTCATAATGTTGAGAAATTTATTTATGATCTTGACTAAGAACATAAGGAAACAGAATTACTTGTCATGTGGACTTTCATCCTTTACCAAACTTCTACCACAAACTCATCTTTTCTACAAAATATGAGTATTCATGATGACATAGTCACACCTAAAGTTCTAGAATCAACTTATATAGAATTACATAATCAAAAAAATATTAACTATAAATTTCCCTTATCTCCAGACATTAACTAAAACAAAAAATAGTTAGTACGAGATCAGATAATCCCAAAAAAGGATAATCCTTTATAAAAATAAATAGTACTCTTAATATTCAAAATTGAGAAAACAATACCCAAAGTTCAACAAAGACCATTAAATACAAAATTTTGATTAAAATTATTCAAAATAATCCAACTAAGATAGAAACCAAAAATTTTAGAAGGATTTGATCACATAGTCTTCCACGATAAATCTCAACATTTATCGTCAAATAACATCGAATACTCTTAAATTCCCAAACTGAAAAGTTATTAACATAATCAAATATACTCTATAATAGAATAATCATTTCTATAAATATCCCAAATCCCCATATGTCCTCAATAAAAACATAGATTCTTCCAAAATAAAATTTTATCTATTACTCCACAAATGAAATCCTATAGTATTCTATATTCCTTAGGCATATAGTGTTCCCAAAAGAGAGAACGTCTTCGAAAACATATTTTTACATTGATAGTTAATATTAAATAGTGTTTATATTATAATTCTATTTAGTATATTTATTTAAAATGTTAAAATAATAATACATATTCTTTTTATTGAGAACTAATCAGTCTTTGAGAAATATTTCAAAAAATCAAAACTTTTATAAATATTCTACTTTGGTTAACTAGGATATTTTATATTTCAAATTAGGGAACTTTTTATAAGTATTTAACACATAATTATTTATAGGAACTCAATTGACCCCCTCTTGAGTATCCTAATCTATCCAATATATGGTCTTAGAAGGTAACTTTTTTTCAAAGTTTTCAAAGTTTTTAAATATTTTATATTTTTATTTTAGTCATATTTTAATGATTAATAAATTGTTGTCTGTTCAAAATGTATAGTTCTTTAAAATATTTAATATTTTCTTTGAATTGATAACATAAAGTAATGTACTACTACCAATAGACCTCCCTATTTTAATGGGAAAAACTATAATTAGTGGAAACTCAAAATGAAAATGCATTTAGAAACCATGGGTTTTGAAATATGGTCTCCTATAGTTGATGAATATAAAATTACTTCTACTACTAGAAACACTTGGGATGATACCACTAAGGCAGCCTATAATAATAATAATTTCAAATCTATTAATTAATTATATTATACTTTAGCTGATGAATAATTCAACATGATTTTTTCATGTAAAAAAACCTTTGAAATCTGGGATACTCTAATTTTTCCACATGAAGGAACCAATAATGTTAACGAAATGAGGCTTAACACATATACTATTAAATATTATAATAGTAAAATTAATACTAATAAACTTATTTTTGATATATTTCTCAGGTTAAATGATATTGTTAATACAATGATCTCACAGGTAAAGACAATCACTACAAAAGAACAAATCATGCGAATCTTGAGATGTCTTCTAGAAAGACGGAGAGGGACATCAGTATCAATTAGAGTGTATTGTGACATTGATTCACTACCTATGAAGGAGATGATAGATAATCCAATTATGTATGAATAAAAATTTAAGGTTCACATAGAATATGATGATTGGCCAAAGAGAATGTCAGTGGAATTCAAAATCAATGCTTCTAAACACAAAGAAAAGAAGAAGATGCATGTTTATGCAGGACGTTCCAACAATGAAGAATCACCAAGTTAAACTCATGAGTAAATGGATCTGTTAGACAGAAGATTCAAAAAGTTATATAGATAGAAGAAGTTATTTATAAATCACTGTTACAAATAGAATTATTGAAATAAGGGGAAATTTAAAATGCACATGAAGAGAGGTGATAACACAAATGAAATAGTCAGTTATGAATGCAAGAGAATATGTGGTGTAAAAGATGAATTTCCAGAGTTAATGTACAAAAAGTAGTATGAGGACAAATATAGAAAATAAAAGAACGTAATAGAGGCTACATAGAGTGCTTCTAAGGAACATTCTTGAGATTCAGAATCATGACATGATGATAAGACTAACAAAGACAACATGTGAATTATGACAAGAACATCCAGGGAAATTCAAGAATATCCTATACAGAAATATTATTATTCTGGAGAAGAATATGATTCTAAAAATATGACTAATGATGAGATGTTTGAATATTTTAAAACACTTGAGGATACTTTAAATGAACTGTAAGATAAGTATAAATCTCTCAAGAAGAAACATGCTCTTTCAATTTCTATTAGATGAGAACTGGCTATAGAAAAGGAAAATAATACTGAACTTCTCAATGAAAATATAGAACATAAACTTTCTAATGATAAATTAAATAAGGATTTAGAAATTTTCAAAAATGGTAAAGATACCTTAGTTCAAATTCTTTGAAAACAAGTGAATCCAAAATACTCTAATGATATTGGTTATAAACATGGTAAAATAAAAAAAAATTAATAAATTTTGCATCTAATTTTGAAATTTTATATTCATGCCCAAATATGGAAAATTTTGTGTAAGTTCAGCACTGGAAATGCTTTTACTGCTTCTACGTTTTCTGGACCTAGTAGAGTTTATTTTTCTAAGACTTTTCAAATGGCCTATAAGAAACCCATAAATAAAATGTGGGCTTCTAAATATTTAATTACTAATATTACTATACCCAATAAAATCTAGGTACCAAAGTCCTTTTCAGTTTAAACTATTTTTTAGGAAATCAATTTGAAGAGTTCCTATAAGAGCTTATGGTACATGGACAGTGGGTGTTCATGAAACATGATAGGGGAATACTCTATCTTCCAGAATATTATAAATATTGATGTTGAAATTTCACCTGTAGTGACAATGAAAATTGAAAAATTATTGGCCTTTTCCAAATATGTAATAGTAATTGAATTTTAATTTCTAAAGTTATTTTTGTCGATGGTCTTATGTACAATCTGCTTATCATTTCATAATTATGTGATGATGTATTTCATGTTAAATTTATAAATCATGAATGTAATTTTTTAAATTCTAAGATTGATTTAGTTTTTTCTAATTTTAGAAATGAAAATGTATTTGATATAATTTTAGGTTCCTTAGTTTCGAAAAATGTGTCTTGATTAAGTGCCTTTAATAAAGAGTCTTGTCTCTGGAATATGATACTAAGCCATTGTAACCATCATTCTCTTAGGAAGATTTCTAGAAAAGGAGTAGTCAAGGATCTACCTAAACTAGAATTTACAAATAATAAAGTCTATAATCTTTGTCAAAAAAGGAAAATAACACAAAAAATCATTCAAACCAAAGAAAGATTTTTCATCTTCTCAACCTCTTGAGTTGGTTCACATGGTTTTTTTACCTTCAAGAGCTTCAATTTTTAATACGAATCACTATATCTATGTTCTAGTAGATGACTTTTATGGGTATACAAGGACCTTCTTTCTATCTCACAAAAGTGAAGCTTTTTCTTATATCACCAAGTATGCTAGGTAAGTAGAAAATTAAAGTGGGATTAGGATCAAAACCTAAAGAAGTGATTGTGGCTGTGAGTTTGAAAATCAAGAATTTGAATCTTTTTTCTCAAAAAACAACTATAGTAATAAATTTAATGCTCCTAGAATACCTAGTAGAATGGAGTTTTATAAAGGGTAAATAGAATCATAAAATAAATAACCCATACTATACTTAATAAATATGATCTACCTATTTTTTTGGGATAAATCTGTAAGTATAACTTTTTACACAATGGATAGAGTATTAATTAGAACTATCCTTATGAAAACTCCCTAAGTGTTGTGGAATAATAGGATGCATAATGTTAATTACATTAAATTTATTGGTTTCAAATTCCTTATCCTTAATACAATGATAATATTGACAAATTTTCATCCAATAGTGATGAAGGAATTTTCTTAGGTGATTCAATATCTAGAAAATCCAATAGTGACTTTAATAAAATAACCAAGTGTGTGGAAGAATCTATTCATGTCAAATTTTATGAAACATATAAACATGAACCGAAGAACTCCCTAAAAAATATTAACGAATATTTATCAAATATCAACTGGAATTCTAAACCTTATGACTCTACTATTAAGAAAGCAGTAAAATATTCTAGTTCTATAAAATCTATATATTCTAACCAAAGGGAACCCAAACCTGTTGATAAACTGGAAATAACTAGACCGTATTTTTTTAGATCTATTAGAACCCTTGAGAATCATCCTTTAGATGTTGTAGTTGGAGACTTAGAAAAGGGAATACATACTAGTGATTCTCTAAGAAAACAGGTTAAACATAAAGTCTTTTAGTCACAACATGAACCTGAAAGCATCAATGATGAAATCACTAATGAATTTTGGGTGATGGATATGTAAGAATAATTGAATCAGTTTGAAAGAAATAATGTTTGGAAACTAGTTGATAGACCCGAAGACACCTTGAACATAAGAACTTAGTGGGTGTTTAGAAACAAAGTGTATGAGGATGGAACAATAGTAAGAAATATGGCCATATTAGTTACATAGGATTATAATTATGAATAAGGAATTGACTATAAAGAAGCATTTTCACCTATTTCTATAATTGAATCTATTAGGATCCTACTAGCTTATACAACACATTTAAATTTAAAAAATTATCAAATTGATGTCAAAATTGAATTCCTAAATTGTTATATATTTCAATATTTTTTTGTTGAACAACCCCCTGGTTTTACAAATCCTTATTTTCCAATTCATGTTTTCTAATAAACAAAATATTTTTATGGATTAAAACAAGATCTAAGATCTTGGCATGATAGGCTCAACACTTTTCGTATTTCAAATGGTTTTACTAAAGGGATTGATGATCCTAAACTTATCAAAAATCTAATTTATAAATTTGTTTTAGTTGTCCAAATATATGTTGATGATATTATTTTTGGATCTTCAAAAAATTATTCATGTTTTTATTTTTCAAAAGATGATGCAAAATGAGTTTGAAATGAGTTTAATGGGTGAACTCAAATTCATTCAGGGATTTAAAATATTTCAAAATAAGTATGGAATTATTTTAAATCAAAGTAAATATACTAATTATATTTTAAAACATTTTAATATGGATAACACTAATTTTAGTGATACTCTTTTGAGCACCCTCTGTAGATTAGATCTTGATGAAGATGGAGAATTAATGGATTAAATTAATTACAGAGGTATGATTGGAAGTCTACTTCACTCGACTACTATCCGACCTGATATTTTGTATAGTGTGTGTATGCGTTCTAGTTTCCAAGTAAATATTAAAGATTCACACCATATTTCTATTAAAATAATCCTTAAATACCTCAAGTATACTTCAATGTTAGGACTATTCTATCCTTGAGGACAACCATTTGACTTTGTTAGTTATTATGATGCTGAATTTTTTAAAATAATGTTAGGTAGAAAAAGAACCTCTAGAACATATCTTGTTTTTGGAATGTTAGTGGTTTAATGGTGTAGTAAAAAGAAAATTTTTATTTCATTATTTACTATTTAAGATGAATAGATAGCTGCTGGTAGTTGTTTTGATCATATTTTGTGGATGAAACACACCTTACAAGACTATGGTTATCAATTTTGAAATATCCCAAAAAATATTGATAACACAATGTTATTAAAATTTCTAAGAATTATGTTTCTCATTCAAGAAAAATACATATTAATGTAAGACATCATTATTTTAGAGATCATTATTAAAAAAGTGATATTACTTTATAATTCATTGGAATAGAACATCATCTTGCTAAAATTTTC
The DNA here is from genome assembly GCA_963277665.1 of Viscum album. NCBI lineage: Eukaryota > Viridiplantae > Streptophyta > Magnoliopsida > Santalales > Viscaceae > Viscum > Viscum album. The sequence continues at coordinate 662,728,568 of OY728150.1, forward strand.
ACTTATGCTTTAAATTTTGAAAGAATGAGTCACATCAGACATGAGTCAGGAAGGATCAACTTTTGATGACTTACCATTGATGTCTTACTGTCGTGTCACACCAATGATGATCACTGATGTGTCTCACTGATCTACTTTGTTATTTATCTATCTAGATGTTAAAAAATAGTTTTTTTGTTTATTTCATTTTATTTTAATAAAAATTTATTATTTAATGATTTTAAATACGTAAATGATAAAACTATAGTTGATTCTACTCATTTTCTTACTCTTACACTCCTCTCACACTAATTACTTCAAACCATTCACTCTCAAACTACTACTCTTTTCCCTTAAACTTAAAACCTTCAAATCTCAATACTGGACCAAGTTAAGCATATCTATGAGATGTTTGAATTTTTGTTTCATCCTTATAAGAAGAAGTAAGATGAATCTAGTGAACCTAAACCAAAACCTATCCATCCCAATATCTTGATTTGAATCAGAACTCTAGATAAAAAAGTGGATACCAAATGGTTACTAAGAATAAAGTCTATCTTGTTGAGTGTCTTATAGAAACAATGATGGTTGGAGTGGTTTTCAATCCAAAAAATACATTTTTACCTGAGGATAGTTCATGAGTTCTATTTGTATGTGAAATTTCCTCTTGAAGGCATAGAGTTATGGAAGAAGAATTTATTTTTCATCCATGCAGTGGGTATAATGCTTGAAGGTACCCCCAAAGGGTGTGTTTGAATATCACTAGGGAAGTTTACCTCTACCTAGTGATATTTTTAGTTAGAAGGAAGATTTGGATAATATTACTCATAATGGAGGTCATATAAGGCCAATAACAATAAATATTTATGGTGAATACGGGTTATCGTTAAAGTTCATTCCACATTAGTTATGTCCAAGAAAATGGAAATTTTCCCCCCTGAAATACTGAGATGTGTTTTTTCTATATTTTTTGCAAAAGGGACATAATATTAACTCATGTAGGTATTTAATGGTGTATATTAATGATATGTTAAAACCATAATTCAAGACAAATTCATTGTATTATTAGATGATTATTTTGGCAAAGCTGAATGTTAATGTTTTGGTGAATGAGGGTGAAGAATCAATAACTGAATATATTGGGTTTTGCATAAAAAAATTCATTGGTAAGAGGATGAAGGTAAATTGGAATCCCTAGAAGAAACTTTAGGTTGATTAAAATGATATGTTTTATGAATAATTTTATCCTTTTGAACATTCTGCAAGGGAAAAATACATGGTTGATCCTAGTATAATACTAGATGAAGTTCAGATGTATTCAGATGAGGACAATGGAGATGAGGAAAACCAAGGAAATAAGTCATCCAATGATGATATAAGTGACCCAGATATAGCTCTAAGTACATAAGGTATGACCTATGAACATGAAATCCCTTTGAGGCCTCTTTATTCAAAGAAACCTCTCTTAGATGAAGATGATGATGAAGAGACTGAAGAATTAGAAAATGATGAATATATTAGTCAAAGTGGAATTGAAAAATATGAGGAGTCAAATGGTGAAAATGAAGAAAGTAACAATGAGGAATAAGTAGAGGATTATGGTGACAGAGATGAGGAAGATATTTAAAAGGTTGATGTGGAATCTGGTGAAGAAAATTCAAATAATGGAAATGATGAAGAAGGAAGTGTTGAATATAATAATTGATTAGAAAATCCTAATGATGATCAAGGTCATGTTGCAAAACCTATTGATCATAATCTAGATCATGTTGAGCCCATAAATTCTACTGATACTCCTTTAGCGAAACATTCATCATTTTTGAAAACTAATGAAGTTCATAATATAGTTGTATTCGAGGTAAGAGTTCTCGATTTTCATATGCATGAATAAATTCATGTCAAATAATAAGTTCCATTAGCTCTTGTACAATCAATTTTTTATGTTCAGAAGAAACCACCTATTGAGAGGAGAGAAACTATTGAGGGGGAGCACAAACAAAAAAGGGTTATAATTGATATTATTACTCCCTATGATGATATAGTTGTGCATGAATGGGAAATGGATCCAGGATATGTGACTTTGGGTTTAGAGTACCCTGATTCAAAGGATGAGAAAACTAATCCTAAGGGATCTATTTTAGAAGGAACAACTCATATTTAAACTGATCAAGTAGTATCTCCTACTTCTTATTCTCTGGTTGTACCAGAGCCTATAGATTATGTGACTAAAGATGACCTCAATATGTTTAAGGAATATTTCTTCTTGGTAGTTAGATATGTCCTTCCATGTCAACCATATATAGTGGTGATTATTAAAGAAATTGATGTATCTATGTTAACAGAAAGGGTTATTTCTCAAATTGAACCTCATATGATTACTATGGATGAAGAAATTGCAACAGACAATAAAAAGATTTTTAATGAATTTGTTGTTATGGTTTCTTCCATTAATATTCTGACCATTAAATATAGAGCATATTTAGACAAGGTTATGAAAGCTATTAGGGACATCGATTATTAGTATTATAAGGATGATACTCCTCCAACTCCATCCCTTGATTAGAATCAGTTGATAATATTAGTTCAATATTTAATTGAAGGACCTCAACCTCAGCTTCTCATACTATTCATACTACTGATGTTGAAATGATCAGAATTGTAATAAGAGGTTATCCTTACACTATGATGGGTAGTTAAGATTAAGAAATCATATCTAAAATAAATAATGATTTTGATCATGTTTATGATATGGTAAGACTCTACACTAAGGGTGACACTAATTCATTGTCAAGATATAACCAAAAAAGTGGACTTCTACTTTTAGAGGATTCATACTAAGCATTAACTTGATGGTCATTTCAAGTATATTTTGAGAATTTGAGACATCCCTCGAACACTAAATCCTTCAAAAAAACAAGTCAAGCAGCTGAAATAATTATCTCCTACTCTTAAGATGATTATGGAAAATAATGATGATTTGAAAAAGGATATTGACCATGGTGGCAATATCATAATGGTCTTTATCAATATGTATAAAACCTACTTGCATCATGATATTAATGCAATTGTTGTTCCCACAACATCTCCTCTTAAACCTATCATGTACTCTTTTCCCCCTCCTTCTTCACCATTTATACCATTTTCCATCCATATTTCCTAGGATCGTAGTAAAATAAGACCTATCAATAATCAAGAACTTATAGTCCCTCCTCATTCTTCTATCCCAAGCCTTGATCCTTTTATGATTACCGGGGATCCTCTTCCTTCTTCTAGTATCCCAATTGTAACTCTAACCACTACCTCTTCTGCACCTACTTCTCCTCCCACCACTACTCCTGATAAGGTAAAAGGTGTGATGGATTATACCTTGGGGAACTAGTGATTGGATGGATCCTTCATAGGGATCTGTTGAATCTTTTTTGTTATCTCTTGTACTATTTTTTTAATGACATATACTCTATATTTTCATAACATTTTATATTATTTATCTTAATTGTTTGTTTCCTTTTTGATAATCTAAAAAGGGGGATAATTTTTATCACATATATAATTGTATATATCTCTGGGGGAGAAATATATTAAAAGAAAGACTCATCATGAGATTAATATAAAACTTTCTAAGTGATCTATACAATAATTTTTTATCATAAAATTCAATCTATTATGATTTTTATGATATGTTAAGCAAAAATAACAATGATTATCATAATTAATAAATTGTGGTACATAATTCCAAGATTTGTGGTCATCAAAAAGTGGGATATTTTTTTACTCCTATAGTTTTAATGCTCCCAAATAATGGTTAATTATTACATATTACGTTACATCTTGTTTAATCATGTTTACATATAACCTTAATATCTTCTGTTAGTGTTTACCTCATAAGACATGTTAACAAAACTTGGATAAGTATAAGTCACTGATAAGGATAAGTCACCGATGCTTGACCAACCGATAGTAGAGACACTGTTGCATCAATTTACCAATAGCCTCTCAGAATTTTCACTAATGATGAGTAACCAATGAAGTATGGGTTAAAAATAAAACGATTCATCGATTTCATAACCTACCAATAGAGAGACTACATTATACTCAGATATTTTGATAAGTATAATCTATCGATAGCTGAACGGCCATCAAGTGGACCTACAGTCAGAATGACCAAACGATGGTTGAGTCACTAAAAGGTAGACTTACCAATAGACCGACCTGCTAATATTGTCTCACAGTTCCTGAGCTACTGATCCTAATAAAGTTTCATTCATTCTCTTTTTATTTAAATTCAAAACTATTTCTAATGGTCATATTTATCAAACACAGTATTACTTATTATATTAATGAGATTGTCTATATTTTGTAGATAAAATTTAATGGATGTTATAGTACAAGGTATGAGGTACCAACACATGATCATGATCATGCTTCTTGTCGATCCTACAGTTTATAAAGAAATAACCTGGTCCAAAATGAATGAAAGATATGAGAGAGTTGAGCTAAAAATTCATGCACCCAATAAACACAAAATAAGAACTACCTACTTTTCATACACGAAGTCATTGATGAAAACCAAAATTAAAAAAAATTGTAGGTTCAAAAAAAAGATAGAATAATATTCATCAAACACATCATTACCTCACAAGAAGAATAAGAAGATAGTATCTCCCATGATACTCTGTTTTTATGGATTTTTTAAGAAACTGACTCAAGACGCATTTCATCACAACTTTTAGGAGTCATGGGCTGTATAGAAAATAACACAAATCCTTATAACTCTATTCTCTTTGATTTATTCTCTATCTATGAACTATTTTACCTTTTGAGTAGTGTGTGTGTCACTGTATAATAAACACACACTGAATCCTGTGTCAAACTAGAAGATACATTTATATTTTCACAAACCTATCTTTTTACACCTTACACTTCAACGGATAAAAATAAAAGAGGTCTCTATGTGGCCTGGTTTTTTGTTGTTAGTACTCCCATGAAAAATGTTGATGAGCTCTAGTTGACCTGGACAGTGTGTATACAATTTTTAAACCGATCTAGGGTGTGGATCATGTTTATTTATATAAAATTCTTGGTGGCATGTGATCACCAAGTAGAGGGGACTATGTCATAGTTTAATACTAAACCTCTTGTTTTAAAATCCCAAGTTCCATTCAAAGTTCAGCTTTCACTATTTTATTTATTCATTAAAAACATTTATCTACTTTGATAATTAATCTTATAAAGCATTTATATTATAATTTCATTTAGTATATTGATTTCAAAAATTAAAATAATAATACATAGTTTTTTTACTGAGAACTAATCAATATTTGAGAAATCTTTCAAATAATCAAAACATTTATAAATCTACGACTTTGGTTAACTGGGCTATTCAATATTCCATATTGGGGAACTTTTAAATAAGTATTTTTGATAGAAATTTTTATTAGAACTCAATCCACCCCCCTCTTGGGTGTCTTACACTGAAAAATATGTAATTATATAATAAATATAAAATATAAACTTTAATCATATCATAGTGACTATAAAATAAAGTTACTTAGGTAAATTTTTTATATCTATACATAGTGGCGATAGTCAACACATATATATGAGAGATACTTTAACTTCCCATTTGATGAAAAAGAGGGTAAATAATTATATTTTATTAATACTATTAAAATTTTATTATATTGGGTATAATTCAGTTATTTTTTCATGTTTAATACCATATATTTAGAAAAATCTAGAAGAAGAAATAAATTAAATGAGTTAGGGTTGGATGACTAGCTCTTCTTTAGTAGGCCTCCTTTAGATCCCTTTTTAATGACTATTGGAATGGTCTTTCAAGAATCCAATAACCACTAATTAATGTATATGGAAGTTTTGAAGATACTTTTTAGTGTTTTTGCGATATATGGATCATGTTAGTGTAAATAAAAGAGATATGGGGTGTCCTTTTATTAGGAGAGGGAAATAAAACCCCTAGGATTATAAAAAAAGATTAAAATATAATTAAGTAATTCTTAAGAATAATGATCCCTAAAGAAAATATATTCTAAGAAGAATAGGATAAGGTAAAAATATAATCACCCAATTAAATTTTTATAGGATTTGGTTTCATTTTGAACCTTAAGTCTCAGTTTGACCACTTGGATCCCCAATTTTAATCTTAACCATTGTAATGAGTTTTTAAATACTAAAGGGTTATAATGTTACTTATAAGGTAAATATTTTATAATAAATAATAAATGAATGATTTTTTAGAAAATTTAACATCCAAATTTCCCCTTTCAATATTTATATGATTTTTTAAATAATTTAATAAAATTTTATTTATTATAAAATATCATTAATGTCATTTTTGTCACTATTCAGTTAATTTTCCTATTTTGGAAATGATATTTTTTATTTAATTAAAATATTATACTTTAAAAACATCTAAAACGTATTATTTATATAAAAAATTTCTAGAACCTAATATTTTTTATATATATTATTAATTTTATGAATTTTAATATCAGGTTTTTATGAATTTAAAAAAATATTCTGTCATTGTTGTGTAAGCATTAAAGGTAATTATTCAGACACTAATATATATATATATATATAAATAACCATGATAAAAAAATTAATTTTTATTTAATATAACCTTTAATAACCTAAATTATCCTCTTTATATTCTTATTTAATAATTTTAGATTTATAAAATTCAAGAGAGTGAAATTTTAGAATTTTCATTATTAAAATAATATAAGAATCATTACAAAGGGAAAATTACATAAAAAGTATATTTATTGGAATTATGTATTTATATGGTCAAATTAATTTGATCAAATGAAACAAAAAATTGTTTTTGGTTTTTTTGGGACCTATATTTGGGTTTTAACCCTATTTTCCCATTTTACCCTTACCAAGGTGACAATTATTTACCATAATTACTATACATAATCACCATAAATAAAAGTGACCTATTTACCAAATTTGAAACTCCTAGATTCCAATATGGGATCCATTTTTTATCATTAAATATGTATAAATATCATAAATTTATTATATAATAAAATCACAAAATGAAAATAATACAATTTTTTAGAAAAATACATTTTGTGGAATAAAGCTGAATTTATTCTTATCTCATGTTACCAAAAAAATAGAATATGGTTAAATAATTTTATTGGATACATAATATATAAATTTTAGTTAAATAATTCCACAATTATATTTATTTTAATTTTTTATATTAAAAATTCATTCTACGAAAAAAAAATCATAGAAAAAACATCTCTTTTACTTTAAAATGTTTTTATTTTAATTTACAATCAATTGATAAAATAATTATTTCCTTTTATAATTGTTTAAATAATAAATTGTTAAAAATTTATTTAGTTTTATTCATATTCTACGGTCTAATGGCTAGGTGATAACTATAACATTATATAATAATATTTCAATAGTATATCATGGTTCTCTTAAAGTTGGTATTGCGTGTAATGGAATATATTAATGAAATCCAATTTATTTATAGAAAAATATATCATAAAATATCAAGGATTTAAATATTACACCCCATAAAAATATATTTCACCTTCAACATTCCATCACTCTATTATAAAAAATGAGGATATCCTTGTTTTATCACATTCTCAGATTCTGAGGTAGCTTTTTTAAATTTTTTATTCATTAATAAAACAATAAAAATATGAGTATACATTTTTTATAACACATTATTTCCATGATTGAAGATTTATAGTAGTTTTTCTTCATATGAAAAGATCATGTACTAGTGGAATGACCTCTGAGTTAAGTATATGTGATGGATCTGGTATGTACTTCATTAGGGGAGATACATGGAAAAAATAATGAACTTGAGAGAGGTTTGGGGGAAATTCATAGTGACAAGTTACCATCCATAGTTGATCAAGAATTTTAAATGGGAAAATATACCTAGGGATCAACTTTCATTTCATTTTAAATCTTAAAAGCTTATTCCACAGAGAAATTCATAGAAATTTCATCTCACTAACTTGGAATTCCAAATTTCATATATGATTGTGAGTATGTCTTTTTTGTCGACTCTAAGATACCTTGATATTTACCTAAATGTATTTTAATTAATCTACCATTTCCAAATCTAGATCAATTCCAAATATATTTCTTTATATTTATTTAACCTATCATTTTGTATTTCTACACTTCTTAATATGTGGTTCCTCATAAGGATCCATCTAAATTCTCTAGTGAATTCTTTTTTTTTTTTGAAAACTCGAGTAAAGTAATGTGTTGATGCCAAAAACTGTCAAAATCCAAAAAAGTGTATCGCAAAATATCTTTTATGGAGTTAATAGTTCTCTCAGGTTGAATATCTATATGAGGATAAGAAAAAGTAATGAAACTCAACTCTATAACAGAAGCCTACAAAAGACATTGATGCCAACCTTGGATTCCAATTAGATACAATAGAATGTGGTTCTCCATAAAATCTTAAAACATGATTAATATATTTTATTAACCTTTTCTATATATAAATATTATCTGATAGAAATTAAGGGAGTTGACTTTGTATGTTTGTTGACTACAATAAAATTTCATTTTCTCATTAATATATTTTGGCAAGTCTGATGAAAAAACACAAGGTTATGTTTCTCCATTTCTGTTTGAGTATGGGTAATTCTTCTTACATCCCCTTATAAATATATCTCTCATACTTAACTTAATAATATACCATGGACTAAGATATATACACTACAATATATATCTTCATGTTTTCCCACCATAAATAATTTCATATCTTTATAAATCATTTTTTACTTATAGGATAAATAGAAAATTATAAAATACTAGGTTGATTAAATAGCTCCATATTCAAATATTATAAATAAATAACACATCAATAGTTCTTAAACATTATCATTCCACCATAACCATGTTTTAATTTAGAAACATTCTTTCTACAGTTCCACATCTACCTATACATCTCTTCAGTCCTCAAAAACATAGATGGTTGAATACCCATTTGAGAAAGATAATATTTCTCCCATACCTTAACAATTTCTAATTCAAACTATTGAAATTCTAAAAACATTGGATATTTTTAGATCCTCCACATTGATAAGATATCACAATCCTTTCGACTCAAATAATCAACCACCTTGTTTTCTTTCCCAATGTGGTAATGTATTGAGAACTAATAATATTTAATTAATATTAACCTTCTACTATGGTGTATATTTATCTCATATTGAGTGAATATATTCATTATAATTTTGTGATTATTATTTATATCACTCCATTCTCTAGAAATATAATGGTTCTATATCATTGATGAAAAATTACAATAATAATCTCAAAATCATTAGTTGGATAAATTTTCACAGGATCCCTCAATTACCATGAGGCATAATATTTCACCATATCATTATGCATGAGGATTTTTCCTAGTCACTTCATTGATGTAAAAAAATATAGATCACACAACCTTCTCTACTATAGGTTAATGTAGTAATTGTTGGACACAATAAACTTCCCTTCATTTCCATGAAATTTTCTTTACATTAATTTTTTCAAAGGACCTTGTATCCCTTCCAAGTAAACATGGTGAGTGGATTAGATATCCATGATATATGATAGAAAAATTATTGATAATACCCATCAAAAAGAATAAAACTACGGATCTCATCCATAGTGGATGGTCTAGGCCAAAGATCAATATTTTCTATCTATAATGAATCTGTTGATATAGCCTTTCTTGAGATTATATAACCCAAAAAAAGATTCATTTTGTTGAAAAAATTCATTATTTTAAAATTTTTCATATTGAATATGCTTCTATAGGGTCATCAGTTCAATCCTAAATTGATTTTCATACTCTTACATTGTCTTTTAATATATAATAATATCATCAATAAATATAACCACACACAGATCATTGTAATATCTAACGAATTTATTCATTAAATCTATTAATATAGATGGGGAACTAGTAAGACCAAATGACGTGACTCTAAATTCATAATGTCTATACCTTTAATGGACATTTTTCATGGATATATCCTCTTTCTTTACCCACAATTGATTATATCTATAAATGAAGCCAATCCTAGAATTTTATTAATCTCCATTAAAAGATAAAACAAGTCAACAATATAGTTTCTAGGATTCACATACCATATTTTTATCTTTTAAAGTTTCTAAAAATCAATGAACATTCAGAATAATCCATGTATCTTCTTAAAAAATGAATAGGTGCACCCCATGTTGATGCACATAGATGAATTAATCCTTTATCAAGAATCACCTACAATTCCTTATTAAAATCCTAAAACTCAATCAGGTCCATTTTATAATGAGTATTTGAGATTGGTGTAGAATTAAGTATTAATTATATTGATGTAGATGAAAAAAAATGCTCAAGGGCTGAAGAAGGTTGAGGCACGACAAAAAGAATCCATATTTGGACCCGGATATCCATTACAGGGGGGCCGGAGGGGCCATGAGAAAAATAATCAGTGGTGCATGAAAATTCGGTCCTGTGTAAAAAAACTATAAGACTCACAAGAGTTTTTCGCGTGGGCACAGAAATTTACATGCCACCACACCGCGCCATGGAATTTTCACACTGCCGATTCCAGCGTGCAATACTTCACACAGGCTTGTTTTCTATGAGGACTCGTGACCCCGAGGGCCTATAAATAGAAGGTCACCCCTTCAACTTCTAGGCTGAAGAATCTGAATCGTCTATCGAGTGAGAAATTCACCTATCGTTCACGCAAAATATGGATCTAAGGTACTTAATTTTTCATGCCAGGTCTCCCAGGGGTCCACCTTTGCGCGAGACCCCTCGAGATTAATCCTTGTCCAAATTCGATCCCCCTCACGCAATTACTTCCAATTGTGCGCAATCCTTTCTTCGACACACAAATCCTTCCAAATCGTGGGCCCTCTATTGGGCGCTGCCCCGGAATTTTCACGCACACCAGCCGATTGCATGTCGCCCCGGCCTTTTTCATGCATGCAGCACCATTGCACGCTGCCCCAACCTTTTTCATGCATGCAGCACCATTGCACGCTGCCCTGGCCTTTTTCACGCAAGCATTCCTATTCCCTGCCGGCCCGACCCTTTTTCGCGCTGCTCTTCCATTTGCATGAAAAACTCCATCTTTATGCACGCGTGATGTCCCTTTTCCAGGCATCATTTTTAGGAACCTCCAATGCCCAAAGCACATTCACCATATACTCTTTTATCGCATGTCCCTCTAGGTTTGTGCGAAATAAATTCAAAGTCCCTTGGAAAATACTACCTGCTGCGTTGCATCACCTCATAATTATTCACATAGGGATGCTAATGGATATTTCTTTTTTGCATAGCCACACTAATGTGGACCCCCCAATGGTTTTCTCCATGACACCCCCTAGCCACAGGGTTTCCTATCCCTTCTTTTCAACAAGATTCAGAGGGTACTGGTTGTGTAAGTCCTATGGGTGCAGAGTGAACCCACCTCGTCCGAGCTGCAGGATGTTAAACTGAAAAGCACCATATTCCTCAGCATATGATGTTATACGGTGACCTATCCCCATGCCTCCTACGCGGGGTGGCCCCACCATGGACATTCTGCATGCCCACTGGTCTCCATGTTAGTGGGATCATTCCTCACATGGAATGAGATCCTCTTTATCAGAGTGACATGTGTCAGTGGGGAAAGGGAAACATCCTGGTGTAAGCCCCTAGATTTTCTTGCAGGAGGTAGCATCCCTACCCCTCCATTCTTCAGTTCCAAATCCCCTTTCTGCTTGGATTTTTCACCACCGGGCCTCCATCCTGGAGTAAGTACCAACCTCTTCGGGTTGCTAACCACGCATAATCCCTTGTTTCCTCTTTGGGTTGCGATCATGCGTAAGCCCCACTTCATTTTCCATGGATGCACCTATCACTACATGATCATCAGGTCTTTTTTGTCTCTTATTTCTCACACCGAGCATGTCTCACATGGGCTTAGAGAAGGCATCGACCATGACATCCTCTTTGGGCAGCCTAGAGTGTAACCCCCAAACTCCACAAGAACTATGAGGTCTTTGATCCTTGTTAAGGAAAGGTATGTAGGAAGCCTCCATGAGGTTCAATACCACCATCCATCGGTCACTCCGACCCCCCTCCACGTCAGTTCACCAACACTTTGGGTTGCCTCTAATTGTAATCCCCAAATTCCCCCCATATCTGAAATACATGGACTTTGATACTTTCCAAGGTAAGGTATGCAGGAAGCCTCCCTGAGGTTCAAGACCAATAACCATTGGTCACGACCTTCTTCATGTCGATGTTCCAAGCCCCATACAAACTACGAGGACTTTGATCTTTTCCAAGGCATGGTAAGTAGGAAGCCTCCATGAGGTTCAATCCCACCATCCACCTGGACCCCAAGTCCTTATTTATGTTGGTTTACCGACTCCTACCCCATACCCGAACTATGTGGACTTTGATCCTTTCCAAGGAAGGGTACGTAGGAAGCCTCCTTGAGGTTCAAGACCAACAACCAATGGTCCTGACCACTTCACATCGGTCCACCCCCCATCCTGCATGACGTTAAAACTGTGTTCCCCTTTTTGTTCCCCATTCAGTGGTATGTCATTGTCACTCCATTCAGTGGTAATTCGTTGTCAGTCTCTTTCAACGGTAAGTCGTTGTCACTCCATTCAGCAGTAAGCTATTTTAAAGATGAACTATGTTCACCAAACTATGAAGACTTTTATTCCCTGCCACTGGGATACGTAGGAAGTCTCCTCGAGGCTCAAGCCCAACTTCACCATCGCCCTTGAAATGGTTCTATTTCATTCCCCTCCTCTTCATTCATCCACCCATCATCCATACTGATTCCTATCTGGGCCACCACATCCCAGTGAAATCATGCTATCTCATTCTCCATTCCCCTCAAAAGTGACCTGGAAATCAACCATACGTTGGCCTTAACTTTAGTGTTCCCTCCAGGGGTTGCACCCATCTGATCCACTCCAGTCAGTGTTCTGATCAGTCTGGTCCGTCTCTGATGGATGTTAAACTTATATAATACCCTATGTTAAACATGGTAAGATGAGGAAAAGCTTAGAAACATTCCCATGGAATATAATTCCTCGCATTCGACACGGGATGCCTTGGGTTTCTGCGCCCTTGAGAAGCCCTATAATAAGTGGAAGAAACCTAGATGCACCAGTTTCCCAGCGTCCAGATACGCCAGTGATTCCCAACATGACTACTCCCATGACTAAAGGTTTCTTCCCTGACCAGACCCCTTGGAATGTCCCGACATAAGCAGTGTAATTAACTGGTGTCCATGAAGATATGGCCCTAGGAAAAGTTTCATGAACAATGTCTTAATTCTATAAGGGAGACCCATACGAGGTGAAAAGTTATGAGGAGGAATCCAAAGAAGGAAGAACCAACATCCCATCATCCCATTTCGATCAAGGAGTAAACATCCTTGAACAAGGAGTGGATGCTACCCACCTTTTGAAAGCGGGAATGCGGGGCAGCAAATAGAGCCACTATCCCACCAAACAAGATGGATGCGCGCACCCTGAGAAAAGAAACGGAAACAGAAATGGTGAACCCGACGTGAAATTATTCCCCTCAACATAGAGATTAGTAGCATTGGAGGCATCAATGGATTGATGTGTCACCAGATCCAGTTATTCGGCACCAGGTCCTGCTAGGCAAATAGTGGGCCTGGCGTGAAACTCACCAAAAGTTGGGGTAGTAGAACGTTAGACATCCAATTCTATAACGTTGTCAGCGTGGATCCCTCTAACCGGTCATGGAAGATGGAATTTCACTACGGCATTGGTCTTCGATTCCTTTTTCTTTCAGCACTGACGAGTTAATCTCCCTTATCCTCAAGAATCAATTTGTTGCACCCAAAACATGATCACCGTCTTCCCACCGACGCAGGGGCAGGGGAAGTGCCAATGTGGCAGTCCCGCGTGGCTCCGCCTATCTCGCAACGTCATCTGCACCTTTGGCCCTGGGGTGCTCACGACCCATCTCCCCGTCTGAGGTCATCCAACATAGGGTGATCAATGACCACTTTCATCGTTATGAGGAGGAGGTCATAATCCCGAACCAGGATATGGCCCACCTGGATCTGGAGGAATCTGTGCCTCATCGCCAAAGCCACCCCTGAGGGCCGCACAAGGAGCCTCTTCTCCCCACGCCGACATATAACCATTTCAGGAGCCTCTCCTTGGAATGCTTTGACTAATCCCTACCTTACGCTGACGAGGTATGGGATGTTTGGCCCAACCCGATGAGAGTCCCCTTCAAGGGGTTCCCAGTGAGGGCTCCCACCCGGAAATGTTAGAGCCATCGCTCGGTCTTTCTAGATGAGTAGTAGATAAGCCATGTACCTGCACCACCAGCCCCGGTTCATTTGAATCAACACCAGCGTTGGGCGCACGCTGAAGATGACGCCCACCAAGTGGCGTCAACATCGCCAACTAGTGTGGCCCAAGCCACCACCGATGCATATCATCAGTTTCTAGAATACATTGAGTAGGGGAACTTATACTCCTGACTAGGATTGACACCCCAACCACCCAACGGGTAGGCTGGGTCGACTCTCTTGGTCGTTTGCACCGGCAGTGGCTGGCGTGAACTAACCCGCAGTGATGCCACCCAGTACAAAGGTCCTCCCCGTACCATTACCATGAAGAGCGTGGGACTTCCCCACTTCGAGTCATGGCATGGAGGTCCTCCCAATGCCACCATAAATTCTAATGAGGGCCTTCCCCACGACGACGACATTCGGTACGGAAGTCTCTCCCATGCCCAATACACTGGGTATGGAGTCATTCCACCTACCAGCGACCACCGGTGTAGGGACATTTCCCATCCGGTATCTCTTCAACGTGGGGATCCTCCCTTTGTCCTCTTAGTAGCTGGTGAAGGTCCTCCTCGCCTCAAAAACCAGAGGGGTGATGGCCAACCTCACCTCACTAGCACCCAACATGGAGGTCTTACCCGTGTTCAACTAGACTGGTACAAGGAGCCTCCTCATACCAAGTTCAACAGGGGAAACAACCATGGAGGCCCTCCCCATGCTCCTTCCAATTCTAGTGGAGGTCTTTCCAGCTCTAACTCTATCCATGGAGGTCCTCCCCATGTGCCCATTGAAATTTGTCCCGGTGTTCCTCGCACCTCGGCTTACACAAGTGGAAACCCTCTCCACCTCAGCACCAGTGTAGCTGAAGGGCCTTGTGTTAGAAAATAGACCTGTCTTGAGGAGCCACCCAGGGATAGGGAGGCGGGTCACCGCTGCCATAAGAATAATTCTGGGAAGGTCCGGACAGAGATCAGAGAAGTCCACCTCTCAGACTCTGAAGCGGAATATGACTCAGTATGAGAACCCGCCTCTCGCTCAGCCGAGTCAAGGGCTAGGGTAGGAACGAGGCGCATCAGCCTTGTACTCTCGAAATACGAGGTCCTTAGGATTCCTTCTTCCTCCATAGGTATATCCAAGAGGATGAAAATCTGGTGACCCTGCAGGTTACGATCGTGCAATCGCCATCATCGTCAACAGAAGCGCTCTCTACCGCAAAAAGAGATCATGAAGAACTATTATGGGGATCGATGGAGGGCGAGCAGCAGCGTGTCCTATCACCAGAAGAAAAATCCTCTATGCTTGGAACTGTGGCCGTCAGTTCATCTTATTGTGACATAGTGGCCAGGTCGTTACACTCTTTGGAGGACAACCCGAAATTCGGCATCCAGTCCACCTGCTCGCTGTACCCTCCACCGGCCAGCCTACCATCATAGCAGTCTGCCTCAGTACCACTGCCAGTTCCTCAGCCACCCCCAGTAGAAAAATGGGGAAATCAAGGGACCGACCCTGAATCTGAGTCGAGGAGATTATGTAACATCCTCACGATAGACCACTTCCCTGATATGTTCTGGCCCATGGTAGCATCGAATTTTCAGACGCCAAAATCCTTCACCCCAGAGGAGGTTGAATGTTTCCACCAAACCCTCTAGGAGATGCAGTTTCTCCTTATTCATCAGCAGGTGGATTATCTCAGGATCCAGGTGCATTTCTAGGAAATTGGTGAGCAATGTCGTCTAGTCGATGTAGCTGCACTCTCTATGGCTCAGCACCCCGAGTCACCAGGTCGTCGTAAGGTCCTCCAAGAGAAATGCGTTCAGTGTTTCAAGATACTCTCTAAGATCATCCAGGAGGTTTCCCCCCACACACAAGTCCATGGTTGGGGGAATTATGTTTCCCTCCTATTCATTTCAATCTACCGTCAGCCCAACCTACTAGGAGATATCGAGGACATGCCCCTAGGAAGGGTCGCGGTCAACATGGACGACATAGTGGATAGGGAGGATTAGTTGGAGATTATTGATGGGGATTTTCTCCCTGAGGGAATGCTACCACTATTGGACCCATCGGGGATGGTCACTCTCTAGTAGAGGAACCTACTAGGTCTCCCTGCACCTACCGAGGCATTAGTACTTATCCAGAATGCTGGCAAGGGTAAAGAGCACGTCGGAGCTGCCAAGAACTCCGACCCATTCGCCTCATTGAAAAAGATGGAGTAAGACCCTAAGAAGGACAAACTGCACCAAAAACATGCCGAGAAGAAGAAGTTGGTCGATGAAATCTTGGATGAATGCGCTACAGAGCGACAGCCGAACTACAGTGATCCAAGGCCAGGGCAGCAAGGGAAGGAATGACTTCCTGGTAGCCACATGGGTCATGCCTCCAGCCGCTCCACAAGCTGATGGGCCTGCTTACTGTGGTGAAGAAACTTCCAAAACACTCATGGTTAGGGATCCCTGTAAAGACTGGGAACCCTGCCCAGATGATCCAGTGGAATTACTCATTGCCCGCCTTGAGGAATTAGAAACACGACATGTGGTAATCCCGCCAGATGGAAAGCCATATCCTGCATGGGTGGATGATATTCCGTCACCTTTGGGTTTCGAGAATCCCACTTTCTCCCCCTTTAATGAGAAGGGGGACCCACCACAGCACCTTTCCCACTTCAACTCAGGGTTTGGGCCCATGTTAAGGACTCCAGCGAAGTATGAGGCTTCTAAGCTCCACTATTTTTTTCAGACAATGGAGGGTCCTGCATTCGTCTGGTACAACCAAATTCCTGTTGGATCTATAACCAGCTGAGAGGACCTTCGCAGGCAATTCCTCTACAAGTTCAGCTCCACCATTAGGAAAACGATCATCACAGACCTCTTCAAGTGCAAACAAAGGCCGGATGAGCGTGTCGCAGACTTTGTCAACCAATGGAAAGGGCTTACATAATCTTTTGACATTCCACTGACTTAGGAGAAATTACTAATGATGTGTGTGGGAAATGTTAAGGCAGAACTGGTTCCCTCTCTGATCACCCAGAACTACCCCGGGGGATTTCAAGACTTCTCCTATAAAGCCCAGCGCCTGGAATAATCCCTGCAACAGGCCATCAAGACACTTCTGTTTCCCCTATAATTCCAGCAAGGAGGGAATCCAGAGCTGAGCCCACCATGGTGGCTTAAATAGGGGCCCCCAGGTAGCTAGAATTATTACCAGTGGATCCGCTTCCCTAGCCTCGCAGAGGCTCGCCACCACAGGCGCAACCTATAGCCTAGCAGCTGATTCCTTAGAATCGGCAGGTGCCCCCATGGAATGCGCCTTCACCACCTAGGCAGGACAACCAGGATCTTCCTCCTTGATAGGATCCTCCAACTCCTTATCAGGACAAGGATCCAAGGCCCCCCTTTCTGGACAGAAAAAACCAGACCTACTTGTTCAACAAGAATCAGGTCCCCGACTATTTCTGAAGTTCCTTAAAACAAGGGATTGTGTGTTTTCCTGAATGAAGAAGGCCAGAAGAGGCGAACCTCACCGATCACCCCAACTACTGCCACTATCATTGGATCCTGGGGAACACCCTAAATAAGTGCTATGTTTTCAAGGACTGGATTCAAGACTAGGTCGATAACAACTTATTCAGGCTAGGCCTGGCCTTGACACAAGTGGAAGGTGTCTTCCTAAGTCCAGACAACAGTAGCAACAGTGAGGGCGAGTGGCATCAGGTTTATAACCATGATTCCCAGAAGTATGATGACCGTATGGCTCGAAAAATGGTTTCTCATTCCCATTTTATCATTCACACATGCCTGAATCAGATGGAGCCTTCAGAGGATACAGCCTCCACTTCTGTATCGTTATCTCAGTCGACCCCTTCCTAGAAGAGCAAGCGTCGATGACGCAAAGTAAAGCAATGTCTGATGCCAACATCAGCAGAGCCATGACCATGTGGATCATCAAGTAACATTAGTTGGAACCTCCAGCTAGGACGTGCATTCAACTGAGACCAGACAGCAGACCCAGTGCAGAGTTCAGCACGTGCATCCTCCCCATCTGGTGTCCTCAGGCCTGTCTCCACCGCTATTTGTATTGTTGTATTAGGCAGAGCCACTTAAACCATGTCGCAACTAGACTTTCCCTACTATAGGATGGTCTCAGTCAACCGGCCCTCATCTAGTAGCTACTCTACGGGCTTTGACTAGTGAGCAGCAGAATATTCCCCGCACCAGTTAGCCGCCGACTTAGCAGGCAGGGCCCACCATGCCTCCTATCACAGAGTAGCACCCTACAAGCAGAAGTTCGCACCTGACATGGAAGTATGATGTTATAAAGCACCTTTCCAGCATCCTAGAAAGGCTTTCCATCCTTGATGTCCTTCCCCTGTCGTCAAATATGTGTGAGGCCCTCACTAAGTCTTTAAGAAGACCCCTCCAGTTTGAGACGGAGGTAGAAGCTGCAGAATCCTTTCATGCTGAAGCGGTCGAGAACACAGAATGTCAGGCCATCATTTCATTCTCTGGAGAAGATGAAGGCTATCCTATAAAGGGGCGCATCTGCCCACTATACATTACCATCCAATTAAACGGCATGGAGGTTCTCTGCTGTCTTGTTGAGACCAGCTCCGGGATTATCCTTATCCCGACGTGGACACTACAGAAGATGGGGTTATCTGAAGATGACCTGGTTCCCTCCGATTTAAGAGTCCAGGGATATTACCAGATAGGGAAGACCCCAGTCGGTATGATCTGTTTGAAGACTCATTTCGGTGGCCTATATTCTAGCACCGAGTTTATGGTTGTCTCCCAGGACACTGCGTACAACACATTGATGAGAAGACCATGGCTCCACCTGCACGCGATGGTCCTCTCATCGTATCACCAATGCCTCAAGTACTCCCTCAATGGTTGAGTAGGCGTACTCCAAGGTGATGTTTCCCCTTTCACCTCTTGTGAAGCCTGATACCTGGATTCCAACTATTACAAGATCAAGGATAAGTAGATTCAAGCCAGTGAGGTCGAACCCATCGCAGTTTCTACTGACCCCTGGGCAGGTTTGGATGATGCCTACGTCTTCCCGATCCATCTATTGGAGGCCACAACCCCCGACATGGGGAAATTTTTTGTTGTATCTGGTACAAAGGAGAATCATATTCCCAAGTCCATGTGATGGAAAAAAATCACCTCGTACTCCTACACAAATCAGGCTCAGATGATCCCGGATCCTCCTACCCCCATAAGGTATCAGGATGTTCGCCCCATGGAAACAATAATACATCATAGGTGTCTATTTCGCTGGGATGGAATTAACCAGATCGAGCCGATGCTCCGCTATTGCTTTGATGTCATCATGTGTGGCCCCTTGGGACAATGTCCAGATGGGATCAAGTTGACAGCCTTCATCACTATGGTTTCGGCAGTACTGGAATCTTCTGATACAGTGACCACTACTGCACAGGGTGGTACCGGCCTCCCGTCGGAATCTGCCGACCCATAGGAAGATTCTCCCATTGGGGATAACTCCTCCACATGTGAATAAGAGGATTTGGAGGATGCTCCTCCCACGTTTGAAGAGGGAATCTCTATCATAGTTGATGAACTGGTAAAATTGAACCTCGGTAGCGAGGTGGACTCGAGACCTACGTTGATCAGTGCAGCCACGCCTCTCAAGGAGCAACAGTGGTACGTGGGCTTCCTAAAACATCATCGTGATGTATTCTCCTGGATCTATGACGAGATTCTAGGGCTAGATCCTCATGTAGTTGTTCATCACCTCAGTCTTCCAGAAAATCATCATGGGTTCAAGCATCCTGTCAGAAAAATGCACCCTTCACACAGTGCCATGGTCGAGGCTAAAGTTGACAAGATCATCAGATCTAACTTCATCAAGGAGGTCTAGTACCCCAAGTGGATAGAAAAAATTGTGCTGGTTAGGAAGAAGCATAGAAAGATCAGAGTCTGCATCAACTTCCATGATCTCAACTGTCAGTGCCTGAAGGATGATTTTCCCCTTCCAGTGACAGAATTGTTGATCAATGATATGGTTGGGTTCCAAGACCTTTCCTTCATGGACAGGTAATCTAGATATAATTAGATTCATATGGCCCTCGAGGATGAGGAGTCCACAACTTTCAGGGTGCCACAAGGTACATTTTGTTACCAGGTCATGCCCTTCAGCTTAAAGAACATAGGTGTTGCATATCAGCAGTCCATGCATCGCATATTCAAGCCAATCTGTACGAAATCCTCTCTGTAGATCATTCCATCCCGTGTTGGCAAATTCACTTTGATGGCACCTCCCGAAGCCCCATCTGCAAGAGGCTCAATGATCCCAGACTCAATAGGGTAGGCCTGGGTATTGTCTTTATTACCCCGGTGCTAGACATTCCTCCATACTCATTCCTATTGTCAGATGGCTGCACCAATAATGAGGCAGAGTATCAAGCTCTTATCACTGGCATCGAGCTAGCCCTCGAGATCGATGTGCCCCATTTTCATGTGAAAGGGGATTCCAATCTAGTCATCAAGAAAATCAACAGTGACTATGTCATCAGGAAGTCAGAGCTCATACCATTGTTGGAATGCACCCTCCAGCTAATGGCCAAGTTCCCGTCTCAGCTAGAAGTTACTCATGTCCCTTGATCTTATAATGGTTGAGTCAATTCCCTAGCCTGCCTAGCTGAAACACTCACTGAACCCGAGTAGGAAGATCTGATTATACACGTGGCACATCAGAGAGTCATTGCTCCTGTCACCCCATATGATAAATACGGCCTGTGAGTAAGCCAACTTACCGCCGAAGCCTCCATGTCAGGTCCCCTAGGTTCCTCAGATGTAGTGGTTTAAGTACCGCTCGACTGGAGATCCCCCTTTGTTGAGTATCTCAAAAATTGTTGCCTCCTGGCTGATCGGGCCGAGCACGAGAGAATTCGACACCGCGTGCTGCATTTTACCCTCCATAGTGGTCCTAGTTTCGAGAAGATCCTCTACAAGCATGGTTTAAATGGTGTTCTCCTCCATTGAATCCAACGAGTCGAGATTTCTTAGGTCATGTAGGAGGTTCATGCCGGTTCCCACAGTGCCAACCAGACTGGGCCAAAGCTATCTTGCCAGATTCGGAGACTGGGGTACTTTTGTCCCTCTATGATCCATGATGGCATCGAGTTCTCCAAGAGATGTCATGCGTGCCAGATTCATGATAACTTAATGAATCGGCCACCAGAACCTCTCCACTCCACCATGTACTCTTGGCTTTTTGTAGTGTGAGGAATCGAT
Source organism: Viscum album (assembly GCA_963277665.1). NCBI lineage: Eukaryota > Viridiplantae > Streptophyta > Magnoliopsida > Santalales > Viscaceae > Viscum > Viscum album. The sequence continues at coordinate 662,750,160 of OY728150.1, forward strand.
GTCATGGGACCATATCCACTAGCGACAGCTTGCCGGTGCAGGTTCATCCTGACCATCACAGATTTCTTTTCCATGTGGGAAGAGGCAGTTCCACTCAAGGAGGTCAAGGACCATTCTATATTTGACTTCAGTAGCTCCAACATCATATACAATTTTGGAGTCCCTCACACCATCCTCACCGATAATGGAACCAACTTCCGAGTGGCTGAGCTGATGTAATTTTACGCCAAGTACAACATCCATTTGAACATTACCTCCCACTACCACATATAGAAAAATGAACAGATCGAGGCATTCAACAAAACCCTCTCTAAATTTTTTCAAAAAATGGTTGGTCAGAATACGAAGAGTGGGTTCGAAAAGATCCACAACACTCTCTGGGATTATAGGATGATGACTCGTAATTCTACCCAAGTGGCCCCATATTCCCTGGTGTACGGAGCTGGAGTCATCCTTCCCATCGAGATCCAGCTTCCTTTGTCACATATAGTGGTCTATGACCAGAAGGCGCCAGATAAGGTAGCTGAAACTGATCTGGCTGAATTGGAAACACTTGACGAGAATATGCTTCGTGCCCGACACAATCTAGAAAGGCATAAGAATAAGATGGACAGAGCCTTCAACAAGAAGGTCCGCCTCTACTCTATCCTACAAGGATACTTGTTATTGGCAATCCGGACACCAATGATCCATGGCAGGAAACCACCCAAGCTGGAGCCCAGATGGGAAGGACCTTATATAATTCACAGGGTTTACCCCAATGGTGCATACTCCCTAGTGACCATGGATGGGGAGCGTATAAATCCTCCCACCAATACCAAGTTCCTCAAGAAATACTTTGTTTGAGCCTATTGGTCCTGGATTACCTTAAACTATCTGGTCCTGCAAGACCGTAAACTGCATGATGGTCTTACATGACCCTAAACTGCTTTGTCTCGCATGATGTTAAACTGTATGTCGTCCTACAAGACATTAAACTGTACCCTTAGAAATATGTGTGGCTTGATTCCCATCCGCATGGGATACGTAGGAACACTTAAGCATTTTTTCTTAAACCCATCCCCAAAATATCTTCTTTGACTATTCCCATTTGATATAGTTCTCTCAGTGTATCCTTGCATGATATATTGTAGGCTTCCTTAGCCCCACTCATGCCAGGATTACGGCAGTCACACCATCTTCCCACTCTCCATTATTCTATACTCCCACATCCTTACCACACGATGCTAAACTACATGGCCTTCAAGAACTATGTAAGTCTTGATTCCCATCCTCATGGGATACGTAGGAACACTCGGACATTTCGTTTATTGGCCCATACCAAATTCCACAATCATTCCTCGAGTTAAGACATATGGTGTGGTGTGGATTTTTTCCCTAATTCACGTCAAGCTTATCTCGATCCCGCCATACGTCCCACTACCTAGAGGTGTCCGCCTCTTTCACAGATGGGAACAGATATGATTCACCCACTCCTTTGATTAGGACTCTATCATCCCTCCCATCCAGAAGGGCCCCCTAACAGCATGGATTCCAAGCCCAAGGGCTCTCCTACCACTTCGGGCCAACGGCCTAGAGGAAATTGAGAAACAAATTGCTACAAGTCCCATGTTACGAATATGGTCAACGGTCAATGATCATTTCTTGTTCCCATTCCAGGTAACTACAAGGGTGTTGTTTTTCGAATATGGTCAACAGTTATCCTTTGTCTTCAGAGCCACCCCACGATGTACCGAACATTGAGTGTAGTGGTCCATTCTACCCCATTGTATCTCCAAGCGACGAACTCCCTTCAGGCGATGCTAGCTTTTAGACCCCTATATGACAGTGAGAGCTGGGTCCGGCTCCTTGTTTCCCACACCGAGAACTACTCATATAGTATTAAGAGTTGTGATGATGTGGTAACCGCACAAGAGTTCGTATAGCTACCATTGGCTGCGACGCCCAGCCTCAGGCCCCTTAGCCTCTTCTAGCCCATTGGCCCTTTATGGCCCATGGAACAAGTTCTCATTTAGGGTTGTGTGGTTTGGAGCAGACTTATGTCCCCATTCACGTCAGGTTATTTCTCCATGCCACACATATCCCCTTGAGACATACTTCTGGTCATTTATCATCAATACTGCGAGCACAGGCCCTGCCACAATTCACATGCCCAATATCGGGCCCCCGTCCCAAGTCTTAACTCTTATAGGATTGTACGGTGTGATATGAGATTATTTATTCACTCACGTTAGGTTACTCACCACACCGTACACCTCCTTTGTTTGGGGGTATCTTACCCCATTCATCATCCTCACTATAGGACGTTAAAATGCAATCTGGTCGGGCCTTTCCATCTAACGCCCAGCCTCAGGCCCCTCGGCCTTTTCGAGCCCCCATCTCAGGTTCTCAATTAGGGTTGTACGATGTGGTATGGGATTATGTCCCTATTCACATCGGGTTACTTGCCGCGTCGTACACCTGTTGTGTGTGGGGTATCTTACCCATTTGTGTCCCTACTACGTGACGACAAACTACACATTACTCCCTTCAAGAACTCACATGGATTTATTCCCATCCTCATGGGATACGTAGGACTGCCCAAATGTCTAGACATCAGGTCCAGGACCATCTCTTAGAAATCTGCCTGTCATCTTGGTCCCTTGGCCAATATTCTCTCAGAGAGAGGAATATATGGTGTGGTATGGGATTATGTCCTCATTCACATTGGGTTTTTAACAACTATGTCTTTTACCTCCTCCGCTTGAAAGTTTTCCATATCCTTGTGCTATCCTCTTCATTTCAAATTGGACGCACTCAAGATGATCCCCTTAGTCCTCTTCGGAGATTCACCAATGTGCCCAAGGGTACTCTGGTTTATTACCTAGAATTTCATACTCTACTCAGACATGCTTTCACCCATTTCTCAGGATTTTTGGTCCCCTTCATTAGGGATTACATCACCTTTCACATCCAAAGGGACCCCCAAATGGAATGGATGCTCAGACCAAGGTCCCTCCTACCATTACGTGCCAACACCCTCAAGGGTTCTGAGCAAAAAATTTATACAAGTCTCGTGTTGTGAATTTGTTCAGCGGTTGATGCTCATTTGTTGTTCCCATTCTAGGCTAACGTGATATGGATGTTGTGTTTCGAACATGGTCAACAGTTACCCTCCATCGTCACGCCAACCCCATTAAGCCCAAAATTTTGGTTATATGATTCAAATCCTTCTCCACCTCATCATGTCCAAGTAGAACTTTGAGACTCTTGGAACTATTCCTCATTGTGCATCCGCACGTTAGGAGGACAAAGCCATGATAAGGAAATAATTCGAGGCTCCACTGATTTACCCTTTTCATGTATTTTACGTAGTGAAAATACCTTATCCACCCTGGTTTCCTACACCGAGTTCTGACTCGTGTAGGCTTAAGGATCAGATTAAGGTCCGCACTTACTTGGAATAGTCCTGCTTTTCCATGGTCCAAGTTCTAAGACCTTAAACTAAGATCATTTCATATTTCCCCTTTGGAGAACTACGTACAGTTTGATTCCCATTCTAGGGGATACGTAGGGAAATCCGAACAACTCATCTATGGGTCCAGCTTAATTGAGGCCAGTCTCTCCTACATCCTACCCACTTATCTCTTTTTGGACCCTTGGCCTGAGGTCTCTTTCTCGGAATCGCGCACGATGTGGGGCGGACCTCGTCCTCATTCATGTCAGGTATAATTTATTTCATAGTGCACATTCCCCCTTCAGCCTTGTCTCTACTACTTCTATGCTTCATGATGTTAAAGTGCATGGTTGGTCCCATCACAATACCCTAAACCGTGATAGTATCATCCTGGCAGAAGGATGAAAAATGACACTATATTGTGGTTCCCTTGCACAAGGGACACCGTGTTTGGTATCGGTCAAACACCATAGAATTTTTCAATGAAATCATTTTTCTTGATTCTTGTAGTGATGCTTGGGTTCGTTATTCTAGGCCCATCGCTTCACAAAAAAACAACACTCATTCATCCTAAAGGACATACAAGATCTATCAAATACAGCTTCATTTTGTGTATGGGCCAGACCTGCACAACCTTATTATACTTGGAATAGGTATCCCACCGTGACATTTCCCAGAACTATGTGTGGCTTGATCCTCATCCTCATAGGGTACGTAGGAATGCCCATGCACTTTGCCTTGGGCCCAGCTTAACTCTCATTTTCGTTCCCTCGACCTAAAACCTTGTCAGGGAACATGTGGTGGTCATAACCCTAGGTTCCCATTCATGTCATGTTTTATAATTACCCCATCATGTGTCTCCCGTATTTCCTAATATCCATGGTCTGATGCCTAATACCTTAAACTAAGACCTCTCTTAGAACTACGTATAGCTTGATTACCATCCTCATGGGATACGTAGAGACACCCATGCATTTTTCCTTAGGTCTATCCCCAAGAATCATAAATCATGCTCCTCCTCATTTCTGGACCTCTGGCCTGACCCCTTGTGGGGAACCATGTAACCGCAGCTTTGCCCTAAACAATTTTGGGATGCCCCACGATGACATTGGGAAGCGACCGCTCTCGTGCTAGAGAGTTCATGTCTAAAAGTAGGTGTGATCCATGATCAGACTAATGCGCCCATCTAATGTGCATCTACTATGATGTCGTAATTTCAAGAGTGTTGGATTCTATTCGAACAGACGATCTCTGCACATTCCATGCTTTATGTGCCCCTTATTTAGTCCCTTATCCTATTTCACATATGAAATAAACCCTAACAGTATGGATACTCGGCCTATGTCTCTCCTACCATCCTAGACCAACATTCCAGAAGACTAATGGATGACATTCTGAGTTAGGAAATATGTTTCAAACGTGGTCAGCAGTCAGCCCTTGTTTGTCATCCCCATTTCAGGATAATACATCATGGATATTGTGTTTCGAACATGGTCAGCAGTTATCCTGTATTGTCATGACACCCCGGTAGTGTTCCAAATTTGGGGTATCGTGATTTAGATTTTCCATTCCCCCATATTCAGATTTATTCTAATGCCTATGGAATTACCCCGCTCGTGCACTAGAGCACATTGGGAAGACGATATGTCGATTGTTTTGAGGACTTCTTCCTTTAATCGGGCCTCCCTCTTCCATTCTCAGAAATCTAGATTGGCTATTTGAATCTCGAATTCCCAAAGCTTGATTGTTTCTCCGATGATCAAATGAAGTAATAATACGAAAATCACTTGTTTCTCACATTGGGTGTGACCCACATGAGCTTAGGAATGGATTGATATTTATTTCAGGATTGTGGTGGAATGCGTTAAACAAAACAAACAAGTAAATAAATTTATCCATACATGTCGTTCAAAATAAGAAGCAGTAAGGAGAAATGAGTTTATGAGTTCGGCCAAAACAGGTACCTTAAGGGTCAGCTTCTTGGATGGATCATTCCAGCACCGCTACCTTTTCTATGGTGGCCTCCAACATTACTTCCCACCCCCTGTGGACTCTCCCTTCATCAGAGGCCATAGAGAGCAGTCCACTGACCCTAGCCCGTGATTGCACCTGTTCAGTTTGAAGTTTAGTCATTTCATGGCCCGCTTCCACTAGTTTCTCTTGGGTGTCTACCAGCTGGTACCTCAACTACTCTACAAGCTCAGAATAGTTTTCAATGAATATCTCCTTTTCCTTCACCTGTTCTTCAAGGTGTCAGACCTCTTGTTATCCCTTTATGAATGCTTGGGTACTCCCTAACTCCCCCCAACACTGGGAAATGTCGGAGCATCGGCCGCTCTCACGGAGCTTCTCGGACATGTAGTCATGGACCGTTTAATGAAGTCATTGAGCATCCAACCCTCCAACACAAAGAAAGTGCAGCCAGGTGTGGAGTGATCGCATCCGTTTTAGCCATTCTGTTTGAGTCTGACTGAGAAAGCGCTTGATGCACTTCCACCCTTTTCATCACATCATTCGGATCTCCTCATACGCCTCTAAGTCTGAATCATCTATATCCTCAGGATCTATGGGCTGATTGTTGTGGAAAGTAGCCAACAGGCTAGCATCAGGGTCCTCTTTGAGTGTTCCTCCGAAGGGGTTAGGCTCTTCAATACCTGGGTGACCTTCCTCTCTAGCCTTGGTCCCGGTAGTTTCTTTGTCAACATCCGGACCCACCCCAACATTGGAACCATTGATATCCACAACCCTTTTCTCACTGAGAATCGGGGCTGGCTCGGTTTGAAAAGTGTGTCCTAAATAGGACGGCACATTTGCAGTTGAATCAATCACAGATGACCGGGTTCGGCAACCAGATGAGCCTCCAAGGCTGTGATTACTGCACAAAAAATGAAAACCCTAATCAACTGAGCTCTCCGATGGTAAATACCGGTGCTGAAATAATGAAATTACAGGAGTCCAAAGCATCATCCTCTGATGTACTAGCCGCTACAACAGCGGTCATTATAGGGGATCCCTCGGCGCTCGTCAGCTCAATAATGGGTGTTGGCTCCCCACCTTGTTCTATTAGCGCCTCATCCTCCCCTTTGAATGGAAACTCTTGGTCTATGTCAATATTCTCTTGAATAGGATAAGGAGATCTGATTGAGGGCTACAAAAAATGATGAGGGGGAAGGATAGAAAATGGCTAAGACGTACCTCAAGTAGATCAGTCATATCTACATCATAGCCAACGATCTCACCACTCTCCCAGAGACTCCCTTGGTGGTATTCCCCCTGAGACCCTCCACCTTCAGGAACCTCTTCTTCTTCACCCCCTCCTTCACCTTCTCCTTCTTTCTCCTATTGTGTCTCACCACCCTCCAGCTCATCGTCGTTGTCATCATCCTCTGACAGCATCTTTTCTGGATCATATTCCTGGACGAGAATTACTTTCACCAAGAAAGATGGCTCCTCATGCAAACCCCATTGGCATTCATACACGTCCATGGCCATCAGATACACATGCTGATGATGAAAGTTCACCCTGTCGACAAACCGAATAATTCTAACCTTTGGAAGCTGTATTCCGTCTCGCACTATCTTTTGAAAAAGTGCTTCAGTACTCATCGACTCTCACAGGGTCATCCAGGTTGACCACAGAGCTGATAAGATTGTGTCACTAGAAGGTTGAATAAGATACCTTATATGCTTCCCAGGAAGCTCCATGACCACTCCATAAGTCTATATCCCCCTAGGCGATGAGGGCACGAGCATGCTGTGTGATATCCCTGCTACTCAAGTCCTGGCCTGTGCAGGCCCAGTTTACTGACATGCTTTTCTACCTTTCCCCCCAACAACACATTGTATGCTCTCTCACCACCCAAGTTCTACGATGGCTACCTTGAGTTTCCAAACTCACTTCCGTAAAATCCCCTCAGGACATGCAATGGGCCAATGTTCAGCATATTTGGTTAAGAGTCCATCATCAACTCTAGAGGGAGGAAAAGTGATAACATTTCCAGAGCCATGGGTCGTGAACATCAACCACATTTGGCGAAGAACGCAGGGATGCCTTTCCTCCCGAACATATGTGTACACTTTCTTCGGCATACGATGAAGGTATCCAAACTACTTGGCGAACCTGTAATGCACATAGTGCACACAAAAGATCTTTCTATCAATACAGGCCACGAGCACCCCATCTCAGATGCTCTGGATGTTTTCCCTTTGCTCTAGTGAGCCTTGCCTGTTACATATCATATGGCTAGTCGGGGTGGGGAATGGGATGAAGGTGAAGTTGGTATGATTTTCTATTCTGATCCTTACTCCCTCCTCATTGAACGTCAACAGCATGACTCTGGAGATGTTTAGCAAAGAAGGTCGCATGACATTACTTGGAAGACAAATGGAGTTCGGGAAAGTATACCTACCATAATGAGTTGCGACCCAGCCATAAAATATCTGGAAGGGACCACAGATCCTCCTCGGTGACCCCCTCTCAAAATTCGTCACAAAATGGTGTACAGATGATCCAACATGGGGACTCCCAGATTTAATCTTTGATTATCGGCCATGATTCCAACCATCACTAGGGTAGCTGGATGAACTCCCATCCTTGAGTCCCTCACCAGTAAGAGACACCCACTCAAGAATGTGGTAATAAATCTGGCATACTAAACGTTTGGGTCTCGACTCTAATTTATGCTGAAGCCACATAACTGATAGTCCCCCACCTCTAGGATCCTCTACTACGATCCGCTTTTGCTCCTCTGTGCTGCGGTCAGACACCGTCTCCCTCGCCCTGGCATCTGGACTTCTGGATCTCTTTGCAATAACAAGTCAATCCATTTCTTGTAAGTGATGTACTTCAAAAAATCCTTGACCCCTAGCCTCTCCTTATCCAGCACCAATAGGTGCCATGTCAGTATAGGGGTTCGTGATCCGTCTCCCTAGATGTTCCTTGGCAGGAGGAATTCATCGTATTTGTTCCCATACAAAGGGATACCCCCGATGAAATGAAACTCACAAAGTCTGACACCATCTTCCCCATGATGAAGATGGAAGATATTGGTATCGGGGGACCAACAAGTAAAAAGCTTTGGACCAAGCTCATGCTGGCGATAGAAATGAAACGCGACATCCACACCGCCTCGAACAAACTGATGTGCTGCGGTTCTTCTCCAAACTGGTCACATGTCTGGAGAACCCAATATGACTAGGACAATTAACTCATGAAATTTCCTCCAGACCATATTTCCCAATCCTGTATCCAGCCTTTAGTCTCGTCAGTATCACTCTGATGGAAGGTGCTTGCATAAAGGGCCGGAGAATTCTCCGCAACAGGGTCACTCCCCAAAATGGTCCTGGTCATGGGATTCAGGATATAAACTTCCATATGTCTGGTTTCTCTAGCAGGATTGCCATTTTAGGTGATGTTATAATGCGGTAAGTCATCCTCGTGGGTTACCCATGATTGTGGTGTGTCGACTTCAAATCTTGGCACGGGTACCTCCTCCAAGATACCGAAGTACCATATCGGCTGGTTGGAAGATAGTTCATACTCCTTCTGGGCTGGGGTCAACATGTTGAAAAGAGTATGGTTGGGGGATAAGATCCTTCGGGCGCTATAAACTTCAGGGTTGGTGACTATCTCATCCCTTCGAGCAGTGAATGTGGATTCTCCCTCAACCTTAGCCCGATTGGAATCCATTCCTCTGCTAGAAAGGTCTTAAGAGGTTGGTGTGAAAATTCAGAGGATGGTGCGAAAAATTAGAGGCTAGCATGAAAAATTAGAATTTGGCATGAAAAATATCATGTTTTTTGCGTAAACTGATGGCTGACCTCGATGAATTACGCACAACCGAATCATTTTTTCACGCTGGGCGGAGGAAATGTGTCGTGCACAAGAACTCCTGGCTTATCGCGCGAGAAAATCCATACGGAATGAGGGACCTGTGGGGATTTTATAGGCCCGAAGATGGGTTTCCACGCACACGTGAAAAGAGGATTGCGCACTCCGTATCGTTTTTTCACGCCACACCATTTCTGAGTATGCCTAGGCCCCAAAGAGACCCGCATCTTGGCGTTTCCCTCAGAATCTGACCTTTGTGGCCCCTTGGAGATCTGATTCCGAGGGGTGGTGTTTTAGACATCGAAAAAAACTCAAGGGTTGAAGAAGGTTGGGGCGTGACAAAGGAAATCCATATTTGGACCTGGAGATCCATTCCAGGGGCCCCAGAGGGGCCGCACAAAAAAAATTCAGTAGTGCATGAAAAATCGGCCCCACACGAAAAACTCCAGGATTCACGAGAGTTTTTCACGTGGGTGCGGAAATGTAATGCCACCGCCCGGCGCGGTGGAATTTTCGCATTGCTGACGCCGGCGCACAATATTTCGTGCAGACCTATTTTCTGCGCGGATCCATGACCTCGAGCGCCTATAAATAAAAGGTCACCCCTTTCCACTCATCCATCCTTATTCTTATCTGAGCCACCACATCCTGATGAAATCATGCCATCTCATTCCCCATTCCACTCAACAGTGACCGAGAAGTCAACCATACGATGGCTCTAACATTAGTGTTCCCTCTAGGGGTTGCACCCGTCTGATCCACTCCAGTTAATGTTCTAATTAGTCCGGTCCATCTATGCTAGATGTTAAACTTACAACATACCCTGTGTTAAACATGGGAATCTGAGGAAAACCTTAGAAACATGCCGATGGCATATAATTCCTCACATTCAATGCAGGATGCCTCAGGTTTCCATTCCCTCAAGAAGCCCTATATTAAGGGGAAGAAACCAAGAAATGCCAGTGTCCCAGCATCCCGATACGCCAGTGATTCCCAACGTGACTACTCCCCTGACAGAATGTTTCTTTTCTGACCGGACCCCTTGGAATGTCCTGAATGAAGTAGTGTAATTAACTGGTCTCCGTGAAGATATGGAACTAGGAAGAGTCTCACAAACAATGTCTTAAATATATAAGGGAGACCTGGACTATGTGATGAGTTCCGAGGAAGAATCCATGGAAGGAAGAACTTTAATGTCCTGGATTTTTTCATGTATTATTTTAATATTATATGGGAACTATTTAGACACCAAGATTTGAGATGGCGTGCTATTCTGAGCCCCGGTGAGCCTGAAAAAAATGTTTGAATTTAATTAAATAATAAAATTACACGCACGTATGGTTTTCCTGAAAAAGTGGAATAACTCTTGAATTGTTGCTTGGATCGGAAATCTGAGGGCATCGTTGCATCCAGAGCAGCGGGTTTACACTTTGAGAGACCTAACATCGGCTGGCACAGGTCAGTGGTGAAATCCATTTTTTGGACGTAACCGCAATAAAATATTTTATTAAAATATTTTATTAAATCTTGTTGCGGAAAATATCATTTATCTTTTTAAATAGAGATTTGTGCAGGGGTCCAGGGTTACAGACCTCATAACCCTGAAACCATTGGAGGCTCTGGAGGAAACCCCAATGAGGAGACGACGTTCTTAATGGGTTTCGTCGGTGACGACGACGCGACGACTGGATCTTCGCCTATGAACGATGCGGATCCAGGTAGGATGTTTGATTTTTGGTTTCCTTTCCCCATTCTTGATTCCAACGACGAAGGTGGACTAATCCATGAACATATTATTCCGTGGATCGATCACATTTGTGGGATGGTCTTTTTCTATGGGGATTTTGAGGATTCAATTCTTGAAGTTATTTTGGTTTGTTAATCTTATAATAGTGATGAACCAAGATTGACACGAACATTGATCGATGTTCGTCCCTCTTGATTTGTGATGCCTTTCTTCCCCGATTTCTCATGTTCTTCATGTGTGTTCTACGCGTTCTTCACGAAGATATGAATGATGGATCATTGAACATCTGTTGTGCGACGCAACGATCCCAAATTGAAGATCTGGCATCGGTAAACCCCATGGAGGTACAGCTGCGATGGCGACAGACAGATCAAAGTGGATTAGAAGGTATCATTCTTCAACCTATTTCCACACAGATGACCGGAATCAGATTTCAAAGCCGATCAAAGGCCTGAAACCCACGGATTCGGCATCATGATGATGAGGCGACCCTAGATCTTGAGTTTTGCGGAGAACGAATCATGGAAACCGAAAATGGAAGATCAGATAAGGGGAGAAGGAAGAAGATAGTTTTTGGATGTTTCCCGACTACACGGTATGTAGTATGGGATACATGGTGTGTGTTAATATATGGGCCACATGGTGTGTAATCCTGGAGTACACAGACATGGGTTGGATACATGGTCGATGACACAGTGTGTATACCCTTCCCCGGCAAGACCCAGCCATATACACGAGATACCCCGTGTACTTGTACACGGGTAGGCGATACGGACAGAGACTGTGTATGGGCACATGGCCAGCGTACACGGAGTGAACCCCAGATGCTCAGACACAGCGTGTAATCCAAGTATAGGCCATGTAGTGACTTTTTACAGGACAATCCTATAGACATGGGTCGTTTACGCAGGAAAACCCAGAGTCAGGGAACACGGCGTGTGATCCTTCTACACGTTCTGTAGTTGAGTTTTACACAGCTTGGATGGATGACATTGGTCGTTTACACGGGCAGTACCCGGGGTCAAGGAACATGGTGTGTGACTATACTACACACTTTTTAACCTTTTTTACATGGCTTGATCCAGTTGTCTTCTATTACTTGGACTAGTTTTCCTAGTGTTCGTTCCCTTGGTATTTTCCCTGAAGGTTTCTGGTATCATTTCCTATGTACAGGAGTATGATCCCTTCAGTGGACTTCTTGAATAGAGTTGTTGGAATCCTATATGTGAGACTTATATCCATATCCTCTATTAATTCCTAGAATCCTAGGTAGAGTTCTTGGTATCGATGTGACCAACATTACCCGGGCACTGATCCTCTGCTTAGCGGATTAGTTCAGACTGAGTTGTTGGAATCACCCCATAGCTATTGTTTGTGATCCTTATCTGAACATCGTATTCTAAAGTACTTTTGGAGTGTTTTCTCCCAGAATGAGTACTTTTTATCTCTCTCTTTAGACCTAGGAGTGTGTTCTCTTTCTTACATGCTTAGTGGAATCTTCGAGCTAGATCTTAGTGGTGGTTTCGCGATGGTCGATTGCATATGAGTATATCTGGAAATTCTTGTATATGTTCTATAAACATATACAGTGTAGAGATGACTTTATCTTTACTTTGTAGTATTTTCCCTTGTTGTGTTCTTTTGTGGTTTTGGGGTGTTCTACTGGGTATTGTTATACTCACCCCTACACGGGATTTGCCTGCACGTGTCGTGTCTTGTGTAGACGAGCGATCCTTTGACAAGATTCTAGGTGGACCAGGACCGGACGGTGCTCAGTGAGATCAGACGGGCCGAGGTGTGTTTCTATGGCTACAGATTGCAGTCCCATTACCTTTCTTTACAAGTAGAACTTTTTTACAGACTCTCTTTTAGGGGGCTTGTACTTTTGACCTAGGGTTTTACACTACTGTACATTACATTCCAGTTGTACTTTGTTGGTTGGAATTTAGTGTATGCATACTTTTCCATATTTAGTATTTTTTACTTTTCAGCTTTGTGGGCTTGGAGATGTGTGTGTGTGTGTGTGTACAGGTTTATAGGAAATTCCTCCCATGTTAGTAACATGCCTACTCGATGCTAGTCACCAGCACCTGGACTATTGGAGGCGAGCTTGGGGAGTTATGGCTTGGTCCCCACTGGGATGGGTCGTAACAGAGTGGTATCAGAGGTGGTCGGTTCTACCTTAGGATAGAGAGTCTTTGAGTTGGTTTTGGGCAACATTGTTAAGTGTTTTGAGTTCGTCTTTTAGGCCAGGGACCCCAATGTTGGTGCGGGCGGCTGATGTATCCATACACAAGGACTCTGATAACTTTCTTTTTGAATAGAAACATTAGAACACTAGTTTTAAGGGAAAATAATGGTACATGAATCATGTAGGAATGGGTTGTGGTTTCCATGTCCTTCTTGAGTCAGCTCTCCCTATTTACTCACTGATTGTGATAAATCTTGTTTTGTTACAGGATGCCTTCGTGACGCGCACCCGCTAGGATCCAGCAGCTAAATCACGAGGATGACCCCCTCAGTGATGAAGCTTTGATATAGGGACCAGATCCCCCAGTTTTACCATCTAGTGGTGTGCTAGTCATTCCACCACCTGTGGAGCAGTGTTTAGTGATTTCTGTACCCATAGAGGAAGAGCGCGGGCTGTGCGCACTCCATGAGTTTTAGAGAAAGAGAACTCTCAGGTTTCTAGGTGAGCCTGAACCTCAGGAAGTAGAGGAATGGCTTGAGGCAGTGGCCAGAGTCTTTTGTTTGGTCAGGATACCAGCAGAACAGATGGTGATCCTAGTAGCGAGCCTTCTGAAGGGCTCGGCATGACGATGGTGGAGTTTGGTTATCCAGACCTCGACGAGGTGACTCTTGCATGGTTAGAGTTTGAGCGTCTCTTCAGAGAGGATTTTTCACCGGTTACCCTGAGAGCAGTATATATACATGAGATTCTTCATCTCCAGCAGGGAACCATAATGGTGGCTGACTATTCATCGAGGTTTACCAACCTCTCACGGTACTCGATGGATATGGTCAGGGATCCGTACTTCAGAGCCCAGACTTTTGAGTGGGGCTTGTGTAGAGACATCCAAGATAGCATTATCTTTACGAGAATTAATACTTATGATGGGGTGCTCGAGTGGGATTTGGTGGTTGAGAGATTCTTGGCAGAGCAGAGACAGCAGACAGTTGTCAGTAGTGAGGGAGATAGAGCAGAGACCTCAGCTGAAGAGAGCCGACGTCAGGGACCAAGGCATGTGAGATGTTTTCAGAGGAGATACCAGGACATGGGATCTACCGTACAAGGTTCGTAGGGTGCATCCATCCAGCCTCTAGAGTGGTAATTCTACTCTTGTAATGGCAGGGGACATCTCACTCGAGATTGTCTGACCCACCGTTCTACTGACATGGGAGTAGTGGATGGACCACCGAGGTAGAGGAAACATGTGGAGCAGACAGATCTGAGGGCCATCAGATGCTGTAGAGGATCTGGGAGAGCATCTGGAGGTGGTCGGCATTTTGACCTTTTACCACCACCACCCCCAGGAGGTCCACCACTAGCTCAGGGAGCTGATGGACAAAGGTAGGGACAACTACGGCCAGTGGAGGCTTATGACCCAGGTACTCCCGGAATAATTAGAGGTACAATATGTGTCTTCTCTACTTTGTCTTCCGTACTGATAGACACAAGTTCTAGTCATTATTTTCTGGCTACTTATCTTGTTCGAGACCTTGAGAGATTCCAGTAGAGCCGTTGACTCGACCCTTATGCTTAGAAACACCGAATTGAGAAGATTCAGAGATTACACACCTTTGCAGAGAGTCTGACCTGACCTTTGGAGGTGAGAGTTTCGGTTGGAACCTCTTTGTGGTAGCGTTGAGGCCTTACAATGTCATTCTTGGTATGGATTGGCTATCCACAGTTCATGCCCAGATTGACTGTTTTAGGCGAAGGGTGTGGTGTGCCCGCAGTGATGGAACGAGGTTCTCCTTTTTTCGGTGAAAAGGAGACCCTGACAGTGCAGGATAGACTCGTGCGTCGGAAGGTACAACCGATTTCATATCAGTTTTCTATCCTAGCCCTTGGCATAGCATATCTCATGAGTTTCCAGTTTCTAGCAGTAGTGGCTGAGTACAAGGACGTCTTTCCGGAGGATGTCCATGGAATACCTCCCTGTCGGGAGATAGATTTCTGCATTGAGTTGCAACCCAGGATGACATCGATATAAGCCTCATCATATCGGATGGCTCCTGCATAGCTTTGCGAGCTAAGAGTGAAGCTGGAATACTTTCAAAGGAAAGGCTTCATGGGACCCAGTGTTTCACCCTGGGCGACCCCAGTTTTGTTTGCCAAGAAGGAAGACGGGATCTTGAGGCTGTGTCTGGATTACCGACGCTTGAATCAGGTAACCGTGAAGAATCAGTATCCACTATCAAGGATCGATGACCTCTTTGACCATTTAAGAGGGGCACAATGGTTTTCGAAGGTTGATCTACGATCAGGCTATCACCAGTTGCGAGTACGGGATGAGGATATACCGAAGACAAATTTCAGATGTCGTTGCGGTCACTATGAGTAATTGGTGATGCCCTTCAGCATGACGAACACCCCGACAATGTTTATGGGACTAATGAACTGGAACTTTCAGCCCTATCTAGACCGGTTCGTAGTGGTCTTCATCGATGATATACTGGTGTACTCTGTGTCCGAGAAGGAGCATGCGAGACACCTGAGGATGGTTCTGGATACACTCCTAGAGAACTAGTTTTACGGGAAACTCTCGAAGTGTCATTTCTGGATACAGGAGGTCCACTTTCTAAGACATGTTATCTCATCAGATGGTGTAGCAGTGGACCCAACCAAGGTAGAGGCAGTGTTAGCATGGGATCCACCCCGGAGCGTGATGGAGGTGTTGAGTTTCCTTAGGTTGGCAGGCTACTATCGGAGATTCATCCTTCATTTATCCAAGATTTCAGCACCCATGACAGCTTTGACCCAAAAGGGGCTACCTTTCGTGTGGACCGATAGATGCATGCAGGCTCTTCAGTAGTTGTGACAGAGACTGACGAGTGCCCCGATCATGAGATTACCGGAGGAGGGTGTCGAGTACGTAGTGTTCTGCGACACATTAGGAACTGGTCTTGGTTGTGTCCTGATGCAGAGGCAAGTGGTGATTGTCTGTGGCTCATTTTAGTTGAGGCCACACGAGCAGAACTATGCGACCCATGATCTTGAGTTGGTAGCGTTAGTCTTCATATTGAATATGTGGCGGCACTACCTGATGGGAGAGCGGTTTATCATCTACTCTGATCACAAGAGCCCCATATATATCTTTTCTCATAAGGATATAAATTTGAGATAGAGGCGGTGGCTTGAGTTCCTCCCAGATTATTAATTTGAGATCGTTTATACTCCTAGGAAGGGGAACATTGTGGCAGATTCTCTTAGCAGGAGATCTTGTGAGCAGTTGCTGGAGGAGACGACGAGGTAGTTGGCCTCTTTACAATTATCCTTCGTGGATAGAGATGAGGGAGCTTACCTTCAGTCGATGGTTGTTACCCCTCCACTCTTACATCAAGTCAGGGAAGCACATCTCGAGGATGCTAGCTGTGAGACTTTATGTGCTCAGATATCCGCAGGTGATGCTGCTAATGGATATTCAAATGGCGGTGAGCACGTTGTTCTTTTCAGAGGGCGTACAGTAGTACGAGAGACATTGCGGGAGGAGGTTCTGAGGGAGTTCCATACATCTCCTTTGGTGGTGCATCCAGGTGTGTAAAGGATGTAGCAGGACCTCCGACGTGAGTTTTGGTGGCCAGGAATGAAGAAGAGTGTGGTAGAGTTTGTTTCTTAGTGCCTTACTTGTCAGCAAGTAAAGGCTGAGCACCAGGTTCCAGCCAGTTTGACTCAGCCCCTTGAGGTGCCAGAGTGGAAGTGGGATGGGATATCCATGGACTTTGTGACGGGTTTACCACATACATCCAGGGGACACGATGCTATCTGGGTGATCGTTGACCGACTCACCATGTCGTCCCACTTCCAAGCCATTCGGGAGCAGAGTTTAGTAGAGATCTTGGGAATCCTCTATGTACAAGAGATATTTCGGCTTCATGGAGTTCCATCAATGATCATCTCAGATCATGATGCTCATTTCACATCCTAGTTGTGGAAGGGATTGTCAGAAACTTTTGGGACTCAGTTACGCTTTAGCACAGCGTTTCATCCTTAGACTGATAGTCAGAAAGAACGGACCATCTAAGTTCCGGAGGATATGCTACGAGCTTGCATACTTGACTTTGGTTGTAGCTAGGAGGATCATATACCACTGGTGGAATTTTATTATAACAACAGTTATCATTCCACTATTGGTATGGCACCATTCGAGGCTTTGTATGGGCGATCTTGCAGGTCACCACTTTGCCGGACTGACCTAGGAGAGTCAGCACTCCTGGGCCCAGAGATGGTGTGAGCTACAACATATAAGTTTCAGGTCATCTGAGAGTAGATGAAGACTTCACAGAGTCAAAAAAAGTCTTATGCTGACGGGAGACGGAGGCCCTTGGAGTTCTAGGAGGGAGACCATGTGTTCCTTCGAGTCTCACCTCGACGGGGATTGGGGATATTTGGATGAGGTGTCAAGCTATCTCTGAGTTTCATCGGCACTTTTCAGATTATGAGTAGAGTTTGGAAGGTGGCGTATCACTTGGCTCTACCTCCTCAGATGGACCAGGTACACAACGTCTTCCATGTGTTGCAGCTGCAGAGATACGTGCATGATCCATCGCACGTTATCGACCGGGGCGAGCTGGACATCGATGATGGAGCGACCTTTGCTGAGTACCTAGTGGAGATCGAGCATCAGCAGAAGAAGATCCTTCGTGGGTGAGCTATTCCCTTGGTGTGTGTCCAGTGGAAGAACGGGAATCTCCAGGAGAGCACGTGGGAGTGGGAGGCTTAGATTCGTGTGCAGTACCCACATCATTTTGAGTAGCCTTTGTTTTGGATTTTTGGGGACACAAATCCCTAGGGTGGGTGTGATGAAATGTCCTGAATTTTTCCATGTATTATTTTAATATTATATGGGAACTATTTTAAGGCCAGGATTTGAGACGCCGTGCAGTTACAAGGCCCGGTGAGCCCAGAAAAAATGTTTGAATTTAATTAAATAATTAAATTACGCGCACGTATGGTTTTCCTGAAAAAGTAGAATAACTCCAGAATAGGTGCTCAAATCGGAAATCTGAGTGCACTGTTGCGTCCAGAGAAGCGATTTTACCCTAGGAGAGACCTAACATCGACTGGCACATGTCGGTGGTGAAATCCAGTTTTTGGACGTAACTGTAATAAAATATTTAATTAAAATATTTTATTAAATCCTATTGCAGCAAATATCTTTTATATTTTTAAATAGAGATTTGTGCAAGGTTCCAGGGTTACAGACCTCATAACCATGAAACCTACGGAGGCTCTAGAGGAAACCCCAATGAGGAGACGACGTTTTGGATGGGTTTCGCCAGCGACAACGACACAGTGACCAGATCTTCGCCAATGAATGCCACGGATCCAGGTAGGATGTTTGATTTTTGGTTTCTTTTCTCCGTTCTTGATTCCTACGATGAACATAGACTAATCCACGAACAGATTAGCCTGTGGATCAATCGTATTTGTGGGATGGGATTTTTCTGTGTGGATTTTGGGGATTCAATTCTTGAAGTTATTTTGGTTCGTTAATCTTCTAACGGTGACGAACCAAGATCGACATGAACATCGATCGAGGTTTGTCCCTCTCAATTTGTGGTTCCTTTCATCCCCAATTTCTTGCGTTCTTTGGGTGTGTTCGATGAATTATTCATAGATATATGAAAAATGGATCATTGTGTATCCTTTGTGCGACGCAACGATCTAAATTTGAAGATCTGGTGTTGGTACAACCCCATGGAGGTGTGGCTGCAGTGGAGACAGACGGATCAAAGCAGATCGGAAGGTATCATTCTTTGAATGATTTTATCACGGATGACCAGAATCGAATTTTAGAGCTGATCAAAGGCCATAAACCCACGTATTCAGCATCACAATGACGAGGCGACCCGCAATATTGAGTTTCACGGCGAACGAATCATGGAAACAGAAACTGGAAGATCAGCCGAGGTGCGGAGGAAGAAGATGGTTTCTGGAAATTTCTCGACTACACGGCGTGTAGTATGGGCTACATGACGTGTTTTCATTGGCGGGCCACATAGAGTGTACTATGGAAGTACACGAACATGGTTTGGGTACATGGACAAGGACATGGCATGTATACCCTTCCCTAGCCAGACCCTGCCAGATACACGAGATACCCCGTGTACTGGTACATGGGCAGGTGACACGGATAGAGACCGTGTAAGGGCACATGGCTAGTGTACATGGAACGAACCCCATATGCTCGGATATGATGTGTAATCTAGGTACACACCATGTAGTGACTTTTTACATGACCAGCCTAGAGACATGGGATTTTTACACGGGCAGTACCCGGAGTAAGAGAATATGGCGTGTGATCCTTCTACATGTCGTGTAGTTGAGTTTTACATAGCTTGGACGGATGACACTGGCCGTTTACATGGGAAGTTCCTGGGGTCAAGTAACATGGCATGTAACTATGATACACGCCGTGTAAACTGTTTTACATGGCATGAGCTAGTTTTCTTCTGTGACTTGGACGAGTTTTTTTAGGGTTCGTACCCTTGGTCTTTTCCCTGAAGGTTTCTGGAATCATTTCCTATGTATAGGAGTATCTTCCCTTCAGCAGACTTCTTGAATAGAGTTGTTGGAATCCCCTCTATGATACTTGGAGCCGGATCCTCTATTCATTCATGGAACCCTAGGTAGAGTTCTTGGTATTGACGTGACCAACTATACCCGGGTGCTGATCCTTTGCTAAGCTGATTAGTTCATACTGATTTGTTGGAATCACCCCATAGCTATTGGTTGTGATCCTTATCTGAACATCATATTCTCAAGTACTTGTGGAGTGTGTTCTCCTAGAATGAGTACTTCGTATCTCTCTCTTCGGACCTAGGAGTGTGTTCTCCTTGTTACATTCTTAGTGGAATCTTCAAGCTTGATCTTAGTGGTGGTTTCGTGATGGTCGATTGTGTATGAGTATATCTGGATATCCTTGTATATGTTTTGTAAACATATACTGTGTAGAGGTGACTATATCTTTACTTTGTGGTATTTTCCCTTGTTGTATTCCTTTGTGGTTTTGGGGTGTCCTACTCGGTATTGTTATACTCACCCCTGCACAGGTGTTTCCCGCATGTGTCGTGTCTTGTGTAGACAAGAGAGCCTTTGACATGATTCTAGGTGGACCAGGACCAAACGGTGCTCAGTGAGATCAGACGGGACGAGGTGTGTTCCTATGGCTATAGATTTCATCCCAGTACCTTTCTTTATAGGTTGGAATTTATTACAGACTCTCTTTTGGTGGGCTTGTACTTTTGGCCCAGGGTTTTACACTACTGTACTTTACGTTCCTGTCGTGCTCTATTGGTTGGGATTTTAGTGTATGCATGCTTTTCCATTTTCAGTAATTTTTACTTTTCAGCTTTGTGGGCTTGGATATGTATGTTTGTTTGTACAGGTTTATAGGAAATGCCTCCCATGTTAGTAACATGCCTACTTGGTGCTAGTCACTATCCCCTGGCCTATTGGAGGCAGGCTTTTGGATTTTCAACTCGGGCCCTTCTAGGGTGGGTCGTGACAAGAACCGACATCCCATCATCCCATTTTGATCAAGGAGAAAATGTACCTGAATAAGGAGCGGATGACACCCGCCTTTGGAAAGCGGGAATGCAGTGTAACAGACAGCTCTGTTGTCCCACCAAACGAGATGGACGCGCGCGCCCCGGGGAAAGCATCGGAAACAATTCAAAACTCAATATTAGTTTATGGAGGAAGACTACGAAATTATTTTATAAAAAAATAACAAAATCACATTCAATAGTCATATAATTCACATTCAGTTTATCCCAAACCATATAAAATAAACCATCCTTTTGAATAGTAATCATGACCCATTCAATGGATGAAATTTCCATTAGATGTTTTGATTTCCTATCACACTGATATATGCTAATTGGTTGTTTTATAATATCAAATGTGAAATCACTTTATAAGAAATTAATGTGGGATTTATGTAAAAAAATCCAATCCATGCTTAAGATAACATGAAATCTAATAGAGGGAGAATAATGATATTTTCAAAAATCAAATTCTGATAAACATAAATCACATAAGAATCATATACTTTCGATGTGACCATCATTTCATTATCGATTTTCACTGCTAATTAGATATATAATCATTTAAGTGTTATTGTGATATCGTTGAAATTATATATATATAAAAGTGTGGGTACATCTAGAATCATATATGAAATTATTAGTTCTATGTAGAGAGTAATTTTACCCTTCACCACCTCATTATTTTACCACATATTAGAAAGACTGATCACATGGGATATCCCTTGGTCTATATGGTTAAGATTTTTCTAAAATCGATCATTACCATAAAAATTTTTATTTGAAAAGTGGTTAGCATAATGCCCATAATTGTTGCATGTAAAATAATGGAGTGTTGGCGGTGCATTCTATAGTTTTTCTCTCTATAATTGACTAAATTATTCTCCTCACTTAAACATTTTATTTCCTGATACACTTTATTTTCATACATAAAGCATTCTATATCCCCCTTATGAATATTTCTTCCATGTATCCTTACAAACATCAACCATAATTGGAGGCTCATCATCTTCCTTCCATGGTTTTTATTATTATAATTTCATTTTAATTTCTTATTTATCTTCCTATAAAAACCATGAGATTGATGGGTAACTCAAATATTTATTTCAACCTTACCTTATGGATATCTCCCTTTGAAGACATGGTTGTATAATAGTGAAAAAATCTATCAATATTACCTTCTAGTTCAATAATAATACCATAAACATACCTATCATATCTTGTAAAATATGCCTCATATAGAGTAATGGATTCTTCATCCTTCTATATTTCCTCCTTTAATTATTTATCCATTCTCTTCCTAATAATATGAGGAGTGTACTAATTGAAAAATAACCTTCTAAATGCATCCCACACCATGGAGTAAATATCATCATTTTCAATCATGTTTTGGATGAGAGTCCACAAGTGATTTCCATAACCTTTCAAATGATAGAGAGACAATTTGTTTTTCATGATCTAAAAAATGGGGAATAGAAAATGTAATTTCGACAGTACTGATACACTGATTATGAATAAGTGTTTTAGTAGACCCTATAAAATAAGGTTTATGTTTCCTCATGAATGACTCAATATAACATTGTTCTATCAATTACAAATTTTAATTCTCATCATGATTCATGGGTTCGGATTTTCTTGTAAGCATAGAAATTATATTTTTTATTATATCTCACATATAATTTCATTTCATAGGATTAAAATCCTTGAATTCCCTTTATAATTCATCATTAACATGGTTCTTTTGGATTGAAGTCATTTTCTAGAAATAAAAAAAGTATTGTGAGAAATCATAAACATAGTGGGAAACCATATAAGCATGAAAAATCCTTTATAGGATGTTTAAATCATGACACCTTCTCTTCAATATATGAATCGTTAGGTTTATCCAAGGTCATAAATGATCGTCATCTATTCAAACCCTTTAAGATGATACATAAATAAAATGCGAATAATCCTATTAATATCCCCTGGGAGTGTCATCCTAGGTGAATTTTTTGGGAACACTCACCATGTAGTAGAATGATGGATGAGATATACTCAACCAACTCTTGTTGAGGTTATTACCCCTAGATTCATCTATGAGAAAACAATTTCTTGATGTCGTATCCAGACATGGAAATAATTCTTGGAAAACCACACAACATCCTTTTCAATAACATAAAACTTTACCCAACACATAGGATTATCCTAAGAGTTATCATACTTGTTTCCAAATGTTAGTAAACAATAATCTTATACAAACTATAGAAACCCATACTTTTCATACATAAATATTAAATATTATTAGATTAATATTCATCACAAAATATTATAATCCATGCCAGAATCATAAGGGTTTAATTTATTTAGAAATAATTAAACATAATTAATAGGTTAATAAAATAATTACATCACCATCCAGTAAGTTTTTCATAACTATAACCCTTCTTAGAAACATCATAAATTTTTTTTTCAACTAAAGGGGAAAATATAACATATTTAATGGTATGCTCAGATGCTCTGTAAGGGTAAAAAAGGGGGATTTCAAGTATAATTTAAACATAACATGATCATAATGGGTATAAAATCATGATACTAAACTTTCAAAATCATACCTAATTTTTCATAAATCATAAATATGATTCATAACATATATAATTTTAGTTTATTAGACATTAATAATAAATTTATTGAAGAAAACAATCCATAAAAATGTAAAATTTTTATAAGATCATTTCATAAAAGTACAACATAATGTGTGGTATAATAATAAACATAGAAAATATTATGTTAAGAGTACCCATAAAGACATTCATAACATATTAGTGTTTTACTAACCACCCATGTAATCATTTCAGTATTGGGAAGAGCTCTCATGTACCCTATTTTATGCTTGGGATAACCACCCGTGTACCCTATTTCGATATCAGGATAACAACAAGTGTATCCTAATTTTGAATTTAGATAACATAATGCATACCTGTTTAGAAAAATAACATTAATCATTACCCAATTCATTCAATGGATATATAATTATGGTCGTACCCATGGAATAATCATAAATCCATTCATATACATTCCATAAGATCATAAAAACATTCCTCATAATATAACCCATGGGAAATAAAATGGGTTCCATCAATATTTCATCATTATATCAGTAAAACATCTGAAGAAAGAATAAATATCATATTATTTGATCATATCCATTATAAATAATTAGTAACATCATAGGATGTTATTAAAGATGGAAATTTACTTTAATAAAATAAAATATTTCTTATTGAAAATAATATTTTTATTTTTAAATCACATATTTAAAATCTAAATATTTTTTCAAAACTATGTAAAATTATTTATTTGAATTGAACCCTATAAACTTGTAATGGAATACCCAAAGCACTAACCCATCATAATGGAAATAAATTCCATTCCTTCAGTGTATGTTAAAATAAATACCCCTTAAATATTTTCAATTAAATGAAAAATTTACCTTAGTCGGAAGATGAAAACATGATTCTTTTTAATATATTTTTTAAAAACTCAAACATGGGTAATAATTATTCAAGAAAACATATGATAATGTTAAAATATTTCTTTAAAACATTTTTATAAAGCATGGTCGTGGAATAAAAATGATTTTCGACTGAAGAGAGAATTAATGCATGTTTTCTTTAAAAAAATCATTAGATCTATTAAGAACATAATGTAATATAAATTAAAGAAAAAAAATGTATTCTTAATAAATAAAAATGGTAAGAAAATATGTGATATTCCTATGATATACACCATGATATTTTTTCATTATAAATATAATCATAAAAAATCCTGATTGATGATGATACTATAAAAAAATACCTTGACTCGTGTTAGAATTTATTTAACAAAAATTATACATTTTTATAATAAATATACAGTTATTATAATTATATAAAAAACTAATTTACATACCTATAATTTAATGTAAGATCCATTTATAATATCATAAAACTAACTTGGTAATAACTCGTTATTAAAATTATTGTTTAGAGGTCTTAACTGTTTTATTTTGTATTCTTGAGAATTTTGGTTTGTTAGTTCTAGTACTTGTACTTAGATCATGGATCCATCATCTCCAAAATGTTACCCATGATATAAATATAATGTATATAAACTTTATATATAAATTTATTTACTTATAATATTCTATAAAATGTATAAATATAAAAATTAATTACACCGTTCATGGAGATGGTTGGCCATACGTATGCAAGAACGATGCTATCATTTTTTACAGATGGAATGATATACAAGTAAATCATAATTCATATTTCCAGAATCATTATAATATAATATATATTCACTAAATCAATCTTTATTTCAATCCATGTAGTGAGAAAGTTATATTCAAATCAAATCACTTTGTGGAGGTGTTAGTCCATACGAAAGAACGAGCGACGTTATAGTTTTTCAACAAAAAATGACATTAGAAGGTATATATGACATTATAATTAAATTATTATTATTATTTTATAAATATCATATCAAATTATCAAACCCATCATAATAACCATACAATAAATATGGTGATGAAAAATTAATTGTTTTTCTATGTGGAGGCAGTAGTCTACACATACATATGACTGATACTTTCACTTCCCATTCGATGGAAAGAGGGTGTATAATGGTATTTCCATACTCATGACAATATTTCAGTTTATTATGGATAATTGAGGTATTATTTTAGGATTAATTTAACATAGATATAGTATTTAAAAGAAAAAATATATTGAATGAGGCTATGTAAGAATACTACATCTTCTTCGATAATCCTAGTTTATATCCCTTCTCAAGGACCATTGGAAGATTCATTCAAGAAAAAAAATTAAATTTTTTTATATGGAATTTTATAATATAATTTAGTAGGGTATGATCAATATATTTTGATCAGCGTGGTGTAAATGAAAAGAATAAGGGAAGTCATTTTATAAGGGTGGGAAAGACAATACGGAGAATTTTGAAAAATATTAAAATAATATTAAGTCATTGTGAAGAATAATTTTTTCAAATTGAAATATATTCAATTAAAAAAGGATAATGTCTAAATATCATAATATAATTAAATTTATATAGATTCTATTGTGATTTTAAACCTTATGTATTTGTTTAACCCCTTGGATTACCAATAATTATCTTAAAAGTTGTAACGACTTTTTTAATATTAAAGCGTTTTAAAAATACTTATAATCTTTGAATTATCCCACAAATTAACAAGGTATAAAATTTTTAACCATATCAAATCCTACTTTACTTCTTGAGATATTTCATTATTTTTATGTAATTTAATAATATATAATATTTTATAAAATATTATTAATGTCATTTTTAACTCTATTAATTTAGTTCCACTTTATAAACATTAATATTGGTATTTAATTTGAATATATGAAATTCACATACCCATAAAATGTTATAATTTTCTAAAAAAATAGTGGAACATAATGATTCTCCAAAATATTATTATTTTTAATATTTTGAAATCATTTATTTTAATTTTCTCTTGATTGAATAAATAATTTATCGGTGTTGTGTAAAAATTAAAGGTAATTATTAAATATCTAAAAATTATAAATTAACTTAAAAGATAGAAAATTAATTTTTATATCAAAAAAACATTTATATCCAAACATATCCATATTTTATCCTTGTGTATTGATTTTATGGATAATAAATTAAAGATAGTGAAATTATGGAATATTTGTTAATAAAATAATATATGTTTCTTTATCGAGGTTAAATGTAATCAAAATGAAATTTAATATAATTTTACATGTGTAGGGTTGAATTTATTCCATGAAATAAAAAAATCATGCGTTAGGTTGATTTCAAAACCTTAACTCATGGTCATAACCCTATTTTATGCATTTTAACATTCCCAAGGTGAAAAATATTTACAACGATTACTATTCATTATGACGAAAAGTTAAAGGGATCTAAATAAAAATTTATAACCTTCTACACACAAATAATTGATCCATTTTTCAAGATTAAATTTCTATAAGTTGAAGAATGTAACATCTTAGGTATTTATAGAATAATACAATTTCATATCTATTAATATTTTTTTAATTTAATATTAATTTTAGTTTAAAAGGGACACTTTTTATGTTATCATACATGACATGCAACAATGGGTTTCATTGAAATCTTATAATGCACACAACACTGAGTTATATCGAAAAATAATACAACAACAAAATTATTATTTTAAATGGTAGTTAACGCCAAGACATTGTACTGGCCAGAATGAATAGAATTAACTATATTATGATTTTACATATTTATTAAATGTTTTTACATTTATAAAATGAAATTTTTATGATTAAAATGAAAATGAATCAAATTTTAAGCATAAAATACTCTAATAGTTTTAAAAGGTCATTTTACTTCTTGTTGATAGGGAAACCTTTCTAAAAAAAGTTTTTATCAATTTTAGATGTTATATATGATAAAATAAACTTCTTCTTTATAATCGGGAAATAAAAATTTAATTTGGTTGAAATCGTGGTATTTTTCAGATAAAATCCATATTTATATGAATAGTGAAAAAATACTACATTTTAATTCAAAACTGTATTTTCATCTAATTTATTTATATACATGTATTGTCCTTTTAATTGAGTTTAAATTAAAATTAGATTAATATTTTAAAATTTCATCTAATTATTTTCATTATATGTAATTTCACATTTAAATTAGATATAAACACACATCAATATTTTGATAGTTTTTACTTCTTAAAAACCCGCATTCTGGTTTTGACAACGTGAATAAATTTTAGCATAATTATTGAAACTTATGGGTTATTAATTTGGAAAAAAAATTGCATGTTTTTTATTAGAAATTCAAAATTTTGTAAATAGGTACCTTTTATTTTTGGACATTATGAATAGAAACATCAGTAATTATTTTTTTTACTAAGGTTAATGGGAAAATCGGGTAAATAAGGGTAAAAAATAATATTATAATAATATAAAACTACCCAAAAACATGTCCTAATATTTTTGTATGAGATATTTCTGACCATGTACATCCTTGGGTAAATTTTAGGACACCATGGAGCCACTTGGGTGTGATAGTTACCATTTATAATATTTATTTTAAAGAAAAGGAAAATATAACACAAACATGTATCTCCTAACTAAATCAATTTTCAATTTGTTTATATAAATTATCTCCTTGGATATAAATAGTAATTTTGAATCCAAAAATATTTAAAACATCTTGGTATTTTATTTATTATTTTTTAGACATTAAATAAACAGATTTATTTATGACACAATGATGATGCAATGATTATCTTATTAGTGGAATATTCAAATAAATGATATTATAAATATTACAATAATGTAATTTTGAAGATTTTTATTCCATACATGGTTTTTTGGATTCCATTGACATGTGAGGTATGAGTTAATGCCTTTTTTTAGTGGAATAAAATTTTTATTACTTTAACAAAAACTTATTACTAAATACTATCAAAATTGACATAAATAAGTTTTTAAAACAAATAATATTTTATTAAATGATATAGTTGTCCTAAAAATCTTTGATTCAGCCTGCAGAAATATATAATGATAAAAATGTCATTAAGGATCCACTTGTAGTTCTATTGTCATTTTATAGTAACTATAGTAACCATATATTATTAAAATACAAGAAGACATGGTTAGAGTTTACGTTTTTAACTAAGGGTTAATGCTAAATGATAAGGTGAATTTTGTGAAATAAACTTTTATAAAATATATTGTTTGAGATGTTTTTGACCCAAAAATATCTTATACTCAAAATTTATCACTTTGGAACAATAAAAATTTGAAAATAAATTCATAATAAAATAATATTTCAAGACTGTCCTATAGTGCCCCTCCTCCATCTTATAAAAAGCCACCACCTATAACCACATAATCACACATCTCAATCCCCTTGGTTTGTCCAATATCTACTAAAATAATCTCTCAATAAACCACCATTCCTCTTAGAATCATTGAATTTGGAATAAGGAAATTCAAGAAAACCGTTTGGCTAAAATCAAAAGTATTTACCCGAATTAGAGGCAATGGATTCTCTCAAGCTCCTTTCATTTATTTTTCTCATCCAACCCCCAAAAATACCTTTATCCCATTATTTTATAAAAACTATAGTATAATCAATATTATATATTGACTTTATGGTAATGTTTCAACCTACAATTACACACACCTTTATCTAATGGATATAAAACATACAGTTTATGTGTATAGCAAACTACTGCCTCACGAAACGATGATTATTCAATTTTCTTCTACCAAATATCATGGAGGATATTATGATGGAACTATATTTATATATGATATACATTATATTTATATTGTCTCTATTCTTCTTAAATTTTTATCGAAATCATACCTTTATTCTTTCCATAATGTGTAAATACGATAATTTCATTTGAGGAAGTGTGAACTACCACCCCCTAAAAGGATATGAGTCATTTATTACATTAATGAAATATATAAAGGATGATGTTAATGAACTTATGTAACATATATAAAATATATATTATAATGGAATTATAATATACCAATGTATCATTTTTTCAATCCTTTAGTATGGAAAAGAAATGAAAGTAGTTTTCATGCCTACATACGTCCTACCATCTCCATGAACGATGCATTTCATTTCATTTATCCAAATGTTATGGACTATTATAAATACATATATACTGGATATATAATATATTTAGATAATGAATAATATTTTCAAGGTAATTTACTTATGACAACATGGAAAATTTCCATCAAAACAAGTTCATTTTTTACTCAAATACCAAACATCGACAAAATGTCAAATATAAACTCAAATAATTAAATAATTGATATAAAATGGTAATAAGTGATATAAAATGTATAATAAACATTAAAAAGTTTCTAAATAATGTATTAATTTTATTATGTGTATTATTCATAAAATTAAAGAACGAATGAGACAAGTCAGACTCTAGGTAAGGGATTTCCTCTCAATATCCTTTCATTGAGCCATTTCATGATAAT
Source organism: Viscum album (assembly GCA_963277665.1). Lineage (NCBI taxonomy): Eukaryota > Viridiplantae > Streptophyta > Magnoliopsida > Santalales > Viscaceae > Viscum > Viscum album. The sequence goes on from OY728150.1 coordinate 662,779,994, forward strand.
ATGAACCTTTATTTTTTTTATATGGAATATATATATCCACCATGAATTTTAATATCAATATTGTATCCATAATAATTTTATTTATTGTTTTGGTAAATGTATTATTTCATGGAGATTATGATTTAAATGTTCAAAGTGGTATGTGACTCCTTGAAAGTTTAAATATTTATTTATCAAATATTTTTCTTCACGATATTAATTTACATATTTATTTATATGGATATAAAAGGATTATACAGGACAATTTATATATATCAAAATGAAATATTTTTATACAAAGTGTTTTACTTTCACTAAAAAATGATACGAGGAATGTTTTTTGTTTTAAAGTATATGGCGAAAATGACTTCTACACCGCTATAACCATTACTTTTTATTTGGCTTCCTCTATAAACCTTAATATATTATAAAAGGAAAAAAATATCTTATTAGGGTATCATGGTAAAAAACATGGGTTCTTAAATGAAAATGGTATTTTTTATATGGAAATGTTTTTCATATGGGATTTGAAGATTTTTTCAAAAGGATTTGGGGATGAACGTGTTTTTGGAATGGTTCTTGGGAATTTTATGAAACGAGTGAGCTGAATATAGCTTATACGGAGTTTTGATCCCCATTGTAACTTAAAGGATTGCCTGATATAGCTTGTACAAAGGGTTAATCCCCATTATTGCTCACAGGTGAGCCCAATATAACTTTTACGAAGGGTTTACCCAATTATAAATCACAGGTGAGCCTGTTATAGATTTTATAAAGTTATGATCCCCATTATAGATCATTGGTGAGCTCGATATAACTTATACGAAGGGTGATCCCCATTAAATATCTTCAATTCAGAAGTCAACCATATGGTGTTTCCAATTTAATTGGATTTGAATGGGATTTATGTATATTATGTTGCAAGTCACCTAAATGAGTTTTAATTTCTTACTATTGGTTTTAATGTTTTTATTTGTGAAAAACTTATGGGTGTTATTCATGAATTTTTTTTTTATTCATTTGTTGAAATAAAATTAAATTTATTACCATGTATTAACTATACTTATAGTTTTGTTTTTTATGACCCTTACTAATCTTTTTGTGATCATCCCACATTTTTAAATGTTATTTATAGGATTTTAGGGATATTAGAGTCATGGATGTAATCATGTAAAAGTTATGATGATTAAACATGAAATAAACCATGTTTATGTTTAAAATTTTTTGTGTTATGAATTAAATGGATACTTTTGGTAGTTTCCACTTTGTATTTTTATTGTCTTGTTATGTAATAGTTATGACCTACTTATATAAAGATATAAAGAAGAAAATTTAGTTGAAGTGAATTAAATTCAATTGTTGACTTATCTAATGATTAAGTAATGTTTAAGGATAGGGCCTTATAGTTGGAATTAGAGGATGGTTTATACAAATTTAGATATTAGGATTCTTTATTAAGGGTTAGAGATATCATCTTTGTTTTATAATTTTAAGGTATATCATAAGTTAAATGTCTTAGAAACCCCCTTTTGAGGTCATGTGATTTGGAATATTAAGGTGGATAATGGTAATTTTAGAGACATTATCCTTTGATGAAATTATTGGTTATTAGTTTTTGGGATGAAAAATTAAATTTATGAGATAATGTTTTAGGGAAAAACATTTTATGGTTATTTTTGAAAAATTTATACCATTTTTGGTAATTTTATAAAACTATATTTTTTTGAAAAATGACAAAAAGAATACTACATGAAAACCCTTCATGTTAGAAAAAGATATGGCAATTGAACCCACAGCTGAAGTGAGATTAGGATTTATCGCCTACCACTGGCCTACTTGATGTCCTTGGTTAGTATGACTTATTATTTTTAATTAAATGATTTTATGGATAAATAATAAGTTCATTTTGGAAACTTATGTTTTATCAAATTTATATCCTTAGTATAGGTAAATTATTGGTGATTAATTTATAAATGTTAATTTGGAATAAATTAGCTTTTTGGGAACACTATATGCCTAAGGGAAAATAAATATTATGGGATTTAATTTAAGGGGTAATGGTTGAATTTTATTTTGGATAAATCTATGTTTTTATTGTGAACATATGGTGATTTGTGTTTTTTATGTAAATTATTAAACTATCATGAATAATATGTGATTAGGTTAATTACTTTAAAGTATGGGACCTTAAGAGTAGTCGATGTTATTTGGAGATAAATGTTAGGATTTTTTGTGGAAGACTATGCGATAAAGTCCTTCTAAATTTTTGGGTTCCAATCTTAGTTTGGATTATTTTGAGGAATTTTAAGGACATTTTTTGTTGAATGGTCTATTTAGAACTAGGGTATTAATATTGAATTTTGGAGATTAAAAGTAGTCCTTCTCCATATAATGGATTATTCTTATTCGGTGATTATATAATCTTGTACTATACATTTTGGTTTTGGTTATTTTCCAAAGATAGGGAAAATATATAGTTCATATTTTTTGGATTATATGATTCTATAGGATTTGATTCTTGAGCTTCATGTGTTACCACATCATCTTGAATACTCATCGTTTGGAGAAAAGATGAGTATGTGGAAGACATTTTCTAAAGGATGAAACTCTACATGACAAGTAATTATGGTTCCTTATGTACTTAGTCTAGATCATAAATAAATTCCTAAACTTTATGAAAAGGATATTAAAAAAAGTTATTTCCTTTTAATTTTCCTTTTAGGAAATCAATGACCTTTTAATCCATCACAAGTTTATGGTTTTCTGGTTGTTAACTTTATCCTGGTCATATTTTCTATCACTCTACATCAGAACAAGATGGTTAGTTTTTCTTCCATATCCATGTTTTCCTATATGTAATCCTAGTATGTGTTATATTAGGTTATGTCTATAACTCTCATTATTTATTTTGTAGAGATAGTTTTATTAACACTTTTTCTGATGTGGTTTTTCAATGAAATGTCCGAGCCCAATTTTAAAATTGCGAGGATACAATTTCTAAAATGAGGGAGTGAAGTAACATCCCAAATATTTATAGAATAATAAATTTTCATATATATTAATAATTTTTTAATTTAAAATTAATTTTAGTTTAAAGGCGTCACTATGTATGATAGCATACCAAACATGCAACAACGGGTTTCTCTGAAATTTTACATTTCATAAAACACTGAGTTATACCAAAAAATAATACAACTACAGTACTATTATTTTAAATGGTTGTTAATGCTAAGAAGTTGTATTAGCGGGAATGAACATAATTTACTATATTATTATTTAACATATTTTTAAATGTTTTTACAATTATCCAATAAATTTTAGAGGCTTAAAATGAGAATTAATCTAATTTTAAGCATAAAATACACTAATATATTTAAAAGGTTCTTTTACCACCTTTTGATGGAAAATCCTTTTTTAAAATAGTTTTATCACTTTTATATGTTCTATTTGAAAAAATAAACTTCTAATTTAGAATAGGGACATGAAAATTTACTTTGGATGAAATTTTGGTATTTTTTTGATAAATTCTACATTTTTATGAATAGTGAAAAATACTGCATTTTAATTCAAAATACATTTTCATCTAATTTATTTATATAGTTATATTATTATTTCAATTGGATTTAAAGTTCAATTGGATTTATTTTTTATAATTTAATACAATTATGTTCATTGTAAGTAATTTCACTTTTAAATTGGACATAATCAAATGTCAATCTATTGATAGTTTTTACTTCTTAAAAATACGCTTTCTCATTTTGACAATGAGAATTAATTTACAATTTATTAATGAATATTATTTGTTTTGAATTTGAAAAAATGGATTCCATATTTTGAATCATAAGGTGAAAATTGTGTAAATAGGTACCATATATTTTTGTACATTATGAATAGTAACTTCAGTAATTATTTTTATATAATGGTTTAAGGGTAAATCAGGTAAATAAGGGTAAAAAATAGTATTATAATAATATAAAACTACCCTAACATGTGTCCTAATCCTATTTTATGAGATATTTTAGACCTTGGAAATCCTTGAGTCAATTTTAGGACCCCATAGAGCCACTTGGTTGTGATAATGACCTTTTATAATATTTATTTTAAAGAAAAGGGAAATATAACACAAATATATATCTCCTAACTAAATTTTTTTTAATTTGGTTCTCATAAATGATCAATTTAACTATAAATATTCATTTTAAAGATAAAAATGTTTCTTACATCACGTTATTTTATTTATAATTTTTATAAATTAAATAAATTTATATATTTTTGACATAATGACGATGCAATAATTACATTAGTAAATAAATATTTAAATAAATGATATTATAAATATTAAAATAAATTTAATTTGAATATTTGGATGCTATAAATGAATTTTTTGGATGAAATTTAAATCAGTGGGATGATTTATTACCTTTTTTGAAGGAATAAAATTTTTATAACCTTATGAAAATCAACTACTAAATAGTGTCAAAATAGACAAAAATAAGTTTCAAAGAGAAATAACATACTATTAAATGATATACTAGTCATAAAAATATAATTTTCTACTAAATGAATTATATTATGGTATAAATTTAATTAATTATCCTCTTGAGGATATATTGGCATTTTATAGTAACTATAGTAATAATATATTATGAAAATACAAGAATACATTGTAAGAGTTAATGTTTTTAACTAAGGGATAAAGCTAAAAGATAAGGTTAATCTTGTGACCTAAATATGTCTAAAACCTATTTGTTGAGATTATTTAAACCCATAATCATCTTATAATATAAATTTATTACTTTTTAAATATTATAAATTGAAAATTAAATTTATAAAAAAATAATATTTGAAGACTTTCATAAAGTACCCCTCGTCCCTCTTATAAAATGCCACAAACTCTACACAATTACTCCCACATATCAAGGCCCTTGGATCATCAAAAATAGGATAAAATAAACTCTAAAAACCATAAATTCCTCTTAGAATCATTACCTTAGGTAGAAAGAAATTCATGAAATCCTTTTGGCTAAAATAAAAAGGAGTTACCTAATATAGAAGTAACGTCTTCTCTCAAGATATTTTCATTTATTTTCCTCATCCAACCCCCAAACATATCATTATTCTATTGTTTTATAACAATAACAGTATCATTAATATACTAGGATATTTTTATGATAATTTTTCAACCAGAAATTACACACACATTCATCTAATGGATATAGAACAAACTATTTTGGTGTATGGAGAACTATTTTTGTGGAGGACGAACATAAAATAAATGATTGTTCAATTTTATCCTACCACCATACATGGTAGACATTATGATGAAACTATATAAATATATGATATATAATATATTTATATTGTCTCTATTCATATGTAATTACTATTTACAATATACCTTTATGATTTCCATAAAGTGTAAATACGATAATTTCATTTGAGGATGTGTGGACTACCACCCCCTCAAAGTGATATAACTCGTTCATTCCATGCATGGATTTGATAAAGGATGGATTTAATGAACTAATGTAACATATATAACATATATATTATACTATAATTATAATATAACTTTGATGTAAAGACCAGCAATTTCCATGTAATTTTTTATAATTAAATGGTAATTTTACGAGTCTGCGAAAATTGACAATACATGATTCTGAGGCCCGGTGTGCCCATAATCATTTTCTAATGTTTTTTTCAGGTATATTCAGTAAACATACTAGCGGTTTTTTATAAAATTTTAACTAGTGCTTGGAATTGAAATCCGAGGGCACCGTTGAACTTACAGTGCCAGTATTCCCTTAAGAAGACTTTCACCTCGGAGACAGTTGGTCGAGGGTGGAAGATAGTTTTGGGTTTTTTGTGGAAAATAATAAAATAAAATGAACTATACTTTATTTTATTTTTGAGCCACCAAATGGAAGTTGGAGGTGGGGTCCACCTGAACTAAACCACCTTGTGGGAGTTGAAGTGTGGGGACCACCCAACCATAACCTCCCATGAGAGGTTATGGTGGTGGAGCCCACCTAAACCTATCCTCCCGCGAGAGGTTATGGTGGTGGGGACCACCCAGGAATAAACCCCCATTTTAATTATGAAAAAACTCCCAACTCCCCTCATTAATGAGGGGGAGCCTCTTGACCTCCTCTACCCAATTAATTCTGCCAACGCACTTGCCATTAATGTGAAAAATCTTCCCCATTAATTATTTGAGAACATCAATTAAGTAATTTAGATATTTTTGAATTTTGTTCCAACAAATAAATAATAGATAACTTAAATCTATTATTTTTTCCTGGCGAACATTCATTTTGGTGGAACTTGGGAGAGGAGAGATCTTGGGAGAAAGCTTCTAACGAAGAACTTCATCTCCCGACAACGAATGCTCCACCGACGAAGAATGACTTCAACTTTCTTACTCGGAACCTCCTTCGACGCAGGACGTGCTTGTCTACAACGAATCGATATCCACTTTCTCATGCCAACGTTGACGAAAAATGAACAAAGGTAGGGAATTTCTTTGAATATGATATTATTCCTTTAATTCATACCTTCTAAAGAAAATCATCATTGTATATGTTTTTCCTTGCGGGTTGGGAATTTTTTTTGTAAAAAGATGTGTTGTGTTGGACTGATTTTTTTTTCTATCTTATTTTTTTGTTAATTCTATGAAATTCAAGAAAGAATTAATCTACTTGATACCACCCTAAATGCGGAGGGTGCAGTCCAAAACAACATTGCCCGACCCCTCTGTCATTATTGTTTGTGATGTTCTTCGGTATGGCGACGAGGCGATGGGACGACGAATGTGAAGAAGGAAACAGCCACGCTACCCACGAACTCCATGACTTGTGCCGCCCGCCGGCCGCACCATCTACCGACCGAATAGGACTGAGATGAACCACGCCCCAGTTGACCGGACCTTAGCCTCGGGGTTCCCCGACTGTGCCGCCCTGGCTGTGCCCTCCACCTGACCGAACCGGTCCTGGCTACCCCGTCTTCCGGCCGAACCGGCTCTGCCGCCTCAGGCCGAACCGCGGCACCCTCAAGGTCGCTCGCACCCACCCGACAGCCCGCCCCTCTGGGCCGCCCACACCCTCCCGGTCACCCCCACCTCCCGGCCACCCACGCCCTCCCGGCCGCCCCAGCCCTATCATCCGCCCGCACACTCTAGGCCACCCGCGCCCTCCCGGGCACCCGCGCCCTCTCGGCCGCCCGCGCCTCCCAGGCGAACTGCCTCCTGGGCGAGCCGACCTCTCTAGCCCCCGGCCGAACCGCACCTCTCACGGCGCCCTAGCCAAGCCAGCCTCCCGCGCCCCTCGCGGTGCCCCGGTATAACCCGCCCATGACCTCGTGGCACCCTCTGGGCCGAACTGGCCACGCGCCGACCTGCGGCCAATCCGCGCCCTTGCGACTGGTCCGTGCTCTCACGGCCAGCTGGGAAGGGCCAAACCTAACAAGCTGGCCCACATAATGGGCCAGGCCAGACCCAACGGGTCAGGCCGGGTCGACCCGAACTTGGTCGACCCAGACGGGGTCGCACTGGGTCGGTCCGACTGGGTCGGTCCGACCGGGTCGGACCGGACCCATGCCCATTATGACCTGTTAACTTTCTTTTGGAAATACCTTTGGCACCAGATGTCTATTTGATGAACCATTAGTAGAGCTAGTAATCTTGGTGTGTGGCAGTCTTTTTGAGTATATTCCATTGGTGTTTGGGGTATAGTTGAGATAAGGTTAGGTTGGATCGTGCACGAATCCAACCGGGCCCCTGGGACTATAAGGCTAATAACTCACAGACCGAGCATCCTATTGACGCGCCGTCAATTGTGTTGAGACCCCTATGACTTAACCGACCTTTGAGATACTTCTTTGTGGGACTTCGTGACAGTTGGAGTATCGAAAATTAGCTCATGGAGCAGATCCTTTTAGAGAAGAACGGGTAGAGTGCGGAGACCTAGTAGCTGGCTGAGACTTGATGACTGCAGGCCGATTGACTCCGAGTGACTCGACTAGCCCAGTGGGGAGTGCCTGGTTGTGGCGGCAGACCCATGGTACTCGACAGGAGGAGTATCTCTGTAGGCTATTAGGTGGAGCGCCTGGTTGTGGCGGCAGACCCACGGTGGGGAGTGACTTGGTGACGCAGCAGACCCACAGTACTCAACGGGAGGAGTACCTCAGTAGTCCAAGGTTATTGGGAAGTGCCTTGGTGTCGCGGCATTCCCATTGGACTCAATAGAGGAGTAGTTCTCCAGCAGCCATGGTTTTGATAATTTGAATAAAAATCATGGTTGGGATGAGTTAGTAACTTCTGTGTTTTCCTTATGATTGAGATGGATTACTTGATAACTTAGGTATATGTATGGGCATATACCTAAGTGGGGTTATCTGTTGATTTCATATTTTTTGGTTTATCCTTATTGGATTTTTTGAGACCTTGAGGGTCTCAGGGTCCCTACTGAGAATCATTATACTGACCCCTACACGGGCTATGCCCGCACCTCGTTGTGTTGGATGCAGATGACAGACAACACTGACCGAGGCTGAGAGTACCAAGACTGGATGGTACCCAGAGGTGGACCTTATGAAATGTCAGTACATAGGGGAGACAGACAGGTGTGGAGTGCTGAGGAGGTGATCCGTACCTACCCTTCAGGTAGGAACCTCAGAGGTAGACCTAGTGGCTGTTTTTCCTTTTTCCTCAGTTGTACTTGTACTTTCAATTTCTTGTACTCTCCAATTGGGCTTGTATCCTGGCCCCTTTTTACTTACTTTACTCACTTTTTGTTTATTCAGTTTACTCATGATCATATCTGTTGTGTGTGTTGATCGGTTATAAAGGCATTTCCCTCCTAGTTTTAGGGAATTATGCTTTTGGTGCTAGTCGCCACACCTAGGGCTATGGAAGGCGGGCTTGGGGTAGTCACCGCACGGGCCCCAGGGGACGGGTCGTGACAAATTGGTATTAGAGGAGTCGGTTCAACCTCAGAACATAGGACGATGATCTTTCTTTTCTATTAATAAATAGTGTTAAGAGTAGTGAGTGTGGTTATCTGTTCATGGATTCTAGTGTTGGTGTGACAGCCGATGAATCCATTCCCCAGGATCCTGACTTATGATTTCTGACTAAGTGCATGAAAAAACTGATTGCATGTGTGTTTTCAAAAGTTTTATTTAAGTTAGCACAACTAGGTCAGCTCACCCGGTATAATCTATTTACAATGTCACATCTATTTCTTTCAGGATGCCTCTCTATAGACGGCAATCTAGAGTTGTTTCCGATGCATTCACCGGGGCGTGCACATCCGTCCATCCGCGGAGGAGGACGCATTTCACTATTTCCCCGCATTCCCGCTTTCCAAAGGCGGGCGGCATTCGCTCCTTATTCAGGGATGTCTGCTCCTTGATCGAAACAGGATGATGGGATGCCGGTTCTTTCTTCTACGGATTCCTCCTCAGAACTCGTCACCTAGTCCGGGTCTCCCTCATAGATTTAATACGTTGTTCATGAAACTCTTCTCAGTGTCGTGTTTCCATGGACGCCGGTTAATTACACTACTTCTGTCGGGACATTCCAAAGGGTCCGGTCAGGGCAGCAACCTTCAGTCGGGGGAGTAGTCACGTTGAGGCATCAGTAGCGTGTCTGGATGCTGGGGAACCGGCATGTCTGTCTATTATCCCTGGTCATAGGGCTTCTCGAGGGCGTGGGAGCCCGAGGCATCCCACATCGAGCACGGGGAATTATATTCCATAGACACATATCTAAGGTTTTCCTCAGCTTCCTGTGTTTAACACAGGGTATGCCGCGAGTTTAACGTACAGCGGAGACGGATCAGCTCGATCAGAGCATTAGCTAGAATAAATCGGATTGAGGGATTTCCCTTGAAGGGGTGCTGATATCGGGACCAGCCCATGGGTGGTTGTGAAGAGGAGCGTTCCGACATGGTCTCACCGGGATATGACGGTCCGGGCGAGAATCAGGGTGGATGATGGATGGATGAATGAAGTGGAGTGGGGAATGGCAAGGGACCATCGCAAGGGCGACGGTGAAGTTGGGCTTGAGCCTCGAAGAGACCTCCTACGTATCCCCGTGGCAGGGAATCAAAGTCCACGTAGTTTGGGATGGTGCCAGTGAACCGGCATGAAGGTGGACCTTGGTCCGATGGATGTCGTCAGCGAACCAAAGAGAAGGTGGGCCTTGGTCCGATGCGTTAGTGAACCAACACGAAGGTGGACCTTGGTCCAAATGGTGTGGGGCTTACACACTAGGTTGCCCGGGTGTGGATGAACTGACGTGGAGAAGGTCAAAGTGACCAACAGGTGGTGGGCTTGAACCTCTGAGAGGCTTCCTATGTACCATGTCGTGACATGGATCAAAGACCACGTAGTTCAAGTTAGACATCGGAAGGCCGACGTGAATGAGGAGGACCAGGAGGGTCCTAGTGGTGGTGGGCTTGGACCTCGTGGAGGCTTCCTACATACCATGTTGTGACATGGATCAAAGACCACATAGTTAAGGGGGGTTTCATCGGCGAACCGACTTAAAGGTGGACCTTGGTCCGATCGGTGGTGGGCTTGAACCTCTGGAAGGCTTCCTACGTACCATGCCTTGACATGGATCAAAGACCTCGTAGTTCAAATGATGGAATTCATCAGCAAACCGACGTGAAGGTGGACCTTGGTCCAATGAGAGATGGGCTTGAACCTCGGGGAGGCTTCCTACGTACCATGCCTTGACATGGATCAAAGACCACGTAGTTCAAATGATGGAATTCGTCAGCGAACCGACGTGAAGGTGGACCTTGGTCCAATGAGAGATGGGCTTGAACCTCGGGGAGGCTTCCTACTTACCATGCCTTGACATGGATCAAAGACCAGGTAGTTAAAATGATGGAATTCGTCAGCGAACCGACATGAAGGTGGACCATGGTCTAATGAGAGATGGGATTGAACCTCGAGGAGGCTTTCTATGTACCATGCCTTGACATGGATCAAAGACCACGTAGTTCAAAGGGTTTCATCGGTGAACCGACGTGAAAGTAGACCCAGGGGTCCACTAGTGGTGGGCTTGAACCTCGTGAAGGCTTCCTACGTACCATGCCTTGACATGGATCAAAGTCCTCGTAGTTCGGATGGTGGGTGTTGGCGAACCGACGTGAAGAAGGAGGGACCTTGGTCCGAAGGGGAATGGGCTTGAACCTCAGAGAGGCTTCCTATGTACCATGCCTTGAAATGGATCAAAGTCCACGCAGTTCGGGTGGTGACAACGGCTTTCCGTCGGACTAGAATGCAGTTTAACATCATGCTGGACGAAGGTAGAACTCAACATGAATTGGATGATGGGTGGGCTTGAACCTCGTGGAGGCTTCCTACATACCATTCCTTGACATGGATCAAAGACCTCGTAGTTCAAATGGGTGTGCAGTTTAATGTCATGCGGGACAAGGGCATACAGTTTAACGTCATGCTGGACGAGGTATTGTCATGTCCAATTCCAACTCTAAGCCCACATGAGTCATGCTAGGTGTGAGAAACAAGAGGTAGCAAGGACCTGACGATCACGTCGCGAAGGGTGCGTCAGTGAGAAGCGAAGAGGGGCTTACGCGTTAGGCGACCATGGTGTTGGGACTTACTCCAGGATGGAGGCCCAAAGTGAGGCAAAGCGCAACAAAAGATGGATTTGGTACCAATGATGGTAGGTGCCTCGTTCCCTATCACGCCCTCCGCTGACCCTAGTAGTGGGGAAGTACGGAGATGCAGGGGTGCAGCCATCCGTTGGGAGACTAGGGTCGCCCTTCTCTTGTGAACATACGCCGCTCTGATAAGGAGGATATCATCCCTTGTGGGGGGAGTGATTCCACTTCCGTGGAGACAAGTGGCGTAAATAATGTTCAAGCTAGGGGGACCCTTCGTGCGAGGCACGAGGTTGGGTCACAGTTTAACGTCATGTGTTGAGGACGTGGTTCTTGGTAGTTTAACGTCCTGCATCTCAGACGAGGCGGGTTCACTCCACACCTCTAGGACTTACATAACTGGTACCCTTTGCTCCTTGGGGGAGGGAAGGTACCAGTAAGGCCGTGGTCAAGGGGGGTTGTGGAGCGAACCATCGAGGGGTCCACGTTAGCGTGGCTATGCGAAGAAGTAATAGCCGTTAGTGCGCCTATTCGAAGAAGCATTAGGCGAAGTAAATCTACGAGTAGTATTGTCCGTGGGACTTTGAAATCACATCGTGCATACCTGGAGGGTTGCACGGGAAGCGGAATTTCCAAGAAAAGGAGTGTGTTTCGCGAAGCGGAGTGCCTTGGCCTTAGCATGGGGAATAGGTGTGAGTGGAGGGTGCTTCGCGAAGTAGAACAGTATTCACGAAGCACTGCCTCGCGAAGAAGAGGTGCCTCGTGAAGCAGCGTGATGCGAAGTAGTGGGCTTCGCGATGTGGTGTGATCCTGCCTTAGCATAGGGATCACTAGTACAGGTTGGGTGTTTCGCGAAGCATAAACACTCCACGGCTGCTCGAGTTCCCTTGGGAATCCCCCTACTTCGCGAATGCCCTTGAGCTTCGCGAAGGGCATCCCTCTCGGAAGAGGGGCTCAAAACGAGACAAAGTGAAGGCGTCACACGAAGTAGAAGTACCTCGTGGAGCTCATGATTCCTGGGGTCAAAGGGTGCTTCGCGATTCGGGAGAGGAGAAGCCGAAAGGTCGGATTGTCCGTCCTCTAGGACTCGGGTGGAGCCCAGTATTTATAGGCAAGGGGCGCCACGAAGTAGAACTCACGCGGCGCGAAAGGGCGGCAGTTGCTTCGCGGCGGGTTCGCGAACGTCACATTCATTGGCGGAGAGGTACCGCTTCCGGTCCTTCGTGGTGCGCTTGCAAACGTCAAATTCGTTCGCGGAGAGGTACCACCTCCAGAGCTTCGCGGAGGGCTCGCGAACGTCAAATTCATTCGTGGAGAGGTACCGCCTCTGGAGCTTCGCGGAGGGCTCGCGAACGTCAAATTCGTTCGCGGAGAGGTACCGCCTCCAAAGCTTTGCGGCGGGCTTGTGAACGTCAAATTCATTCGCGGAGAGGTACCGCCTCCGGAGCTTCGCGGGACCGCGATGCTCGGGGTGCTTCGCGTCGGTGCTTCGCAGGGCAGCGTGCGGGCCTTCTTTTTTGGCCCTTCCTTTCGTGCCATATTTTGGCACCAACAAATGACCCCCCTCAGACTTGGAGCCGCGGAAGGCTGAAGGGTCGAAGTCTGAGTGAAAATCGCCAAAATTGTCGGTGGTGCGTGAGGAGACTTCGCGAAGAGGGCTCGCGGTGCTGACCGGGGCCACGGATCCGGATGCGCCGCGATGCTCCGTGCGGGCAGGGGGCGCCGCGATGCTCCGGGGTCGCCACCTATAAATAGGGGGGTCGACCTCTTTTGTCTTCACACGATTTTCTTGTCTTCTTGTGCTCTCTATTTCGCAAAGCTCCACGTACTCCGCGTCTGCTCTCCGCGAATCGAGCTTCATGGAGAACCGCGGGTCTCCGACTCCACGACCACGCCAAGCGACCTCCTGTTTGTTGGCCTAGGTCAGACTCCGCGGCTTGGTCTCGTGACCGCCCTTCGTGATCCGGCTTCGCAATCCATCTTCGCGATCTGTTCTGGAAAAAATTCTTTTCTGACTGCCGGAATCGAAATGGCCCATCGAGAAGCTGTATTAGGGGTGCTTGCAGATGCCTCCCTCCGAGATGAGATGGCCAACTGTCCAGGCCTTGGGGAGATGGTCTGAAGCCACTTGGACCATGTTTCTTTAATAGATCTACTATCTGAGGTTCAGAAGAATTATCCACAGTGTAAGAAGTTGTCGTTGTACGGCTTCGGGTTGAGGGATGATGTCTTCATCCCTAAGGCGAGTGGGGACGAACCAGTTTGCTGGTTTAGGAGCACGCCATGTCAGCACCAATGGTTCAGGGCGGCCGATGGTCATGCGCGGGAGGACTTCACACCCGTTACCGCCGACTGTCTCTACAACCACATGAACAAAATTTACGGGAAGCCACTACAACCGGAAACGTCCCCTCCTCTCTATCGTACCATGCTGAAGGCGGCTTTGCAGGATTCGAAGAAAGGATGGTCCGATGAGTGGGACCTGCACCAGGGTGGCAACTTTACTGATGATTGGGCCTGGTCCTACTGGGTAGGTGCCTCATGCGAGGAGTTTGGGGCCGAGATGAGGAGAGTGGGGTTATATGAGGCGGCATGGGCCTCCCAATTCCACATTTACCAACCGAAGCAACTGATGCCGGAATTGCTGAGCAGATGGTCGTCTAGGACCAATACCTTTCACCTGCACCATGGGGAGGTGGGAATCAGCCTGTGGGATGTCCACCAGATTTCTGGGGTTTCGATCTTGGGGGCCATGTATGATGAATTCCTCCCCGTCATGAGCGCATGGGAGGATATAGAGCAAATTCCGCGACTGGCATCAGTGCTGATGGATCTCGTCCCTGGAGAGGACAAGGAGGAAGTGAGGGATGTCCACTTTAAGAGATGGTTCAAGTGCTTCATAAATTTCCCAGATAATCGAGAGTTCCCTCCGAGGCCTCGAACTTGTCCGAGGGCGGCCCAACGGGGTAAGGGGCACTTGTATTGGCGGGTCTTGGAGGATAGCCAATGGAAGACTTGGGGTTTCAATGTCAGTACTGAACAAAAGCCGATAGTCAGGCTGGCGGCGTTCATCGCGGCTCTCATCTATGGTTGGATCCTACCGATGAGGGATACAAGCATGGGGGTGTGGCCCAGCTCGTTTATTATGGCGTCCATGTTGGCCATGGGGCAGCGGGTCAATCTGGGGATTCCAATGCTCGCCAAGATATACAGAATGTTGTGGCACATTAGCGAGGGTAAGAAGCCTCCAAGGATACGTGGGCCCTTCCACCTCCTGTATGGGTAGATTGTGGTGCACATCAGGGGGATCTATGAGTATCCAAATCCTATTTCACTACTGGGATCAAACTTTCGCCCCTCCATCCTGAATGTGGTCAGGAGCTTCCCGTTCAAACTAACCATGTCGATGGTGCTGAATCGGGTGTGGAGGGTGGATGAGTTTAATTTCCACCCCTTCCCATTTCTGACGGGGATACTTACTGATGACGGGCGGGGAATGGAAGAGCACTGGGCTTACCTCCTGGCCTTTAGAGGCGGAGTTTTGGTGGCACGAGTGGATCGTGAGCCACTCTGCGAGCCGTACACCCCGCATCGGTTTGCGAGGCAGTTTCGGTGCCTCCAGCGGCTAACCCCGCAGGTCTATTGGGAGGTGCGTCACGAGGAGAACCCGTGTGTGATGAGGCAGCAGTGGCTCATGTTCACATGGGAAGATGGGAAGATGCGAATTGCATTGCCTCCATCCACTGTCGCTTTCAGATTGGTGAGGGAGTACGCCATTAGTTGGGAAGATGCTTACCCAGGGGAGATGCTGAAGCAGCCAACTATTCGGGTTGGTGACGGTGGGCCTCCTTTATCTCGAGGTCAGGGTCGGAGGGCGGCTAGGGCCTCTCGCAGTGGCAGGGATGCCATGGCGGCGAGACCTGCACCGGTCGAGGGTGTGGCAGCAGCGGCGGATCCGGTGATTCCGGAAGAGCAGGGCCATCCGGAGGGGCAGCCACCGAGGGGATTTCGTAGGATATCCACTCAGACTCCGGGGAAGTGGATGCGTCATATCGACATGGAAGAGGATGCCATTTTCCCGGAAGCCTGGGAAATTTGGGATGTCAACTGGAAATTCCTCAGCCCACCCGAGATATGGGTGCACTTGAATTGCCTCGGGATGGAGTTACCGGGAATAGGCCCAGTCCGGGCTGGTTTCATGGCATCTCCGGTGGAGGCAGAGCAATACTTGGATGAGCTGGAGGATTTCGTTCACTCTAGTGGTGTTCCTCGCCCAATGACAGACTGGGTGAGGGTATGCTGAATCGAACGGTCCCCCCACAGTTGTCAGCTGCCGATCTAAGGGAGCATTTCCCCCTGCTGGAAGAATCAGAGGACTCCTCTCGGGAGGATGAGGCTGGAGGAGGGAGCCCGTTGGAGGAGGGCGAGGTCGGAGATCAAGGCTCAGATTCCGAAAATTTCACAGAGGCTCTCGAGGTAGCATTTTGAGCATCCTTCATCATGGTCCGTTCTTGGGTCATTATGGACTTCTCACCGACATTTAAGCCATGAAGGAGGAACTTGTTCGTAGGCCCCGTTCTCGACCCTCGGCGGGTGATGATGTGGGACCTTCAGAACCCGCGCCTATGGTTGCATCCAGTTACGCGTCTAGCGGGACCAGGGCACCCGAGGTGGCTCCTCCAGAATCTCCAGACCTTCCAATAGTAAACGGAGGGCCTCGCCTTAGGGTCCCGTCAGTATCGGCTCGAGAGAAGCACCAAGATGTCGATCTCCGTAAGTTTCCTCTACCGGTTTCCTTGTCTTCATATGTAGACTATGCCAACTAACGTTTATGTCCCTCTCTATCATACAGTTCTCCGACTGGCGTGGGCTGCTGTGGAAAGACTAGTCGGGATGTCTGGTGGTGTCCCTCTTAGGGGAATGTCGGTGATGGTGGCGATAGTCCCCCCATCTCCCCAAGCTGCAACACACATCATCACCGGCGGGACCACCAGCAGGGTCGTGCCCGAGGTCATTGAGGTGGACTCCGATGAAGAGGATCGGTCGGCCGGTCATACTCCTGTCGCGCCTGCTTTGGCACCAGATTTCACGCCGGATTCAACGCCAGATTCAGATCCTGCCGAGGACTTCCTGCAGGCGTATCCTATATACGAGCCTGCCAATCGCACAGACTGGGACAAAACGGCCTTCGACGAGGAAGACAGCAGCATAGTCCGCCATCGGTCGTGGAAGCTAATCACGCGCTTCATCAAGGACACCCCCCAAGCGCTATGGCTGGCCGAAATGGATAGAATCCGCTCGCGGTTGCGCAAACTGTGCGTTGGGGGAGTGGATGCCCAACGTCCTCATGCGCTCATCCGAGATCTTATGGCTGAGAAGATCCGGGAGCATGATCGTGGGATCAGTGTGGGCTGGCAGCGGAGGAAGGCGACAAACATCAAGAAGCTCCAGGAGGCTTAAAGCGAGGTCTAATAGCTGCAGACCCGGGCGGATGAGCACTCAGCCTCCCTTAATGCGCAATCTGAGCTGATCTCCCGGTTGAAGGCCCAGCTGGCAGAGGCAGATGAGCTTATGAGGCAGACTTCTGGAAAGATGGTTGCCATTTAGGCTGAGGTAGAGAGGGCCAGAGCCAAGGCTGACGAACTGCGCCCTGCCGCTACTGAGGAGGAGCAGGAGCTGAGTCAGTGGCAGCAAGCCTTGGACGCCACAAGCCGATGGGTGGTGGATCTTCAATGCTCTTTTGACGGGGTCAACCCGTCCATGGGGGGAGTCGACCCCTGGGTATTGTAACAAACCAAAAACCTTTTATTGGTACTTTCATGCTTCTATTTCTTCCTTATTTGTTTTGAATTCCATAGCGCGCACGATTTCCACTGTTTGAATCGCCTCGTTACATCCCTACAATGTTTGCGGGACGTTCGGAAATAATTCCCCAAGCCCACGTGGGTCGAGCCTGATGTGAGAAACAGGATATAGTTTCCTTCTCGTCCCACCTAATATAGGAGTGGAGACCATGCTCTGGGCATCTGGGATTTGGATTACCAGTCCGGATTTCTGAAAGATGGGAGAGGCCTGACCGGAGGAGGAACTTTTCAGAACAGCCGAATTACCGTTTCTTCATCGTGCCCTCATGCACGAACGGTGCAACACCAGGGGAACTGGAATCAGTCCGAACAGATAGAAACGGGAAGCGTGAATTACGATGCCCAAGATTTGGAGCACTGTGGGGATGGCGTGACAATAAAGGACAACCGTTAACCATGGAGGAGAAGCGGTATCCTTACTGCGTTAGCCTGTAATGGGGACAAAAATGAGGGTCAACCGTTGACCATGTTTGAAACATGGGACCATGTCACAAATATTGTCGGTCAATATTTCGAGACATTGACCCAGGACAGTTGGCGGACCATAGGTTAGACATCCATACTATTAGGGGGTCCTTCCAAACATGACCAGTCTTCTGGAACGTTGGGCCAGGATGGTAGGTGAGCCGATGCGGCATGAGACCAGGATATTAGGGGGTCCCGTCAGACATGAAAGGGGACGAGGGTCCGAATAAGGGGCACGTAAAGCGTGGAATATGGAGTGATGGTTTGTCCGAACAGAATCCAACACTTAGGTAGTTACACCACCATGGTGGGAGTACGCCAGATGGGAACATTGGTTTGGTCATGGATCCTTCCTTCTTTGGGATAGGGCCTCTCTAGCGAGGGGTCCGACCAGGGGGGCGGAAAAGGGAAAATGGGATTTATGATTTCTATGGGATGGACCCTAGGCAAAATACCAGTGTGTCTCTACATATCCCATGAGTATGGGAATCAATCCATACGTAGTTCTGGAAGCGTAGTTTAACGTCATGAGGGACGATGAGAAGTCTGGCCGTGTTGCTACACATCCCGTCAAAACTACTAAGCCCACGTGAGTCATGCTTGGTGTGGGAAACAAGAAGTAGTGCGGGGACTTTCCCGACACAGAAAAGGGTAGGTTAGGATGAAGGGACACTTGGTGAATACCGACCCCATGATACTAACACGCCCATGTGGCGCACTCAGGTGCGTGAAGAGATAGAGCCGAATATGCTGGAATTCCACTTGAATATGAGGAAGTGGAAATGTGTGAATCGTGTCACTCGAAAGTTGGATCATAATGACGGTGGCGTGACGATAGAGGATAACTATTAACCGTGGTGGAAACACAGCATCCATATTGCGTTATCCTAGAATGGAGACAAACAAATGAGGGTCGACCGTTGACCATGTTCAAAACACGAGACCATGTCACAAATGTTGTCAAAGATCCGTAGGGACATTGGCCCGAAACGATTGGAGGGCCCTTAGGTCCAACATTCATGGAGCGCCCTTAAGCCTAGTATCCATGTCGTCCGAGGGTACTTTTGGATGTGGAAGAGGATGAGGATCCAAATAGAGATCTCACGAAGCTTGGTCATGGGACGAAGGGAATGCCCCATGAAAATTCCACACTTCAGGCTTTGTCAAAACACATCTGAGTACAACAATGAGACGTATTAGATAGAGGGAGGAAACATAAGAGGAACATGGTGGAGTAACTCAAACACCTGGCGTGAATGGTAATAGAGGGTGTGTGCGGTGTGGTGAACAACCCGACACGAATGAGGACACAATCCCATATCACACCGCATGACCTCCTTGGGAGAGGTTTTTGGTCAAGGGACTGAAAGCGAAAGTTAGGCTGGGCTCGCGGGGAAGTGCCCGGGCACTCCTACGTATCTCATAAGGATAAGAATCAATCCTCACATAGTTCTTGATGGATCTTAGACCATAAATGGGTAAAGGGAGAAGGGGACACATGGCAACAAAACCCGACGTGAATGAGGACCTAAGCCCTACTTACCATGCGTTCTCTGGGGAAATGCTTGAGTCGAGGGACCGAACACAAAGGTTAGGCCGGGCCCGTGGGGAAGTGCTCGGGCGCTCCTACGTATCTCATGTGGATGAGAATCAAGCCATACGTAGTTCTGAAAGGTGACATGGTAAGATACCAGTGCCAGGGGAAAAGGGGAGTGCGGGCATGGCCCTTGTACTAAAAGAAGCGGAAGTTGATAAATCTTGTTTGTCCTTTAAGGTGAGTGGTTTTTTTTGTGAAGCGACAGGCCTAGAGTAGTAGGTCGTGGTGTCGCCACAAGAATCAATCCATGATAGGCGTTGACAAATGGAATGGCACGTGACCAATACCCAACGTTATGTCCTCTATAACGAGGTCATCACAATGCAGTGCCGTTTTTCATCGTGCGGCTAGGATGATAATGTCACAGTTTAGGGTCGTGTGACAGGACCAAGTGTGCATTTTATTGTCATGCAGCGCAGACGTAGCAGAGGCGATGCTAGGTGGGGAATGTGCGCAATGTTATAAAACACAATTGATGGAGACATGATCCCACATCACATTGTACACCACTCGGAGAGGGAGACCTTAGGCCGAGGGGCCTATATAGAGGTAAGAGGTGAAACAGGGGGGAGAGACTAGCTCCCTAAATGGGTTGGACCCGAAGACAAGGTGTTTGGGCGGTCCTACGTATCCCATGAGGATGGGAATCAAGCTGAACGTAGTTCTAGATGGATCTTAGTTTATGGTCTTAGAGCTCGGACCATGAATGGCAACAACTTCCCAAGTTAGCGCAAACGTCAACCTGATCCCTAAGCCCACGTGAGTTAAACTCGGTGTGGGAAACAATGGGGGGGAATCCTTATCGTAATACTTGGGGCGCCCATCAAAGGGGAGTCGGTAGAGAGCCCCAAAGGACACCTTTGACGTGGATTGTTTCCCCAATGCACAGACGTGCACAGAGGAAAAGTACCAAGAGTTCTGAGACTCTACTTGAACACGATGAAGTGATGAAGGGTGTGAATTGTGTACCTGACATTTTGGGCTTAATGGGTTGGCATGGCGATAGAGGAAAACTGTTAACCATGGTGGAAACGCAGTGTCCATATCACGTTATCCTGAGGTGGGAACAACAAACGAGCATCGACCGCTGACCATATTCACAATGCGGAATTTTATCAATTTGTTGTCTGAAACCCTCAGGGGCTTTGGCCCGTAATGGTAGAAGAGCCCTTGGGCGTAGTATCTAGGCCATTCTTGGGGGTCCCTCCGGGTGTGAATGATGATAGAAGCCCTAATGCAGGGATACACAAAGCCTGGAAAGCGGATGCGGATGTGTCCGAGTAAAGTTTGGCATTCCAGGTAATAGACCAGAGTCCCCTTGGGCACATTGGTGAACCGTCGAAAAGGGGTCGACGAAACAGCTCAGGAGGGAGAGGTACATGTCGTGGTCATTACGAGACCGATGTGAATGAGGACATAATCCCACACCACACCATATAATCCTCTCATGGAGGAAGGGTAGACCAAGGGGCCAAGGTGGGATGAAGATTCCTGAGAGATAGGGTTGGACCCAAATCCTAGACATTCAGGTGGTCCTACGTATCCCATGAGGATGGGAATCAAGCCACACGTAGTTCTCTAGATGTAGTTTAATGTCATATGGGACGAGGGGGGAGTAATATACCCCCAAACAAGGGAGGTGTACGGTACGGCGAATAAACCGACGTGAATGAGAAAATAATCTCACGCCACATCATACACTCCTATAAGAGAGGACCTGGGCCGAGGCCCGAAAAGGAAAAGGGGCCTGATGGTTAGGCATTGGTCAGGAAGGCTTGACCTGCTTGCAGTTTAATGTCATGCAGTGAGGACGAGGGTCGGGGACCCGAGGAGGACAAGGGGCCTGAGGCCGGGCCTCGTAAGGGAAGGCGTACGGCATGGTACATGATCCCTATGTGAATGAGGACATAGTCCCACACCACACCGTACACCCCGGGTAAGAGGTTGAGCGGAGGGGCCCGAGAAGGACAAGGGGCCTAAGGTCAGGCATCAGTCGGGAAGGCCTGACTGGTTTGTAGTTTAATGTCTTACATGAGGATGGGGAAAGAGATAACTGTATCTAATCCGGGGGTGTGTACGGCATGGCAAGTAACCTAACGTGAATGAGGATGTAATCCTACACCACGTCGTACATTCCTTATAGGGGAATCGAGGCCATGGGCCCGACCGCTGGAACCACCTGGAGGGAAGTTTTTCACTTCGGAATGGGGCAAAATTAATCACTACACTCGATGTTTGGGACATCTCGGGGTGGACCCGAGGATCCAGGACACTATTGACCATGTTCGAAACACAGCGTCCCTATGGTGACCTAATATGGGAGCAACAAATGAGCGTCAACCGTTGACAAAATTTGCAACGCGGGACTTGTATCGGCTTGTTGCTTGAAAACCCTCGGGGGCGTCGGCCCGTATTGGTAGGAGAGCCCTTGGGCGTAGTATCCAGGCCGTTCTTGGGGGTCTCTCCGGGTATGCAAAAATGATGGAATCCCAGTCAAGGAGTGGGTGAAGCACAACTGTATCCATCCACGAAAGAGGTGAACATCTCCAGGGGGAACGTGCAGCTGGGTCGAGGCTTGCTCGATGTGATTTGGGGAAAAAGTGTGCACCCTGCCATATGTCTTGACCTGAGGGGAAGATTTTGGCTTTGGGCTGGGCCAACGGACGAAATGCCCGGGCGTTCCTACGTATCCCATTAAGATGGGAGTCAAGACATACGTAGTTCTTGAAGGTCATGCAGTTTAACGTCATGCGGTGAGGACGTGGGTGGATAGAAGAACGAGAGTGGGCACATGGTGAAACCCTTACAATCATTGTATGATCGGGGCTAAGAAAGCCTACTCCTCACTACGCAAGGATCCTCCAAGGAAACTATTCCCAGGGGGGATAGTGGAAGAGAAAAGCTTGGGGCTAGGCTTAATATGAGGTGTCCGAACGTTCCTATGTATCCCATTAAGATGGGAATCAAGCCACACGTAGTTCTCGAAGCGCGGTTTAGCGTGGTTCTGGACGAGAAATGTGTCTTAACTGGGTATATGTATGGTACGGAGGGTAACCCGACGTGGATGAGGATGTAATCCCACACCACACCGTACAATCCCATTAGAGAGCCAGAGTCGACGCAGGTCAAGGGGCCAAAGGCTGATCCTCGGTCAGGAAGGCCTGACTGGCTTGCAATTTAACGTCTTACAGTAAGGACGGGGACCGGGGGCCCAATGAGGCCAAGGGGCCTGAGGCTGAGCCTCGGTCAGGAAGGCCTGACTGGCTTACATTTTAACGTCTTACAATAAGGATGGGAGCTAGGGGCCCGAGGAGGCCAAGGGGCCTGAGGCTGAGCCTCGGTTAGGAAGGCCTGACTGGCTTGCAGTTTAACGTCTTACAGTAAGGACGGGGGCTGGGGGCCCGAGGAGGCCAAGGGGCCTGAGGCTGAGCCTCGGTCAGGAAGGCCTGACTGGATTGTAGTTTAACGTCTTACAGTAAGGATGGGGGTAGATCTTAGTTTAAGGTCATAGAGCTCGGACCATTTTGTAGTTTATCGTCTTTCAGGACGAAGATGCAGTTTAAGGTCGTGCAGGACCCTTTTTCCCTAGGCAAAGTATCGCTTGAGGAACTTGGCGTTGGTGGGAGGGGTTATGCTCTCTCCATCCATGGTCACCAAAGAGTATTCTCCATTGGGGTAAACCTTATGGATGATATAAGGCCCATCCCATTTGGGTTCTAACTTGGGTGGTTTCCTACTGGGGATCATTGGTGCTCGAAGGGCCAGTACTAGGTCGCCCTGTAGAAAAGAACAGAGACAAACCTTATTGTTGATGGCCCTCTCTATCTTATCCTGATGCCTTTCCAGATTGTGCAGGGCGCGAAGCCGGTTCTCGTCCAGTGCTTCTAATTCATCTAGAAGGATTTCGGCTACCTCATCTGATGTCTGGTGATCATAGACTACAGTGCGTAATGATGGCAGCTGGATCTCAATGGGTAGGAAGACCTCAGCTCCATACACCAGGGAATATGGGGTCACCTGGGTAGAGTTGCGAGTCATCGTCCGATAAGCCCAGAGGGCGTTGGGGAGCTTGTTCGACCAACTTTTCTTATTCTGACCAACCATCTTCTGCAGAATGTTAGAGAGGGTTTTGTTGAATGCCTTGATCTGTCCGTTTGTCTGCGCGTGGTAGTGGGAGGTATGGTTCGAACGGATGTCGTACTTGGCGTACAATTTCTTCAGTTCAGCCGCTCGGAAGATGGTGCCGTTATCGGTGAGGACGGCGTGAGGGACCCCAAACCGGTGGATAATATTGGAGCTCACAAAGTCGACGATGGAACGGGCCTTGACCTCTTTGAGTGGAACTGCCTCTGCCCACTTGGAAAAGAAATTTGTAGCAGTCAGGATGAACCTACATTGGCGAGCTGTTGCCGGTGGATATGGTCCCACTACATCAAGTCCCCATACCGCAAATGGCCAAGAGTACTTGGTGGGTTGGAGGGGCTCCGGCGGCCTATGTAGGAAGTTGGCGTGAACTTGGAACGCATGGCATCTCTTGGCATACCCAATACAATCGTGGATCATAGAGGTCCAGAAGTATCCCAACCTCCGGATTTGATGGGATAGCTTTGGCCCAACTTGATGGGTGCCACAGGAACTGGCGTGAACCTCTTGCATAACTTGAGGAATCTCTACTCCTTGAATGCAACGGAGGAGGACGCCATCGAAGCTCCGCTTATAAAGGATCTGTTCAAAACTGGGGCCGCTCTGGAGAGTAAATTGCAGCGCGCGGCGTCGGATTCACTCGCGCTCGGCCCGGTCGTCCAGGAGGTGACCATTTTGGAGATACTCGACAACAGGTGCCCTCCAGTCGGGAGTGGCTTCAACCACTGTGTCTGACGAACCTGGGACCCCTGACGTAGAGGGTCCAGTGGTGAGATGACTTACCCGCAGGACATCATTGTCCTCTTGGGTGATGGGGACAATGACTCTCCGGTGAGCCACATGTATGATCAAATCATCTTTCTCGGGTTCTGCAAGCGACGCGGATAAGCCAGCCAAGGCGTCTTCTTGACCGTTCTGTGACCGTGGGACATGGGTAATCTCTAGTCGAGAAGCGAACTGGGCCATTAGGTGGAGGGTGTACTCCAGCAATGGTACAAGCTCCAGCTTCCTGACGACGTAGTCTCCATTAACCTGTTTTATTACCAGTTCGGAATCTCCTTTCACATGTAGATGGGGCACATTGATCTCAAGGGCCAACTCGAGGCCGGTGATGAGAGCCTGGTACTCTGCCTCGTTGTTCATACAGCCTTCTGACAATAGGAACGAGTATGGCAGGATGGCTTGCGCTAGGGTAATGAAGACAATGCCCAAGCCCACTCTGTTGAGCTGGGGATCGTTGAGCCTCCTACCGGTGGGGCTCTGGGAGGCACCGTCAAAATGCATTTGCCAACATCGGACGGCATGATCGACTGAAAGGATTATCTAATTAGGAAAATCTAGGTCCAGGTATTGATCCGCAGAGGTTGGATGGGCAGCTAAAAATTCTGCCAACGCCTGTCCCTTAATGGCCTTCTGAGGTACGAACCTGATATCAAACTGCTGGAGAATCACCGCCCACCATGCTAGTAGGCCAGTCAGCATGGGGCGGTTCAGGATGTACTTTAGTGGGTCTACCCGGGAGACCAATTGCACCTCATGGTGCTGCAGGTAATGTCGCAACTTCTTTACGGCGAAGACGAGCGCAAGGCAGCTCTTTTAGATAGGGGAGTATCTGACCTCTGTATCGAGAAGTATGCGGCTGAGATAGTAGAGACTGTTCTCGGTACCCTCGTTATTCTTCTGGGTGAGCAGTGCACCGAGGGATCTTTCCAGGGTGGTCACGTAAAGGACCAGTGGCTTTCCGGAGACGGGTGGCATCAAAACTGGAGGTTGGAGCAGATACTGCTTGATTTCCTCAAAGGCGGTCCGAAACTCCTCATCCCATTCGTAGGCGGTGCCCTTCTTCATAAGCCGAGAAAAGGGATTACACTTTCCGGCCTGATTCGCGATGAATTGGAATATATAGGCTAAGTGTCCTTGGAGGCCTCGAAGTTCCCGAATGTTTCTTGGGGGAGGCATTTGGCTGATGGCCTTGATCTTCTCTGGGTTGATCTCAATGCCTCGGTATCTAACAACAAAGCCCAGAAACTTCCCAGAGGTGACCCCGAAGGCACACTTCAACGGTTCATCTTCAGGTGATGGGAACGGAGGAAACCAAACTCCTTCTCAAGGTCTTTGAGATGGTCCTGGCGGTGACATGATTTGACCACTAGGTCATCTACGTAGAATTCCACCAGCATCCCGAGAATCGGCTTGAATATGCAGTGCATGGCCCTCTGATAAGTGGCACCTGAATTTTTCAAGACGAATGGCATAACCTGGTAGAAAAAGGTACCTTGGGGAGCCCTGAAGGCGGTGGACTCCTCGTCCTCGGGGGCCATCCGGATCTGGTTGTACCCGGAATACCCATCCATGAAAGAGAGAGCTTGGAACCCGGCCGTGGCATCAATCAATAACTCTGTCACCAGGAGTGGGAAGTCATCCTTTGGGCAGTGGCGATTAAGGTCGCGGAAGTCGATGCAGACTCTGATCTGCCCATTCTTCTTCCTGACTGGCACAATGTTGGCAAGCCACTTGGGGTACTATAATTCCTTAACGAAGTTGGATTTGATAAGCTTTTAAACTTTGGCCTCAACCATAGCACCATGGGAAGGGTGCATCTTCATGGGAGGCTGCTTAAACCCACGATGGTTTGCCGGGAGGCCCAGGCGGTGAACGGCCACCTGGTGATCTATTCCTGGCATCTCGTTGTAACTCTAGGCAAACACGTCACGGTGTTGTTTGAGAAAGTCTACATACTGCTGCCGCTCCTCGGGGGACATGGCTGCACTAATCAATGTGGGTTTCGGATCTGCCTCGCTACCAAGGTTCACCTGTACCAGTTCATCAACCGTGGTAGAGACGCCTTCCTCAAAGGTGGGGGGATCATCCTCTAGGTCTTCCTCTCCACCCATGGGGGGATTTCCCGTGATGGGAGATACTTCTAGGCTATCAAAACCTGAGGGGCAGCTGGTGCCATCTTGGGCAGCAGTGGTCATCATATTAGGAGACTCACTCGCCATTGAGACCATAGCAATGAAGGCAATCGACCCTATCCCATCTGGACTTCGGCCTAAGGGTCCATGTTTGATGATATCAAAGCAGTGGTGACGTGTTGGCCTAAATCGGTTGATTCCAGCTCGGCGGAAGAGACATGTATGACGTACCGCTATTGTCATAAGCTTGACATTCCAGTACCGTACAGGGGTAGGAGGTTCTGGGATCACCTGCGCCAGGTTGATGTTGGAGTACGAGGTGATTTTCCATCATCACTTGGACATGGGAACATGCCTTCCTTGTGTACCCGAAACAACAAAACATTGCCCCATGTCGGGGTTCGTGGCCTCCAATCGGTGGATCGGGAGGATGTAGGCGTCATCCATGCTTGCCCAGGGATCACTTGTGACCGGGGCGGGTTCATCCTCACTTAATAAGATTTGATTATCCTTACTCTTGTAATAATCAGCATCCAGATAGTGGGCCTCACAAGAGGGGAAAGGAGACGCATCTCCTTGGAGCATGCCTACTCGACCGTTGAGTGAGTATTTGAGGCATTGGTGATACGAAGAAGGGACCGCTGCATGCAGATGGAGCCATGGCCTACCCATCAACGCGTTGTAGGCGGTGTCCTGAGAGACGACCATGAACTTGGTGCTGGAGATTAAGCCACTGAACTGAGTCTTCAGGTAGATCTTGCCGACTAGGGTTTGCTCAGTCCTGTCGTACCCCTGGATTCTGAGGTCAGAGGGAGTTAAATCACCTTCAGACAGACCCAGCTTTCACAATGTCCGAGTCTGAATTAGGTTGATTCCGGAACCCGTGTCAACGGGGCAGTGGTGGACTTCCACGCCATTGAAGTGGCCAGTGATGTAGAGCGGGCGAATATGCCCCTGTATAGGAGGGTCCTCATCTTCACCGGAGAACGAGATAACCGCCTGACATTCGGCATTCTCAATTGTCTCGGCATGGAAGGATTCTGCAGCTGCTACCTCCGTCTCAAACTGGAGGGGGGTCCTTAGGGCCTCAGCAAGTGCCTCGCGCATTTCAGATGACAGGAAAAGGGCCTCAAGGATAGAAATCCTTGCCAGAATGCCGGACAGGTGCTTCAGGACATCATACTTTCATGCCAAACGCAAACCTCTTCCTACAGGAGGTCGTTCGGCAGTTGGAGGCATAGCGGGTCCTGCCGGTTGAACCGGCGGTCGGCTAGTACTAGGTACATCCTACTGCCTACTAGTTGAAGCCTGGAGAGTAGTCTCCGGACTAGGATCGGGTAGCGGAGACAGGCCTGTAGCCGGTCAAGACTGACTGTGATATGAACGAGGCATCTCTCCCTGATCTATTAGCACAAACGGTGGTGGAGGTAGAGCTGAGGGCGTTAGATGGGGTTGTGCGTGCTGAGCTTTGCGTTGAGCCTGTTGTCTGGTCTTAGTAGCATGCACGGCTTGGCTGAAAGTGACCGCTGACGTACCTTGATGAACGGCGTGGTTGCGGTTCCGCTGACGTTGACGTCGGCTGGAAACGTTGGGGAGGTTCGCCTGGCATTCCCCCTCGTCGGGAGTCATATAGGGATTTACCAGCTCCATGGTGTTAACCGAAGCTCACCCCAGGCTATCGCTCGACGAGTCATCCACCACCGGGCGGATTCTGGGAGGAATCCCCATTTCAGGGGGCATAAAGTCGCCGAGAGTGCGGGATGAAGACGGCACCGGCAAAGCGCATTGCTTCTTCTAGCATCATCGCTGCTTTCCCTTTTGGGAAGAGGTCGACTGTGAAGGCGATGAAGAGGTATTGGTGACTTCTTCTGAAGGTTCTGGCTGCTTCAGGCGTGCCCGGATGATACCATGGTCACGGACGATGGTTTTTCGAGCCATCCAGTCGTCGTATTTCCGGGATCCGCGGCTGGGAACCTGCAGCCACTCGCCTTCGTTGTCGCTACCGATCTCTGAACCTGCAAAGACACCCGCCACTTGTGTCGGTGTCGGGCCCAACCTGACTATGTTGTTGTTGACCTAGTCTTGAAGCCAGTCTTTAAACACATAGCATTGCTTGAGGGTGTGTCCCAGAATCCGATGATAAGGACAGTAGTTGGGGTGTTCGGTGAGATTCGCCTCTGTCGGCCTTCGGCACTCGGGTAGGCGCATAATCCCTTGCTCTAGAGCACTTAGGAAGTATCCAGGGACCTGATTTTTGTTGAAAGAATAAGTCTGGTGCCTTCTTTCTGGATAGGGGGCCCTGGGGTCCTGGCCCTGAAGAGGGTCCAGAGGGGCCTGCCGAGGAGGCGGCGCCTGATTGTCTCGCCTAGGTGGAGGTGGCGCATTGCGTGGGGGAACCTGTCGATTCTGAGGCGGTCGCTGCTGGGCAGGAGCCTATGCTTGAGGTGGAGGACCTCTGTGGGGTTGCGGGGATGGTGCTGCTGGTAGTAATTTCAGCTGCCCAGGGGCTTTTAATTGGGCCACCGCGGCGAGTTCAACTCTGGCAGTCCTCCTGGCTGGGATCATAGGGGGCAACGAACGTGCCTAACTAGCCTGTTGCATAGCCTCCTCAAGGCGCTGTGCCTTATCTGAGAAATCTTGGAACCCTCCAGGGTAGTTCTGGGTAATCAGAGAGGGTACCAACTCCGTTTTGACGTTCCCCACACACATCGTCAGTAATTGCTCCTGAGTCAGTGGCATATCGAGGGAATATGTAAGTCCCTTCCACCGGGCGATGAAATCTGCGACTCGCTCATCAGGCCTTTTCTTGCACATGAAGAGGTCTACAATACTGGTCTTCCATGTGGTGGAGATGAACTGGTATAGGAACTGCCGGTGGAGATCCTCCCAACCGGTCACCGATCCGATAGGGAGCTGGCTGTACCAGACGAATGCGGGACCTTCCAATGTCTGTACGAAACATCGGAGCTTGGCAGCTTCTTACTAGACCGGGGTCCCCAGCATGGGGCCACACCTGGAAGAAAAATGAGCGAAGTGCTACGGAGGGTCTCCTGTCCTGTTGAAGGGTGAGAAAGTGGGGTTCCCAAAACCCGGGGGTGCGGGCATATCATCCACCCACACGGGATACGGCTCTCCATCCGGTGGGACCGCCACCTGCCGCGTTTCCAGCGCTTGGAGGCGGGATATGAGTGCTACTATAAGATCATTCGGGTGGGGGTCCCTATCTTGACGGGGATCCATAATCACAAGTGCGTTTCCAGGTTCTTCAACACGGTAGATGGATTCGGCAGCTCGTGGATCGACTGGAGGAACGACCTGTGGGGCGACTGGGGGAACTCGGACTGGATTCTTCAGATTGACCTGTCATTCGGGGGGGTTGGCGAGACGTATTGCGCCCTCTTTCCGTAAGTTCTGGCTTCTGCCCTGTCTACGGAAGTAGCATGATCAGGGTTTCCCAGAGGCATCTCGTCGGGGGGAAATTTTTCCTGCCCCTGCTACCCCGGCTTGGGATTACCATAGTCGGGTCGCCGCTCTGCAGCGCGCTCAGCCAAGAGTTCATCAACCAGCCTCTTCTACTCAGCAAGCTATTGGCGTAACGTGGCCTTCTCGGGATCTTCGTCCATTTTCTGCACAGAGGTAGATGGGTCGGAGTGCTTGACAGTTCCGACGTGCTCCTTACCCTTGCCGGCATTTCGACCGAGTACCAGCGACTCAGTGGGTACAGGGAGGCCTAGAAGGTTCCTATGCTGATGGGCAACCCTCCCTGATGGGTCCAGCAGTGGCGGTACGCCCTCGGGGGGTAAGTCTCCATCAAGAAATTCAATCTCGTTTTCCTTGTCCACTATGTCATCCATGTGGACCGCGACCCCTCTCGAGGGCATGTCCTCAATGTCGCATAACGAATCGGGCTACCGTCGGATAGGGTCGAAGAGGAGAGCAGCATAGTATCCCCAACCACGGACTTGCACATGGGGTGTGGCTTCCCTGACAACTCTACGTAGTACTTTGAAACTCTAAACACATTTCTGTTTGAGGGCGCTCTGACAGCCTGGTGACTCAGAGTGCTGGGCCACAAGGAGTGCGGCCAAATCGATCAGGCGACACTGCTCACCGATTTCTTCAAAGTGCTCTTTACTTCTGAGGTATATCACCCGCTCGTAACGAAGGTGGAAGTGTGTCTCCCATAGGGTTCGACAAAAGCACCCCACTTCTTCAGGGGTAAGGGACTCTGGTGCGCGAAAGTTCAGCGCCGCCGTCGGCCAGAACTTCTCCGGGAAGTGATCCGCTGCGAGAATGCTCCAGAAGCTCCTGGGTTCGGACTTGGTGTCTGGCCCTGTATTTCCCCACTCGTCAACCGGGGGCGGCTGAGGGATCAGTAGTGGTACCGAGGCAGACCTCTGGGATAGTAAACTCGGCGAAGGAGAATATGGCAAATGAGCTGACTGGCCACCAAATTCTGGGCCATCCTCTGAAGAGTGAGGTGACCTGGCCACGATATCGCGATAAGATGGGCTGATAGCCACAGCTTCCGGCACAGGAGTCGCGGTTGCCGGCGATAGGTCATGTCGTTGCTCTACCACTGTTGGTCCCCAAAATAGCTCTATGTGATCTCTGGTAGAGGTAGAGGGCGCTTCTGGTGACAATGGTGGTGATTTCACGGTCGAGACCTGCGGAATTTCGACGATTTCTTCCTCCTGGATGTACCTGTGGAGAGAGGTGGGAATCTGGTGGACCTCAAATTCCGGGAGAATGAGGCTAACGCGCCTGGTTCCGGCCCCAGTCCTTGATACGGAGGAGCGGGGAGAAGGTTCCATCTCTGAGTTGCATTCCACTTCAGAATCCGAGAAATGGGCCGGTTAGATCTCCACCCGCCCCCCACCCCCCAGGATTCTTCCTATGTTGGTGAAGACCTTCTCTTCTACCCCGGGGTGGCTCTTCGGGACAAGGTTGATTCTCAACATGTAGTCTCGGGGCGGCGTTGGCGCCGTGGTGGAGAGGGCCCCCGCTCGAGGTGGTCGGGGTGCGAGGGGCACCAGGGAAAATGTCGAAGGGTACATGGGTAGGGCCTCCATGGACGGTGCGGGCGGAGCGAGGCTGACCTTCACTCCCCAAGTTGTCGGGGTGAGGAGGACTTTCTCCAGTTGCAGAGAGCACGTAGGGAGGACCCCCACGTTGGAGAAGGACCAGATGGACAGTGCCTTCAGATCGGCGGTCGGGGGCAGGAGAATGGACTCCATACCCTGTATAGTGGGCGCGGGAAAGGTTTCCGCACCGAGCGTCACTACCGCGGGGCAGGTCTTCCTTCGGGATGGGGGTAGCACGAGGCATACCTCCATGATGAGCTTCGGAGTGGGGAAGTCCCACGCTCTATGGAGTAGTGGTACGGGTAGGGCCTCTGTACGGGGTGATATCACCATGGGTTAGTTCGCGGCGATCACCACTCAGGCCTGCAACCCGGAGAGTCAACCCAGCCTTCCCATGGGGCGGTTGGGGTCTCGATCCTAGTTGGGTGAAGGAGTGCCCCTGCTCAATGTATGCAGGAACTCCATGATGCATGTCGGTGGTGGCTCGGGCCACTGTAGCTATTGACGTCGATGCATCTGGGCGATCGTCCTCAGCCCGGGCCCGGCGCTGACGTCGGGTCAGACGAGCCGGCGCAGGTGGTACAGGGGCATGGCCTGCCTGCTCTTCCTGCGAAGCCGGACGGCGACGCTGACGCGGCCAAATGGGAGTCCTTGCCTGGAGACCTTGGATCGGGACTCTGAGTGGGCCAAGCCGAACGTCGCCCATCTCATCAGCATAAGGCTAGGAGTCGTCGAGGCGTTCTGGGGACAGGCTCCCGAAACGATTGAACGTTGGGGTGGGGAGTAAGGGCTCCCTGCGCGGCCTGTTAGGGTGGCATTGACGGAGGGGCCTGGATGCCTCCAGGTCCAGGCGGGCCATATCCCGAGTTGGGATGACCCCTTCTTCCTCGTACCTGCGTACAAGGTTGTTGATCACCCTTCGCTGGATGATCTCTGATATGGAGAGGGGACGTGGGTGCCCCGTATTTGCGGATGTAGAGGTCTTCGTGGTGGTAGCGGAGCCATGCGAGGTGGATGTGTCGGTGTTTCCACTGCCACTGCATAGGCGAGATGGCGGTGATCGTGTCTCCATAACAGCAACCTGGTTCCTGAGAAACGAAGGGATCAACTCATCAGCACTACGAGGAAAAGGATTGACAACCAGTGCCCTAGCGTCCTTCCATTCTTCGCGTCTATAAGAAGGATCCACGCCAACACGTTACAGGACGGAGTGCCCCACGTTCTACTGCCCCAACTTCTGGTGAGTTTCACGCCAGGCCTGTCATTTGCTTGGCGGGACCCGGCGCCGGATATCTGGATCCGGTGACATGTCAATTTACTGGTGTCTCAAACGCTACTAATATCCAAATTAAGGAGAATAATTTCACGTCGGGTTCACCATTTCTATTTCCGATGCTTCCGCCGGGGCGCGCGCATCCGTCCGTCCGTGAAGGAGGACGCGCTGCACTGTTGCCCCGCATTCCCTCTTTCCAAAGGTGGGCGGCATTCGCTCCTTATTCAGGGATGTCTGCTCCTTGATCGAAATGGGATGATGGGATGTCGGTTCATTCTTCTGCGGATTCCTCCTCAGAACTCGTCACCTAGTCCGGGTCTCCCTCATAGATTTAATACATTGTTCTTGAAACTCTTCCCAGTGCCATGTTTCCATGGATGCCGATTAATTACACTGCTTCTGTCAGGACATTCCAAAGGGTCCGGTCAGGGAAGCAACCTTCAGTCGGGGGAGTAGTCACGTTGAGGAATCAATAGCGTGTCTAGATGCTGGGGAACCGGCATGTCTGTATATTATCCCAGGTCATAGGGCTTCTCGAGGGCGTGGGAGCCTGAGGCATCCCACATTGAGCATGGGGAATTATATGCCATAGACACATATCTGAGGTTTTCCTCAGCTTCCTCTGTTTAACACAGGGTATGCCGCGAGTTTAACGTCCAGCAGAGACGGATCAGCCCGATCAGAGCATTAGCTAGAATGGATCGGATTGAGGGATTTCCCTTGAAGGGGTGCCGATACCGGGACCAGCCCATGGGCGGTTGTGAATAGGAGCGTACCGACATGGTCTCACCGGTATATGATGGTCCGGGTGAGAATCAGGGTGGATGATGGATAGATGAATGGAGTGGAGGGGGGAATGGCAAGGGACCATCACAAGGGCGACGGTGAAGTTGGGCTTGAGCTTCGAAGAGACCTCCTACGTATCCCCGTGGCATGGAATCAAAGTCCACGTAGTTTGGGATGGTACCGGTGAACCGGCATGAAGGTGGACCTTGGTCTGATGGATGTTGTCAGCGAACCAAAGAGAAGGCGTGCCTTGGTCCGATGCATTAGTGAACCGACACAAAGGTGGACCTTGGTCCAAATGGTGTGGGGCTTACACACTAGGTTGCCCGGGTGTGGATGAACTGACGTGGAGAAGGTCGGAGTGACCAACAGGTGGTGGGCTTGAACCTATGAGAGGCTTCCTACATACCATGCTATGACATGGATAAAAGACCACGTAGTTCAGGTTGGACATCAGAAGGCCGACGTGAATGAGGAGGACCAGGAGGGTCCTAGTGGTGGTGGGCTTGGACCTCGTAGAGGCTTCCTAAGTACCATGCCGTGACATGGATTAAAGACCACGTAGTTCAAGGGGCTTCGTTGGCGAACTGACATGAAGGTGGACCTTGGTCCGATGGGTGGTGGTCTTGAACCTCTTGAAGGCTTCCTACATACCATGCCTTGACATGGATCAAAGACCTCGTAGTTCAAATGATGGAATTCGTCAGTGAACCGACGTGAAGGTGGACCTTGGTCCAATGAGAGATGGTCTTGAACCTCGGGGAGGCTTCCTACGTACCATGCCTTGACATGGATCAAAGACCACGTAGTTCAAATGATGGAATTCCTCAGCGAACCGACGTGAAGGTGGACCTTGGTCCAATGAGAGATGGGCTTGAACCTCAGGGAGGCTTCCTATGTACCATGCCTTGACATGGATCAAAGACCACGTAGTTCAAATGATGGAATTCATCAGCGAACCGACGTGAAGGTGGACCTTGGTCCAATGAGAGATGGGCTTGAACCTCAGGGAGGCTTCCTACGTACCATGCCTTGACATGGATCAAAGAACACATAGTTCAAAGGGTTTCATCGGTGAACCGACGTGAAAGTAGACCCAGAGGACCACTAGTGGTGGGCTTGAACCTCGTGAAGGCTTCCTATGTACCATGCCTTGACATGGATCAAAGTCCTCATAGTTCAGATGGTGGGTGTCGGCGAACCAACGTGAAGAAGGAGGGACCTTGGTCCGAAGGGGGATGGTCTTGAACCTCAGAGAGGCTTCCTACGTACCATGCCTTGACATGGATCAAAGTCCTCGTAGTTCGGGTGGTGACAACGGCTTGCTGTCGGACTATAATGCAGTTTAACATCATGCTGGACGAAGGTAGAACTCGACGTGAATTGGATGACGGGTGGGATTGAACCTCGTGGAGGCTTCCTACGTACCATGCCTTGACATGGATCAAAGACCTCGTAGTTCAAATGGGTGTGTAGTTTAATGTCATGCGGGACAAGGGAATACAGTTTAACGTCATGCTGGACGAGGTATTGTCCTGGCCAATGCCAACTCTAAGCCCACGTGAGTCATGCTCGGTGTGAGAAACAAGAGGTAGCAAGGACCTGATGATCACGTCGCGAAGGGTGCGTCCGTGAGAAGCGAAGAGGGGCTTACGCGTTAGGCGGCCCATGGTGTTGGGACTTACTCCTAGATGGAGGCCTGAAGTGAGGGAAAGTGCAGCGAAAGAGGGATTTGGGACCAATGATGGAAGGTGCCTCTTTCCCTATCATGCCCTCCACTAACCTTGGTAGTGGGGAAGTACGGAGATGCAGGGGTGCATCCATCCGTTGGGGGACTAGGGTCTCCCTTCTCTTATGAACATACGCCGCTCTGATAAGGATGATATCATCCCTTGTGGGGGGAGTGATTCCACTCTCGTGGAGACGAGTGGCGTAAAGAATGTTCGAGCTGGGGGGACCCTTCGTGCGAGGCACGAGGTCAGGTCACAGTTTAATGTCATGTGTTGAGGACGTGATGCTTGGCAGTTTAACGTCCTGCAGCTCGGACGAGGCGGGTTCACTCCACACCCCTAGGACTTACATAACTGGTACCCTTTGCTCCTTGTGGGAGGGAAGGTACCAGTAAGGCCGTGGTCAAGGGGGGTTGTGGAGAGAACCATCGAGGGGTCCACGTTAGCATGGCTATGCGAAGAAGCAATAGTCGTTAGTGTGACTATGCGAAGAAGCATTAGGTGAAGCAATGCTACGAGTAGTATTGTCTATGGGACTTTGAAATCACATCGTGCATACCTGGAGGGTCGCACGGAAAGCAGAATTTCCAAGAAAAGGAGTGTGCTTTGCGAAGAGGAGTGCCTTGGCCTTAGCATGGGGCATAGGTGTGACTGGAGGGTTATTCGCAAATTAGAACAGTATTCGTGGAGCACTGCCTCCTGAAGAAGAGGTGCCTCGCGAAGCAGGGTGCTGCGAAGCAGTGGGATTCGCGATGTGTAGTGATCCTGCCTTAGCATAGGGATCACTAGTACAGGTTGGATGTTTCGTGAAGCATAAACGCTCCGTGGCTGCCTGGGTTCCCTTGGGAATCCCCCTCCTTCACGAATGCCCTTGAGCTTCGCAAAGGGAATCCCTCTCGGAAGAGGGGATCAAAACGAGACAAAGCGAAGGCGTCACGCGAAGTAGAAGTACCTCGCAGAGCTCATGATTCCCGGGGGAAAAGGGTGCTTCGCGATTCGGGAGAGGAGAAGACGAATGGTCGTATTGTCCATCCTCTAGGGGAGCCCAGTATTTATAGGCGAGGGGCGCCGCGAAGTAGAACTCACACGGCGCGAAAGGGCGGAAGTTGCTTCGCGGTGGGCTCGCGAACGTCACATTCGTTCGTGGAGAGGTACCGCCTCCGGTCCTTTGCGGTGCGCTCACGAACGTCAAATTTGTTCGCAGAGAGGTACTGCCTCTGGAGCTTTGCGGCGGGCTCGCAAACATCAAATTCATTCGCGGAGAGGTACCGCCTCCGGAGCTTCGTGGAGGGCTCGCAAATGTCAAATTCGTTCGTGGAGAGGTACCGCCTCCGGAGCTTCGCGGGACCGCGATGCTCGGGGTGCTTCACGCCGGTGCTTCGCAGGACAGTGTGCAGGCCTTCTTTTTCGGCCCTTCCTTTCATGCCATATTTTGGCGCCAACAAGAGTCCTGAGAGTTATACGCACAGATAGCCCACCGAGTGATGAGGCCTTGGTGTAGGGCCCTTTTCCAGCAGAGGCACCAGCGATACCACTTCTCGTTGGGCCACCGATGCCACCATCCCCAACCGCAGATGATGCACACCACTTGAGCGCATTGCACAAGTTCTAGCTCCAAAGACCACCCAGGTTTAGGGGAGAGATGGACCCACAGTCAGCTGAGGATTTGCTGGAGGCTGTGGTGAGAGTTTTCTGACTGGTAGGGACACCGGCTGACCTCATGGTGATTCTTGCTGCCAACCTTCTACAGGCAGTAGTGGGTAGATGTTGGATCTTGATGCTCCAAGTTCATAACTAGATGGCGATACTGTAGGCAGACTTCGAGAGCCTGTTTCAGGTGGAGTTTGATCCAGCGACTCTCTGCGCAGTGCGCATAGAGGAGTTACTTCATCTGCAGCAGGGTAGCATGATTGTAGCTCAGTACTCAGCGAGGTTCACTAACCTCTCATGTTACTCCACTGATATATTGCGGGACCCATTATTTAGGTCCCGGACCTTTGATCAGGGGATCAAATGGGAGATCATAGCTCCGATGATCTCACTCAGCATCCCGACGCATGCGGGGGTGATTGAAATATCCCTCCTAGTGGAGAGTTTCCATGCTGAGCAGTCTCCAGCCGCAAGATCCACCACCAGTCAATATGTAGTAGAGTTTTCTATAGTGGGACGTAGACCCATGTCGCAGAGGTCTAAGAGGACCAGACCTATAGGTGGATGATGACATGACTCAGGATCGGTTGTATGGGACACCCGGAGCAGAGACATACATGTCAGGAGTGGGCAGTGTTTCACATGCGGCGGGCATGGTCAAATGTTTCATGACTGTCTGACCCGCCATTCGGATGATCAGCGGACAATCGAAGGACTGCCTAGGCAGAGACTGAGATTCAATCATGGCAGTCTGCAAGGAGTAGGTGGACGTGGCAGAGGAGCTGACCGTGCAGCTGGCGGTGGACGATGTTTTGCGGTGTTACCGCCACCACCACCAAGAGGTCCACCCCGACCATAGGGAGTAGGTGGACAGGGGAGATCTTAGCACCAGGCAGTTGAGGCCTATAATCAGGATTCTCCAGAGATCATACGAGGTACAATATATGTCTATTAAAGCTTAGCTTTAGTTCTTATAGACACATGTGCCAGTCACTCTTTCATTTCCACTGCCCTTGTTCAGATCTAGGAGATTATGACCAAGCCGTTTGCTCAATCCTTACAGCTAGAGACTCCTACGAGAGAAGATTCGACGATTACACACTGGTGCCGGTAGTGTGAGATTACTCTAGGAGGCGAGAGCTTCAGCTGGGATCTCCTAGTAGCTGCGTCGAGGACTTACGACGTCATCTTGGTTATAGACTAGTTATCTACAGTCCAAGCTCATATTGAATGTATTAGGCACAAAGTTCAGTGTGTTCGCATGTATGGGATTGGTTTTACCTTCACTAGTGAGAAGGGAGACTTTGCAACACATGACGGACTTACCTGTAGGAGGGTGTTGCCGATCACTCATCAGATGGCTAGCCTTACCCTTGGAGAAGTTGATGTGGAGAGTACAAGCTATCCTGTAGTGGTGGAACAGTATGCAGATGTATTCCCTGATGATGTTCCAGGTCTACCCCCTCACCGGGAGGTAGAATTTTACATTGAATTGTTCCCTGGTATGAAACCGATATCTACACCAGCGTATCAGATGACTCCCATAGAGAATCGCAATCTGCAGGTACAACTAGAGGACTTTCAGGGGATGGGATTAATCTGTCCCAGTGTTTCTCCCTGGGCATCCCCAATTCTGTTCACCAAAAAGGCGGATGGGGGCTTGAGGGTTTGTGTAGACTACTGGCACCTGAACCAAGTGACCGTGAAGAACATGTACCCACTCCCAAGGATTAAAGTCCTCTATGATCAGTTGAATGGATAATGGTGGTTCTCGAAGATAGACCTCAGATCAGGCTATCACCAGCGTAGAGTTCGAGATGAGGATGTCTAGAAAATGGCCTTCAGATGTCAGTATGGCCACTACGAGTTCTTGGTTATGCCATTCGGTGTAACCAACACTCCAGCAGTGTTCATGATACTCATGAACATGATCTTTCATCCATACCTCGATCTCTTTGTCATAGTCTTCATCGACGACATTCTGATCTACTTGACTACTGAGGAGGAGCATGTCTATCACTTATGGGTAGTACTAAACACACTTCGAGAGCACCGGCTTTATGGTAAGCTCTCGAAGTGCCAGTTCTAGATCTGAGAGGTTCACTTTTTGGGACATTTCATCTCAGAGGTTGGACTTGCAGTATATCCAGTGAAGAATGAGGTGGTACATGCTTGGGATCCACCCAAGAGTGTGATGAAGGTACGAACTTTCCTGGGTTTGGATGGTTATTACCGGAGGTTTGCACCAAACTTCTCCAGAGATACAACACCACTATCAGCCTTGAAAAATAATGGGAAATACTTTGTGTGGTTGAAGAGATGCCAGCAGATCTTTCAAGAGCTGAGGCAAAGGATGACTAGTGCCCCCATCTTGAGGCTTCCAGAGGAAGGCGTAGGGTACGTAGTCTACGACGATGCTTCTAGGACCGGACTCAGATGTGTCCTGATATAGGAGCGAGCAGTGATCACATATGGCTCTCGTCAGCTGAGAAAACATGAGAAGAACTACGCTACCCATGACATGGAGTTAGTAGTAGTGGTCTTCACTTTGAAGATGCAGTGACACTATCTGATGGGAGAATGTTTTATCGTGTACTCTGATCACAAGCGTCTCAGGTATATTTTCTCTCAGAAGGACCTGAACCTAAGACATCGCCATTGGATTGAGTTCCTCTAGGACTATGACATCGAGATAGTATATACTCTTAGGAAGGGGAACGTTGTTATAGATTCACTCAACAGGAGATCTGGTATAAAGCCGCTAGGCGAGGCGACAGAGCAGTTGGATGCTTTACAGATATCCGTTGTGGATAGAGATGGAGCAGAATATCTTCCGTATCTTTCAGCCACTCCCCCACTTCTTCAGAGAGTCATGGAGGTGTAGCATGGGGACGCTGACTGCGAGAAACGACATGCTCCAATATCCACAGGATAGGCACCTGCTGGATTTTCTGAAGGTGGGGAGCATGTCACCATATTCAGAGGATATTCCATGGTACCAGTGTCACTTCAGGAGGAAGTGTTGATGGAGTTCCACACATATCCTCTAGAGGTTCATCCAGGAGTGGAGAAGATGTACCAGGATCTCTGACGACAGCACTGGTGGCTGGAAATTAAGAAAGCAGTTGCATAGTTTGTTTCTCGGTGCCTCACTTGTCAGCAAGTGAAGGAAGATCATCAGGTACGAGTAGGCTTAGTTCAGCCTTTAGAGGTCCCATAGTGTAAGTGGGATGGGATATCCATGTATTTTGTGACAAGACTTCCATGAACATCCAGAGGTCATGACTCGATCTGGGTGATCATCGACCGACTCACCAAGTTGGCCCACTTCCTACCGATCAGAGAGAAGGGTACAGAAGAGATCTTGGGACGCCTCTATGTGAAAGAGAGATTGTGCGGCTACATGGAGTACCTTTGACAATTTTCTCCGATTATGATACACAAATTACTTCCAAGCTATGGAAGGGGTTGCAGGAAGCTTTCGGGACGCAACTTCGTTTGAGCA
This sequence comes from Viscum album, assembly GCA_963277665.1. Classification (NCBI taxonomy): domain Eukaryota; kingdom Viridiplantae; phylum Streptophyta; class Magnoliopsida; order Santalales; family Viscaceae; genus Viscum; species Viscum album. Next base: position 662,820,621 of record OY728150.1, read on the forward strand.
CTGCCTTCCATCCTTAGATGGATGGCCAGACTGAGCGGACCATTAAAAACCTCAAGGACATGATGTATGCTTGTGTTCTAGACTTCAGTAATAGCTGGGAGGATCACTTACCTTTGGTGTAGATTTCATACAACAACAACTATCACTCCACCATTGGGATGACACCTTTCGAGGCATTGTACGAGAGACCATGTAGATCACCTTTGTGTAGGACTGGCCCATGGGAGTCAGCACTAGTGGGGCCAGAGATGGTACATGCTACCACGTAGAAGGTAAATATCATCCAGGAGCATATTAAGACTGCATAGAGTAGGCAGAAGTCATATGGTGACAGGAGACAGAGACCTCTGGAGTTTCAGGATGGCGACCACGTCTTTCTACGGGTCTCACCTCGATGAGGTCTACAGAGATTTGGCAGAGGAGGAAAGTTATCTCTGAGATTCATCAGACCTTTTCAGTTCCTCGTCAGAGTTTGCAATGTGGATTACCGATTATCTCTTCCACCTCAGTTGCATCGGGTGCGCGACGTCTTCCACATATCCCAACTGAGGAGATACGTGCATGATCCTTATCACATCATCGACCATGGAGAGCTGGATGTCGACGATGGGGTGACTTTTACGGAGGTTCCAGTAGAGATTGAGGATCAATAGGAGTGGGTCCTTCGAGGATGGTTGATACCTCTGGTGCATGTTTGCTGGAAGCACGAAAACCTCTATGAGAGCACATGGGAGTAGGAGGCTCATATTCGTGCTCAGTACCCCCACTTGTTCCCTTAGTTTTGAGTTGTGGATTATGAGGACGTAAATCCTGAGTTGGGGAGAATTTAAAGACCCAAAATTTCCATGTAATTTTTTATAATTAAATCGGAATTTTACAAGTCCGTGAAAATTGACGACACATGATTCCAAGGCCCGGTGTGCCCGGAATCATTTTCTAAAGTTTTTTTTGGATACGTTCAGTAAATGTACCAGCGAGTTTTTATAACTTTTGAACCAGTGCTCGAAATTGAAAGTTGAGGGCACTGTTGAACTCACAGAGGTGATATTCGCTTAAGAAGACTTTCACCTCGATGATAGTTGGTCGGGGGTGGAAGATAGTTTTGGGTTTTTCGTGGAAAATAATAAAATAAAATGAACTACACTTTATTTTATTTTTGTGCCGCCACATGGAAGATGGAGGTGGGGTCCACCAGAACAAAACCTCCTTGTGGGAGTTGAAGTGTGGGGACCACCCGACCATAACCTCCCATGAGAGGTTATGGTAGTGGATCCCACATGAACCTAACCTCCTGCAAGAGATTACGTTGGTTTGGAAAACCCGGGACTAAACCCCCATTCTAATTGTGGAAAACCTCTCAAATACCCTCATTAATGAGGGGGAGCCTCTTGACCTCCTCTACCTAATTAATCCTGTGAACTCACTTTCCATTAATGTGCCAAATCCTCCCCATTAATTAATTGAGAACATCAATTAATTAATTTAAATCTTTTTGAATTTTGTGCCAATAACTAAATAATAGATAACTTAAATCTATTATTTTGTCTTGGCTCACTTTCATTATGGAGGAACTTGGGAGAAGAGAGAGCTTGGGAGAAGGCTTCCAACAAAGAACTTCATCTCCTGACAAAGAACGCTCCACCAACGAAGAATGACTTCGACTTTCTTCCTCGGAACCTCCATCGACGTAGGACATGCTTGTCTACAACGAATCGACGTCCACATTCTCATGACAAAGTCGATGAACAATGAAAAAAGTAGGCAATTTATTTGAATATGATATTATTTATTTAATTCATCCCTTCTAAAGAAAAGAATCGTTGTAGATGTTTTTCCTTGCGGGTTGGGAATTGTTTCTGCGGAAATATGTGAGGTGTTGGATGGATTTTTCTTCTATCAACTTTTCTTGTTAATTAATTGAAATTCAAGAAAGAATTTATTCGCTTTCTACCACCCTAAATGTATATTTTTCATGACAAACAAACATGGCCTAACCCCTCTGCCATTATTGTTTGTTATGTTTTTTGGAATGGTGACGAGGTAATGAGACGACGAATGCGATGAAGGCAACGACCGCACTACCCAAGGCCTCCATGACCCGCGCCGCCCACCAGCCGCGCCATTCGCCGGCTGAACTGGTCTGACCCGTGCTGCGCCTGGACCGAACCAGCATGGGCCTTGCGGCACCCTAGACGTGCCTCCCTGGTTGCACCCTCCGCCCGACTGAACCAGCTGAATCGACCCCGGCCACCTGTCTGCCGGCCGAACCGGCTCTGCCGCCCCGATCCGAATCGCGATGCCCTCCCGGCTGCCCGCACCCTCCAGACCGCCCACCCCTCCGAGCCACCCCCGCCCTCCTAGCCTCCTATGCCCTCCTGGCTGCCCGCGCCTCCTGCCTGAACCGGCTCTCGGCCGAGCTGGCCTCCCGAGACCCCAAACGAATTACGCCCCTCGCGACGCCCCAACCGCCCTGGACTCTCGCGCCCCTCGTGGAGTCCCGGTCGATCCAGACTCCTACACCCCTTTTGGAACCCCAAACGAACCAGCTTGCACCCTCACGATGACCTCCAGGATGAGCCTCCCTCATGCCGACCCGCGGCCGGTCCGTGCCCTCGCTACTTGTCCGTGCTCTCACGGCCCTCCACGACCTCTCCCGGTTGGCTGGGCTGGGCCAAGCAGGCCGGGCCGAACGAAACAGGCTGGGCCGCCTAACGGGCCAGACCAAACCAAATGGGTCAGGCTAGGTTGACCCAAACCGGGTCTACCCAGATTGGGTCTGGCCGAGTCAGTCTAACCGGGTTGGACCAGACCCGGGCCCATTACGACCCATTCACGTTCTTTTGGCCATATCTTTGGCACTAGACGTCAGTTTGATGAACCGTCAGCGGTGCTGGTAATCTTAGATCATGGAAGTCCCTTTGAGTATAATCCACTAGAGTTTGGTGTATAGTTAAGATATGGTCAGGTTGGATCGTGCACGAATCCAACCGGGCCCCCGAGACTAAAAGGATAATAACTCATAGACTGAGCGTCTGATTGATGAGTCATCCGTTGCGTTGAGACCATTATGATGTGGCAGACCTTTAAGATACTTCTTCCTGGGAATTCTTGACAGTTGGAGTATCGACTAGTAGCTCATGGAGTGGATCGTTCCAGAGACGAGCGGACAGAGTGCGGATACCTAGTAGCTGGCTGAGACTTCACGAATGTTGACTGATTGACTCGGAGTGACTCGACTAGCCCAGGGGGGAGTGACTGGTTGTGGAGGCAGACCCATGGAGGAGGAGCACCTGGTTGTGGTGGCAGACCCACGATACTCAATAAGAGGAGTACCTCTGCAGGCTATTAGGGGGAGCGCCACGTTGTGGCGGCAGAACCATGGTGGGGAGTGCCTTGGTGACACAGCATACCCACAGTACTTGACAGGAGTACCTTAGCAGACCAAGGTTAGTGGGAAGTGCCTTGGTGTTGCGGTAGGCCCACTGTACTCGAAAAAGGAGGAGTTATACAACAGTTGTTATTTCAATAACGTGAATAAAAATCCTGGTTGACCTGAGTCAATAACTTGTGTGTTTTCCTCATGATTGAGATGGATTACTTGATAAGTTAGGTATATGTATGGGAATATACCTATGTGGGGTTATTTGTTGATTTCATACTTTGTGGTTTATCCTTCTTGTATTTTGTGCGACCTTGAGGGTCTCGGGGTCCCTACAGAGTATCATTATACTCACCCCTACACGGGTTTTTCCTGCACCTCGTTGTGTTGGATATAGATGACAGACATCACTGACCAAGGCTGAGAGTACCAGGACTGGACGGTACCCGGAGGTGGACCTTACGGCATGTCAGTACACAGAGGAGATGGACGGACGCGGAGTGCTGAGGAGGTGATCTGTACCGACCCTTCAGGTTGGAACCTTAGAGGATGACCCGGTGGTTGTTTTTCCTTTTTCCTCAGTTTTACTTGTACTTTCAGTTTCTTGTACTCTCTAGTTGGGCTTGTATTTTGGACCCTTTTTACATACTATACTCACTTGTTGGTTATTCAGTTTACTCGTGATCGTATCTGCTATGTGTGTTTACAGGTTATAAAGGAAATTCTTTCCCAGTTTCAGGGAATTACACATTTGGTGCTAGTCGCCAGCCCCTGGCCTATAGAAGGCAGGCTTGGGGTAGTCACGGCACGGGCCCCGGGGGATGGTTTGTGACATTTGTATCATTTATTTTTCATTTCTTTAATATGACAAAGAAATGAAGGCAACATTAATGCCAACGTACGACCTACCGTCTCCATGAATAAAACATTTAATTTATTATATACAAATGTTATAGAATATTATAACTAAATATATACTTGATATATATGATATTTAAATTATGAATAATATTCTGGAGATAATCAACTTATGACTACATGTATAATTTTCATCAAAACAATTTCATTTTTGAATCAAATACCAAACATTGACAAAACTTCCGATATGAAGTAAAATAATTAAATAATTTTTATAACATGGTAATATGTGATATAAAATGAATAATAAAATATAAAATATTTATAAATAAAGTTGAAATTAACCTATGTTTATTATTCAAGAAATTAAAGAATGAATAAGATAAGTCGGAATCAAGGTATGAGATTTCATCTCAATCATCTTTCACTGAGGCGTTTCTTAGTAATATGAACCTTTATTCTTTTATAAGGCATATATATAGCCACTATGACTTTTCATATTCATATTATATATATAAATATGTTATTTATTATTTTGATAATTTTATTAATTCATGGAGATTACGATATAAATGTTTAAAGTGGTATGGGACACCTTGAACGTTTAAATATTTAATTATGAAATCTTTTTCTTAATGATATTAATTTACATATTTATTTATATGGATAAAAAAGGATTATATGAGAAATTTTATATCTACATTTAATTTCATTCAATGTTTTGAAAATGAAATATTTTGATAAAAAGTGTTTTACATTCATTACAAAATGATAAGATGTGTTTTTTTTGTTTTAACATACACAGTAACAACGACTTCTCCACCATTGTAACCATTATTTGTTATTTGGCTTCCTCTATAAGACTTTATGTATTTTAAAAGGAAAATAAATACCTTATTTGGGTATCATGGTATTGAAAATGGGTTTTTAAATGAAAAAGGTATTTTTATTTGGAAATATTTTTTATATGGGATTAGAAGAGTTTTTCAAAATGGTTTTATAATGAAAGTATTTATGAAATGGTACAACAGAATTATATGAAATGGGTTAGCCTAAGATAGCTTATACGATGGGTTGATCCCCATTATAGCTCACAGGTGAACCCAATATAGCTTATAAAAAAGGTTGATCCCCATTATTGCTCATGGGTGAGCCAGACACATCTTAAACGAAGGGTGAATCCACATTATAACTCACGGGTGGTCCTGTTATAGCTTATATGTAGGGATCAGACCCATTATAAATTATCGGTGATCCTGATATAGATTATACAAAGGGTTATCGCCATTAAATATCTTCAATTTGGAAGTCTACTATATGGTTATTATAAATTAATGAGATTTAAAAAGGTTTTATGTATGTTATGATCTAAGTCACCTAAATGAGTTTTAATTTCTTACTATTTCTTTTAATTTTTTTCATTGAGAAAAAAGTATGATAATTTATCATTTGAATTTTTTTTGATTCATTTGTTCAATGAAAATTAAATGGATTGTCATGATTTAAGTAGATGAATAGTTTTTTATGTCCCTTACTGAGATTTTTGTTCTCATCCAATGTTTTTAAGTGTTAATTATAGGATTTGGGGGAGATTGTAGTCATGGATGGAATCAAGGAAAATTTATGATGATTAAACATGAAAATAAACAATGTTTCCTTTTAAAATATCTATTCTTACGAAAGAAAGGGATACTATTGGAAGTTTCCACTTTGTATTTCTATTATTTTGTTATGTAATAGTTATGAACTAATTATCTAAATATCTAAACCTGAAAAGATCCTCGATGTGAATTAAAGTCATTGGTTGACTAATCTCAAGATTAAGAAATGTTTTAGGATGGGTCTTTATAAATAATTTCACTTCAAAATAAGTGCAAATAATATGATTAAAACATTTTTATAATTTTTTAATGTATAAAACAAGATTTATTCTTATCCCATTTCTAGAAGACAAAATACATGCAATTTTAAACAATATGAATATTATATATATATATATATATATATTTCATTAATATCATTAACTAATAGCTATTAATTTAATTTATTATGAAAAAAACACATTGTAGACATTAATTTTTCTTTTCAAAAAAATAACTGTTTTATTTTAAAATAATTATTATTTTCATTTATAATGAATTTATTACCAATGAAATAATTTTTAACCTATGTTAAAATGATGTTATTTATAATTTTTTTTGTCTTATTCATACTCTCTAATTGAATTTCTATGTGATAAAAGTCATATTTTATAATAAAATATCAATATTATATCATGGTTCACTTAAAATGAATGTTTCATGTAAAAAATATATCAATTAAATAAAACTTATTTTAGAGAACATTATCATAAAATAGATTTTTGTTACACTATGGGTCCCAATGATTTGGATAATCCTTGGAATATCAAAAAACATCCATCCAACTTCATGTTTTTCTACTTAATATATCTAGGATCATTTTCTATTGATTATGTTCAAGAGAATAATAATTGGAAACATTTAGGGTTTGGTTTCCCCCTAATGTTTCATATTTTATTGAGTTTGGTAATACCCTTAACTTGATATTGGTTTGGTTAAATGTTTTAGAAGTTGATTATTAATTTTAATTGAAATCTATTATATTTAAAAGAATTCTAGGCATAATTGGTTCCTTTTTAATATATTATTTTTCCACCATATTGGCTGGATCATTTTTTATAAATTTTAAAGGCTTAATGTTTATTATTTTATCAAAGGGTTTTTATATTGGAGATCTTGTAAAATAACCATTGCAGATATATGAATGATATTCAATCAAAGGATAAAATGTTTTCTCATTCAAAAAATTAAAATTGATATAATCTTCACATTAACATACACCAACAATTTTGTGACAATATTTAGGTTCAAATTCAACATTATCTATATAATTTACAACATGAACCACATAAAATCCTTGATTTTAGTATTTTATTTAATGTATTTAGATGAAGGACCATGTTCTAATTGGATATGTTCATGTTGATTGTTTCTATAAGTGGATAACAAGGGAATAATGGTGTTAATTCACTAACAACTAAGCTGATAATATTCTGAAGGAAACATATTTCATTATGTTTAAATAAATTCTAAAAAATTACCCAAATATTCTTTAAGATACCCTTCATGAACTAGAAAATACAATCAGTAAGTTGTAGTGTTACAAAAGTGGATTAGGGCTCCTCAATCCTAGAATAACAATACCAAGAATACATAATGATCTTATCCCTATATCTATTATCATATATTATTATGAAAGAATTTTTATCTCCTATTTAAATATTGATTTATGGTCAACTAGTTTTTTCATATATGAGGTGTGGTTCTTGGGATAGTTTTTCCCACATTAGCATCAAAATTTTCATGGTATTTTTTTGAGAATTTACTTTGGAAATTTCATAATTCATTAAGAAACATAGAGTATGTAGTTAGGGTTTATATATAATCATGAAGGGAAATATTAATTATTATATGAGAGAGTATCTAATTAAGATTTTCATTCAATTCGTGTTTGTGTTTCCCTCTAATTTTTGATGTAAATTAGTGGGTTTTGGGATTTTTATAGGTAGTGGTTACTCCATGTTTTCACTAGATTTATCAGATTCTAAGTGTGTTTTATTATCATTATTATGATAGGATGAAATTTTAGATATCTTATGATAGGTTAATTGATGTTTTCAAGAGAGTATTGTGCAACTAGATTCTCCCCCCTAAGGTTTTGGATGATACAAAATGGGTGGGGATGGGTGAAATGATAATTTTAATGGTTTTTATATCATTTTTAGGGATTAAAATTCTGAATTTATTTTATCCAATTTTATATGTATCTTCTCAAGTAATGATAGAGGAATAAAATAGGTAAGGGTGTGATATGGTTGGTTTATACCTAGTGGATATTTTAAATGATGTTTGGGATGGTGGAATTAGACAGGGTGAGTTTAGAATTATGTAGGTTAGGATTAAAAATTGTTATGTATTGGAAAATTAAATGAGGGTAGGGGTTTGGGCCTTATGAATGACTAAGTTGTTGATTTTCATTATAATAGATGCTTGAATGGTCAAGTTACCTTGGATTAAAATATTTTTTAGTAACATGGATTCTAAATATTTGGGGAATTCAACTCTATAGGTTTTCCTTATTGAAACAAATATTTTACCAATGTAATGGATGTGAAATCTTCAATCTCATGTTCATCATTGTAAAAAATTCTACAAATAGTGTCAAAATATTGAATTTCATATACATTCCTAAGACAGAACTCCCCAACCTTCTTCATGAGGGATATAAGTTTTTACAAAATTATTTTTTCTTCCCTAAGAGCATGCATCCCTTGATAAATTTATTTATTCTAATAATTGGGTGATGTTTCCCATTTTTTCTCCAACATTTCCATCCAGATACTCATAATATATATTTGGGGATTTTTTAATGGTATAATTAAAAATCATTCCAATAAATTTTATTCCTATCCCTAACCCTGTATGGATGATTATAGATTATTCTAGTATTAAAAATCTATAGATATTATTCCAGTTTATTGTGTCCATAAAAACATTCAAATTCCCATAAAATGACTCACCCTCTTATTCATAAAAACTTTGAAGGATCTTTTTTTCTGAAATATTTTCTTAGTGAATATATTATTTTTTATATAAAAATATTTTTAATTTTCAAATGAATGGATAGATGTTGGTATTAGATCATTTAACCAATTAACGGATCGATCCTTTTTGAAAAAATGGAAGAGCCACGTCTTAGATGAATTTTGTTTGATTTGGTGGAATAGGGATAAAATAATGTATTTGAACTCCTTGAAATAAAGGTGAGAGATCAATTAATCATTCTATTAATGATGGTAAGATACTATTTGATATTTTTTATGATATATTTGGAATTTACTAGGGTGACGTGTCTAATATAATATGGTTCATTAGTCCTAGATGGTTTGATGTAGTCATTTGTGGTTTTATCTACCACAATCACTAAGTTAGGGGATTCATCATTTTAATATATATATTTTCTCACACCGTTGTTTTATGATTTAGTTTCAGGGAAGAACCTCCAATGCGGGGAACTGGTTTTTTAAAATCTATTATCTTAGGAAGAGTAAAATTTAGATGAAAATCTCATGAATCCCCACTCTTGAAATTATCCATGATATGTATTTGGATTGAATTATAATAGATATATAAGAACATATATGGTTGGATAGAAATGGGAAACTATATGATTAATGGAGTTGATAATAGATAAATGAGTTAAGAGTTTATTAGTTCCATAATTACATTATATGGTCCCAATGAATGATGTAAATATTTTGATTCACCCAACATTAGAAAGATAGTTGTAACATTATCTTATAGCACAACTTGGGATGTCGAATCATTATAGATATAAAAAGTAAACTAATTACAACAAAAAATTCTAAAGGACATTTTTTTATAATGTGGATAAAAGTGGGGGTGATTTTATTTGGTTTTTGAGATTACTATAAGTCCCGAGTTTATTAAGTTAATGATAATGAGTTCATCCTTGGTTATTTATTATGGTGTACTAGATGAATATATATTTAGATAATTTAAATTTCCAAAACTGGAGATGGTTTTATTCAATGATATTTGAATTGACTACTCCACTAAATAATTTTAGACTTACACTATCCAAAGTCTAATTATCAAAACACTTGGAGAATCATTATCAAGGACACTTCAGTGTAGCTAATAATTTAAACAATCTAAATTTATTAAACAAATATTTTTAAGGGAAATGGATTAAATAATCATCAAATAGTATTCTAGACTAAAAAAATATTTTATTTTATGTAAGAGTTAAATAAAATTCAATTGATCCGCTAGAAAATTACCCATATCAACCAATAAGAGGGTTTTCATTGTATTGAAAAAATTATCTCAATGGAAGATGGAATTTTACTCATTGTGGTAGATCTATGAAGAGAGACAAAAATTATGAACACTTCATCATTTCGTGAACAATTCCCCACATTTTAGAATAAAGTTATTTGAAGACAATGGATGTCAAATGATATTATGAATAATATAAAATTATAACAATAAGAATATTTATTTGAAAAACTACAGTGAACTAATACAACCTATAACGTTAAGAAACGTGTTTTCAAAGACAATCTTGCTGCATAAAATTACAAACACATCACATAAAAATAATCATAATTATATCTACCCCAATTCCTTAAATATGAATTTTTGGATATTTGCATTAACCCCTATATATCTAGTTTTTTCAAATTGTGTAGGGTTGGTTTTGGTGGTTGGAATGTTTTTGGTAAGTGTATTATTCCACTCTTGACCCAAAATTGATAAAAGATGACTTATACCACTCGTGGTGAAAAAGGATATTCTAGAAATTTTAATATTTATGGGTCATAGAAGAAGAAAATATTTCCCATTATGAATTAATATATCTGGTAAAGAATCTTCCTAATTGGTTACATCTTTGTGTATTTATGTTTAAAATGGATATATGTCATTCTAGGTCACATAAATAGGCCCACAATTTTATCTTTGAATTATGATGCGCGGAACACCTCAAAAAAAATTAGTTCTAGAAAAATGTTCATAATGATGTAATATATCCATAATATAAATTTTATATTTATTGTTCTTGTATCATGTATTCTATAAGAATTTTAGTGGACTAGTTTTTACCTCACTTCACCATGAAATTTCTTGATTAAAGACCCTATATGATGGTCGTAAGTAATAAATTTACCTCTGATTCAGATGTACAAAATCATTCCCATAATATAGTTATCCTAAATATGAAATTTAAAAATTAAATAAATAACTATGGGTGTTTTACATTTCATTGAAAAATATAACGAGCATTAGTTTACTTTAACCATGAATTGAAAACATGATAGTGAATGAAGTTAATATTTTAAAATACACCAATATATGTGTTTTTGAGAAATAATGTTGATGAATATTATATAATATTGAATGAATATTATCATATATTAGAGTACAATTATCCACTCTATTTTAATCACTTCCTCGCCTATATTAAATTACAATAAAATCCATGTAGTAGATAGGAAGTGTTTAATGTATTTTGCGTTAGTGTGAGAAACTTCTCGTTACCATGTTTAACTCTTGTTGAGACACTTATTCTATTATTAGTATTTTATTATAAGGATTATAAATAAGAATTAAAATAAATTTTTTCACTATTTTATCATCCTATTACACCCTGATATTTTATGATACATTTCTTTGAAAATAAATTAAATTTCATAGATATCTTTCTTTATACATTACACTTAGTTTAAAATAATAGTGTTATACTATTAAAATATTATTATTTAATGTGAAAATTATCAACAAGTCATTGTATTTTAATTTATTAATAGGAGTAAATATATTATTAAAAATTAATTTAAGTATATGTATAAAATAAGTTCACTATTCATTAATTGGTTAGAAATTAAAATTAAATCCTTTAAAGGTAAAAAGAGATGATTTTATTAGAAAGATATTTATATATACATAATGGATTTTAATATTAGTGAATTAAATAAATATATATTAATGAATGACTCTAATTAAATATGGAGATAATATTTTATAAAAATATTGTATATTCTTCTTAACAGTTTTTCATGGAAATGAATGATGTTAAATTCATTCTTATGCATAAAGGAATAATTTTTCTAAAAAAGTTTTTGTTGTGTTTTTTACACTAGTTTTAAAATGAATTTATTAAAAATATAGAAAAATAATCATATAAAATGGATTAAATATTTTTAATAATCCTAATTAATATTATTTAATAAGGTCAACATAATTTTATTCATAATAAATAGTAACAACAGTAAAAATTTGTAACCATAATTAAGGTTAAAATGGGTTTACAAGGGATTTTACTAAGAGATAAGGTTTAAAATACAAAAAACATGATTTAATTTTAATTGATGAATAAATTTTCACCTTATAATTATTATATTTTAATATTTGTCATTTTGGATCCAGTTTAATTAATTGGTACATTAATTTATTTTAATCTTTTGAAAATTTTCATTTGTTCCCTCCCCACACTTATAAAAGGATACCACCTAACCTCTCTTCCTCACACTTAAACATCCATCTATCATGTCCACTAGTTACACAATTAAATTAATTAATTCCCAAACCACATCCTAATAGTCTAGGTTTTTATATAATATCACCCTTTCAAGTATAAAGGTGTTAGCTAATAGAGGTTTCTCAACAAAGAGGTATTACTCTTAAATGATTACATTCAATTTTATTTTTTTATACCTCCTCTGTATCAATAGATTCCATAAAAAATTAGTTTTTTATCATAATAAAAATGAATTATTTTTATAATTAGGTATGAAATGTTTTTCCACACATTTCCATTAAATTAGAAATAAATGTATCGATCGTGTGTACGTGTGGACTACCGCTTATATGAAGCGAATTGAGTATTTTTTTTCTCATTTTTGATTTAAATGGGTGATAATAAGAATATATTTAAGGAATATAAATATTATTTATGATATAATAATTATTATGGAAAATTAAATCATTATCTACCTTTCTTATGTTTCATCTAATGAAAAGTGAACACATCACTCGTACGTACATTTAGATTATCATCACTATGAAGTGATGTGATTCATTTTTCATATCATATTTATATGAATTCTTAAAAAAAATAGTGGAAAAAATATTTTACATAAATATTGATTAATATTATGGATATAATGAAACTATGATCATGATTCACGTACATGGACCATCAATCCGAAACATGTATGGAAAACAGACCCGTTTTCTCCTGAATGATAATTTTAATGAAGAGATTATAAAAAATGAATAATTTGAAAGTATAAAATAAGGATTAAAAAAATAAATTATTAATATGGTTATGTAATATATTTATAATAAATATGTATTTATTATATAGTGGATCTAAATGTTTACAATGAAAGACAATACTTGAGGTAAGGGTTTCTTGTTTTACTTTTGTTTCAGTGAGAAAACTGTCATATTCACAAATTGTTTTTTCATGTTGGTACATACTACAACATTTATAAAATATATAATGAATCAATTTATACTCATTGTTTTTAAATTTTCATTTTATGTTATATATTTCATTGGATTAATGACTCATAAGTTACCAAATATGTAATGGGTTTATATTACACTATCATTTCTTTTTAAGATTGTCTACGATAAATTTATGTTGAGAGAATTTATATGGATACTATCATTTAAAACACATATATTTTTATCCCCTATATTTATTTGATATTTTTTTCATATTAGTTCCATTTTCATATCTTTTTAACAAAAAGTTTTCAATAAAAAGTTTTTAAGGAAAACTCATGCTTATTTCCTCTTTGATGATAATATTTTTATTCCATGCCCATGCTCTTCAAAATTGTTTTAGGAAATACTTTATCTATATCTATTTTTTATGACGATGATTCTCACTAACATTGAATTTATTTAAAATGGATTCAAAATCATGATTTCAATCAAATTATTTTTTTCCAACAAGTTATTTTTTTTCTTTTTGAAAATGTGTGAAATGAATGTTTTCTTTTAACACATTCAGAATGAATGGATTTTCCCACCATCCCAACATTACTTTTATATAAATCTTCTTTTATAGTTTTACTTTTATAATTTCAATGTAAAATATGTTATCAATATTTTTGTAATTTTTAGTTTCAAATATATCAAATTAGAAGGTTATTTTATCATATTCTCATAGAGGTGATTAAATTTACCTTTAAAGGAATTTTTCATTTATGTCTATATCATATTATGTATATTCTTAACAAATGGGGATATGTTCTTAAGTAATATCCATATTATATCTTCATACGGTTAATTATGATATATAAATTGGCATGAAACCCGTTCTCATTCAATGGGTTTATTAAAAAATGATGAATGATCTAATGATTATGACGATGATACATTATTTTAGACCATTTTCTTTTCCATGGGTTATGATATTATGAAACGATGAATTTTCAATGATATTTTTGTAGTCAAATCTTGAATATGATTATTTGAAAAATGAATATGATATTTCTCTTGATAACGGTTGGGTCCATTGTAGCCCTCCAATGTATTGGCTAATAATGATAGATTTGACAATATCCTAAGAGGTGATTGAGTTAAAAAACTCATAAGAGTTTACAGAGTTAAATACCTTGTAGTTACTTCAAGGAGAATATTATAAATCTATGAGTAGTAATTTCCATTATGGTACATTTTCCAAAATGATAGTCTTGTTTGTAAACCTTTACTAGGGAAGTGATTTTATATGATTTTGTGTATAGAACAAACCCATGTATAATTATAATGATATGATCTCATGAATCATGATTTATTATTGACGATTCCTCATTTTTATATATTATGTATTTTTCTTTAAAAATGTTCCCATGATTCGTGAATAAAAATCACTAACTAATTGTTTATGATTATTGTATGTTACGAGTAGGTTCTCACACCCTTATGTTTTTATAATTCTCGCATATGCTTAGTGATTGATATCTCTTCTATTTAACCTTTCTAGGAATCTGAGATCATCCTTTTAACGTTTCCGTGTACTAGGTTATGAAGAAATTTTTTAAAAAGGGTATCCCTAAGAAATGCACTATGTGAGATGATACTTGTGGGAGATTCTATAGATCATTCAATAAATAATATTATTACATGTCTTATCAAACTAAACTAATCCAATATAGTCCTCAAGTGTGTATTATTGTGGAATATTTTGAGTATTTATCTAAAATAATGCAATATTAATAAATGAAATACTCATATTTACTAAGTTAGTACTAAAGAAGGGTTTTTATTATTTCTACAATTTTCAATAAATAACATTTTGAAAATATTGGGGGATAATTCTACTACATGATAAGATCTTAAGGATTTGGTAAAGTTGAGATTTTTTGGTTTTCCTATAAAATAAGTACTTGTTTTTATACTATTATTTGGATGTGATTATTGAAAATATTCACCTATGGGTAATATCTCTAAAAAGGGATGATTGGGTATTTACTTTATTTTTACCCATGCATGATGAGTAGACTAAATACTGAATAACTATATGGACACTCTTGTGTTTTATTCCTAGGTTATTTAACATTTTCATTATAATAAATTATAAAGGATTTAAATAAATGATAACATTGAATAACCTCATCTATTCTTAAGGTGTTATAGATTGAATGGAATGTGTTAGGATTCAAACACCCTATTAATGATTTTTCAGGATTACATGACTACTCAATCAGATTATTATTGATCGCACTCGGCCTTTTGGTCTTAATAAATGGTTGGAAAAGTGAGGAATCATGTTAACATTGAATTTTATGGGAAATTAAATGGCCATACTCATAAGGAACCAAATGAAATGGTATCTATGGTATGAAATATTTTATTTTTGATCACCAAACTCCCTTATTTTATGAATTATAACTTGATTTATAGTTGTCTTACAAATAATAAAAAGAAAAAACAAATTGATATTGAGTATTTAATGTAGAAACATCCACCATCCTTCAATGGTTACTATACTATACTAAATGATGAGAAATGGGTCAGTACTACTAAGAATATATTTTGCATTCTCAAATGTTCAGAACATGAAATAGTTCTCCTCTAACTATCTCATTCGGTAGGTGAAGCAAAAAAACGGTGGAATCTTATCCAAAATACAAGAAAATGTGAGGAAGTTAACTTCATGACTTGGGAATATTTTTATAATGTATTTTTCATTAATTATTTTCTATAAAACTATCTCTTATAAATCTAAATGGGATTCCTAGAACCTAAATAATAGTATTATGAATCTTTATGTACCTATGAAATTTTTTTTACAAGACATATAAGGTATGATTAGGGTTTTACCATCAATCATAAAGAAACGTTGACTGATTCTTTAGTGGTCTTAGACCAAGTATTTAAAAGGTATTGGAAATAATGGAATTTGATAGTGGTTAATAAAGCTATTGGATTATACTAATAACTTAGTTTTATTAATAATTACAAATCATGTTTATGTTTACTATCATCAATTTTGTATTTTGTGAAAGATAAAAAATTTACATATTTTTTGTTAAATCTAGAAATGATGGTATCTTCTAAGTGATCATATTCCTAATGTATTTGAAAAATAAAATAAGTGACCATAAGATAAAATTAATAACCACATGGTGTCCCATAATTTTATTATAATCAAATAATGAAAAGGAAATGATTCAATGTAAAATAAACCTATCAACAATAAAGCTAATGGTGCGACCCAATGAAATGAAAGAGAGAATGTCTGTGTAAATGATCTTTCATAATAAAGTGATAGTGTTAGTATATAATAATTCATAAAGGTTTATAATCAATCTTAAGAAACAAATATTATCCAAAATAACAAAACTATAGGCCAAAATTTCATTTTATTGACCATAAGAACAAATTTTGAACTACACGACCCTTTTAAATATCCAACTATGAATTTATAAAAGTGTTGCAGTGACCATTAAATTTGGAATTGGAATATATAATGTGACCTACACCATGGATTATAACATGGAAAACATTAAATCAACTACATATAAAAGGTATATCTTATGTTATTATACCTTTATTAATAATCCTTACACATTTCTGTGTAGAATAAAATGCCTTTATAAGAATTTAATGAACCATATTTTTCTGAAATATTATGATGATATCAATAATGATTTCTCAAAGGTTAATTTTTTGAGATGATATTCTTAAAGGAATCAAAATTGAAGAAATGTGGGTGAGAACTTGAATAGAGAATAAAGCAAAGATACGTATGTGAATAAATTAAATTTAAATTTTCTTCCTAACCCAAAATGAAGAACATATTTTCATTCTTAGAATAAATAAGATATTGATATTTTAAAAAATAAAAAAATCATTTGACAAACATTAAACATCTATTTCAAATCAGACTAAAACAATGAGAAGAGAATAACTACCTATAGAATAACCGATAAACATAATCTACAACATATTTTCTTTGAACTATCTCAAAATCTACCTTACTTTTTTCAATTTGTCTATATGCATCATATTAGTTAATATTAAGAACCAGATATTGAATAGAATTTGAGATTGAAAGACTCTCTTTATCTCCCTCTAAAATCTATCTATCTATCCTTATCTTACTCATCTATGATCCTAAGTAAAACTGCTGAAAAGCCTACTTTTCCTGGACTTATTGTGAGCAGTTATTTTATTTCTTTACACCCACATAAGAATGTGGAATAGAACATGTTCCTTGATAGCTTTTTCGTGTTGTTGTAATTAAAAGTTGATCCAGATAATCTATTAGTTTATTTTATTTTAAACTACTTAACATCAGGTGATTTCCAAGTGGAGGTGATTAAGTCTGAACTTGAGAGTGAACCCCTTGTTAATTTTAGATATTCTATATTTTTTGTAACTTGATTAAATCTCATTGTATTTTTTGTTTTATTTATCATAATTCAATGAAATTTCTATTTTATTAACTATTAAAAAAACTATGCCCTGGTAGTTAACTCAAATTAGTTTTTTGTATACAGTGATTGATATAAGTAGACTTGTTTAAAAAGTAAAATTATTTTACAATGTATTTTAACTCATCATAGATAATAATTCTTCGAATAGTTTTTAAAGAATAAATTATATATTTCTAATATGTATTTTTAATTGGTTGTTTTTATCAAATTAAAGTATTTAGACCTTAAATTTTTTTAAAAGAAAATTTTAATAGAAACTCATTTTAACCCATATTCTGTTCTTTTTACTCCAACGATCATTTTTATGAGAGGATTTTAAAATATATTTTCTTAATATGTTCTAGTTATACTTATTGATCTTAAATTTATATTTTATCTAAATTTAGTTCTTTATAGATAGTCATAAACAAGAAGGAACTGACATTAATCGACGTAATTATTTTAATAGAATAAATTATACTCAATGAAAAATTTAAAATGATAATTAATTGAAAAATCCTGGGATTATATATCTATACAGTAGTTGAAGACAAATATAAAAAACCTCATGCTGTTAGAGCTTCTTAGAGTGACACCACTAAGGAATTATATGAATATAATTGTCAATCAATGAATTCTTTATACAGTACCTTAGGAGAAGATAAATTTTATAGAATGTTTTTTTGTGCTAATACTTATGGGATTTGGGAAATCTGTAACACCCATAAATTATAAAAGAAGAAAATTTTAGTTGATATCAGATCCGACATAAAATAATGATTCGAAAACCCCCTAAATATATTTCTTTACATTTAATCTATTATATAGCATGGGGAAAATGAAACTTCCAATATAAATGATACTTCATATACTATACCATTATAAAATTCTCATTAAATTAAATGGTATAAATTTTACTAACTAAATTATGAATATTATCATTATATATTGATTATAAATAAAATAATAATCATTTAAAATGAAAAATAGTCTTTTTTCTTCTTGAAAGCTACATTTTACTAAGAACCAGTTTAGTCATGATTTCTACAATAAATTTTAAATTAATTTTTTTAATTTATATAAAATATATTTTAAAAAATGAGAATAAATTCTTAAATCATTATATTGAATGTAGATTATGGTGAATTTTGTAATTTACATGGGTAATTTATTTTATATAATGGTTTTGAAATAAAATTAGTTCAACTTATTTACAAATTAAATAATTTTGGTAATTATAATAAATTTCATGTTGAATTTTTATGTTATAATCGACTATTATTATGAGAATTTTTTCTTGAGAACCCCACTTTTTCATTGTGTCAGGGGGTGTGATTTTATATAGGAATTTTCAAAATATATGAATTTAACTTGTAAAAATAGATTCAATATTTTTAATATGCCTAATTTATATTATCTAATAAGATCAAATTAGATTTTTACCACAATAAATAGGTAAAATAATTACAATATATTGTGAATTTTAATGAAAAAAATGCCACCACTCCCCCGGAGATCAGCGATTCTAGGGTTCCGCATTTATGAATCCCCCTAATCCGAGCATCGGCTCTCACTCCGGCCTCTGTGTCTTCTCATATCGGCGTTCATTTGCGCATTTTCTCTACTCTTGGTTTTCGTTGATGATCACTCCTTCTCATCCGCTCGGGATTGACCTTGCGATGTCACCTGGTTTCATCTCCCTCGTTCCTAGATCTGCTTCGGTTTTTTCATCCCTGGATCTTGCTATGCTTCTCCCTCATATGATGGTCGCGACATCTCTGGCGACCCTCTTTCTCGGCTGCGCGACCCCCCTCTGACATACCTTCTCAGATCTGGCCCTCCATGTGCGGTTGCCGCTATTTTGTGCGGTGACAGATGAGGATGGCATCGACGGCATTCCTGGCTTCTTCGGAGGTGATTTGTATCAACATTTCAGGGATTTTGTCTCAGATGCATATACTTTGTTGATGCTTTCTAGGATTGTGCGGTCGAGTTCAGCAGGACGATGGTGCTAGTGGTTCTTTGTCAGGTGGAAGACGAGCTGCTTTGAATCATGATTTCAACTTTCTACGATGAGGATCTCCTGCGGGTTAAGGTTCAAACTCTTCATTTTTTTGGGGATAATTATCCAGGGACTAGAAAATTTAGCCAATCTGGTTGAGTACATGAGGGACTCGGGGTTTTGGGCCACCTCAGATCTGCATGTAGAGGTGATATCTGGTGTGGCAGCGTTGGATTGATTGGGATGTTTGATGCGGAGGTGGTGATGTTTATGCATTTTGTGCACATTGTTCTACTTATTTTCTTTTTGTGTTCTGCTATTGCAATTCTCAGGTGCGATTCACTGGAATCCATCATGTTCTATTTGGATCTTAATGATTCTATGTGTTCTCTTGAAGCGGATCTCCTTGTGCATACTTGATTCTCTCATTGTATTTGGATGGTGCTATGTCAGTACCATTGGGTGGGAGGCCTCGTTTGAGGTATGGGTGTGTTGACACCCATCATCACCCGGGATTCAGTCATTGCTTACGTTGCATCAGGTTGACACTGCATAGATTCTTCTTATGTTTTTTTGGATGGGCGGCTCGAAAGAGAGAAAGGTGTGATGACACCTTTCATCCATATCTCCTTAATAATTTCATGTTGGCTGGAGAGGTTCTCTCCTCGTTGTATCGCATGGTGAAACTTTTTGATAGATGGGGTGACACACTTTTTTGACTGATCTCATTGGTGCGTTGTTTCGCAAAGGGGGAAATGAGATTTTATTGTACCTGTGTGGATGTTTCCTTTTCTTGTGTTGTAGGATCATTTTGACATGTGATGTTTGGCTTTTTCCATTCTTTTAATGGGTTCCTCTTTCCCATTTTTTGGAGTTCTTTTTCTCAATTCAAGGTTCTTGACCCCAACTTTATTCAAAAAAAATTACAATAAATTGACATGGTTAATGTAAAAATGGATTTATCGGGGGTTAAAAAAAGATGATAAGGAGTTAATGTCACCTAAAACTTCTCCAATACACATTTTATGGACATAATTATACACTATAACATATCATATTAGATAATTAATCATTTTTTATTTTTTATTCATGATAAAAATGTGGGTATAAATTATTATTTTCATAACATTCATATGTGTCCTCTCCGCCACTTAAAAAAGACACCCCAATATTTTACTCTTTACACTTCCAAAGCCATTTGGATCAAAATTTACATACAAAAATATCTTCCGTAATCTCCTCCCATCTTTATAGAGACATTTTTTTAATAAAAAATTCATCCTAGGAAGGGATTCAGTGAAAACCTAAAGAAGTTGTCCGAAGAGGAGGTAATGTTTTTAAATGAACTTTTTTTTTCTATCTCCAAAAAATTGTAAACATGATTATCGAAGAACCTATATAACTAAAATATAATTATATATTATTATGTTATGTTCATTACAAATATTTATCTCCCTATACGTCAAATGAGAAAATAAATTGTCGATCATGTGAACGGCATACTACCTCCTCCTGAACCGATGAAATTTGTTTTCCCTCACTGCCTTTCATGGAGGGATATAATGATGTATTTATCACATGTATATGATATTTAATTTATTATTATAATTATTTAATTATAATATCCCACATAACTTCTTAATTTTCATACTGTTTAAAATATGATAACATTGTTAATGTGTACAGAAGACAACCACCTCAGGAAGCGATGTGATTTGTATTTTCAGTTACGCTTTCCATGAATGGTAATAAGGATAAATTCATTGAATATAAGTGAAATATATGAAATGATATTTATTTTTTAATATTAACATATCATCTAATTTCTTATCTTTTCACCCGTTAATGGAATGATATTTTTAATCGTGCATACGTATGGCCTATTGGCTCCACTAAGTGATGTGATTCAATTTTTCAGGTCCAACCCCAAATAATGGTTAATAAAATGTATATCCTGATTTAATATTATAATTATAGCAATAATTTATTTATAGATATTATGGATAAATATAATATACCCAAAAATCATAATGTTCATGAAAAACACATGAGAAAACAAGGAAATTACACCAGAAACAATGAAAATAATGAAATATTATCAACAAACAGGTTGTAAGATATTATAAGAATATAGTGTATGATATTATAAATTTGAATATGGTTCTGGTATAAATTAATAAGATGGTTCGACTCTACTTGAAATTGCGTCCCATTCTCCTTAAAATATGTTGCACACCCCAACTTGTGTAGTGAAAGATAACCTTTGATGATAAAAATAAATAATGGATTTATTAAAACTACACCAATCCATCCTTAAAATGACATCATGAGGTTTCATGTTGAGGACAAAAAAATCCCAAGAAACTTGATATCTGATAACAAGAATACACAATAAGAACTATAAGGGCCCTTCCCTATCTTAATTCAAAGGGGTTTAATAGTATATATCACATAAGATAAAATATTTGTAGGAATATAAAAAATATTCACAATATGGTTTGAAAAAAATGAATGAGATACACAAGTATCAAACAAAGAAATCACCAAATGAAGAAGCTATAGTTATGACATTTGTCAGAGTCACAAGACTCATATCTTCTTCCTCTGGAGACTCTTCCATTGTGTTAAGAGGCTTTATTCCTTATGACTTTGTCTAGAACCCCTTTTTCCATGAATCCTATGATTTAACCATAGTCTTAGTGGACACTAATGACCCCATGCCAGTATGAGGAGTGTAATAAACATAGAATAACTTCTTCAGCTGACCTGAGAATCCACAGGAACTACATATCTAGGGTGCCTCATTGGAAAACTATTTTGGAATGCCCTGACTTGCCACAATGGTAACAAATGAAATTTCTCATTCCAGTCACTACAGTAGGGCTATAAAAACCATGATATCGGGAAATACTATGAGAATCATCATGATTCCTCTTCACATTATAGGAATTACCACCACATGGAGAAAAATGAACTCTTGTCCACCCTGGCTTACCATCTAGGTCCATTGAGACCATCAACTCTATATCCATTACCTCAATATAAGAAGGAAAATTCAGAAATAAAATATGAGAAAAGATTTCAGACGCGAGTCTCATATAGAATCATAGAGTCTTATTCTTCTCATTTTTACTATCTTAGGTAATAAAAATTACAGGCTAAAAAAATGGTTTTCCTATTATATCATGGTCCTATTATCCTAATCAAGTTTACAAAACTCTAAAGCCTTATCCAACAACATAGAAAATAGATATAACATGTCTAGGAAAAGAACATTACATCCTTTATACAAAAATCCGTCAACCTTCCTCACCATCACTAGTGTCTCCCACCATCTCCTGAAAAGTCCCTCCTACTTGAAGGTGAAAATTTCACCTAAAATACTTTATAATCTCTATGAACTCAAATAGAAGCTCAATATACCTCAACCATTCCTCAGCTAGATGTGGATCATTAGATACATGAAACACTGGTGGATTCTTGAGAAGAAATTTGATAACCCCTAAACAGAATTCATCCTCATTTACAGAATGGATATGTTCCCTAATTTACCATTGATTATTGTCTAGCCTTAGAACATCAATCAAAGTAGGGTTCTATGATAGAATTTTCTAAAGCTATCATGGGGTTTAATTTATTTTATCTTGGTGGTTTAGTTAATTCTCATTGGCTTTAAGGGTTAATAAATTAGGGGATTATAACTGAATGAAAGTTGATTTAAATGATAATAACTAATAAGTATGTAAAGAGGCAGAGTTTAATCGATTACACATTTCAAAAATAGTTTTCAAAAAAATATATTCTCACTATGTTATATCAATCTCATTTCAAAAAAGAAAAATAAAAAAATAAAATATTCTTTAAGAATACTTATTCTTCTTCATTTGTAAACATAAAAACCACTATCCTTCTAAGTAGTTTATTTCTTTTATTTTTTGAATACCTTTAAGAAGATTTTTTAATTAATACCTCCTTGAGAGATGACTTTTGTCAGCCACTCTTTTGTACCTAAGTACCTAAAAACCACACATCATTTGAGAGTTCCCATGATAATGATTTTCAAATTGGCACCATTTCTAGGTATGAACTCACTTATTTCAAACTATTATAAATATTTAATTTATTTTTTATTTTATTCTCTTCTAATCATATTTCTTCCTTCTTTCCCTTTTTTCAATTTTCCTTTTTTTATTTCTTTTATTTCTTTTTTAGACCATCAACTAAAACTTCTTATATTTTATAATGGTTCACTTTTTGTAATTTTTTTTGATTTTATTTATGAAATGAACTACTTACAAGGATCTCTTAGATCATAACCCAGATATTGATGTAGCCTTCATGCTTGAATTAGACCATCGTAGCTTACAGGAAGGTTAAACATTCCCCTAGCTGGAGAATTAAATGATTCTAGGAACATTGAAATTGGAAATACTTGAGAATAAAACATAAAATAAGAGTCAATTTCCACTAAAAATAATAATGAACTTAACAGAACTATTCAAGAATATGTTCTATCAGACATTAACTATCAACCAAATTGTATTTTATACACAAACCTCAATTTAGAATTTGAATTGAAATATGTATTAATTCACATTCATCAGATGTTTCATGTATTATTTAGTGAGGATCCAAATAAACACCTTAAACAATTTAATGTGGTTTTCTCAAAATTTAATACAAGAAATTACTTTGATGATAAAATCAAAAGAAGAGAATTCCCATTCTCAGTTGATGGAACAACAAAATATTGGGTGTCTTAATTGAAACCAAAATATGTAACTTGTTGGAATGATTTGAATCATATTTTATTGAAGATATTTTTCCTAGCATCAAGGACCAATTAATTTAAAAAATATTTCATAGGAATCAAGAAAGAAAAAGGGGAGGCAATGTATTAATACTGGGATATATTTTATAAGTTGTGCATAAGATGCCCACACGATAAAATTATTGAGGAACTACTCATCGAATACTTCAATAAATGCCTCACACCAATAGAGAGGAGAATAGTAGATTCATATGTTAGAGGGGAATTAGTCAATAAAACACCAGTAGTTGCACAAGCATTGATTGACAAGATGGCACAAAAGTCTGAACAATTTGGTGATCGAGGAACACCACATGTTAGAGAAGTACCTCAGGTATGCGAATCTTATTTTGAAAAGAATTTTATAAATACCAAGTTGTATGAATTGACCACTATATCAGGGAATATTTCTTTGGATCAAAAGAAATTCCAACCCACACATTCGAGGCCTTCTGGAAGTTTCACTGAAATAGAGATGCCAACTAAATATTTCCCTAAATTATAAGAAACAAATGACTGTGTAGCCTTATTTCATAGAAGACCACATCTGTAAAAAAACCACAACCTCAGAATATTCATGGTTCAATTAAACCAAAATAAAAAAATACATAAGGATCATTCGGACATGAGGTATGTCTTTAGACAATAACAAAGGACCCCTTTTCAACAAAATTTCTTGCATACTCCACCTTACCAATAGGGTTTCCAATAACCCAAAAGAATATTTGAAACTCATGAATTAACAATACAATAATAAGGTAATTCTCAACCAATGGTAAATTTTAGCACTGATGATGTTTTGAGAAATATTCTTATTAATCAATAGAATGAGTGGAAGATTCATTGTTCAGAGTTGATGGAGTTGAAGACACAAATGATCCAGATTACCACAACCCTTCATGAAATGTTAAGTAAGAACTCTATAAATTTTCCTTCCAAACCTACTTCAAATTCCAAGGGGAATGGTAGTTTCATAACATTGAGAAGTGGGAAGAAAACATCTAAAACATATCACCTATCATTCCCCCAAGATTAACCAAAACTCTAGAGAATCCCTATCCAAGAACAACTGATTAGAATACCATGGATAAAGGAAAATGTAATAAAATATTGATGATGTTCCTTCTAAAACCCATTCCTTTCCAAATATATTTTTTTAAACCAAGAAGATGGATGAATAAGAAATGAAAAAATAGGTTTCAGATACATTCAAGTGTGTTGATATCAACATTAATCTTCTAGAATTCATTAATATAATCCCAAGGTATTCCAAATTCTTAATTTTTTTTACAAATCAAAGAGGGATCAGGGGAAATTAGAGGAAAAATATTTGAAAGAATGTGTCAGTACTCATTACACAAAATCAAGAAATTCCAAAAAAAATTCAAGATTTTAGGACATTAACCATCCTATAAACCATATAGGAGTTACAATTTTTTAATGATCTATGTGATTTGGGATCTTTTATAAATGTTATTCCTCACTCTTTATTCTATTGTTTATAGGTTGGTGATTAGAAGCCAATGAGAGTAGTGGTGCATTTAGAGAATAGAGTTACAACAAATCTAGTGAGAGTGGTTGAGGATGTACTTGATTGAGTAAGATCTATGATGTTTACAGAATATTTCTATATTCCTAAAATGGAACATGATTAGGTAAATTATCATGCTCCCATTATATTATGTAGGCCCTTCCTCAAAATAGAAAAAAACTGTCTTCAATGTCCACAAGGGTGCACTTTAAATTAATTTTGGAGATGATGTTGTGATATTTATTATCATGGACTCAATGAAGTACACCTCAGGGGAAAATTCAGCTCTTTTTATCTCCAATTTTGAACCACTAAGTAAAAACCACATGGATTTTTATAGTCCTATTCTTAGAGATATTACAATCCTTCATTCTAGTTTTATGTTTATGATCACATATAGACCTGATTTTGATGCACAAACCTATCAAGGATTTTACTTTTATGTATATTCTTATTCTAATTTTGATCATGTTCACTCTGATTATGAATTGGTTGTTGAGTATGCCTATGGATTTGATGCATTATAATTTGATTTTGATGATGTTTATTCTGATATTTATGTCAATTGTTCACATATTTTAGTTCCTTACATGTATCTATCCATACAGAACCCCCCCTTAAATGGAACTCAAGTCATTTCCACCAAATCTCAAATACTCATTCTTATTGAGTTGTGAGAGATTACCTATTATAATTGATAAAAATAGCCCTTTAGAATAAGAATAAACAAATTTGAATATTTTCAGGGAAAAAATTACGGTAATCAGGTGGAACTTGGATGAAATATTTGTTAATATCCTCTTCATTTGAATACATAAGTTTATGTTAGAGGATGGGGATAAACTGGTTATGCTGTCAAAAATGAGACTAATCTAACTCCTTTAGAAGTTGTTAAAAAAGTTGGAAAATTTATCGAGACACGTATAATTTATCCCATTTCATATTCTTAGTGGGTGAGTCTTATTTAGGCCTTTCCTAAAAAAATTGGTGTTACTCTTGTTAGAAATGATTTAGAGGAGTTATATCTAATGAGGGTACAAAATAGTTGTCTTCTGTGTATTGATTATTAAAAACTAAATAAATCACCTCAAAATGATCATTTCCCTGCCCATTTATTGATCAAATTCTTGAGAGACTAGATGGGAAGACACACTTTTGTTTCTCGGATGGATATTCTTGAAATTTTCCACCTTCTATAACTCTGGAGGATCAAGAGAACCCAACATTCACTTGAACATATAGTACATTTTCCTATGGAAGGATGTCTTTTGGACGTTGTAATTCCCCAGGTATGTTCCAGAGATGCATGGTGATTAATTTTTCATATTTCAATAATACATTCATGTTTTAATTTATGGAGGATTTTATAGTTTGTGGATATTCATTTGATGAATGTTTTTTTAGTTTGGTAATGGTTTTGAATCATTGTATTAAGAAGAATCATGTCTTGAACTTTGAAAAGTGTCACATCATGGTAGATCGTGTCATTTTATTATGGAATGTAGTGTCAAAACATGGAATAGAGGTTGATAGATCTATGTTTAATATTATTTAATCCTTTCTATATCCTTCACATGTGCATGATATCAGATCATTCCAAGCGAATACAAGCTCTTATTGATGCTTCATAAGATATATTTGTATGATTTCACTACCCTTTTGTCGATTGTTTCAAAAGGATATTGAATTCATTTTTAATGATTCATGTAGGGTATCATTTTTTGAGTTAAAGAAGAATATGACCACTCCACCGACTATATAACCCCCATGAGGAGATCTTCCATTGGAGATTATGTGTGATGCTTCAAACATAGTAGTTGGAGTTATCTTATCACAGAGGGTGTATGGATGTTCACATATGATTGAAAATTCTTAGAGGACATTGGATTAAACCCAATAAAACTACACAACAATTTAAAAAGAGTTTATTACCATCATATTTATGTTAGATAAATTTCATTCATATTTATTGGGCTCTAAAGTAGTTTTTTATGACCACAAAGCTCTAAGGTACCTCTTTAAGAATCCATACATGAATCCCAGACATATCCAATGGATGACCCATATTAAATAATTTTTTATTTAGATAAATAACAAGAAGGGGAATGAATAGATAGTTTTAGACCACATGAGTAGGATTACTCACACACTAGAGGCTAAAACTTTGAACTATGTACCACTTCGGGACACTTTTGATGATGAACATATTTTTGTATTCTCTTGTACACATAATTGGTTTTCTTATTTATTTAACTACTTTGTTACCTTTTAAATTACTAAAAATTTAAAGAAACATAAAATCCAATAATTAAAGAGTTATTTTATATTTTATGTGTTGGATGATCCCTACCTTCGGCGCATTTGTAATGATCATGATATTGGGAGGTGTGTTCCTAATCACAAGTTTGAGAGTATTCTTAATTTATTAAATACACTTTCATGTGGAGGAAATATTAGATCCCCACAGATATCTAGGAACATCTTATACTATAGATTATATTGGCCTAACATATTACATGATGCTCATATGTTTTGTATGTCTAGCTAAGATTACTAATACACTGGAAACATTTCGAAGTGGCATGTGATTCCCCAACATCCAATATTGTTTGATGTTTGGGGAAGTGATTTTATAGGTCATTTTCAAAGTTCATTTTTTTCTTCATATTTTGGTTACCATTGATTATTTTAGAAAATGGGTGAAGGATAAGACCACTAGGAATGATGATTCTCATGTTGTAGTGGATTGTTTCAAGGTGAAATTTTTTTGCAGGTTTGGAGTACTAAAGGCCATCATCAGTGACTAAGGGACACACTTTTATAATCGAAAGTTATATTAAATCATTAGAAATTATGCGGTGAAAAAAAACATCAACACCATACCACGCCTATCAAATGGACATACTAAGGTTTCAAATCAAGAGTTCAATTTTTTTGTAGAAAATCATACATCCGAATATAAAGGATTTTAGAATGTGAATGGATTATGCGCTTTGGTATTATAAGAAGGAATAAAAAACTCCCATCGATATGTCCCCATTTAAGATTATTTTGGGCAATCCAGTCATCTCCCCATGCAGTTCAAGCATTGGGAATATTGGGATATAATGAAATGAAATATAGATTTGTCCCAAGATAGAATTTAAAGGAAGATACAAATGCCAGAGTTTTAAGAGATTATATTGTCATCATATGTGACTTGAATGCTCTTTATGGAAAGATCAAAAGAATACAATGATGGATGATCCAGAAGAGGGTGTATCATGTGCGGGAGAATTTCATACAGTATAGTTCATGACTGAAGATAATGACTAGTAAGTTACATTCCAGATGGTTTGGCCCTTATGTTGCATCTAATGTTTTTCATTATGGTGAAGTGGGTATTACAAAAGAGGACACATGAAGGATATTTATAGTCAATGGGAAATTTTTGGAGTAATACACTGATGGAATTCCTATGGATGTAGTTGATTTCATCACACAACTTGAACCAATCATTACTTGAGAATA
The DNA here is from genome assembly GCA_963277665.1 of Viscum album. Classification (NCBI taxonomy): domain Eukaryota; kingdom Viridiplantae; phylum Streptophyta; class Magnoliopsida; order Santalales; family Viscaceae; genus Viscum; species Viscum album. Next base: position 662,850,251 of record OY728150.1, read on the forward strand.
CTAGGTTGTTCCTAACCTTTTCACTTTTATATTACACTCCCTATTTAAAATGTAACATTTCATTTGAACATATCATCTCATCGTTTATCATTGACGTCAATTCAATATCTTATGTGTGGGATAGGGGTCTAAATTATGTGGTACCTTCATTAAGTTTTTTCATTAGTGAGTTTATGTATGTGTATTCTGTGTTATTAAAAAAAACAAAAAAATGGAATATATAAAAAATTATTTTTTTTAAAATTCATTAGAGGCATGATAAGAATGATGTATATTTCATTATTAAGGGTCTAGTTTTATAAAATTGGAAGTCACAAATGATATGATTGGTTTTGTCATTATGAATCATTTTAGATTTTGACTGCACTCTTTGTGATCTTTGATCATGGTATATTATTTTATTGATTTATCCACACAAACTCTCATGAAACCATGACTTGTGAAATTATTCCTACTCAATTGAAGGTATAATCATGTTTTGTAAAAAAATAATCTTATATCGATGGTTGATCCATACATTCATTTCTCTTCAAATTAGTTTCATTACTATAATGAATTGACCTATTTGAGTGTACCTTAGATCATAAAATGGTACTCCATAAAAAAATAAAAATAAAATATAAAATATAATAATACAATGAAATAATATTTATTATATGAATAAATATGGAAGTGATTATTTGTACACGATATGAGGTTATCTAGGTCGGTAACTTATGGTTTCAATTGCAAGAATGATTAAGTGAGTGGGTCTTGAAATTGGATTACAATGGAATGTAGAATAGGTTCGGTGAATTAAACTAGGTAATTATTTTTTACATGACCTTAATATACAGAATAAAGGGTGTACATATGAGATTAAAATGGTTTCCACACACACACGTGGGGAGTTAATAGAATGTTAAACCCATAACTTATTTATCTATGATTTGTGTCATTAATATCACTAAATTTTATTTTGATACAATTTATCATAAAATAACATTCAAATTTATTGATATTGAAACTTTATGGAATATTAATTTGCATATATTGTCAATATGGATTGAGGAATACGAACATCCATCTGTTATAACAACTTTTTGGAATACTTTATATGAGGTTTTTCCCCGAAGAGAAAAACTGTATGTGTGGGGGAGTTGGTTGAACATAATTTTGTTGATAGAAAAGTACCTAATTTCATCACATTGTGTTAAATATATTTATTTATAAAATATTTGGGATGAGAACATTCATTTGAAAATTTGGTGAAAATTCCAGTTTTTCCCATTAAACTTCACTATAGTATGTTGGCCATAAATTTTTTCATGTGTATTATTAGTACATAAAATTTTGTAAAAGTTTTCTTCATATAATGGGATTAAACATTAATATAATTCATCCTAGCCAAATAATGTATTTAATTAATGTAAATGGGTGATGAAATCAAATATGGGATGAACTCACCAGATTGGACACCACTTCACCTTTTGGGTCATAACTTCTAAATCTAGGATTTTATTTGGATTAAATTTGTAAAGTATAAATACAAACAAATTCCAAAAATATCATGCTTATGGAAGGATAGCAGGTTTGTGCATTTTTTGGTCAACAAGCCTCTGAATGTTGGCATAAAATATTTGTCCAAATTTCCCAATTCACACTTGAAAACTCTCATAACCTAGTCTCTGCTCCAATTCATAAATTTTAATTTTTTTTTTCATTTATATGGGGTTATAAATGTATTAGGAGATTATAGGGAGGTTATAATTTATTTCACTCTATTTATCCAGGTATTTCAAGGGGGAGGTCTCTTGAAGATATGATCCCTTCATCAAATCCTTCCTTTTCTTATTCACATGGTATTGTTGTTATTCTTGCAAACAAATTCTGAGTTCCTCTTCCAATTATTATATTTTATTATGTTTTATTCTTATCTACTCATAATCTTGGGATAGATATAAATATTTGAAATTTTATTGGGTTATACCCTTTCTTCAACCATTGTGAATGCATAACGTTTCTACGATGACTACAACACTCATGGAAGGGTTGTTTTTATAGTAATAGATCTACCACTTACCTTATTAATTGATTTATCTAGGGAAATTATATAATTAAATTAATCTGATCTATTAATTGAGTTGTTATTTTAAAATAAACTAAGTAAGCAACTGAACAATTATCACAAACTATGTGAGGTCGAGTGGTGTGTGAATTGTGAGAACACATTCTTAATCAATGAAAAAAATATGGGATCAGTTTTTAAAGTTAAAATATAACCCATAAAAACAATTCTTCAGCATTTCCAAAATGAATATGTTACCAAATTTTTCACTAACCATAATCCTTCCATAGAATGTTAGTCAATGTAGGGTTATACAATTGCATGTTATGAAGCTATCCTAGGGTTTAATTTATTTCGTCATGGTGGTTTAGTTAATTCTCATTGGGTTTGGGGGTTAAAAAAATAGGAGATTAAAATTAAGTGGATGTTAATTTAAATGATAATTAGTAACACGTAAGTAGAGGGTTAGAGTTAAATTGATATCACATTTTAAAAATAATTTTACTAAAAATATCTTCCGGCTTCATTTTCTCAATATAATTTCAAAAAAGTACAATATTCTTCAAACATAATACTTATTCAAATTTTATAAACCTAAAACCACATACTTAAATATTGTTTAATTTTTTTATTAACTTTAATATATTTTTTTTAATTATTGTCTCCTTGAGAAATGACTTCGGTCAGCCACTCTGCAAAACCTAAGCACCCAAAAAACTGCACATCATTTGATAGAACCAACGACATTGCTTTTTAGAACTCTTGAGAACAATTTCATATAATAACCCTTTGAGGTTTCACAACTAGATCCTATACTAGAATAATGGTGGGTGTGTACCCCATAGATTGGACATCATACATGATAACTTCAATCATATTCTGTTCTATAAGAGGATTTTAACACTAAGGTTCATCATCAACATCCTCATGGGTCTGTTTTTTACATCTTCTTAGATGAATGATTCTAGAAAACATCAGCAAAAAAAATTGAAGACATTAGATTAACAATCAAATATACCAACAATGTATATTAATCCCAATAGACAGACAAATAAGATTTTTATTTTAAATCTATCCAAATAAAAAGCATGGAAAAGACTAGAACTAATACTGAAGAATTATTTCCCAAACCACCCTAGAAACATAGGGTAGATTATTTTGAGATCAATATAGAAATTCAAACCCAACTACCTACTATGTCCCTAAAAGATTACAAATCTGTATACTACCATCAAGGTCAGATGCTTAACTTTCACCTTTGCCACCACTTTTCCATGAACATTCATGGATACCCTAGTATCCTAATACCTGAGCCAATCCCAAAATATCCCAAAGGTAATTCCCAATCCCCAAAGGTATGCGACCAGCACCTAGCATCAAACAATATGATAGTGGGAACAAATTTTCCACAAACACAATAGAAGAATGTTATAAAAGTTATTAGGTAAAAAAGAAAAATCAACAAGGATAATTATACCATAACCCAAACAGGTATTAACATCCCAAATTATAACTAAAAATTACTAGAAAATATAATAAACATCCCAATTCCAAATAGGCAATGAAACTAAAGAACAAATATCAATAGAAATTTCCACCTCCAAGTGGTGATTTCCCCATACTCAAAACATGTAGTAGGAAATATCCAAATTCTAAAAGGAATAAGTAGGTTTTGAGGTAAAATCCTAGCAAGGTATCCCTATGTATTCCACAATAATATTCCACATTTAATTAACCAAATAATTTTTTCCTGTTTATATAATCCCAAATCTCATTATCAAATCATATTTAAAATAAATAATTCTTTACACTTAAAATTATGGAACATATTTCTATACAATGGCTTAATAAACATTTTATTTAAGATAGTTTATATAAATTCACAATGAATGTGTAAAATAGTTTACAAAAAATATATTATATATCAAGGAATTTAACTATGAGAAACATGGTTATCTACCAAGAGGTATGGCAATTCTAGTTTATGGGAAACTCACACACTTATATAATTAAATAGGAAATTTGTACACATTTCCCTTTGACATTGGCCAAACAAGAATAAACCACATCCTACTAGGGATAATATGGTCCTATTTTTTTATGTTTGAGTTGTAAAGTATCAATATGATGCTTGGTCATTCCCATAATAGGTTGTTTATCCCTAATAACTCACTAACTACCAAGGATTTCATGTGCACCGACAATAATAATCAATGGTAAATTTATTCCAAAATAATTAAAAATAAAATTCATCCAATTTTCTAATTCAATATTTTAATTTCAATTTAAAAAAACAAAACGGATTTTTCATAAAATCATGAATTTTCCAGCATAAAACCAATTTGTTTTAATCAAAACAATTTAATCCAATTTCTCAAATAAAAATATGAAATCAATTCCACAAATCAATATCACAATTTAAATTCAACTATTTAAATTTTAAACGTTATATCAAATTTCACAACACACCCCAACTCAATGGAATTTGGCAGATTTCCCGAATTTAATGCCAAAACCAATTCAAATCCCCAATTCAATGGAATTATCTTTTAAATAAACCAATTTAAAGAAAATAAATTTAAATCCTGATGTTTGATTTAAATAAAGGAATTTAGGGTTAATAAAATTGTCCTTCATAAATGGAACCACCTACCTTGGGATCCCGAGATCATGAATCAGCAAACCCTAAATGGGAAAATCCCACAACCAACATAAAAAATGACGATCTAAGAATCAATCCTTGATTCAAGATCTTATAAATTAGATTATATCCTTTTAAAATATTGAGATCTAACAAACCATAATGAAGAGATGAAAGAATAGTGGTAGAGAAGGAAAATGAAGAGAAAAATTACTCATAAGGTACTGAACATAGATATCCTAGATTTGATTCACCTTGGATGGGGTTTAGTGGATCCATAGTTGGACCTTGAGAACCATATCAACCCTAAAAAACGTTTTAGGATGAGTTAGGCTTGGTAATGGGTCTTAATAGGGGTTCATGAAATATTTAAGAGTTTTTGGATTAATTATAAGTTTCCCTCACATATTTATATATAGGGATGCCGAATTTTTCAAACTATGCATTCTAAACATTCACACCTTGTTGAAGGGTTTCATGGTTTTTCATTGGTGGGTGCATGGTTTATTAAATAGTACACCAACCAGGAAATCCCTCACTACTTGGTTTTTCATTGAATACACTAGTAGGACACATAGTTTGGGAAAACCAAGCGCCAATTTTTCACAATCTAGAATCCCTTCAAAATTTCATAAAATTCACATGAATTACTACTAAGAGAATCTCAAACAAAGAATGATAAAAATAAGGGTTTAGGATAACTAGAAAATAGTAATAGAATTTTACACATGGGGTCTCCCCAAGGGAACCCATTTCACTCTTCTAGAGGGAAAATATAAAATGCACAGTGATCCTATCCTAGACATAACTAATATCACCTCCTACGTGTATACAATCCATTTGATAATTCTAAAAGAGTTTGGATGAGCACTTCTAAGGGGGTCCTTAAGTTGGAACCCCTTATATCACCATAAACACATAAGTTAAATCATTTAATCAATAATTTATAACATAAAAGGCATCTTGTTCAATGAATTTATTTAAGAAAACATTTATTGCACAATGATAATTCAAACTAACTTTTCCAAGTAACTTAGTCCAACCACTTTATTTATGGAATGATATATATGGGATTAACTCATGTTTGATCACCCAAACCAAAAAAATTCAAAAATTCAATGTATAATATATATGGAAACATACCTCAAATGGTTTTTATTTATTTTATAAGTAAGGGTATGTGGTTCTATAAGGTGGAGAAAAACCATTACGGTGGTATAAGTCAGGCTGATCAATCCAAGGGGTAGGTTCGCTGCTAGCTCCACTCACATTTCTCATGGTAATGATTTCCATTTAATTTTATTAAAAATTATAAGGTCTTGCTGGAAAGGCCTGGCTCACAAAACAATAGAGCATAATATAGTTTGAAATGAAACATGGGTAAAAACCTCTAACACCTTCATTAGTCCCAATTTTTCTCTCATATATTGTTGAACATTGATTCATGATAGAACGAGCATTATCATAGAAATTTTCAAATGCCCAGATAATGGGGAAAATGAACTTGTACCAAAATAGTGTGATAGAGAAATAGGGAAACATGAATATGAAGCAAGAGGAGTATAGATCTTAACTTAGGAATTCCAGTGGATCTAACAAAGTGTGATTTGGGGTCCATGTGGTGGAGATATCAACTTACCTATGTGGAGGAGGAGTCTTAATGGGAGAGGAATGCGATTGAGTCTTCTGAATAAGTGAGAAGGAAAATGGTTTTTTCTTTAAAATATTTCATGGGAAAATTTTGAAATTCTCTTACAAAATGAGGGGCACATAGTTTGGATGCATAGTTATCCAAACCATGTGCCCACCATGAGAAATTCCACTATTCAAGTGGTTTTAAATTGCCCACATCCATGCACCATGGGTCACATGGATGAATACAAACCATGCAGCCCCCAGTACCCCACTGCCTAAATCTGCATGGTTAGAGAAACTATAAATGATGACCTACACGATATATACTAACCATACATTCTAGTCTACATAATCAAAATTCAGGGCTTTGGGCTCTGAACAGGCCTCAAACACCCCTGAAACCCCATGATTCCCTTTGGCATCATTATTAAGAATATAATACAAAATGTAAACAAAACAAATAGTCTATAACATTAAGAAAATATAAGGTGTTACAACCTCCAATCTTCAAGAAAACTCATACCTAAGATTCCCTTCAGAGGGTTGTAAATCATCATATGAGAATAGTTCCATCCAGTACATATAAACATCATATTATCTCGCCCAGGTCTTGTCCTAAACCTGTCTATTCTTACATATCATCTAGATCATAGGATCTATCCTTTATTTGAGAACCACCATGCTCTAATAAATGATACATATCAGATGCTCCCCAAAGAATGAACCCTCTTCTAGATCAATCTACTCATGTTCAAATGCATGAGATATGTTAGGTGATAATGTTGATGTTGAGATATGTCGAAGAATTTATTCATGGGGTGATACCTAGGAGTTTACTAAAACTGATAGGATACTATCCTAAATCTCACAACTAAAATGAAAGGCTGAGAATATTGAGAGGATAACTTGACTTGTCTATGAATTCAGGTGTGTCTCAAATTAGGTGAAAAATCATAAGATGACCCAATGTCCCTCCTCATACTCAAGGGGTCTACGGTGATGATCCATATAAGACTTCTTCCAAGATTGTGCTGTAGATATAAGATTTTTTATCTTTTTAAATGTATTTTATGTATCCTGAATGAGATTAGGACCCTGTAGAACTACCTCACATATATTTAACTTACACAATAGTAAACGAAAATCCCTTCCATAAAGGTCCTCATATAGAGCCATTTTTATTTTTTTCCTAGATTCCATTTTTATAGGAAAACTCAACAAGAGGGATATGATTTTTCCATAAAACTTTAAATCTGACTATACATGCACAAAGAATATCCTCTAACACTCGTATTTACCACTCAGAATTTCCATTGATCTAAGGGTGATATGTAGTACTAAAGAGAACCTATGAACATAGCACCTTTTGCACCCATTTCTAGAACCATGATGTAATCTGAGCATCTATATATGATATGAAAGATCACAGAACTCCCTAAAGGCACACTATCTCTCAAATATATATATTTGTCCCAGCACATCAATACAGAATGTATCCCATATCAATAGTAAGCATGCAAAAATGGCCATCCTTTCAATGATTACTGATATCGTATCGCTACCTTGAGTGGATCACATCAATATTGTCAAAAATTACATGGTGACATCATTCCATTTCTAGTCTAGAATGGATAATGGTTATAGAATTATATTAGACCACTGGTGATCTGCCTTCACTTGATGATAGGTGGTTCACCAGGTAATAAATCCCACAATCTTCCTCTTCAAACCTGACCACCAATATTAATGATATATATCTCTATACATCTTGTTACAAATATTGTGAACATCCCAAATAGAGGAATGATATCCCTTAATCAACTATTCCCATATATCAAAATACACAGAAACATTCCCAAGATAGATTAGGATCTCATTCTCATCAAAAAATAAGCCCAGAGGTGGTTTCTGATATGTGATTCTATCCCTCAAGAAGTGGCCTTCAGAATTAGATAACAGCCACATCTATACCTGCTCTATAAGGGAGGATGTCACTGGAATAGTTGCTAATACTAGTTCCTTATGTTTTTCATGAACCCCCATGTGAATCTTAGAATATAGATCCATCAACTCTAACTCCATATTTTCATCCTTTGAAAATTGTTTTTGTATCTTTTGGCTCCAGGAATCATCTATGACATTTCCATTTCTCAGTGTGTATGCAAGATCAAATTCAAATGATTTAGGGTATTCCACCAATCTTACTTACCTCAAATTAATGTCTCATTATGTGTATATGTATTTTATACTTTTTTAGTTTGTATAGAAAAGAAATCACTATCCCAAAAATTAGTTCCTCCAATTGTGTAGATCATGAACCATAGAATCTAGCTCAAGGATGTGCGTCAGATAGTTCATCTCACGAGGCCTTAGCTGGAAGGACTCGTGTGTTGAAACCCAATAATCCTAAATCATAACAACCATTATCCTAATTCATGAAGAATAAATGTAGAAAATATATCTTATACCTAGCTCTGACAGAATATATATCAAAACTAATGTCAGTCTTTCCTTTATCTCTTGAAATTATATCTCAAAATCTATAGTCTAGTAAAATTTCATATCATTCTTATTTAAACCCATAAGTGACAGTTCCAAGAATGATAAATACTATATTACTCTAATATCCAACCATCCCTAAGATGTTGTGTATATAAAACACATTCTTGGGTTGCTACTAAGAAACCACAGTGCCCACTATCTCTTGGTCAATTGACACACCTTCTTCATATTTGATATGACATAAGAAGTGAAACTAGTTGATCGAAAATTGGCATTTTCAAAGATTTAAATATAGATAGTTATCTGTCAGTTTATTCATCCTGACCTCAAGATGGTAGTCATAGTCATGACTGGGGTGCTAATACACTAATATTTCATCTATGAAGACCACCCCAAAGGAATCAAGATATGTGTAGAAAACCCAATTCATAACAGTCATAATGAAATTTAGTGTGTTCCCCTGGACGAATTTCATAAACAAATACTAATACAAATTGTACCTATTATGAAACTCTATATGTGGTATTTATGATTTTCTCACATGCACCTAGGGTAGCCTAACCTCAGATCGATCATGGAGAAAACTATAGAGACCCGAAGCTTAACGTACATAGATATTACATTACTTTTGTGAAATACTTAGTACATAACAAAACACACACACAAGGATCGTAATAGTTTAGTGTCTTTGGAAACTCGGAATAAAATCTTCTAATCGTGGTGAAAGATCTTCAATATCTCCCATAAAGATCTTCTCTTTTTTTTCCTAAAACCTTTCTTTATATCCTAGGGAAAAGAAAACATAAAAGGGTGAGCTCAAATGCTCAGTAAGGGTAAACAAAAGAAATATCAATCACATCATATACATAAGAACATAGCTTTTGGAAATCTTAACCTGCAAAAGAGCTCATAATATCATAAAATGGGATAAATCATAGAAGTGAAATGTAATCCCAATAATCATAACTTAAAACATGAAACTTTGTGGCATACACACATAATCATAGAAAATCATTTCTTGTTAGTCAAGACTCATTGCCAAGACTATCTTAGTGGACAAAGTCCCTTTCTGAACCGAGTCACCCTCGTTCCAGTCATGTTTCACTGAACCGGTATAACCTACCATTCCAGCCATGTCTATCTCATGAGATATAAAATCTTTACCCAATGCATTGGAGGGAGATATAGGTCCCACCCATCTTATAATGAATCCTTTCTTATGTGTGCCACATAATCATAAATCATACATCATCACATAACACATGTAACAAAAATGGGATTCTTGAAACATCATGACATCATAAAACAAACCATATAAGGTAAATGACTTCATAAAAATAATTCCCTCACACAAAATCAAATAAATGTAATAATAGGGATAAAAACAGAACCCTATATTATCTTAGATGGAAAATAATTTTGATAAAACATTTGAACTCCATTCTTGAGGAAAATATCCTTTCTACTTTAAAAAAACTTTTCCTTTATTAAAATGCCATAAAATTATAAACTAAAAGAAGTTGATTAAAAATAAACTTGAAAACTTATAAAGTAAGATTTTTGGAAATAATGTTTTAAAAATCCATTCTTGTCGTATAAGTTAAAAAAACATTCTTCTCTTACTTTTGTCGGAAAAGTCAAAAAAGTACCTCGTACGACAAAAGATTCCTTTAATATCCTTTACTAAAAATTTACCGAAGGGTAAAATTGAATATAAACTATTGTATAAGGATATAAATATTACATATTGAGGAAACATGGATGTGGATGATAAAATACACCCCAGTAAATGCCAAAGTATAAACAATCTCGGATAAAAATGAGATTGTGATATTTTCCCTTACCTTAGGTCCGACTTGCTTTGTAAGTGTCCGAACCTCATGTATAATGATTTAAATCATGTTATTGACCTATTCCAGAATCATATTCATTGTTATTATATCATATATGGTCCACTTATGACTTTATATTACCCTTTCTTTTGTAAATTCATGTTAAAGTAGCGTTTTGGGTAAAATCGTCTCATTTGTCGTTCGTGTTTTTAACTTGTAATTATTCATATGATTACTTAGATCATGATTGATTAATTCCAGAATATAAAACATGATTTATATATATATTCAGAATATACATATATAATAAATCAGTAAATGGAAAGAAATACACCGTTCATGGAGACGGTAGTCCGTACGTACGCATGAACGCTGTTTTCGTTTCCTTATTGAATTGAATGGAATTAAGTAGATGACATACATATAAATATAAATAATTTCAGTATCATTATCATGTCATATATTTAATTAGTACTTATTATATATAATTTATAATCATTCATGAATGGTTAATCATTGAGAATGAATCTCATCGCATCGTGGAGACGGTAGTCCGTACGTACGCACGGGCGATGATATCGTTCCCATGGTCGTGGAATTGTGTTGAAGTGTATGTATACTATTTCAGTATCAATATCACTTTATAATAATCATATATAGTTACTCATTAAACCATTATACCCATCCAATTAAGGTGGTGGCGGAAAATAGATTACACCACGGCGTGGAGACGGTATTCCGTACGTACGCACGCGCGGTGATTTCCTTTTTCCATAGGATGGATAGAAGGTTAATTAGAGTTGTTTCATATTTATAATAACATATCATTATGTAAGTAATACTTATTTTATTACTTTATCATGAAACAACTAAAGAATAAGAAGTTGAAGAAGAAAGAAATTGAAAAGATCGGTAATGGATATTACCTCTTCTTTGAAACGCCTCTTTGAATCCTTCACTTAGGGAACTAAGATTGGTCTTTGAAGAAGACCAGGACCTCTATGATTATTCTAGGGAAGTGGATAAGGGATTTTGGCAGGGGTTGGCCGAGCTTGAGTGCTCAAATTGGTGTGAGGAGGAGGGGGAGGAGGTGCCCTTTTATAAGGGAGGAGAGGGGCACCTTAGGAATATCTCAAAATATTATTTTATATTAAAGTCAAAATCGGTTTATAATGGTTCCAAAGGGTCTTATTTCGAAGATAAAGTGGGGATGGGTCGAAATCCTATCAACCAATAGGATTTAGACAAGTTTATGTTATTATTTTAACCTTATCAATTAGATTTAACTCTAAGTTAAATAATTTAACTTTTACCGTGTCTTTTTGTTTTCTTACACTATATGGTTAATACACTTACTATAACATGCAAAACGAACCCCAAATTGTTTATTATTAATATACATATGATTATCTAAGTCATTTGGACGAACCTTAGATTTTTATGAATAAAATAACAATTAATAATATAATATTTGATTTAAAAACTATTTTGTGTCAATTTTGACACTATTTGATATATGATTTTTGTGAAAGTCATAATAGAATTATATGTTCGAACCAAGTTGATTAAATCAACAGTAATATATCATAGTAACCTATAAAATTAGTTGGATTCATAAAAAGTCTCAAATTACATTTAATTTTGTGTTTATAACATCAATTCTGCCAATATTTCATTAATAAGATAATTACTGCATCATCATTGTGTCATAAATAAATTAAATTATTTAACGTCTAAAAATTATAAATAAAATACGATTATGTAGGAAATCTTTTTATATTTCTAATGAATATTTATAATCGAATTTATCTTATGTATAACCCTATATTAAAAATGTTTTAGTAAATAAATATTGATTTTAACTCTTTTAACTCTTCTTTGAATTAAATAATAATAAATGTCATAATCTAATCCAAGTGGGCCTAAATGATAATATTTTACATTTAAGGTTGTTTTTGGTCGAGATAAACTGGTCCAATAGGATTAGGACATGTGTTAGGGTAATATTAATATCATTTTTACCTTTAATTACCCTATTTACTTTTAACCGTGGTAAAAAAAGTAAAAAGTTACTATTCACCAAAAATTATTTTCATCTCATTGAACCACATTTTACTTACTGACATCAACCGTGTCTATCAGATTTTTGAAATTCCATTTACAGAAGCGGTAAAATTAAGATTTATGAAAATAATTTTTTTAACTTCCACTTAGTAGTTTCACTATTTATCAAAAATTGAAGTTTTTCAGAAAAATGCCAAAATTTCACCCTAAGCTATATTTCATATTCCGAATTCAAAAATGAAGTCTATTTTACCAAATTCATAACATAGAAGTTTCATTAATTAATTTTATAATTAAATCCCGCTGTTAAAACAAATAGCGTATTTTTAAGAAACAATATCTATCAAAAGATTGACACTTGTTTATGTCTGGTTTAAATGTGAAATTACATCCAATGACCAACATTGTATTAAATTGTAAAAATATATTCTAAATATACTTTAAAACCACTCAAATTAATAATTTATTACTATTAATTATTTCGATTGAAAAAGTTGTTTTTAACTAAAATTTAGTAATTTTCACTATTCATCAAAATATGAAAGTTATCCGAAAATTACCAAAATTTCACCCTAAGCTAATTTCAATATTACGAATCCAAAAATGAATTCCATTTTGAAAAATAAAATTTACAAAATTTCAAAAAGTGGTTATTACTATTCATAACGGCTAGTTTTAATAATATTTTAATAGCATATCGCTGTTTAGTGAAACTCGTTATTGCGTACTATACACGCTATCGAGGAAGGTCGCGATTGCGTGTAATACAAGGCAAGTCAAGGATGCGTGTTGTGCAAGCTCCTTTTGGTGTAGCGTACAACACAAGACATTAGTGAAATTAAAAAGAATATTTTTCATAAAATCTTGGGCTGTTACATTCTACCCCCTTAAAATGAATTTCGCCCTCGAAATTCGTCGGGGTTATAAATGGTTTACTATTCGAAAGTTTTTTTTAATAGAAACCCACATCGTAAAAAGGATTACCAAAACCAATTTTTAAAAACAAAAGTATGAAACTTAACGGTTACCCAAATAAACTAATCACTGGGTTTCCACATAGGTGAAAATATGGATATGGAAGAGAAGTCTAACCATCATGTTCTGATGGGGAGTGGTAGAGAACATGGCTATGGAAAATCCAGTAATCACAAATCCATAAATTTGTGAAGATCTAAGGTACCATCTGATTAATCGGATATAAGGGCACTAGGACAACATTTTTGGTTTTCAAGATCATTTCCCTAAAGTTGAAAATTTGAATTAGAATAAATACTTACTTTATTTTGGTACAATATCACTGTTGTTCGTGCCTTGAACAATTTCCACTTCATCTCTTAAATAAATGAAGTTGAATTTGTTATTCGTGAAGTGTTAGCAGATCATGTGACAGAATGACGGGTCATTCCATCTGTCTCAAACAAAAGGTTAGAAAAAATTATATACATAAGTCGATCTATAGTGAGATTAATAATATATGGTTCCTGAAATGGACTTATACTTCATATATCATACTGCTTAATATAATAAAACTAGTTTCTACTAAACAGGGACTTCCTGTAGGCCAGTGGTAGGCGATAAAGGCCAGTCGCACTTCGGTTGTGGGTTCGATTCCCACAGCCTTGTCCGACGCGATGGGCTGTCGCCCGTCCTGCAGGTTGTCCTTTTTCTAAAACTATATTACTATAACATCCCATCAATAATATCGAAAAAACTTCTATCCTTAAACAATACTAACTTATGTCAAACATAATCCATTCCAATCTTTAGGCTTATCCATAATACTGCAGTCCACTCTCATAACATAGTGAAAATGATTACCAGAGATTTAATACCATCGTTGATCCCCATATAACATAAGATATGTTTTGTTGGTCACATTCCAAACATTCAAAGTCCTTAATCATGTATTCTCTTGAATACCTATTGAACCTTAGTGAAAACATGAATGCAGTTAAAAGTTAACACCTTCCACATACCAAAATCCTCAAAATTCTATATACTGAAACCATGATATCACTTAGGCCTTATATCAATCATGAGCTCATGAACACTGTTAAACATTTCATTTTCTCATTTTCCCTTCATTATGCGCATATCATCCTATTTCCAAAAATATCTCAATCACTTTGAATACCACATTAGACCAACACATAAATATTCCAATACTTTATGATACCACATTATTTTGGAATCCCATTACATAAACACTTAATCATTCCACCACATTGTTGTCATATTCAACATCGCCAATAATGATCGCATGTGACTTCCCTTTGTCCTTTGCCTTCAGCGGTTGCTCATGTTGATCATCACTAACCCTTGGATTAGGGCATTTATTAGCATAATGACCCATTTCCTTGCACTTGAAGCATTGAAGTGTTGGTGGTGCGTTCTCTGCAGTATTTGCTTTATTCACATCATTATAAACCCTTTTTCCATTACTTTGACACTCAGCTGCTCGATGACCTTCTTTTACACACTTAAAACATTTTCTAGTCCCTTTAAGACAATCTCCACCATGCTTCTTTCCACACTTTGTGCATAAGGAAACATTCATCTTCTTTTCACCATTATTATGAGATTTCTCCTTGAACTCCATCTTTCGTTTCTTATCAAAACCATGAGATTGATATGTAACACCAACTTCCATTTCTACCTTGATAGCACAATGCACAATTTCTTCATAGCTACTGAAGTCTCTTATAGCTAATGCCCTTTGAAGACTTGGTTTTAAGCCACTGAAAAATCGATCAACTTTACTTTCAGGTTGGATGATAATACCAGAAGCGTACCTTGCAAGTCTTGTAAAATTTGCTTCATAGGTACCAACAGATTCATCATCCCTTTGCTTCAGTTCAAGAAACTCTTTCTCCATCTTTGTTCGAAGAATACGAGGGAAGTACTTAATGAAAAACAAGTTCTTGAACTCGTCCCATTCCATGGACTCAATTTCATCTCTTGGCCTCGTATTCTTGATAAGATTCCACCATTGATCAGCTTCACCTTCCAAACGATATACTGCTAAGATGACTTTATCATGTTCAGAACATTGAAGAACTGAAAATATCTTTTCAGTAGTACTGATCCATTATTCAGCAACAAGTGGATCAGAAGACCCACTGAAAGAAGGTGGACGTTGCCTCATGAAGGACTCAATAGAATATTGTTCCTTTCTCTGCTCATTTGGAAGTCCAGAATGATTCATAGCTTATGTAAGTATAACAATAAGATTTTGCACTCCATCTCCCATAACATTTGTTTGTTCAGGAGGAAAATCATTGCATTTTCCATTGCATTGATCAACACGGTTCCTTCGGGTTCCAGCCATCGTCTAAAACCCAAAAAGAATAGTGTGAGAGGCAAAAATCATGCTAGGGAAAACAACATAATAAAGGGGGAGTACCTTCAATATCTAACATCTTAGGTCTAATTCTATGATCGTTAGTGTAATTCTAGTACTATAACCTATACGTATACTTAACCTTAGGGACATCCCTAGACATACCTTAGAAATATCTCTAGGGATCTCACTAACGTTTTCGCATCCTTGTTTCCAAAGGTTGACTAAACCTTTCCTCTGATACCAACTGTAGAGACCCGAAGCTTAACATACATAGATATTACATTACTTTTGCGTAATACTTAGTACATAACAAAACACACACACAAGGATCGTAATAGTTTAGTGTCTTTGGAAACTCGGAATAAAATCTTCTAATCGTGGTGAAAGATCTTCAATATCTCCCATAAAGATCTTCTCTTTTTTTTCCTAAAACCTTTCTTTATATCCTAGGGAAAAGAAAACATAAAAGGGTGAGCTCAAATGTTCAGTAAGGGTAAACAAAAGAAATATCAATCACATCATATACATAAGAACATAGCTTTTGGAAATCTTAACCTGCAAAAGAGCTCATAATATCATAACATGAGATAAATCATAGAAGTGAAATATAATCCCAATAATCATAACTTAAAACATGAAACTTTGTGGCATACACACATAATCATAGAGAATCATTTCTTGTTAGTCAAGACTCATTTCCAAGACTATCTTAGTGGACAAAGTCACTTTCTGAACCGAGTCACCCTCGTTCCAGTCCTGTTTCACTGAACCGGTATAACCTACTGTTCCAGCCATGTCTATCTCATGAGATATAAAATCTTTACCCAATGCATTGTAGGGAGATATAGGTCCCACCCATCTTATAATGAATCCTTTCTTATTTGTTCCACATAATCATAAATCATACATCATCACATAACACATGTAACAAAAATGGGATTCTTGAAACATCATGACATCATAAAACAAACCATATAAGGTAAATGACTTCATAAAAATAATTCCCTCACACATAATCAAATAAATGTAATAATAGGGATAAAAACAGAACCCTATATTATCTTAGATGGAAAATAATTTTGATAAAACATTTGAACTCCATTATTGAGGAAAATATCCTTTCTACTTCAAAAACACTTTTCCTTTCTTAAAATGTCATAAAATTCTAAACTAAAAGAAGTTGATTAAAAATAAACTTGAAAACTTATAAAGGAAGATTCTTGGAAATAATGTTTTAAAAATCCATTCTTGTCGTATAAGTTAAAAAAAAACATTCTTCTAGTACTTTTGTCGGAAAAGTCAAAAAAGTACCTCGTACGACAAAAGATTCCTTTCATATCCTTTACTAAAAATTTACCGAAGGGTAAAATTGAATATAAACTATTGTATAAGGATATAAATATTACATATTGAGGAAACATGGATGTGGATGATAAAATACACCCCAGTAAATGCCAAAGTATAAACAATCTCGGATAAAAATGAGATTGTGATATTTTCCCTTACCTTAGGTCCGACTTGCTTTGTAAGTGTACGAACCTCCTGTATAATGATTTAAATCATGTTATTGACTTATTACAGAATCATATTCATTGTTATTATATCATATATGGTCCACTTATGACTTTATATTACCCGTTCTTTTGTAAATTCATGTTAAAGTAGCGTTTTGGGTAAAATCGTCTCATTTTTCGTTCGTGTTTTTAACTTGTAATTATTCATATGATTACTTAGATCATGATTACTTAATTTCAGAATATAAAACATGATTTATATATATATATTCATAATATACATATATAATAAATCAGTAAATGGAAAGAAATACACCGTTCATGGAGACGGTAGTCCGTACGTACGCATGAACGCTATTTTTGTTTCCTTATTGAATTGAATGGAATTAAGTAGATGACATACATATAAATATAAATAATTTCAGTATCATTATTATGTCATATATTTAATTAGTACTTATTATATATACTTTATAATCATTCATGAATGGTTAATCATTGAGAATGAATCTCATCGTGTCGTGGAGACGGTAGTCCGTACGTACGCACGAGCGATGATATCGTTCCCATGGTCGTGGAATTGTGTTGAAGTGTATGTATACTATTTCAGTATCAATATCACTTTATAATAATCATATATAGTTACTCATTAAACCATTATACCCATCCAATTAAGGTGGTGGCGGAAAATATATTACACCACGACGTGGAGACGGTATTCCGTACGTACGCACGCGCGGTGATTTCCATTTTCCGTAGGATGGATAGAAGGTTAATTAGAGTTGTTTAATATTTATAATAACATATCAGTATGTAAGTAATACTGATTTTATTAATTTATCATGAAACAAATAAATAAGAAGAAGTTGAAGAAGAAAGAAATTGAAAAGATCGGTAATGGATATTACCTCTTCTTTGAAACGCCTCTTTGAATCCTTCACTTAGGGAACTAATATTGGTCTTTGAAGAAGAAAAGTACCTCTAGGATTATTCTAGGGAAGTGGAGAAGAGATTTTATCAGGGTTTTGCCGAGCTTGAGTGCTCAAATTGGTGTGAGGAGGAGGGGGAGGAGGTGCCCTTTTATAAGGGAGGAGAGGGGCACCTTAGGAATATCTCAAAATATTATTTTATATTAAAGTCAAAATCGGTTTATAATGGTTCCAAATGGTCTTATTTCGAAGCTAAAGTGGGGATGAGTCGAAATCCTATCAACCAATAGGATTTAGACAATTTTAGGTTATTATTTTAACCATACCAATTAGATTTAACTCTAAGTTAAATAATTTAACTTTTACCGTGTCTTTTTGTTTTCTTACACTATATGGTTAATAAACTTACTATAACATGCCAAACGAACCCCAAATTGTTTATTATTAATATAAATATCCTTATATAAGTCATTTGGATGAACCTTAGATTTTTAGGAATAAAATAACAATTAATAATATAATATTTGATTTAAAAACTATTTTGTGTCAATTTTGACACTATTTGATATATAATTTTTGTGAAAGTCATAACAGAATTATATGTTCGAAAAAAGTTGATTAAATCAACACTAATATATCATAGTAACCTATAAAATTAGTTGGATTCATAAAAAGTCTCAAATTACATTTAATTTGGTGTTTATAACATCAATTCTATCAATATTTCATTAATAAGATAATTACTGCATCATCATTGTGTCATAAATAAATTAAATTATTTAATATCTAAAAATAATAAATAAAATACCATTATGTAGGAAGTCTTTTTAGCTTTCTAATGAATATTTATAATCGAATTTATCTTATGTATAACCCTATATTAAAAATGTTTTAGTAAATAAACATTGATTTTAACTCTTTTAACTCTTCTTTGAATTAAATAATAATAAATGTCCTAATCTAATCCAAGTGGGCCTAAATGATAATATTTTACACTTAAGGTTGTTTTTGGTAGAGATAAACTTGTCCAATAGGATTAGGACATGTGTTAGGGTAATATTAATATCATTTTTACCCTTAATTACCCTATTTACTTTTAACCGTGGTAAAAAAATTAAAAAGTTACTATTCACCAAAAATTATTTTCATCTCATTGAACCACATTTTACTTACTGACATAAACCGTGTCTCTCAGATTTTTGAAATTCCATTCACAAAAGCGGTAAAATTAAGATTTATGAAAATAATTTTTTTAACTTCCACTTAATAGTTTCACTATTCATCAAAAATTGAAGTTTTTCAAAAAAATGCCAAAATTTCACCCTAAGCTATATTTCATATTCCGAATTCATAAATGAAGTCTATTTTACCAAATTCATAACATAGAAGTTGAATTAATTAATTTTATAATTAAATCCCACTGTTAAAACAAATAGCGTGTTTTTAAGAAACAATATCTATCAAAAGATTGACACTTGTTTATGTCTGGTTTAAATGTGAAATTACATCCAATGAACAACATTGTATTAAATTGTAAAAATATATTCTAAATATACTTTAAAACCACTCAAATTAATAATTTATCACTATTAATTATTTCGATTGAAAAAGTTGTTTTTAACTAAAATTTAGTAATTTTCACTATTCATCAAAATATGAAAGTTATCCGAAAATTACCAAAATTTCACCCTAAGCTAATTTCGATATTACGAATCCAAAAATGAATTCCATTTTGAAAAATAAAATTTACAAAATTTCAAAAAGTGGTTATTACTATTCATAACGGCTAGTTTTAATAATATTTTAATAGCATATCGTTGTTTAGTGAAACTCGTTATTGCGTACTATACACGCTATCGAGGAAGGTCGCGATTGCGTGTAATACAAGGCAAGTCAAGGATGCGTGTTGTGCAAGCTCCTTTTGGTGTAGCGTACAACACAAGACATTAGTGAAATTAAAAAGAATATTTTTCATAAAATCTTGGGCTGTTACAAAAACTATTTCTCCTAAGAGATGGAAAATATATCATTTATATGTGGTAGTGGATGATGATTCATCATCATAAGCTAGTTTAGATGGTAGTAATCCATGAATAATCAAAGTATATCATCTAGTTTATTAGAGAAAAAACTATGTGAACCCCATGACGATGTGATGGGTCAAATAATACTCTTTTTCTCAATATCTTCAAGTTGCTTCTTCAGTTTCTAGAGCTATGTAGGTGTCATCCTATAAGGATTAATGGACACTATTTCCACCCCAAGATTAAACTCGATGGTGAACTCGACCTATCTCTCTCAGAAGGTAATCCAAAGAAATATTTAGGGGAGACAACCCTAAAACAAGACACAATGGGAGGGAATTCAACAAGTTTCATTCCCTAATTTCTCATAAATAGACTCACCATCAAGGTTGTCACTACACCTATCCTCCTATGCTTGGGTCTAGCTCAACATTCTTGGATATCCCCTTCACCCATATGTATATATGTGAATAATTTAGGTGATGTGAAAGATATCTGATAGTGAAAGCAATCCACCTGGGCTCGATAGGAAACAATCTAGTCTATATGAAGATTGACATCGAAACTAGTAATCTCGAGGATGAAGAAACTCCATAGAAAATGGTATTGACATATCTCAAGGGGTAACTCCATGCACTAGCATATTTCCTCATTTAAAACTCCAAATGGTATGTAATGAGTCATAACACCACTAGAATAATCAATCACTAATCCCAGACTTCCCATACTTATAATAGATACAAAAGAGTGTGATTCACCTATATCAAATAAGGTAGATACTAAAGTAGAGGCTACTAGAAAAGTACATGTAACTGTAGATGAACCTATACTATTCTCCTTTGGTTTAGGTTTCACTACCTAAAAATGACCTTAACCACAACCCTAATATACTTATAGAATATCCTTAATAGGTCTACTATACTCAAGATAAAATTATGTGGCAATGATTCCTCAAACATTACCACCTCGTCATCCCAAACAGCTTATAGAAGAACAAATTCCATCCTGACATGGTGTTCCTGATCATCCACCTCAAGGTAATACTGGCAATGAAACTTGTTCACTATGCATGGAGGAAAGGATAGAAAAAATGATCGAGGTGACCCATCCATCGACAAGTCTGACACTCTATCAAGATCATCACACACGGATGATTTTTATGGTCTGTCCTCGCACACTGGTGACACACCACATAGGTGTCAGTCTATACCACCTACCAGCAACTACCTAGGGTGCACCCTCAATAAAATTCTTATTTCCATTAGAGATAACACTACTCTATCTT
This sequence comes from Viscum album, assembly GCA_963277665.1. Lineage (NCBI taxonomy): Eukaryota > Viridiplantae > Streptophyta > Magnoliopsida > Santalales > Viscaceae > Viscum > Viscum album. The sequence continues at coordinate 662,872,067 of OY728150.1, forward strand.
GAAGAAACAATTCTTGGAATCACATTTATAGATTCCCTTGAAACACACTCTTTGATGGGTACTTTTCACTATTTATGAGATAGTGATCAGCAGAAAGACATTCACCGATGATCAAATGACATCTACAATCCCATCCCAAAATCATCTCATAGTCTTCAACTCATCATTGAATAATGTCAGTGAAAAAGGATCTAATTTGGTGAAACTATATGAATATTCCATCACTAACATTTCACCTTGCTAAAGGTTAATGAACTCCCAAGAATGTACTATTGTTAAGGTCATTGGATTGAAGTAGATAATGAATTTTTTCTGGAAGCCTACCTAAACCATACCCTGATGCTGAACAGTATGAGTGGGGACATCCCACCATTTTTTGGATGAGTGAAAAAACATATAGATGGATATCATGACCAATTACTCTGGAGGCATCTAGATATTCTCAAAGATAGACAACATAGGCTGTAGTCATGAATCGATACCATGAGTTATACCTCCCCCCGAAAATATGGGAGGATATTACTATTGGAACATTCGGGTCAACTCTACCATAATGGGGGTTGGTCAGGGAGCACCCAGTACAGACTTCACGAATAATGATAAGATATAAAGAAACTGAGCATTAACTCTCATTGGAAGTTCTACAGGAGGTTATTTATGTGGCATTACCGGAGTTACTACTGGTGGCTTAGGCCCCACCACCTATGGAGTATTCTCATCACCAGTCTCTTGGATTACATTACAAGGCCATCATAGTAAAATATCTGTACAATTTACAAGGTAAATCCTTATATAGAATTTATAACATATAGGGAAAGCTGTAAATAATGGACATGCACAAGGTCTACCTATAACATGTCAAAACCCTCATCCTTCTCTTAGAGTAAGGACTAGGTGATTAGATAAGGTCAATGAAATACCATATGAGACACATACCACTACCAAATACCATGGTCAATACAATGTGAAGGTTATATATCCCACATATATCAGATGGACACTTCATTTAAACTATTTAACTATTTTAATTTAGTATTAATTTACGTCATTAAATTTTCATTAAAAGATTTAATTATATTGATGAAAATTTCAAATTTAAAAGGGAACATAAACCTTATGAATTGATGAGTGTAATCCACTTAATCCTAACTATATCATGAACCATACCATGAAACCCAGGGTCCATGTATAAATATTCTAAAACAAACTACTTAAGGTGTCTTCTTTAAACTATATAGGGAAATACTATTAGGTCAATTCATACACTTTAAGTGTCAATTATTTTTTCACCGCTATATAGGGAATGTCAAGAAAAATCCATACATAATAATCAAATCATTTCAATACATAATAACCCAAAAAACACCACAAAAAATATTATATGATATAGGAAATGCTTACTGAAAGTAGATATGACATGACATATTTTATGACATTTTAAACCCAAGGTACCTAATATGATTCATGTTTTTAATATTACCTCACTTATTTGGGTCAAGGATAATAAACCTTTATAATTACATAAAATTTAACAATATCACAAAATAAGTGCATCACCCAGTGACAAGAGCTGTTAAATTGTAACAGTGCAAATAATAAGAACACTTACCAATTCAAAGAAACTTGGGTTTCCCGTATATGCAGGTTAGCTTCTCCAAGGAATAAGCTCATTACCAAATTACAATATCCAAATATCTTATCTAAACAAAAAAATTAATGAAAAAAGAAAAATATATTTAATACAACTTTTCAACGTCCCACCCTAGATGCCACTTAGTGGTGCCCTAAGACGGTGGCCACAAGACCTCATGTGCACCACCCTGAACACCAGAGGCTTCTTACTGGAGGTGAGGTCCTAGGATATGTCTATGGGAATATTATTCCTTCATAGGTCAGAGTATAGTGTATTAATATATGTAGTAAAAATAATAAACAACATATTCATACACTCTAAGATTGGACTAGTAACCCACTATAGATAAATCAATATTAACAGTTAGATAACATTAGAAAAAATGAGTAATGATTTTTTTTAAATAAACAGTGGAAGTTAAATAATAATTTTATACAATATGATAAACATTGTAATGCAACTACAAAAAATCATGTATGATATTTATGGTATACTAGTATAAAACACATGCTAAAAAAACATACAAAAAGTCTAAAAACAGCTAGTACAAGGATCTCAAGCATAGTCTTGGTCCTCTTCCCCCATAATCCTTCCTAGAAAAACAATAGAGCCTTGAAATATGGCCTCTTTACATTTTCTATAACTAAATCCATAAAGTCTACATGGTTACTAAAGGCGAGACGAGTATGGTGTGAGATAAAATCCCTCTAGGCCACTAGCAATGGTGTCTAGCTAAATCCATCTCGTGAAATATGAAATGAACAGTGTTACATAATTAATAAATTCAATACAAAATATAAATAAATATTTACAATGTATTGGGTTCCACATGGGGTACCCATCCAATTATAATTTCTTCATCATATACTGGTGTGCCTGAACCAAGGGAGCCTGTATGAGTAAAATGAGTGGGATAATATAATAAATGGTGGACTATACCTATGATGTTGATTGGTCATGGTGGAAAAGTCCAAAATAACTGAATTTTAAAATGAAAATTTCTTATTTAAAAGGATTAATTTACTTTTTAATTCAATTAACCTCCCAATAGAAAGAGTGGGACTTACCCTGATTATTTCCATTTAAATTATTAGAGAATTCAATGTATCACTTTATGGGATCTTCATATTTCCAATGATCAGGGAGTCCTTCCATATAGACCCAATAATAATATCTTTTGTTTCATTCAAGGCATGGGGTGAAAAAAACATAAACTAACCTATGAGTTCATCCATACTATCACACGTAGGGGGACGAGTCTATCTCATGGTATTCTATAATAATATCTCCACTGATACCATCCACATGGTCTCCCCTAGGGAACCAATGTCTCTCATATGGTGGTAAAATATAAAATGTACATCAATCCTATCCTAGACATAGATAATGTCTCCCTCAGCATGTATACAAGTCAGTAACTAATTCTAACAAAGTCGCAATGATCTTATCCAATGGATACTTAATTTATAACCCCTTATATAACCGGTACCACTAAGGTGAAAGAATTTAATAAACATTTATATCATAATATTCAAGTTAATCAAGTCGTTTAGTGATGAAAATATTTATGGAACATGAATAATGCATAAGCACTTGCTGAATTAACATAGCCATACCATTTCATTTATAACATGAGATATAGGGGCCTAACTCATTGTTAAACACCCTAACCAAAACAATTAATAAATTCAAATCATTAATTATATGAAGAAAAAACTTAATGGGTGTTTATCCATTTTAGAATAAGGGTAATGGGGCCTCTAAGGTGGAGAACACCCATTAGGGTGCCATGAGTCAGGGCGATCAACCTAAGGGGTTGATTCAACCCTAGCTCAAGTCGAAGTTAGAAATGTAAAGATTTATATTTAATTTAATTAGTAATTATAAGGAATCATTTAAAATTTCATGATCGGGTCACAAAGACACATGATATAGGATGAAATAAAATACGGGTAAATAAACTAGACCACCTACCTTAGCCCCGTAGTGCTTCCCTCATCCAGCATTAGCCTTTGATTCAAGCTAAAATGAGAGTTACCAAAGAAACTGCCAAATGACCTGAAAATGGGGAAAACAAGATTAAACCTAAATAGGAAAACATTGGATGAGGGAAACTATAATATGAAGTGAATGTGTATAGATTTTTCCTTAATTATTTTTATGTATCTGACAGTGTTTGATTAAGATTTCATATGGAAGAGGTATAAACATACATAGGAGGGCTGGGGGAGTCCTCATAGGGGAGGAAGGAGATGGAGTCCATTGGAGAAGGGAGGAGGAAGAAGGGTTTATGATTTGAAATAGTTCATGGGAAAATATGGAAATATACCCACATAGAAAGGGGAACATTGTTCAACCGCATGATTGAACACACCATGTAGCAACCATGCTGAAGGCCACTATCCATGTGGTCTACAATCTTGCACGACCATGCATCTAGGGTCACATGGTTGTAGATAATCCATGTATCCCCCAATACACCACTACCATAACCATCATGGTTAAAAAAAACCATGAATGCTATGCTACTGGTTTCTACTAATCGTGTGACCAAATCTCCTTCCTCAAAATTCTATGCTCTAGGATCCGAACAAGCACTAGACACCCCTGGTACCCCATGAATCCTTTAGGAATCATTATTTTGTCTAATAAAAGGAATTATAAATATTGTCTGTACCTTTGAGGAATGTTAGGAAATTTCAATGACCACTCAATTTTAGAAATAATATTTTTTAGGTCTCTAATGTTATTTTAAAAGAAAATTATTTTCAAAAAAATTTGTAAACATTTATTTTCAAAAGGTATTTTTCAAAATGAAAAGTATATTTCCATAAAGAATGTTTTTTAGAGATATTTTTATTCAATTCATCAATGAAAAAATTCCTTTATTTAACTTATTCTTCATTTGTTATATATTCTATCAATACCATCGTTATTATTTATACAGTTGGTTTATGATCATTATGATTGATAAAAGTGTTAGTGTAATATTTATTGATTAATTTTTTGCTTTTATTAGATTTAACTTGAAATATTCACTTTTCTATGGTCATTAGACATTAAATTTCCCATAAGTATCCATATTATTTATCACTGATATACCTAATACATAAAATTCATATAATTTATATATATGGTATTCTACTATGAATTTTATATTATTGATTGGGAAAATTATTTTTAATTAGTATTCCCTCCTTGATACAGATATTTGTTGATAAGGCATATTGATCATGAATTAAATCAATTTTTCAATATATGATCAGTTATTTGAACATGAATATATGGTTGGGTCCTAGTTATAGATATCCCCTTGAAGCATCGATAGTCTCATGAGATAAATCAATTAGTAATCCTTAGTTTAATGGGTTTATGTTTTATACCTACCTATAAGTTTTAAACTATCTTTGGAAAGTCCTTAATATTACAAGTATCACGATACCTGAGATCATGACATCCAATAATTAATAATTTCCTTCATTAAGAAGTAATTCATTATTATCCATGAAAATTTTTCAATTACATTATCTTTGGATGAATTTTATTCTTAGTTTTTTGATTAAATTTATTATTTTTTCAGTTATTTACCTTGAAATATTTATTATTACATATATAATCTCGATAGTCAAATTATTTAAAAGAATAGTGTGTTTATTTATTTATAATTCAATGTTTACTATGCTTATTAATTCATGATAACTTCTAATATACTTAAACCTTAATAATAAATTTTCCTCACCCTTATTCATTTTTCCATTCTCATGAATATCAGAAGTGTATTGTGAATTATATGCAAGGATAATATTTTTGGAATAATGATATTCTAAAAAAAAACTATGATGTAATTTTTGTATTCAAATATAATATGGGAATAATGTATGTATCTATCTACCAAGATGAGTTATTTATTCAGTCCTTTGAGATGTGATTACTTTTATATTATTCCAGTATAATAAAGTAAAAAACTAGCTTTAGGATACTAAGGTTGAGGTTGTTACACCCAATATCAGAGGAAGTTATGTAGAAACCTAGGGAACTATATTTAAGAAGACATTGATTATGTAACGTAACTCTATGATATAATTTGATGATAAATAAAAAAAACACCCTAAACTTTTGGAAATATAAAAATTATATGGTTTTTATCTTATTGAATACATTTCTAGATACTACATGTGAACATGGTTCTACAATATATGTACCTTGGGGAAATAACTATAAAAAAAATAAATTTTTGGGTTTTCTTGAGTTTTACCTAGTACATGACAACATACCTTACAACACATCACGTTTTACACTCTAAAGGGATATTATATTGATAATTCACATTTTCTTTACAAGCCATTATGAAGGATTTGAATAGACTGCAACTGAAGTTAATGATGTCAGGATTATTCCAAATGAATTACCCCGAAATATGATTAAAAACTTATACCTTAACAAACTCTCTGGCTCACCAATGAAGAGAAGAATAGAGTTCTCCAACAGCTTTAATGGTGGAGACAATGGAAGAAATAAGAATAAACTTCATTTATGTCAAAAATATAGAAAGTGACAAATAGAAAAGTGTCTCAATGGAATATGAAATGTTAAGTGTATTGAAAATCAGTGAATAAAGTATTTAATTGCTAAGAAAAAATTAATAGTATTATGGAATGAAATAAATTTCATCATAGAGATCCATTTATAATTTAGTTTCATAAATGTGGGAAACCTGAGAATTATCTATGTTAACACCATATTTTAAATGTAAAATCATAGAAAAATTAAGGTCATAAGTGGAAATAAAATGGTTGAATTTTTTATTTTTATTCTAAAATTATACCGAAGAAGTAATTTTACCATTGATATTTTTGTTATAAGGATAATAAAACATCTAAGTATTGTGTTTATTTTAGAATCATATATGATTTAATTATCATATGAGTTATGAATATCATCATGGGTTTATGATTTTAAGATTGATCATATGTTAAAATTCTTAACAACCCCTATTAGGTTTTATGTAATGGGCATTATACCAAGACTAATGTTATTTTGGGAAACATTTATGAATGAAAACACATTGTCTTAATATATGTTTTAGTAAAATGATATTTAAGGAATAATACACTTAAATTTTGTGGAAATAAGTTTAAAGTGATTTATAAAAATTAGGGTTTACCTTATCTTGATGTTGTGGTAATTATGTGATATTACACTTTTGGAACATTTTTGGAATTACTTTAATATTGTTTTAGAAGGAGAAGTTGTATACTAGGTGATAACCTGTCACATCTGTAAAGGCCATGGGGCTTCAACCCATAACTGAAAGGAGATAAGGGTGGAGCACCTAATACAAGCCTACATGATGTTCTGGTTAGTATGTAAATCTATTTAATTAAACAATTTTATAAATAAATATTAATTTTATAAGAGTGATCTCAATGTTGAGTTTTTATGATTAATGTATTATAATAGATAACATGTTCCAAACATATTTGTTTTGAAAATAAATTGAGATAAATGAAAAAACATGTCACTATTTGTTGGATGTATTGATCCATTAAGACTGAATTTTAGTTCTTTAGGAATAAATACTCATTTTAGATATTTATTTCTTGGAGTAAGAGATGACTTGTAAATTGATCAACTAACAACCAATGTATGAAATTGTTCTAATGAGATAGAAATATATCAAGTAGGTATATTTCATTATATTCATAAATAGTAAAATAATTCCTCAACTTTAGGAATAATATCTTTAAAAAATAGGTTATCCTATTACTTTCATATTTTATGAATAAAATGGTATTTTAAATCATTATGGATTTAGGGTTTTGACGTCCTTAACATTCTATTGATCATTCTTTCTCTTATGATCAGTTACCTCTATTACTCTCTAGAATTATTTGTATTTTTATTTCTGGTCTATATATTTCCTTTCCACCAATATTCTCAAACTTATACACCTAGTAATGTTTTATTCTATAAGAACACTATAATTCTCTTTCTCTCTCATTAACATGATTTTTTATTAACCCTTTTTATTACGTGGGTTTTCGATAAAGTAATTTTAAAATATCAAACCCTTGATTTCTGAGTGCAAGATAAAATTGTTGTGATAAAATTTTTTAGGATGGGGATAATGTCACACCCCCAAAATTAAAAAATAATAATGTATTTTATATAGTTTGTGAATTGTGAAATTGTTCTAAAATAACCCACAAAATATATTTAATTAAATTTAATCTCTTCAATATCTTGAGGAACATGGAACCCCCTATCTAAATGAACTATAATATAGTATACCATTAAAACCATTCTATTAAATATGTGGATATTAATAGTAATATCTAAATTATTAAAATTATGGTTATTTATTAATTAGGAACAAAATAACAATCATTTAAAAGAAAAATAAATGTTTATGAAAAATTTATTTTTTAAAATAATAGTGTAGTCACACATCGTGCACAAAATTTAAAATTAATTGTTAATAATTTTATAAAAAATTATTTTATTAAATGAACTTAATTTTTTAAATCATCTTATCAAAGTAATATGATGCTGAGTTAATGATATTTTTCTGAAAAGTTTCATTTTTTGATAGAGTGAAAAATACTTATTTTTATTTTAAATAGTATTTTATTTTAAATAATTTAAAAGGTTAAATTTCATATTAAATTATTTTAATGTTAAATTTGGTCAATTATATTATATATTAACTAATTTAGGTCATTCTAATCAATTTACTTTTTATTTTTGATACTAAAATGGTCTATACCTATGAGATTTTCCACTTTGGAAACCCTCTTCTTTGTCGTGCATGTGGGTATAATTTTAAACTGTATCATTAAAATTTTGTGAATTGAATTCTAGAAAATAGAATATATATTTTTAATTAGTGTGAAATATATTATTTAACAATTTCAAATAAATTTTCGACTATAATGAATAGTTAAAAAATAATTTATTATTATCACTAAGGTAAAAATTGGTTTACTAGGGGTTAAACATAGATAATAAGGGTTAAAATCACATAGTCATTCCCAAAACCCATTTCTGGAGATATTTTGACACTTTAAACTCTAAATGTTGAGAATGAATCATTTTGGAGGATTTTCTCTTGATAACAACATGGTTGTAATTCAATATTTTCAAAAATTTCTTATGTTTCATTTCCACCACTTATAAAATGCCACCCCTATCATCCCTTCCTTACACACTGAAATTAATTTGGTCTTTCTAATATCTTAAAAAATCACATAAATAATCCCATAAAACAATTTATATACAATTTTTTTATGAATCTATCCTATGAGGGATTTTAGTTCAAACCTAAAGAAGTTTTCTAAAGAAGATGAAACGTTCTTAAACAATCATTTTTATTTTTTTTCTTCTTACACCACTATAAAATATTATCTTTACATTATTATATAATAACATAAATATCTTACATATACTAAGTTCTTATTATGTTATGTTCATGACCAATATCCATCTCTTCTTCCAACAAATTGAAAGTAAAACTATCTATCATGTATAAGAACTACTGGCTCGTGAACTGATGAAATTTGTTTTCCAACACAACTATTAAATGATGGATATAATAATTGTTTTAAAAACTTTATATTATATTGATCATATTATTACACTCTTATAATTATATTATCTAATATAAATTCTCAATTTCCATACTGTTTAAAATACAATAATGTCACTCGTATGTACGACAGACTACCCCCTCACGAAGCATTGTGATTTGTTTTTCTCTTAAAAAGTACATGAAAGAGAATAAGGATAATATTAATGAATATATGTGATATATATGACCTGATATTAATTATTTAATATTATTAAATATCCTACTTGATTATACTTTTACTCATTAATGGAATGATATCGTCGCTCATGCGAACGTACGACCTCCTGTCTCCATGAAGCAATGATATTAATTTTCCATGTACAACCATCAAGAATAACTCTAAAAAGGTATAAAATAAATTAATATTAAATTTAAAACATATATATAATTTTGGAGATAATGGATCTATATCCTATTTTTGAGAACCAAAACATTCTGAAAAAAACACCAACGAGAAAACAAGGCAATTAACACCCTAAACAATGGAAAAAGTGAAATATTATTAAACAATAGGTGTTAAAATGTTATAAGAAGATTATATAAAATATTATAAATATGAATATGGTTATTTTATATATTAATAAGATTATTAAAACCATTATAAGGGATATTAAATCAATTTCAACAAAAAGGAAGCATGTGGTAACGGACTTCGTCTCAATTTATCTTCATTGAGACATATTGTAATAATAAGAACATAATTTCATTTATACGGTATATATAAATCCCATTTTTCATGTAATAAAATTAATAATTAATAATTATTGGTATTTGAAGTCTCTATTTGAATTATTTCATATAATGGGATATGGAATGAAAATTACAAAGTGATAGTGAATTTCATAACCTAATTTCATTTCATTAGGTAATATTACTTCTTCATTGACAATGAAATTATAAGATTATTAGTGTAATTAATTTTTAATATCATATTTGGTAATTGAAATTATATTATTTGGGATTTAATTTTATATGCATAATATTTTCATTTATTAATTCTCACTTCAACATTTTGATCATTGTATGGGGTTATCTCACAATCTCATTTAAATCATGATTATTTTACTTAAATTTCCATTAAAGAAATTAATTGATAATTTTAAAATAAAAATATATTTACTCTATTTATTCAATATTTTTTCATGTAATATTACCATATTACTCTATTTAGTAATTAAAATGATTGATAAAATATTTTTCATAATTTATGATGTCATTTCTCCCTTTAGTCAAAAACATCTTTTCCCTCAAAAAATTACTTTCAAATTTTTATTTCAAAAATATTTTTAACATAAACCAAATTATTTATTGTTTAATTTTTATATATATTTTAATTTTAAAATTTTTTAAATGAATATTAATATTATTTTCCAAATAAGGTCTATTTGGATTTTATTGAAAATGTGAAATGATTCCTCTTTTTTAACTCATACAACATGTATGGAATATCCTTTTATCATGAAATTTAAAGGTTTTTATTATTATTTTATATGTTTTTAATGTTATTTTTGAAGAAAATTAATAAAAAAACATATTTAGTTTAAAATTGTGATTTTTATAATGAAAAGGATATTTTTCTCAAGAGTGATCTTTAAAAAACAATTTTTTATATTCCTATTTTCCATGACAACAAACATTTAGTTTAATTATAATTAAATAGGGATATGTTGTATTGATACTATATTTATTGTTTCTATTTTTTCTATCGTCATTTTGATTAAGTAAAGTATTAAAAATCACTTTTTGGATTTATTTTTTTTAGAAATTGACATTTCTGTGAAATATTCACTTTCCTATGATCATGGGAGATTAAATATCCCACAAATATCCATATTTTTTATCATTTATATACATATAACTTAATCATTATATCATTTCTATATATGGTATTTTACTCTAAATATTATATTATTGATAAGGTACATTATTGTTAATGTGTATTCGTTTCTCGATACATAAATTTTTTGATGAGGAAATTTTTTCATGATTTAAATAAATTATATGATATATAATGTATGGTTTGGACATGAGGATATGTGTGGGGAACCATTATATACATCCCTTTGATTCATCAGTTTTTTATTAGATTAATCAGTTTGATATCTTTACTTAAATGGTGTTCTAGTGTATTTCTGCCCATCAGTTTTAATCTAGCTTATGTAGGATCTTGAAAATAGAGGTATCATGATAGATAAGAATATGATGAACAATAATAAATATTTAACTTTATCAAGAATTTAATAATTATTATCTATGATATTTTTTTCAATTATATTATCTCCAGATTCATTTCATTCTATATTTATTGATTATATGGCCTTTATTCATTTATTTACATTGCTTTATTGATTATGAGTTATCTAATCAAGATAGTTAAATTATTTAAATAGATTATGTGATAAGTTATTTACCTTTCAATTGTTATTACGCTTATTTATTCATGATTACTTCTTTTGTACTTATCCCTTAATAAACATTTGAGCTTACCCTTATTTTTTCTCCTTTCCTCAGAATCTAGGAAGTGTATAATGAATGATATCCAAGGATATACAAGTGGTAATAATGATATTATAAAACAAAAATATATTGTAATTTTTGCATTAAAATATAATATGGGAACCATTTTTTGTATCTATTTTACCAAGACTACTAATCTAATTAGTCCTTCAGTAAGTGATTCCTTGAATTTTTTAAAAATTTATTAAAGATAATATTGTCTCCGAGCTACTAGGGTTAGGGTTTTTACAATACCATTACTATATCACATGAGGGAACATATATTGTGAAAGGAATTATCCTGAATTCCAATAATAATAAATATATTACTTTTTTGATTAATCCTAATGAATATATCATTGACATGTATATCAATATTAATGAGGTTGTTTACAAGATGTATGCACTAGTAAAAAAATTACCGACAAAGGTCATGTCAAGCGGTATCTCAGATGCATTCCTGACAGATAGAGAGGAACATATGTATCCATTATATAATCCTATAACATTATAATACTTCAATTAAAGGATAAAATTGAGAAAATCACGATTTATAGAGAAGAACTACAAATGAATAAAGAGGAATTGGATGAACCAAATACAATTCCAGTAGCCTTTGAGACTTATTACTATAAAAAAGTGAAGGTCAAAGATGAAGGTTCATGTTAATAGGAATCACTATCATATAGTTTTGAATAAATGGATCACTTTGATAGACATTTTATGAAATTAAACAAGAATAATAATTGTTTTAATAAATACAATTATGGAGGTAAATATTATTGTAAAGTGAATTGTTGAAAAGAATATAAAAATGGTTATAATATCAATTAAGTAATCTGGTATGAGTATAATGTAAAAGTAAACATCACAGAAGAATATCCCATGTTAAAATATACTAAATATTATAGGGGCAAGTGAAAATTTTATAAAAAGTATTTAAAAGCAACATGGACATACTTTAAGGATATTTCAAGTGATTTAGACTTGTGTGGAGAAGATATACATTAAAAATTGAATATGTGTTTTTGGAAAAAAAATATATGAGGTATTAATTGTATTTATTTAATCCACTTTACACATTTATAATCTTATGAAACTAAACAAAATGATGAAAATAAGTCACATTATGAATTAGGTAAATATTGTAATATCATGGAAGAAACATTTAATGAATTAAATGATAAGTATAAATTTTTGAAAATGCAGCATTCTAGGTCTGCTCACTTTAAAGATGATGTTATAGTAGAAAAGGATACGAAAGAAAAAAATTATTAAATATAATAATTAATTAAAATTATATGATAAATAACTAAATAAAGATACAGAATGATATGGATGAAACACCCTTACCCATATTCTTAGTAAAAAATACTCATTTATATACTACTAGAATAGTGTATCATCTAGGATAGTGGAAAACAAATAAATATAAATTTCTTCCATGTTATAGTTTTTTGGTCACTTCTAGTACTTATTATTCTACCATACAAAAAAATCTATTTTAGATAGACTAATATTTTATTAAAGGAAACCATTATGAAAATCATGGATTCATGAATCACTTACTAGTAACATTTATAGACTCAATAATAAATGGGTACCAAAATAACTTTGTGTATAAATATATTTCTAAAAAACCTTATTAAATATTTCTAGTAAACAAATATAGTACATGGATAGAGGATTTTTTATAAATACAATAGGAGGCTAGTCAATATTCAAAAAAATGATTAAAGTGGATAGTAGAAATGACACATTTTCTTAAAATACCGAAGGGAAGATCACTGTACATGTTTAAATCAATAACTCTAGTATGGTTTTAATTTCTAATGTTTTATTTATATATGTATTTAAGTATAACCTTCATACCATTAAACAATAATGTTATGATTATTTTTCATGTTAAATTTTGAAAAAATGATTGTAAAATTCTTGATTCCAAACATGTTTTAGTTTTAAATATTATGAGAAATTAAAAGAAAAATGATGTAAATTTAAATTCCTTATTTTTTCATAATTTCTCTTGTTTGAGTTCTTATCATAAAGAATCTTGTATTTTTTGTAAGAGACTTAGAAATTTTAATAATCACTATCATAGAAGTATATCCATGAATGGTTTATTCATGGATCTACCAAAACTAAAATTCTAAGTAGACTATGTCTATAATCCTATAAAAAGGGAAGCATAATAAAATATCTTTCAAATCAACAAAAAATATTCAAATTATCTACATTTAGAGTTAGCCCACATGGATTTTTTAGAACTTCTAGAGTTTCTTGTTTAGCCAGAAAATTTTATTAATATTTTATAGTGGAGAATTTTTCAAGATATATATGGTATTTTTTATTACTCATAAACGTAAGGGTCATTCATATTTTTTTAATATGATAGGTATGTAGTGAATATTAGAGGAAATTGAATTAATATATTAACAAGTGAACATGGATATGAGTTTTAAAGTAAAATGTCTGAATCAATATGGATATAGTCATAAATTTCATGCTCCTAAGACCCCACAACATAATGGTGTAGTAGAAAGAAAAAATATATACCTTCAATAATTTTTTGGAGCATGCTTAATGAATATGACCTACCTATCTATTTTTGGGAATATTTTATAAAAAAATCATGTTATATAGTCGATAGAGTTTTAATTAGACCTGTATTAAAGAATAACATTTATGCATTATGTTATGATAGAATACCAAAATCTAATTAATTTATAATATTTTTTGCAAAGTGTTTATACTCATCCAAGAAGAGAGTTTTGAAAAGTTTTAATCCAATAGTGAAAAAGGAATTATTCTTGGATATTATACTTCTAATAAATCAAACATGGTGCTTATTAAAATTACCAACATATTTAAAGAATTTATATATTTCATGTTTTATGATACATGCCCACATGAGTGTAAAACATATTTAGAAAATATTGAGGATGAACTTTTAAGTATTGACATCAATTCCAAAAATAATGTCAATATTTATAGAACTCCTATCAAGAACTCTGTCTATTTTAATGAATATCATGAACCCAATCCTATAGATGAGAATGACTTGTCAAACACTTATATTCCTAGAATCATTAGAATTCATAGATATCTCCCCATTGATGTAGTTATAGGTCACCTAGAAAAAGGAACATAGATTATAGATTTTGTAAGAAAACAGGTTAACTATTTATCTTTCTTATTATAGAATGAACCTAAGAAAATTAGTGATTCAATTAAGAATGAATTATTGCTAATTTCCCTAAATAAAGAGCTAATTCTATTTGAATGAAATAAAGTAGAAAAATTTGATGAAATCCCCTCACACAACCTATCAGTTTACACTAATTTGGGGTTTAAAGACATGGTTAATGTGTCAGGGAAAAAAAATTAGAAATGATTCTATATTGGTTGAATAAGGATATAGTCAAGAATAAGAGATTGGTTATAAAGAAAAAATTTCACCAGTATATAGACATGAATCCATTATAATTTTAATTGACTATGTAATAAGTTTTAATTTAGAACTATATCAAAGAGATTTCACATGTGAATTCTTAAATAGTTATATCAGTTAGAATTTTTTTGTTTAACAACCAACTAGATTTCAGAACCCTTACTTTCCAAATCATGTTTTAGAATAAAAAACCTAATTGTATGATTTAAGAAATGTTCCTAGAGATTGGCAAGATAATATCAGTGATTTTCTAATTTCAAAGGGTTTTACTAAATTAATAGTTGAAGAAAAAATTTTATATAATGAATTTCAATGGTTGTTTTGGTTGTACAAATATATAATGATAATATTATTTTTTGATATTAAAGAAATTATTTATGTACTAATTTTTCAAAAATTATGCAAAGTAAATTTGAAATGAGTATAATGGTTGAACTTAAATCTTTTCTCTATTTTCAAATTTCACAAAATAAAGATAGAATTATTTTATATAAAATAAAGTACAATAAATATCTTATAAATTTGTTTGGTACAGATAGAACTAACAGAAGTTATAATACCCTGAGTTCAAAATAGAAATTGTAAACTTATGAAACTAGTAAAACCATTGATCAAACCACCTATATAGATATGATTGGATTTTTAATATACTTGACTACTAGTCAAGAAGATATTATGTTTAGTTGTTCATCTTCGAAAATTTTAAATCAAACCTAAAAAATAAAATTTGGTTATTGTGAAAATAATTTTCAAACCTCTATTAAAAATGAAACAAACTTAGGATTGTCTTATTATAAAGTATTGAAGTTTGATTTATTAATTTATTCAGATAATGATTCTTTTGGATCTTTATTAGGTTGAGAAATCAATTTCGGAACACTAACATTTTTAAAAAAGTGTCCCATGTCATGGTGTGGTATGAAACATATTTTTTTTTGAATTATCCTCTATTGAGGATGAAAACATAGCTCTAGGTAGTTGTTGTGCACATTTTTTTTGATGAAACATACATTATTATATTATGTATATCAATTATGGAATTTCTAAATAAATTATGACAGAACTAGTTTGATAAATATTTCCATGAACCTTGTATCACATTCATGTACCAAATATATTGATATAGGAAATAACTTTTTGAAATATCATTTTCAATAAGGGGATATCACTCTGAAATTAATTATTACATAATATCTTCCTTCTAAAATTATTACAAAGCCTTTAAATAGTTTGAGAATAAATTATATCAAATGAGAATTAGTTATGATTAAATTTTATTTAAATAGGGTTATTTTTGTTTCTGTTTTATGTAAATTATTTTGGTTTTCCATTTAATGAATATTCAATTTATATATTTCTTTTATTAAAAATATATAATTATATTAAATAATATTTTTCCCCACATGATACTTTAAAAAGAAATCAAATAATTCTTGATGTTTTAAAATCAGATTTGAGTATTTCCATTTTGAAACTTGAACCAAAATCTATTTTCCTTAAAAACACTAATGTTATTATTCTGAACCTAATACTCATGGTATTATTCTAAACCTACTTAGCCAAGATGATTTTTTTTTAATAAAACTCTCACATGATTTCTAACAGATTAAAAAAGAATGACTAAATCAAAGAAGTCATCAAAACCAATCTTTTTCAATATGAAGTTGTAGCTGAATGAGAAGTAAATGTTAATTTGTTCAAAGTAAGTAGTTTATTGATTTGGAGATTTATTCTATGTAAAAACTAGAAAAGTTGGATTTAAAATTAAAATCAACATTTTTATCTGCATTTAGGCGGAGAGTTTAATCTAAACATGGTTTTTAATGTTAGAGAATATGAACATATTATTCGATCTGTCTTTGATGGTCAAAAATGTGAGTTTAATTCTGATTTTTATACTGAATATCATTTAGTTCATCTAACTAGGGAATATAATGATTAACAAAGATCATATCAAATTGACCATCCTTATTTTTAATTTTGGGATGCCTCATAAGAACAAATTAATGATACAACCTTATAACACCTATTACGAATGCGCATAGTGAAGAGTATAAAATTGTGTTAATTTATACTCAATATTGTATCTATCCAATGAAGGGATATTTTAATTATATTAGATATCAATATATTTTAATTATGTATTTGATAACTCATAATATTAATATTAGTTTGCCTCATTTTTTAATGATACATATAGAAGATTTGACTAAAACATCATCTAGATTCAACACACTTCTAAAACCTAAGTTTATCTCTATCCTGGTGGAACAAATGATACTATTTCTTATAGCATTTGAAAGGTGTGTGATTAAAAATGGTGTCTGTTTGAATCAAACACCCTATAATAAAATGAAAATTAGGTGTAATCATTGGATACATTGTTGGGTGGCTAATGAGGACAATATTTATGAATGATTCAGTACCATTTCTTATTCAATTAGTCCAAAAGTTATAATTTACCCTATATTAGAAACAATAATAAATAATCAAATATAAATACTCATTAGATGAAGAAGAATTTGATTCCTATATAAATCTAGATAAAGAATCTCTAAAAATTATTTGAAGAAAGTCTAGAATGGTCTCTTATTCAGGATGCTCTACATAAAAGAGAAATCATGAAGGAAGAATAAATATTTCTTATTAATTATGATCCTTATTTTTTTATTATTCCAGTTGAGGTATAAAAATAACATGAAGTTCCCATGTTATCTATTGCTATTGAAAGAGGATATATAACATCTAAGTGGGAGAAACTTCGTGGATATTTTTTATATAGAAATGTGTTCATAGAATCTAAAAGAGATAATGATATGGATCCTACTCAAGTATAGAGTATTACTATGCTTTAAAGTGGGATAGATTCAATATTCTATTCCACTACTTCTATTGAGGAAAGTGTTTTAGATAATTCATTCTTTAATATGATTGGGTTCACTCGATCAGTTTTTATTGATTTGGATGAAAAATATATTAGTAATAGTAGTAGTTAGAATGGTAAATCATGTAAATATGATACTAGAGGAAGTGAACGTATAAATGGAAATGATGTTGATGATGATGACAATGAAGGTGGCGGTGATTCACCCAACGTAGAAGGTGATGTATTTCAATAACACTAGAAAAATATGTTGTTCCATTCTAATCCTCTACTATTACTCTAGAAATAATAATTATACCTTAATATAATGAGGATTTTTTTGATCTCCTAGATACTCCTCCCTCCCTAATGGATACTCATGAAGATTCTCTTACATAATATTCTATTTATAGCTCTTCACCATAGACATAATTCAAGCCGATGTAAGATTCTAAGAATGAATTTGAGGCATCTTTAATGGAAATTTGATTAACTCATGGGGCCTTCTATCCTAAAGTATAACCTTGGTGATAAACATATAAAATGAGTACCCATTCTTATGATATAATTATTGATCAATTTCCTAGAGTTTCTTCTACTCAAGAAGGAATTTCTCGATCTCAAGATACACGACCCTATTATAGATCTTCTCAATTTCTATCCATTTTATATATTATTAAAATTTAGAATTTACATTTTAAACTTGTAAATCATATTTACAGGATATTAGTATGGAATATACTATGGACCATGATGATAAAGTTTCTTACACTATTTAAATGAACATTTCCCATATTCATAAGTTTTTTTCTGCAATTTTCATCATATGCATCAAGAATTAAATTATATTTAATGGTAAATTGATAATTTTTAAAGTCAAATAGGTGAAATATAGGTGTATCGATTGGACATGATGATTACTTTTGATAAAAAAACATAAAAGTGCTTACCAATCCTACTCAACCTACACCATTAGGTTTAGAACCTGCTTCAGTTTTAGTCTTGGTTGATTAAAACCTGATTTGAAATAAGATATGTAAAGAGAATTATAATATTCTATCCTCTATAATTGATGTTAAAAATATAGTTTCGATGGACATTGATTCTTATGGTGAGAAGCAATTTGATTTAATTTTAAAGTAAGACACCATGACTGCCAATGATAATTTTTTTGTCAAGGGTAATATCATGTATTATCTCATGTATATTTACACTTAATAAATCTTAAAAATTAGTTCGAGTCTTTTTCTGATGATTCAAAAATTTCCTCCCATGACTTCTTTGCATAAATATATAGTATAAAAGATATTTTTTGTGACACCTCTTCTAAATCAGTTCATGTCCAACAAATATGAATTCCATCATGTCATTGAAAATGGAACTCGACTAGCGTATGATACCAAGAGTATCTTGGAACCTTATATGTATGTTTAAAATACCCATATGTTGGATCCTCCTACCTGACCTTTACCTCATACTGGTTCAACTTCTTCTAGTAGGTCCACCTCAATTACCACTCCAACCACTACCTCACCTATCCCTCCAACAAGACCTTTTGGACTTACTCTATCCAAAGATCAGAGTCATATCATTTCTATCTCTAAAGGTATCCCCATTTTATAACACCTATTATTCCTCCCTCTATTCTAGCACCTGGTATTGGGATAGGAAATTAACATATGATCCCCACAATTTCTGAATCTAAATTGGAAATGATAGGGATTTTTTAACTCGTTGAACTATCTACACAACTATTTTTTATAATCAATCACTCTTCCTTTATTCTATTTCATAATCTCAAAGGGGGATATATGAAAATATAATATATGTAACATTTTCTTCAAATTTATAATCCTTTAAGTGTATTACTATAGAGGACTGTAATCATTAATATTTTTATATTCTATTTATTACATGATTTGTGATCATCAAAGAGGGGTAGGTTGTTGGTTTAGTCCATGAAATTAATTATTTTATTAATCAAAAGGAATCTTTTTGTTTACTCTCATCTCTTCGATGTTTTTTGAATGTTAAATACTTTGATGAAAATTTTCATGCTAGGATGTGAAAATAGCATACAAGTTATCATCCATGGAATGTATATGAAAAAGAAAATAAATGAAGATAAGAATAATCAAACAACCCCATAAAGCCTTAAGATTCATTTTTAATAACGGAAATGCAATGGAAATGATCAAATAGATAATAAACCTATCAATCGTAGTGCTAATGGTGAGACCCAATGAAAAATAAAGAACCCATGTGACTAAAATTTCTTTCATAACAGTGTGAATAAATCACCTTTTATAAATATGTAAAGAATGGAATTTACCATAAGAAAAATATATCATCCTAAAGTACAAAATGATCGACTAAATGTTCATTCAATTGACTATAAGAAAAAACTATCAACTGTATAGTCTATTGAAATATTTAACATAGAATTCCACCAAGTGTTGAAACAACCATTAAATGATGACATGGAATATCTAATGACACCGCCATCATGGATTTTAAAATGGAAATAATTGAATTGACTATCTCTATAAGGATGTTATTATATTATTATTTTTTTAATATTAATACAACCACTTTTATTTGTAGAATTAAACACCGTCATAAGAATTTAATGAAAAACATTTTGTTGAAAATTTATTAGGATATACATGAAAATTGTAAACTACTATCTTTTAGAGAATATATTTTTAATGGAAATAAAATAGAAGAAAAGTGTACATGTACATGAATAGAGAATGAAATTGAGATACACATGTGACTACATTAACTCCCATTTTATTCCTAAAAACAACAACCATACTCCTTTTTTAGAATATGTGACATATTGATCTTTGAAAACCTAATAAGAAACATCTAAAATTCACTATGAATATATTTTAAATCTATAGAAAAATATGAGAAGATAAGAAATACTAATATAATAAATGTTATCATACTCTGCTGTATCTTTTCTTCATTTATCCTCTTACTATGTTTTTGTTATTTTTATTCCATATATATAAATTTTATTCAAATGTATTAATCATCATCTCTTGAATTGAAAATTTACAGTTAAATACCATCTTTCTCTCTCTCTCTCTCTTTATTACTTTTTTATGATCCCATGTAAAACTATGGAAGAAGATGCTTCACCTGTACTACCGACGAGTTGTTGTTTTATTTTATTTTTCCCTCAATGAACTATGGATTAGTATTTATGCCATGATATACTATTGTGTTTTTTCTGTAATATTCAATCCATATTTGGGATCCATTTATTTTATAATAAACTTCATGATTGTAGGTGATCTCTATTTGAAGGGGATTAAGTCTCATATTGAGACCAAACTCTTTTTTATTTTTAATTATTCTATATTTTTTGTAACTTGTTCACTACTTTTTATCTATTTTTAAATTTATTTTAAATCATACCTTTTATTGTTTATTAATATTTAGAAATTATTGTTCTATGAATGTTAACAAAAAATTGTGTTTTTATAGAGTTTTTGATATAATTATACTTGTTTAGAGATATAATATATTTTATAATGTATTTTAATTGAACTATGATCAAGATTTTGGAAATATTTTCTAAAGACAATGTTATATATTTCTACTATTTGTGTTAACTGGTCATTTTCATCAAATTGGGGGACTTATTACATAAATTATTTCTAAAAATAAATTTCATTGGAAGTTAAATTCATCCCCATCATCAGTTTTTCACTCCAACAAATAAAATAATTTTATTTTATCTCATGTAGGAAATAGAAATTGCAGACTCAATATTCTCATGGTTATTGAACAATAAGAGAAAAATTGAATTTTGAGGAAATTCAAATAATAAAACCAATTGAGGAGAGATAATTAATATTTATCCATGTGAAATGTATGGGTAGAAGAATGTAGAATCGTTCCTTAATGGGTATTGTAATTGTTTTATGTATGGAAAGGATGGACATCCAGAAATATAATGATTAACTTAATTCTGATGCCTACTACATAAAAAAATTACTTGAAATTACATAGTGTTTGAATGAAAAGTCCCTTGAAAATTTCTAAATGAACTAGTAGAATCAATCAAAGGAGAAATTAGGTTCTATGTTACCATTAATGTTACCATGTATGGATTTATTCCCCTTGCATGATTGGAAGATAAGGCTATCATATGAGATCCAGTTTGTATGACTCAAATAGAACTCATTTTTGTGGCTCTAATTTAAGACTTTCACACTTACATGAAACAAATATCTCGTTTCTCTTATTGGGGATATGACTCCTCAATGCTTTGATAAATATTCATGATTGGATAATCCCCCAAGAAACTACCATTTGTCCATAATAATTTATTTATATATTTTCTATTATATATTAAAAGTTCTAAAACATAAGAGGAGGATCAAAAATAATAAAATGAGAGAAATATGCATCCAATGGAGAAGGATTACATAGGTAAAATAAACTTAAATTACCGATAAATTTTAATATCAAAGGAAGCCATTAAATGATCTATCAACCTAATAGAAATATCATGACAATGAGCATATGAGAGGAATCCCACATGAAATATCCTAGATGAACCATTCATCATTCTTTGAGTGATACAAAAATTCATCACATGACTATACGATTCCTAACCCTTCCATAGATAATTTTTCCATAGTCCATATTTCATGAAAATGTTTTATAAGATCCAAATTTTACATGATATAGACTCCCTTTCTTGGAGCCTTAAAATCCACATGGAGTTCATTAACTAGGAACAAAACACTAAACAAACAAAATCATGGCCTCTCCCATGGCCACCAAATATGTATAATTATAGTATGAGGCACACTTGCATTCCCCCTTTCTATCATGAATCCCCATAGTAAAGAAAATCCACCAAATAACCTACATAATAAAGGGTCCCCATGATGTTCATAATTTTTTAACCCATTTGTATCAAGGACCCCAATTTGAGAGTTAGTAGTGGGGATCTTCTCATTTCAGGTAGTGTAGTATACTTTCATCCTAATTTCTAAAGCATGGATCAAATTTGGAAGCATCCATACATTTTTATTTTTGATTAGTGGATGTGTAAGACCAAATATAGTGTTTATAAATATTCATGAATATGGGAATGCAATCCCTTATAGATAAATCCCCTCGTCTTCATTACTGGCTAGACCCTATATCCCACCCCTCTTCCATTAGCAGGTTGGGAGAAGACAACAATAGGTAATCCCTCCAATTGTAATCCACTAGTCTTTCTTGTTGGAGACCATATCCCTCTTACCTCACATATCCCCATCCTTTTCCACTAGTGGATGAGAAAGGACATTCAACCCTGAGCTAGCAGTTCATGTGTAAGTCATATCTGAATGTAATTATTTGATGCGGTGTATCTTCTATTTCTCTTACTTATTCCACCAATAATTATTCACATTTTATTATTAATAATTTATGATCATTCAACTAATGTAATTTAGATTTTACATAATGAGCCTACTACTACGTGTAATTCCCAACATATTTTTGATGTAAACTTTAATACATAAGATCCATACCATCCTATTGGTTTCTCTTTTCAACATAGAAATTTCATTACCAAAATATTAAAATTCATGGTGTGGTACTAGAAAAATACCTAACACTATGAAATTTTATTAAGTGGGATCTGATTCCTATCTCTAATAGAAAATGTAGGATGCCTATTCAAGGCTTGATCCCAATATCCCCATCTCTATATTGTTCTCCAATAACCCTAATAAGGCTATAGTCAGAACACAACCATTTTACTCCATAGGTATATATTCTTCTTAATATCATCCCCCAATATAGAAAGCCATGTCCCCTTCTCTTATCATCAAGATTCCTTCACTAGGTCATATCCCAAATGTGATATTGCTTTTATTTTTCAGTTCCTACCAATATCTATTGACATCACCACATCATTGGGCTATATAACCCAATAAGGACATTAAAAATGGATGCTCGTGGATAATTCTAACAACAAAAAATATAAGGAACCTTTCACCTAGATTTCATTACCAAATAATTTTAAAATACATTGATCTGTCCTCTTCATACAACCTTAAATAATATGTCATGTCCTATTAAGTGGAATCAAACTAAATTGGTTATGATTTCCTTCACATGGATAAACATGAAAATAATTTAATGGAAAAAATACAAAAAGTAATTTTATAATGTAATCCTAGATGAAAAAAAAATTCTATATCACCTTGATAAATAGTATTTAAATAAAAATATTATTATTTAATTAATCGACCACTATTCAAGAGACTATCCAGGATTGTTACTAACATAACAAGGTAGGATTCCAAAAACCCATAAATCTATAAGAGACTCCAAGAGTAGTAAATAATCTCCATAAAAAGGGAGTGGTGATATATAATTCCTATCTTATTGACCAATTAATTTTCTAAGTTGTCTATTGTAAAGTTTCAATGACCACCTACCTTCGGAAATCATGTTTGCATTAACTCAAAGGAAAAAATGAATGAAAATTACTCAAAAATAGTGATCATGATGTGAATAATTATAACAATTGACATGGTTGTTGTAAAAATAAAATCTCCATTATCGACTTCACACATTAATGAAAATATATCGGAAACAAAAATAGTAAAGTCAATGGGAATAATAATAATCATATTAACGGTGAGTGTAAAAAAAATATCACTCCATTGAATTCACCCTTCAAAAAAAAGTTAAAACAAAAATGGTGACCCAAAAATGAAATATAAAATCATGAATTGAATATAAAAAAATTTAGTTATTAAAATCCTTATCATTGATGTTACACTAACTGTAATTCCTATTAGAGATTATTTATTAATTCAAAAGGGATGTATTTTAGAACTCACTTCAATCAAACTGTGGAATTTTTTTCAAACACATATTCTAATGCCTCAACCATGGTAAAGGGTTTGGCACCATATGATAAGAAGTATTTTTCATCGAATCAATTTCTCTAGTGGTATATCATTAATAGGATGGTTATTAATATAAATATAATAGCGTGGCCCTAACTTTGGAAGAAAATTATGAGAGTCTCTATACTCTTAAATCCCACATACCACATCATAAAAAGTGGATACAAACATGATAGGAGGAATCCTTTGCTCCTTCAATTGTTTTGGGAGTCTTTCCTTATATTGAGGCAATATATACCTCTAATATCTGACGGAGATATTGGAAAATATCAATAATATAAATTCATAGTAATTGAAAAGGACATATCCCCATAACATCTAACATTGTCCACACCACTGAAAATTTATTGTCCAATATCCTATATTTGAATTCATACACCATTACTTTTCTATAGATACACATTTTAGGGTATTTTGGAGATTTATTCATGTGTAGTGGGATGAAACACCTGAAGTATGGGTTCATAATCCTATTCCCTTAGAATATCTTAGTAAAAAAGTATTGAATTTCAATTGTTAGAAGGAACATATTCTCTGTACCAATGAATAATAGAATCCATTTACCATGGAAAAATCCCATGATATAGAATATATTCATGTTAATATTGAAGGATCATTCTAGTCAATTGTATTAGCTCAGGGAAAATCATATATTCTTTATCTCCCTTGTAATGCTAGATGATATACCCTAGTTGACAAAGGATAGTAGAGGTAGGTAAATATTTCCACTTCAATCAAAGATATCTTCCAACACATTCTAGAAATATATAAGGATACAACTCATATTACTACATATATTATTTAGAACTACTAGAATATTATAGTTTCCATAGAGGATACCTATCAACATATTTTGAAAACTGACAAGGGAAAGGGTCATATTATTATTCTCAACATTAGATTAGTTCATCCACATGATTAGGCATCTAATTTATAGAAAGATCATATCCTTTATCTCAAAAAATAGGTCATCAACATTTTCTGGTGGAGGAAAAGGCATAAGATCAGATAGAAATCTCAATTCTAATAATGGTTTGTCAAAATGATCCGAAAACAACATTAGAAATGGAGAATATCACCGCATAAATATATCATTGATCCAATAAAAAATTATGATGGAAAATTAAGATTATTCGTAAATTTCTTCTCCCAAAGAATAATGTGGCCATCATATTTTGTGTATGTAAATGAGAGGTGATTGTCGGCATACTCAAGAGGACAACACATATTTTACCAATATTGATAATTTCACTAATGAAAGTGTGTGTCAGGGAAGAAAAAGGCAAATATATATAGGGTGAATTTTCCCCCTTTCATTTTGGAGGGTAACCACTATATTCTAGTGAAGTATAAAAATTATGACCATGTGAATATTCTTTTTAATGCCAGGGATCATAGGTATATTGTGGTATTCACTTCTAGATAGGCTCATACCCTTTCTAATAAATGATAAACTTTATAGAATATTCCAATAACATCCTAAACATAGTCTCATACCCTTTGAAACATTAGAAAAAATCATCATCATATTTTGATGATATCCCAGAAACCATCAAATTGGATTAAAATATATAATTATTTACATCAACTATATACAATCTCAAAATCCTAATGAATAGTGTCCAATGTCTATGACAATTATATGAAGTCCAAGAGCAGGAAAATATTCCTACATTAGTATACGCTAGTGTCCTTAAATATTTTTAATATTTTTCCATAGAAAACCAATGATATACTCAATCCTCATCAAAATGATAAGGAAATATCAACCATTGAGGCCCACCTCATAGAAATACAGAGAAGGATCATGGGGAAATTCCCATGAAATATAACATGGAAATCATCCCCACAATGAAATCTCATTGAGAAAAGTATATCCACCCCATGTCATGGAACCTTCCTACATAGAGTTTCTATAAAAATCGGTATCAACTGCGTATGGTACTCTGTTTGTAGCCCATAATCATCGACTGCGATTTGGGGATTGTTTAGTACAACATCCATTATACCTTCCATACATAAATAACATGTTATCATTTTTAGAAATATCTCCCTTATATTCTGATCAGTTTGGAGAATACCCCTCAGAGAATGAGGAAAATAATATGGATATGTTGAGAGAGATGGAAAATGATTATATTTAAGTAATGAGGTGGCCCACAACCACTTCCCAATATTTTGTACCTCAAGATATTAGAGTATAAGTTTTATCCTATATGTGAATTAGAATATGAATGACCTTCCACCACATTAGTGAAAAACATGTCCTCTATGAGGGATATTCCAATCATCTTAAGAAGGTAGGTGAAATTTTACACTATATTAATTCATCCACATATTCAGTACAACAAGTTCAATAATATAAAAATAAGTAAAGAATTTGTATCATGTTTGTCTTGATAATATGAAGATACTTCAATTGATGATTGTGAGTGCTTCTCCTAATATGAAAAATCAAGGATATGGAAAATAATGAGTACTACACATTACTTCACTACTAAGAAACCAAACCCCCATGGGGAAGGAATTGTGAAATGTTATTTACTTAAGTCATTTTGTAGGGTCTATAATCACATATACTAACTAGTAAGTCCATTGTAGTTATACCACTTCTAAAGCCCAAATAGAACAAACTCATTAAGAAAAAACCATTATTAGATTACTAAATTTTTAATCAAAAAATTAGACTAATATTCATAGTTTAGAGAATTTGGACCCCTATCTAGGGAATATTGCCTGCATGAAATAAACCCACAACATTCCCTTCCCCTGCTCATACTCATGTGAATGAATGAAAATTTCAACAAGTCTCCGTAACATTTTCTTTATTGGAAATCAATGAATAATTCTAGCCTATAGGGTTGGGGAATTATCCTCATAAATATCACAACTAAAACCCATTGGATAATAAATTCTTTAATGAATAATGGAAACTATGGTAGTGGGGGTGAACCAACTTTATCCTGTAGGGCTATAGTATTATTACTATTACCAATCTCTTCACCAAGAAACATAGTTTTCATCAGGCTGGGAGAAACCTCACATAATGTATCCATGTAATTTATTTTTATGTTTGATATATCCTCAAAACTATGGACATGATCAACAAGAGTATTTGGTATCTCCATAAAAGGAACACTACATAAGCCACTACATGGAGAGAAGGTTGAAGGAATCATTAAGCCTTATAGGGGTTTTAAGAAAAAAATGGTCTTATATTAAATTGAAATCCAGAACATAATCTAGACTATTTACCAGTGAATATTTAGGGGATGTTATATCCTAATATTATTTACATGTGGATGATGATGTGATTCTGACCATCCGGTATGCCTCAGTTAATGTTGTCAATGTTAATACGTTAGATAAAAAAAAAATCCAGAAGAATAAGATGCCATGGTGTAAATAAGAAAAGGAACTCACACTGAGTTACTTCAATGGGAGGCTACATAAACTCAAAATCAAATATAATATCATAAAATGGATCCCCCAAGAACTAACTTTCCACCAGAACACCACGAATTAGAAGAAGGTAGGAAAACATGGTTGCATCATCCCACACCACTTGTGAGGTATCAAATGTACCTACCATTAAATAAATATTGGTGTGATATGATTCTAATATAGAATAATTAAGATATATAAACAATGATATACACAACCAAAATTTTCTTTTGGAATATAATCATAAATTAGGTTAAAATGTTCCCCCTCTTATGATATCTCTATAGGATGAAATTATCATTTTACTAGTCGGAGATGGATCTAGCTGTATTTTTAATTTTACATCTATAACGCTAGACTACCTAGATCCAACAGTTGAAGATAATAAAAATTCCACCTTCTAGAACCTTAGGAGTCATCTGTTCATCATAATAGACCGTAATAGTTTTTTTTCAATAATAAACAAAGGTGTGCATGACATAGTATGTGTGACACGCTGTCAATGATCTAGTTCCTCCAAATACAGCGATACAACATGTTTTATTCAACTCCATCAATTACTTAACTACATAGATGTACTTTTTAAAATAGAGGAATGATATAGTACATCAAAAAATAAATTCCTTTACTAAATGGATAGAACCGACTATTACTCTACCATACTTTGGGTGTCCTGCGTTCCCAAATATTATTGGTATTGGTTTTCCAATCTAATATTTAATGCATTTTGTTTTTGGTTGGGGCCCCATGTTGGGAACAATTGAGTATAAGTAAGTGTCCAATATAACGTGTATAATGAAAATATTGGATGGAATAGTTTTTTTTATAAAATCATACACTACAAGTAAATCAATAACAAGTATGTTCTATATCACCATTTTCAACTTGAATTTGGCTTCATATTGAAGAAGAAAATGATCATTTAAATTTAAAATTGAAAGAAACATGTGAAAAAATAGGTCTTAAATTTTATTTCAAGGAGAAAGGGGTAAATATATTATAAAAATATACATATCATGTAGTATTTTCTTATATATTTATTAATATATATTCTCCATTAAGATTAACAAATACCCCTTATCCCATTTAAATTTCCTGATGGATTCAGAGAAATGACATCAATAGATCAACTGTTTGATCATAGTCTCTAACATAAAAAGGCCAATACCCTACCTATTCTAGGTAGCTAAATGGTAATTGTAGATAAAAAACATTAGCTATCTTTCTCAAGAAAAATCTTTTGTCACCCCCAATGCCAGTTCCATTCCAATTTTACATGAATCCTCTACCTAAGTGACCACAACAACAGAAACATACACAAAGGGTGGGGAGGAGGAAGAATGGGTTTTTATGTATTTAATATGGAAAGAATATTTATTATTATTTAATGAGGGATAATGTCACAAGATAATTTATATAGTCTCTAAAAAAAGTATCTTATCACATTTCTATAAATTATTAAACCAAATGTGGATGTTCTCAATGATCTACAAGACTATTTTACCTATCAATGGATGTTTAGGGAGTAATATTGAAGATTAATTTATCTTCAAAAACATAAACTAAAATATGGTTGATCCTAGAGAATTTAAATTAATAAATCCTTGAGAGAAGGTGGCCTGGGTCTCCACAGTTTCACCAGTGGAGGAAGGGACATGGTAGAAAGTCACACGAAAACATCCAAAAAAGTTTTTTAGTAAGATTGCCTAAAAATCACTGATTTAGAACATGATATACTCAGTGTAAAATTTCAAATGAAAATTATATCCCCAATTCTCATTTTCATTTTCCAAAGGATCTAATAACAACTAAGAAGGTGGGGGATTAAATCAGTTGTTATAATTTTCATAAGTTCTAATACATTTCAAAACACAACCCCTACAAATTGTTAAAGTATATTTACTTATCATATTTTTTAAAAATTCAATCATGGTAAAATTGGAAATTGAGTAAATAATAAAAGATTTATAAGGTTTATCCTTAGTGTGAGAACTTACAAAATTTCCATATTCACTCCCTTGAGTGTATGGAAATTCACTATTATGATAAAGTTAATACAACATGTGCCAACTCCAATTTAAAACCTTGTATATCCCAATTAGAAATATGATAATTAATACTATAATATTACAATTCTTTCTTATAAAACAATAAAGTTGAATAAAAAAATAATTACATTGATGAAATTGCTCCATAATTTCTCAGTCTGAATCCTCAGTCCGATTTAGCCGGATCAGATTTTCTCAATCTGATGATACTGGATCCGATTCCCTCAATACAATGATACTAGATCTGATGAACTCAATCTAATGAATTCATTATCAATATACATTACTCAAACTCTTATCAAATTCTCAATATGATATTTCTCAGTCTGATCAACTCAATATGATTTTCCTCAACACTATCATGCTCAATCCGGTAAACAAACATTCAAATGTATGATCCTACTCTTGAAATATCTATCCGGAAATAAATTTCAATTGATTTCTTTAGTTATCATCCTTTTCTAGTAATTTAAATGTTAAAATGAAAAAAATTATCTTAGAAAGTATTAATAGGTGACTCAGAAAAGATAGAGTGGGAAACATGAAAACTTTTCCCTCTTCCTCAGATTTCAAAACTCCAAATATATATCGCTTTTAAACTTTATCCTTGACCACTTAAATCCTCTATAGATTTTCTTGAGATTTATAAAAAATATAATTTCAATTTGGACATCTTCAAATCATCAAAAAACTAATTATCCATAATCATTCTTTTTTCTCTTCTGGAATTTTCATTAGTATGATGTAACTTCCTCATATTCAAAATAATGTATGTTTCTCAGCTTCAATACGATGTATCTTCCTTAATTTAAATATGATATATCTTTATCAGCTTCAATATTATTTTTCTCCCTTAGAATTAATATAATGTATCTTCCCCACCTTAAATAAAATGTATCATCCCTAAGTCATTATGATTTGCCATTATTTCTCATCTCATCACGATATGTATTTCTTTATTAGATCATTATGATATTCCTTTATTTCTTAGCTTATTACAACATTCCTTTCTTTCTCAGATCATTATTATATATATTTCTTTCTCATATCATTAAAATATCTAAATCTTTCTTAGCTCATTATGATCAGCCTTCAACTCAATATAATGAACTTCCTTAGATTAGGCCTAATGGATTCCTCATAATGATGGAATTATCTTTACGATGGTATTCACATTAGGATTGAAATCCCATTATGATGATTTTCCATAATTATGGAATGAATTCAATGATGAATCCAATTAGCAACATTGACCATTTTCAAACTTCATCAGCTTCAAAAATTATTTCTTCTGGATTGTATCTTATGTGTCATTATTTCTTGAATCTGGTGAAGACTTTGTCTTGATCATTGGAACAAATTCAATCATTATGATTCCAAAATTTCTTCAAAAGACATTATCATGAATATAATTCATTATTATTAATAACATCATGATAAAAAAAATCATTTAACTTTTTTAGAATGTTTAATAACATTCTAACTCTTGACATCACATTCTTCAATAAAACTCTTCACCATCATTAGAACTTTCATTCTTAAAAAAAAATAAACCCGAGTCTAACTACCTATTTTCAGAAGAAGAAAAAACATTCCCCCCTTATATTTGGGTTTGAATAATAAAAAACATTCAAATATATTACAAAATTCCTAATGATGGACTAGGTCCAATTCCTGAATAAAAAACCCACTTATAAAAATAGCATAGTTGTTGAAAAATAAAAAATCTTTGTTAAAATATTTTATTAAAAAATCTATTCAATTTTAAATAAATAAATGAAATTATTTTACACTTCAATTACCTATGAGAAAAAAATATTAATATAAGAGGCATAAGGACTCACAGGAAGAAGAGAAACAATTACTGATCCAAAAGTACATTAAAACACTACAATATTTAAGTACTTGATATTGGGTGTGCAGGGATTTCCTCAACCAATTGAACAAAATTTATAACCCATAAAATGAGGCGATGATCCCTACCCCACCAAACAAACCAATGGGAACCAGCCTACTAAATGGGCTAATGGGAACTACCCCAAAAAATAGAACCCTTTTCATATTAATAATTTTTATATCATTCAATAGAAATCATCTATTTTACGAACCCTTTTTCTTATAGATAAACGAAATATAAATATGAGTCTCAATTTCCAAAGCATAACTGGGTAGGAGGATGAATGAGTAGAGGTTGTAGTGTATGATTTATCCTTATGATAATAAACTAAAATAGAGCATATCATTCAATAACAGTGTCCATACAATCCATATATACATCTAAGACTCACCGACATGTTCTAAAAAATCTCAACAGGAGTATAAATGGACACTAAAATTATAAGAGAAATGTCACTCCATTTCATATTATAATACTAGTTTCAACATATACCTCTATATGAACCTAAAAATTGATATCTAAATGGGTTCATATAATATATCCCATTAATATAAGCATCTCCAAGTGATAGTCAGAATTTATTACCTCAAGATACATCAACTTCCATGACTCAACTCAGGGAACAATTACCCTCTATTAATTGAAGGACATAATATTTGAAATATAATATTTGAAAATAATTGACCACAAAACCTACTAAGCTATTGATTCTGTAATCCACACCCCTCTATAATGACCGTCGACATAGATTGGTCAAAGCCCTTTTAGTTCTTATGAATTCGAATTTTAAGCTACCATAATTAAGATTGCCTATCAAAGAATGATCTGAGTATCAAAAAACCATATAATTTACATTATAGGATTAGAGGAATATTGAATATGAGAATATCAGAATTTTATACCTAGATTTATACCTTAATAATATTGGTTTTTATTGATAACATGTTGATAATAGATATGGAATTAACTTTATTCATCTCCGAACCATTTAGAACAATGTCTTTAGTGAAAATGGTCAATCCCCATCCAAGTTTACTATTAAAGTGTAAGATAAAAGTAAACAAAAAGACCCTTCAAAATATAATGTTGAAGTTTTAACACCTCAATATTTCATATTATGTTATTTTCTTTAAAGTAATTGAATAGCTTACGCTACACGCAACACCGAGATCAAGCGCACCACGACATACAAAACTAGCCGTTCAAAATATAGTTATGAATAGTATTAACTTAATTTTGAATTTTATATAATAAAAATTATTTCAACATCCATATTATGTTTTTCTTAGACATAATATAAGAACAAATTCAAATCTTCAGATAAAAGAAGTATTTTTCAAAAAAAATTAAATTTTACCACCTTTTAATGAAGAACCCTTTTTAAATTCAATATTTGAAAATTTTATATATTCAATTTGAAAAACTAATTTTTTTTTCAAATCAGGGAATAAAAATTTAGTTTGGATAAAGTTTTGGTGCTTTTTTGATAACTTTCATATTTTGATGAATAGTGAAAAATACTAAATTTTAATTGGAAACAACTTTTTTAATCAAAATAATTTATATTGTTAAATTATAAATTTGAATAGTTTTTAAGAATAATTATAGTGTATTTTTATTATTTAATCCAATTTTGGTCATTGGATGTAATTTTACATTTAAATTGCACATAAACACAAATCAATCTTTTGATAGTTTTTACTCCTCAAAAGCCCGCTTTATGGTTTTGATAACGACAATATTTTTTTAAATTAATTTGTAAAAATTATATGTATTGAATTTGGTAAAATATAAATCATTTTTTAATTTTGAATATCAAAATTAGGTTTGGGTGAATTTTTGGTATTTTTCTAAAAACATTCTATTTTTGATGAATACTAAAAAACATTATGTTATTGTTTATAGCTGGTTTTTTATTTAAATAATTATTTTTAATTTAAATTTATTTTAAATTAAAAATAGATATATAATTCCTATATTATTCCAATTTATTTTATTGAAGTCATTTTATAATAATATTAGATATATAAAATTTTATTCATATTTTTACCGTCTTTTACTCAAAATCTAGGCACATTTGAAAATTTTCATAAAACGAAATTTTACTGCTTCTATGAATTGAATTTCAAAAATCCGAGAGACATAGTTGATATAAGTAAGTAAAATGTGTTTTAATAGCATGAAAATAATTTTTGGTGAATAATAACTTTTGAATTTTATTTACCACTGTTAAAAGTAAATTGGGTAATTATAGGTAAAAATTATATTATAATTACCCTAACACATGTACTAATTATATTGGATAAGTGTTTTTAGATAAAAATAAATTTTAGGAATAAAATATGATCATTTTGATCAACTTTGAATAGATTAGGACATTTATTATTATTTTATTTAAAGAAGAGTTAAAAGTGTTTAATTGAAAGTTTAATAACTAAAAGGTTTTAATATAGGGTTATACATAAGATAAATTCAACTATAAATAATAATTAGAAAGATTAAAATATTTACTACATCATGGTATTTTATTTATAATTTTTAGATATTGAAATATTAAATTTATTTATGACACAATGATGATTCAGTAATTACCTTATTAATGAAATATTAAAATAATTGATATTATAAATATAAAAATAAATGTAAATTGAGACTTTTTTATGCATTAAAATAATTTTATAGGTTAATATGTAATTTTAAGGTTTATTTAATGTATTTTTTTCTAAGTAATAACATTTTTTTTACTTTCACCAAAACCAAATAATAAATAGTGTCAAAATTGACCTAAATGAGTATTTAAAACCAATACTATATTATTAAATGATATATTATTCCTAAAAATATATGGTTCATCCAAAGGAATTATATAATTATGTATATGTCATTAATTATCCATATGAGTTTTGATTGTCATTTTTTAGTAATTTATTAACCATGTAATATAAAAATACAAAAAGACATGGTAAAAGTTAAACTATTTTACTAAGAATTAAATCTAAAATATAGGGTTAATATGGTGACCTAAAATTTTCTAAAACCTTTTGGTTGAGAATATTTCTACCCTTACCCACATTATCCTCAAAATAAATCAATTTTTAACCATTATAAACTGAAAACTATTTTATAATAAAACAATATTTCAACATTATCTTAATGTGACCCTCATCTCTCTTATAAAGGGTATTTCCCCTTCCCTAAAAATCACACATCCAAAGACATTTTGATCAGCCAAACCCTGCTCAAATATACTCACAAAGAACCTCAATTAAACCTAGAGGACTTAATTTGATCATAAATCTAACTTAAGGATCCCGTTTGATCAAATCAAAAGGAAGCACCTGAAAAAGGGGTAATAATTTCATCATCTATTTGATAGTTATTTTCTTCTTCCACTTCCTCTTTCATTGTTGTTTCCATACCAAAATAATTACTTCAACACCTTCTTCATACTATGCTGTTATTATAAATATGGTACAACCATATTCATTATTCTATCCCTCATATGAATGAAAAAGTCACCATACGTGCGTACGTATGGCTTACTATCTCCACGTCTTGGTGTAGTTTTTTATTCAGCACTTCATTATATGGATGGGTATAATAATGATTATAATTTATGTCAATAGTAAATATAACATTTTAATGATTATTTATATGTAATATAATATCCCATTACATACAATTTCACCATCAGTAGAATGATATTGTCGCTCGTGCGTACGTACAAATTACCATCTCTATGAACCTAATGAGATTCATTCCCCATCGTAACCATTCAGGATAATTTATATTTTATTATTAAAAATAATTTTTAAGAAAATTTTGTCATTCTGGATATGAATCAAATACATCCTATCTATAAAAAACATGACTTACATAACAAAACATATAAAGGAAAATGAATCTGCTAACACCTGAAACAAAGATACTACTTAAATATTATTAACAAAGTAATATTAGAAGATAATATATGATATCATATTTAGGTATGTTGTTCTTGTATAATTTAATAAAAATGATTTAACTATTATACATGATGTTAACATAAACTCTACTAAGGAAAATTACAAGTTAATAGGTTTTCATCTCACTTTTTATTCCCGTCATATTCATCTTATATTTTACACAATTTTATTTTGTGGGGTGTATTTACTGCCCAAGAATATATTAATTCTATAATATAATTTAATTTATGGGTATTTAAATATTCATTTTATGATCCTTCTTTCTTTGGGTTTAGGTTTCGTATGTTTCCAAATAGGTAATGGAATTTTTAATTTCAATGTCCACTCATTGGGTTTTACATACACTTCATTGATTATTTTACTCCAAGATTATCTATGAAATCACTATTTATTTATTTATGTAGTAATTTCCACTCCCCTTTATGTGGATATACTTTTGGTACACATAATAACTCAATTGTTAAATTCTCCAATCATTGATATGAACTTGATATGGGTAATTTTAACTCAATTCCCATTCATTGAGTTAAACATCCAATTCATTGGTTTCGTTTTGTTAGAAGAATATGTGTGAATGTCCTCAGATTTATTTACACTAAATATCCAATAATATTGAGTGTATTTATATTTTTCATTCATAATAATGCCATTTATTTATCCTTAATCTTAGGATATGGTCTTTATAAGGTATTTTGTCTCAATTTACAATCCATTAAAACTTCTTTGTTATTATGTTCCAATTCACATTTACATGGTGTATATAATGTCCTTGGACATATTATGTCATGAATACCTTTATTCTCATTATATTATAAATTTTTGATTAATTTTATTCCTCAATTATTTTTATTCAAGTTTCTTTCATTTTTTTAGAACACTTTTACTAAAGTATTATTTTAAATGTTTTAAACATTTATTCTTCTAAATATTTCTCATTACTGTACATGTTTTAAAAAAGGTTTTAAAAATTTATTTATATGGGCATGAATTTTTTAAAATTAAAATTCCTTTCAAAAGTTTCAAAGTGGTATGGTACCATTTCATTCAAAAATATCTTTTAAATGACTTCTTTGATAAATAGTGCGACTTTTAAATGTTTTAAACAAAAAGGGGAGATTTCACTCAAATAGTTTTAATGATTATTTTCATCTATGTCATTATCATTCATTGTATTTTATTCTTGATTGAGGAAGATTTATTTTTATAAAATATTCCATATTGTATTGAATGAGTAATGTTTGACTGTGGATATGATATTTTTATACCATTCATGGTTTGTGGTTAAATTATTGATATTTAGTATGATAGTTTTAATATGAATTTTTATGTTATGTTTCAAAATTTTCATATGATTAATGAATTGGACTTATTATGTGAAGGGTGGATCCCACTATAGCTCCACGATGCATCGGTAGGTCTCATGAGGCAAACTAGTGTCTTGGCATAAGGCCTGGACATAATCTTTATTTGTAGTCTGGGCACGAGGCCTTGACTATGTGGTTATGATGTCTGGCATTACGCATTCCATCACAATGAAATTATCTATTTTTACTACATGTTAATATTCAACTAGTATAATATCCCTGTGAATAAGTAAATGACATTATTTGATTTATCTTTTCCATATTATGCTGAAGTTTATGTTTAAAGGGCATTTGTTTTAGTCTTATACATTGAATTAAATGTTTAATCTTATTTATGATAGTTTCTGCTAAAGTGTTATCCTTACCGAGCATCTGAGCTCACCCCTTATGTTTTCTTTTTCCTAGGATGTGAAGAAGTATATTATGATTAAACAACTCGGATAAGTCAAAGGATATGAGTGTGTTCAAAGGGGACACAATGTTGTTTTTTTATTTCATGATGTAATGTAAAACTTATGAATGTATCTAGTACATCGAAGGCTACTAAAATAATTAGTCTTTCGATACATGATATCTTGTGATCATGCCAATGTTATGTAATAATGCACCAACTCTTGGTAACAAGGGTCGAGGAATTATAGTTGGTATCAAAGGAATTTTAGTACAAACATTGGAAACTTGATTTAATAAAAAAACTATGATTAGAGAACATTACCCTAATATATACTTTGTGGATTAGTGTAGAATAAATTCTAAGATTTTTGGTAATGTAAATATTATGTGGGTTTTCCATGAAATACATCCCTGTCTGGATACGAGTAGGTAGAGGTGGATTTGGAAAAGATGTAACCAGGGGTAAAACTCAAAAACACCACTTAGATCTTTACTCGAATGAGAACTGGTGCATGACAAAAGGCCTTGTTGTACTCTTTGTTACGGCACTCCTGGGGGATATAACTAGTATAAATCACATTTTCATTAAAAATCGATGAGAAGTATTTTAATATAAGATGAGAATAAATAACAATGGTTATTCCTAAGGTGTTTTATATTGAATATAAGGTGTTATGATATTCTATAAATGATTTTATGACTATTATTACTCACACTATGATTTCTGGTTTTAGTTAATGGCTGGATTCCAAGGAAGTCATGGTAACATTGAACATGATGTACAAGGTGGTCACGATGGTGGATATGAGAAACT
Source organism: Viscum album (assembly GCA_963277665.1). NCBI lineage: Eukaryota > Viridiplantae > Streptophyta > Magnoliopsida > Santalales > Viscaceae > Viscum > Viscum album. The sequence goes on from OY728150.1 coordinate 662,911,000, forward strand.
AAATGTAATGTTGATAGAAATAAAAGATATCATTTTCAATTAAAAGCAGGTTTCCAAAAATATGATCAATAATATATACATTAAAAAACTCCCAAACTCAACAAAGAAGAGAAAGGTAGAGAATTATAAGAGCTCCAGTAGTGGATACCTAGGAGAAAAGAAAGCTCAATTTCCATCATGTCAGAAATTTGGAATGAGACACCCAGGAAAGTGTCTCAATGGAAGAATGAAATGATTTATGTGTGAGAAATAATGAAATAAATTAAAGAATTTCTGATCAAAAATAAAGATTACTATGGGGGAAAATAAAAACGATCCTAAGAATACATTTAAAGTCATTTTCCATAAATATAAGGGACCTGGGAATTACTCGTGTCAATTCTCTATTCTATAGTATAACCACTAGGTCAAGGAAGAACCTAAGTGGAAATAAATGGATAGAAAAAAGTTTAAAAGTATTGATGCTTTTTGTTGATGGGATTACTTTGGAAGACTTTTCTCTTGTATGTGTAACCCTGTAGTTTGTTATTTGAAAATTCTATTTGAGGAAGAATTATATTTTCTTTTATGGATATAGTTATAAAGAACCATTAGAGATTATATGATCCTTGAATTTGAGGAAATTACAGGATATTAATTTTTGGGATGATAATGCGAGGTATGAGATAACATTTGTGGTTAAATTATGGTTTAGATAGTTTGAGGAATTTATCTCATTTTGGGAATGTTATAAAATATAGTTTTTGAAAGAGGATAACATGAAGACCCTACGACAACTCATTGCACTAGACAAAGCTGCGATAATCGAACCCACAACCAATGTACGAATAGGATTTATTTCCTACCACTGGACTACGTGAAGTCCCTAGTTAGTGTAACTAATTATTTTTAGTTAAATGATTTAATTGATCAATAATAAATTGATTTTGGATCTCATGTTTTATCAAATTGATATCCTTAGTATAAGAAAATGCTTTGGTTATTAAGTGATAAATGTTATTTTGGAAGACGTTTGCTCTAATGGGAACACTATATACCTAAGGAAAATAGAAAATTATAGGATTTCCTTTGATGAGTAATGATATATTTTTATTTTGTAGGAATCTATATTATTTATATATATTCAGGTTATTAATAGAAAGGATTAACCTATCATAGATAATATGTGATTTTGTTAATTACACTTCTATATGAGACTTTAAGAGTAGTTGATGTTATTTGGAGTTAAAATTTATGATTTACTATGAAAGACTATGTGATTAAATTTTTCTGAGTGTTTAGTTTCAATCTTAGTTTGAATTATATTTAAGTATTTTAAGGACAATTTCTTATTCAATTATTTTTATTGATCATTGGGTTTTGTTTGTTTAATTTTGGTAATTAAGATTAGTATTGTTTTTCTATAAATGATTATAAATTTTGGGGATCATCTGATCTTATACTAACCACTTGGTTTTGGTTAATCTCTAATTATAAGGGAAATATATAGTTAATCCTTTGTGGATTATGTTATTATCAAGAAGTTGATTCTAATGATTCAGGTGTGACCATGTCATCTTGAATACTAATCGTTAGGATAAAAGATGATTTAGTGGTTGAAATTTATTAAAGGATGAAACTCTACTTGAAAATTAAGTATATATTTTTATGTTCTTAGTCAATATCAAAAATAAATTCCTCAATTTTATGAAATGGAACTTAAAACAAAAATTTTGTCCTTTTACTTTTCCTACTAGGAAATTGATGACCATTTAACCCATCACAAGTTTGTGGTTTTCTTATTTCTAACATTCTCTTGATCATATTTTTTATCACTATCCATCAGAACTTGACACTTAGTTTATCTTCCATATCTATGTTTACCTACATGGAATACTACTATGGGTTATCTAGGATGGCCATTATACTTATCTTTCTTTCTTTTAAAGTGATAGTTTTATTGACACTTTTTACAATGTGGGATTTTAAATTAAGTTCCCAAGAACAATTTTAAAATTTTGTGGATGAAATTTCCAAAATGGGTGAAGAATTTAACACCCTGAGATTTCATAGTAAGTTATTTTCCTTAAAGTAATTAAATAACTTGCGCTATACTCGAAACCGAGTTCGAGCGCACCACGACTTACCAAACTATCCATTCAAAAGGTGGTAATGAATAGTATTACCTACATTTTTAATTTTATATACTCCATATAATTTTAATATCTATATTATGTGTTTCTTAGATATAATATTAGAACAAATTCAATTCTTCAAATAAGAGAAGTATTTTTTAAAAAAATGAAATTTTACCACCTTTTAATATAGAACCCTTTTTAAATTCAATATTTGACACTTTTATATATTAAATATGAAAAAATAAACTTCTTCTTTAGAATTAGGACGTAAAAATTTATTTTTGATAACGTTTCAATGCTTTTTTGATAACATTTATATTTTGATAAATAGTAAAAAATACTAAATTTTAATTGAAAACAACTTTTTTAATCAAAATAATTTATAGTGTCAAAGTATACATTTTAATGGTTTTTATGTATAATTAGATTATATTTTTATAATTTAATCCAATGTCGGTCATTGGTAGTAATTTTACATTTAAATTGGACATAAAAACATATCAATCTTTTGATAGTTTTTATTTCTCAAAAACCCGCATTCTGGTTTTGACATCAGGAATATATTTTTTAAATTATTTAATAAAAATTAGATGTTTTTAATTTGTTAAAATAGAAATAATTTATGAATTTAGAATATAAAAATTATCTTATGGTAAATTTTTGGTATTTTTTTAAAAACTTTCAATTTTTGATAAATAGTGAAAAACACTATGTTATTGTTTAAAGAAGACTTATTATTTAAATAATTATTTTTAATTAAAATTTATTTTAAAGTCAAAATTGATACATAATACCTATATTAGTAAAATTTAATTCATTGAAGTCATTTTATAATAATACTGGTAATATAAAATTTTATTGATCTTTTTACCATCTTTTACTCACCTTCAAGGAACATTTGTAAATTTGTATAAAAGAAAATTTTACCACTTCAATGAATTGAACTTCAAAAATATGAGAGACATGGTTGAAATAAGTAAGTAAAATTTGGTTCAATATGATGAAAATAATTTTTGGCGAATAGTAAATTTTGAATTTTATTTAACAGAGAAAAAATAAATATTATAATTAAAGGTAAAAATGATATTATAATTTTCCTAAAACATGTTATAATTCTATTGGATAAGTCTTTTTATACCAAAATAAACCTTAGAAATAAAATATATACCATTTGATACACATGGTTAAGATTATGAATTTTATTATTATTATATTTAAAGAAAGGTTAAAATTGTTAAATTCAAAGTTTAATAACAAAATGATTTTATTATAGGGTTATACATAAGATAAATTATACTTTAAATACTAATTATAAATCTAAAAATATTTCCTAAATCATGGTATTTTATTAATAATTTTTAGACCTTAAATAATTAAATTTATTTATGACACAATGATGATGTAATAATTACCTTATTAATGAAAGATTAAAATAATTGATATTATAAATATCAAAATAAATTTACATTGATACTTTTGAGACATTAAAATAATTTTTAGGTTAATATGACATGTTAGGGTTGATTTAATATATATTTTTCAATGTAATTAAGTTTTTTTGACTTTCACAAAATCCAAATACTAAATAGTGATAAAATTGACATAAATGAGTATTTAAAACAAAAACTATATGATTAAATGATATAATATTCTTAAAAATATAAGGTTCATAGAAAGAAATTATATAATGATATATATTTTAGTAATGGACCACTTGAAGTTTTCTTGGCATTTTACAGTATGTTTATTCATCATGTAATATAAAAATACAGAAAGACATAGTAAAAGTTAAACTATTTAACTAAGAATTAAATATAAAATATAAGGCTAATATGATGGCCTAAACTCTTATAAAACCTATTGGTTGAGAATATATCTACTCATACCCACCATATAAACTAAATAAATCCATTTTAGGCCATTATAAAGCGAAAATTATTTTATAATAAAATAACATTTCAAGCTTTTTCTAAGGTAACCCTCACTTCTCTTATAAAATGGTACTTCCCCTTTTCTCAAAATCAAACCTCAAAAGCCATTTTACATGGCCAAACCATGATAAAATATCCTATTAATTACCCTCAATTAAACCGAGAGGCCTTACTTTGATCATAAATACAACTTATGGATCCCCTTTGATCACATCAAAAGGAAGCAACCAAAGAAGAGGTAAATATTTCATCACCTCTTTCAAAGTTATTTTCTTCTTCCACTTCCTCTTTCATTACTATTTCAATACCAAAATAATAAATCTAGTAACTTCTACATATTGTGATGTTATTATAATTATGGTACAACCATATTCCTTATTCTATCAATCCTATGAATGACAAATTCACCATGCATGCATACATACGACTTACCATCTCCACGTCGTGGTGTAGTTAGTTATTTGACACTTCATTATTTAGATGGGTATAATAATGATTATAATTTATGTAAATAATAAATACAACTTGTTAATGATTTTTATATGTATTATAATATCCAATTACATACAATTTCACCATCAATATAATGATATTGTCGCTCGTGCGTACATATGGATTACCGTCTCCACGAATGTGATGAGATTCATTCCCCATCGTAACCAGTCAAGAATAATTTTCATTTCATGATTAAAAATAATGTTTAGGAAAATAATATAATTATGTATATGAATCAGATACATCTTTTTTATAACAAATATGACTTACATAACAAAACATATAAAGAAAAATTAATCAGTTAACACCCGAAACAATGATACTACTGAAATATTATTAATAATGCAATATTAGAAGATCATATATGATATCATATTTATATATTTGGTTATTTTATAATTTAATAACTATTATTTAACTATTATAAAGTATTTTTACATACCCTCTACCAATGAAAAGAACAATGTAAGGGGGTTTCCTCTCACATTTTATTCCCGCAAGATTCATTCTATATTTACCACTATTTAATATTTTGTGGTGTATGTACTGCCCATGATTTTATTATTTCTATAATATAATTTAATTTTTTTTGTATTTACATATTCATTGTATGATCCTTCTTTCATGGGTTGTATGTTTCATAAGTTACCAAATTGGTACTATAATTTCTAATTTCAATTTCAACTCATTGGGTTTTACATACACTTCATTGATTTTTTACTCAAAGATTCTGTGTAAAATTACTATTTATTTATTAATATAGAAATTTCCACTCTCCTTTATGTGGATATAATTTTTATTCACATAATCACTCCATTTTTAGATTCTCAATTCATTGATATGAACTTGATAAGGGTATTCTTAACTCAACTTCCATTCATTGAGTTAAACATCCAAGCCATTGGTTTTTTATTGTTACAAGAATATGTGTGAATTTCATCTGATTTATTTACACTAAATATCCAATAATATTGAGTGTATTTAATTTTTTCACAAATAATTATGTCATTAATTTATCCTAAATCTAAGGATATGGTCTTTATATGGGATTTCTTCTCAATTTACATTACATTGAGACTTATTTGTTGTTATGTTCCAATTCACTTTTATATGGTGTATATAAAATCCTTTGACATATTAAATCATGAATCCATTTATTCTCATGATATTATAATGTTTTGATTAATTTTATTCCTTAATTATTTTTATTCAAGTGTCTTTATTTTGGTTAGAAACTCTTTTACAAAAGTATTGTTTTAAATGTTTTAAAGATTTATTCTTCTAAATATTTATCATTATTGTAAATGTTTTAAAAAATGGTTCAAGGATTTATTTATATGGGAATGAAAGTTTTAAAATTAAAATTCCTTTCAAAAGTTTCAAATTGGTATGAGACAATTTGATTCAAAAATATCTTTTAAACGACTTATTTGATAAATAGTGAGACTTTTAAATGTTTTAAACAAAAAGGGGATATTTCTCTCAAATAGTTTTACTAATTATTTTTATCTATGTCAATATCATTCATTGTATTTTATTCTTGATTGAGGGATATTTTTTATAATAAAATATTCCATATTTTATTGAATGAGTTATGTTTGACTGTGGATGTCCAATTTTTATACCATTCATGGTTTTTGGTTAAATTATTGACATTTTGTATGATAGTTTTAATAAAAATGTTTATGTTATGTTTCAACATTATCATATGAGGAATGAATCAGACTTAGTATGTGATGGGTGGAGCCCGCTATATCTCCTGGATGCATTAGTATCACATGAGACAAACTAGTGTCTTGGCACAAGGCCTTGAAAAAAATCATTATTTGTAGTCTTGGAACGAGGCCCTGACTATGTGGTTATGATGTCCGGAATTATGAGTTACATCATTATGAAATTATCAATTGATATTACATGTGATTATTAAACTAGTAGAATATCCATGTGAATAAGTACATGGAATTATTTTATTTATCTTTTCCATATTATGCTGAAGTTTATGTTTAAAATTCTTTTGTTTTAGTATTATATATTTATTTAAATGATTATTCATATTTATGATAGATTCTGCTAAATTTTTATCCTTACATAGCATCTAATCTCACCTTTTTTTATGTTTTCTTTTTCTAAGAATGTGAAGAAGTATATTATGATTAACCTGTAGGGATAGGTAAAAGGATATGAGTGTGTTTGAAGGGGACACAATGTTGTTTTTTTATTTCATGATGTAATGTAAATCTTATGTATATATTTTGTATTTCCAAGGCTACTAAACTAATCGGTTTTTTGAGACTTGATCTCTTGTGATACTGTCAATGTTATGTAAAAATGCACCGACTCTGGGTAACTAGGGTCGAGGAACTATAGAAGTCCCAACTTGGCAATATTTTCTATGATCCTAAATTCATGGATGTCACCAAGATAAAATGTTAAATGTTTTTTTAGAAATATCATATCTTTGGGAACACGTTTTAATTACATCATCATATCATATGTTCTTACAATATTACAGTAATGGCCAATTCATACTTTTATATGGTGAAGAATCCCCATTCAATACATGTGAGCATAATCATATGGAATTATTATATTATAAAAGGGAGTGAAACATCTATAAAGAAAAGATATTAACTAGGTATTGAATACAAATGGATTGAAGTCCACTCATATAAATCCATGTATTTTTCTTGGTGATGAATATGTTTTACCCATAAAGAAGCCCGTGGAACTATATTTAATCCATGAATTATATAAATAAAATAAAATCCTAGATGACCAGTGTATAGATTCTTTGGCTGTTATGATATCAGTATTCTCATCTATTGAGAATCATGATTCACAACCATTCACAAAAGAAGACAGGTTAACCTTGAACAATATCCACACACAATATTTTTATACCGATAGTAATTATCCCTTTCATTTCTCAGATCCCTAGAGTTAATCTGAAACTTTATAATAGATGTTGATAATACCCTAGACTTACGTATCTTAACAACCTATTCTGAAACTCAACATGATGAGGATGTGGAAATTTAAGAGGATATTGTTAATTACCCACCATCATTTGAGGAATGTGTATCAAAAATAGTTTATGATCATAAAAAGGTTCATGATATTATTGATTAAGACTTGTGAACTATATTAATTTGGTCTAAAAATTGTTTGGAGTCACATACCAATGCCCCATGAACTACATATTCAATTTCCTTTTGGGGAATATTGTGGGGTTATATATTAAAGATATGGTGGTCATGTAACTTAATCACTCTAACAAACTCAACAATATTGAAATGGTTTTTGGAATGTTGTGTCAATACTATATAAAAATAAACCCCTTCAAATGTACCTTTAGTGAAACATTTGGAAAATTACTTAGTTTCATTGTATTTCATCATGATATCAAGGTAGATCCTGAGAAAATAGGTTTAATCATCAATATTCCCTTACCCTAGAATCTGAAATAGTTATAGGGATTCTAGTGACATCTCACCTTTATCATATGCCTCATTTCCAATTTGTCATGAAAACTAATAACATTCAAATGATTTATGAGAATGGGGTCTCTATATGAGTGTGGAGAAAGATGGAATTAATAATTTTATAGAATCAAGAAGTTCCATATACCCCCACTTATCTTGATTATTCCTATTGAAGGGATATAACTTATCATCTAAGTGGTATCTCAGGAGAGATCAACTGAAATGATACTTTCCCAAAATAATAACACAGGAAAGGAAAATATAATGTATTATCTTTATAGGAAATGATCAATATCAAGTCCTATTATTCTACCACCAAGAATAATTTACTTTGGGTGAACTTTCCATTGGAAAAATTCAGGCATTATTTATTTCACAATGATGTCTTCTTGGTGTCCTGCATCAACTCACTAAAATTTATCATTGGTCTCTGAATGTTAATAAGAAAATTGGATCACTTGGTTGTTATACTGTAATAGTTTTATATAAATTTTTATCTAATAATGTAGTCCAAGGATAGAAATTGGAGAATATTCATGAACCAAATCCACTCCAGAAAGATACACCAATAGATTATGTACTCCTCAATAAAGAATTCACTCACATCATCCCCCATATATATGAGATGGACTTTAATAGAACTTCTAGGACCTCCACTAAGAACATAATGGATTAACCAAAAAACAATTGTGTTCTATTGGGTGTTGTGTTTATTTCCCAAAAAAATAAGTTGAAATATATTCCATCTATCTTTCATAAGGACACACTAATAACAAGTCAGAGTATTAATAACTTATTATTAGATTGTATTTATTTATCATATTATTAGTAGCACACATAAAAATTAAAGGCAATTCATAGTAAGTGGTAAATTAAGTTAAGGTTGAATATTTCTTTAAAAATGGGAATTTGAAAAATATATTTGATCATGTTCATGATGTAATTTCAAAACTCCCCATATATGAAACTTTAACCCTTTTCTTGTGATAGAAAAATGTTCAAGATAGAGACTTATCAAGAATTTCTGCAATCCTGGAGGTTCTTAACCCTAATGAAACAATTATTGACATTTCAAATCATAGGTTTACCTCTCAAGTCATCAAATATAACATAGAATAAGTCAATGAGATTGTTATAGTTTTGATGATTTTCAAGACATTTTATTAATCAAAATATAACTCTAATGAATGAATGTACACTATATCAGACTATCATAGTTGTGGGACCTACCTACTAGATCGATCCATGAATGATCATACACAATGTTTGTGAGAAAATTTAATTCTCCAAGTTATAACATGTATGTATGAAACCCTATGAAAATGTGTCTTTAATGTTGATATACTCAAATTCATTTAAGGAGAATAAATAATTTCCACCATGGAAGAGATTCACATTGTATCATGTAGAAACCTTCAATCATGATCCAATATCTACAATCTGACTAGAGGGCTTGTAAATTTGGCTAGTGGTGATAAGATATTTTTTTGAATTCAACAAAAAAAATATGTGTATCATATGTATCCCAATATTATCAATTATCCCCCAAATTTGTTTCATATAACCAAATATTCATGGCCATTTTCCATGATTGGAATTGATCTCATTGGGACATATCCCCCAACTACAACTCAACAACTCAAATTAATCCTTAATTTCGCACGCTTTTTTATGTAAACTAGATATGATGATACCAATCTAGGAGGTGATAAAAAATGTCTTCATAATCTTAATTATGTCAAATATTATCATAATATTCGATATCCCTCACACAATATTAACAAAAAATATCACCAATTTCTATTATTTAGAGTTGGAGGGATTATTTTTGAATTATGATATTCATAATAACCATTATACATGAAATTATATGGTATTGAATTGGTAGATATAATCCTTCAATAATACTCTATAAAATATTCCTCAGATGTTTCTTGATACAAATAATAAGGCTTGGTCAGTCAGGATTATTAAATCTATGTTTTCCTCTCACACTACAAAGATAGAGATCCCACAATTATTTCTATCTAGGATAAAGTACGTTCAACCCATCAAGATCTAGTTACTATAATTTCACTAGTCCATATATAAACATATGACTAAATATAAAAAGTACAGAATGTGGTTGGAAGAATTGGAATGGCTTGATGATAAGAGGATTTATACACTTCATAACCAAGAAGTCTATCAAAACCAGGTCATGTGATACCTCCATAAAATTGTCCAACATTATTCATTTATATAGGGTGATCTCATGTTAAACCTTGAAGAAAAAATCATACCATGAAAGAATCCTCCAAAATTAAAGATGAAATGGGGAGGAACTTATATTATGAATATGGTTTACCCAAATATGGTCTACACCTTGATTACCATGGATGGTGAGTATGTAACACACACCACAAATGTGAGTTTTCTTTTGAAGTATTTCACATGATGAATCACAACATTCTAGTTAATATAGAATGATTTAAAATTTCAGGGAATCATGCTCTGATTTGTATAAATTTAAACTGTTTAGCATGTGTGTTAGTCCCAAAATGTAAAAACTCATGACAATATCCATACCACAAGATATTAAAATTCTTATTCCTAGTACTTGTCTCACGATGATAAAATTCACAAAATATTCTCTCTCATACAAATACATTAAACAATATAGAATGGTCCATCATATGGGACCCTTTACCAACTTGATAATGAGATCCATGTAAGGTTATGCAGAATATACCCCCCATTATCCAAATAATTGTGGAAGGGTTGAAGCTTTCATCCCCATAAAAGAATAGAATATTTAAATGAACCTCCCATATATATTATCTTGATCTATGAAGAGGGTTATTAGATTACTATAATGTAAATTATAACTCAGGAAATGAAAAAAATATACCTCCCTATATACGAGTCATAGCTATACATGGGAACCTTATAAGAACAATATGTGTCCTAATCATTTTTAACTCCAAATACATAGAAACATTGAGGATAACCTTTCTTGGACCTAGCTATGAGTCTTCTATGATATCCGAGCATTTAAATTTGGTATAAACCCCAAATGAACTTATCCTATATAATCCAAAAAAATTGAAAATAAACCCAACATTTTCATTCTCCCCTTAAACTAAATCTCAAAAAATGGGAGATTTCCCAATTATTCCATGTTTCTCATACTAACCATGACTCAATTGAGCTTAAATGACCTTTTGAATTTACCTTATTGAATAAAGGTACACCATAACCAAAGAGTTGTATCTCAGCTGCATAATGGTGAACTGCTAAGTGATACTCCACCGACTATGGCCTTTTTATTCCCCTACATATAAACTCAATATATATATGGAATTTGTACAAGAACTAAATGTTTATTGATTCCCATATATAGGGATATATAGTGATAGTTTTATTTCTTATTGTAAGACCTATCACAATTCTCATCAATCAAAATCTCAATTTCCATGTATACAAAGCCGACTATTATTTGGGGTATATATAAGAACTAAGAGTGGAATGATTATTGATTGATTTATGATATATAGAAAATCTTTCCCATAAATCATAGATCTGGCCACATGTCATCATTCATTTCCACCCCTTCTCTCAAGGTGGTGGAAATCTTGATATTATATTTTTATATCCTAAATGATCTCACCATCACTCTTTATAATATTCCTAATGTTTTATAGATTCCAATAACCTTAGATGGAAAAATATGGAAGACAATACCATCTACAAGGGAAACTTTTTTTGATTATTCATACTAGGCCCCAATATGGCTCTCCATATGTGACCTTATATCAGTATGTCAATAAGAATAATCTCATCTAGAGGTGAAAAATTTAAGACCTCTATATTCTTTGACTGCATCATAATGGAACCCATCATCCTAATATAAAAATCCACCATCCTTTGTGTACTTATCCCAATTCATCATCCCCAATTGTAGAACCCCATTCACATAAAATAATCATTATGCCTTTTCCTATAGATATTTATGTATCCTCAGTGTATTCAAAACCTCTATACATATGGTGAGTTTTCACTCCATCCAAAAAATGATCTATTCATTATAACCCTTAAACTACAAACATTTATTTTTTTGTCAATTTTGTTCGAACATAAACACCAACCAAATAGGGGAAAAATTGAAATATCTCAAACTTCTAGTGAAATGGAAATAAAATATGTTAGTCTAAAGACTTGAAAATGGAATCCTAAGAAGAATTAATGCCTCCACTCATGAATAATATCATCTTCTGGGACTAGGATAAATTTAGAGTTAATGTTGAGCGGGGAAAAATCTTGTAGGGTTCACTACATGAGCCGAAATTAAATCTTATCCATTTTCACTATATATACCTATCCCAAAAAAAGTTAGTGTAATGATTTTTATATTTCTTTCAATATGAGGATGTATTCAGAACTCCATAAAATATCATTTATGGTACTAGAACCCTTCTTGAGAATCCTCTCTCTATAACCAACTTCATGTCCTATGTGTTATATAATTCATAACCTTCTACATATTTTGGTAGTAGATAGGCCCAAATCCAAGGAATACAATTATTTTACTAGGAATATACAACCCCATACGACCCTTCATATGAGACCTCATATCATTCTATCAAATATAAGCATGTTATCTTGAAACATCCATATACCATAATACCATCAAAATAGAACACATAATTCTAGTATGATTGATGTTCATCCTTCACGTACCAGTCCCATTTTATTATCCATGGATCAAAATCCTTGGAATATGATTTACAAAAACACAATATCCAATGGTTCAGGTTGAGTTACTATCCATTATATTATATCTCTATGCATGATACTCATATTTAGGATAAGAATATGAAATTTAATTCTTGAACCTTTTGATCCTCATCTCATGATCTAAGACAATATTTTCCATTGGTCCAAATTAAATGACATTAAATTGTTAGTAAAATATCCATAAAACCAATAATTATTAATAAAGAAAAGGGAGTGACTTGAGATATATCCTTGTTCCCACCCACTAGGATTCCCCTACATGAATCCTAGGAAAATATTAGGGCAAAACTAAAATACAAATAAATAAATAAAATAAAATAAAATACCCAAATAACTCATGAGTTTCCAAATATGAAATTAAAAAGAGTTTATCCAAAGATCATATTTTCATTTTTTTCAAGGTGTTCTAGATTTTTATTTTTAATTATATTTTATGTTATTATGAAATAGTTGTTGGATACAGATATACATCAAAGAGTTGAAAAAAGTTGAATATAAAAAAATATTCATTATAGAAAAGTGTAGAGGAATCTTCATAGAATGATGTCTCTCTATATAATAAAAAAATTTAGAAGAAAATTTTTCAATATAGGGTTTTAATTAATGAAATAACATATGGGATTCATCAACATTATGTCAAATCCTGGATTGTTTTGTATCTTCATCCTACTTATTAAAGTGAATATTCTCTATTTCCTTAGTAATGAAATTATTACATTATGTATGGGATAAATCATGATATTAGTGGTTCTTAATAATATTCTCCATGGATGTGTTCAAATAATATTGAACAACCCCCCCCCCCCCCCCCCCCAATTATTCCTTCTTTATTTGGAATTGATGTTCTGCCACCACTTCCATATAATGAGACTCCTCCTAATACAACGTACCCTTATGAATTGAAAATTTATCTTACAACCTTACCTTGTTGAGAAGTTACTATGATTCTTTATCTTACCCTCACTGTTGAATGGTTTTATTTTAAAATGGAATAGATAGTGTGGTAATCAAATTTGACATATCCCATTACCAGGAATATGGAGCACAACTTTTGTATTTTTGAGGGAATGTCTTCTAGAGAGGCCATAGAGAATAATTAGCACATTTACCTATAGATATAATGTTGGGTTGCACAAAAATTTCACTATGAAACAAGATTTGAATTAGATCCCATCACAATATCACATACATACTCATGAATAATTTTTATCTATGGAAATTTTTCCCTACCCATCAATTTCTCACTATCCTCTCTCAATTCAAAATTTATGGTAGGTAAATAATTAATTTTGAGAATTTTATATGTATCAATGGAATAAATTTCTTGAGATTCATTATAAAAATAAAATGGAATAAATAGTTGAAAATAATTATATATACTCTCATTCTCTATAACATGGGTTTCCTCCAAAGTAGTCCTAGTGGATAGATCCCTATGTAGTAATACGTTGATTACTAAGGCTCTACCACTGATGTTAGGTGTTCTATATATTCATCCATCACTAAAGGAAACACATCCTCAAATAGAGAGACAATATTGAAATTTATTTCTTATTTATAAATTCTAGGAATACCATTTTCAAGTTCTACAAAGGTATTTTAACAAGAGTTAGTGAATTTTAACATGAAGTAAAATTGATGAGGGGAATATCCAATCATTATGGAATATAAAAATTCTTATAGAGAGGCTCTAACTACATCATAAGAGGTAAATGGATAATGTACCATGTCATAATCTATCCTATATGGTCCAACAACACTATATAGAAGGGGATAATGTCTATAATTTTTTTTATTAGTGGCCATTTATACCCTCCCAATTACCACCACTTCATTTTCAAAGACTTCTATAGACCCTATATCTAGAATTAAATATATTTATTGATCTTTAGTGGTGGGTAATATTATATCAATAGTTTCCAAAGTACCCCACATCAATGATGGATTATGTTGGGTGGAGGATGATAAGGATGGTACTCATCTTCATAGTGATTTTCTCATCATCACCGCAAATGATTACATATATAGGTGTGTAGTGTCTTGGATAGATGAATATTTTATCATCTATATACATCTTATAATGGTTTCCTCCACATTTAATGGTATTCATGTTCCATATTTTAGAATTCCAATTTCCTTTGTATGCCCATTGCTGAGGTTGATATTTTAATAAATTATATTTTCAAAAACAAATCATTGGTGAGATCCAGGAAATGGTTGATTAAATAAAATACTCATCCACAAACTATGAATGGTAATTTATTATTAACTTCATCATAATCGTTTGTTGAGTATCCTGCAATGTGGAAAATTATATAGAATGAATAGTTAGCGGCATTGGAGGTATGAATTCTCTTGACTCTTCAGAAATCATCTCAAACATGTGAATTACTACACTTGGGGGACCTTAAAATATATTTCCTTACTCGAGGGAATCTATTATGAGAGTTTTTCCACATTCTAAAAATTTAAGTAAGGAATTGGGGTTTGGTCATCCTTATCATTCAAAAATAGTGCGTTGAAGATAGGATCACACTAATAGAGACAGGGATAATTCTAAAAAATTGTGATAGGAATTTATTCTAGCTCATATATAGAATTATTCACTTCTAATCTTAAGCTATAAATATATATCACTTGATATGAGGTGTAAAACATCCCCTTTTAAGAGTGAATTGACTTATCAGTATCATCTAGGTAAATCTTTGGTTCATTAATATGTTCCTATAAGGTTGTATGATCAAGAGATATTATATACCTGGATCCTAGTAAGTCGATTTATTCATCTCAAGGTACCTTCAAAGATTCTTTTATAAATGTCCCGCCTTCATGAATCCATTTAATTCACCGAATCTAGAATTGTTGTTATGATAAGGCTCTACAGTAGTGGAGGTGATTCACTAGATGAATGATTCGGTTCAAAATTCCTTATTTACTTTTTGAGCATCTCCAAGATAGGAGACTTCCTTAATAGGGATCTCTTTTGGGGCCCTTACACCTCTGTTTAGGTCCATAGCACCGATCCATAATTAGCTTCCATCACTAGTTCAACCAGATGACCATTGGGTTATTAGTGGATCTATATCTCTGCCTAGTTTTATTTACACCAAATGGTAGTATCTAATAGAAGGAATCTCACTAAAATACTTATATCATATCCCATCAGGATTATCAAGAATTTAGGAACTAGAATTGGATATCTCTTACTTCATATACTAGTAATAGGAAATGTACATTTCTTATAGATACTTCTAGATTTTCTCCAGAATCACCAAGGATTATAACCATCACATATAATCTTCTCGTATATCTTAGTGTCCAAGATGTCTTAATGAGGATATACTAGGTATGAATGCACTTCAGGATAACCCACAATTTCATTAACAATACTTAAATTTCGGAACTCATAGGCATGAAGAAAAATGAGTTATACTGATTCAATTTACTCTTCTTTTTTGTGTCACCTAAGGTTCTAGGTGGAACACCCATAATACTCTATAAAAATGACTTAAAACGACAAACACTAGTTTCATGACTCCTGAGGAATCTTTATTTAACCATATGTTCTACAATGCATACCCAAAAAACATGAAAGTGGTTGAAAATTATAAATGGATTTTTTCCTTTGAAAATATTTCCCAACTGATTATAAAACATGATGAGAACTGGCATAAGAAAACAAATACATTTTCCAATATTCAATTATATTGCCAATACAAACATACTGTCTATCACTCTGGTCTTTGATTCTTCAACTGTGAGTATATATCCACTCTAAAACATTTTTATTAATGCCTCATAATTGAAAAAAACATCATTAATAGATGTGATAATCCATCCCCAACTATTGTACTTTATTTTTCTAAGGTAAACCAATAAGAATCATTAAAGCCATTAGATATACATGAAACAAAAAGATGGCCCCACCTCACTCATGGATCATGTAATATCCCGATTTTGAGTGCACCCAAAGGAGCCTCATAACCGGTTGGTCACATGGCCTCAATTTTTTTTCCCAAACACTAGAGGTTGTCGACTAGAAGAGAGGTCCTTGGGTCTGATAGTGGGGAAAAAATTTCCTCATTAGAAGAATAACACAATAGAATAACAATAATATACAACAGCCGAAGGAGTACTACCATACAACAAGTAAATGTCAGAAGGCTGAAAATAAATAAACAACTGGAGAAAATATATAAATGATGCATGTAACATATATATAGTAAAATAGCCAAACAAGTCACAATGCTCTAAATAGAGTACTAACCGAAAGTTCAAAGAAAAAAATTAACTCCAAAAGTATCCCAAGCCTCAACTTGGTCTCATGTTCTCCAGCTCCATAGCAATCAAGTACCTGAAATAGAAGTGCTCTTTACCTTATCTATACCTCCAAAAATATAATTTGTTTGGGACCAAAAGCATGACTCAAACAGGGTGTGAGACTAATCCCATTAGGTAACCACCAAAATACATGTTCCTAACTGTTAGTGAATATATATAGCAGGTAATATAAAAAATTAAGAAATAAACAAGGATGAACTCAAAAGTAAACAATCCTATAGTTTCAAACTACTTTCATTTACATTTGTCAATCATTAAACCAATCATTTACAAGTAATCCTCATGGAATGTTCTCACAGTCAAACCCCTCTGGTTCAACTTATCATTATATCAATAAGATATAAAGACCCTATGGAAAGATCACATGGTCTAACCCCTTGGTCTCACAAAGACATAGACTCAATGAGAAAGAACTCATCGTCAATTACTCAGGTGGACTTTTAAAAGTAACTATAAACTCTACGAGGAAGCACTCAACATCAATTCCACTTGAGGTCTTGTAAGGGTATACTATAGACAATCTGAGGAAGAACTTAACATCAATTCCCCATGTAGATTCACAACATGAGAAGTATAACAGACACTCTTTGGAAGCCCTCAACATCAATTACCCCAATGGTCTAACTGCCCCAGGTTCCCACAAGCCTGTGTAATACAATCGTGCACAATGATATCCAACAAACAAAGTAAATCTTAAATAATACTTGAAAAAACAACTAAAAATAATATCACAATCATGTCATATAATATCAACTCCACCCTAATATCACAAGGCATGAAAATAAAATAGCCTAACAGGCAGTTCTAGATCCAACGTTCAATATCAACAAGAATGGGAAACACATCCATAGAAACGTAATAATCCATATTCATAATAAAAAACCCAAACTGAAGGAAACCAACCATAACCAGCATCCATAAGGTAAAATTTCCAAAACATGTTATTCCCTAAACTAAGGTATTGGGCACATTTTGCACATAAAACTCAAAGAGAACTATAAAATGGAACAAACCACATTCCTAAAAAATGTGTGATAGGAATAGTTGAATTTTATCCTTTGATTATACCTATAACATCATAGATCTATGAAAATTTCAAAAATAATCAACTACGAATATCTCACAAAATAATATAAAATAGGGGCGGTGAATCTAGAAGAAGGAAGAACTCACTAAGGGGATTCCAACACAACTGACGATGTTCAATTCAGATAACGGACGATGGATCAGGGTCTTAGAAAAGATTTAGTGATTCCCTTTCCTCTTAGATGAGATGAGGCTAAAAGAAGGTGTTTCTGGAAATTAGATGCGACCCTGGACCAATTAAAAAAAAGAAAATGTATAGGGAATGTTTATTTAATGAACACGCCATGTATATTCCATAATTTTCCTCCACCTTAGGCGGTCTCAAAGTCACCCCCCATTACCACGTACTTGGCCGTTACACGGCCAGTACCTGGGTACCCATGGAAACTGGGTACACGATGTGTACTCTTAAGTATACTACATATACTCCTTAAATTTCCAAAACACTACTTTTCTCAAAAACACCAGAAAAAAATATCCATACCTAAAATGAAGGTATAGGTTCTTGAAAACTTCCCCCATAAAAAAAATTCATCCTAGAATTTTCATAATGAGGAGGCACAAAATAAGAATCCACAAACCGCTCTGGCCACTACGATGGCACATTAGCCTCCCTCTCCCATGTCTCATCCTATAATCACCCATGCTACCACAACACTTATACTAGAGGAACTGACCGACCATAAATAACCTTCATGCTACGATAAATAATTAGTATAAGATGCTCCTTGAATGATGCATCCACCTCCAACTCAACCTCCTTAGGTTAAAAAACATGAGATGAGTCTGAGAAGTAATGCTACAGTTGAGAAATGTGGAACACGTCATGCATATCCTGGTACCTCTAAGGTAACTAAAAATGATAGGAAACTGGCCCGACCCTTTCCAAAACATGAAATGGCCCAACGTATCTCAGTGAAAGCTTTCTCTGTCTCCTAACCCTCCTGTGTCCCAACCTCAGTGTGACATGTAAGAAGAAAAGTTCTCTGACCTCTAAATACAGAGGTTGTCTCTGTCTATTTTCATAAGACTTCTTCTGTGATTTTTTTGTATCCATCTTCTTCTGAATCAACTCCACCTAATCTGTGGTCACCTGGAAAAGACGAGGTCCCAACATAGTTTCCTATCCTGCTTTCACCAACATAGGGGTGATCGACATGACCTACCATACAAAGCCTCATAAGATTCCATATGAATTGTCACATGAAAACTGATATTGTAGGTAAAATTTACTAGATGTATTTGATTCTCCCAAGAACCTCCAAAATCTAGGATGCAGGCTCAAAGCATGTCCTCTAGCACTTGGATCATGCACTCAGACTGGACATCTGTCTGGGGATGGTAAGCTGTTCTCTGAAGTACTTGTGTACCCAAATCCCCCTATAGTTCTTTCTAGACCTGAGAAGTAAAACGAGTGTCCCTGTCAGAAACAATGGGGTTCAGAACCCCATGTAAACCTACAATATGGAGGATATAAAACATTCAATGCTCATCAACACTGAAGGTCCCCTTGATCGGTAAAACATATTAATCCTTCGTGAGTCTATCAGTGACAACCCAAACTTCATCATTACCACAAGGTGACCTCAGTAAACCTATCACGAAGTCCATCATGAAATCATTCCACTTATACTAAGGAATGGGTGACTGCTGCAAAAGACCTTATAGTTGCTGATGCTCTGCATTCACCTACTGATTGATGGAACATCTCATCAGAAAACCAATAACATCTCTCTTTATACTAGGACACCAATACTAACTGTGCCGATCTTGATACATCTTGGTAACACCAGGATGAACTTCCCAAATAGAGGAATAAAAATCCAAAAAAATATCCTCACATATGTTTGAGGACACCCATACACATCCATGAAAGCACAAGATATCATCCTCACCAATAGTCCACCCAAGAGTAAGGTAATCACCTAACATGCTCTCCAGTAGGATGAGGCCTTCAGAATCCGATAGCTTCCTCATTCGCACCCGATCCAGTAGGGTAGAGGCAATAGGTACAAAAGAATGAAATTTCTTCCCATGTCTATCGTACACCTCAAAATGCATCTTAGAGAAAAGAGCCATAAGCTTCCACTCACTACTGGACTCCTGAACTGCATGTATCTGAGTCCTCCTACTCAACTCATCAGCCACTACATTGCCTTTCCCAGGCATATAGGCAAGCTCAAAGTCAAAGTAATGAAGGTACTCAACCCACCATCTATGTATCAAATTTTGGTAACACTGGATAAAGATATACTTGAAAATTTTGTGGTTAGTGTACTCCACAAAATTATCTCCAAAAAGGTAATGTATCCAACAACATAAATCAGGTACAATTGTAGATAACTCCAGATCTTGCATCGGTTAATTGCTATCATGTGGCCTCAATTGCCAAGACCCGTACACAACGAATCCTTCCCCCTATATAAGAACTGCTCCTAGCCCGATACCTGATGCATTATAATAAACAGTATAACACTTTCCCATCTCTGAAAAAAACTAGTATTAGTGATGAATTCAAACAGAACAGGAGAACCCCAAGTATAAGTACTGGGTCAGATGAAACCCTCTTCTTGTAACTCGTTTAACTACTTCCTGAGCTCCAATAACTCAGGTGTATCCATCCTATAAGAAATAATGGACACCGGTGCTACCCCTAGAAAAATCTCAATAATAAATTCTACATCTCACATCAGAGTCAACCTTGAAAATTCATATGGAAATACATCTATGAAATGATCCAAAATAGGAGGAAAGTTTATATGCGAAGTCCCTTGGTCATCCAGATACAAGCTATAAATATAGGTTGTAAATTCTCCCAACCCATGATGCTTGGGTCTAGCTTTTCTCTCCTAGAAATCCTATTCTCCCTTATACAGAAACAAACCACCCTAAGGTGATTTAAAACTCACCCTATGGTGATAGAAATTGATAACGGCCTGTAAGGGAACTAACTATTCCATTCCAAGAATGAAAATATAACATGTCATCTCTAAGACATAAAGGTCCCAAAAAAGTCACACCCACTAACATCAAGAGGTAAATTCTCACAATAACATACACTAGACATTCTAGTCCCTAATGTTGTGTCCAGCGTCCAGATATCAGTAGAAGTAATGATACTAATCCCAAGGATCTCCCCAACAGGAATATATATGACACTATGGGAAGAACCAATGTCGAAAAGAGAATAATCAAAAATTGAGGAAACCAAAATCCTACCTATAACCTTAGAGGGTATGAGATCATGCTTTTGATGGGTCTACTCCAGCACAAAATCCTAACCCGCGCCCTGGCCCTGTGACGCTGTCTGAGATCACTGATCTGATCCACCCTGCTGCTGTCAAAAACCCTGTGTCTAACCATTGCGTCCAAAACCTCTACCTTGTCCTAAATAATCAAAAGAACTCCAGTACCCATAATGATGAAAAACTAGTGGTCCTACTCCTGAACGTGGAGTTAGAGAAGAACCCCTATCACAAGATTCTGCAAGGAAAAATTGAAAAAAACATTGAAGATGACCCATCTTGCCACAAGATCGGCACTCAACTGTGTCCTTAAGGCAATGTGGCCTTGTATTCCCACTCTTCCCGCACTGGTATCTTACCACCTAGTGATTTGAAGGATTATCTTGCCTACTCGGATCTCCGTATGTAGACTCCCTATGACGCTTCCTACTGTCAGTCAGAATAGTACCTACTCTGGATTCTAAACCACCCTGGCTCACAACTCAAGAATCCCTCAAGTCGTGCTCTATAATCAGTGCATGGTTGACTATAGAAGTGATGGAGGTTGATGAGAAGATGTTCAAATGAGATCAGATGTCATGTCTGAGACCATCCTCAAACATCCTCTCTAGAAATAACTCATCACCCCCAGAATGGGTGTGAAGAGCTACAGATCATTGAAGCAAGAAGAATAATCCATGACTGAAAGTGTGCCTAGTTCTAAACTAATGAACTCTCAGGCTTGATCAGCCCTCAAAGTATCCAAAAAAAGTATTCATAGAAGTTCCACAAGAACTCATCCCGATCCACAACTCACCGGTGTCCCATCTATGAGACAACATCCCACCATCTCATAGAGGAATCACGTATCATGTAGGTAGAAAGATTCATCCTCCTTTCTGGAGGTGTCTCAATAATATCAAAGACATACAACATGACTTCTAACCATGACTCTACAGCCTGAGGTCCTCCATCCCCTAAGAAGGTGGGAGGATGTTGCAGCTAAAAAACCTAAGTCAAATCTACCATAGACGGGACATGATGTAGAGACCCCTGAAAGGTCGGATTAAACCTCATGAAGCCTTCTCGGAAATGTGCATCAACACTTGTATCTGGAATGGCAGCTATTCCCAAGACATGCACGACAGGAGGATCTGCTGGTAGTCCATGACTACCATGTCTGTTGTCTGATCGTTGCCTTGTATCTGGATAAAAACCTAAGGAAATCTTGGTGGAATGAATCTGCAAGGTCAATCACACATCTTTGTTAAATATTAACAGGAACTAAAACATGGAAGTGAAAGAAAGGATCTGGAGAAGGAAAAAATCATGTTTTAAAAAATAGGGATACACAACATGTATAAACCCTACACGATGTGTCCCCTTAGGCTTTCACATGGGAGTTTACCTATTCAAATCCGGGTCATGTAACACCCCAAAACATGGAGTGTTATCCTTGAGACATGGTGTGTACTTGAATCGTTTCCCCCTACCTGAGTTCCTTTACATGGATAAACCACAAAATTCTCTTGGAAAAAAACTACATGGCGTGTTTTTTCAAGACAAGAAGTGTACTGAAAGGATTTCACCGACCTGTGTCATTGGTCACATGGTCGGCAACATGGTTGACTCTACATGGTGTGAAGAACCTGAACACAACATGTACCATCTAAGATTCATCCACTCGTTCCATTGGTCACAAGGATGGATACATGGATATTACAATAGGACGTGTACTCCAAGTACACGACGTGTGTCACCAAACATTTAACAGCCTAGTGTCTTTGCTCCCACAGTCAGTCACATGGTGAAGAACTAAACAACATATACATATATTAAATTGAGTGTACATATAGTACACATTGTGTACTTAAGAAAAACATTTCCTTCCTGAACATAAGGATACATGGCATGTATTCATCATCACACATCATGTTTTCTAGGTTTTTCCAAAACGGAATCCTCAGAAACTACTCTGGAACCCCATAAAAACACTAAAACAAGCATTAAAGTTCCAAATTATGATCCTTTGGGGACCATAATCCCCAAGAATCAAATATTTCCAATATATTCATGTATATCACAAAGTATGACAGTGCAATCAATCACATGATCCACCAAATTCTGATCCACGAGGGCCCATAACACCTCATGAACCAAATATTTTCACTCATAAAAAAGAAAAATTACATATCAGAAACACCACATAAAATAGCAGGTATTCTATCAAGGAATATATCACAACAACATGTATATCTAGCACAACGTCTATCACTACAACATGACATCAATAATTCACACTAAATGGCATCATAAGAATGCATGACATGTGATCTCTAACAAGTGCCTATATGATGAATTAGATGGAATTCCCTAATCTCATCAGGTTGTAACCAAAATAGAACCTCAATAATATCAATAATAACAACACATAACATGTGAATTACCCAATAGTGAAATAAAATCAACTGTAACCATTAAAAAACAAGAAAATAGAAATATTCGAGGCATATTGGCTTTTCCCTGTACACGGGTTAGCTAATCCTGGGCATAGCTTATTAAAAACTACCTATTCATTCTTATCCCAGTCTATAGGCTCCAAAAAGTATGAAAAAGAAGAAAAAAAATCCTTTGTTTCCCTCTAATACCACTTTTTAATGTCCCAGTTCCGAGTTCCTCCCAAAGGTGCCCTGTACCTGGTTGGTCACATGACCTTAAGTGCATTACCCAAAAGCTAGAGGCTATCGACTAGCAGTGAGGGTCTTGGGTGTGATTATGGGGAAACTATTCCCTTATTGGCAGAGTAACGCAGTGACATAAAAATAATATATAACAATGAAGGCATTAATACCATACAACAAGTAAAGTATGGAATATTGAAAACAAATAAACAACTGGAGCACATATATAAATGATGCATGTCACATAAGTCTAGGAAAATAGCCAGACAAGTCACAATGCAAGAAATAATGTTCTAAAATAAAGTAAAAAAGAAAAAAAATAAACTCTAGAAGCATCACAATCCTCAGCTTGGTCTCATGCTCTCCAGCTTCACAACAATCAAGTACCTGAAGTAGAAGGGTGGTTTCTCTTATCTATACCTACAACAATATAATATGTTGGGCGAAAAAGCATGACCCAAACATGGTGCAAGATGAATCCCTACATGAAACCACCCAAATATTTGTGCCAAACTGTCGGGGAATATATATAGTAGGTAATATGAAAAATGAAGTAATAAACAAGGAAGTACTCAAAAGTATACAATGCTACTGTTTCAAACTCCATTTATTTACATTTTTCAATAATTTAACCAATCATTCACAAGAAACCCTCTTGGAAAATTCTCATAGTCTAACCCCTCTAGTTCAACTTATCATTAAATCAATAAGTTATAATGACATATGGGAAATCTCACACGGTCAAACCCCTTGGTCTCACAAATACAAAGATTCTTTAAGGAAGCACTCACCGTCAATTCCTCCTGTGGTCTTTTAACAGTAACTATAGACTCTCTTAAGAAGCTATCAACATTAATTCCCCCTCTGGTCTCATAACGGTATACTATAGACACTCTAAGGAAGCACTCAATGTTAATTCCTATTGTTTTTTCACAACATGAAAGGTATAACAGACACTCTAGGGAAGACCTCAATGACAATTCCCCCCATATTCTAACTACACAAGGTTCCCATAGCCCTATGTAATACAATTGTGAACAACGATATCTGGTAGCCAAAGTAAATATCAAATACTAATTGGTTGAACAACTAAAAATCATATCCTAAATATTTCATATAATATCAACTCCATCGTAACAACACTAGGAATGTAAAACAAAACGTCCTAATAGGGAATTCTAGACCCAATGGTCAATATCAAAAAACATTGTAAAAACACATCCATATCAAATTAGTAATCACTATTCATAATAAAAAACCCTTACTCAAGAAAAAAACCATAACTGGTATCAACAGGGTTAGATTTCCAAAACAAAAAGTTTATTAAACTATGGTATTGGGTAATTTTTTCACATATAATTCAAAGACAACCACGTTATGAAAAAAACAGCCTACCTCGATGTTCTATGATCAATATAATTGAATCTCATCCTTTATTTCAACCTAGAACATCATAGATCTACAAAAACATCGAAAACTCTCAACCAAAAATATCTCATGAAAGAAGAGAAAATAAGAGGAGATGATCTGGAAGTAGGAATAACTCACCAAAGGGATTCCAATGCAACCTACAGTGTTCGATTTGGAGAACAGATAAAAGATCCAGGGATTATAGAATATTTGGCAATTCCTGTTGCTCTTGAATGAGACAGGGCTAGAAGAAGGAGTTTCTGGGAATTACATGCGACCCCAGTCCTATTTAACAAAAAAATCACACAGTGTGTTCATTTAATGTACATGCTGTGTAAATTACATAACCATCCACCTCTTTAGGTGGAATCTAGGTCACCCCACAAGGCCATGTACTCAGCTGTTAAACATCTAGTACACGACTACCTACAGCAACTGAGTACACGGCGTGTACTACTATGTACATGGTTTGTACACCTTAAATTTCCAAAACTCTACTTTTTCTCAAAATCACCCGAAAACAAGATCCATACCAGAAATTAATGTCCGAGTTATTACAGATCATTCTTTGGTTTCTTAATAAATTGAACCACCCATACTCTAAAGTGTCCATTAACAATTTTGTGGAAATGACATTCCAAGGTATTATGTTATAGCTAGAGTAGATTCATGTCATCCAAGGGCTTCAGTATGTGTACTCCCACTTAGAGGACACATGTAAAAATTTACCCATCATGTTCCTATATATCTAATCTTTATAGATCATCCACATATAGAAGTGGCTAACCTTGACCTTTTATGTATGAAATGAAAACAATATTTGTTAAAAATCTATATACTTATATGTTTTTGAAAAATGAATTTGTTGAGGTAGGATGGAATCTGTGAAACCTAGATCGATTTATAGAGTTCCACTACCTTTATATTTTCCTCAAATTCAATGATTGTATTTTAGACAAATAAAGTTTATCTCCAATCCATTCTAAAAGCTTCTCATAACATGATATTCCAATTTGGTGACCTATCGATCTTCTGATAGGTGGAGGATATCCTTGTGATATATCTATAGACATGAACACAATTATCAGTCACATGAATCTCTTCTTCATGGTTCAATAGAGTGTACCACCTGGAAAAATCCCAATTTGTTCTCATCTTCCCAATTGCAATTTTCATAACATGATATATTGGAAAAGATCACATATAAATGTCTGATGTTCAAAAGAGAAGGCTGAATGACTTTCTAAGGTTCTAGGATAGGTTCATAATTCAGAATTCAAAATCCATATAAGGTAATCTTGTATGATAATAATTAACCTCAAATATTCTTCCCAAATATGTTTTAAAATAATGTATATGTCGATAAAATATACTCATGTTGACCAGAGGATATGCTATTTACCATATCAATATTCTATATCACCACCGCCCAACCTTTGTGGTTTAAAATAATTATAAATAGGGTTTATATATTCATAATATAAAAAATTTAAATTATATATCACCATGTGATCCTTTTGTAGACCTTGCAGTAATAAGGAATAAATAGTAAGGTTGTTATATTCATACAATGAGAATCAAGAAAATAACATTTTTGTTTTATGTGTTTTAGATTATGTGGTTTAAGTAATGTTTTCATCCTTATATGTTTGATCTCAGAATTCTAAGTTTACATGGATCAATCATAGAAATTTATTATCTGGTTGATCTCATGTATAAAATATGAGAAACTATAGAAATCGTCCTATTATCTAATGCAATTTCGAGGACCCACACTTTAAGAATACTTATAAGGTACACTATCCTTAGACATTAAATACTCCATGTGAGCATCTGGATCCTAATAAAATGATATTACTCGCATCGATTGTGCCCAATTTTTGAGGGAGATTTTTATAATTCCATCCTCTTAATTAAATGGCATCGAACAAGTTATAGTTCAAAAGAAAGGTGCCTATGAAATTTCTAATTTACCTTAGAGATCCAATTAGAGGAGAAATTTGGTTCTGTATAACCATTCATATGACCATGTAAGGTGTTACTCCCCTTGAGCATATCAAAGGGAAAACTAGACTATGAGAGAAATTCATTGTGACTCTAATGTATCTTTATTTTTTTTGGCATTGAGGTGTACTAGTGAAGTGGGCATGAATGATAATTCTTATTTTATGGATTGAAGATGGGCATCCACAATGGATGAATAAAACTTCATGATTGTATCATACTATGGGAAACTACCACATGTCCATACTGAAAAATAATCATAGTTCACCTATAGATACACAACTGATTTTGGAAAGGAGTTGGAAAATTAATAAAGTAAGTGCATCCAATTACCCAATGAGAAATATTTTGTAGGAATAATTACACTGAGATTCTTGAAAAATAATTCCATGTGAAATAGAATTGTGATAGGTTCCTAAAAAATATAACTGATTATAAAAAACTCATGAGATACATCACACATGAGAAATCTTGCATAAATTAGTTATCATTTTTCAGATGATACACAGTCACATCACATGATTATGGGATCTAACACTGTTTTATTGTTAATATTTCTATGGCCCCTTACTCATGTACAATATTTTTTCATTATTAATTATTTATGATACATACTCCCCAACCATGGGACTTCTAGAAAATAATTTCCTTCATTATCTAATTTTAAAACTCCAAACAATCAATATAATGGTCTCTCCTATAACCACTGGATCTGCATTATCTTGGTATGAGGCACACTAACATTCCCCCTTTAGATCATGCAGAATGTTGGTGAAGGATGTCACCCGATTAACCTATTTAATAGACTGGATCCTTATGATTTTCTTATTTTTCATCCCAATGGTAATGGGGATCATAACCTAACAGGTAGTGGGGTGAATCTTCTTATTTCATGCAATGGAATCTAATTTCCTAATACTATTTAAGTGTGAAGAGAATTAGGTTCAAGCCCATTATTTTATTATTAGTTGACGTGTAAGCCCAGTAAATGGTTAAATACATATGAAAGAATATGGTAATGATCATATTTCATAGAGTCAACCCCTAGTCTTCTTACTAGGTTATGCCCACAACCCCCCTCTTACATCAGTGGGATGGGAGAAGACTCATACAAGGAATTACTCTTGGTGTAATCCTCCATCCTTTCATGTATGATTTAATATACCTCATACATCCCATATACCCTCCCTCGTTAATCATTAGTAGAGGATGGATTTTAAATCCCATACTTTGATTTTAGGTGTAAGTCCCATCAAGGGACAATTATGTGATGAGGTTGATATTCTATTGTCACTTTTTTTGACACTAAGAATGAATAACTTGGGATTAGATTCTAGGAATGGTCATGAAATTAGAATAATAAAAATGAATCTTAATGTCCCCCTCCTTCATTACATATTACCTCCCCCAACAATTAGTGGTAGAGGAATTATGTTAAACCCCATACATCAAGTTCAAGTGTAAGTCCCTTATAGGGATAATTATGTTATGTTTTGGACCTTCTATTGTAATTTTTTCTCACACTAAGAATGACTCACATGGGATTATATTCTAGAAATGATCATGATATTTTGATTTTCAATGTTAATATTAATTTCACACTATTAGCTGTAATCCAAATACTATTTACAAGGGTAGTTTCATTATATAATCACCACACTATCCTTTGTTATCGCTCCTTTTGCAGCACAAATGTCCTTACATCATCATGTTAAAATGCATGGTGCAGTCTCACGAAATTACCTTAAACTATGAAATATATCTATATGGGATCTAATCACTATCTCCAATAGGATACATTGGCTACATTATCATTCTTGAACTGAATATACTCATCTACTTATTTTTCACAAAATACCTTCATTGTTCTATATTCATAGAAAAATAATTTTTCTTCATCAGTCTATATTCATGGTGACATATTGCCCACAGATGGAGAACAATATACTATATGGGTTTAATTATTCTTCCTTCACTATTCCATATCCCTAATCAGAAAATGCTTAACCATGGTAGTTCATACCACTATCAGTTGACCACAACCCCTTCTTGGGATATACAACCCATTATGGATACCAAAAACATTCACTTATGCATCAGTCCCACCCCATCCATTCCTAGGGGCATTTCTCCTAGATACCTATAAAACATAATTTTAAAATGAATGGATCAATATTTTTAATATAAGCTAAACTAATATTATTTTTTACAATAAGTGGAATCAAACTATGTGAAATCTGATTCCATTCACAATGGAATGTAGGAAATCCATTTAATGGGCCCAACCCTAACACTATTTACCAACTATCTTTTTTGATGAAACAAAATTTCATAGTGCCCCAATAATGAGTCTTTAAACGGGAATATCATATTAAAATGAATCATCCCTAATTAATAATCACAAATGGTAGAACTATTAAAATTACAAGGTATATATCATGAACATACCTTAAATATATAAGAGAATCCTATAGTATGAATTAATTCTTTCAATATGGTGATATTTTGCTGGCCTCCCATACTATTGATCGATGTAAATTATAAGATGTTGATGGTATAGTTTCAGTTATAATTTAAATATAGAAAGAAAGTTTTAATTTACTCAAATCATCACAGACATGGAAATATATTGAAAATATTAATGTGAAGAGGATACTCAATGAATGGAATAATGAAAAAGCTCATCCAAATGTGCTACCCACACTCAAATTCTATAATTTTAAGGAGTGTAAATTTTTCAGAAATCATAAATTAATCTCAGGGTTAATGAAACCAATGTAAATCATAAACTTCTAAACCAAAGAAATAGTGGGAAATTGCATGCAATAAAAAGTACTAAAGCATGTCATGAAAATGAAGCGGTGAAAGGTACACTTACCACCCACTATAGAAGTATTTTTTTATTTTAATCTAGAGCAAAAAACTCTTTTATATTTGATGTTAATTTTAAGAATATCACATCACAACCTCAATTATTGAATTCCAGATTATCATGAAATACTCATAATTGTATGATGATCACATCCCATGTTTATAAACCCTCATAAATTTTTTTTTTCATTTAAATACTGAAAATCTTGTCATTCTCCATCTACTTAAATTTAATGAGATTTTGGACATTGATTGGATGTCTTAATAAATATCCCATATCAATTTACAAGGAGTTTAAGTCATATCAGATATTTGGATTCAACCTATGACCATCATTCTATGTGATAATGAATTTTAACATTGAATAGTTATTACTTCCATTGTAAATTTCTTACTACATATTCACAATGGATAATAATATCATATTTTAGAGGAAAAACTAAACATAAATGATATGAATATTGTTCGAGATTATGCAAATTTATTTACTAAATACGTGACTATTATTCCACAGAACTATGTTGTTGAGTTTTCAATAGAACTCATGCATGGTCTTACACCCATATTAAAGACTCCATATAGAATGACCCTGATTGAGTTTCCTAAATTATAGAATAAGATCCTAAAGATTATTGATAAGGGATTCATAGACCCTACTGTGTCACCATGGGTTACACTATTTTTTATGTTAAATTGAAAGGTGTTATAATGTGTCTTTAAATTGATTATTAAGAACTTAACAAGATCACTATGAAGAAAAAGTATAATCTACCATGTATAATCAATTTATTTGATAAATTTGAAGGATCTAAATATTGTTCAAATATTTATCTTCAATATGGACATCATCTACTAATGGAAATTAAGGATGATATATAGAAGATAACAACCCATATGTGGTATTGTCATTATAAATTTATAGATATTCTATTTGGACTTACCAATATAGCTTCAATATTCATGTATTTAATTAAAATAGTCTTTATAGATTATATTGCTTAGTTTTTGGTAGTATTAATTGATGATATTATTATATATATAAAAAGAAAGGAAGATCACAATGAAAATTTTAGGATTGTAATGAAAAACCTGAGGAAGGATATGGTTTATTCAAAATTTAACAAGTGATAATTATTTATTAAGAAAATTTAAATCTTGGGTTATTTAATATCATGTGAAGGCATATAGGTTCATCCATTAATGATTGATTTGGATGACCAATTCCCCAAACCAACCATGATAATCGAGATCTAAAATTTTAATGGGTTGGATGGATAGTACAAAGTGAATTTTGATTTATTTTTGATGTATATGTAATATAATATCCATGTTTACTCATAAAGGACAAATGATCCCTTAGACAGATGTATGTGAGTATAATTTCATGATGCTAAGAAGATGATTCCTTAGTGGAACCATAATTACACTACCCTAAATTAGAGAAGGGTTTGTGGTCCTTAGTGATGCATCAAATAGGGTAGTAGTAAAATTGCTCATGAATATTGATATGGTGATTTCTTATGCATCACTAAAATTGAATACTCATATGAAAAATTTCTTAACTCGTGATTTGGTATTGGCAGCCTCAATTTTTGCATAAAAATTATCCAAAAATTATATTTATGGTGAATGTATTGATATATAAAATTATAATAAAATATTAAAGTATATATTCATAAATAATAATTTGAATTTTCACCAAAGGAGATGGTATGGAGTTGATTAAATATTATGATATCCTAATAAAGCCCCACTTTAAAAGTAGAATATGGTGGATAATATCAATATTGGAAAGACCATAATAGTATTTCTATGAATAGGATTTAAAGTTATCTAGTATATATCAATATATTTTTAGAATATATATATTAAAATCGTTAGGAAAGGTGATATGTCTTGTCGGTTTTAGATGATTTTCAACCATCCATCTATGTGAGGATTAAAGATATGCAGAAGAGGGTCAAGAGATACATTATGAAATGATAAATATTCCTTAATTAAACCATGATTTTTTTGGAATTATATGTTTAAGTACCTGTTGGACTCCTCATGTACTAATCATGTTTTAATGATCCCAAATCCTATTTAACCAGGTCAAATCATGTAAATTATGTCAAATCATGTGTATTATTGCTTAAGTATTCTCATGCTTTAAGAATATCCATTAAAGATTCAAATTTCTCTACATTCAGTTTAAATTACTTTATTCTATCCTTGATTTACTTTTATAATATCTTCTTTGACAAATGATTAAGTCTAATCCATTCTATGATCATCATTTCTTAAGTTTGAATATAGTTATCTTGAAAAGACTAAGACATCGTGAGTTTGCCAGTGGTTATGTATTTTGGGAAAAGTAAATCAGACACCGTGAACAAGCAGACATCGTGAACAATAAGACACCGTGAACATCCAGACACCGTGACATCAAGACACCGTGAACAAGACACCGTGACCATGAGACACCATGACCGCAAGACACAGTGACATTCAGACACCATGAATAATCTAGACATAGTGTGAAGGATACACTATTTCCATGATTTATTGTGACACTGTTTCCTAATATATTTTGTTATCTATTAATTTAATCTCTAACAGTCATATTTGAAGATTTCAATGCACTAACATAATTAATATTTCTTTATAGACATATCATAATACAGTATGAGGTACGAGGTGAAAAATACATTCAACCTGTCGGCCCCAACACATGCACTCAATGATAAAAGAGAATTGTGGCCCAGAAACAAAAAGCAGGCAGAAAAGCGTGTATGAAGTAGCAAGACACAAAGAACAAGCTAGTGGGCATGAACGTGTGAACAATAAACATTTTTGAGAATTGGCTCATGAAACTCGATTCAGATGAAGAAAACAAGAAACATACTAGAATCCAAAGAACATCTTCACACTATAGAACACCACAAATAATAGAAGACAAATCTTTTTGACTAATGACACTCTGTTTTCTAGATGTGTACTCGAATTAGGCATCTACTTCATCTCAGAAGTCCAGAGCTGCAAATACCAACACTTAGATCATTTCTAAACATATCTAAATATTTTTGATCTGTTGTGTATCTTTTATTATCATTAAAGAAGTGTGTGTTTCTGTATAATAACACACCCTGTCTCCTGCATCAAACTAAAGGATACACGATATCCTTACTCAAACCTTTTTTATTCTTGTGTTTACCCACATATAAGTGTGGAAGAGGTCCCTATGTGGCCAGGTAGTTTGTAACCACGAAGAACTGTGGAAGAGGTCCATGTGTCACATGGATAGTCCTGTGTACTGTTGTTTTACCCTGATCCATGGTGTGGATCAAAATTTATTTATATAAACTAGTTGGTGGCAGGTGATCACCAAGTGGAGTGGATTAGGTCTCTTCTTGAGACTAAACCACTTGTTGCATATCCACTGTGCTGCTTAAATTAGTTTTCTATGTTTTACTTATTTTTTATATAACTTGGAAATCACTAAATTCACTTTGATATTTAATCTTGGAATGAAGTTAAAACTGTATTTCCTTAGTAGAATAGCTTCAAAAGTAACTTTAATAACTGACATTAAGATTACTAAGAAATAATCAATCTTCTAAAAAGATATTTAAATAGTCACACCATTATAACCATATTACTTTGATTAACTGGGATTTATTTAACATTAAGGGGAAGTATTTTTATGAATACTTTTAACAGAAATTTTTATAGTTATTCAATTCACCCCTCCCCTCTTGAGTAATCTACACCAACCAACATTTGGTATTAAAGAGTTGTTTATTAGGACTCTGTGTAATATTATTAAATTGTGATTGTAGTTGAACCTTAAAGATCTATATGTTTCTATAAATTCAAAATTTCTAGGTCTTTAAACCTATTCTGTTATTATGGATAATAGATTGGAAGGTGCTGCAACCAACATACCACCATTCTTTAATAGAACCAACTATTCTCAACGGAAAATTAAAATGAAAATGCATTTAGAGAGTATGAGTTTTGAAATTTGGTCTTCCATTATAGATGAATATAATATTATTACTACTGATAGAATCACATGGGATGAACCTACCAAAAATTCCTACAATAACAATTGAAAAGCTATGAATGCTTTATACTGCTCCTTAGGAGATGAGTAATTCAATAGAATTTCTGCATGTAAAACTGCCCATGAAATTTGGGATACCCTATTTGTCTCACATGAAGGAACATCTACTGTAAAATAAATGAGACTTAATACTTATACTATCAAATATGATAATCTTAAAATTAAACCTGATGAGCCTATTTCTGAATTGTATCTTAGGTTCAATGAGATTGTCAACACAATGATCTCTCTTGGAAGAGAAGTCACTACCAAGGAACAAATCATGAGAATCCTTAGATGTCTACCTAATAGATAGAGGGTAACCTTTGTCTCTAATAGAGAATCATGTGACATCAGCAAGCTACCCATAAAAGAACTCATTGGGAAATTTATGATGTATGAAGAGGAAATGAATGTCAACAAGGAAGAAGATGATGAACCAAAGAGGAAATATGTTTCATTCAAGACCACCACCTCTAAACACAAAGACAAAGGGAAACTGGAAGATTATTTAGAAAGATCCACTAGTGAACAATCATCACGTGAAAGTGATGAGGATATGGCTCACTTATCTAGAATATTTAAAATATTTTACAAGAAGAATAATTTTTTCTGAAAACCTAACTTCAAAGGAAAATATAACAAAAAAGGAAATTGGAAGAAGGACCAGAAAAAGAGTGACAAGACAGATGAAATTGTCTGCTATGAATGTAAGCAAAAAGGACATATCAAGGCAGAATGTCCAAAGCTCAAGTACAAAAATAAATATTAGGATAAGGACATGAAGTATAAAAAGGCCATGAAAGCAACCTGTAGTGCTTCTGAGGAAAGTTAAAGAGACTCAGAAACATCACATGATGAACAAGAAATTAAATCTAATATGTGTTTTATGAAAAACACATCTGAGGTAACACTGGACTCCTCTGTACATAATTCATACTATTCTAGAGATGAGAGTGAATCTGAGAACATGAATAATGAAGAGATGTTTGAATACTGTAACATTCTTGAAGAAACATGCAATGAACTAAAAGACAAATATAATTCATTGAAGAAGCAACATGCTCTCACTATGACTATTAAATCCGAACTCACAATTGAAAAGGACAAAAATGCACAACTACTTAAAGAAAACAAACAATTTAAAATGTATAATGAGAAATTGAAGAATGACCTTGAAAAATTTACCAATGGGAATAATACCATTACTCAAATGCTAGGAAAAATGATTGCCCCTAGATACAATAATGGAATTGGTTATCAACTTGGAAAAAAATATTAGTAGAATAAATATTATTTCAAGATCTAGGAAATATTGTTTTACTCCTAGTTCAAGACACAAGTCAATGAATTCAATTCATGATACATATTCTACTATTTCATGTTTTTGTGGTCTGAATAGAGATTATTTTTAAAATACTTTACTCAATGCTTATAGGAAACCTATGAGGAAAATATGGGTTTCCAAAGCACTTATTACTAATATTACCGGACCCAACCAAGTATGGGTACCAAAATCTATTTTTTTCTTGATAATTTTGTAGGAATGATTCTTAAAGAGTTCATGTAAAAGTGTATGATACTTAGATAGTGGATGTTCAAGGAACATGACAGTAGAGTAATCATGCTTCAATAATCTAATAAAAATTGATGGAGGAAATGTGACATTTGGTGACAATTCCAAATGAAATATTGTTGTCCTCGAACAAATAGGTAACTCTAACTCAGTTTTTATTTCTAAAGTGCTATTTGTTGATGGATTAAAATACAATTCTCTTAGTATCTCATCATTATGTGATAATGGATTTCATGTTAGATTTGAAAATTATGCCTGCAATTTCTTTAATTCTAAAGATGAAATAGTGTTCTCTTCTTTAAGAAATAAAAATGTTTACTCTGTTAACATAGATTTCTTAGCTTCTCAAAATGATTCATGTTTAAGTTTATTACAAAAATAGTCTTGGATATAGAATAGGAGACTATGACACTGTATTATTCACTCCCTTAGAAAGCTAACTAGAAAAAGCTTAGTTAAAGACTTACCCAAACTTGAATTTCCAAATTACGAAGTGTATAATCCCTGTCAAAAGGGAAAACAATACAAAGTTTCCTTCAAACCAAAGAAAGAAGTGTCAACTTCTCAACCCCTCAAACTAGTTTGCATGGATTTATTTAGACCATCTATAGTTTCTAGCTTAAATGGGAAGCACTATGTTTATGTTCTTGTAGATGACTTTTCTGGATATACCTGGACTTTTTTTCTGGCTCACAAGAGTGAATCTTTCTATTATTTTACTATATATTCCATGTCAGTAGAAAATCTTAGTGGACTTAGAATTAAATCCTTAAGAAGTGATCATGTATGTGAGTTTGAAAATCAAGAGTTTGAATCCTTTTTCTTACAAAATGGTTATAATCACAATTTATCTTCCCCTAGAACACCACAACCAAATGGAGTTATAGAAATAAGAAATAGAACCCTGTGAGATATAGCTAGAAAAATGCTTAATGAATATGACCTACCTATTTTTTTGGGTTGAAGATATCAATGTAGCATGATACATAATCAATAGAGTGTTAATTAGACCCATTATTAAGAGGACTTTTTATGAGTTATGGAACAATCGAAAACCCAAGGTTAACTACTTCAAAGTTTTTGGTTGTAAATTCTATATTCAAAATACTAAGGGAAATCTTGACAAATTTTCATCAAAAAGTGATAAATTTATCTTTTTAGGATATTCCTTGTATAGTAAAGCCTATAGAGTGTTCAATAAAGGAACTAAATGTGTGGAAGAATCTGTCCATGTCAAATTGGATGAAACAGATCCACATGAGCCTAAAACCATTCTAGAGAACCTGGAGGATGATCTATCAAATCTGAACATCCATTCAAAATCATCTAAAACTTTTGTGAATGAATTTGTGAAAACTTACAGTTTTGTAAATTCCCGAGAATCAGGTCACAATGAACCTTGACCTGTCGATGAACATGGAATCTCTAGTCCATCCTTTTCTAGAACTTTTATAACTCTTAAGAACCTTCACATAAATGCTGTTATAGGAGACCTAGATAGAGGAATTCAAACTAGAGCTTCTCTTAGAAATCAGGTTTAACATCAAGTCTTCTAGTCACAAATTGAACCTACAAATATCAATGATTCTATCAATGATGAATTTTGGGTGATGTCTATATAAGAAGAAATTATTCAGTTTGAAAGGAACAAAGTTTGGAAACTTGTTAAAAGACCTAAAGACACATTCACCATAGACACTAAATGGGTGTTTATGAATAAGGTAGATATAGCGGGTTACATAGTTTGAAACAAGCCTAGATTAGTTGCAGAAGGATATATTCAAGAAGAAGGAATTGACTATGAGGAGATTTTTGCACGAGTAGATATACTTAAAGCCATCATAATCCTGCTTGCTTATGATGTACATCTGAATTTCAAACTATATCAAATGGATTTTCAGAGTGAATTCTTAAATGGGTATATTACTGAGGATGTATTTGTTGAAAAACCCCCATGGATTTACAAACCCTCATTTCCCAAATCATATATTTAAATTATCCAAAGCATTATATGGTTTAAAATAAGCTCCAAGATCCGAGTATGATAGATTAAGTACTTTTCTTATTTCCAATGGTTTTACTAAAGGAATAACTGATACTACACTATTTATAAAACGAATTTGTAATCATGTTTTAGTTGTTCAAATATATGTAGATGACATTATTTTTGGATCTTCAAAAAATTCTTTATGTGTTGATTTTTTTAAAATGATGCAAAACGAATTTGAAATGAGATTAATGGGTGAACTAAAATTCATTCTTGGATTTCAAATCTTTCAAAATACCGATGGTATTATTTTAATTCAAATTAAATATACAAGAGATCTTCTAAAATATTTTGGATTGGATAACACTAAAAGTAGTAACACTCCCATGAGTTCCACTTGTAAGTTGGATCTTATTGAAGATGGAAAATCTATTGATCGAACCACTTAAAGAGGAATGATTGGGAGTTTACTCTACCTGACTGCTAGTCGAACTGACCTTATGTTTAGTGTGTGTATGTGTGCTCATTTTAAAGAAAACCCTAAGGAATCTCATTTAAATGCTGTAAAGAGAATTTTCAAATACCTCAAGAATACAACCAATCTATGACTATTCTATCCTAGAAGAAAATCATTTGAATTAGTTAGTTATTTTGATGCTGACTTTGGTGGATGTAAGTTAGATTGAAAAGGAACCTTTGGAACATGTCACTTTTTAGGCAAGTCACTTGTATCATGGTGTAGTAAGAAACAAAATTCTATTACATTATATACTACTGAAGCTAAATATATAGCTTTTGGCAGTTGTTGTGCACAAATTTTGGGGACAAAACATACATTACTAGATTATAGATATCAATTCAGGAATGTACCTATAAACTATGACAACACGAGTGCTATTAACATATCGAAAAATATCGTTTCACATTCTAGGAAAAATCATATTGATGTAAGACATCACTTTTTGAGAGATCATAATCAAAAAGGTGACATCACTTTGGAATTCATTGGTACTGAATATCAGTTCGCTAATATATTCACCAAAACATTAAATTATTAGAGAATAGAGTATATAATACATGAATTAGGCATGATAAATATGAAGTAAATATATTTCTGTTTCATGATTACGATCTCACAGTTAGTGCTTCATGACTACTGTCTGACAATTACTGTCTCACTATAAAGTTCATGTTTACTGTCTCACTATAAAGTTTATGTCTACTGTCTCACCATAACACTCAGTTACTGTCTCACCTTAACATTCATTCTCTGTCTCATCATAAAGACACGATTTGACCTCACCGTAAAGGTTCATTGCGATTTTTATATTTGAATTAAAAACTTTATCGCGATAATTATCCTTTTCACCTTTTTTATGCACTTTTACTTATGGGACGATTGGTATTACTAAATGATAAAATAAAGAATGTATCACTCTATTCTTTACTCAGGATTTCTTCGATTCACTCATTTCGAATCATTCTTCTACCCTGCAACCCTGTTCTCTCACTCTCAAACCTTTAGTGGATGCCCAGGATGAAACTCCCTTCATCATCGACTCCTGAGAAACATAACATAAAGAAGAAGAAGATTTCACCCAAGATAGAACCCAAAGGACCTCTAAACCAAAATATAGTAAAATGAGTTGTCTTACATGAGAAAGAGGTTTTCCCCAAATGTATTTTGTCAAGTAAGTCTCTGGTTTTGAATGTTTTAGGAGACAAATGCTAGATAGATTGGTTTTCTAAGGAAGATAGACCTATCTATCCTAAGTTAGTGGCTCAATTTTATCAATATGTTCAGTTCTCCTTTGTGTCTGAATATGGATATGTTGTGATAAGCTGGATCAATGGGTATAAATGCTCATTCTCTTCGAGGTTATATGCTGCATGCATTAGGAATCCTCATGAAGGAATTTGGGAAGATTATCAGAGAGGACCTCCACATTCAACCGAATTCTTGGATTTGGAAAATGATTTGAAATACTTAATTAGAAATGGCACGAAGAGGAGAGCCATTGCTTCTGAACTAGATGGAGAATAAAGACTTCTATTCAAGTTTATTCAGAATCTGGTAAGCCCCAGAAAAGGTTATTTTTCTGTTCTGAAATATTAG
Organism: Viscum album; assembly: GCA_963277665.1. Classification (NCBI taxonomy): domain Eukaryota; kingdom Viridiplantae; phylum Streptophyta; class Magnoliopsida; order Santalales; family Viscaceae; genus Viscum; species Viscum album. The sequence goes on from OY728150.1 coordinate 662,951,184, forward strand.
TATGTGAAATTTATCCACCTTATAAAAAATGGGTATAAGATCAACCTTTGAATGTATATCATTCACCAAAAGCGTGAACTGATCAAAGCCACATCCAAGTTAACATTTCTATTTTAGTCTTGACTTATCTCAACCATTCTTCTTGCCAAAGGTATGGTTGGACCTAATGATGAAGTTATAAAAGATTGTGAGTACTGCCTTTCAAAAGTCACTATCAATAGGATGAAAATAAATTAGAACCCTTGGAAAAATTCATGGGTAGAAGATAATGATAGACTTTATGAAAAATTCAATCTTGTGGAATATCCCTCAAGACCAAGAGATATTTATGATCTTGGTTTGAAACCAGATGAGGTTGTTGAGTACTCTAAAGAAGAGGAAGAAGAGGTTGTTATGCCTCCCAGGGAAAGTGTTTATTTTGAGGAAGACAGTACTCATATGCCTCTTACGGTAAGTGAAAAGTAGATCCCTTCTCTTATAGAAGTTTTTAATATTGAAGCTCAACATGAGGATGAAATAATATCATCTATCCAAGAAATCTAGAAGAATTTTGTGGAAGATCCTATAGTTTAAGAGATACCTGTTATGTAAGGAGCTGACCATGAGGAACTCCTAGTGGAACAATCTATTCCCGAAGTAATTACTTCAGCTGAGGAAAGTATGGATCCGACTTTTCAGCTGAATAGGTATGAAATGAGAGAAGAACTACGAGATGAGTATGTAGAATTAGATCTAGATCCTAAGCCTCTCAGTCCCTCGAAGGATTCAACTGTTTAGGGGGAGAAACCTACAAATATGGAATCCACTGAAGAACCAAACCAGATAGTTCTAAGTCCTTTAGACACTCGGTATAAGTTCCCCAGTATCTATGATGTGGATGACTCTCAACAAGTTTCATTGAAAGGCCTTGAACTTTTTACTATGTTCCAACTGAAATCTGTCTCTTATCTTTATATTGAGAAGGAACCTGAAACTGTTTGAATCCTTGATTCTTAACCTTCATCAGTACAACCATCCTTTGTGAGTAAGGATGATCTAAAGGAATTTGGTTCCACCCTTTTGTCGGATGTTGAAAAATTTCTGAATTCTCAACCTTCTCTTATGACACATCTTAGTGAGAATGATGCCTCATTATTATTGTAGAAAGTTATTTGAAAAAAAAACAAAATGATTCTTGAGATTCATGAAGTAAGAGTTGAGAACATACTGCTTAGTGATGAAGTGAAGACCCTAAGAGGTATGATTGAAGACATGCAGAATGAGATGCATTAGAGATCAGAGCTTATTTCTCATCCTATGGAACCTGTTGTTCCTCAAACCCCACAGAATATTGTCTCTGAGATTCAGCCACACTTAACTTCATTAACTGAAAATGTCACAGAAATGAAGAAACAGATTGTGAAAGAAATGTGAGAGCTTGTGGTTAATCTAAACAAACTCACAGACGAGTATACGGGGTGTATTTAGAAAGTGATGAATCAACTGAAATATCTCACCAATGTTGTCAATTCTTCTAAATCCACTGGTAAATCCTCTTAAACCTCTTTAGACAGTGACATTCTCAGAATAGTGGTCACTGAATAACTTCAGACCGCGCTTAGTGGATTTAATAAAGATTATCTAAATGAAGTTATCAAGAACAATGAAAAAGTTCTTGACCTGGTCCAAATCTAATCTAAAATTGAGAATGATTCACATCAAGAGATTTCAAAGAAATTGGACTTGTACATCAATAGAATCTTATCTAATACAGACATGAATAATTATTTCAATTATCTTGTGGAAAATCATAGGATTCCTCCTTTTACTCAATCTTTCAAGACCCAAGTCCAAAAGATCACAGAGATTACTTGATTGATGGACACATTTATGGAGAACAAGGATGATTTTGAGAAAGCTATGCAGTATGGCGGAGAGATCACTGCAGATTTCATCAAACTCCTAAGGCATTACCTTCATGTAACGAGTACAACCATTGTTGCTTCATGCGGATGCACCTCTAAGGCCTAGTTTTCCTACTTTCACTTCTGCCCTAGACTCCACTAATATGTCTATCAACTATGCCCTGAGTCAGATTTGGACTGTGATCCTTGATCTACACCTCCCTCGATCTCCAACTTCTCCTACTCTGGCTCCATATGTTTTTAAAGGCCTTCCTTTACCTTCTCTATCAACCAGATCACTCCCTTCTCCTACCTCCACTTTAGTTCCTATGGCTTCCTCTTCTACTGCTACTGATAAAGGCAAAGAGAAGACTAGCCCCTGAAGAAGATCTATGATTACTCCTTTTTGATAGGAATGATGGAGCTTTTGTTTTTCTCCTTTCTATTTGTATTGGATCTTATTTTCATTAATTAAATGTGCACTTTTCATAACTTATCTGATTCTATCTTTTTGATAATCCCAAAAGGGGGATAAATCTCTATATGTAAGACATTTATCTCTATATATATAGTTGAATCAAATATACACTTTAACTCTACATGATTTGGGATCATCAAAAAGGGGGAGATTGTTGGACTCCTCATGTACTAATCATGTTTTAATGATCTCAAATTCTATTTAACCTAGTTAAATCCTGTAAATTATATCAAATGAAGTGTATTATTACTTAAGTATTCTCATGCTTTAAGAATAGCCATTAAAGTTTTAAATTTCACTACATTCAGTTTAAAATACCATATAATATCTTTGATTTACATTTATAATATCTTCTTTGACAAATGATTAAGCCTAATCCATTCTATAATCATCATTGATTAAGTATGAATATAGTTATCATAAAAATTATAAGACACCATGAGTTTGCCAGTAGTTATGTCTTTCTGGAAAAGTAAATCAGACACCATGAACAAACAGACACCATGAACAAGCATACACCACGAACAAGCAGACACCATGAACAAGCAAACACCGTGAACATCCAGACACCGTGACATCAAGACAATGTGAACAAAACACCATGACCATGAGACACCGTGACCATAAGACACCATGACATTCAGAAATCATTACCAATCCAGACACCATGTGAAGGAGACATAGTTTCCATGACTTTCTATGACATCGTTTCCAAATATATTTTTTCATCTTTTAATATAATCTCTTAACAGTCATATTTGAAGATTTTAATGCATTGACATAATTAATGTCTCTTTGTAGACATATCATCGAACAATATGAGGTATGAGGTGCAGAATACATGTAACCCATTGGCCACAACACATGCACTCCAAGATAAAAGAGAAGTGCATCCCATAAACAAATAGTAGGAGGAAACGAATCTATGAATTAGCACAACACAAAGAACAAGCTAGTGGGAGTGAACATGAGAACAATATAACTTTTGGAGAATTGTCTCATGCAACATGATTTTTCTGAAGAACACATGAAGCATACTAGAATCCCGAGAACATCATTGCACTGTAGAACACCATGAAGAACACAAGCCAAATCTTTCTGACTTATGACACTCTGTTTTCCAGATGAGGGTTCGAATTCTACATCAGCTTCTTCTCAGAAGTCCAGAGATGTAGAGACCAACACTCAGAGCATTTCTAAACCTATCTCAATCTTTCTGCTCTATTGTGTATCTTTTATTAACTTTCAATAAGTGTGTGTTTCTATATAATAATACACCTTGTATCCTGTATCAAACTAAAGGATACAAGATATCCTTACTCAAACATTTTTATTCTTGTGTTTACCCACATATAAGTGTGGAAGAGGTCCCTGTGTGGTCTGGTAGTTCGTACCCAAGAAGAACTATGGAAGAGGTCCTTTTGTGGCCTGGACAGTCCTGTGTATTGTTGTTTAACCCCAATCTATGGTGTGGATCAAATTTTATTCATATACACTGCTTGGTGGAAGGTGATCACCAACTGGAGTGGATTACGTCTCGGCTTGAGACTGAACCACTTGATTCATATCCACTATGCTGCTTAATTTAGTTTTATCTATTTTACTGCTTTTCTATATAACTTAGAAATCACTAAATTCACTTTGATAGTAAATCTTGGAATGAAGTTATAACTGTCTTGTCTTAGTAGAACAACTTAAAAAGTAACTTTAATAACTGACATTAATATTAATGAGATATAATAAATCTTCTAAGAAATAATTTAAATAGTGAAACCTTTATAATATTATTACATTGATTAATTGGGCTGTATTTAACTTTAAGGGGAAGTCTTTATAAGAATAATTTTTACAAAATTTTTTATAGTTACTCAATTCACCCCTCCCCTCTTGAGTAATCCACTCCAACCAACAATTCCTACTATGTGTTTTTTCAATTCTAGAATTAAATAAGGAGACGTTTAATGAACATCATTGTTCAACTGTCAATATTCATCCTTGATGAAAAAATATTTTTTGAGAAATAAAAGTGTACTATCAATGGGATATCCTAGAAAGGTATATTTTAGAGTATGTATCTCGATGATCGGTATGTTTTCATGTTATGGTTGAGTGATAAAATTTTAATGGGATGTAATAAGTATATAAAAAATTAGAAAGGATATGGGAAAATATTACCATGTATTTTGTCATCAAACACCCCAAAAACTATAAGGTGAACAATTTTATTTGGGTTATAGATGATCATCTTATGAAATTATCATATTTCATTGCCATCAAATAAAATTTATCTTAATATCATCAATCAATGATATTAATAAAATAAGATTTATGGTTTCAAGGATAACCACATTCTATTCAATCTCATCTAGATCGGAGGATCACCTTGAAGTTATCTATATGTTTCCAAAAAGTATTGAATATGGGATTGAACATCAACACCGTATATCATCCTTATATGTATGGTTAGTCTAAATAGGCCATTAAAACCCTATAGGGTATATCTAGAATTATATTATCTGGATCATAAAGGTAGTTTTTTTTAACACATCCTCTTATCAAATTATCTTATAATAATTTTTTTCATTAGAGAAATAAAAATGGATAATTTTGAAGCCCTATATCATAGAAAGTTCATAACACCAATGTTTTATGAAGAAGTTGTATAAATAAATATATTTGGACCAAAAATAGATAGGGAAATGGAATAAAATTTTAGAGGCATTCAAGAGAACATTAATGCTGCTTAGAATAGATATAAGATTTATGCTAACAATCATCGACGAGATATAGTGTTCAATTTTGGTGACAATTCATTCATATAATATATTCATAGAGTGGAATTAGGAGATTTTTAAATAATATAAACTTTATCCCGCGATATATTTTTCCTATAGAAATTATTTATTATATATAGAAATTTTATTTTTAGTTGTACCATCCACCGAATCACTCTCAATTTGATGATGAGTTTCATATATCCTTGTTTAAGAAGAACACACCTGATCCATTACTTGTATAGAACATAGATATTGTACTAATGAATCATGATCTCTCAAATATATAATAACCATTGGATATTCTCGATCAATGTGGGAAAGTTATAAAAAACAATAACACTCACTAGGTCAATGTTTTTTTTTGAAACCATTTATTTAACAATGATACGTGGGAACTAGAAGATGTTATAAGGAAGAACAGTCCCCATTTATTTCTATTAGTGTGATGGATGAGATAAATTATTATAAGGGGGTTTTAATGTAACACCCTAATATTTTAATATATATATATATATATTTAATGGAATTTATTTTATTTATAGCTTTATTTACCAATAACACTGATTTTAAGAAAACTATGATATAATATTAAAATATTAATATTTAATGTGATATTTATTCCTTAGATATTATATTAGAGGGTATTAATATGAGTTACTTAATTATGAATAATTATTATTTAAATTTGTATAAAATTGATTCATTAGTTTTTATTTGGTTAGAAATCAAAATAAGGTCACTTGAAGTTAAAAAGTGATGTTTTCTTAAAACACCATTTTCATTAATATAATATATTATAATCCTAAAAAAATATATTATTATATATTAATGAATCATTAAAATTAAATTTATAGATAATAAATTCAATAAAATATTTTCGCATTCATCTGAAAGGTTTTACATGTTGGGGAATGAAGGTAGACACAATTTATTGTATAGGGTGAATTTATTCCATGTATAGAAATTGAATGTGGAAAAATTTATTCTATTTTTTAATAAGAAAAATTATTATTATGAAATAATTTCATCTTAATTTTTGTTCAAAATGAATAGTAAGAACATTTAATTTTTCCCTATAGTTAAAATTAAAATGAGTTTACTATGGGGTTAACCTGGGAGACAAGGTTTAAAATATCATAAAAATATTCTATAATTTAATTAGAATATTTTATTTTTAACTTATCCATAAAATATTTAATCATGTTTAATTATTTATCCCTATAACATGATTAGTAAATTAATATATTTTTATTTTTGAAATTCCATGTTTGTCCTCTTCCCCACCTAAAAAAGGACACAACCACTTCTAAGTTTATCACAATTTATAAAAATTATACAATATATAATTAGTATCCAAATACCTTCCTAAAATCCCTTTCAATACCCTATAGGTCATGGTTTTCCAAAATTAAATCCATCCATGGTTTAAGATGCAAGAAAAATCATATTTCCTAATAAAGATATATAACTCCTAACCGAGTAATTTCAATTTTTTTTACTTTTATACCTCCTATAAATATATTTTTTAAATTATAAAATATTGGATTTAATATAATAAATATACTTAGTTATTTTTATATTGATTAATCAACCATTTTAAACCATTTTTTATAACAAATGGTGAATGAAAGTATCGATCGTGCGTACATATAGAGTACCGCCTCAGTGGAGCAATTTGATTCGTTATCAATCACTATTAATAATGGAATGATATTATGATGGATTTAAAATTTATAAATGATATTTATGACATAATAATCATTCTTTAATTATAATATATTATATACCTTCTTACATTACCATCTGATTGAAAGAAAGGAAGTCACTCGTGACTACGTGTGGAATACAACATCCATGAGGCTATGTGATTTATTTTTCATTTCTAATTTATGTGTTTGGTAATAAGGATATAGTTAATGAATATATATGTTATATATTATTTAATAATTAATATTTAATCTTGAATTATTATTTACCTTTATTTATTTTCATCCAATGAAAAGGGAGCACACCACCCATTCAAACGAATGAACCACCATCTCCACGAAGTGATATAACTCATTTTTCATCACCAAATTATATTATTTAATTTAAAAGTGTATATAATGAATAGATATTATACAAATGTTATGATTTATCCTCTATATATTAGGAAACCATGGCTAATATTCCATTATTGGAACCATCAATCTGAAACAAGCATGGAAAATGACTAGTTTTAACTTGGATGGTCATTTAAATGAAGAAATTGTTAAAAAAGGTTAATCATAAAATGTAAGATAATAATAAATAATAATTTTTGTATGAATATTTTTATATAATATATTTATGACAATATATTTTTATTATATATCATATTTTAATGCATACAATACAAGACAGGATACGAGCTAAGGGTTTCTCAGGTCACTTATGTTTCATTGAGACATATGACATACACACCACTTGTTTCATTCATGTTGTGTATATATAACTACTTTTATTATATATATAATGAATAATTTAATATTCATGGTATTTTTATTTCTAATTTTATATTATTAATTTCATGGTAGTATCGATTCAAAATTTACCAAAGTAGTATGGTGTTTATGATATAATTTCATATCATTTCATGATTGTATATACTAAATTTATATTGTAGGAAATTATATATATATTTTCCCTTAAAACCCGTAAATATTTATTAAAATATATTTATTTTTTTAGATAAGTACCATTATTCTCTCTTTTTTTACTTAAAATGTTAGGGAAATGTTTTTAAAGAAAATATTTCATTTTTCCTCTTCGGTCAACAAATATTTTTCTTCCAGATCTATGCTCTTCAAATTGTTTTATAAAAGTTGATACCTACACTTGATTGTTTTTGTTAAAAAAATTCCATACCATAGAAATTATTTTTAGAGTTTTATAAATGAATATTTTTAAATTATTTTTTTATAAATATTTGTTTTTAAAATTTGTTTTACAATAGTTCAAAGTAATGTTTTCATCAAAATCATACAAAATGAAATAAATTTCACACTGTCAGGAATGTTTTTTATTTGAACCATAAATTACATTTCTCTTTGTATAATTTAATGGAAAATTATTTTCTCCCTATTTTTGAAATTTTTAGTTTTAATGATATCATGAAAAGGATATTTTACCACGTTTTCAAAGAAACGTTAAAATTTAAATTTAAGGGGATTTTCATATAATTCAAAATACGTTGATGTTTCTTATACACCACTGGGGTTATGTTCTTAATATTTTATCCATATTCTTTCTCTAAAATGTTCATGATTAAATTTATACTGGAAAGAAAACCATTTTCCTTACACGAGTTAATTAAGCTACAATGAATGATTTTATGATGTGGATGATGATGATATATTGATGAACCCTGATTTCTTTTCCTAAAATAATTATATGACGATGTAATTATTTTTTTGATATTATATTCATAATGTTTTCTAAAAATTATTATGTGATGGGTGATCCGGATATAGATCATTTTGGTAGGTGGGACCATTATATCCCTCAAATAGATGATAGAGTTAATAAAATCCTTAGAGATGATGGAGTTAACTTGATAGTAATTACTCCTAATAGGGTAATGGAAATGATTAGGAAGTAAATTCTATTGTGAGATTTTATCCATAGTGATATGAATTCAAGTGAACCCTAAATATGAAAGTGATTTTATATTCTAATGACTATTAAAAAAACATAGGGTTTATGATTATGATATGTCCTCAGTACTCATGATTTATTATTAATGATTTCATACTCCTATATCTTATGTCATTTGATTAATAAAACCTTTTTCTTCAATTCATGATTAATGATCATTTACTTATTGGGAATTATTATGGAAATTCATGATCATATTAACATACCCTTATTATTATATTAAGATCACGTATAATCATTGATTGATATCTCTTATGATTGCCCACATTGAGTAATTTATCTCACCCAATATTATGATTTATTTCCCCATGTTATAATGATAGGTTTTATAAAAGATACATATAATAAGTGTGATATGTGATAAGAACATCATAGGAGATGTCAAAAATATTTCATGAAATAAGAATATTATTACTTTACTCCCTAAAGATAGTAATCCTTTATAGAAGTTAGGAATAAATTATTGTGAAATGTATTGAATATTCTTATTAGATGTTGTAATATTATTGAATGAAATACTCATGTCACCTCATATCAACTACTCAATCGTAGGAATAATAAAATTTACAAATATATTGAAAGAAATTATTTAGACTATAACCACTAGTTATTTGATATTGTTACCTCTGTTGATTGTGAATTGGACTGTCTGAATTATCCTAGACGCATCAAAATCAAATATAAGATTTCCTTTTAAAATATCCTTTAGGGAGACTCCAAAAATTTCTTAAATAAACTATACATATTATCAGAAAAATATTTATTATATATCAATATGACCCATGATGAAAACATATATTTTTAGTGACTTTGGAAACTTGGATAAATAAACAACTGGTACATAACATTTCTACATAATTTCCCATTGTGTTCTTCACAAGAATCACCCTTCTTGGACATATCATACTGAAATATTTTATACATAACCTAGGGAAAGTAAATAATAAAAAATGCCGATAAAATATGCTCAGTAGTGGAAACATAAGTGATATCAATCAATTATAATAAGTTATCCTTAAAAGAATAATGGTATGATAACATGATAAAAAAAATATAATAATCAAACCAAATCAGTAAAATATATTTAACCATGAATCAATGAAAAATGTTTGTTCATTAAAAATTCATAATTCAAAATACTATAGAATAATAAATAATAAATAATAAATAATGATATATGATAACATTCTATATTTATAAGACATATGTTTTTTAAATCACATAAGCATATAAAATAATATCATTAGTGAAGGTTCATACCCACATCTATCATTGTGGAAAAAGTTGCATAATATAAATTATTACCATGTCATTTATAAAATTCTATTAGGATTAACAACCATCATGTTAACTCCATAATTTATTATTAGTTTAAAAAATTCATCATCTCTTAAGATTTTCTTAACTCCACCATCATTACCCAATTAATAGGAAGGCTACAATGGTTCTACCCGTCTTTGGTTTTTAATTTTCCACTCATTCTTGACTTATAATAGATCCCAATGTAACATAATCATTATATGTTTATATGTGTGACACAAGATAGTGAAAACCATTTTCATTACATAAAATATTAACCTAAACAAAAAATCATAAATGATTCATAAAAATAAATATAAAGCATCTAGAGAAAGAATATAGATGGTAACTATAGTACCCCCAGACCAGTGCTCCAAGACCCAATGACAAAACTCATAACCATTATCACAAGATTTGGAACACACCTTTTATTACAATATCTTCTAGACATTTAATATTTATGTACAATTATTTTTATGGTTTTGGAGAGTTAAAATAAATCATGAACTACTAAATCTAAATCCTTCCAAAAAATTGGAATTTTTTCTCCACTATAAAAAAATATAACTAATCCATAATGATTTATAAAAGTCACCTATAAATTCTCTATAAAATTAACTTTTATATTATTATCATACTTCATACATTGTTTTATATTCCGTGTAAATGGAAAAATATGAAGGGGTAAGCTCATATTCTCTTTAATTATAAATAAATTAATAAATCATGACTTGATATAAGTGAATGATAACAAGATAATATAATAGGGAATATAGTAAGCATGGAAGAATGAAAAAAATGATAAAAAATATTTAAATAAATGAAAAATGATCATAACATAAGATTATGGCATCCTTGGAATTTAGAGATAGTGTAAACAATCCATGATAAGCATAAGTCAAGGATCCATGCCTTGTTAAATTAACACAATTGGATAGGATAACTTTCTCAGAACCATAATTTTCTAGTCTCACCACCTACTCACCATGACATATAATTAGATGAAAATAGTAACAAATGAATTATATTTCTATATATTTTTGGGCCAACCAATCACATTATGAAAATAATTTATATGTGTGAAACATGGTTTCAATTAACACATTGAAAAAACCGAGGAAATGAAATTGGATTTAAATATTTTTCAAGTGTTTCATTATGGAATTATTCATGATTTTATAAATAAAAATGAAATGATACACCCATGGAAAATAAATGGGTATCCAATTACATTAAGAGTAATTCATGTAAAATATCAATAAAAAATATATATTTTACATGTTTTTATAAAATATATGAAAGAAATATAGGTTTTATACAAAAAATTCCCCTATTAATCGATATATGGATAATTTGGGTTAACATCCCTCAATAAAAGTTATAGAACATTTTCCATTCTTAGAGTATGAAATTAGAAGAAAATAATTCCTATAAAATTTGATGATAATGAATGATAAAATAAGTAATTTATTATCATATAGATGTAAAATAGAATTTCATACTTCATTTATATAAAGAAGGTATATGATATCATTTAAAGAATAAATTGATCAATAATATTACATATATAAAGAACACTAATTGAATAAATATGAAAAATTCATTTAGAAAATGAATTTATCTTATCCTTTAAAAACAATTAAAAAAATACTATTTTATTAAAACCATAGAATAATAATTTTTTTGAAGGAATGAATGTGTATATAATAATTCTCTTAGAAAATGAAAAAAATTGGTGGAATGGTACATTCACATGGAAATATATAAAAGACACAGCTTACATCAAAAATCACACATGTGGAAAAAGTAAAAAAGTTTTTCTTTCAAAACAAATTTGCATTGCCAATATAGTTTAAATAACATTAAAATAGTCATTGTTGTATAATTTCTAAAATATTTATAACATTAATTTATAGATTTTTTTTTCAAAAAATATTCATTTGAAAAATAATAAGACGACGTTTAAATCCCCTTTATCAATCCCAGATCATAAATAATATAATAAAACATTCATCCAAAAATAACTTAAGGGAAACATGAATTTCACATGATATGAAACATATTTTGTGTATAGATAAAAATTTTGACATCTAAAAAATGGACATGTATGAAATAAATTAATTGGATAATATATGAGTTATTTTTATAAATATTTTGCTTTAATTTAAGGAATAGTTTCAACAAAGGTTATGATATTAAATAAGAGATGTAATTTTTAGTGACAAACGTTTTACTTTAAGACATTGGAATACTCCTATGAATATTTTTGTGGCTAGGTGTTAAGTTAGCATAGAGTTTCAGGGCCCAAAGATCCTTGGGGCGGTGATAATAAAAATATTGATTATATTTTATCACCCTTTCACAATTTCTAATGAAAAATGTATAAATCTTTATTGGAGTCTTAGATAAGATTTACGAGATTGTAGTTGAGTTCATAACATCACTTCTACCCTAATAGAGACATAAAATTTGTTGGTGTCAGGGGTTTGGTCAGTGGTAATTTAATGGAGTTTGTGATGTTGTGGATTTAAATGGGATATTTTTTTTAATATAAATTAAAATAATACACTCTCCTCCTCCCTCTTTGGTGCACAAGGACGGATCCCATCCCCTCTTCCACTTTGGTGATAAATGAACCAAGTACTGAATCGAGGAAATGAAGTGATGTTGATCTTTGATCTTGATGGTGATCACTCTAAATTCGTGGAATTTCATCTTTCGAGAAACTATTAGAACCTAAAGCTTAAAAGTTTCATCCTAGAGGTAGTCTGTTTGAGTTTTATGTCCCAATATTATTTTTTATTAATCGTTTTATGGTTTGAGATCCCTTAGATGCTTGAAAGGGATCCCTTGTGGGTCTATATGTATGGTTTAGGGTGAATGGGGGTGATCCAGGACATTTATTGGGAATATTTAATGTGTCTCCCCATTTACATTATGTGTAGACCTAAGGAACACGCCTTGTGTTATTCTCGTTTGGGGAAGATGGATTTTTTGGGGATGCATGTCTTGTCAAAGGTTACATGGAATGTAGTGACTCCATGTCATGTGTCCTGAGGACATGGATCAGGAAGTCGTGTGAGGAAGATGATCATATAATAGTACACGACTAGAGTACATGGATATGGGGTTCCATGTATGAGCATATGAAAGAGACATGTCCAAGGCGATGTGTTGTTTGGAAACACCATGAACCAAGTGGTACACAAAGTGTGGTAAGCACGGTAGGTTGATCCATGTGAATGGTGTACACTGTTGAGTGTTAAGGCAGGGTCACACACTATGTGACTCCATTACATGATGTGTAGTCTCCTCTTGAAGGATTTTCCTCCTTTTAAATATCTTCCTTCAGGTCTCTTATTTTGGCATACAAATATCATATCATGGGGATTTTTTCATTAAAATGGGATGGTGGGCTCAGTTTGGAAATAAGAGAGGTGAGGTGGGGTGATGTTGGGGGTCTCTTGGGTTATAGATGGTGGGACTAGAAGTGGCTGAGTGAGCTCCCTTGGTTTGTCCCTATGATAGTTTTTATGGTATTACATCCTCAGTATAGGATTTTAATCCCCTCGATAGGAATATATTGGATAGATTTGTAGTATCCCTCTTGAGAGGCTAGAGTGGGATCCACTATCATATCATTTGAGTTATGGTATCCATTTTTATTGGTCAGGGTGAGATCCTCTAGCATATTTTTTCCCGAGATCAGGTTCTTAGAATTTCCGTCACCATAATTATGCCATAAGTGATCCCCTACCTGATATGAATTCCCCATAGGGTTTGAGTTATCATTAGTTATAATATCCCCTATATAGATGGTGGTGAAAGTAGGGTTGTAGTATCGTCAGTTAGACAATCCCCTACTCATCGGACAATTTATTTACATTTTGTTGAATCATTAGGATTACTATACCCTACTTATCGATTTAAATCCAATAGGGTTTGTGGATTCCTCATGACCAACACTACACGGGCGATGATCGTCTATATGAGAGATATGATCTCCAATATGTCAGTTTGGGTTTTAGTGTCCCCTAACAGATCTTGGGAGTGATCCTAATTCTAAGTGAGATCCTTGGGTTACCAATTGGGTCTTAATATCCCCTATAGGATCCTATGACTGATTCCCTATAGTAGGATATGCGATTTATGTTTTTCCATACATGGATTGTTTTTTTACCTATAAGATCCTAGGAGGGAACCCCATTCGGATGAATAAAACATTTTATAGTTCTTGTAGGGGTTATATCATCACCCATTAGGGATGGGTGGGATACCCTATCTGAGTAGAGAGATCCACTGAGTTTCAACATGAAGTGTGAAATTCGATGAGTTTGACCTCCCAAATGTTTGACCATCGGGAGGGTAGTGTCATGCCATTTGCTTTGTGACACCTGATTGAGTGGTTTCTCTTTGATGTTTCATTAGGGATGAATTCATTGTTCTCGATGGATTGTATTTCTTGGAAGAGTTTCATCTAGGATGACATGGAAAGTAAATTGTGTTATCCTAGTTGAGTGTTTCTTTAGATCACTGAGTAGAATCCCTATCAATGGCTTGTGGTCAAAACTACACAAGACATAGAGTCTTAGATGAGTATATCTGGGTGTTTTTTTGGTATTTTCTTATTGTGTTGTCAAATAATGGATGAAACATCACGTGGTGTGAGGAGTTTATTCATGTTAAGATGAGGTTGATTTTGATATTGATTTTCTCTCTCATTTGGGTTCTCTCTTGTTGGGTCAAGAGAACTGTTTCCCTTCCATTTCTCCCCTTTAATTTTGGTATTTTGGGTACATTTTGAGAATCTTTATAATCACGCCAGCATTGGCTTTTCCTGCTCGTGTTGTGTATTGTGATGACCACATGCCTTTTGATGGAGTCCTAGGAGGACCTGGAGCTAGTGAAGCTTAGTGATCTATACCTACAAGGGTGTTTACCAAATCATGGAAGAGGATATTTTCAACTTGTTCATTTGATATCAATCCCCTTCGACTAAGAAATCTAAACACATTGGTCTTTTTCCTTTGGAGGGCATGCATTTTTTCATTTTTGTACTTCTACTATACTCTAGTTTGGGGTAGATGTATGCATGAATTTTTCTTCAGTTTTATATATCCCTACACTATTTCATGGAGGTGTATGTGGGTGTGTGCATACAATTACCTTAAACTAAGGCCTCTCATGTGTGTGTGATAGACTACTCGGTTCTAGAAGCTAGCCACTAGCCTATTGAGGTGGTCTTGGGGAGTCACATCATGATCCCCATTGGTTTGGTTTGTGAGAGAGTGGTATTAAAGGTTGATTCCAATTTGAGACTACAATGTAATGTTATTTCATTGGGTTTCATAGAGATAATTTTAGGGTGTTTTGAGTTAGGCTTTCAGGCCATGGAATCTAGTGTTGGTGTGGCAGCTGACACATCCATTCACCAGGACTATGATCAACTAATTTTTGATTAGGTATATTAGGAAATTTGTCGTAGGGAAATAAATGGTACATGCATCATAGAAGACTGTGCATTGGGATTTTCTTGATCTTCTTGAGTCAAATACCATGATATACTATTTGATAATGGTTATTCTTGATTGTATTTCGGTACTCCACCATGATAACTTCCAGGAATGGTTCTGTGGTGGGATTGTGGTGATGATATTCCATGTGAGGAGGATTTAATACATGGAACTAGTTTTGAGGATAGACCTTGGGGTGGTCCTCTGATTGAGCCACCACCTATGGAGTAATAGGATCTACCGATAGTGTATGTTTAGGATATGCATAGGAAAATTCTACTATAAAAGTTCTAAAGGATGCAACCTTTGAGATTCCAGGGTGACCTAGATCCCTAGGAAGAAGATTACTAACATTGAGACAGCCATGTGTTTTTTTCACATTGTGAGATCACCTCCCAATCTATTGGTGGTAAAATAAATCATACATCTTCATTGTTAAGATGAGAGATTATGCATTCTTTTGAAATAAAACAATGATGGGGTGGCTCTTAGTTGGGATGAGTTTGAGTGGCTCTTTAGGGAATAACTGTTTTGGGCCATGTTGAGGTCAGTGTGTATCCAGGAGCTTCTGCAACTTCAACAGGGTAGCTTGACAATATCGAAGTGCTCAGAGAGGTTCACATACCTATCACATTACTCCATGTATAAGGTTCCTGGTCCATTCATCAGAGAATGAACCTTTGAGTAGGGCCTACACTGAGAGATCATGGAATTAATGGTGTCACTATTCAATCCCACATATTTTGGAGTCCTGGAGTGGGATTTGGTAGTGGGGAGATTTAGGTATTAGATAACTACAATTTTTAGTACTACGAATTATAGATCCATGACCACGATAGCTAGTTTAATATCTTGTATCTGACAATAGAATTAGGGATTTGGGCATTCATGATTATTAAGAAGGTGATCCAAGGATTGGGAGTTTGAGGCTTTTGGATTTGAGGCCAATTTTCATCAGCTGTAGGAGAGGTTATGTTACACTTGTGATGGATAGGGATATATTCTAGGGGTTTTCCAAACATTGATGTATTTGAGAGGGAGCTGTTCAATGTACCACATTGGAAGAGGTAGCGTTTCGAGCACGAATGTCTCTAGGGTGGCAGACATGGTGATGCAGTAGGTGTAGCAATGATAGGTGGTAGGTGGCATGGGATTCCAAAAACACCCCTAAGTTGTCCATTCCAAACACAGGGAACTTGAGGATGAAGGTGAGGAAACTATAGGATATATAGGCCTCTGAACTAATGGCAATGATGATGGAAAAATTTATAATCTCTTCCTTTATACTTTCTATAGTAGTATTAATAGACACTATTGGGAGGTACTCTTTTCTATCCTCTTCATGATCATAGTTTGTTCTGGGTGACACAGGGCATTAGTAAGACCTTGTTTTTGTGTTGAACATTTTTTTGATGTAATGTGGAAGAGGGATCCTTCCCCCACTGATACAAGTTTTTGTGATGTGATCTAAAATATTTTGGGTGAGTCAGTACTGCCCAAGGTGGATAGTGTCGAGGTGAGGTGGACGAGTCCTTCCAACATGTGTGTTTTGTGTGGGGTTTTGTGTTGGATTTATTGTGTAGAGGTCCTATTAAAAACCATTGTGTGAGATTCTTCATCCACATTTCTTCATTAGTACCCACATGTGTTTTACTTTAGCTTGTTTTCAAGACTCTTGAGGAGGGAATGGTTTGGTTTTACATGATTTCTGACAAAAAAAATTTGGGATGCTTTCCCTAATAAGATTAATTCTTGATATGTGATATAAAACCATGTAGGTGAGTTAGTGCTACCCAAATAGGATGGAATCATGGTGCGGTGGATGATTTCATTTGACTTGTGTGTTCTGAGTAGGGTTCATTGGTATCATTTTCAGGTTAGCGAGGGGGTATTCCACTAGACCCTATGACTTTAGATTGACCAAGTTCTTTGTGTTTTCCACCTATCATATACGAGGATATATATTCCTACTAGTTTCATGAAGTCTACCAAGTGAAGATATAATTGGGTTTGTTATCCCATAAGGTTCCCCTGAGTGTGTTCTCATTGGTGGCACGAGAACCCTTGGCGACATTTGTGGTGGTCTTTGTGAGCCCACTGGAGTGGGATTCCCAGTTGAGAACTCATTTTCATTCCATGAGACAAGTATTATAATTTTCGGGGATTATAATCTTCAAGGAGGGGATGATTTAGTGACTCATGTTTTACCTATAAGAAATTGGAATTTTCCTAAGAATATTTCCAATTCCAAGTGCTAGGTCGACATGGAGTTCGGAGGCCTGAATAGCCATGATGTAGTGATAATAAAAACATTGAATACATTTTATCACACATGAATAGTTTTTAATTAAATATTAATAGCTTCCAAGAGGAGTCTTAAATTGGATTTATGACAATTTGGTAGAGTTTAGAATTTCATTTTTACTCTATTAATGACAAATACTTTTTTGGTGAGTGGTGTTCAGTTTGAGGTGAGTTGGCATAGCCTGTTATAGTTGGGAGTTTAATGGGGGTATTGTTCTAATGAAAATTAAAATAATACCCTCTCTCCCCCCCTTTGGAAAGCATGGTAGGAGACCCTCCCCTCCTCCCATTTGGATAAATATGACTATAGGACCATATCAAGGAAACTAAGCTACTTCGATCTCTGTTCTTGATGGTGATCACTCCCAGATCATGTAGCAACACATTTTGAGAATTGATTCGACCCTAATGCTTTAGAGTTTCACCCTTGAGGTAGGAGGTTTGAGATTGATGTCCCGGTACCATTGTTTTTGCATCATTTTAGGATCCTAGATCCATTAGAAACATGTTAGGGACCCATTGAGGCCTGATTAATGTGATTGGTTTGAAAAGGGTGATATATGTTGTTTTCAGGGAATTTCTGATGGATTTTCCCATATACACAGCTTCTGGTCCAGTGGAACATGCCGTGTATTATTTCCATTTATGGGAGATGAGTTCTAGAGGATACACACCATTTACCATGCGATACATGTTGTGTAGTTACCCCATATTGTGTGGCCAGTGGACATGGCTTGGGAATCTGTGTGACATATATGGTCGTGTTATAGTACATGACCAGAGTACACAAACATAGGGTGTCATGTACATTCATGAGAAAGAGAAACGGTCAAGGGGACATGTCGTTGGGATACCCCATGTACTAAGGGTTAAATTTTGTGTGGGTAACCCAGCTTGATGAGATGTGTGAAGGAAGTACATGGTCAGGTGCTCAGGTGGGGTCACACACCATGTAGACCCCTTACAAACCATATAGTATCCTATTGAATGATTTTCCTTCTTTATAATCTCCTCCACTAGGGCTTGGATTTAGTAATGAAAATAAACTATCCTAAACAATTTTCTATATATAATGAAACGATGGCCTTTGTGTGGGCCTCATAGAAGTGTGGTGGTTCAATATTGTGGGTATCTTGGGATAATGAAGTTGGACCATCACCGGTTGAGTAATCTCCCTTGGGTTTTCCCAATGAGGTTTTATATTGTATTACATCCTCGGTATATGATTGTAATCCCCTAAAAAAGAAGAGCTTGGAAACTATCGTAGTACCCCTATGGACAGGCTAAGGTGGGATCGTCTATCATATCGTTAGAGTTGTGGTATCTATCCAAATAAGCTTGGGTCAGATCCTCTAGTCTATCATTTCCAATTATCATGTTCTTGGAATCACTATGACCAACACTACATAGGTGTTGGTCCCCTATCTAGTAGGAAAAACCCCATAGAATTTCAGATATCAATGGTTATATGATCCCATACGTAACATGCTATGATAGTAGGGTTGTGGAATCATCGATTATACAATCCTTTACTTAGTGGATGGTTTATGTAGGGTTTGGAGCATCATTGGGAGTAAGATCACACACTTGGTGAGTTATAACATATGAGGTTTGTTTAATCTTCATGAACAACACTACATGAGCGATGATCCTATATCTGAGTGATATGATATCTAAGATGCTATTTTGGGTTTTGGTGTCCCCCAGAAGATCTTGGGAGTGCCCCCTTTATGAAAATGATCATTGGATTACTTGATTGGGTCGTGTTATCTGTTGGTAGTTCCAATGATTGATCCCCTATTCAAGGAGATTTGGTTTACAATTTTCTCAACTGGGTTCATCGTTTCCCCTAGTGGATCCTAGTAGAGATTCACTTTATATGGAATGAGACATTTCATGGTTTCTGTAGGGTTTGTATCATCCCTAATAAGGGATGGGTGTGATCCCCTATCTATGTTGCGAGCTCCCCTAAGTTTTAGCATGAAATGTAAAATATGATGAGAATGATCTCTTTGATGTTTTCTATTTGGAATGGTGGTGTTGTTTCATTAGTTATGTGATACCTGATTAAGTGGTATCTCTCATATTTTTTCATTAGTAATGGATGAGTTGTTCCTGGTAGAGTGTATCTCTCAGACGTGTGTCATCTGGGATGATATAGATAATGGAGTGTGTACTGCTGGCCGAGGGTTGCTTTAGTTCCTTGAGCAGAATCCCTATCACTAATAAGAGGTTGGAACCTCATGAGACATGGAGTCTAAGAAGAGCATATTTGGTGGTTTCTGGGCTTTCCTTTGACTATTTTCACATCTTGGATGACACACCACATAGTGTAATCTAGACAGTTCTGTTAAGATGTGGATAGTTTCAAGATATAGTTTCTATCTCATTTTGGTTCCCTCAAGATGGGTCGAGTGGTCTGTTTCCCTTCAATTTATCCCTTTTCTTTTGGGTATTTGGGGAAATTACTAAATATATTTATACTTGCCACTTCAAGGGTCTTTCCCACACATGTTATGTCTTGTGTAGACCATAGGATGTTTAGAAAATTCCTAGGAGGACCTGAAGCAGGTGGAACTCAGTGAGATGGACCGACTAGTGAGTTTACCGTAGATTGGATAAGGATATTTTTAGTGGGTGTATTTGAAAAAAATTCCCCCATATGAGAAGGTTTAATGCTTTTATAGTTTTCCATTGGTGGGAGTGTATTTTTCTATTTTTTTACTCCTATTGTACTCTAGTTTGGGATAGATGTATGAATACGTTTATTTTTATTTTTATAAATCTAAACCTTATATCGGAGAGGAGTATGTGGGTGCGTGTGTATAGGTACATTGGGATAAGGCCTATCATGCATGTTATATCATCCTTGGTGTTATATGCCAGCCCCTAGCCTATAGAGGCAGGCTTGGGGAGTTACAGATCGAGCCCCTTTAGGCATGTTCATGACATAATCTCTCTATAAGAAAAGGAAATCCATTATTTCAAAAAACTATTTTAGGGAAAATATACTTGGTAGATAAAAATATAAAAGGGATTTCATGACTCACTAGAAAAATGAATTCAGTAGAGAAAAGAATTGCCAACGGAGTAACATGTTCATAAAAACCCATGAAGGAGAAATTTATTTTATGTTAACATAAAATACTTTTTAGAAAAGATAATTCATTATCATATAAATACTTTCCATCATATTTACCATATAAAAATCAATTTTTTTTCCAAAATTAAAACTTGTCTTGATGAAGGGAGTTTGAGACCAAAATCCCTTACTGTATTCCCCCTCTTAGTTTATCACTCTTTAACATCCTTTAAAACCACCATATATATCTTAATAATTTATTATACAACATGTTTTCTCTATATATCCCTTTTATATACTCTATTTATAATTATTTACTGTGAATATATTGGCACATTATAGTTAATTTTTAACATCAGGTGTTAGCACTTTTAGTTAACTTGCACATTATTTCTATTATTAATGATAATACTTGATAATTAGTGCCATTTTTATTATTTCTTGATTATGTATGGTCATCTAATATATATCCCATGATAATTTATAATGTTTTACTTTTTCCCATGTGATTATTAATTATGTCACATGAAGTTGAAACTTAAGACAAACTTGTAAGGATTGTTTTTAAGGAATAAAGATGTTAAATTATAAAAATATTTAGATATTAATATTACAATGGACAAATATAATTTTTTTATTAATTTTTTATTACATGAAATTAAAATTATAAAAAATTATTTAATATTTCAATTTATAAATATTACATCATCGCTTAAGTAGGTGGTAAACTGAAAAAAACTATTTCATAATGACAGAATAAGTTATAATGTTCTATTTTATAATGTTAATATAAAATTTAAATAATCTTATACATGTAATATATATCATATATATTCATCAAATCCATTATTTTAACCATTAATGGTGGTTGGTGTTGAAAATTGAAATTCATCATTTGTGGAGGTGGTTGTCTGCACGTACGCATGAATAATGTGCCTACTTCTAAATGATTGAATATAATGATGGCATATAAAAAAAATACATTTAAGAATTATAATAACATTATAAAAATCATAGTAGTTATTTAACCACACTTTTATGTCCATACATATTTGGTTGTTAAGTGAAATAAAACATTTCATTCATTGAGGTTTTAGACCACACCTATTTAGGATCAATGATCTCATTCCTCGGTGAATGGATAAAATGAAGTAAAATATAAAATTAGAACATTTGAGAAATTTATAAGTGACTTAAAAACAGAATTATCTATAAAACCCATCTTTTATACTAGCCATAAGAGGTTGTGGTGAAAAATGAATAGCTTTGTGTTATGAAAGATGTATTCTACACATGGGCACAATTGATATGATTTCTTTTTCATATAATGTTCAAATGAATGAATGAATAGTTGATTATGTAATGACTATGATTTTTCATATATTATATTTGTAAATTATATGGATTATTTTCAAGACCAGGCACTGAGACAATGTCTGATCTTGAGGCCTGGCGATCATCGAATAAATTCTTGAAATATATTAAGTATATTAAATTTCATGTCTGAATAGTTTTCTGAAAAAAGTTGAATAACAACCTAACATGGTCCCTAATCAGAAATATAAGGGAACTATTGATTTTATAACAAAGGTTTTACCGTATGCACAAAATAAAATTTCTCGGCACCGTCTGCATGTAAAAAGTTCACATAAATGAATGAAAAAAATTAAATAATAATTTTTTTTTTTATTTTGAGGGAGCTGTTTTTTTCTCCATTAAAATATATGTTTTTAGGATTCACTAATGGTTGGATACTAAAACCCTAGATATTAGGAAAAAATTAGAGGTATTTATTGATGAGCAACTATGGATTGGGATCAGATCACAGATCATCATGCCAACAGAGTTCATGGATATCTTTAGTGATGGAGATGAAACCATTATTCATCAATGATTGATTCAAACTCTAAGTAGACTATTTTTTATTTTTTTGTTTAGTCATGTTTCTTTATACCATATGGATGCCGATAGATTTTAGGAATATAGTTCACACATTCACCATTGGTAGAATTAATTTAGGGGAATTATTTATTTGTTCATTCATTTATCCCTCTTCTTTGATCTCCTTTTATGAAAAAATATTGAGGACAAAAAAATAATTGCCGAGATTCTTTCCTCATGTTTTGTGGATTTTTCATTTTTTCAACCATTATTTGGACATTCATCACATTCATTTACTTTTGGCCTATTGTTCTATGATTATCCTATGTTTGATTATTGCACAACCATTCATCAGTGCAATAGATCAATAAAGTGGGTGTGGTTCATGATCAATGGTGTGAATGATATACAGTGAAATTAGTGGATGATCGGTGGTGGATCAGATTAAAATTTTAGTATCTATTTAACCTAGTTTTGGTGCACGATAATATATAGATCAATGGTGGTGATTTATGATAGGATTTGAACATGGATCCTAGTGATTGAGGATTATAAGGGTTTGGTGACCCTATATTTGTAGTTTTGGGAATGATATGTGGTTCATGACACATGCATATCAATGCGGAGGAGATCCTGAATGGATTTAGAAAATCCTAAGCAAGATGTTTTGTATCTCAGGATTACATGATGTGTGGGTCCCCTGACTAAAAATCTTAGGTTCTAGATGATGTTAAATGTATCATGCTTTGTGACTCGTTCAAAAACCATTTTACACTTCTTTGAACTTTCATAAGTACATGGACATGGGAAAGAGTACTAAACCATGTGGCATACCATGTACTTAGACACAAACATGGCCATGTGTACCCGGACTGGTACACTGACACAACCACCATATGTTAACACGACATGGTGAGATAGTAAGGGTATCATGTGTCTCTTTAAACCATGTAATTATTCTACATGCCATGTACATGGATACCTACACTTCATTTCTATATTTTCCATATTAGCATACTTGCAGAAATCCGTAAATTCCTTGTACCCCTTGTAAACATAGTATACCACCTTCAAAAGTGTATGTAGATTTTTGTTTCCCTAATTAGGAATAATATAGGTTTAATGTGTTCCATTGGTCCTTTACCTTGATGGTACAGTGCGGAATTACATCCATATCATAGGATTGTGATCCCCTCTAGAGGACGAGTCTCAGATAGAGTTTTGGTCTCCCTCCATGAGACTAGAGTGTGGTGTCCCTCCATAATACTAAAGTGTGTCCCTCTATCATCCATGTTCCCTATATAGGGTTTTTAGAATTGGAATGAACTCCTTTATAAAGGCATTGATCCTCCATCTAGAATTTTGTATCGGTAGTGTTTATGGTATATCTTACATATGATCCCCTACATAGAAGTTTGATCCAGATTGGGTTCATGGTGTCTGTCTATAGATCTGGGAGTGAAACCCTATCAGAGTATCAGGGTCTTCTATGTCCAATGATATTTCTTGGGAAATGACTAATTATCTAGACTTATTCTTCAAGTGTCTTCTATGATATCATATCTCATGGAGTGAACTCTCCTAAAATGATCATTGGTTCATGCATACTCATATGGATGATAGTTGGTTATGACTACCTGGTGGTGTGATATCTTTTATTAGTATATATGGGTGCCTATATTATACATGATTTTTTTATAAAGTATTTATATGAAAATACTTGGTTCATCATATTTTTTGTGTTATTATTGTGTCCGGATCATTTTTTATACTGACTCCTACAATAAATTTTCCCACAGGTGTCATGGACTTTGTAGATGATGACCCTTTCAACGATGTCCTGGGAGGACAAGTAGTAGGTGGAGCATAGTTATAGAATTTTAGACAAAGGTATTTTATTGGGATATTTAATTTGACATAGTCCACACCCATGTAGTAGGTTTGACACATTAAATTTTTGGTTGGGAATGTATTTGGAACCTTTTATTAGTTTCATTAATTTACTGTCATACATTATCAGGGGATCTTAGATTTATATAGGAATTTTTTCAATTTTTTTACATTTAAGAATTGTGTTGTCTTGTATATGTATGTGTGTGTAGGTACTTTAGGCTAATTCATCACATTTTTGGGTTATTTTTACTCAGCGCTGGTAGCCAACCCCTGACCTATTGGAGGGCGGATTGGGGTAGTCATGGGTTAGACATATGTGGGTTGGTTCATGATAGAGTGGTATCAGATCATTCAATTATTCCTTTGAACTTGAGTCTATAATATTGGTTTAGGGAGACAATGTTTAGGGATTTGAGCTCATATTTTAGGATAGAGACTCCAGTGTTGGTGTTGCGGCAGACATATGCATTCACCAGGACTCTGATCACATGATTCACAACATTGTACAAGTAAACATTGGTTTTATGGAATTTTTTTAGTACATGAATCATATATGGATGGTTTTGCTTCAATTTCCTTCTTGCGTTAGCTCCCTATATATACACTTTTTAATATGGTACATATTGTTTTATTTTTGAATTCCTCCACATAGAAAAAAAGCTAGGATTCTATTTCATGATCACATGGATGATATTCCTAGTGATGAGGCATTAGTATAGGGGAATGTACCGAAGATAGAATCTCTAAATGTATTTCAAGCTATAAAACCACCCATTGAGGAACATTTATCATTAATAGTACCATATGAATATGCAAACAATTTGAGTGTGTTTTATGAGTTTCAGAGGCATCAATTTCCTAGGTTTTAGGGTGAGCTAGACCCCCTGGTGGTAAAAGACTATCTAGAGGTATTCAATTAAATTTTATACCTTTTTATGATTCCTATTGATCAAATGGAAGAACTCATGAAGATTTTACTTTAGGGATCTATTGGGATATGATGGGGAGTAGTGACTTAGTCACATGAAATATAGCTCGCTCACGGTCAGACAATGAGAGTCTCTTTAGAGAGGTGTTCTATCCAGTCATTTTGTGATCATTATACATACAAGAGTATCTACATCTTTAACAGGGGGTATGACCATGATAGATTACATAGAAGTGTTTACTGATCACCCAAGTTACTCATTGGATATGGTGTAAAATTCATTCTTCATCACTCATACTATCGATCGAGCCTTATATAGAGGCATAATGCATTTAGTGGTTCCATTATCATTCCCACCATTTTTGGGGTACATGAGTGACCCTTGGTGGTGGAGATATTTCTACCAGAGTAGGAGCTAGTTGTTAGATCTAGTAGTGGGGACCTTATGGGTGACACCATGATTGAAAGAAGCTGATGGTAGTCATAGGCATCTAAGAATTTGAGAGAGTTCAAGAGGAGATCCTAGGAAAAAGGTTTTGTAGTGAATGGATCTCAGGGTGGATCACATAAACTTGGAGAGAGGTGATGTTCTCCCTATGAATGTTGGGTATATCTAGCTTAAGATTTTATGAACCATTGTATAACTGATCATGATATAGTCGGGAGTATTCTAATGCAGAGGCTGAGGCAGGATCAGGGTGGTCTGTAGGTAGAGGACTTGGAAGAGTGGTCAATAGGGAAACAAGAGGTGTTCATAGGTTAAATATATTTCCACAACCACCCCCAGGTGGTTCTCGCAAGGCTCAGGGAGCTAGTGGGAAAAGAAGAGTCCAACTGCAAGTTATGGTGAAATATGTACTCGAGGGTCCATGTATTATATGATGTACGATTTGAATCTTTAATTTATTATATTAGTATTTATAGGAATATGTTTAATTCATTCCTTAATTTCTAATTCACTAGTTCAAGATAGGGACATTCTGGTGGATCCATTAGCTCAACCCTTCTGGTTAGAATCACTGACATAAGGTTAATCATCAATTTATCACTTATGATGATAGTGCAATATGATTCTTAGTGTCTAGAATTTTATATGGTACATATTAATCGAAGTAATGAGGCCTTATGATGTTATCTTTATTATAGAATGGTCATCTAGAATTATGGCCCATATAGACTATTTTAGGCTGAGGATGTGGTGTGTCCCTAGTAACAGAACAAGGATTTCCTTTTTGGCCACAGAAGGAGACCTTGGTAGATCAGGATGAGCTCAGACATAATATAATGCATCCAATTAGTCACCAATTGGATAACATGACTCTTAGAGTAGTGGATTATTTGGGATATTAGTTTCCTATAGTTTTGGTGGAATATGAGGATGTCTTTTCTTGAGGACGTACCATGTTTACCTCTCTCATGAGAGCTAGAATTCTGTATCGACTTTCATCCCATAATGGCATAGATGTCATTACCAGTATATCATTTTTCTCCAGTAGAGATTTGAGAGATGAGGGTTTAGTTGTAGGATTTTCATGAGAAGGGAACTTTGAGACCCAACATTTCCCCCATGCATCCCCAAATTTTTTCACCATGAATGCGGATATGAGTTTGAGGTTATGTGTGGATTACCAAAAGATGAATCAGGTGACCCTGATGAATAAGTATCTTCTATTTAGTTTCTACAAATTCATTGATTAGTTGATGGGGGACCGATGGTTATAGAAGCTTGTCCTCAAATCAGGATATCACCAGATATGATTACGAAACAAGGATATAACAAAAAAAGAATATACATTTCACTACAATCACTATGAGTACTTCATGATGTCATTTGGTGGGATGAACTCCCTATAAGTGTCCATGGGACGTAGGAACCAAATATTCCAATCCTTTTTATAAGGATTCCTAGTAGTCTTCATCGATGACATCCTCATGTATTTAAAATCTAAGGAGGAGTACATGAGACACTTAAGGACAGTCCTTGACACACTCTCAGAGCACCAACATTACGGGAATATCTCAAAGTGTTAGTTTAGGATTTTAATGGACCAATTTATAAGAAAACTCATCATAAAGTTGGATTAGAAGTTAACCTAGTGAAGGTTGAGGCATTTCTTACTTGGGATCCACCCAATAGTATTATTGAAGTGTGGGGTTTCCAGGTTTTGGAAGGGTAATATCAAAGGATTGTACTCGACTTCTCGAAATTGGAAACATCCATGATATCATTGACTCGAAAGGGGAAACCATTCATGAGGATAGATAGATGCAATCAATTATTTCAAGAGACAAGGCTGAGGTTGATGAGTGCTCCAATAATGAGATTTATAGAGGAGGGTGGTCGAGTACGCAATGTTCAACGATACATCAGGGACCAGACTTTTTTGGGTTTTGATGCAAAGGAAAGTGGTTATTTCCTATGCTTCATTCCATATTAGACAGAGTGAACAGAACTATGTGACCCATGATCTTGAGTTAGCAGTGGTAGTCATTGCACGAAATATGTGGTGAAACTACCCGACAAGTGATTAGTTTATCATTTACACTAACCACAAGTCTCTCAAATATATCCTCTTGCAGAAGGATCTTAACATTAGGTAGATTTTAGGTCTAGTGTTCCTATAGGACTATGGGTTTGAGATTTTATATACTCTTAGGATTGATAATGTGGTGGAGGATTCAATCATCAGAATATGTTGTTCACAGTTGTTGGTAAAGGTGTCAAAGTAGTTATACTCATTTTCATTTTACCTTTTGGATAAATATAGTTATTAAAGTATTTAGTTGATGGTTTTCACCCCACCTATTTTAAATAATTATAGGGATACTCTTTGAGGAGATACTTATTATGTGACCTTATATATAAAGATATCCACTATACATGCTCTGAATGGATATTTTGAATATGGAGAGAATGCAATCCATTTCAGATGATGGATGATTGTACCATTGAGGTTATGGGTGGAGGTTATGTAAGCGTTTTATACAACCCATTTGTGGCACTTCCAGGTGTGGAAAAGATATACCAGGACCTACAAAGTCTTTTTTTGGATTGGAATGAATAATGGAGTTGCTGTGTTTTTCTTTGGAAGCCTCACATTTTAATAGGTGAAGTCTCAGCACTTGGTTCATATGAGTTTACCTCACCCCCTTGAGGTTCCAGAGTATAAGTGGGATGGTATATCCATGGAATTCATGAAGAGAATGCCACAAAAATCATGGAGGCATGATACCATATGAGTAATCCTAGACCGACCCACCAAGTCATCCCACTTCCTAGTCTTTTTAGTGTAGATCCAAGTAGAGTTCTTGGGGCACCACTACATGTATTATATATTTCGACTCCTTGGGATCCCCTCGATGATCACTTGAACTAGTGATTCCCTCTTAACATATTTTTTATGGAGGGGATACAGGAGGCATTCATGACTTAGTTGCACATGATCATAATGTTACACTGCCAAAATATTAGCTCGATGGTGAATACCATCTAGGTTATATAGGGCATGATATAAGATTTCATGTTGGACATTGGCTATAGTTTGGAGAACCACCAACCCTTGTTGGAGTTTTTGTAAAAAAAACTACCATTACACCATTGGTATGTAACCATTCAAGGATTTGTTTGGTAGACCCTATGGTTCACCAATTTGTTGGATGGATCTAGTGGAGTCAGTACTCATGGGTATAGATTTGGAATAAGATACTATAGAGAAGCTTCAGATCATTTAGGAATGTATTAGGATTGTATAGTCTTCATATGGATTATTTTTACGGATGAAGATGACCTATAGAGTTCGAGGAGGGAGACCACAAGTTCCATAGGGGTCATATTGATATAGAATGAGGCGATTTTTATTCAGTGGAAATTTATATTTGAGATTCATTGTTACCTTATGGATAATACATAGTGTTGTATGGGTGGATTACTTCTAATTTCTACCATCGTAGTTAGAATGGGTACATGATGTCTTCTACATGTCACAGTTGAAAACATACATGAACAAACCTTGGGGTGAGATGGACATCGATGATAGAGCTAGTTTTGATGGTACTTGGTGGAGATCAACGATCAACATGAGATGATCTATCATGGGTGTTAAATTCCCCTATTGTGTGTCTGGTGGTAGAAGGGGAATCTTCATGGGATCACAGGGGAGACAAAAACCCAAATGCGAGCCCAATACCCTCATCTGTTTGAGTTGTTTTTTATCTCTTCATAATGAAAATCCCTATGGTGGATAGAATGGTAATGACTCATATTTTCTATGTATTATTTATTGATATTATAAGTATTATTATAGAGATTAGGCAATAAGATAGTGTGTGATTCTGAGACCTAATGTTCCTATAATAAATTGTTAAAATATATTAAATACAACACGCATGATTTTTTCCTACAATGTGGGAAAACTATTCTATGAGGGACTCTATTAAAAATAAAAGGGAACTGCTATGTTTTGAATGTGGATTTTACCCTATGGAGGACATAACCCTTTCCAGCGTATGCCTTTTGTGAAAAGGTAAATGGGGTAATAAATGAATGAAATAATTTTAATAATTTTTTTTTAATTTTACACATCAAATATTTTCTCCTTTAAATGTACATAAAATATTTCCTAAGGGTTTTATTATTAAGCACTGGAGTCTCAAATAACTGTTAGAGATCTTTATTGGTGATTCAGGATGAATCATGATCAGATCATGGGTCATCAAAGAAATATAGTTCATGGATCTCCTCAATGATGACAAAAAAATCATTATTCATTAACGAATGATACAAACTCCATGTAGGATATTTCTATTTTTGTTTTACATCATGTTTATTAATCTTGGATATACATGGATTGATTCTATAAAGTGACTTAATACATGTACCATAGATATAATTAATTTTATGGAATTTTGTATCTGTTCACTGATTTCACCCTCCTCGTTCATCTCCTTTCACAATAATAGATTGAGGCCAAAAGAAAAATGGTCAAGGTTTATTCATCAAATATTGAGGTTTTTGGATTTCTTCCCCCATACATAACACATTCATCATGGGAGTTTTCTTTTGGCCTAAATATAGATTAATAAATGGTGTTTAATTGTTTCATGACTGCTATTTAGCGTAATAGATCAATATCATGGGTGCGGTTTATTATCGGTGGTGTGATAAAAATGAGGTTACAGTGGTGGATGGAATGGATTTATGGTATCTATTTGAATCATTTTTTGGTACACCACAATGGATGGCTCAATAGTTGTGATTTATGAGAGGATTTGAGCCCATATCATAGTGATCGAGGATAGAAAGGGTCGGATGACCCTAGATATATATTTTCCAGAATGATAAGTGCTTATTGTGATGTAAAGATCGATACAAAAGGGATCCTTGATGGATTTTTAAAATCCCAACCAAAACATCATGTATCTTTTGAATACACACTGTGTAGACCCTGGTTGTGGAACCAGGGTCCCAGCTAAAGTTAAATATAAAACACCGTTTGACCCTTCTGTGAGGCTCATATTTACTTTGAGAATACACATACATGGGAGAAAGTTCCCATCCAATTTGAATGTCATGTACTTAGACACAGACATGACCAGGTGTACACGGACCCACCCACCATACATGAACATGCCCAGGTGACGCGAGCAGGGAACCATGTGTCTTTATATGCCAGGGATTTTTCTACATGTTGTGTACATGGAGACTTACATGTCGTATGAGAATTTACCATATGGGTAGACTTTTGGATAGGTGGACATACTGTGTACCCCATTGAAGTGTGGTTGTAGATCTTGTTTTCTATAGTTTAGACCATTATTGTTTGAGTGTGTTACCATTTTCATTTAACTTTTGGGTACAATGTAGAATTATATTCATATCATAGGATTGTGATCCCCTCGGGAGGTTGATTCTCTGATAGAGTTGTGGTGTCCCTCCGTGAGACTAGATGGTGATTCTTAATCATCCTTATTACCTAGATAGGGTTTATGGAAACAATTTCACCTCTCTATGATACAATCTTATCCTCTATAAAGATGGTTGTATCAATAGGGTTTTTGGTATTGTTGACATATGATCACCTATAAAGCGGGTTGATCTATAGTGATTTTGTGGTCTCCCATAGAGGATCTGGGCAGGACCCCCTATCTAAGTATCAAGGTATTCTTATATTTGTGATCTTCCTTGGGTAGGGACCAATTATTTATAAATATTTATCTATTTTCACCTATGATAGTGTAGCTCATGGAGTGGAATCTCCCAGAATGAGAATTTCTTCGAGAAGAATCCATTGGATGGAAGTTGGTTTTGATCCCCTGGTGGTGTAGTGTCTTTTTTGAGTATATCTATGTGTTTTTATTATAAATCAATTTTTATATCTTTTATTGAGTTTAATATACTTAGTGATTTGGTTTTAGTGTTTTTTGGGTGTCCTACAGAGTATTTTTATACTCACCTATTCATGGTCTTTGCCCGCAAGTGTCGTTTCTTTCGCTAATAATAGCCGTTTTGACCATATCCTTGGAGGACCAGGAGGGAGTGGAGCATTTATGGAGATTTTAAGACCACAGTGTTTTACTGATATATTTTTTTGACTTATTCATCACCGTTGGAGATGTCTGGACACATTACAGTTTATGACTGGGTCTGTATTTGACCCCTTTTTTCACATTTAATACATCAATGTCACAATCTATCAGGAGATCAAAAAAGTATTCATGCATTTTTTTCAATTGTGTTACATTTAACAATTGTGTGGGATTTTATATGTGTGCCTGTGTACAAGTGCTTTAGGATAATGTGTCCTATTTTTGGTATATGTCTACTCACTACTATTCATCATCCCCTGTCCTATTGGAGGTGGGCTTGGGGTGGTCACAGGTCGGACCTCGGCTAGACGGGTCATGAAAGATGTTACATTAATATAATTATAATCTATTATATATATATATGGTATTTAATTCACTATATTAAGAATTTTATATATTATTTGGATGATAAAAATTAAAAGTAAATAATAAGAGGAGAGTAATACTCACATCAGGAACTTTGATTTTCTTGGTACGTATCCTAAGAAATGAAGGGATTAAGAGAATTAAGGGTGGACAAAGGCTATGGTTCATTGGTGATCATTTTTGGATGAAAGGAAAAAATGTTTTTCCCCATTTATTTCTCACTAATGTGTGTATAAACAAGGGGTTTAAGAGTCACCTTTTACTTGTAAATGGAAGGAATGATTTGGAATTACATTAATTTGTTAAATTATTTCATTACACAATTCAGGATCAAAGACCCCATAATTATAAAATATAAATTATAGGAAATTATATTTTCAAATATCCTCCCATAAACTAATTTTTTGGACATATTTGAGTGATTTTGTATTTTTTACACTTTTCACTCTTATAATGTTTACTTTTTAAAAAGGTGAGTTTTATGTTCACCCATGATAATAGATTAAAAATTTTAAAAATAATATTGATATTACCATATAATTTTAGTAAATTTTTATTATTTTTTATTTGTTTTTATTAATTAATTTTCCTATGAATATGATAATTTTATTTTTAAATTAATGTGGTGAATGATTAAAAATAGTTTTTATAATAATCATGTTTTCAATCCTAACATTTATGTCTGAGTTAAAATTATTGATGTAAATAATTTTTATGAACTTAATTGATATATTATAAATCAATTGGATATTATGTAACCTTAAATTAAATACATCACCAAATATAAAAAATATTAATTAATTAAAAGAAAATATATATAATAAGTTTTCTAATTTAAACATTTACTTTAGTTTTAAAAATTTCGTCTAAGTGTTTTCTATGTTCAAATGATATTTTCAAATGCATGATGTTTTTAATATAATTTCATACATTATCACTTAAATTTTATTATTATATATTCATTCATTATTATATGTTTATTATTTTTGGAAAATTATATTTTTTGTAAAAACCATATTTTTGACTAAAAATCAATATTTTCATAAATGATCAAAAAATCATACTATGAAAATATTGATAAAAAAAATCAAAAAATAAAGTTAATTTTATATTATTATATTTCTAAAAAAAAATTATTTAAATATTAATAGAAAAAAATATATTGATGATCTACTTTAATTAGAAAAGTCATTCTTAAATGTTCGGTTTATTTAATATTATTTCATGATACTTTTATAATTAAATAATTTATCATGTTTTATTACATATATAGATATATTATAAGATATAAAAATGATATTTTAAATTTTATTTTATTAATTTATTAATTTATAAGGACCTTCATTTTAGTGTATGTGAGGATGGGTATCAAACTAGGAATTATTTAAAGGAAAATTTATATACTAAAATCTCCAGATGTTATATTCTCACCCATTATTCAAATTAAGTCATTATAGTTAAAAAATAATTAATTAATGATTTTAAAAGGTTTTACATTACTTATGATAAAATTTCGGTCAAAATTCAAATATTAATATTATAAGTCAAACTAAAATACAGATCTTTTTCTCCTATTGAGTAAACTAAAAGCTATATTTTTCCTAAAAAATAGATTCATTATTTCATATTTATCCCTAAATTAATAACTTACGAGTTCCATTGGGATATTACCTAGTGTGTTTATTCCCAAATCATTGATGTATAAGAAATAAAAAAACATTTCCTTCATGTCCTTCATAACTTGATCATTCATGGGACTAGATACTTCATTTCATTCATTTGTTTTGGACTTTTACTATATTCAACTTTTTAACCATATTTTTTATAGTTAATCAGGAATAATAATAGTATTTATAACCCCAATTATAGTCCCAATATATTATATGTCAGGATAATCACTATGTTTACCATTATATCGATTTCTAGCTTGATTCTTTCTTTCTCAAACCATTACATTAAATAAAATTTTAGGGATGATATTAATTAAAATTTTAAATGTACAATGGGAAATATATGGGTATATAATGAATAAGTTAAAAAGAATATGCTTACCCTAAATTATGAGTATTTAGATTCAATATAGGTTACCCATGGTCAAATCACTACTAGGTTCTCTAATATGGATGAATTATTTAAAAGAAAATATTCAAATCCTTTATAATATTTTTAAAAGACAATGTAATTTAACCCTTGTATATCACTTGGGAGTGTTTGTCTAGGTGAAGAGTTTGGGACTATTCACCATGTACTGGAATGATGACTAATATATACATGAAAAACTTTTTTTGGGATGTAACCCCCAGTTAAATCTATGGAAAAACCAAATCCACTTTCCACTATCTATATAGGGATATTATTACAAGTTCAATAAAACTATATCAATATTAAAAAAAATTAAGAGGTTCTCTAGTACAAAGACTTATATAATGGTTTTCTATTAATGTTATCATATCCTAATCCACAAACAACATAAAATATTTAATACCAAAATCAAAAAGGATTATCTATATCATTGAATCATTGGTTATTCCTAAAAAATAAAATCATTAAATAATTCCTAAATCTCTAATTATACTCAACTGATAACATCAAAACCTTTATAGTTATCTAAAAACGTCTCTAATACAAATTGTAGCACCCTCAGACCTTTTTTCCCTGATTTGGTTCTGAAACACAAACTTACAACACTATGTTTTTTAATAAAATATGATTACAATATCTTTCACATAATTATAATCAAGGAACATTAATTTTAGTGTTTTAAAGAGTTTGAAAAAAATCCTAAACTACTATATCTCAAGTCTTATCAACAAATATATATTGTTTTCTTTACTTATTAAGATGGTAATTAATCAATCATGAGTCATAAATGTCTCCCAAAAATTCTACTTAAATGAGAATATTCAAGGATTAGAATACATAATACATTTTTCATAAAATCTTGAAATAGAAGCATAAGAATGGGAGAGAACAGACACTCCGTAACTATAAAAATAATAATCAATCATAACATCAAGGAAAACTAGATTAACATAATATCATAATTAGGATAATATTAATCATGTAATAATGAAATAAAGAGATAATATCATATTTACATTTATTACACATTGATCATAAAGTAAGAGAATGACATCATAGGAATATAGAAACAACATTGTCCATAAATCAAAGTAATATGTTAAGTCTCCCTCCCATGTTAAAATAAAATAGTTGGATAGGATAATGTCCCACTCACCATATTTAGGTAAAATAATTACCCATTCACAATGATATCATATGATATGGGAACCTTACCCAATATATTTAAAATATATATATTTGATGGCCCACCCATCACCTAATGAAAATAATACATATGTGTTTCATATGGAGTCAATCAACATAACCTAAAACTACTAATAAAAAGTGGGTTTTATATAATTCTCAAGTGGTTCCCTAAGGAAACATTCATTATTTCATCAATTAACATGACATGATAAACCCATGGAAACTAAATGGTTACCCAATGACTTTAAGAATCATTATACGTAAATACCAATCAATAAATATGATTTTTTATCTATTATTTACACTATATATGAAATTGATATTCTATTTATAAAATAATTACCCCAATCAATCGATCTATTGGGAATATAGGTGAACACCCTTAAACCAATGTAGTGTAACATTGGGCTTTTTTAGAGGATGGAATTGGAAGAAAATCTGTACAATACAAGTTGATTATTAGAAAAGTAAATACCAATGAAGGATCATCCTATATATGTAAAATATAATTTCATAGTCAATATAGATAAATAAGTTGTATGGAATCATTTAAAGAATAACCTTGATCAAGAATATGACATAGATAGAGAACTCTCTTGGAATATTTAGGAAAATTTCTTTTAAAATAAGAATTTTTCATAACCTTTGGAATCATCTAAAAAAGAATATTTTTTAAACCATTAGGATATGAATTTCATTTATAATATAATGTTAGTGTATAGAGGGAGTATCTTATAATATTACATAGGAAGTGGAAATGTTCATTCAAAATGAATAGTATAAAAGAGATTACTTCAATAAAAAACGACCCATATAGAAAACATTAAAACTATTTTATTTTATTTTTTTAGATAAATTCAATTATTTTTATAAGAATTTTTAAAAAATAATTATGGAATATATTTTATAATTTTTTTAACATTACAGGATAGAAAAATTAATTTTAAAAACTATAAATGTGGAAAATGTTAAAAAATCATGTCAAAAAAATTATGAAACTCACATAAAAAATAATAATAAACATTAATAATAAATTTAGTGAAGGGACACTTAAAGGTAAATTAAGATTAAATAAATTTTCTTTATCGATCACACTTTTGATAGGTGAAACATAGAAATGGAAGAAGAAAAATACATTTGAAATTACAGGAGTTATTCTATTAAACATATTGATTTTATTTGAGGAAGTGGTTCATCAAAGTGGGTGATATTAATGAAAAGGTGTAATATCACTAATAAAAAAGTAAATAAATAAACAAAAATGACAATTTTAGGAAAAATAGTCTTTAAAGATCAAAATCAAGAAGATATTTCTTGACTCATAATAAAAATAACCATAGTTGGGAAAACAATTATGAACAAAGTTACATTTCAATAAATACCCTTGAAGTATAATGATGATTAAAATGAACATAAAATAATATGAATAAAATAATATTCATGATAATCTAAAAATCCAGTATAATATTTAATATATTAGTTTAAATTGGAGTATAATGTAAAATTTTCTCAATAAAGCGAGTTTGAGACAAAAATACCTTACCAAATCACCTTTCTTAGTTTATGACACTCTAACTTCATACAATACAGACATAACTCAATTAATAATATATATAAATATTTTACATAACTCATTTATAATTTATTAACATGAATATAGTGGTTCATTATAGATTTCATAGCACCGGGTGTTAACACATTTTATTGTCTCGCACATTCTTTGTAATGTTTATATTATTCCTTGAAAATTAACAGCAATATAATTACTCATAGATTGATTATGGTTATGTAATATTTATAAAAATATTATTTATAATTTTCCACATTCATCCCATGATAGTTTTAATTACCACTTGTAAAGATGAAGTTGGAGGAAAACTTGTTTCAACTGTTTTTAATGAATGGAGAAGTTATGTTACTAACATGTTTTGATATTGATAATTTAAATCCACAAACATTAAAACATTTTTAATAAATTTTTATTAAATTCAATTAATAGTACACTTCAGTACTTAATAAATCAATGTATAAATATTACAACATTGTTTAAGTAGGTGGTAAATAGACCGAAACAAAATTTTGTTGTAGTGATCAAATGAGTAAGAATGTTTTACTACAAAATGATATCAAAAAATTTATAGAATACTATGAATGTAATATGCATCATATATATTAATTAAATAAATTATTTTAACAACTAATTATTAGTGGTGTTGAAAAAGTAAATTATTTTTTCATGGACGTGGTAGTCTATACGTATGCATTATTAACGAACCCATTTGTCAATGAATGAATAGAGTGAGTGTTTATAAAAAAATTTCATTTGAAAATTATAATACTATTATAAAAATATAGTATTTCATTAATTAAACTTTTAGGACCATATTTTTTTGGTGAATATGTGAAATAAATCATGTCACTCATGGAGGTTGTAGCCATAACATATGTATAATTAAGAATCTCATTAATTAATTAATGGTTATAATGAAGGTAAATGAAAAAGGTGATCATTTTTAGATTTTATAAGTGAAATAAACTAAATATTTTAGCATAAAACCCACCCGTAAATCCAGGAATAATATGCAGTGATGAAAAGCTATTTGGATTGTGTCATGATGGTGGTAGGCCACACATACACCTGATTGATGTGTTTGATTTTTCTTATCGCGTAATATGGAATGAATGAATAATCGATGTCACATTAATATAATTAAATTTAATTATATAGATTATAATAAATTCATTATATTAAAATTATTATGTATTGTTTTGAAGACTAAAATTTAAAATAATGACTAAGAAGAGAGTAATACTCAGGCCAAGAACTTTGATTTTCCTTGGAGTTACTATTTAAATGAAGGGATTATGGTAATTAAGGGTGAAAAATGTTATGGTAAGTAGGATACGATTATAGTATTAAATAATTGGATGATTTTCACCATGTTATTCTGATGATTTTTTTTATAAACAAGGGGTGGAAGTGAAGCCTTTATATGTAATTAGAATTTTTTTTGGAATTACTAAAGTATATTAAAATACTTTCTAACAATATTAAATTTCAAAGACCCCCATACTTATAAATTATGGAGTATGTGACATTATATGGATGAAATCCCTCCCAAAAAACCATGTTGGTGACATAATTGAGTGATTTATGGGTTTGTATTTTCACTTTTCATTTTACCCTTGATTACTTTTTATCAAGGTAACTTTTATATCTAACCATGTCAATTAATTAAAATAATAGTTACTAATATTTATGTTACCAATTAATTTTATTATTATATTAAATTATATGATTTTAATATTTTATATTAATGTTACAACCACTATGAAAAGTTAAAATTAAAATTACCACACTGTATACAAAAATATTGTTTTTAAGATAATATTCCTTTAAGAATAATATATATATGTGAAAAAAAAGTATTGAGTTAGATAATTTTTATGATCTAAAATGATTTTTTTATAAATGTTATTATGGTTAGGGGACATTAAAATCAATCTATGTCTTAATATTAAAAAATATTAATTAATTAGAAGAAAATACATTAAATAATTTTCTTTGTTATTGTAATATTTTATATTAGAACTAAAAATGTTGGTAATATGTTTTATATGGTGAACTAATATGTCAAAATTCATGATATTATACCTTAATTTTATATTTTATCACATTAATGGTTTTATGTCATTTTAGGCCATTCTTATATATTGAAAAGGCATAAAAATTATAATTTTCATAAAATTGTATTTTCAAGTAAAAATCCATATTTTCATAAATCGTTAAAAAACATAATCCGAAATTATTTATTTTTTTAAATTCAGAAATTAAATAAATTATATCTATTAATATTTCTAAAAATTACATATTTAACTTAAAAAAACAAAATCTATGGATTAACGACTTTTATATAAAAAGACCATCCTAAACATTAGGTGTTTCTAAAAATATTTCATTCAAATAATATGATTTGAATAATTTTACTTTTTTATTGCCTATATATATATATTATATGTCACCGAAATGATTTTCAATGATTATTATTTTAATTATCTAATGTATCATGACCATCATTTTAGTGTGTCTAAAAGAAAGTATTGAAATGAGTACTATTACAAGGAATATATATATATTTATATATACTAAAATCTCCACATGTTAAAGTAAAAGTATATTGTATCCCAATTAATTAATAATAGACATTAATGTATGTTTTCATCGATAAAAAATACACTTAAAAGATCATTTCAACATTCCTTAAGGAAAATATCCTTTTAATTTTTAAATCAGTAATTAAAAATCTAAAATTCAATAAAATATTAATGAAAACATTTTCAATTAAAATAACCACGAAAAAATATATTTTATTATTAATGTAGAATATTATTCATGAAGGAATGTAATGTTGTTCATGAGCGGTATGTTAAATCAAAAAATCCTTTAACATATTCAATAAAAAGTCAAAAGTAACACATTCTGAAAAGGATTATAATATTTTATTAGAATTTTATTATAAATAGTCAATCAATGGGAAAAATAATTTATTAAATATATTGATAATATTTAAAATATTATGAATTTTTATTAATATAATATGGACATAGCTGAAAATATTTCATGATCGATGAGGGAAATTAATTAGGTTTTCATTTCAAACATCCTTTTTTATCTTGAGTAAATAAAGAGACCAAAATGAAAGGGAAAAAATGTAATAATTAAAAAGTATATTGAAAAATAAAATAATTAATATTCTTTATATAAGGGTCATTCAATTTAGTAATTGTAAAAATTAAACATAAAAAATCTCGATGAAAATGAGATGGTAACATAAAACCATTACTACTTTTGTATCTTTTAATTTATATATCCCATGTGATAAATAACATAAAATTAACCATTAAATAAAAATAATGTAATTATATCCATTATAAAATATATAAATGGTGGAATATATATAAATCATAAAATAATATATTTGCATAACATAACATATGTCCCAAAGAAGACAATTTGAGATGATAAACCTATAAAACTTTGATAAAAATTTTGAATAAAAATCCTTTGGTTGTAATATTTTGAATTATAACCTTAAATACTATGAATTAAAAAGTATCCATAATATAAAATGTAAACATATTAGTATATAAGCCCTATAATCCTAAATATGTGCATAAACTCCAACATGTCTCAACAAAAAACATGAGATGAAAAAAACTTTTATCTTTACTAATATTCAAATCAAAATTCATTGGAATATAAAAAACAATTTTTTATGTAAATAAAATTCATTAAATAATATAAAATCATGAAGAAAATTCTTGGGTAGTATATACATAATGGTATTAATTAATTTCTATATAAAATTAAAACATTCCTCAATGAAGATAAATTGGGATAAATCGCTTACCTTATATCCTAAATGATTCGAAATCACTCTATAATCATATATAAGAAATTTATATTTATTATTAATCAATAGGAAAATCATATTTATACATATAATTTCAAATATTATCAACTTATTTCATTTCAATTCACTTGTATAAACAATTATTTATTAATATATTAATTTCAGGAGTTTATTGCTTTGTTTCTCTTCAATGTTTCAATTCAACAATTATGGTCATTGGACATTGGTATAGGTTAATCCATATCCATAGTGATAATTATAAAATAATTATCATATATAATCCTTATATTCTTATTTATAACTATTTATATTATGTGTCCATGAATAATTAATTAAATAACTTTGTGAAGATGATAACTCATAAGCACACACGAGTGATGTCTCCACTTTTTGATCGATTGATCAAAAGAAAGATAAATGATAATTCTCCTTTACAGAATTATTATTATATCATATTTTTTATATTATTTTATTAAATTTATCCATATTAACATCCAATTAGAGAGGAAATGATAAAAAGTATCATCGCTTTATGTTTGTGGTAGTCTATATGTATGCTCAAGTGACATTATCATTTACCAATGGTTTAAAAGGTGAATTTTTTTAAAATATAATATAATTACTAAAGAATAATATTTTTATAAATATCATATATAACCCTAAAATATATCATTATAACCACCTATGAAATATGGTAATGGAAAATGATTTATATCGCTACATGGAGGATGTAGTCCACACTTACGTAAGAATAATACATTTATTTCCCATTAGATGATGAATTGGTAAAAATTGCTTATTAATTCACTATAATAACATCTCAATATATAACTAATACAATTTTAATCATTTTATCAAGGATAAACCAGTTTTATATATTGTTTATTATTTGTAAAAGTTAAAGAGTTTGGAAAATATTTTTACCTCATCTTTGAGACACCTCTTTTGGAATACACCTTGACCCTTGAATTATCAGTCTTAAGATAAGAAATGAATATATATGATGAGATTTAGTATTAGGGAATTATTTAGTGTAGTTAGTGGAAAATCTAGATGGATAAAATGGTGTGAATAATATAGGATGAGAGGTTCCATTTTATAAGTGATTCATGGGACACACATATAATTTCTTAAAAGATTACGATTATATATGAAAACTCGAAGGGGGGAGGTGGATACATATAGAAAAGGATTAAATGTTAGTATAAAAAATGGCTGAATAATATTAAAACAATAAGAATTAGATATGTGTGGGTCGAAATAGAACCAATATCTCTTGGTTTAACCACCCAAGTAAACCAGTTTTAACCATATGTGTGGTAAATGAATTATTTTTTCTAATATTGAAAAATGAAAAAAATTATTTTTTACCTATTAAACTACAATATTAAATATGAAACAATATGTTAAAATAATTTTACCTAATTTAATTTCTATATACGTCACAATTTAATTTTAATTCAGCATGAAAAAATTAACTAAAACTCCTTTTTGAACAATTCATTTTTATGAATTTAAAATAATATAAATTTATTAATTTACATTTAAAAACCATAAAATGAAAGTTACAATAGTTGTTTGAATATATAATATATTCATTTCATTAAAACCATTAATCAACAGTGATGAATTTAATTTATTAAGATAAAAACAAATTTTAAAAACAAAAACATTATATTTAGAAAATAAATTTAAGCACAAAAATTAACTTATACCAAAATAAAGTATATTGATGATTCCAATGTAATTAATTATATTATTAATAATTAATTAATAGTTATGTTACTTTAATATCAACTTAA
The DNA here is from genome assembly GCA_963277665.1 of Viscum album. Lineage (NCBI taxonomy): Eukaryota > Viridiplantae > Streptophyta > Magnoliopsida > Santalales > Viscaceae > Viscum > Viscum album. The sequence goes on from OY728150.1 coordinate 662,994,334, forward strand.
AAAATCATACATTTTCTTCAAAATAAATGTCTATTTTAAAAAAAAATCAGTAGTTATCACTATTCAATGGAAAATAATTTTTTTATAAAAATTATAAACATTCACTTTATGATATTACAGGTAGTGAAACATTTCACTTTTCTGCATTGGATTTATAAGTGAAATATGTGATTATATGCCATAGGTGACATCCTTAAGACACCAAACACTAGAAATAAATTCCTAGAGATTCATTAAATAGTTGGAGGAATATACACCCTTTAAAAATAAATAACCAAACTGATATAATCATAACTAAAAAACCACTATATAATGAGTGAGTACAATGGTCTAAAAATAATAATGAAACTAAACTAGCAAAAATAAAACCAAAATGAATCCATGGTCTTTATCAGTGTACAAATCATAAGGCAAAGCCTATAAAACTCAAGAAACCAAACATTACAACTCATCAAATCCCAAAAAGCTCCAAGATACACTAAAAAATCCATGCCCAAAGTATAACGATGTATCACTAAATAACTGTGATACATTGCCTTTACATGTGTCTAGATATATCAGATATAAAAATTCAACAAAGTTCCCAAGTAGGGGTTGAGTATAAAACTTTGTGTTTTCCACCATGACCTCCCAACTCGTTCCTCTAGGATATTTTTTTTTTCAAATTTATATAAAATAGTTTAAAAAAATTTAATGAAGTTTATAAAAAATAAAAAAAATTTCTTATCAAATTCAACTCTACATGAAAAAATTAAAATATTATTTTCATCTATTTCTCAAATCCATTTGGTATAACCCGTTCCATTCCACACATCCACGTATGTATTCCAATGTGATAGTTCCATAATCATGAGTGGTATATCGCTGATCTACCAAGTCATTAATGGGTAACCATATATCATTTCCCCCAATGGTACATACCCATTTCATAGGGTAGTGTCAATGGAAATGAACACACCCCAAATGTTTATGAAAAATATCATTCCCAAAAAATTATTCCAATACATTTCAACAAGAAAATAATTTTATTAAAAAAATTTCCAAAAACATTTTACATCAATAAAAAAACAACCATATTTTTAAATCCGCATTTTAAAATCATGAAACAAATCCCTATCCACAAAATAACCAATTCTCACAATTTCACAAGTCATCACTAATGAAGGTTCCCATCAAGATTTACATATCGATATAAAAATTAAATTAATATAACTCAATAAAATTGAAATCAGTTCATCAATTTATAATTTAGATGATTTGATAGTGAAGAAACCTACCTTGAAAACCTTGGAAAAAATGAAGAACGGTCCAAGAACTTAAAAAACATGGATTAGATATTAAATATTTAATCATAGATTTTGTTCCCTTTGACCAAAATAACCATATACCATAATTAATGGCATAAGACAACATGAATCTTTACCCAATATATTGAATACATGAATCCAAGATAGGTAAGAGGAAGAAAACTAAGGAAATCACCAAGAACGAGAACATACTAAAGAATCCCAGTATCCAACACACTTAGATTCACTAACAGATCACTCTTAGATAAAGAAGAAAGGTATCCTTAGCCTTTGGATGGAGAGGAATTCATTTTAGGGTCTGATTAGTGAAAAACAGTCATTAAATGGGTTAACTTAACCAAAAAAATAAGATTTTTTAAGGGTCCGTGGTTAGGTTTAATAGTTAAGAAACCATGTTCTAGTTGTGCATTATCAACTACCTCAAAACAACCCTTGGATGGTTGGATCAGAATTTAATACAAACCATGTTCCAACCATGATTAGAAACCTATGACCCACATCACATTGTTTCTTCCTGGTGGATACACAATTAGGAAAAACTGTGCACCTAATAGTGTTACAACCAAGTTCCCATTAATTCAGTTTCACTTTTTCCTAAAATATGTTTCATTATTTATACTAACTACACTTAAATCTTGCACCTCTAGAAAATATCAAAAACCATTCCAAAACTCCTCCAAACCTCCCAACACATAACCAAATTACCTTATATTCCTAAAATAAATAAATAAAATGATAATTATCATAAATTGGGGTTGCTACATTCTCCCCACCATTGGTATTTACATCTCTACAAAGTTCAAAACAACAATTAATTGAATAATTTTGGCTCATTTATCTACCATTTCCATCTCATTCTCCCATGTTTCATCCTAAATCAGACTATGTTTCCATAAATCCCATACTATATGGATTTATTTACCCTATAATACATTCTATTTCTTATCTATAGTCCCTACTAGAACATGGATCAATGTTGCATTTGGATCTAAGTCAACATGATCCCATCGAATAACATTATTAGGATCATGTTGGAACTTCTTTAATTGTGATACATGAAACACATTATGAACTAAAATAAACCTTGGTGGAAAATCTGACTGATATTCCACCTCCCCCACCCATTCAAGTATCATGAAAAGGCCTATAGATTAATGTGATAACTTTAAATTCTTCCAAAAATAGTGATTCTTAATCCTTATAGGGATTCTCAAGAATACATGATCACTCACCTCGAATGACAACGACTATCGATGATGATCTACATATGTTTTATGAAGATACTGAGTTGTCTCTAATCACATCATGATCGACTTAATCTTCTCTATTGTCTCTCCATTAAGGGTCGGTCCAACCCGTGATGTCTCACCTATACACACCCAAAAAAGTGTAGAAAAACTAGGATGCTGATACAATGCTTTAAAATGATCCATATATACCGAGGCATGATAATTGTTGTTTTATGATAACTGAATGACGGTATGTGCACCTCCCATGAGCCACCAAAATCTAGTTACAAGACCAAAGCATGTCATTAAATGTTAACAAAATCCTTTAAGATTGTCCATGAATTTGAGGATGATATGATGTACTCTTAGTCATATTTTTTCAAAGGTATTTCGATAATTATTTCTAAAAAGGAATTTTAAATCTCATAATTCAATCTGTTAGTGTCAAAACCAATATGTAAATCCTATTTTCCACTTCTTGGATTTATATTTTTTACAATTGTTCCACCATATGTGATTTAAAAATAGGGATTAAAAGGTTTGAATATGTGAGTTGATCCACCACCACCCATATGGAATTGTGATTCTAAAGATTCTTTGGAAGAAAGTATATGGAATATATATCTATATGTTCCAATTTCAAAACATGAATAAGTAAAGATGACAACATACATATTTTCCAATGGTTTTATACCTTAACCTACTATAAAGTGAGGCATCACATAGTAAACACAACTACCATTATTTACAAAAAATCCCAAAAAAATTGTACTCTCAACACCTTATACAACTTTTCCATTCCATGATAAACGCCCCATCTTGATTAGTGCTAAGGGTAAATGGGTTATTCTGGAAAAGCCATAGATATGACCATCAGATCATGAACACACAACATAGATTATCTTTCAAGTTTCCTTCCCTAAAAGTCTCCCTAATAATGAGTTTTTACATCTTTTAAACACATTTAGAATTGGATGTATGTTACTATTTAACCTTCTTAACCAAATCATAATAAAAATAAACTAAAAATTAAACTACCATAACACCTTAGTCTTCATAGTCCTAGTTCATGTTAGTGATCATCGACATCATCTACCATTAAACCAGAGTCTCTTTTTCCAACAGACTATATGACTTACTGCTTAACGCATCTACCATTGAAATTCCTTCACCCTATGTACACATCATGTTGATGTCAAGTATTTGAAGGTACACCAACCATATTATTTGTCTCATGTTAAAATATATTGTATAGAAAATGTGTTTCAAACTATTATGATCTATAAACACTATAAATTACTCCCCAAAGAGATTATTATGCCTTGTATTTAAATCAATAACTATATCATCTAATCCCAAATCATGTTTTGGGAAGTTTCTCTCATGTAATATTGACTATCATGAGCCATAATCAACAAAATTATCTCCCTACATGAGAACACACCCCAACCTATATCCCGAGGGATAAAAATACAACACATATTTATATCTTTATTCATGAAATATTAGGATAAGTGTTGATGTACTTTGAAATTTATGCTCCTAAAAAAACTTTTGAAATTCCTCATTCCATTGGAATGAAGAAAATGTCACTATCAAACCTATCATTAGTGGCGCTATTTGTGAAAAATCATAAATAGAATGTTAGTAATAACCATCTAGACAAAGTAAATTGTGTATCTCAAGGCACTCTTTGGACGTTTCCAATAGATCATAGTAGTTATCTTTTCTAGATCCACAAATACACCTTTTACAAAAATAACATGGCTAGGTAAATTTTCCTTTTATATCAGAAAATAAAACTTTTAATGTTTTGAATATAGATGATGGTCCCAAAAATTAACAAATAAAATTTACCATGTATTGATCATGCATATAACTTTTCCTCGAATACCCAAATATTTCATCCACAAACATGACCAAAAAAGAATCTAGATAAATTAGAAATATAGGATTCAATAATTACATGATGACTAAAGGTGAATTCATAAGACTGAATGGAATAAGCACATACCCTTAATGTTTATATATACTCCTCAAAGTTTAGTTTCCAATGTCCTCATTTGAAAACAAAAATTGGGGATATCCTAAAAATAAATCAATTTGAGGGAACCACTTGTATCCCCTCAATTGATAAGAAATATCATTAATGTAGGGATGGTGATATATATTATTTTCCATAACATCATTAATATTATGATAATCAACACACAACCAAAGAGTTTTATCTGCGTTTTCACACAACAAATGGGTGAATCCCATGGAGACATACTAGGATGAATGAAACCATAGATTTCTAAATCTCCCATATAAATATTTAGTTCCCTTAATTATTTTTGTGAATCTGATAAGATGAATGTGATATTTTACTAGTCCCATGTTAGATATCAATCGTAATCTCTACTTTTCTTATATTTGTAATTCCTAAGAAAGTATGAAAATAACATCAGGAAACTGATCAATAATCATAGAAAAACTATTATTATTGATCATATCTAATGATTAAAAGGTCCCAAATTCCATGTTGTATTAGATATTCCCAATAATTTATGAAAAAAATACCATTCCACTATTATTTTCATTTCGGTCTCCATTTAAGATACGATTGATTCCATATTTAGTGGTGAATCTATCTCTTTGTGTATAACAGATTATGTGGGTCTTGAAAAATATCCACAAATCCATACTGAGGATTATTTCATAGATATATTTATATCATGTTCAAAGAAATCAAATATCTATGAACCCCCATTTATAACTATAGGAAATGATTTTCATAAAAAGGCTCAATATTCTATTTGGTATAGGGGAGTTTGATGTTTCAAAATAGAATGCATCATTTGATCTTGTAATCCCAGATTATCAATAGAATGAGAATCAATAAATGAAGGGGATAAACCTGTATCAAACAAATATTTCTTTAGGGTATATTTAAAAATAATCATACCTCTCAATGTTGATGACCCAAACTAATCAACCAAAATAATTTTCTAAACTCCATACACTTTCTTACTCACTCCATTTTTAACAACCGGTTAAGATTGAACTTGTTAGGGAGTCATGATATTCCTAGAATCACAATGTCTAGCTCAGTTTTACTGTCATGAATTATTATTATTCCCTCATCCATTAAACTAATATGACATATATGAAACTTGAGATGTTTCAAGACCACACAAACTTTTAGAACTCTGATAATGGAACTGAAGATGTACCATCTTGTTGGAATTGTGACAAACTCCAGGGTGTGTCATACAATCTCGCTTCATGTGATTAAAAGAACCTAATTAAAAACACCCTAACATTCTCTTCAATCATTGAAGAAGATACACTAATCCTTCCATATTATTTAAAGTCATTCCACTACCATGGATAAAGGTATTCCTCTACCTCTAATTCCTAACATTAGAGTTCACGCCATTTACCACAAGTATCAAAATGATTCCTCCACCTCTATTACCTGGGATGCCCCTTTAATCCACCATTTATCCATTTGCCATCTATGAATAACCCATTATAAAAATATAAAAAATATTTGACTAAATTTAGAGCCCCAATCATGAAAAAAAATTCTCCTTCATGGGCGCACTTCCAAAAACATGTGGTAAAAAACAGACTAAATTCATGAATTTACCCACATACTATAAAATGATAGATGTTCCTTATTTAATGTGAAAAAGTCTATTATTATATATATTCTTAATGTTTAAGGATATAATAGTTTGTTTAAAAATTATTCAAAATCATTTATCTCAATTAATTGGTCTAATTTATTTGGAACAACTAAATCCCATAATTCAAATGCTACATCTTACAAAATGTACATTTCCAAATTTTCTTTCAACTAAAATTGTGATCTTAAGAAATAATATTTTTGATTCAACTTATTCAGAAACACCTTTAATTTTTCCAGTTCCAAATCACCCTAAAAGATGAGGGGATTCTATTTTTTTGAAAAAAATGAAATGATCCACTTGCCTTAGTTCATCCCTTCTGTTCCCTCTATCCATGACCAGAAATTCATCGACAATACATTGAACCAGTTTTTGGTTCACATGTGGCTTAGTTGAAACCACATTTTTAGTAGCCTATTCCTATTGGTTTCAATGAAGTTTACCCTATTGAATTTATATAACCTAAAATAAATTTATTTAGTCTCACAATCTAGAAACTGAACTCCTAGTAATTTCAAATTTACTACATCAAATAAATTACAACAAGGCTTTCCAAAATTAAACATTTACTATTTTCAAACCATTTTTGAATATCAACCCATATTCAACTATTTTAATTAATCAAAAAATTTCACCCAATTATAAATCAATTATAAAATTAATTAAATTCCTCTTGTGGGAATTAATTTTTTTCATTTCTTGTTATTGTCTTCTCATAAGTTAAACCCATGATAGTGAGGGTACAAATTCTAGAAATGTCTCAAAAATACCCATGTATGCAAACTCCCTTAACATGACATTCATCATAAATAGGTTAGCTACACACTTTTATGATATATATTTCTAGGTTTTATGAACATACTCCTTCATACCATCTGAACTTATAGAACAAAAAAACCCCATAATTTCAATTCATAGACTAAAGAAATTGATACAATTTGTCCAAAAAAGATATTCAAACCGACCATGATTGATACAATTTGTAAAATATCTCTCCCCCCTCATTGGCATAAGGATTTATGGGTGTTCTACTGACCTTAGTTGACACCCACAAGACACTAATGGATGAAAATAAATGCCATGGGGTTCATTAAACAATTGGGGGACAAGTTTCCATTTGAAAATAAAAAACGCATCCAATATAACCACAAATAATCTAACCACTATATGTTGTATGAGTACATTATAATACAACTCAAATAGTAACTAAAACACCATCAAAAAAACTAAACTAAAATTATCATCCATATCAAAGTACAAAGTGGAATCCAAAACCAACAAAACTCAGGATTCAAAAGACAACAACTCATCAATTCCCAACAATATCCACATTATACTCTATAATACATTCCCAAATTATCATGATACATCACCAAAGAACTGGGAAACATGACCTTTAGCTATGTATTGATATATTATATCTATAAATAGACCAATGTCCCAAACCAAGGTTGAGTATAAAACTCATTAGGTTTTAGTAATGACATCCCAACTCATTCCACTAGGATAAAACAAGCTAGGATATTTATATAAAATATTTAAACCAATTTAATGTAGTTTATAAAAAACCCACACTATTTATAAAAAACTAGAACATTCATTAAAAGTATATTCTAGATCCATTCGATATAATCGATTCCATTCCACACATCCAAAAATACATGACCAAGTAATAGTTATATACACATCAGTGGTATCTCATCGATCTATCATGTTTTTACAAGTTAACCATAAACAAAGTTCCCTAATAGAACATTCCCATTCAACTTGGTCATGTCAATGTAAATAAACTCTCACCAACTCTTTATTCAAAATTCCATTACCAACTGGTTTTTTGAATACCATTTCGTAAACACAATTTTTTATAGAAAACATTTTTCCAGACCATTTCCATGAGTAAAAAATCATCTTTTAAAATAAGCATTTTAAAATCATGAAAAACACCATTATCCATAAAATTACAAATTTCCACAACTTCACAAAAGTTTTACATCAAGATTTAATATAAATTTAACAATACAATTATAATAATTAAATCATTTTGTAATCAATCCTTAATGTTCTAACTATGAGGAGTCAATAATTAAGCAACCTGCATTGCAAAATGAGGTGAAAATGATGAACGATCTAAAAAATTAAAAAACATAGCTTAGATTTTCAAGATCAAACATTAAATCTTGTTCCATTAAACAACAAATACCTTATATCGTCATTATTAGCATACAAAATACAGAATATATCGATTATGTATTAGATAGATTAATCCAAGAGAGTATGGAAAAAAGAAAACTAAGGATAACCACTAATAAGGAGAACTTACCAATGAATATGGGCCTCTAATGCACTTTTATTTGAAAAAATATTACACATAGATCAAGAGGAAAGGTCTCCTATAATTTTAAAGGAGTAGAATTCATGTTATAGTTGTATTAGTGGAAAACTAGTCATTAAGGGGGTAAATGATTTAGATACAAAAAATATGAATCATGTTATTAACAGTGAACGATTAGGTTATAAAGTTAGGAAAATCATGCACTAACCACGCATAAACCACTACCTTCAAACACACCACACATAGTTGGATATCACTATTGAATAATCTTGCACCAACTATGGTAAACCTTTATTCCCAAAAAGAAATGTTTTCTCCCTGATGGTCTCATGGTTTGGCCAGACTGGGAGCTTAACTATGCACATACCCAGTTCCAACTGTTTTAGTTTCACAATTTCATAGAATGTGTTGCACGGTTTCTACTAACCATGATCAAACCATGAACCATTATAAAATACACAAAACATTTTAATACTCCTCCAAAACTCCCAACACTTATCCTATTTTCTTTATATACTTGATATAAAAAAATAAATGGTTAATTACCAAAAACTGGGGGTGCTACAGGAAATGAGATTTTAAAAATTATATTAATTTATGAAAATATTTTTTTAAAAAACTTATAAATTAATTATATTTTTTTATGAAAAAATTCAATATATACAATTTTAAAAAATTTATTTCTGATGCATAAAATGACATTACTGAAAATTAAGTAGCCATTTATTATGCATTAATCAATACATTTAATCTAATAATTAACCATTATAATTTTTTTTAAATTTTTGGTTATTACTATTATTACATACCAATTTATAGTCTAGGATAAAAAGTGTAATAATTTATTATTTCATTTAGACATGGTGTTGCATGTGAAGAATGATATCAAACCCTTGGAAATTATTTAAAGAAAAAAATATATATTATAAAATATCAAGGTGATATATTGTATCCACCTTTAATAAACCGTGTCTTTGAAATTTTTATCCCCCTAATAAAAGTTTCAATTTTTATAAATAACATTGTTGATAAACCACATTGTACAAAGGGATAATAAAATTTATTCTAAAAATAGGAAGAGGGAAACATAATGTTTACTCAGAATGACACATAATCAGGTTACCAGATAAGAAGAACATTATTGGGAAGTAAAGATATGGACACATAGGAGAAATATAATGTCTAAATAATAACAATGTGTGATAGAGAACATGGTTATGAGAACGTTAATGGCTGAAAAACTATAAATAATTGTGGAGTGAAATAAACAATTCATCAAAAAATAACTATAAAAAAGAAATAATTTTTTTATTTTAAATAACATTTTTATAGGATTTAAGGAATTATTATACATTAAAATATGGTAAAATATGCTTACATTATTGTTTCAAATCCATATATATAATTTCATCTAATATTTTGGTTTTATCTTATATATTCCATATCTTTTCATCTATATTCCAATTATTAATGGTCAATATGAATTTTAATTTCATGAAACACTTAAATTACCATTTAAAATATCATAATATCCTATAATGAATGAAAATTAATTCATTTTGTCTCCAAATATCTACCAAAACCAATTTGGTTTGAACATTTTATCCTGTAGAGATAAATCATAATATGTTTAATTAATATATTAATCTCTAAAATATCAATAATTAATAGTAGAGTTAAACCTAAACAATTCCACAAGTAATTACCCATTAGAATCTTTTGAAATTTGTTTAAAAATATTAAAACATAAAAAATATATATAAAACATCATAAATACCCAAAAATAAAGTTAACATTAATCACCAAAAAAACTAGTGGTAGCTCCTAAGGTTGTATACCAAACATATTAATACCTATATCATATATTTTCGCAAAACATGATAATAATATATTTCACCATAACATCTAAATGAAATCATATATAATTCCAAAAAAATATTAACTCTATATTTTGTACTTAAATAACTCATTGACTATGAACTATATTCTATGAATCCATAAATGAAATAAAATTCATAAAAGATAACATAAATCACATTAACATGAAATAATTAATCAATTTCAAGGTCAACAACAGTATCCAATTTAATTTATCCACATCAATCATCTATTTTTTCCAAATAAACATTATTATCTCATCCTCAAGAACATATTCAGGGTTTTCTATCCCTCAATCATTTTTTTTCAAAAATATAAACCTACCAATAAATAACTTATCTTAGATATAGAAACAATTTGAAATATGATTCCAAATAATTAACGATGAAAATACTATGGAATAGTCCATTGATGGTTCATGATTCTAAAAATGAGATTATCATTAATAAAACATTTCTAAAATATAATTATCAAATATAAATATATAAAACTGCCAATAATTCCCCTTGAATGGTTTTCATAGCATAATAACTTCCATAGTCTATAAGTTATCCCTTGTATTATGGAGTTTTATTGGATAATTCCGACACTAGTAGAAATATGGGCTTTGATTTTGGGGTTTTAATGATTGTTTTTGAGAGATCAAAATTAAAGGTGAATGGGGGAACGTTTAACGTCATTTTTATAAAACACCGACTTAAAAATGTCTTATGTTTTAAATATAATGTTGGATTCATAAAAAATAACAGTAAATGTCCATCAAAACACATTATAACATCAGTTTAAATAATAATGACATTAAAAGTGATTTAAAATTTATATCGACAACCCAAAAATGTAATTTCTTTCTATTGAAATCCTTTATCTCAACTGATGATGGACATGATCACACTTAATGCCCATCAATGACAACCGATCATATCTTATAGCAAAATTTCATCCAATTTTCAGGTTGGTTTTCCTCAATCATCCATACTTATTTATTATTTTATGATTCTTGAGGTTTTTTTAGTCAACTAACTACTGTATTTTAAGGTTTTAGTTGGATTTTCTTAATTTATATTTTCAATCATTTTTCTTCAATCTCACAGTGTTCCACTAGTTACCAACATCTTTAATTAATTTTTTCATAATTCAAGATCTATATTCCATTATCGAGTTCCAAATATTGTAACATATTTTTTATTTTTGAAGAAAAATTAATATCAGTTAGTTATATATAGAACTCAAAAATTAAATTGTTTTTTATAAATTACACATTTATATTTATATTTTTTTATGTTTTTAATTATTTATAATTATAAATTGACAGTCATGATAATTGGGTTTTTATTGATTGTATTTTTTTTAATATTTTTTTTATTTATAAAAATTTTATTTTTTATTTTTCTGTAGATGAAATTGATTTTGTTCTATGATTGTTTTTGCATTTCAAAATTTTTTAAGTCTATATAATGAATTTTTATTGTTATTTTATAGTAATATATTTTTTAATTTTGAAAATTTTTAATATGTAAATCATTTTTAGAAAATTTATGCAAATTTAAATTATCTATTTTTATATGTCATATATCAATTTTAATTAAATTTTTTAAATATATTTGTTGTCCACTAAGTATAATTTTACATTTTGATCAAAAATTTATCAAAAATTTATTATATTTATTATATATTTTTAAATTTAAAATTTTTTTATATATATATATATATTTAATTGTTTATATATTTTAATATGCTCACCTTTTACATTTTTATCTTTAGTAATTAAGGGACTGTAATTTGATTAATTTATGAAGAACCCCTTATGAATGAGATAAAGGATTTGATCATTTCTTTGAATTTTCTAAATGAAATATTCAAAACATTAATATTATTTTCTTTCCAAATGTGCATTGTTTGTGTATGAGAAATTGAAATTCCATAGAAATCTATTATCGTCTCATTTTATATAGTTTCAATCGTAAATATATATTTTGGATCTAAAATGGTGAGATAGTATAAAATTCAATAGAAAATGTTGTTGAAAATAAACAACATGATAAACATGATCATATTAAATAATTAATTGTCGATGAAGGCAATGAAACCATCAAGAAAATAATAACTAGTATAAAATTGTCTGGAGATTTTTAGAAACCACTATTCTTAGTTTGTTCTAAATTTAAAAAACTTTCAGTTTTTCTGTGATTAGTTAACCTAAAAGGATGGAACTGGTGGAGTGATAAATGTTTCTTTGAATTGCCTAAAAATTTAAAAGAGATACTTCTACATGGAAATGGTTTTATATATCAAAATTATGATAAAAATAAAATATTATACACAATGTGACTGGGGTATAAAAATACACAATCATTCCCTTATGATAGAGTGTTTTATAGGATAGAATATAAATATTTATCAAAATGTCATAAATTTGGGTTATCCGGATATAAGATAGATTCACAATTCATATCTGATTAATTATAATGTATCACAATCAACCCTCCTACTAAATCAAATTGGTACCATCCAATAATTCATCATTTGAAGTGTCAATTTTATAATTCAAATGATGAATAAAGGATAAGATAGAGTGTATATTAGCATATATATAATGAATACTTACATCACCATGATGATTCACCAAAGTGGGAGATATTTAATAAAAACATTCCATATTTTGGAAGTAAAGCTAGAAATATTATAATGGTAATGTGTATAGTTGGAATGATTCAATACCGGATCCTCAGTAGCCATCATAGTACTTGATCCATTTTGTTAGAAATTTATCACTTTTCCCCTTATATTTGTATGAAGAAAAAATATGCTATGATGAGATTGATAATTTAAGGTTAAAATCATCCATGAAATGATATTTATGTGTATCTATCACATTTTATTGATGGTTCAAAAATTATATGGGATATTGGGGTTGTAATTTTTGATGCAAACAAGAAATATTTTTCTTTTACATGTTATGGTAATGTTCACTATAAAAAAATACTACATGTGGAAACTTATATGGATATAGTGTTAAGGGATATAAATAAAGGAAATTTTTTTAAGAAGAGACAACATATTATCAATTATATAATTAAAGAAAAATATTTCTCATTGGTCATCAATGATTTTTGGGAATTGACTATAATTTTCAAAGATTGAAAGAAGCATTTAAAAGTTTATAAGAATATTTTCTCACTCAAAACTATTGTTTTCTGAAGAATATTATGAAAAGGTGAAAAATATTGATTTCATATTTGGAAAGAAAATAATTTTTTTTCATCAAGAAAATAATTAGAGGAATAAATTTATATTAATCGAACTATTCTGTTGGATGTTTTTAAAGATAAAACATAACATTAAAATTATTCATGTAAATAATGACATATGTGATAGTTTTATTGGGTCATTATTAGATATAAAAGGAAATAATAATATAGATATCACACAACATTAGACTTGATATGTGGGGGAATAAAGTTGCAGTTATCTCCCACCACAAAAGGAAGTAAATCATATTTATTGTCATCATATCACTCAATAAGGAAGAGTGAGAAGACAAATTTTTTATGGTTCCTACAATGTATTAAAGTACCTAATGGATATTCTATATATATGAATAAATCAACATCACTGAAATATATTAACTTAATAGGAAAGAAATATCCTGACTATAATATAAGGAAGAAATAACTGCTACCAATCTTACTATCAGGTACATTTTCAAAAACTTTCAGAAAGACTATCATTAGGTTATGTTGTTTTTCAATTCAATTTTTTGTAAGGAAATTGATCCAAATCTTTTATATCTGTAACTTAATAGAGTTTTAATCATACTTTTTTAACAATAAATGTATTTACCAACATTTTTTATTGATATAATGGTTCATCTATATATTCCATTGGTGTAAGAGATAAGAATAAGTGGGACTATTTATTTATGTTTGATGTATCCTTTATGTTGATATATAATATTTTTAAAGGTATACATTAAAATTACCCTTATATAAGAGGAATCAATTGTTCAAAAATATGAATCAAAAGAGGTGGTGATTATTTGTATGATGTGTATCATATTAGTATCCCATTATGATGACATTTTATAGTTGATAGTGAAGTAGATGGATTGATGGATTAAAGGAAAAGTTCGTTCCATGTGATGATGTTATGCATGAACATTTAAACATTTTTAACAACATAGATTAGGTGACACCATATATATCGTCATATATCATGGGATTCAAGGAATGGTATCTGAAAATAAATTCAATATGGTTTATGATTAAGTAAAAAAAGACATTTGTTTTATGGTTTAATAAGAAAGTCAAAACGGATTGGTATTAATCATAAACATTGAAATGGTGGGAAAGGGGAAAATTTTCAAATGTGCCCAGATGGACTTGTTTAGATATTAATGGTTTCACAATTTTCAAAGACAAATAATGATGAAAGGAGTACTGTACAAAATAGTAGGGTAATAGTCATGGCTAAATCACAAAATTTTTCAAGAAAAGAGATAAAAAACCCAATTTCTACATGAGTGATATCTTATAAAGTACTTGAGAATATATTGGAAATTTATTATTAATAATTATGAGTAACTGTGTTAGAGTTTAAATGGGGTGATATAAAAAATGGTGTGAAATAAGATGATTATGGATTTACACTCATTGATTTGAAAACATGTAGTTACAAAGAGGAACCATTTATCATGGAAACACATGAAAAGAAAAAAATTGTTATCTATCGATCAAATGATTATTAATCCAGCATTTTTCAAGGGGAAATAATTTATTTTTTGTGATGACTATGATGATGATGTTATGGATTTATATGTGGTTTCTTTTTATTTTATGAAATTTTTAGGAGATAACAATGATTATTCTCTAGGTATAGTCCATGTTGTTTGAAATGATCATGTTGAAAGTATTTCAGAAAAACTACAATTATTTCTTAATTATTCAGGTTAAAATTTACAACATATTTTTCGTTATCAACCTCCAAATTTCATAATTAATTTTCCATTCATCATTGTTTTCATTTAATTTTTTTTCATATTTATATTGACTTTTGATTATTTTTTATTGATTCTTGTTTTATTCTTAAATTTTTATGATATGATTTATTTTTCAAAAGATTATGAATTTTATATTTTTATATTTTTATATGTTCTTATATGTTTCTCTATAATTTTACAATGTTCTCTATGTTTCCACAACCTTTGAGTGAGTTTAATAACTTTTAGGATCTATTTACTTCTACATTTTGTAATTTGTTTTTTTATTTTTTGGATAAATTAATTACCTGTTTGTTGTAAATTAAATTCATCTATTTATTAATTTGTATACATTTTATTATCAGTTATAATTATTTTATAAAAATTTGATAAATTTTATAATTTGTTTGAATACAAATTTTCTCTTACTATAATATGTTTTTATTTTATCTATTTGTATTTAATTTTTTTGTTTTTAGATAATATTTATCATTATAATATGATGGTGGTTGAAATCCTTGTTTTTTAATTTTTATCATTTATTAATTATTTTTGTAATCTATTATGTAAAATATTTTTTTAATTTTTTAGTTATTTAATTTTATTCAAATACAGGTACACATGATTTTTTATGAAGAATTTGTCTATCAAAATGACAAAAAATAAGGAAGGGGAACTAAAGTATGTACATTTTTCAATTAAATATAATTCTATAGATATAAAATTATTTAATTAAATTAATCATTAATTTATTAAAATTACTTTTATCTATTCTTCTAATACAGAGAGAATGGTACTTAAAGATGGTTGGAGTGGTTTTCCCATGTAAAACAATTTACACTCACACATTGAGAAAAATTAGTGATAATTAACATTGATGAGAACAATATACCTATTTTCCAAAATTCTACAAAATTTATGAATTAATTATCTATACAGATTCATTTAGGATAATTATTTTGAAACCTAATTCTAGGAGTATCTACCAGTCAGAAAAGGTATTTTAATGAAATATCCAAGGGTAAAACTTCTCAAATTATTTATTGATATTTCCAATTTTTTATATATTATACATTTTTTAATTTCTTATTTACTCAATCACATATTAAATTTATCTTTCAAGAGACAAGATGACATAAAAAATTTGTATTCACATTATAGAAAAAACATGAATATATTACAAGAAAATGTTTCCTTAGAATTATATATTTGGGAGTTATAGGGATAATGATTATTTCCATGTGTCTGATCTTATAGAAAGAGAGAGATGACATAATCATTTCTCTAATCGGTAAGAGGAAATTTTTATGGTATGTTTTTGTTCTTTTTAAAAAAATTTGTTTAATTAGTTTTTATAACATTACTAAATTTTTATTTTTTCTTATTTAACAATCCTCTAGTAAAACTAACCAACAGATACAGTCTCACAATTTATACCCTCATACATAGTCATGAGGGGGGTGGGTGCCCTTATTTGATAAACAAATGATTACTGAAAAACATATTGAATTAAGATCTATGTTTAATATATTCACTAAAGAGGTTTCACATGACCATCCATCTCCTCTCACTCGACAAGAATAGAAAAGGGTAATAATTTAAAAAAAGTAATTTGTATTACAAATCGAATATTGGAAGTAGAAGGTAAAATTATAAGTAATTTATTATTACTTTTCATTAATATTACTAGATTTATAAATTTTTCTCACTAATAATAAATTTTAAAATATTAATCCTGGATGACATTTCAGGTAAACTGACAAAGGGGGCCATTATCCCTAAGGGTGGGAATGAGATTCTTACAACTAATTCATGAAATCCAGAACTCCTTGGACACATTATAGGTTATAATGGGTATATCAGATTTTGAAAAACAATTGGTTATGGACCTAATGTGAGATATAATGGTATATAACATTAGGAAGAAATATATTCATTGAAGTTGGAGATATGAAGTATTAATTATGTGATATATGAGAGGATTAAATCATCTATGTTGGTTATGCCTACCAAATTGATCAAAAAGACATAGAAAATATAGCGTATGTCATGACCCTACCACCAATGACATCAAAATATAAAGAGAGAGATAATGACATGTAATTTCAACCTTCTGTAGGCCCCAGGTTTGTGACTAGCACTGAGTGTATAAAAATATTTTTAAATTAAAATAAACTCCTATAATAATAATATTTGATTATGAGATAAATGAATAATATATAATTCACCACATGAAGTAAAATAAATTGAAACAAAAACCATCCCATAATTCATGAATAAATTAAACTGATATAGATAAATTCAATTAAAATAAAATTTTGAAAATAAAATCTAAATTAGAAAAAAGAAACTATCCAAAAAGGCATGATCTGGTAATCTCCATCATGATCCATGTAATCTTCATTGAAACTAGAAAATTATTTTATTTATGTTGGGTGAGCATTCGATTATAATAATTCAGAAAACTAAAGTCTCTTATGGACATGTGAAAGAAGCATACTATTGAACCCATAATAAAATAAAAGAACCCCAAACACCAGAAGAGGTCAACTATCCATACCAACATCACTAAGATATACTCAAAAAATAAATCAAGCCATGTGTAATAACATGATAAGAAGCATATCAACAATGGGTACCCTACACCAATTTCCCACTGATTTTATGATCTCACACTTTAACGTCATATGTAATAGCCCATCCATCATTTCTAGATAACATTTTCCATTAAAAAACGGAATGGTCACATAATTTCACATGTGTAGAAACCTTGTCTACATCCCTACAGCATGGTCCCATGTCACGTTTTCCCCAGATACCCAGCACATCACATCACAACCATAACAAAAGGAGTAGGTTACAAAGAACATGAGGTACATCAACCTCATTCAATTCTACTACCATGAACAACCCCCACTGTATAACACCCCATTGTACAAACATATCACATCTCACATAAAAACACATGGGCCACCGCCCTATAGCATGGTCATATCACATCTCACCGAAAAACACCAAGGACATCACATAGTGCAGTAACAGACATATGGTTATCACAACATGTGCATTTATACTAGCCAGGAATAGAGATAGGGAATGTTCTGGTAGTCATCCATCCATCCTCGTCCTTAAGATGTTGAGAAAACGCACATCGTGTGATAATACAGGTTTAAACAAATATTATATATATATAAATCACAAGTAATATACAAATATATACATATTTATACACACAATCCCAACATATGGGTTCAAAAAAAAGCACTAACCAACTCACAACATCACCACTTTCACTGCCAACTCTACATGTATAACTCAACAAAAACTACAAGACACATGTCACACCACCAACCTATTCCATTATATAGACCATTTGTTTCATTATTTACAAATAACCACATTTACCCATATAGCCCATAATTTATTTTTCTCTGTAATCATTTCCTTCCCATTAATCCATCTCTACTCGAGCATCTAGAATAATACAACCACACATTACAAGAATGCTGTCATTCTCATCGAACCAACGCCTAACCACCCTATACGTATGTCCAAACGGACCATCACCCCACCGCCCCAAAATCATGACCAAATAAACCATCAGCCCAACACCCCAAAATAAAATCCAAACAAAACATCACATCATGGCACAAAAAGAACAACCAAACAAACAATACCATTGCCAACCTATAATCACAAAGAAACAACCACACATCCCCCAATAATAAATTGGAACCACAAATCACTAACTCATAGTATAGAAACACATTAAAACACATCATAGATCCTTTTATATATTTAATAAGGGGATTTTATCACATTTCACTTTATTTTAGGGGAGTTATCACCCAAACTATAAATCCATGGAAAAATATTTTATTATCCAAATATATGAGGTAATTAAATTTCTATTTTAATGTGACATAACAATAACTGAAAAAGGCTACACAAAATTTATCACAATTGAGAAACAAAATCACTCAAACCCATACTTTTTAGATGGAATTCAACATATACAATCACAATATCACAATAATGTAAATGATTTAAAATCATGAAAATCATTCCGATTTACCCTTTAGTTTCAATTATCTGATTAATATATCTAGATTAGGCCATTAAAAACCATCCATATTGGATAAAAAAAGTAAAACCCTCCATCATGATACAAAAATTCATAAAACTATATATTCCCTATCTCAATTAATCATTGTGATCTTACTTCACAACACAAGGTAAAAAATAGCTACTTGAAAACCAAAACCATACCATAAGGCCATAGATTAATCCACACCATATAAAAGGTCTGTAAAACTATTTATTAATCAAAAACCACAAAAACCTACACCATAACATTTAATCCCCAATATAATAATTGATGAAAAAAACCAATAATAAGGTAAGGGCTTACCACTGATCACCAATAGGTATAAACCACAACCAATACATCAGGGAGGAGGAATGACTAGAAGATTCCTCAAAATCACCTAGGTATCTGCTAAAATGAGAGGAATAAAGGTATTGTCTAATGAGGAGGGGTTAATCTAAATAAAATATATTAAAATTGGTACTTGAAACTTTTACATTGTGAATCCCATTCATGAGTTAAATTCTATAAGAATTCCAAAAAAACAACATTCACTAAAACTCATGTTGCCTTAGCCTTTATTTAATTACACACTATGATTTACTTTCAAGACATGAATCCATTTCATGGGTTCCATCTTTTTTATAAACAATTCATGAAACTCACTAGATACACAATCCATGAACCAACAATTCCCATTTTGTACCCCTTTCACAACATGAATTTATCAATGTATATCCATTAGACCTCCAACCACCACATAGCCTCCTCAAGAATCTTTTGAAACACCTACAACAACCAAAACCAACAAATTAAATGGATAAAAAGGAAAATTCCATTACATTAGATACCACTAAACTAATTCTATCCTTCAATAATAAAAAAAAATGACCAAAAAGAAAATGGGTCTGAATAACCACCCCATGTGATACTTATCCTGAATTTTATAACTCCTCAATGCTAACACCAACAAAAAACACTAATTGAATCACCCATGAAACACACTAAATACCAAATACTTTAAACTATAGAAAATATAAACATCTACCCAACCACTACAAAACCATCTCAGTATCCAAATATCCCAAAACAACATCCTCTAAAACCAAAATACAACACTTACCTATACACATGAATCAGGTAATTCCATCCTCCGTATTAAGATACAATCCACTATGGGTAACATTAAATCTCCCACAAATATTTAGTAAGATAAAATTATAATGAATATTTTTTAAGAATTATGTCCTCTTCTTTTCATACATTATATCTTTAACACACATCATTCGTCAAGAAAAAAATAAATCTCATAACACAACAAGATCAAAACATCAAAACATAATAAAAAACGAGTATGATAAAATTAAAACAATCCTACGTAAAGTGAACATATCTATATATCTTACACCAATGTAATATCTTCCAAGACACCATTCCTCAAAAAAATAAAAACCAACAAAATGGTCCATCTATGAAATTCATTATCTTTAAGATTCTGCATCTCTACTGTCTGCTCCACAAATGTTGCACCATTCTCTATATCTAACTCTCACAAGTCAATGAAATTTGGGTCATAATGAAGATACAAATGAAGATAAGAGATTGGAAAGACATAATGTATCCTCCCTTTAAAAAATAGAAACACCAACATACACTCCATCTCTCAAACTCACCCTAACAACTCAAAAGGACCAACAAAAATCAGAGAAAGCATACCCCTGCTACCCACATCAATAGGAAACCTTAAAGAAATTTTTTACCAAAAATAAAACACCAATGGAATCCTCAATTTATCAGAATAATACTTTTGAATATCCTACTATTATTTCATCCTATATTGAATAAGTTGATCCTTCTCTATTCAGCTATATAACACATCATGATTAAGAAATGCAGTCGCCCTAGCCTCTATCCATCATAGTAGATAATGAAATGGACTCCTAAATAATGCCTAAAATATATCCATACCAATGGATAATTTATATATGTTGTTGTAAAAAAATGTTGCAATGGTATGTTTCATACCAAAGAACCACCAATTCCCAAAACATAGCCCGATAACAAACACTCCAATGTCTAGATAGTCTGGTTCGTATACTCATACGTCTGATTGTGTAAAGAAGTGTTAAGAATTAAATGATTGAAAAAAGAATGATTTAATACCCTATAGACTCAAAAGGTGAAGAATATATCCTAATTTAACATAATGGACTTTGGATGTCCAAGAAACATCACCAACTCATCCAAATACCTCATTTTTAAATATTCAACAGTGCCTAAAAACTTGATAAATAATAAGTGACCTTATTCATTTGATCGATCAATGATTAACTAGATTAAATCATAACCTCCTTGAGATCGGGGTAACCCTATGATTAAATAAATTGAGATTTTATCTAATTTCCACTCAGGGACATCTAAAGACTTCAAAAAACCTCTTAGAATTTGGTACTCCACTTTAACCTACTAAAAAACCAGGATTTTTTTCACAAACTCTACCACTTCCCATTTAATCTCAAACTAACAAAGATATTTCCTAAATAAAAATAAAAATTTGTAATACCAAGAAGTAAAAATAAATTATACCTATGAAACTCCTGAATAACTCCCTCATGCATCCCTAACATAGAAAACAACTTATTATTAAAGAAAACCCGACTTCGATCATCCTTTAAAAATCCCTCAACTGGTGATATCCATATCATAGATCGATCATAGAAAACTAAATATCCCATATAAACTGGTTTAAAAGATAATTTATCCTCAAAATATTGTAATAGATCTTGAATTTTACCAGATTCAACCTTTGGTAGTTTATACATAACCTCACACTGTCATCCTCCTTTGAAAACAACACAGGAGCACCCATTGGTGACACATTGGGCTCGATAAATCCATTTTAAATAACATAATCTATCTAAATTCTCAAATCCAAAAACACATAAGGTTATATATGATATGGATCCATCAAAATTGGAGAAGATATATTTTAAAAATCTATCCCTAGTTTATCATCATGTTGAGGGATAGTTTCCCAACCTCCTCAGGGGAAGAATCCAAAGGCTCCCCAATGACCCTGGGGACCCCCACATTCCCAGTATTACAAGATTCCATTGAAATATTTTCCATAAAAAAAATTAAGACTCTATATAAGATGAATCCTCCCTCAAAAAACCACTTAAAAAACTAAAACCACATGCTGGTCATCCACATCCAAGAACATGAATCCATTCTAGAAGGAGTTGAAAACATCACCTATGGAATACAACCAATTTCAGCATAGGATGAAATTGTGTGGCTATATATGTGGAAATAAAATATCCCCATGGGACCTAAGTTGCATCTTAATTAGTCTATAACACTTAAACATATGAAAAAAGATAGTATACCATCTGACTGCCATAATCAACACTGAAGGTTTTAGAAGACACTCAAAGACTACTCTTAGAGAACATATAATAGTGGGTGTAACTATATGGTAAAAATAACCTAAATAAATAAATTCACAAACAATGGTGGATGATAATATAAATCGACCTTGATGGATATATGTTCCCTCTAGAACTATTGTATCAACTGCCTGCTACTGACCACATCTTTCTCCTCTAAATATCTACTAATGAACACCTCTAGGACCATGTTTGGGTAAAGGTACCTAATAGTTTTGAACATCCTATGGTCATACTATACTAGCTCTATCTCCCCTCAGTTCAAAAAAATCCTACTTCTTCTACTGACGATATGGTCTCACACGTAACTACAGTTGAGGATGGCATTGAACCAGTATGCATCCACCGAATTGAGATCGAAGAACCACATTGAAATTATTTTAGCGATTTATATGAATCCCATTTTCAAAACACACTATCATGATATATCCATGAAATTCATAAAAACCAATAAAACCATAATCAGAGAAGCTAAGATGATGAGGTTGACTCCCCACTACTCAAATCTTGGAAAGTCCAGGTTCTAGAGACCTTTCATTGATAACAATTCACCCCAAAGAAACTTCCTAATTCCCCTATCATAGTAAACATCTTCAAGAGTGAATATAATAGATTTCATCCTCCTTATTCAGAAAATATATATACTTTATAAATATAAAAAGAGTAAATGAATACTATAATGATTGAGTTCCTCATAAATACATATCGCATGAAAATAATCATCTATAAAAATGATCTAGGTTAAAATGTAGAAGGTCCTTGGACATGATTCCAAACTCCAATACTGACATACTCCCCTACTAAAGATAAATAAGTTCCTACCTAATCCCCGCCTTCATGGTTGAAGAAAGGATACCTTCCAAGAACTCTTTCTAAATGTCAACCCATGAAACATTGTCATACTTATATTCACCTAGATACAACATCCACTACTGATATCAAATTCCACAAATCTAAATAACTACTAAGGAGACCCAGTATGCCACCAGGGCCTGAATAAAACTGATAGAGAACTCAAGATCCTCTATCCATCTCTCTTTCCCCACATCAAAATGTCATCCCATGCACCTCCCAATATACTATTGATGAAAACTGTGCAACTCCCTCTACTAAGTCCCATCATCATCTGCTAAATTAACCCTATGAAAAGCATATGAATCATCCTATTGAACTATAAAATATTGATCAACACACATATGATGTTTCATATCCATATCTAAAAATCAAAAAACAATTTTCTAATCCTGTTATAATGAAATTTTATTTATATTCATATTATCTCACTTTATTCATTTTGACCTTACCAAAACAGTGCAAATAAAATTGGAACATGAGTTTTAATGATGCATGTACTTAACTTAGGTATCTATCATGAAAACATTTCAACATCACATGGACATTCAATAAAATAGTAGTCTATGAATTGGATCACAAAGGTCCATAAAATTCAATGTCAAAGCCTGTCTCCTAGTCCTATGTCACAAACCTAGGCTAATAGGTACTATTTCTATACCAAAGCTTGAAATCTAGACCATACTAAACAAACAACTCCATCATATATCTCAACCATCATCTTATAATACCAATATTCCATGAACCACTCTAAACAATGATACTCTGATACAGGGTGAAAGGTAATGACCCATGAGTTCTATCTCTAATAGCATTTGTGTTGGTTATTAACACTATGGCTATAAAAATATCATAAAATTGGAGGCATTACCCTCTATAATAAAATTTTATAGTATATTAGATAAATAATCCATAATATAATACTTTAAATAAAATAAAAGGAGACAAAAAACATCTCGTATTTTTTGAATAAATAAAATTGACATGGAAAAAAGACTATAAAAGTAAATAACAAAAAAAAGGATAAAGTATGCACATAACAACATTCCAAAATGGTCCAACCTAGTACTTTCATATATGATCAATGTATTATTCTTAGAAACCCAAAAATAAGTTTAAATATGTTGGGTGATCATATAATTATACTCGGTATCAAAACCAATGACACTCGTTCATAAGTTAAAGAATCATACTAAATCACTTGTGAGAAAATAGAAGAACCATCAACACATAAATAGGCAAACAATCCATCCCAACCTCACCAAGACATGCTCTCTAAATAACACATTCGATGTACAATAACATAATAATAATTATGTATATAAATGGTACCCACACCAGTTTCCCACTAATTTTACACTATATCAACCCAATTCCATACTTATTTTTACTCCCATATCTTAGGAATAATATATATCACAACCCCATAGCAGAGTCATATCACATCACACCCACATAGACCTGGCCCACTTCCCCAAATCACGGTCACACATAATATCACCTACGGACACCATGTTCGTAACATCAAAACCATAACTAGAGTAGTAAAGCAATATGAACATGAAGAAAATAATCCCTGATCCATACTAATACCATGAAAGACCCACACCATAAGAATCCCCACAATATAGATATATCACATCTCACCGAAAAAATCCATGACCACTTCCCTACAACACTTTCATATCACAACTCACCCAAAAACACATGGCCTATCACCTAGTTCCCTAACAGACCTCGGAAAATCATAGCCAATACATATATACAAACATGGATGAGAGATAAATAAAGAGAGGGTAGCCAAATAGCCATCCTCATAACTAGGTTATTGAAAAAAGAATCTATCGTGTTAAAATATTGGTGTCGAAATACAGTTCTCGACGTATGTGGGAAATGTATAAAAATAAAAATGAATAGAAAAATATATACATATAGCCACACATAATAAAAAACTATGAGTTAAAAAAACCACTAATAAACTCTAAACATCCCCACTTTCACTTCCACCTCTAAATAACGTAATTCCATAAAAACCATAAGCCACATATCACACCACTAACCAATTCGGTCATCCAACAAATTTATTCCATTATTTTCCAAAAATAACATTTAACATCATATCTCATCATTGATCTATTTTTAATCATTTCCATAACATTAACCGAACCAAAACCCATCCTTCATAAACCTTATTTACTAAATATTCCATCAATACATTGTAATATATCATAATGTAATAACACATCCCATGAAGTTCATCATTCCAATCGAACCGCCACCCCACCTCTCCATATAAATGACCAAAAAACTATCAATATACCACCCCAAATGAATTTCCAAAAAAACCATCTCCTCCACACCATAAAAGAACCTATATAAAAACCATAACCTTAAAACCCCAAAAGCACATATAAAGAAAATATTACCTCACTACCCTAGAAGCACTAACAAGAACTAAACATCACCCACACAAAAATACAACCATACATCACCACCACACAACACCGAAACTCATAAAAACTCATCAACGATCATTTTCTAAAATTAAAAAAATTTCTTGTCACATTTAAATTTAGTTTTAGGGGATTCATCACACAACTCACAAATCCTGAGAAAACCAATTTATTAAAAAAACATAATTGGTAATAAAATTTATATTTTAGGATGATGTAAAAAAACAACACAAAAAGGGATAAACAACAAATATAAAACTAGTTTAAACAAAGCCCCCAACTACCAGAATTTTCAATGGGGAATTCAATTCTTATAATCATAACATCATAATAATGTCAAAACTATAAATTCATGAAAATCATTCCACATTACCCCATGAAATTAAAATTAAATAATTAATTTATCATTATTAGCCCAATGAAAATAATCCCCTAAATATAAACAAGAGTAAGCCCCACTAAAATGATAAGAAATTTGGAAATGAAGGATTCACTAACTCAATGATGATTTATAATATCACAATACAAAGTAGGGTGATGGAGAACTACTCAGAATCCAAAACAACACCATGATATCATGGATCAACCTAAAATGCATCAAATGGAATTGAAAACATATCTCAAAAAACAAAAAAATACAAATCCACACACCCATAGTGGATCCACTGGATAATAACTAAAGAACAAAAACTCTAAGAATAGAAGGGATTACCAATATTCCTCAATAAGAATCCATGGAACCCAATGGATCAAGTAAAGGGATGGAGGGTATAAAGAAACCTCAGAATCACCTAGGTTTATTCAAAATTGAATGGATGAAAGGTACATTAGAATATGGAGAGGTTCAAACAAAATTAATATGTAAAACCATGAACTCGACATAATATGATAGTGTATCCCATTCATTATGTCAATTCCATTAGAATTTCCAAAAAATAAACGTCTATAAAAATTTAGATCGCCTAGGACATTATTCATTTACATGTTGTAAATAAAATTCATGAGACGAATTTGTTTATTGGGTTCCACCTCAGCTACATTCAATGCATGATAATATCTATCAACACAAGCTGTGAACCACAGATTCATGTCTTATACACCTTTCCCAATGTGAATTTCCCATTGTAGCTTTTATGAACCTCTAACCACCATAAAACATCATCAATCCTCCTCCCAAACACCTAAAACAACAAAAAATGACTAAATAATAGTTTGGGAAGGAATATGCTGTTACAACCTTTGAATCCTTCCTACCAAGATATTCCACCTCATCATTCAATGCTAACCAAGTATTATGAGTTTCATTCAAGGGATCCCCATGTACGTATTATACAATAAAAAAATTTACATAATCTATGGGATTTTTTACATCATCATCTTAGGCATTAATTTTAGGTAGAAGTGGAAATACTTGATATTATTGATTCACCTACTCCAGTGTCACTTCCTACTGAGGAGGTGTTGATGGTTAGATAGAGTAGTTTCCAATTTTCACATTGGCCTACTAATCATTTTTATCTAACCAATTTGGTATGAGTTTCAGTTAATTTTTCATTTATCATTAAATCCAATATTACTTATAATATTATCTTATAGTATCCATATATAGAAGTATCTGATATTAAAGGAATCATAGCAAAGGAAATGAAAATTTTATATTCTATTACCTTCAACTATTAATCAAGAAGATAATTTTGTAAAAAAGTTGTCACATTTTTTTTCATTAATTAAATGATTATAATAATTTTATAAATAGTAATAAATTATGTGGAGGAGTGAATAATTTAAATATTTTTAAAACCAACATTGTGGATTTTGTAAAGGGTGATCTGCTCAATTTACATGTGTTGTAGTTATTTTACGTATAAGTAAATTTTAATTATAAATTTATTTTCATTAAGTAATCATATTTTATTTTGAATTTATTAATTAATTAATTTGGTATCTTTATATTCCCTTCATATAATATGATTTCACTTCTAATTACAATTTTACCAACCAAGAATACATTTGAATATAAGTCAACTATTTAAAACAAGAAATCATAATTAAATATGTACTAAAAAGATTCAAAAGCAGAGACATCACATATTTTTTTCCCATACTTGATGTTTTAAAATATATATAATTACTATGCACTATTCAATATATAGTAATTAATTGTGAATATATTATTTTCTAGTGTATATTTGATGTTATGTGAATTTTTCTCAGATAATAGTAAATAATATTGGTTATGATATTTATTGGGTGATGTTTGTGACACCTTTAATTCCATTTATATGTATTATTTTCAGTTTTTTTATACTTGAGTGTGTTATTAGAGTTCTTAGGTGATGGGGGTTGAAACCATATATTTTTGTGGAGTTAGAATAGGGTTTATGATTAGCACACTATTTTTCCAAACCATGTGTAAACTGTGCTAGTAGTGTTGTGGTTTTTGAATTTTTAGTTTCTCATGGTTTGAGCATGGATTTTTAAACTGTATGAAACCCTAGTAAAAACCATGTGACACACTACAGAAAACTACACTGCCTATTTTGGTGGATAGTGGCACCTGTAAGGTTGGTTCATGGTTTTCCAAAATGTGCAGACAAACCATGTGATCCCATAAAACACATTATATATGGTACATTTACCAGATATCCTTTATCATGAAAAATCCCCCTCTATTGGATATAGATCCCCCATTATTTATTGGATTTCCCTTTAGTTTCTTGGGGTTATTTCTTTAGTTATGTTGATTTTTTCTTTATTTCTTCTTCCTCTTCCTCCTCTTGTACTTGTTCATTCATTTTATTAGAGATGTGGAACCCTATTCATGGTTTTGGATGAATCATAGGTTATTATGAGATTTTAATATTTTATTTCTTGTGTATAAGGTGATTTATACCTTATTATACCTCATCTTGGTGAATAAAATTAAAAGCAACAAGATTTTGACTGAACAAGATGTATGGGTCTCTTTTTTATGGAGTTTTAAATATCGTACCTTTAAATTTATTATCAAAATTATCTTTTTGTTTAAATTTGAATTTAAATGATATATTCTTGAAACATGTTCTATTTGTTTTTTTCATGTTTTTTATGAAAATATGGTATTTTAAAGTGGGATTCTCCAAATGGTTGTGGTATGTATGCCCAACAAGGGTTTGATAAAATTTATCCAAGGCACTTTTTAATTCTAAATGGTTTTTTAAAATTCTTTTAATAGTTGTTTTACCTTCGTAATTGTATCTTTGGTAAATGGAGAGTTCTTATTTATGAATTGGCTTATATTATAACTCGATTGATGTGGGGACATGTTTTTTGATTTGTAGGCATTAAATTAGAACTCGGTTTAACCGTGGTGTGGGAAAGGTGTTTTTTTGGGGAATGTGTGAGCATTTTAGATGAAAAAACTTGTGAGCTTCCATATTGGTTCATCTAAGTGGTCTTATGTTCTATCAAGGAGATAACCTGGAGAGCCCCCAATTTTTTTTCCAAGGGACCAAGAGAGACATTCGGTTGGAAGATCCTGTGATCTTTTATGTTGGGGTCGAGGAAGACCATGTGAGATACTATTTCATATCTAGATATAATAAATATTTAATCACTCATGTTATACTATATGGTAAGAAAAATTGTGTCCATTTATTCGTGCTATATTGGTTTTGTGTTTATGCATTGGACGGGTTCCATTTGATGTGATGATATGTATTATGCCCATTTATTCATTTAACATTTTTATATTTCCATGATGAGTATTCTTATGATCTCATTATTTATAACTTTTGGTTATGTTAAGAAATTATTTTCTTGCTTTCTTGTTTTTTTTAATTTGATACATGTTTGGAATTGT
This sequence comes from Viscum album, assembly GCA_963277665.1. Taxonomy (NCBI): domain Eukaryota; kingdom Viridiplantae; phylum Streptophyta; class Magnoliopsida; order Santalales; family Viscaceae; genus Viscum; species Viscum album. The sequence continues at coordinate 663,024,411 of OY728150.1, forward strand.
TTTTGAAAACTATTTTATATTTGAAAAAGGAAAACCGAATGGGTTCTGAAATTTCATTTGGGAATGGTATATTCTCAATGTGGTTTAATTGTGATATTTTAAAACTAGTTTATTGATTTACATGGGTAAAAATCATAAATATATTCTTGGAGTTATCCTGCTAGGCTTTTTTCCTCACCCCATTCATTGGCACTCATTGGATGTTTTTAGATTTCATTTTTAGGGATATAGGTAATAGAAATGGAACCATGTTTTGGGGTGGATCTACTCGATTATAATCATATAGTGTTTTGTGGTGGAGACATGGTCTCACAGGGATGGAATAATATTGATTCATTTTTCTAATATTGTAACCATTGGGTTATACTTGGTCCATGATTGGCATTTCACACTTTCCTTTTTGTTTTGGTTGTTGATTTTGAGATACCATTTATATTTCTTGTTATGGAATGTGTGTACTCGATGTATTTAATTATTTATGGTAGTTTATTATCTTATACTATATTTTATGATGATATCGGCATGGTCACCACATTTTATTGATGTTTTGTGGCCATTTACCAGTATATAAACTATTCCAAAATTCTTATCATTTATGCGTAGCACTTGTTTTTAGCCTGTAGTGATCCAGAACACCTTCAGGTTGTGTAGTAGTCTGACTCTTATGGTAGTTTAGGTCAAATAGGTAGTTTTATTACAAAATGGTATCATATATAAGTTTTTTTATTTGGGATTAAATGGGATATTAGAGATAGGGATGTCTAGACTTTAGAGGTACGAATGAGGGAGTGTCGGGACAGACCTTCATCTTGTCGAACCTCACATTTCAATTGATGGTTATGGATTTTGATTATATTTTGGAATCTAGTTAGGTGTTGTTTTTATAATTTTTATCTCATTCTTAGTTGATGTTTCTTATGATTCCAAAGTTGGGGGGTTTTATTTTTGGTATATATCTTGTGATTTGAGGTCAAATTGTACTTGATGAAGCTTCTAATTTGTGTCTTATATACAATGCACCCTCGAAGGACATCATCTAGCTATAGAGAGGGTATGGTAGAGAGTACCCCATATGAGAAAATTACCATTGATTTGGATTTGGTGGAGTGAATTATTTTTGGGATACAATCCTTGTTTCAAGTGGGTATTCATGAAAAAACAAGAACCATGGGCCATGATTAAGAGTTTTCGAGGTAGAATCATCTAGAGTTATGTGGTGAAAGGAAACCAATGATCCGGAGGAGTGGTTGGATCATATTAACTGGATCATTGAGTTCTCAAAGACCCCAAAGACCACGAAATTTATCTTTGACAAGTAAATTATAGAGGGACTAGGTAGGATGTTGTGGGATCCAATGGGGATTTTAATGTACCATAAGGATCTCATGTGGACTACATTTAAAGTGGAATTTAATGAGGAGTTCCACCCAATGACCATAATGTTGGAGGAGGCCCATGAGTTTCGCAATCTAGAGCAAGTTGATCATTTAGTTATGAAGTATGAAACTATATTCACTGATTTGATTCAGGTACCTTTGGATCTCCTCATGGATTATTATCTCAAGGCTTAGAGTTTTGAGATGAGATTAAGGATGTAGATCATATATATACTCATTCATACATGTCTACTGACCTGTTTCGAGGTGGTTGAAATGGAAGTGATGGTAGATGTTGATTTATCTATCAAGATAGGTCTATGTGGTATTCCTTCATTGGGTATTATCTAGAGTTATTATTCATAACTGAAGAAGAATCATGAATAGTCTTAGAAATCCAACAACTAGACTATCATGTAGCCTTTAAGACCAGATCCTATGTTTTTTTGGAGGCATAGAATTTTTTTTATTATCTGTTATTAAATGCCTAACACATCACCCTATTTTATAGAGACTCTTAGGATGTTCCACCGATGTGGGAAGTCATAGAATATCTAGTTCTTTTGTCAATTGGCTTCACATGGGACTAGTGCTGCCTTTGTGTTCTTAGAGGGATATCAAATGTAGTAAGAGGCTTCTAAGGGAGTGGTATGTCATCCTCATTGAAAGTGGGATTCAAATTAGGTGAAGAATAAATATAGTGGTTTTATTTAGGATGAATCCATACCTAAGAGGTCATTTTAGAGGACTCAGATTCTAGTCAATCCACCAATTTAGGTACAATATTTATTACTTATTATATGGAATTTATTTTTTTGACAATTTTGTATCACAATTTTTTCATTTAAATTAAGTAGATTGAAAATTTCCATATGAAGGATGATATGATTCTTTATTTCAATGATTTTATATCCCATTTGGATAGTAAAATAGAGCATGGTTAAAATTTCCCTAATTGTGGTGTTTTTGTAGCTATAATGGAGCTGGTTTGGGACTTCCTTTTTATTAACCTGGACATGTTCTACCTCATTATAGGTATGGATTTATTAATCAAAATTAATTCGATAGTTGAATGCTATCGTCATAGGGTCCATTTCTTTACTCATGGTGGGAACACACAAGTATTTCATAGTGATTGGGATTTTGGTTCAGTGAGGGAAAGACTAATAGCATCACAATTGGGGTAGATATAATGACAATCCTCTAGGTTTTTTTCATATGGTTGTTGATAAGTGATCTTGGGGTGATCATACTATGGTCATGAGAAGTTCACCAAACATGTTTCTAGATTATTTAATTAGGTTAACACCAATATGATAGGTCTATATTAACATATATCTACTTTTAAGGAAACTCCAGATCTTTTTTCTGTCTTATTTGATGAATCTAGAGGAGAAGAAGGAGATGAAGGCTCAGCCGCAAGATCTTTTGGGAAAGGGATTTATTTTCCTTAGGGTGTCACTATAGGCTTATCTGGTGAAATTTTCATATAAGGAAGAATTAATCCTTTTAATTTTAATAGATTTTGTAAGCTTAACAAGGTGGCTGTAAAGAATAATTACCCATTTCCTAGAATTGATGATCTATTTGACCATATCAGTGGGCACTGTAGGTTTTTATAAATTGACATATGATCTCGGTACCACTAGTTGTGGGTCCAGGTAGAGGATTTTATAAAAATAACATTTTGATGTTTTTATAAAGATTTTGTGTATTCTGTTATTCCACTTTTTATTACCAATGATCCAACTATTTTCATGGAACTAATTAAACACATATTTTTTCACCTTTTTGGACTCCATTTTGGTCATTTTTTTGGAGAAAATATTCATTTATTCCAAGAGAGATGAGGATAATGAAGAACTTCTAGAAGTTATTTTGGGTGGTTTAAGAGTGCAACATCTATATGAAAAATTTCAAATGTGTTGGTTTTGGACATAGGAAGTTATTATTTTGGGTTACATGATTTTTGTCTAAGAAGATGTTGTGGATAAAGAGAAGGTTTGTGTAGTCATATCATAGGTGGATCCAAAAAGTATGATCGATATCCTTATCTTTCTAGTCATGTATGGGTATTATAGTCATTTGTTTCTAGACTTATCTATTCTAGAATCTCCCTTGATGGCATTGACCTGGAACTAGGTGAAGTTTCAGTGGGATGAGAAGGGTCATTGTGCTTTTGAGCTATTTCAAACCCGTTTTACATACTCTCATATTTTGATTCTTCTAGATCATGGGAGAGCTTATACATTGAAATTTTATGTGTCCATTATGGGTTTGGGGTGTGTGTTGATTGAGGATGACCATGTAGTGGCTCGTGGATCGAGGAAGCTATGCCCACATGGGCATAATTAACCCACCATGACATATAATTGGAATCTGTTATGAATACGCAAAATATGTGGATACATTACCTATTCAGAGATAATTTTAGAGTATATTCTCTTAAAAATATCCTGAAGAATATTTTCACTTAGAGTTACATCGCTATTGGAAAGAGATGTAGTGTGGGGTACCTAGTGGCATTTATTTTGATATTATGTATACACATGGGAAATGAGTTTCATTTGATAACATGTTAAGATGGAATATTATAGTGTAAGATGTTTGGGAATTAGTGGATGGGTGGGGTTTGATGAGATTATTTTTTAACATGAGACTGGAAATTTTGGTGGAAAGAATAAAGGTATTGATGGTTAGTTTGTAGGTTACTTCCAATCTCATTAATTTGGTGAGGATAGAGTATATATCTGACCTAGAGTGCCAAAAGATTAGCAATGACTTAAAAAATGTGGAGACCTTGGTTTATTGGTCATAGTATATTGATAGTTCCCTAATCTACTAAAAGTGGTTGGTTGTTCTGTTAATACTAAGGCAAGAGGTGGTTCCTAAGGTGAATAATCCAAGTTAGGTTGTTCAACCTAGGGAAACTAAGATGAATTACTCCTAGAGATGCTGATATTAGTGGCCCTTAATGAGAAATTCCAAGGTGTAATTTTTTTCAAGATGATTAACATACTAGAAGATAAATATTTATGATTGGATACCTTTCAGGTTGATGCAGCAACTTCCCATTCCACTATGGAAGTTGGAAAATATCTCTACATATTTTTTAACTAGGATACATTTTACTATGACTATGCAAGTTTCTTTAAGGGTGATTTTAAATTATTTGACAAAATTATCCCATTTTATACCCATTAGGGTTTTGACAAAGGTAGTGGAACTTGAGAACCTATAGATTCAAGAGATTGTTAGGATTCATAGAGTTCCCTCAACTATAGTGATAGAATGAGATTCCTATTTTACATATCAGTTTTGTAAGGGGCTCATGGAGGTTTTAGATACCTATTTGAGGTTGTGGACTATGTATAACTTGTAAAAAAATGGCCAGATATAGAAAATCATCTAGAATATTGAGGATATGTTTCCCTAATGTGTGGTTAATTTTAGTGGTTCATAGTAAATAAATCTTTCATTAGATGAGTTTTTATATGATAATAGCTATCAATCCTCGATTAGTATGAACAAATTTAGCATTTTATATGTGAATTGATAACAATACTCATTGTTTTTGTCCATGTAGGGTGTGCATTTTTTTCATGGGACTCTGCCTCATCAAAGTGAATGAGACAATGCAGCTGATTTAGAAAAGGTTACTGAAAGCTCATAGTAGCCAAAATTCATTTTCCAACCTTTGATATTATAGTTTTAGGATGTTGATCAGGTGTTTCTATGGGTATCAATTTAGTTGGGGTGCTGTCACTTAGATAAAAGTGGAATTAGGTTATGTGTTATGTTGGTCCAATTCTTATTGCAATGTACCTTGGGAAGGTAACCTACTGGTTGGGGCCTCCACTATGTCTGACCTTAATCCGTGATATAATTCATAACTCCCAAATAATGAGATAATATCTAGACATATCTCATGTGTAGAGTGGTAAAATTTAGAGTTAGATCCTTATTCTACCATGGAAGAGTTTCCTATTCATATCACAGATGAACATAACAATGTTCTGAATGAGAAGGTGATAAAACTTCTATATGCAATCTGGAATCATGGTGTCTATAGTCATGATACATGGGAGTTGTAAGGTGAGTTAAGGGAGTAATGGCCTCACCAATTTTATTTTATCAAAGCATGAAGAATTTTGGGGGTACCAAAGTGGCATAATGGGGTCTTTATGACACACAACTGGTCACTAGCATGTGTCCTTTGGAGTTTTATCTATCATTAATCATATTCTTGGAGATCATGATTTTGGGGGGTCAAAACTAGGTGTTTTGAGGTGGCAGACTAGGAAGAATAGTAAGTGCATGGTTTTTTAAACAATGATGAAACTTTGTGAGGGGTGCTGTAGTTTTTGATAGCGTGGTTTTGTAGTGTTTTACGATAGTATGTTAAACCATGTTACACCCTAGAGTAAAACACGCACCCTATTTTGGGTGGAAAGTAGAACCCGCTTGGTGGGAAGACAATTTTCCTAACTATGTGTCCAAAACATATGAAAAATTCTATCTCATTAAAAATAGTGAATTTACCAAATTTCCCATATATACTGTTATATGTTTTTGGGGTTCTTTTTCCACCTATGTCAATCACAAACATCTTCCATTGGTTTTGAATCTCTCTCTCACTTCTTTCATGGTGGATTTGACCTAGTCTTATTGGTTTCTCTTCTTTATGTATGTTGATTTCTTCTTGATTTCTTGTTCTTCTTCCTTGTTTTGTGCCAGTTCTTCAATTTTCATAGAGATGTGGAACCCTCTGGGTGGTTTCGGCAGAATATAGGGATTTGATGGGGGTTTGGTTTTTATTTTTTGTGGATTAGGTGTGTGAGGATTTGTTACACCTTATTAATGTTTTTTTAATTTGAGGTGAATATATTTGGGCCAAATCTGAGGCAGGTGTCTCTATTGAAGGGCAATTTCTATGTTATACCTTTAAATTTATTGTCACATTTTTATTTTTATTCAAAATTATCATTTTAATGATTTATTCTTGGTTTTTATTCCTATTATATGTGTTTGATTAATTATTATAGATGTTTGGGGGTTAAATGTGGGGTCTTCTATATGATTTTGGCTTTTATTCCCACTAAGTGTTTGATAAAATGGCTCAATGAGGTTTTGGGATTCTAAATGGATTTCTAAAATGGTTTTGTAATTTTTTTACCTTTTTAATGGGTTTCAGTAAATATATTACGCTTGTTTAATAATTTTATTATATTATAAATTTATTTATGTTGGATATTTTCTTTTCATGTATTGGAATTAGATTACAATATGGGTTTTCCATCGAGTGAGCGAGTTGTTTCTTTGAGGGACCATGTGAGTATTCAGAGGGAAGACTTTTTAAGCTTCCATATTGGTCCATCCAAGTGTTAATGTGTTCCATAATAGGAAGGATAGTGAGAGCCTCCAAGTTGGTTTCTAATGGACTGATATAGCCATTGTGTTGGAATACCATGTGAGGTTATATGTTAGGACCATGGAAGACTATACAAGCTTCTATTTTTTAGATATCTAGAATAATTATTTACTCAATCACATTAAAACTTATGGTTAGATCCCATTACAAAAATTACTCATTCCAAATTGGTTTATGAGCTATATGCATTGGATTAGTTCCATTTGATGTGATGATATGCATTATGACCATTTTTTATTTTCCTTTTATATGGTTACATGATTTTTAGGCTTATGATTACCTTATTTATGTATTTTTTATTTTGAGTTTTTTTGGTCCTTGTGGGTTATTTTTTTATTTGGTCCATGTTTTGAAATAGTTTTAGAAAACAATGTTCTTTTATAAAATAGAAAACCGAAGGTGTCATCGAAGTTAAATAAGAAATAGAATGTTTTGAAATTAGTTTAGTTACAATTTTTTAAAACTAGTTTATTATATTACATGGTTAAAAGGATTAAATATAATCACAGTGGGATCTTGATGGTCTTTGTGCCAAACAACCTTCATGGTCTCTTTTTGTATGTCTATATATTTCATTTTTTTGGGCACAAGTAATGGAAGGGGACCATGTTCTAGGGTGGATTTTATTGAAATTTGTAGCCAGTGTTTTGTGGAGAAGATATGGTCTTGCATGTATATAGTTGTGGTGAGTATTTTTATTGTATTTTGTAACTATTGGGTTGTATTAAGGTTTTCTTTGTAATTGAACCCTTTCTTTTGAGTTTGTGTTCTTTATTTTGGGATACCATGTATATGTTTTGTTGTTCCAGGTTTTTAATTGATGTATGTCGTTTTTAAGGTATGTTATTGTCTTATACTATTTTAATTTTATGAAATCAACATGGTCATACTTTTTATGGATGTGTCATTCTCATTTACAGGTGTTGAAACTGTTCCCATATGCTAGTTGGTTATGAACAGTTCTTCTGCCCAGCCCATGGTGATCAAGAATTCACTTCAGGCCATGTGGTGGGATGACTTGGGTGAATAGTTATGTCAACTTGGGTTGGTTCATTATAGTTCTCAAAGAATATTTATAAAAAAAATTAATACGTATTTTTTATTCAATTATTTAGTTAATTTAATCTTATTTTTTAAAATTTAAATTGTATTTTATGATTAATATTCATAATGATAACTTTTCCTAGATTGGGTACAATAAGGCTTTCAATTGAATAATGGATCCAGAAAAAATGATTATCTGAATATTAAGGTAATTAACTTTTATATCAAAGGATATTTAGTTTTTTTAAATATCTAAGGTTTATATTTTTAAAATATGGGTTCTTAAATTTTTTTTCATCATTAATAAGAGAAATTTGAATGTGGATATAATATTTCAGGATCCATTTATTAGATAATAACTACCCAAAAAATATATATTTTGAGAATAATAGTTTCATTAGAGGACTTTTAATTTAAACAAATATGTTTGTTTATGAAGCAGATACATTTGGTCTACCTAATTATGGATTGCGGGGATTTAATTTTTGGGCACTCATTTATGTCAGGTTCACTACCTAAAAACATTTTACAATGGGTTTTTTCATGGAAACAGAAACACCATTTTTTTTTGTATCCATGAGGAAATTCATTCCAAAGGCAGGCATTCCTTTAGAAGTTTTTCCAATGATGCATAAGAACTCACATTGATTAATAGGATGGGAGGATGAACTCATCACACCCTTTTGGGGGGAATTATTTCTTAATCCGTGACTCTCGTATATATTTAACATTTGTTTGAAAATCCTTCATTAATTTCCAAGTATGATATGGGTCACCCATGAATTAACAATCAATTATTAACATGTATGCAATTTTGAAGAATCTGTATATATCTATGGTTACACATCAATGGAGATATATATATATATATATGAGGTTCTCCATTGATGATATCATCTTATTTAATGATTATTTATTCTTTGGTAACTATTTATAATGATGCTGGTTTTCTAGACTAATAGTGAGGAACTCTGGATTGTATCCTCATCCAGGGAGATGAGACTTGTTTTGATGTTTGGATCGGTCCCATGGATGGGAATCCTATGTATCCTTGTGAAATTATTCACAATCCCCATAGTTTAGTTCCACTTAATGGGGAATATTATACCTTTTTAGGTCATGTGATAAGGGCCTCACCATATAGTTTAACGTCATGTTGCAAGGATGTCTTGGAGAAAGGTTCGTAGTCAATATTTGGTGTTGGAATTTTTCCAAGGAAGCCCATGGAACCTAAAAGCGATATGAATTTATAGGTTGAATTATTCCCTTCTAGTAATGTGGCATAGAGATAATAGGGTTTATTTTAGGTGTTGGGTTTGAACCTCATAGAGGATTCCTATATATCCCATTTGGACAGGAATCAATACCCACATAATTCAGTTATAAGGGATCAAATTTAGGGAGATACTCTTAAGGAAAATCTCATAAGAGAGTGTGGACCTTTAATATTACTAGGTTGTGGATTAATCTTGAAGTGTATTTGTAGATGAATGATTTTGGGACCATGTGATTTGGACAAACTCACATAGATTTGTTGGTTCAGTTCAAGGTTTAATTTTGAAGAGGATTCTCCTATTATGTCAGTTTTAGTTGGGACTTACTCCTAAGGTGAATTCTAAATTAAATAGGTGTTATGAATATTTTTTACAACTAATAAGGATTCCCACATTGGTGAAATGTTGGATCTTATAGGAAGAAGGAGGCCCATGGTTGAGATTTTGGGGATTACCCCTCAAGAAGATGCCCCGAGGACAATATGACTAGAGATTACTACATAAAAGGAACCCCAAAAGATTGGGAATCATGTGGATAAAATGAACACCATCTATCTCTATGCCCATGTGAGTCATGATCGGTATGAGAATCATGAGGAAATAAATATTCTTGGTATCCAAATGATCTGATTTTCCATGAAGTTGATTACATGGCCTTTAGGACCAACGGTAATGGGGGAACTCTGAAGGAAGGTGAGAAAAATATTCAAGGGATTATTCCCAAGAAAAACATGCATCCAACTGGTTTTATGTCAGAATCATGGATATCCCCCATATACACATGATTCAGGAGGGTTCATGCGTGAATGTGATAGATTAGGGTTAGTGTAAGATCCATAAAAAACACAGACTTCTCCTCCTATGTTGGTGTATGAGGTTGAGGGTGTAGGAGAGAGAGGATATGACTCTGGTACCCATTCCCTCTCTGACCCATTATCCAAGGGGGATAGGAGGTGCTTGAGTGATACCTTTTATAAGATAGACTATTGGATTACTCCCGGGCAGATGCCCAAAATCAGTTCTATAGAAATAAAGGAGGATCTAATAACATGATGAATAGAAATGAAAGTGTAAAACTTACCCTCCCTATTGGGACCTAGAGCCTATGGGTGTTATAAAAATATAGGGGTAGGACATTGTACTAACCCTAGTATTGGATATTGATAACTCCCGAACAATTCCCTAGGGTTGGGGTCCTTGTGACTGAAGATATAAAATACAACAAGCTCCTTGAGTCCCCTAACTATCCTGTAGAAAACATACATGAATCCTTTGACTTAAGGAATAAAAATATAAATGGGAGACTTGATGTTGTGCTCCACTTCATTGTTTTACAAGTTTAGAGGCTTCAGTGGTGGTTTCCTGTTGGTCCTTTTTAGTCAAGGGCACCAAAAAAAAGAAGAGGCCCTATTATGGATGTGTTTGAAGAGGGTATAAAAAGAGGCTCGCACAATATTGAGGCTAGGGCGAGCATAAGCATGGGTTTAACATGTAGTCTTGGGTGAGCTAAGAAAGGCTCTCACTGGGGGGTACTTCACTCCGGTTGACCTAGGTGAGTTGATGTTAACTTGGGTGATAGACCACCTGGACAAGAACATTTGGGTGATACTTTTCTCTTACCTTGAAGGGTCTCCACATTTGTTCCAAAAAGAATCTTTTAACGTTCCCTAGTTATATAAGGGGACCTATTTCTATTGTTCATTAATCATGGGGGCGTGGATGACTCACAAAGGGGTTGTTTACTTTAAAATATGGGTGGAATTTAGTTTTATTATCCCACTTTAATTCCCACTTCTTCTAGTTTTATAGGACTACCTAAAAGGTTTCATATGTCTTTGATAAAGGACTATGGTGAGCAGAGCATCGGGAGGCCTTCGGGAAATTTCGTTTCCTAAAAATAAAGACCCTAAACACCTATTTATAGAAAAACATATGACTTTAGTAGAAGGATAGCTTTAACTTTGGGGTGTAGTGCAGGTATGTCACATGGGCTCTCTCCTAGGCTAGTCAAGCAATCTAATTCACAGGTAGCCTGAGTGTCGATGATGCTTTGAGATACCTAGTAAAATGAACTTTGTATGTATTTGTGATACTTGGACTTATTTATTTCTCTTTTTCTATTCTTATTATGGTATTTACCTTTGTCTCCATTTCATACATGTGAAAAAATTGTGTGTCAATGCCCCCCTCAAGATTGGAACTGATCAAAAGAAGAGTGTTTAATCTTGAGGTAAAGAGATTAAAAATGTGGAAGGATCGGAGAAGTCATCCACTTTAGTATTCCACTTAGGTAGCCTTCCTGGGTCTTCTATATAGGTTTGGTACATCCACAAGCTTAACATGGGTGATTTTTTTTGTTGGAACCAAAGATGTTCTTTCATAGAAATGGATTATAGTTAGTTTTTTTATCAATAAACTATGGGCTGATCATGGGGGTTTCATGTCAAGTGATCTGATATTACATGCCAAAACATGTGTTTAAGGTATCATAGTTTCCCTGGGTTTGTGACATTTTTGGGCCTCATAATCAGGAGTTTATCATTTTGAAAAAGGAAGAGTTTAGACAAAAGAGGTGAATCATAAACCATATAGGGGGAATAGATCATGGATTTGAAAAAATGGTATACGAAATGGAGGATCACAAACCATGTTGTGGTAATGGTTCACAAAATGAAAAATTGTTCATAGAGAAGACTTACAGTTCATGGGTAAGATTTCAATATTCTAAAGGAAAATAGTTTTCAGGATGGAATGTCATTCGAAAAAATTTAGACGAGTTTGGAGAAGCTGCGAAGGGTGTCATTTTTAGAAATGAGGAAATGATTTGTGGTGCCATGTATGGAGAATAGAGTTACGTAGACCATGTGGGGAATATAATTTGTGGGATATTCACAGTACGTGGTAAAATTGGATCCCTATCGAAGATTTGGTAAATCTCAATTTTCAGATTATACAGATTTATTTTAATATATAAGGAGAACTAATCCTTTAATTTGGGTGAAAGAATGAGATTTAGAAAACCAGGTGGATTTAGGTAAAGTCTAGAGTGGTTTTTTGGAAGACAACCCTATAAAGGTGTTTCTGATTATAAATTACCCATAATTTAGTGATGTTTCAAGTGGTCTGTGGGGAAACATGTCGGTGTAGGAGAGGCAGCACGCAGAGGAATAATTTATTCCACAGTTCTCTTACAATATGCGGAGAAGAAAATTTTGTGAAAAAATGGTGGTTTGCATAGGAGAAATGGTATGCAAAAGCAGAGACAATTAGTGGAGCAGGGAAAATTAATAGAAAAGAAGTGGTCCACGAAGAACAAGTATTAAGAGGTGGAGCTCAGTACATAGAGGAAGTATCCCAATACGTGGTAGATGGAGAGAAGTATATAGAGTAATAGGTTTTGAACTAACAGTGTGAGGAAGAGTTAATTACACATACAGGTGATAATGAGACTTCAACAGAGTATCTAGATGCATTTGAAGATGCATGATTTAATTCTAACAAATGGAATCGGCCTTCAAGTCGATCAACTATGATCTGAATCTTCCCATCCTAGTGAGCAAGGGGGTCAATAGAAGTGATCTAAGGGATTCGGTTTTCTATCCCCAAATCATTAAAAATTTAGTGGTCCTAGCAGAGAGTTACTATGCTAAAATTTTGTACTAAAAATAGGTGAAGATTAATAGAACATGTTACGACCAACAACATGTCAGAATATTCTCTTTATATGTATACCTTAGTGGAGAACCAAGTCAAATTTCTATGTATTATATCTGCATCTTGTTGTTTGTTTTCATCACTTTCTCCTTAGACAGGATTAACAGGTTGCAACCAACTTGGGAACAAAATCCATCATTTTAAAATAAAAATTTTACATCATATTTCAACCGTCCCCTCTTAGGGTGTTCTGAGGTCCTTAATTTATAGCTATAAGGAGGGTCATTATTTATTCATAAGGCCTTCACCCTTTCAAATCATTGGTATCATTGTCCTAGTACTCTGTGTAGATCTCTTTCTTAAGGCTCTTTGCTAAAGCTTGTTTTGTGCTAATAAGGTGAATTCCTGCCTATGCGATTTGTACAACTAGGAGAGTGACTGTTGTAGGGACCTAGGGTAAGGAACCTTCATGAGGAACTTTCTCAGTACCCTGCATGGGTTTATTCCTTTATGAAATTTTCATTTTTTGTAACGTTTTGTTTTAAATGGAGACTTATCTAACTTGAAAAATTTGATGCATCATTGTAGGCTCAATGGATACTATGAAGACTATATTATCCTATGAACAATATATGAATCACATTGAGGATATGGTAAAAATTGTAGGGCATGACTACTTTAATGCTTGTGATACTACTCTACCATATATGATGTTAAATATGATGAAATATCACCAAGAATTTCCTATGAGTAATTATCTTCCACTTTACGGCCACAATCATATGAATGACATCCTTATACTAGCTTCGTAGAATTATAATCCTCTATCTTGGCTCAATGATTACATAAATTTCAAAACATCCAACATTTGAAGCATGGGAACATATATCAATGCCAAGACATCATACATTTCATTTTTCATACAACATATCTAATTTGATATGGATCTAAAGTTGGACACATCTAAATTGAACATGCACTGTTATCCATTTATCTTCCATGATTCATAGATAGATTAGTCAAAGGGTTTGAGGAAATAGTAAGACCTTCACCCAGGAGGGGGTGTAAAGCATGCATGGATATGGGAATTCTTGGTGCATCAAACCAATGTAGAGTTAAATAAGGAACTATAAGACTTCCACATCAATGAATCCATCTAGGAAAAGAAAACATATGTATATAAGAACTCCAAAACCATCCCTCATATATTAAGCTAAGGGATCGAATAAACGAATTCATTCCACATGATGCATGGAGAAGTTGGTATCAGATTTTGGGGCATTGAAAATGTCTTCAGGGCTCTCATCCCTTGAGAAGTGTATCAAATTTTCATCCCTTCAGTGGAAAACTGGGATGATGAAGAAAGGAAACTACCTCTAGCACAAAATTTGGTAAAAAATTCTCTAGATATTATGAAGGAAGATGATCACTTGAAGGGGGATATCTATCCAGAAGTGTGGATGAGTACCTTCTTGGATCCAGAGGGGGAATCCCCCATGTTTCATCATCCAAATGGATGTCCCATGATGGTGGTCCGGAGTTCTCTTGGTATAATCTAGCCAAAATTTTAGAAGGGTGATTATGAAAAGGGGGTATAATACCAAGTACAAAGTTCCTACAAAGACATGTCCTACAAGAATCATTGACACGTGGCTAAGAGTTTTCCTACTACCCATTTATTATTCCAACGATGAAATAATATTTGGGACATTCATCGTGGCGACCATGATAGATGCGATGAAAAACATGGGGTTTTCAATCCCCATCTTGGTGAAGAATAACCAAAATATTCTGCACACCAATGTGGCAAAGTCCCTGTCTAGAATTGAAGGACCATTCCAGGTACTTTGGGGATGGTTTGCATCCCTTATTATAAATTATGCCACGTTGAATGGTGTGAAGATTTTAGAGATCTAGTTTTAACAACATGTTATGTGCTTTCATGTCTTCCACATTTGTCCATGAATCCCAGTGAGACTATATTGAGTTTGAGCCTATTCAAAGTGTACAATATCTTCTCATATGGGGAACCACATTCTGTAATAATTATTGATAATGGAATGGAATGTAGAGAGATAAGTTTGTATATAATAGCCTATAGAGATGGCGTGATGGTTAATCATATTGATAAAAAATTAATATGTGAGGATGATGCTTTATATAGGTTTTTGTGAAAATTCATGTACTTCCAACAAATAACTGTTTATATTTCAGTGCATGTCTGATTAGAAAAATATTTGATGGTATCCAGATAGCTATGGATACATAATTCCTTGGAGTTGAATCATGAAACGATCAACCTACCTTCATTAGATGTGACTATTGGATTAATGTCCTGGTATACCAAGGCTTGGATTTCATCATACGCCAAGGTAGTCTTGGAAATATCAATTCCTAAAATCAGTCCTAAGAAAATAGTCATGTGTTGAAAGTGGGGTAGAAAGGATTATGCTTCTACAAAATATGTATCTACTCTCCTTAAGGATCCATCATCCCCTTCACATGATGCCGATGATGAGGTCCCAAGTTCACCCAAAAAAACCTCGTGCAAGTTTTATTCCACCAGAAAGAATACAAAGGGCTACACCAACTTTTCTTGCACCTAGATGTTTCAATCTTCACCACCAAGAAGAGATTCAACTTCTTTATTCGCATCTGTCATCTATGATGGAGAGGGTAAGAAATACTATCCAATACAGAGCTATCAAATCATCTTTAAGGAAGGACAAGATGACCTCATGATTTTTGTATCCAATGGAAGTACAAATTTTGATAGATATTTACAATAATGTTGAAACCATATGGGAAGTCCTTAATTTTTGGATGTGGATTTCGAGGATAGGAGATACTCAAGCCCTGCCCGATCTTCACTTCATGGTAAATACTGCTATGATAAGGATTTAAATCTAGGAACTATATATTAACATTTATGTAATTGAAAACTATATTTTTTCCATTATAGGAGTGGACTACATGACAATATGTATCACCACTCAAGAAATCGATCACTCTTCTAATATGGAATAGATAAATTATACCAATATTGAGGATGTAAGTCCTACTTTTCTCTTATACACTTAAGTTATTCATTTATATTGTCTATAAATAGTTTTTTTGTTGATGGGAAGGTCAATTTTATTTATAGTTGTCTTGGTGGGAATCAACTGACCTTCCATTTCTAAAATATGGTCCTACTGGTACCCCTTTTGGGATTGGTGAATCGTCTCCAGAACAGGGAGAGATATCTTTGAGACAACAAAAAATAGAGGCTGAGATGGAGGGGGGAGGGAATCTATATTTCCCCCTCTAATACCTATATTTGAGGTGGATTATGCTATCCCTTCTCCATTGATAAATAATGTACATTAGAGTATAAAATATTTTTCTAAGAACCTTGTCAGTAGTGGAAAGAAATCATGGATCCATTAACATCTGATTTATCTAGAACAAAAGTTTAACATCATATTTTGTTGCAAGACCTTATTCCCCTTTCTCTCTTAGGTGGATTATAGATGAGGCTCTATGAATTGGGGAGGGAACTCTCAACTAAGAATGCATCCTTGCCGGAATTTCAGCTCCCTTGACAGAGGATGTTTCAAGGTCTGAGGATACATCATCTTATCCTATCACCATTCATTCTACTTTAGAGATTAAGGAGGATTCTAGAAATGTCAGAGGTGCATCATAGGTTTTTATAGGACAACTACTATCCGTTTTCATTATGATATCTAATGTCTATATCATAAACTCTAAGACCCAATAATGAATGATGTTGACCCTATTACTATCACCGAGGAATCTATTCATGGTCTCCCATAATTAGAGGAGGGTGATGTGTCAGGTCCTAAGGCAAATATTCTCAGCGTCTCTGTGGGTGAGATCACCATGGTGCTTGGGATGTCAATAGATGCCTTAAAAATCATGGCATGTCCACTGTTGAAATGCTAGAACATATCAATCTCACAAAAACATTAGTAGATTTTAAGGAACTTAATAAAGAATTTAATGGATATGAGTCTTTAATTTTGTGAAGCCAATATCTTCATATTATCTAATCACAAACGATTGGAATTCTCAACTCCATCTGTGGAGAATGTCGCAGTGACGTTGTACAAATAAGGGATCATAGTCCATCCTAGTCCCACTATTGAGGTGGGGGAGGGAACTCAGGTGGACCGTGAAATTAAGACTCT
Organism: Viscum album; assembly: GCA_963277665.1. NCBI lineage: Eukaryota > Viridiplantae > Streptophyta > Magnoliopsida > Santalales > Viscaceae > Viscum > Viscum album. The sequence continues at coordinate 663,041,383 of OY728150.1, forward strand.
TCCTAAGCCTCATTTTTTTAACCCCATGTAGATCCCATAGGGTTCCCATTATCAAGAGGTTCCAATTAAAAATGTGGAAGTCGAAGACACTAGGGGAAATCCACCAAAGCTACAAACATGTTACTGGGTGAGCGTCACCAAAAGAATTAATAAAATAATATTTCTTATATTTTTTATCCTTTTGAGGATAATTATGAGCCTTGGAAACTTTCTAAAACTATCCACTATTACAGTTGGTTTCAAGGGATGAAGCAATTTTTCTAATACAGTTAGTACCAAAACAAGAATCCATTATTGTCTAGGAAGAAGAGGGGAAGGGTTCTTCAACAAGAGAACTAATCTTAGAGTATAATTCTACCTCTAATAAAAGATCTGAGTCAGAATTAGAGCTAAAAAATTCTTTTTTCAACACACAATGTGGGTTTTGTGGGATATCTGGAAAATAATATATGAGACACCTCATGATGGCATGCCTTCATGAGTCCATCCAATTTTATTCCTATTAGTTATGCTAGGCTACAATGAATTTGATTACCACATCATTCATGATAATGTGTAGTAAATCATTTAATAATGAGAGTGGGATCATGATATTCATCGGGATATCAAAAAGGATAAGATGCTCATCAACACTATAAATTTCTAGGATACATTATCCCAGGTTGAGACCAACCATACCAAGAAACTGGAAAAATTTAAATAATGGATTAATGATAAAATAATTCATGGTTCATGACATTTGTAGGAATTGGATGTCACTCAGGGGAGATTATACAACTCCACCAGTAATTACAAGAAGTACAAACCAAAGGGAAAACTATTATTAAGGAATTATTGAAAGAAATTCATCAGGACAAGGAGACTGAAGATGTTTGGTTGACTAGGATTTAACAGGAGGTTGGAGGGGCTTAGGGGAAATTCAAAAGATTAATATTTATATTAACAAACTCTTGTAAATTGTGATAGAGAGACTCAATATTTTAGATTATCCAATAGTTTTGTTTTTCTTTATAAATGAAAAAATGTTTTCTTCTAATCATTAATGTCTTCATCCCTATTTTTTTCTGGGATCGTAATATGTGATTGAAGAATATTTCCATGGAAAGACATTTTCTGCACCAAAAAGTCATAACCATAGTGATGGGATGAGGGAAATGCTCTAATTTTTTCCTAATCCATGGGGCCTAGTGAGCATAACCTGAATGTCTCTACAGTTATATAGAAAACCCTAAAAAAATTGTGTATATTGAGTCATCACCCTAATTTTTTTATGTCTAGTATAAGGATGAATCAGCTTGTGAGACAAGGATTTTTCTTAGACTATACTTTTCAGGTTTTTAGCCTAATAATTATTTTCCTATTTCTTTTTTACTACTTGATTTTTCCTAACCGCATGGAGTGTATATCAATCATGTAGAGACTCGACTTTTTTACATAGTTACCTTTGTTATTTTTTAATCTTATGAGTACTTTGTCTCTTTTTTTGGGTAGTTTAATGTCAGTATTACTAGACTAGTGAAGCTTGGGTTTTAGGTGGATCAAATTTTGACCATGAATTTTAAGATGATGATCCCAAAAAAGGATTATAGGCCATAAATGTTCCAAAAATATTTTAATAACCAATGGGGAATCATGATCCCTGATTTTTTTTGTTTCCCAATTTAAAAAAATATTCCAAAATAGATGAAGTCACTCATGAGGATGGAGTTACCACTAGATGGAAAACCCATTTTGTGGGATATTTTATGCAAACCCAAATGGGGTGTTTTACTGCATAGTCAATAGTGTCATACTTTGGATGAAAGACCCATTTTGGGGATATTTTATATAAATCAAAATAGATTATATTACAACATAGTCATGAAAATAATATCCTAGGTATTTTGAAATTCTATCGTTGATGAATGAAGGGAGTTTATGGATATTTGGATTTCTCATGACCATGATGAGTGACATTTCCAAATGGGGTGTCTATGAATTAGAAGAACATCTGTATTAGTATTGGTCATGAATGGAAAAAATATTCTACACAAATTTGGATTGAGTGAAGGAGGAAACATCTTTTAAGATAGTTGATTGCAAGAGGAAAGGACCCTTCCTGACAAGGGTTAAAGTATCATCCAGTTTAATATTAGGCGACTGGGACATTAAATGTCTAGTTTAACATATTATGGAAAGGATATAATAATATCTAGATTAATTTTTGTACATCAAGGATGTTATATTGTGAAGTTTTAAGTTACACATCAAGGAAATTATGATATATATTTTAAATTCATATCATAAGAAAATTATGGGGGTTATAATTTGAAGTCTTTATCTTTGATCAGAATCTTGATGGTTCTATCATTCTAGGTAATCTATTTTGAAATGTACTACCATATTTAGGTGTGATAGGATAATGTAATAGGCTGTGACTTGGGGATCCCTTTATCTAGAGAGTGGCATGGGAAAAATGTAAAGGATTATGGAAATAGAGTAGGTATTTTCTGAAGATGAGGTTACTGCTGATTAACTAACCAATTTTGTTGGAACTTTTGGGAAAAATACAACATAGTTAATAATGGAATCATTTGGTTTAAATGACAATTTTATAGTTTACTTTTTTAACGATTTTGTGGTGTGTTATAGCATAGTCTGACAATGGAGTCCTCAGATATCAGGCATTCGATCATTAGGAGAAAGAGAAATGTTACAGAGATCTAAAAGTGTCTAGGATTATTAGTATGATTTGGGAAATCCATATACATGTGTAAAAAGGAAATTTTTAGACTAATATTGTACATGAATTATAGATTCCCTTGCATAAATATGGCTTGAATATAGAAGCAGGATATATCTGTTTCTGTGGTGGACTTTTTAATGAGGGGAACCAAATTAAGAACTCCTTCATAAATCATTATTTGTACGCAATAGTTTAGGCACTATTATTTAAACAGTGTCTGGGACAAGGAAATGGGGCCTAGGTGTCACAACGTAACTAATTAGAATGAGATTAAATCTATACATGGGTTTTTAGGTTCCATGTAGTTTAAATTCATACGGTCAGGACATTTGTTCTACATTTTAATGTAATACAGTAAGGACGAAGGTGTCTCGATGTGATGAGTGATAGAATACTACAGATCTTCTAGGGAATAGTTATCGAGCATCACTACATATCTTTTAGGAGCATGAATCAAGATAAAAGTAGTTCAAATATAAAAGTTCCCCACACTAATTGAATTCATGCATTGGGAAAATGGAGTTTCTTAATATTGGTTCATGCATAAGGTGAGAACTCTTTTTGGTTGTTATATAGATCATACTCATATATGGGAGAGTAGGGACATTTCTCCTAATGTGTTGTGGCTGGGACTAGGATTAAAGATCTAAACATCACTATTCATATCATTGAAATGAGAATCAAGCCACACATAGATCACGAGGATATTATTTAGTTCACTATTATGATATGATGAAATATAGTGTTCCTATTAAGGTCTTGTTTCCAGGAAAAGGGTAACCCCAACATGAATTGATATGTTTCACTTATGTGGGGAATAATTTTATCAAATATCTTAAGCCCAAGTGACATATTCTTTGGTTAGAAAGAATTAGCGAAGAATGATATTTATGTGGCTCAAAAAAACACAAATAAAGGACAGGGGAATTTAAATATTGTGCTGGATAGTCCTAGAGATGTGGTTGTGAAATCACTATATATATCAGTAAATGAAAATCAAACTATATGTAGTTCTTGAAATTTCATGTGGTTTAATTCAATATGGTGAGGATGAGGATGAACTGAAATGAAAGAATATAAATTTGTCTGATGTACCCAAGAATGTAAATCCAAAAGTCATGACATATATCATGAAAATAAGAATCAATCCATACATTATTATTGGAAGGTTCCTAGTACAGGTCTGATCTTTACACAGGGAGGGGGGTGGGGTATTACAACGGAACATGAGACTATGGATCTAGGAATCTCTACATATTTCATTGGATTTAGAATCAATCCACATGTAGTTCTTGAATGAAAATAATTACCGGTCCAGGACAGATCCATGCATAGAGAGAGGGAATTTTTTCATATTTTCGTTATAACTGGGCATAAGATTGAAGATATAAGAATCATTATGTATCACATTTGAATGAAAATAAGGCTACATGTAGTTCATTAGTGTTTCCCCCACATTAATCTGGAAATGATGTGGGGGAAGGGTCTTTAATATTTTTTAGGATGATGGTTGATTCCAAAACATGAGGTTTAGAAAACTTTACGCATCATGTTTTAATAGAAATCAAGCCATGTATCCTATAAAGGTTCTCTATATTGATCTGATTGATATACCTGAAACAATTTGGTCTTCATTCTGTTAATCATGGTTGGGCCTTGGATGGAAGGTCTAGGTGTCACTACATGTCTTATTTTATTGAATACACACATAATTCCAAATATGCTTGTGCAGTTTACATTTCTGTATAATGGCATGATAGTGTTGGGATTTATGCCCACAATAGGGTCACAAGAACCTCCATGGTGTGGATATGATTCCAATGGGGATTATCCACATGAGATACCTATACTTTCATCATTAGGTCTAAAAATAAGGTAATAATTACCCACTATAGGGTTAGAGGGCTATGTTTGGGAATTACACATGAGATGGCAGCCCAGAATTAAGGGATCCCATGGAAAGTATCAACTTGTGATTCTTTGGGGGTTTTTTAACATCGATCAAGAGGGATGTTAAACATTCCATTTAATGAAATTAAGTGAGAATGAATAATTTCATGTAGTTTTATGTAATAAATCTCTAACCTTATATCATGTAGTTTTCATCGTGTGATGAGGATGTGGATGCCACACAGTTTAAAATTGTGCGACACATACGTTATTTCATACCTTTTAAGTTCATGTAATAAATACCCACTATATTGTTCAATCTGTTGTACCTAGGAAATTCTCCACAATATTACACGAAGTATTTATTTTGGATTCATTCATTGGACAGCATTGTAATGATCTCTCCATATAATGAGATCAAGGAATAAGATCCATTAGAATGGAAATTATGTATGGAATAAGGTCTTTCCAATACTAAATGATGTTCCAGAGGCTTCTTTTCTAGTACCACTGGTGTTCGAAGGACTAATACCAGTTCACATTCGAGGAATGAGTAGAGGCAGACCTTCTTATTAAAAGTCCATGCTATCTGATTTTTATAGAACTCCAATTGATGCAAGGTCTATGATATTTTCTCATCGAGTATCTCTAATTAATCCATTAATATGTGGTATTTCTTGTTAGTAGATAACTTATCACCTATTGAAACTTTCTATAATATAAACTGGACCTAAATGTGCATTACTGCTTCATTTTAATATACTAGTGAGTATGACGTCACCCATGTGGTGGTATGGGTTTTAGTAAAAAATACCATAAGGCATGCAATAGATTTTAAGGACAATACTTCACATCTTTATCCTATATTTTCAAGAGTATGTTTAATATTGTATTTTTAAGGCCTTTATATATATATTAGTGATCTCATGATAGTGGGATGAATGGTTGGACTTCATATCATATCCCTATTAAATATTTTCTACCTCTAAAAAATGGAATTTGGTGTCGTTTTCTTTCAATATTGTATGAGGGACACAAAATCTAGTAATTATTTTTGATTATATGAAGGAAACAATTCTTTTTTCCCCTAATTCATTGAGGGGTATTTCCTCTCCCCATTTGAGAATAAATCGGTAGTAGTTAAGATATATTTAAACTACTTGGCCAAAGATGGAGGGTACATCCTCACAACACCCATTACCTATAAGGAAAATAGCATGGACTTTTTTTATATGTGTAGAAACATTGGGGGTTGATTGAAGAAGTCATAATGTTTTGGAAAAGAATGAAATTTCATGATGAATTCTTTGAAATCCATCATCATCGAAGGCCAGATGTATGCAAGTATTTGAACTTGATTAGAAAGCCTATACCATGAATAGTGGGAACCAAAAAATCTTTCATGTACTTCTTTAATAATAGCTGTGGTTACTTTACCATCGATACATCTAAGATGTTATCCACCAAAGCCTCATTTATAGATAACTTTCTAGTGGATTGGGCCATAATAAATGGTGAAGTTATCTGCTCACCATTAGATTTTTTCATTCTTATCCCTGTATAAGGGGGATAATTTGTCTTGGGGGTATTCCATGATGGGAATCATCCATACCATGGTAGGACCATATAGCTTAGGGATATGGATAACTTTTTTATCCTCTTACATTCTGACTTGAAAAATATCTTAGACCACTTAGCAATGAGAAATGATGATGACCATTTCAACATGGTTCAGATCCTCCTGAAATATAGCTGTAATTTCTAATAAATTAGTCTGATCATTTTATTATCATGGGACATGAATTAGGATTAGATTTGAGAGGAACTATGCCATTAACCCTTAGACATAATCAAGAAAGGGGTCTACTCTACATTTCAGGTGGCATAATCCTTGATGATCTGTTTGATTTCCAACTATGATTCATCTTTCACCTCTAGGTGGTCCACTTGTATTTGCAGTACCAATTCAAGTCCTACAATGAGGGCCTGATATTCTTCCTCATTATTGGAACAACTTTGTAATTATAGGAAGGAGTAAGGTAATAATTCCTTCATCAGGGAGATATGAAAAATACCTAAGATATCATTGTTGAGCTGATGGTCTTCCATTACCTTCCCTATCTGGCTCCTGGATTCAGAGTCTAAATACATTTACCACTTTTGTGTTCCATATTTAATAAAAAATATCTCCTCTTAAGGTAGTCCAATATTTAATGACCTTGCATATATGGATTGGTGTTTCTTAAATAATATGCTCATCTTTGGCCTTTAAATACTTTCTGAAGCCCAAAATATATATTGAACTATTTCAGGAAAACTTCCCACCATGCCAGAATTCCTATAAAAATAGGGTAATTGAAGATATACTTGAGTGGGTTATCTAGAAAGACTAGATTTAATTAAAGTTTCTACATGTAGTGCCTCAGTTATTATACAATAATGATTAGTTTCATGAAACTATTCCCAATATCTAAATAAAACATGTCAACATTGAGCATGGATTAAAAGAGATAATGAATATTTTTTTCATTCCCAACATCATTTTTTTCTACAAGTAAGTAGGCTAGTGATCTATCTAGGGTTGTCACATAGAGTATGTGTGTCATTATCTTAGCAGGTGTCATTAATATTGGTTGGATCAATAGGTAATTGTCAAGGGTGTCAAATTCTTTTCTGAAGTCACTGGCCCATTGATATGTGACCCATTTCATCATAAGTATGGTGAAGAGGCAACAATTTCAGGAAAGGTTAGGTAAAAAGCACCAGATATAGGCCAATTTTCCTCGATCTCCTCTCAACTCTTTATGGTTTCTATGAAGTGACATGATAGTGCCATTTTTCTCAAGGTTAACATTGATGTCAGGATAGCATAAAATAAAGAGAAGAATCTCCCATGAGGTAACCCCCAAAGCATGTTTTATGGGGTTCATCTTCAGGTTATTCTGCCATTGATTATTGAAGATGGTCTCCAGGTCAGTTTTTTGTCAGAACGTTTTCATGATTTAAACAATAGGTTATCAACATAACATTAAAAAAAATTTCCTCGGAAGGTTTTGAAGATGTGATGCATGGAATAGAAGTACGTGGGATGATCATTCTTCAAACCACTAAGAATTACCAAATAATAGAATACTACCTAGAGGGACATAAAGGCTGTGGATTCTCCATCTTTTAGGGGAATCCAAATTTGGTTGTACCCTAAATATCCATCAAAGAATAAGAAGTATTTATGACTAGTTGTTGCATCAATCATGACTTCGATGATTGGAACCTAGAATTCATCCTTCATACAATGCCAGTAATGATATTTGAAGTTGATGAGAACATTGATTTTCCCAGTATTGGTCTTTATAGGGATGATTTTGGTTGTCCATTTCGAATAATATACCTCTTGAATGAATTCATCCTCTATATGTTTATCCACTTAAGCCTCAATTTTGGAGGTATGAGTTGGGTATTTTCCCCCAGGCATCCTTCTTGTACCCTCAATGGTATTCTAGAAAAATAATATATGGGTAGGTACATTGGGGTCAAGTCCAAGAATTTCTATTTAATTCTAGGAAAACACATCCTGATGTTTCTTCAAGAAGGAAGTATACAATTTTTTTCTTATTCAAGATTCATTGACACAATGATCAAATTGAGGTTTTGGTCTTTTTATATACCCATATTTATCTCTTTGAGCATATAAATAGTATTGGAGACACCTTCCTCAAATGCTGGAGGGGCATCCTTGTGGTCTTCCTCATCTTCTTCTTACTCATGATTTACCCCTTTCACTTCTTCCTAGAAAGTAGTCAAGGAAGAATGTTCCTTGGATGGTGGAGAGGATTTACAATTTTTACATCCAGAATATGAAGAGACCATTTTAGGATCTCTTGCTATTATGAGACCTTTTTGGAACTCCGAAGGGGAATCTATGGATTGTGAATGAGCCTCATAATTTTCTCCCATTTTGAAGATAAATTATTCCAGTCTAACTGATGGAATGGGGATTTATTAGAACTCAAGGGATGGAATGAATATATTTTTATCCCTAATTTTAGTATTTCTTGTAGTGTTGAAATTTCTCCAACACGATTAGGCTCATCTGTCAAAATTGACATAATGAAAATCATTGGATGTGTGTTCAAATTTTAACCTGACTTTTAAATTTTTTTGATGGAAATAATATACAACACAATAATATATTTGATATGATTTTCCAGGCTACTGTAGTAGTGCTGTAGCTGGTACTGTAATAGACACTATATCAGTACTATACACTATGCGGTACTATAACAGGAATGTACACTATATAGGGTACTGTAGAAGGACTGTACACTGTACATGTACTATAACAGAACTGTACACTGTGTGGGTACTATAGTAGGAACTATAGAAGTACTTTAGTAGGTACTATTCAGTACTGTTGTAGTTGGAACTATTCACCTTGGGCCACTAGTTTGGGCTTGGTGTCCTTAAGGATTTTGGGACACCCAGGCCTTCAGGTCAGTAGGGATTTTGAGCCACCTTTAAGGACTTCGGTCTTCCTCAAGGCCATCGGGCCACATGCAGTTTCCCCAGACACACTACAAAAAAAGAGCATTCCCAAAAGAGGATTCATAGATGGTGTACTCACCAGAGCAAAGCCAAATGGATTTATCAGAATGAGAGGGTATAACAATGCCATCGGGACAAGCTTTTGCTTGCATGAGAAGCCTAGCCAGACAGCCATGCGAAGTTGGAGAGCTACTATCATGATGCAGATGCTAGGGAGGGGCAGTTCCTTGTAGATAGTCTAGTTGAATTCCCTAAGCCCTTTGGGTCATGTAATCTCCTAATCCTACGGGCCATCTAATCCCTAAGCCTAGGGGCCTTGTAAGGGTTCCCCCCATCCATTGAAAGGGGAGTTATCAAAAATCAATTAAAATGATGGCCTTCAGGCCATTAGGGCATATACAGACCATTTGGGGCATTGATCTGAGAACAAATATTAGTCATGGGAAATTTCCCTTCTTTATAATAGAATCATGCATCAATGTATCATGAATCGTAGTATTTGAATGGGGACTTATCACCAAAAAATGTCGAAATTTTACCATATATATAATTTTAAAGCATTGGATTTATGATGAAGGGATATCCACATAATAATTTATCCATGGTCTTCCTAGTATAACAGTAAAGGCTATATCTAGTCTAACAACCATAAATTCTATGTCAAACACAATATCACTAAACTAGGTCCTAATTTTGATTTAACTTAGAATTTTTTTCTCATTATTATAATAATAATATAAATAATGGTAGGGGAGTGTGATTAATTGAAACCTAGTCTGAGTTTACATTTGGAAGAGGTTGACTCCTGATCCACTGTCAATAAAGTCTTGTTGAATATCCACACCATTTATCCTAGTATATATAAGGGTGTCACATGTCCGTATATGATGGATTCCTCATCCTATTCTATGGAAAAGATAAATATTTGGAATTCTACGGGATTATTCTCTACACAATAAACTTCAGTATTAGTTACCTAGGTTTCAAATTCTTGAGGGATTTACAAGGCCTTTATGAGTGCTCCCAAGAGCTATTTTGGTAGACTCAGGGCATCTAGGATGGACAACATGGCTGGTACCAATGAAAATTTCATTAATACATCACCTATCTGGTCCAAAGGTCTACTCTTATAAGCATGGGGGTGTTATTTTTTAGGTGATTGGGGAGATGATGTTATTGATGTAGATGGATCATCCCATCGAACATGAGTTGAAGGTGCTTATAAGGCCCCAGCCTTAAACCTTACTTAATCTTGAGTTATTACAAGATTACACATTGAGGATCTTTTCGGGTTTAGAGTTTTAGAGAATTAGATCATAAAACTTGCATTACATTCCACATATAAACAAAGTGGTTACATAAAGATAGTATTCTTCATTCCCATCAATGGAAACACATTTAAAATAAAACATGGATTATTTCTTGACACATCCTTGACTCTATCATCTTATCATGTACCTTTCCCTTGACCTGTGAAAAACATTTCAAAAACCTGGGATGAGCATAAAAACTCAGTATGGGTTATAAAAAAAACATGGAAAGGAAACATGAGTTTATATATACATAAGAATGAAATCATACTTTACCCATAAAACATAGGCACTTTAACATACCTCATAAAATCATGAATAAATCATAGAAATCATAAGACATAAAGGTAACTTGAGGCATTCATAACATTCTTACGTAGGGAGTAACCCTCTTGGTTACGTTTGGAATACCCATCACAGTATATTCCCTAAAATCTCTTCGGAGAAACCTTAACGTTTCACTCCTTCGCGTTACCCAATGCATTGGAGAGCTATAATGGGCTCACCCGCCCTTAGTTTATCACGGAACCACCCGTCTTCATAATAATTCCCAAGAACCATAACATAATCATATCACATAAAACATGCATAAAGGAAACATAAAATTTCCACATTTCAATCACGAGATATCAATACAACACATTGATATAAAAACATTATGAAAACCATTTTCAATACCAAAATAAAAGAAAAGTAAAATATGGTATTTATTTTTCTTTTAAAAAGAAGGTATGGCTTGTAGAGGAAGCCGAAACTCAAATAACGGTCATGACGGCGAAGAAGTTGTTGTCGCCGCATACGTACGACAAAAAAATTCCCATTTGTCGTTTAGTAAACGCTTCGTATAAAAAAGATTCCTTTTAAATAAACTTAAAAGTCAAAGTGGTTTATACACCGTATAAAAGAAAGTTGTGTATAAAATAAAATATGCCTCAATGAAAGGAGATTGAGACGAAGTCCCATACCTCGTATCCGACTTGACCCGACCGTTCTTTAATCTCCTGAATAATAAACTTGAGTTAATCTCTACTTTCTTAAGAACCTTTTTCAAGTTCATTATTCCTTTTATACCATGTTTTGAACATCATGTAATCAGTTAAGTTAATAATGTTCATTTTGTCGGTATTTGGTTCTTAAGTCAAAAATAGACTTCTTACACTTACATGTTGTTAATTTGATCAAAGGTTCATTATATCCAGAATGTTATTCATGATGTAGATATCATATATGTCATATATATCCAGTACATACATGCATTTATAATATTACATAATCATTTAGAGGTAAGAAATGAAATGCACCGTTCATGGAGACGGTAAGCCGTATGTACGCATGAACGCTACTTTCATTTCTATTTCGTATTTTATAGAATGGAATCATAATGATATAAAGGTATATTATAATTCCATTATAATATCATATATAATATCATAGTTCCATCCTTTATATGTCCCACATATGGTATTTAACGAATCAAATCACTTTGAGGGGGCGGTAGTCCGCACTTCCTAAAATGAAGATATCGTGTTTACCCATAATGGAAACCATAAAGGTATGCCCAAAATGAAAAAAACAGAAGCTTAAGGAAAACATAAACATATTATATATCATATATAAAAATAGTGACATCATAATGGCCACCTTTGAAGGTGTTAAATGAGTATTGAACAATCATCGTTTCGGGAGGCAGAATTTTGCCATCCACGGAAACCGTATGTTCTTTAACCATTTGATGAAGTTGTGTGAGAGTGTAGCTCAAATAAATATTATAACAACATCCTGGTATATTGAAGATACTTGTGTTGTTACAAAAGAAGTGAATAAAAAGAGTTTAGGAGGTTGGAGAAGCAAAAAAAAACAAATGAACATGAGAGAATGAATTACCTTAAAAAGTGTAACTCCTTTTGATTTGAGCCTAAAGGCTTCCTTTGAAAGGATTCTGCCCAAAGGGAATCCTATAGGATGAGGAGAGGGATGTGGAGAGAGTAAATGGGCAGGGTTTGGCCGAGCCAAAGGCTTGAGTAGTGTGTGAAATGAGGTAGAGGTGGGGGCCTTTTATAAGAGGAGAGGAGGGGCACTTTTGGAAAGTAAAGAAATATTACTTTATTTGAAAATGTGTTTCGGTTTGAAAAGGTCCCACATTGATATAATTCGTGGATAAGGTGATAAGGGTTCGAAATACACTCATCCAATTGGTTTTGGACATGTTTAGTTTATAGATTTTACATTATCTTTCTATTTTATTTAAATCGTCAAATAATGATGTCATCGCTGCATCATTATTATGTCATAAATAATTAAATTTATTTAATGTCTAAAAATTATGAAACAAATACTATGATATAGGAAATATTTTTAGCTTTCCAATGACTATTTATAATCAAAATTTGGACTTTTATAACCCCACTTAAAAAATTGTTTTTGTAAAACATATTATGTTTCTGTCATTTTCACTTTAACATTAAATAAAAAGTAATTTATGTCATTTCCCAACAAAAGTGGATCCATGGGGTTCCCAAGTTGACCCATGGATTGTCTTGGTCGGCCATGACACAACCAATAAGGTTGGGACATGTGTCTAGGTCATTTCGTATTATTAAAGCATTATTTAGACCTTAAACTACACTAATTACCACTAATCGCGATTAAAAACTTAATAAGTTACTATTCACCAAAAAATTATTTTAATCCCATTGAACCACATTTTACTTCTTAATGACAACCATGTATTTCGGATTTTCAAAATTCAATACACATTAGTGGTAAACTTTTATTTAACTGAAAAATCAGTTTGCTTGATTACCACTTAGTGGTTTCACTATTCATCAACAATTGAAGTTTTTCAGAAAATTACCAAAAATTAACCCTAAGCTATATTTGATATTCCGAATTCAAAAATGAAGTCTATTTTACAAAATTCAAATCATATAAGTCACATTAATTAATTTAATAATTAATTCCCGCTGCCAGAGAAAATAGCGTGTTTTTACAAAACAATAAGTATCAAAAGATTGACACCAGTTTAAGTCTAATTTCAAAGTGAAATTGATTCCAATGACCACCATTGGATAAAATGGTAAAAATATATTCTAATTTCACTTCAAAACCAATTCAAAACATAATCTAATCATATAAATAAATTAGGTTAAAAAGCAGTTTTGATGTAAAATGCAGTATTTTTCACTATTCATTAAAAAAATGAATATTGTCAGAAAAATACCAAAAATTCACAGAAGGTAAATTTTGATGTCCCAATAATAAAGAATAAGTTTATTTTGAAAAACATAGTTTATAAAATTGTCAAAATATAGATTCAAAAATGGTTTGCCATCAAAAGGCAGAAAAACAATCTTTTAAGAATATTAGTGTATTCCATGCATAAGATTGTATTTATTTTCATTTTAAGCCTCTATAACACTATCTTAATCATTAATAGACATAGATAAAAATATCTATTATTCATTACTTAATTGGGATGTTACATCCTTCCCCCCTTTAGAAAATTGCGTCCCCGCAATTTATTTACTTATCGAATAAATGGGGGTACTTATCCCTCATTGCATTTTCAGATTCCCATGTTGCCTCTTCAATCATGTGGTTTTTCCACAAAACCTTTACCTGGTGAATCACTTTATTCCGTAACACTTGCTCCCTGTGGTCAAGAATCTGGACTGGTTGTTCCTCATAAGATAGGTTCTCTTCCAGCTGAACTACCTCTGGACTCAAAACATGAGATGGATCTGGCATGTACTTTCTCAACCTCGAAACGTGAAAAACATTGTGTACCTGAGATAAACTCGGAGGTAAAGCCACTCGGTATGCAACTGATCCAACTCTCTCCAGAATTTCGTATGGTCCAATGAACCTCGGACTCAACTTTCCTTTCTTACCAAATCTCATCACACTTTTCCAAGGAGAAACCTTGAGAAAAACATGATCACCTACCTCGAAAGATAGATCCTTCCTCCGGTTATCCGCATAACTCTTCTACCTGCTCTGAGCTGTTCTCATGTGTTTCTGAATCAGCTGAACTTTTTCTGCCATCTCTTCTACCAATTCTGGTCCCATAAACTTCCATTCACCCACTTCATCCCAGAAAGCTGGAGTTCGATACCGCTTCCCATATAATGCCTGAAATGGTGCCATCTCTATACTGGAATGAAAACTGTTATTATATAAAAATTCAACTAAATAAAGATGTTGGTCCCAACTTCCCGGATAATCCATAGAACAAGCTCGTAGCATATCCTCCAATGTCTGGATTGTTCGTTCTGACTGCCCATCTGATTGAGGATGAAAACCTGTACTAAAATATAATTCAGTACCCAACGACTTCTGAAGGCATTTCCAAAAGTTAGAAGTAAACCTGTGATCACGATCCGATACAATAGAGAGAGGAACTCCATGTAACCTGACTATCTCTTTAAGATACAAACGGGAAAGTTGATCAAGAGAGAAAGTATCTCGTATAGAAAGGAAATGAGCAGATTTGGTCAAGCGATCAACAATAACCCAGATTGCATTATTACCTCGAGATGTCTTCGGTAATCCAACAACAAAGTCCATGGATATATTCTCCCATTTCCACTCTGGCACTGGTAAAGGCTGAAGCATCCCTTTCGGTAACTGCCGCTCTGCTTTAACCTGTTGACAAGTCAAACACTTCACAGTAAAATCAGAAATATCTCTTTTCATTCCATCCCACCAGTAATACTCCCGCAGATCTCTATACATCTTAGTACTGCCCGGATGAACTGAAAACGGAGAACTATGAGCTTCACATAACAACTCTCTCTTCAACTGTGAATCAAAAGGCACACACAATCTCTTCCCAAATCTCAAAACACAATCATTATCAATGTTGAATTCAGGCAACTTACCTTTCTGAACCAGCTCTACCCTTTTCTGCAACTCACTGTCTTGATTCTGTGCTTGCTTGATTCTATCTGATAGAGATGATCTCACTGATACCTGAAACAAAACAGAAAGACTTCCTGCACCAACAACTTCTATGCCAAAGTTCATCAAATCCTTAACCAAAGGATCACGTTCTAAACGCAGCATTGTTAATGAAGCATTACTTTTTCGACTCAAAGCATCAGCCACTTTATTTGCTTTTCCCGGATGGTAATGAATTGTACAATCATAATCCTTGATTAATTCCAGCCATCTCCTTTGTCTCATGTTTAACTCTTTCTGAGTGAATATATACTTTAAAATTTTGTGATCGGTATATATTTCACACTTTACTCAATACAAATGATGCCTCCAAATTTTTAAAGCAAAAACAACAGCAGCTAATTCCAAATCATGTGTAGGGTAATTTACCTCATGAGTTTTCAACTGTCTTGAAGCATAAGCAATTACCTGATCATTCTACATTAGGACGCAACCAAGTCCTTTCAATGAAGCATCACTGTATATAACAAACTCACCATTCCTGGAAGGTAGTGCCAAAACTGGAGCATTCACCAATCTTCTTTTCAATTCCTGAAAACAATCATCACATTCTTTTGTCCAGATAAACTTAACACCCTTCCGAGTTAGCTTAGTCATTGGACTAGATAACCGTGAAAAATTTCTAACAAACCTTCGGTAATAGCCCGCCAAAACAAGGAAGCTACGAATCTCGGTTACATTTGTGGGTCTTGGCCATTCTTCCAGAACTTTTGTTTTTGCCGGATCAACAGTTATTCCATCTTTAGAAACAATGTGACCAAGGAAAGAAATTTGTTGCAACCAAAACTCACACTTGCTGAATTTCCCATACAGTTTCTTTTATTTTAAGGTTTGCAAGATAACCCTTAAATGTTTTTCATGCTCCTCTTTACTTTTAGAAAACACCAAAATATCATCAATGAAAACCACCACAAACTTATCCAAGAACTCATGGAAAATTCTATTCATTAAGTCCATGAATACAGCAGGTGCATTGGTTAGCCCAAAAGGAATTACTACAAATTCATAATGGCCATATCTCGTACGGAACGCGGTCTTCGGAATATCTGCCTCCTTTACCTTCAGCTTATGGTACCCCGATCTCAAGTCAATCTTTGAAAAAAACTGAGCTCCCTGGAGTTGATCAAACAAATCATCGATATGAGGCAAAGGATATTTGTTCTTAACAGTGATATTATTCAAGGCTCTATAATCAATGCAAAGTATCATAGAACCATCTTTCTTTTTAACAAATAAAACAGGAGCACCCCATGGTGATGTGCTAGGTCTAAGGAAACCTTTCTCTAATAAATCTTGCAATTTCTCCTTCAACTCTAAAAGTTCAATTTGTGCCATTCGATAAGGGGGTTTTGAAATTGGATTAGCATCAGGAACTAACTCAACAGTAAACTCAACTTCCCGATCTGGTATTATTCCAGGCAACTCATCAGGAAAAACATCAGGATACTCATTTACCACTGGCACATCATTAATCTGAACAGTTCCTTTATTTTCAACGACGTGTGCAAGGTAACATTCATTTCCATCTTTTACAAGTTTCTCGGCCTCTTGATATGTTATCAAAAGTAAGGGTTCATTCCTGTAAAAAAACTGAAAGTCTTTCTGAAAAGAAACCTCTTTATCTCTACAATCAATCTTAGCATGGTAAATAGAGAGCCAATCCATACCCAGGATAACATCAAACTCTACTAGAGGTAGAACAATAAGGTTTGCAAGTAGGTTCTTTCCACAGATAAGGATAGGAAGATTCTTATAAATTCTTTTTTCCTCGACACTTCCCCCAGGTGTTTTTACCAAAAGTTCATGAGTCATTTCTTGAGATGGTATTCCCATTTTACTAGAAAAGGTTTCAGAGATGAAAGAATGTGTAGAACCCGAATCAAACAACACACTGGCATAATATGAAAAAACAAACAAAGTACCTGACACAACTTCATTTGATGGCCCTACATCTACTGAAGTAGTTGTAAAGTATTTCACCACCCCTTTCTGCTTGTAGTCTAACTGCTTCCCATCACTCAAGCTCCTTGTCAGACACTCGTTTGCATAGTGACCCATCTCATTGCACTTATAACATTTCACTAGCTGTAAATCAAATTTGTTCTTACCTTCACCTTGATCCTTTTCAGTGCAATCACGAGCCTTATGTCCCATCTTACCACATCGGTAGCACTTTCCAGAATTCAGAAGACATTCCCCAGCATGCCTTTTTCCACATTTATCACAAACTGGAAACTTAGTTTTCTTACCATCAGACTTTTTTGAAGAATTCTTACCTTTCTCCTGCCACCTCGGTCTCTTCTTCTACTGGTTGTTATAGAAAACTTGGTCATCGGAAAACTCCATTTCCACCTTCTTAGCACATCGAATAAGCTTTTCATAACTTTTAAACTCACGAGAATCTAATTCCCTTCGATACTTTGGCTTCAATCCTGAGTAAAAACGATTGATTTTACTATCAAGGTCCCGGATAAAATTTGGAGCATACCTTGCCAATCGAGTGAACCTTTCTTCATAGGCAGCCACTGAGTCTTCCTCTTGCCTCAATTCCAAGAATTGATTTTCCATCCTAAGTCAAACAACCTTAGGAAAATACTTCTCAAGAAACATACCTTTGAATTCATCCCAGTCAAGAGCATCAATCTCATCGGCGTCCCTGATATTTTTAACCATAGACCACCACTGATCTGCTTCACCCTCCAAACGATAAATAGCAAGACTAACCTTTTGATTGTCTGAACACCCCATGACATCAAAAATCTTCTCCAGTGCTTTAATCCACCCTTCAGCTAGCACAGGGTCAGATGATCCTCTGAATGATGGTGGATGTTGTCTCATGAAATGTTCCACCACTGACATGTTCCTCTGCGGTTGATCTGGCTGATCTCGTGCATGGATACCACCACCATTTATCACTTGAGTCAATTGCGCCATTACTGTAAAAAACTGTTCAGTTCCAATTCCGACCATCTCAGGATGCTGATTCGGAAGGTTATTTCCTTCTGTATGCCTTCCTAGCACTGCTTCCCTGTTTCCTCTGCGGAAAACCATTCTGAACAAACATGTCTTAGATGAAGCAACATGGTAATCCTTAAATGCTATATCATTTCAAAAAAAATATTTTTCGATAATCATTTAATAGAATTCTAACTCCTAAAGTTATCTAAACCGACCTTTGATACCAACTATAAGGCCCCAGCCTTAAACCTTACTTAATCTTGAGTTATTACAAGATTACACATTGAGGATCTTTTCGGGTTTAGAGTTTTAGAGAATTAGATCATAAAACTTTCATTACATTCCACATATAAACAAAGTGGTTACATAAAGATAGTATTCTTCATTCCCATCAATGGAAAACCATTTAAAATAAAACATGGATTATTTCTTGACACATCCTTGACTCTATCATCTTATCATGTACCTTTCCCTTGACCTGTGAAAAACATTTCAAAAACTTGGGATGAGCATAAAAACTCAGTATGGGTTATAAAAAAAAACATGGAAAGGAAACATGAGTTCATATATACATAAGAATGAAATCATACTTTACCCATAAAACATAGGCACTTTAACATACCTCATAAAATCATGAATAAATCATAGAAATCATAAGACATAAAGGTAACTTGAGGCATTCATAACATTCTTACGTAGGGAGTAACCCTCTTGGTTACGTTTGGAATACCCATCACAGTATATTCCCTAAAATCTATTCGGAGAAACCTTAACGTTTCACTCCTTCGCATTACCCAATGAATTGGAGAGCTATAACGGGCTCACCCGCCCTTAGTTTATCACGGAACCACCCGTCTTCATAATAATGCCCAAGAACCATAACATAATCATATCACATAAAACATGCATAAAGGAAACATAAAATTTCCACATTTCAATCACGAGATATCAATACAACACATTGATATAAAAACATTATGAAAACCATTTTGAATACCAAAATAAAAGAAAAGTAAAATATGGTATTTATTTTTCTTTTAAAAAGAAGGTATGGCTTGTAGAGGAAGCAGAAACTCAAATAACGGTCATGACGGTGGAGAAGTCGTTGTCGCCACATACGTACGAAAAAAACATTCCCTTTTGTCGTTTAGTAAACGATTCGTATAAAAAAGATTCCTTTTGAATAAACTTAAAAGTCAAAGTGGTTTATACACCGTATAAAAGAAAGTTGTGTATAAAATAAAATATGAATCAATGAAAGGAGATTGAGACGAAGTCCCATACCTCGTATCCGACTTGACCCGACCGTTCTTTAATCTCCTGAATAATAAACTTGAGTTAATCTCTACTTTCTTAAGAACATTTTTCAAGTTCATTATTCCTTTTATACCATGTTATGAATATCATTTAATCAGTTAAGTTAATAATGTTCATTTTGTCGGTATTTGGTTCTTAAGTCAAAAATAGACTTCTTACACTTACATGTTGTTAATTTGATCAAAGGTTCATTATATACAGAATGGTATTCATGATGTAGATATCATATATGTCATATATATCCAGTACATACATGCATTTATAATATTACATAATCATTTAGAGGTAAGAAATGAAATGCACCGTTCATGGAGACGGTAAGCCGTACGTACGCATGAACGCTACTTTCATTTCTATTTCATATTTTATAGAATGGAATCATAATGATATAATGGTATATTATAATTCCAGTATAATATAATATATAATATCATAGTTCCATCCTTTATATTTCCCACATATGGTATTTAACGAATCAAATCACTTTGAGGGGGCAGTAGTCCGCACTTCCTAAAATGAAGATATCGTGTTTACCCATAATGGAAACCATAAAGGTATGCCAAAAATGAAAAAAACAGAAGCTTAAGGAAAACATAAACATATTATATATCATATATAAAAATAGTGACATCATAATGGCCACCTTTGAAGGTGTTAAATGAGTATTGAACAATCATCGTTTCTGGAGGCAGAATTTCGCCATCCACGGAAACCGTATGTTCTTTAACCATTTGATGAAGTTGTGTGAGAGTGTAGCTCAAATAAATCTTATAAAAACATCCTGGTATATTGAAGATACTGGTGTTGTTACAAAATAAGTAAATAAAAATAGTTTAGGGGGTTGGAGAAGCAAA
The DNA here is from genome assembly GCA_963277665.1 of Viscum album. NCBI lineage: Eukaryota > Viridiplantae > Streptophyta > Magnoliopsida > Santalales > Viscaceae > Viscum > Viscum album. Next base: position 663,061,938 of record OY728150.1, read on the forward strand.
AAAAAAAACAAATGAACATGAGAGAATGAATTACCTTAAAAAGTGTAACTCCTTTTGATTAGAGCCTAAAGGCTTCCTTTGAAAGGATTCTGCCCAAAGGGAATCCTATAGGATGAGTAGAGGGATGTGGAGAGAGTAAATGGGCAGGGTTTGGCTGAGCCAAAGGCTTGAGTAGTGTGTGAAATGAGGTAGAGTTGGGGGCCTTTTATAAGAGGAGAGGAGGGTCACTTTTGGAAAGTAAAGAAATATTACTTTATTTGAAAATGTGTTTCGGTTTTAAAAGGTCCCACATTGATATAATTCGTTGATAAGGTGATAAGGGTTCTAAATACACTCATCCAATTGGTTTTGGACATGTGTAGTTCATAGATTTTACATTATCTTTCTATTTTATTTAAATCGTCAAATAATGATGTCATCGCTGCATCATTATTATGTCATAAATAATTAAATTTATTTAATGTCTAAAAATTATAAAAAAAATACTATGATATAGGAAATATTTATAGATTTCGAATGACTATTTATAATCAAAATTTGGACTTGTATAATCCCACTTAATTTTTTTTTTGTAAAACATATTATGTTTGTGTCATTTTCACTTTAACATTAAATAAAAAGTAATTTATGTCATTTCCCAACAAAAGTGGATCCATGGGGTCCCCAAGTTGACCCATGGCTTGTCTTGGTCGGCCATGACACAACCAATAAGGTTGGGACATGCGTCTAGGTCATTTCATATTATTAAAGCATTATTTATACCTTAAACTACACTAATTACCACTAATCGTGATTAAAAACTTAATAAGTTACTATTCACCAAAAAATTATTTTAATCCCATTGAACCACATTTTACTTCTTAATGAAAAACATGTATGTCGGATTTTCAAAATTCAATACACATTAGTGGTAAACTTTTATTTAACTGAAAAATCAGTTTGCCTGATTACCACTTAGTGGTTTCACTATTCATCAAAAATTGAAGTTTTTCAGAAAATTACCAAAAATTCACCCTAAGCTATATTTGATATTCCAAATTCAAAAATGAAGTCTATTTTACAAAATTCAAATCATATAAGTCACATTAATTAATTTAATAATTAATTCCCGCTGCCAGAGAAAATAGCGTGTTTTTACAAAACAATAAGTATCAAAAGATTGACACCAGTTTAAGTCTAATTTCAAAGTGAAATTGATTCCAATGACCACCATTGGATAAAATGGTAAAAATATATTCTAATTTCACTTCAAAACCAATTCAAAACATAATCTAATCATATAAATAAATTAGGTTAAAAAGCAGTTTTGATGTAAAATGCAGTATTTTTCACTATTCATTAAAAAAATGAATATTGTTAGAAAAATACCAAAAATTCACAGAAGGTAAATTTTGATGTCCCAATCATAAAGAATAAGTTTATTTTGACAAACATAGTTTATAAAATTGTCTAAATATAGATTCAAAAATGGTTTGCCATCAAAAGGCAGTAAAACAATCTTTTAAGAATATTAGTGTATTCCATGCATAAGATTGTATTTATTTTCATTTTAAGCCTCTATAACACTATCTTAATCATTAATAGACATAGATAAAAATATCTATTATTCATTACTTACTTGGGATATTACAGTGCTTCCACTCTTTGTGGATTTGGTCATCCATATCTTCTTACATGAAATGTTGATTACAGGTGGTTTATCCTATAACCAATATTCTAGGATGATCATGATATGGAATACCATTTCATGTGTGGGTAGCATACCTGCTTCTATTGGGCATGTTGGAGATCTCTCCCAGGAGTTTTGGACACCTAGAAAGTTTAAGCAGGGGCATAGTTAATGTTGAGAATCCTAGTATGACCATTTCTTCATTTGCATCCTCATCCCTGATGGCCTCTTTCAGTAGTACCCCAATCAATTTAATGGAATCCTAGTCCACAATCAAGCTTATCATTTGATAAGGGATCCATTGAGTGAATAAATTTAATGGAACTAAATGTCAACCCCTCGTCTAATAAATATTTTGTTTGATGGGTGGAATATTGTTGTACCATTTGGCGGGGTGGTGATGATTTTTTTGAGACCATTGGAATAAATTTTGGTAACTTCAAGGATAAATTTTTCCTTAAAATGATCTCGTCTTCCTATAATTTCTTCTTACCCTTCTTACCATGTCTATTTTTTGAGGGATGGCTTTCAGAGGACTGAGTTTTTGATGAAGTTGACTATGATATAGTGGAAGTGGGAAGAATAAAATTAAGATATCAAAACCTTTCACTGAGGATATCATGAGTTTAGTTTATCATTTTTATGAGAATAAATTCACTGAAATTACATGTACCATTGTTGTTAACTACCTTCCATTATTTATCTTCCACTGGATCGGTGATAGAGACACATGTTACTTGAGTATGAAAATTTCTTAGCTTCACTGGCTCAGAGCCCACTATCTTTAAGAAGATATATTTAAATACATAACACTCCTAGATTTTTTCACCAAGAACATTATATAAGGGGAAATAATTTTTGTGGTCTTCATCACCATATTTTGTATGATTTCTAGGATTTGGATTCTTGATCATGTGGTTATATAATGTCATTATTAAGTATATGGAGACATAGTCATTCCAAAAACAATATAACTTGTTTTTTTTTCAATAAATGTTTTACCATTTACTCTAATTTATCATCCTTATGAGGAAAGAAATGTTTTTATGCTTAGAAGGAAGAGTTTCACAGTATAGTGTAGGTTTTTTTGAAGGAGTGGGTAAATGGGACTACTTAAGTTTAATAGTGGGAGCCTCTTCATTACCCATTCTTCTTCCCTATGTTGATGAAATTAATTTGGAATTTGAGTTAGTCTTTGAGATAAAATCCTCCACTATATGAAAAATTTCAAAAAGTTCGTAAAACCCCCATATGTTTTTCACTATAATAAGAGGTGTGTGAAATCCCTTCAATGATTCGCTATACAGATGAAAAAAAATTCTTCAAGAGGTAGTGATAGGTTCAAGTAATATTTAAATAATTTCCACTATGAAAATAAATTTATGACCATTTCTTTTTCCCTTTTTTGTAGTTCAAAAGGTCTAGGAATATCATCTTCTATATTTTCATGCTAAACTATAAGAGAAATTTATGATTTATGTCTTCCCACCCCATAATTGACCGGGCCAGTAAAATTTTGTACCATAAAATAGCCAGTCTCTTTAATGATTACAAAAAATCACATGAGATTCACTATCTCATGTTATTCAGGGGTCCTCATCATGGGATCATAATGAATGATGAATTATTTCATATGTTACTCTTGGTATCCTATTTCATTATAAATAAGAAATGTTGTGTTCCCAAATATTGATGTGGGAGTAGTAGGATATACCAATTTGGAGTAAGGATTAATTTTGGGTTTAATTTGTTCCTATAAATCTTCCATGGATTCTAATCAAGATGTGAGTAACTCAAGACAATTCATGATCCATCCTGGAATATATGGCTGGGATGAAGTGTGAGTCGGTGTACCATCTAATAAGGACCTGGGTGGAAATACCGCTAGTAGTTTTCTTGCGTAGATCATAGGGGAAGTCCTAAAAGGTTGAATTTAAACCTATTATGGTTGTACACCCAACAGAGAGAATTACTGATCTACTGATGTGAGATCTAATTAAATTGGTGGTTGGTATAATAAGTTAATCTGGTGTTCCAGTTCCCCTTCAGTTACTGAGATGATTCTCCTTTTTTGAGGTTCTCTGATTGAGTGTGTGAGTAGAGGATATTCTTATATAATATATCCAGTAGGAAGGTTTCCTCTAAGTAGTAATGCTCTGAGTCTCCTAAATTATTTTTTATTTTCTTCCTGTTGAGAAAATATTTCTTCCAGATAATGGGTCTTAACCTCTCTAAGAGGTAGGTGAGGTATAATATAACCCTTTATCTTTTCCATGATGGATTCATATCTAAGAGATAAGGATAGATTATTTGAGGAAATTCCTAGATTTAGGACAAGGTTTTGGTTATGAGTACAGACACCTCCTTTAATTGTTTCTGAGTAGACCACTTTATGAGATGGAACATCCTCCTCTAAATACTCTTCTAAAATTATCCCAAGTTCTGTAGATATTCCAAGGGTTGTATTATTGACATACACATATTCATAACACATCACAATAAATTTATTTGTGTCTCTACAAGGATGTATCCTGCCATATCCACCATGAGGCCTTATTATCTCATTTTTTGTTTTTTAGGAGCTATTTGATTGAAATTGATATGAAGGGAGTCTCTAGATAGTTTAGTCATGTGAATATCTACTGAGGATGTTGGATCATAGGATGGGAAGAACTATAAGGATTTACTATATGGGGTGTCCCTAAATTTTGAGAAGACTGATATCCACTGATGAGGTTGTTGAGGTGAAAAAGTCTTGAGCCCGGTGGGAAGGGGGTGTCCCATTTTTTCCTTCACAACACTTCTAGTATGGTTTTATAACCTCAAGTGCAGGGTTAAGAAGTACCCTATCCCTATAAGATGGGGTTTCTCCATAACTATCATGGCTTTTACCATCACAAATTCCTTTCTTATTTTATGTATTTTTTTCTAAACATAGGCTAGATTCATAATATGGTATGCACTCAGATCACCCATTTTTGAAGACCATTGAATGAGCTCTGAAATTTGTTCTATATGAAAGATGTTTTTTACCAAACGAGATGATTTATTTACATTTTAAAATACTTGGTGAAAAAGTCTCTCAATATCATGATCTCTTCCATCTTGACATTGCTAGGACTCAGTAAGGACCTGTTGTTGTTGATCACATCTGAAGTTGTGAATATGTTCATTTATTGATTTCAACTTGGGGATATGACATTACATGATATCAATTTCCATATACATTGATGGATGGGGAGAACAATGAAAGGTAACACTCCATGTGCACCCCATCCACTGATATGAACCTGAGATAGGGAATCCATGACCAACTATCACAATATTTTTATGACACTAACGAATGAACATTGAATGAATCACTGTTGTTTCTTTGGGTGTCATGCAGTTTGGAGATCCTATAATACAATATGGCATTGCATCCCATCTATTACCTTAATGATAATTTTATACTCATCATAGGGTAATACATTCTACCTCAAGTGATGAATAGTTTTCCATATATCAATGCAGATGTCATGAACACAATATTCCAATAATTCCTTAAAAATGATATATCAAGGGGTGTATAAAATCCATAAAATGACTAGTATTTCATCCGTATACAATTTTTTCCTCGTTTTTAATAGGTCTTCTTCGTATTTCTCCATCCTCTTCTTGGTCTGATAAGAGTGGATGATTACTATCCGCTTTATCATAAGTGGTGAGATTGGCTAGGACTAACTCTATTATGTTGGCAACTCAGTAATCTAAAGGATATTTATAGAAAGAAATCACTTTGGTATGTCTTATGGTTATGAAATAATTAGAGTTTCTAATGAAAAGGAGTCATAAAATAATGGTCTTATTTTTCTTAAGTTCCTTAGGGTAGGTGGAAATTCTCATCATTAAATCACTAATGGGAGGACCCTTTTGATGATGTAATATACTACTTTAGAGAAAACATTGACTGGGAATTCCATCATAGGTAGGACCACCATGGTGTACTATAGAAAGGGTAAGAACCTCTTTCTTCTTGATATTCTGGCCATATAGAGCATTTCTTTGGCTCTCATCAGGAGACGGGCTGATGAGATCAATCAAATTATAGACATGAAGAAATCCTTCATGGTGATGTTTATGATGGGGGCCATTAGAAATATTTAAATTTCCCTAGTGAGTTGGTGATGAGAGTAGGATCCTGAGATTCCATAGACAAACTTATTATGGATTAAAGAGATCCATCATTAAGCATAGTTAGATAGTAGACATTCTTATGATTTAAAAATTGTGTTTGATGTGGATTCTTCCAAGATTCCTTCTTACCAACAATTGTGGAGACTTTCTAGGGGGAAGTGGTCTTCAGGGGAAGGTGTTTATGCCTTCATTGGACTAGCCATAAGGATAGGCTGATAATTTCCTATTGTATCAAGTGTATGTTCCCAATCTGGTTTTCCATGTTTTATAGGGGAGTTTTCCCTATGACCATCCTAGACAGGAGCATATATGCGTGTCTACTCCAGGGTTACATGATGATGACCCACCCCATTTTTGGGAATTTAGTTGGGTGTATGTCACTTTGGAACAACTTTCATCATAGATATGATATTCTGAAATGTCTTTAGGTTGTGAGTAGATATTTATGTCTTCCCTTTCACTATTTTTAGGATATGATTGGTGACTTTAGAGGTTTGAAAGGTGATATATTCCCATTCCGAATCTAGATTAGGTGTATGTTATTGATCCTATCCCTCCATTCCTTCTAGTGGATAAAAACTGTACTTGTGTGGGGGTAAGAGAGTTGAGTCTTCCACCTTCTCATCCTCGGGGTGTTCTAACCAAGTTCTCTATGAGCTGAGAGAGGAAATTGCTGACAAAATTGATGAATTCAGGCTGGTATGTGTGCCTACTTATGATTTTCTTCCAAACATGGATAGAGAGATTTATTCATGGTGGAATGTGTATGTTATTTCTGAATATTTGGAACTATATTTGAATGAAGGTAATCCTTAAATGATTCCTGGAGAATGTACCGTAAGGCGGAATTATGGCAGGACGATGTGGGTTCCCACCCATAGTTTCCAAAAAAATTAGGTTGGTGGGATTCTTTAGAGGGAAAATATGGGTGATACAGCTTCCTGTTAATCACTCATTATCCTTAGAGTACTGTCTTTCACAGAGGTTTCGGACGCTGTGGAAGCACGAGAGGGTGTAGTGCCCAAAATTGATTTTTTCAATAGTGAATCATTAATATGAGATCAAGTGATGATTAATTCCATGATCAATGAATTTTAATCAAAGAACAATGAAAGTTTATTAACCTAGAACAAATTGAGAGGATATCAACACATGTCATTAATAAATAATTTGATTAAATAATAATTACCTCCAATATTTTTCTTTATCAAATTATTCTTCCGGCTATAGATCTATAGTTTTTTACTATCGAATTGTATAATATAAGCATAAGGTTTCTCTAGTGGTTATTTACACATGCTCCACTAATCTTTGGACGACATTGAAGGAGTGTCCAAGTGTTATCATGGAAGATCCTTGCACTTGTAATGTCCACCTTCGATCTGCTTGAGAATTAATTCAAAATTGTTCTCCTTGATCTGGTGGAAAAGGATCTCTCTCGTTATTTAGAGCATAGTTGGAGAGGGATAAAATCTCCAGGATTGAGATCATTTCTCTAATCTATTGTGCACAATGATTTTCATGGCTAGGGTTGTGAGGAAATAATCGTAATTGCGTATTTATATCACTAGGGTAAAAATAACATAATTTCACAAGTGAACTTATTTATTTTATTGATCCTAGTGAAACCCCTTGTCAAATAATAATAATAGTATTTTTATTATTTCTTAACACACTCCTATGTTTCAAATTAAAATTAAATATTATTTAATAAAATAATATTCACCATTATTATTTCTCACCAGACCCTTAAACTCGATCCACTAATCCCCAAACACATTTCTTGGACCTTGAATGATGTCTATTTATTTATTAAATAAATATCACCACATTATTCACTAATAAATATATAAATTTTATATTCACTAAATATCAAATAAATGTTTATTAAATATTAATTTCACAATATATTCTCTCAAAAAAATAGTGTCGGAATAAATGGGATTAAGAATCCAATAATAATTATTAAACCAAAAATGTGAATAATATTAATTCAACTTGTTAAATAATAATCAATATATATACTATTTAACTGAGATAAAAGATACACTTCATGTGTGAACATATAGGACTCTTTCTTAGTGATATTAGGTGAAGAAGGCTAAAGTCCAAGGTTAATGTATAGAAACATGCCAAGGAACCCATAGAGAAAGATGTTAATGATGCAATGATAAGTCACCTCATAAAAATGTTTACAGTCTAATTTAATACCCTTATCATAATATCTCAAATTGATCAGGTTTCATTCTAGTATAATCAACCTATATGATCGATATATCTTTATTTTACTTTTTGGAAATAAAACATGCCTATTGATCACCATGGATATGGATTTATATAGGCTATATTATTTCCATAAAATGGGATGAGATATTATCTTCCGTTAAAAAATATAATGGATAAATACTTTCTCTCATTAATCATTAATGAAATATTACTCGTGACACACCCAACATATCCTACCTCACCGAAAATATCTTTGATCATGGATTTAATTAATACATCTAAGTGAACGACTCATAATACTCAATAATAATAATAATAATGTATATGGACCAATAAACAAGTACATAGATAAATACATCCAATGAAATATATATGTGAATTTCCTACTATCAGGTCTTGAAATCATAATATCCTCTTGGAAATTACGAAGAGCATACACCATTAGAATGTTCCCCCAAGTCCTCTGAGTTTCCACCCCTGATGACCTATATCATTTTATTCCCTCAAATTATTTCTTCTAGAAATAGAACATATATTCAAGAATAGTGTCATAACTCTTTTAGGTTCTCATGACAATGGGGATCCACTATGACCTTTTAGTGTGACAATTACTCTTATATCATTATCACATTCAATGTTATGTAGAAGAACAATCATGATGTGATAATAAATTTATTAATATTAAAAACCATGAATATAAGTTATCATAAATTACAAAATATGTTGGTTCTGGGGCACCAACACCAACAGAATTCCACTTTTACTAGATCCAAATGCTAACAACCTTCATTCAACTAGAACTCAGATGATACCAATGCTTTTTTTGAGATAGTCCTTTAGTCAAGGGGTTAACCACGTTTTATATTGTGGGTACTCTTCTTACTGAAACTTCACCCCTTTAATATAAATCTTTCAAGAGGTGATAATTCTTGAGTATATGATTTTATAGTTGATGTGACACTAGATCTTTTTCAAGATATACCACTGTAGTATTATCAAAATACAATGTGAAAGGGTATTTACAACTATGCACCATATGAAGATCCTAGACAATGTTCCGAAACCAGATTGATTCCTTTTTTTCCTCAGAAGCCTCTATGTACTTGGAATCTGTTGTAGAATTAGTTACAACCACATACATTGAAATCTTTTAGCTCACAACTCCTCTGTTGAGATAGAAACTATATCCTTATTGAGATATCATATTATTCTGATCTATCTAAAAAATAGAATCATCATACTCTTGGATGAAAATCTCATCATCTCCTCTATACACCAGGAACTAATCCTTAGTTGTTCTCAAATACTTATAGATAGTCTTAAAAACTAGCCAATGTTGTCCTCCTGGAACTATTTGATATCTACTAACCATTATCAAAGAATTATAAACACAAATTATAGTACATAATTTGACATACATGATTAATCCTATCACTGAAGCGTATGGTATATTACTCATTATATCATTCTCATATTGTGTCTGGGGACACATTTTATTAGAAAAATGTAAACCATGTTTCATGGTAACCAATCCCCTCTAGGATTGTTCCATATGAAATCAACTTGGTTTATAGTCAATATATGTACTTTTCCTTAGTTTAAGAATCCTATTAAATCTATCACAAATGATCTTGATCACTAGAATGTAGGCTGCTTCACCTAAGTCCATCTTAGAGAAGTAATTGTTCAACAATACCTTAACATACAATAATACTGGTACATAGTTTCCAATATGTAATATTCCATCAAGATAATCTAGTAGGATAATGACCTCATTCCCATTAAACATGCTGTAATCACATTGAACACATTAATTCTTAATGAATCAAAATTATTTTATAGATTCATAGAATCAAATATTCCATGAACTAGATGGTTCAATAAATCCATAAATGGATCTCTGTAATTTAAAAAACCTTTTGGAATCACCTGGTGTCACAAAACCTTCTAGTTGTATCGTACATACATCTTCTCGAAGGTTCAAATTATGAAATGAAGCTTTGACATCCATCTGCCAAATCTCATAGTCATGGTAAGCTACTATGGAAAGTAGGATTATTAAGAATTTATACCTAGAAACTGGAAAAATGTTTCATCATAGTTGATCCATTGAAATTATTTAAAACATTTAGCCACTGGAAATTATTTATAGTTATTTAAATTACCCTCCATGTCCAGTTTAATCTTGAATTTCATCAACTGGAACATCGAAAAGAACCCAAAAAAGGTTCTAATACATGGAATCTATCTCAGAATTCATGTCTTATATCCATTTTTCAGATACTAATCACTCTACTACCTCCTTATAGGAGAGAGTTTTAACATTGTCTGATAATATTGAATCCCTATTTTGTATGACTAGAAAACCATATCTCTTTGGTTCCCTTACCTCTCTTATATTCCTATATACTACATGTATTTTAGGAACTAATTCTTCCTTGGGGACCTATGGATCTTGTTCCTATACCAAATCATAGGTATCTTGATCATGAACTTAATATATGTCAATATTTCTCCCACTATCCTTTTGAGTATATGCTCCCACTCAGTAAAGACATCTTATTTGGTGATAGTTACATTATTATTTGAGAGGTTTTATAGTTAATATCCCTTTGTTTCATTGGGATACCATATAAAGATACGCATCCAACCATGGGGTGCTAGTTTGTTTCTTAATAAAGCTTTAACTAACACATAAGAATCCCATACATCTTTATGGGGAAATATGAATTTCTTTTCACTCCAGAGCATGAGGAGAATTCTGTTTTCCACTTTAGTTGGTACTTGGTTTAATGTGTAATCCATAATTATTAATTTATATCCCCACATGGATAATCGAAGATTTTCATGACTCTTCATCGACCTTACCATGACCAAGAAGGTACAATTCCTTCTTTCACTAACACTATTCCACTACAGTGTATAAGGTGGAGTGAGTTGAGATAGAATCCCAAACTTCTGTAGAAAGTTGACAAACTATTGGTTAAGATATTATATACCTTGATCCAATTGAATATTTTTTATATTGTTACCAAGATTATTCTCTAATTCATTCTTGAATTCCTTGAATTTCTCAAAGGCCTTAGGCTTATACCTAATCAAGTAAATATAGCCGTACATACTCAGTTAATTAGTAAAAATTATGCAGTAATAAAATCTACATCTAGCTTCTACTGGGAATGGTCTACACACATTAGTGTGTACTACTCGTAGAATCTCTATGTCTTTTTCACCCTATAAACAAAATGGTATTCTGTTCATTTTCCCTTGAAAACAAGCATGACATCTATCAAGTGGTTTTAGCTCAGAAATGTCTAAATAACCATATTGATAGAGCTTCGTCAAATACTTCTCATTTACATGACAATGATGGTTATCCCACAACAAGGTGTTATATTAGTGATTTAAACTTGATTCATTATCAATTTCCAATACTTGGATTTCATAATATAATACATATAGACTATTATTCAAATGTTCCATTCCAAAACAATGGATTTCTTCATAGAGGGAAAAACATTTATTTCCAAAAATTAAAATAAACCCACCTATATCTAAACTTGATGCTGAAATTATGTTTTTGGTAATATTCGGTACATAATAACTGTTAGGATGGTATGTGACGGAGTATGATATACTCTATAATACCAAACGTAGGATCGAATAAGTAAAATGAGATACAAATACAAGAGGGGGGGGGGGGGGGTGAATTGTATTCTTAAAAAATTATCTTAGGAAATTTGGGATAACCAAAATTCACAACACCTCTAAGTTCTAACGACTTACTTGATTCCAGAAAAATGGTTCCGGAAATGAAACTTAACAGAAGTTTACAACAGATAAGATTCTATCTTGAAGAGTATAGAACCTAACTAAATTAGAGTAAAAATATGTGGAAGTCTAAGAGAGTTGTACTTTCTTCAATCAATACAAAAGTAGCGAACAAAAAGTAGTAAAACTACAAGTAAAAAGTATAAACAATTTTATCCCAAAGAGGAGGGTATCAAATAACCCTGGATAATAGGTCCCTTGATTTATACATTAAAGAATGTCTATCTTACCCAAACCTAGGTAAGCCCTCAATAAAAAGATCAGTTTCTATCTTGCTATCCCCTCAAGCCCTCGTTTTGTAAGGAAATCGGCACCTCTGACTTCACAACCCGAAGTCTCTGGTTTTGAAGGTAATCAAACCTCTTCACGAAGAAAATCTGCACAAAGAAAAGATTTAATATGTCGTTTAAACTTTCTGCACAAAGAATAAGAGTTGATAAGAGCTTATCTATCTAAAAATCCCTTCAACAGCATGTAGGAACAGTTGTCAAAGATCAGTATTGTGCTCTTTTCAAATGAGCTCTAATTTATAGGCAAAGCTCTAATGGTCAGCTCCCTCCTCCAACTATCATATTCTTCCTTGAATTTTTGAGGGAACTGTACACGTGTCACTCAAAAAACGGTTAGCTAATAACTGAATGCACAGAATTGTTTTATAATAGAACAAGTGAAAGCATAACCAAAAACTAATATTTGGAATGGAGAAAATGAAAGTTCAGAATGTAGGAAAAAATGAATTCGGAGTCTGTAGTACTAAGATATTCAGATTCTATTTTTTAGGAATTCGGAGCCTGAATTCTGTATAATTCTGGAGTCTGAATTTCAAAGAAATTTGAATTCTGGATTCAAAAGAATTCAGAACCAGAAATTACAATGTTCAGAGTCAGATATCATGGGAATTCAGAGTCAGAACTCATAGGAGTTCGTAGTCTGAATTCAGCGTACTTGGATTCAGAACATAGAAAAGTTCGTAACTAGAATTCGGAGTCGAAATTTACAAAATTTCTTATCCAAAATTCGGAGTTGAACTTCATGAAGAGTTCTTATCCATAATTCGGTGTTGAGATTCATGAGAGTTCGTATCCATAATTCGAAGTTGAACTTTACATAAGTTCGTATCCAGAATTTCGAGTTGAACTTCATGAGAGTTCATATCCACAATTCGGAGTTGATCATCATGAGAGTTTGTATCCGTAATTTGGATTCTTAAACAGAATACCTCATATCTAAGTATTATATGATTCTGAGGTTTTTGGTTTCAATCCGAGTTATATACTTAGAAAATTTATGATATGAATAATGAAATCTAGGCAAGGGTAAATTTCCTTGGGGAAGGAAATTTTCCTTATAGAAGTAAAACAGGGGTAAAATAGGAATTTCCTTAAAAGAAGGTGTTTGTGATTTTCAAAACAAGAGGAATGGTAAAGTCATAAGGAAAACCTTATTGACTCAACAATCTCCCCATTTTTGGAAAGAAAAAACATCCTTACGAAAAATAATGTAAGGACTTAGAATAAATTTCTTGACTTTGAAATTAAATCTTATCTCCCTTATTATGGAAAATGATGAATACGACTAACTACCCCTTAGGCTTTGGAACTCTAAGGATTGTATTATAGATTTATGGAATGAGAAATTTTATTTGAATGTAGAAATATTAGTAATGAGAAATCCCCCTTCGATAGACTCCCCCTTACTTAGGGATAATTTATCTTTAATTAGAAATTTTTCTTCTCCCTTATAGATTTTTCCTTCTCCCTTTTGAGTTCTTTTTCCTTCTCCCCCTTTGTGATTTTCAAAAAGAGTTTGAGGGAATGTAAAAGAAATATGGTACCTGAAATATTAATTTAGACAACCAAACACACAACAATAATTCTATTACGATTGAAAGAATTAGTACAAGTGGAAAATAAAACAAAACATCAGAGTGGTATATTTTGTTTCTTTTCCCTTAGGAATTAGCATCTTGACAATGGTATTTAAATTCTTAATCTCTTTGTGATCTTCCTAAGATTTCTTTTCTAATGCCTTGATCTTGTCTTCCTGAGATTTCATGGCCTATTCCTAAACCATCAACAATTAATCCTTCTTTACAAGCTTTTATTCGATCTCAATCTGAAGATCTATTTCCCCCTTCCAGCTTTGAGCAACAGAGTTAAGCTTCCCATTCAGATCCTTCACCTTTTTATTTCGAGTATTTTTTTTTCTAGGGTTAGCTTATCCTGAAAGTTGTCTGAAATTTTTTTCATTTTGGAATCCTTAGTACCAAAGGCATACTTAACATACTCTTGGAACTGATCAAGATCTTAAATATCTTCAACAATCTTCTTAGACCATTTGGCCATTTTCTTTCAGGAACTTCGGTGAGCTTCATAATTGATCATGAAATTTTTGGAATCTACCTCAGTCATCACACACATGTCCATGACCATGGATACAGATTATGATTTCTAATTCATACTGTGTTGAATCATCTAGTATAAGGCCCCAACCTTAAACCTTACTTAATCTTGAGTTATTACAAGAATACACATTGAGGATCTTTTTAGGTTTAGAGTTTTAGAGAATTAGATCATGAAACTTGCATTACATTCCACATTTAGACAAAGTGGTTACATAAAAGACAGTATTCATTCTTCACATCAACGAAAACATATTTAAAATAAAACATGGATTCTTTCTTGACACATCCTTGACACTATAATCACATCATGTACCCTTCCCTTGACCTGTGGAAAACATTTCAAAAACTTGGGATGAGCATAAAAAGCTCAGTAAGGGATATAAAAAATATGGAAAGGAAACATGAGTTCATATATACATAAGAATGAAATCATACTTTACCCATAAAACAAAGGAACTTTAACATACCCCTTCAAACCATGAATAAATCATAGAAATCATAAGACATAAAGGTAACTTGAGGCATTCATAACATTCTTACGTAGGGAGTAACCCTCTTGGTTACGTTTGGAATACCCATCACAGTATATTCCCTAAAATCTCTTCAGAGAAACCTTAACGTTTCACTCCTTCGCGTTACCCAATGCATTGGAGAGCTATATCGGGCTCACCCGCCCTTAGTTTATCACGGAACCACCCGTTTTCATAACAATTCCCAAGAAACATAACATAAACGTATCACATAAAACATGCATAAAGGAAACATAACATTTCCACATTTCAATCACAATATAACATTGTATTATATTGAAATAATGAATCCATTCAAAAAGAAACCATTTCCAAAACCATTTAAAACATTTAATAAAGAGATTTTTGAATCAAAGTGTCCCATACCACCTTTATGCTTAAAATTTTAAACCACTAATATCCATATAAATAAATCCTTAAAAACATTTTGAAAACATGGATATTAATAAGAACAAATAATTAAAACATTTAAAATGATATTTTGGTTAAAGGGGTTTTACCAAAATTAGAGGCACTTGAATACAATAATTGAGGAATAACATTTAGTCAGAACTTTATAATATCATGAGAGTAAATGGATTCATGATATAATACTCCAAAGGACAGTATATACACCATATAAGAGTGAATTGGTGCATAACAACAATGAACCCTCAATAGAAATGTCAAATGTAATGAAATCCCTTATAAAGAAGGTATCCTTAAATTAAGGGCAAATCAATCTAAAAAATATGTGTGACAAATATAAATACACCAAATATAAGTGGATATTAAGTGTAAAACAATTAAAGTTCATTCACACATATTCAATGGATGACATATTCAATGACTACATGTTGAACCCAAAGAAATCGAAATTGGGTTAAAAAGTTCCCTTGACAGCCTAACAGCATCACATCAAAATGAGTTGATGAGAGATAAAAAGTGTATATCATCACTTGGACATAAAATTTACATCAATAAGGATATATGAGAACATATCCCAACATAACAATATGTAAATTAAAAGACCCAACAAAAGAAGTCTTTTAAAAAAAGAGGAGGGTGAAAGGTTCCCTTACCGACTTGGGTATCTTTCAAAACATACACCCCATGAAAGAAGGACAATAGATCATTGATGTAAATACTCATAAACGAAAGTATATTACACAAATAGTAGAATAATGGACAGTACATACACCACTCAATAGAATTTGTGGCAAATGTAGCATAAATCTCACGGGAATAAAAGTGAGATGAAAAATCCCTTACGAAAATTCGGCAGCCTAACGGCGCCACTCAAAACTTCCAAAATGGATTGATGAGAGGAAATAGGGTCTCTCATAATATGAACATAAAACTTACAGTAGGAGTAATATAAAATAACATCACAATCATAAGAAATATGAGCTTAAAAGGAATGACATAAAAGAGTGTACTTAAAAAGAAAGAGAGGTGTATGATCCCTTACCTCGGGTCCGACTTGACTCGATTGTTCTTTAACGTCCTGAATAATAAACTTGAGTTAATTTCTACTTGATTAAGAACATTTTTCAAGCTTATTATTCCTTTTATATAACTTATTTACATGTTATAAACATTATGTAATCATTAAGTTAATAATGATTGTTTTGTCGATATTTGGTTCTTAAGTCGAAAGTGGACTTCATACAATTACATGTTGTCCATGTGGTCAAAGGTTCTTTATATACAAAATGACATTCCTGATTTGGATATCATATATATCATATATATCCACCATATACATGTATTTATAAAATCACATAATCATTTAGAGGAAAGAAATGAAATGCCCCATTCATGGAGACGGTAAGCCGTACGTACGCATGAATGCTACTTTCATTTCTATGTCGTATTAATGGAATTAAAACTACATGAGAGGTATGTATATTTTAATTCCAGAATTATATTAATAATTCAGATGTATCATACATCATATATATCCATTATATATATGTACTTATAATAGTACATTACATTTGGGGATAAGAAATGAAATGCACCGTTCATGGAGACGGTAAGCCGTACGTACGCATGAACGCTACTTTCATTTCTATCTCATACTTTAATGGAAAGAAATAATAATGATATAGAGGTAAATAATAATTCCAGTATAAAATCATATATAATAACATTAAATCCATCCTTTATACGTCCCACGTATGGCATTAACGAATCACATCACTTTGAGGGGGCGGTAGTCCGCACTTCCTAAAATGAAGATATCGCGTATACCCATGATGGAAGCCATAAAGGTAAGACAAAAATGAAAAATACAGAAGCATAAGTAAAACATAAACATATTATATATCATATATAAAAATAGTGACATCATAATGGCCACCTTTGAAGGTGTTAAATGAGTATTGAACAATCATCGTTTCGGGAGGCAGAATTTCGCCATCCACAGAAACCGTATGTTCTTTAACCATTTGATGTAGTTGTGTGAGAGTTTAGCTCGAATAAATATTATAACAACATACTAGTATATTGAATATACTGGTGTTGTTACAAAAGAAGTAAATAAAAAGAGTTTAGGGGGTTGGAGAAGCAAAATAAAACAAATGAACATGAGAGAATGAATTACCTTTAAAAGTGTAACTCCTTTTGATTTGATCCTAAAGGCTTCATTTGAAAGGATTATGCCCAAAGGGAATCCTCTAGGATGAGGAGAGGGATGTGGAGAGAGTAAATGGGCAGGGGTTGTCAGAGCCAAAGGCTTGAGGAGTGTGTGAAATGAGGTAGAGGTGGGGGCCTTTTATAAGAGGAGAGGAGGGGCACTTTTGGAAAGTAAGAAATATTACTTTATTTGAAAATGTGTTTCGGTTTTAAAAGGTCCCACATTGATATAATTCGTGGATAAGGTGATAAGGGTTCTAAATCCACCCATCCAATAAGTTTTGGACATGTTTAGGTTATAGAGTTTACATTATCTTCTCATTTTATTTAAATCGTTAGATAATGATGTCATCGCTGCATCATTATGATGTCATAAATAATTTAATTTATTTAATGTCTAAAAATTATAAAAAAAATACTATGATGTACGAAATCTTTTTATATTTCCAATGACTATTTATAATCAAAATTTGGACTCGTGTAACCCTACTTAAAAACTGTTTTAGTAAAACAACTCATGTTTGTGTCAATTTAATTTTAACATTAAATAAAAATATATTATTGTCATTTTCCAACTAAAGTGGCTCCATGGGGTCCCCAAGTTGGCCCATGGCTTTTCTTGGTCGGCCATGACTCACCCAATAGGTGTAGGACAAGTGTCATGGTGTTTTCACATTCTTATAATATCTTTTTTACCTTAAATTACATTAATTACCTCTAATCGCGATTAATGAAAAAAAAGTTACTATTCACCAAAAAATTATTTTCATCCCATTGAACCACATTTTACATACTAATGACAACCATGTATGTCGGATTTTCAAAATTAAATACACATTAGTGATAATCTTTCATTTAACTGAAAAATCAGTTTGCTTGATTACCACTTAGTGGTTTCACTATTCATCAAAAATTGGAGTTTTTCAGAAAAATACCAAAACTTCACCCTAAGCTATATTTGATATTCCGAATTCAAAAATGAAGTCCGTTTTACAAAATTCAAAACATATTAGTCACATTAATTAATTTAATAATTAATTCCCGCTGTCAGAGCAAATAGCGTGTTTTTATAAAACAATAAGTATCAAAAGATTGACACTAGTTTAAGTCTGATTTCAAAGTGAAATTAATTCCAACAACCACTATTGGATTTAATGGTAAAAATATTTTCTAATTTTCACTTTAAAACCAATTCAAAATATTATCTAATCATATAAATAAATTATATTAAAAAGAGGTTTTGAATTAAAACACAACATTTTACACTATTCATTAAAAAATGAACTTTATCGGAAAAATACCAAAAAATTACACAAAGTAAAATTTGATGTCCCGATTCTTAATAAGAGTTTTATTTGGTCCAAAAGAATGTATAAGAGTGATCAAAACTATATTTAATGACAGTTCTCCATTAAAAGGCGATAAGTGAACCTTTAGTGAAAACTAGGGCATATACGCCTAAAATTGAATTCTTTCCGTATTTTAAGCCTTTAGCTTTTATTGGATAAATGTAAAAACATTTAAAAACATATATAATCATATTTTAGTTATTTCTATCCATTCCCGCCAATACAACAGCTACATGTTAACTACCATTTAAAATAATATTATTTTATTATTAGAGTGCAACCTAAGATTCCCAAGAAACTCGTTGTTGCGTGTTGGGTACGCCATCGAGCATAGCATCCCCTTTAAAGTCATATTAATATTTTATTCACAAATATGGATAAATATGAAAATTTTATATTCTTTATTTACCTAGGGTGTTACATCTAGAATCTAGACTCAATTTCTAGAATGATCGGAATGGAATCCACCAGCTTCTTCAGGGACTGGACAACAAAATCATGTCCCAATGCAGATGACTCTGAATCAGAAAAATTTCCTAGGAGATTGTTCTTATTCAATTTCCACCAGCTTCCTTTTAGAAGAACCTAAAAATTCCTTATTCCTTATAATATCTTTAATTGGAGTGTCAACAATAACTTTCTTACCTTTATCAACTTTTAGTACTGCTTCCTCGTCAGGAGATTCCTGCTCACTTCTGGATAATTGTACAATCTTATCTTCATCAAATTTTTCCTTCTCAGCTCCAACTTCAATATCCCCAGGAAGAATAAAGTTATGGTTGTGACTCTCTTCTTCATAAGGCTTGTTGAATTCCTCTTCACCCTTCTCATCATCTCTCAGTGTAGCCAATTTTGAGGATCTGACTTGAGAAGTTTGGAGTGAAAATTTCTCTGAATCAATTTTCTTTTCCTGATATTCTTTAACCTGTTTGATTACATCATCAGAGCCATCACTGTTCTCATATTCTTGTACTTATTTTGTAGATTCATTCTCTTCCCCAACCTTATCTTGTTGTTTTTCCGAAGTGAAGAAATTCTTTCCCAGAGTCTCAGGTAATGATTCCACCAAAAAGGTTTTCGATACATGAATTTTCTTGGATGTAACCTCAGCAGCCTTTAAAAGAGATTGGAAACTCTCAGCCACATACATTTTCTTATTTTTCGTTTTTTCCTTCACCGACCTCACTACCTCATTAGCAGATTTTTATTTCAGGGCCTTAGCCTTAGCAGGATCCAAACTGAACTGTGGCTCCCCTTCTTTTCATGTCTTTTTATCTTCCCTCCAATTTGCAACTACTTCATCCGGATACGCTTTCTGATTTATCGGTTTAGAGGTTTTATCTTTAACTTCCACTTCTATGAA
The DNA here is from genome assembly GCA_963277665.1 of Viscum album. NCBI lineage: Eukaryota > Viridiplantae > Streptophyta > Magnoliopsida > Santalales > Viscaceae > Viscum > Viscum album. The sequence goes on from OY728150.1 coordinate 663,082,105, forward strand.
CTTCCTCTTCTTGGAAACCTTCTTTGAAGGTTTATCATTTTCTACATTTTCCGGAATGGGTTCTTCCTCCTCCTCTGGAAAATCATTGAATTCACCTGACTCCTTTTAAAAACTTACTTTCATTCTCATCAGGGTGTCATCATTGATCAGAATCACCTTGAAATTCCTCGGCTTGGAGCTTCATGGAATTTTGAAGGACTCAAGACACCGAACTATCAACTTTGAAAGAAATGCCAGATACATAATGATCTGAGCACTGAGATTTCCATTCTTGATGTTCTGAATCGTAATGAGGATATGTCTCATGAGATTCACCTTCCTTATATTTAAAAAAAATTCTAGAATATACATGTCGCTCTTCTTAAGGGTATCCTTATCACCCTTCCTCGGTACAATAAACCCTTGTAACCAAAGTTGTAGAATCCAATTGTTGGTTGAAATATGGGCGATCTTCATTGCAGTTTTGATATGAGGATGACCAAGTCACTCCATAGCCTTTGCCTTAAGAAAACTACCCTAAACTTCTTGCAACTTATGACAGAAAAATTCTGCCTCTCCTTCTTTGGGTATTCCAACCAGGCTAGCTGCCTTGGTATAATATAAAGCATACGTCTTCCCATAGCTTTTGAAGGAGAACATCTACCTTCCATCTTCCTTGAAAAAACTTGCTGACTTATAAAACTCTATGAGCATGTCCGGATACACCACATCTTGAACTTGAGTTTTATAAATGGATACATCTTCCCATCCATTTAGCTTGATGTTCTTGGAAATAAGAGAGTCATACTTGTTGAAGAAGTTTGGGTGTACCAACCTCTCACTATATATCTGCCACTCCAAGATTGGCTTGACTGAAGACACATCCTGAGAAGGGGCTTCTACAGACATTCAGACTGAGCACTTCTAAAGATTTCGGAACAGGCTTTTGTAGAGGAGCAGAGCTTCAGCGTGCACAAGCTTGATAATCGATATGGGACACCCATCAGGGGTCCCCTTTATATAGGCAATGGAAGTGACCTTTAATCTTCCAAAGACAATATAACAGTTGGGAAATGATCTGATCTAATATGACGATTGATATAATTTCCCCAAGGAAAATTTGGGTGATTCCGATCTTTTGAGGTAAAAAAAACGGATTTGAGAAGAAATTTTAAAATCATAAGAATCTAACAGCAAAGAAATAATGACTACGAAAAGATTAAGAAGGAGATCATACCATTCAGATTACTATTGAGGTTATTCGTAATAGGTGATATTCTTCTTGAATGAACAAATTTGATGACGAAAACCTTATTACGAAAAGTCCACTACAGAAATTTTTAGTATGAAAACTTTCATTACGAAAATTCCGAGTACGAAAAATTACGAAAATCTCAGTTCTGAAAATTTCCATTACAAAAATTTCTATTACAGAAATTTCCATTACGAAAATTCAAGGTACAAAGATTCTCGTTATGAAAACTTCAGTTCCAAATATTTTATTACGAAACTTCTGGTCTGAAAAATTTCATTAAGAAAACTTCAAGTCTGATGATATTCATTACGAAAACTTGGGAAAAAAATATACTATGAAAATGGTTAGTATAAAAACTTTGAAAAACAAATAATTTTTTTTAAAAACATCATTATAATATTTTTTGAAAAACCGACTATGAAAAACCAACTACGAAAATTTTCATTACAAAATTTTTTGAAAATATAACATCAAAAATTTTCATAAAAATTAATAACAGGTGTAATCCTCCTATGAAAAAGAGTTTATTAATGTAAGGATATGAGTTGAAAAAAAAGTTATTAGACGAAGATTACCTCATGGTTATCATTCCTAACTTCTGTTTAATTTATTCAAATATATCAGACGGTAAATATTTTGTGAAAATATCTGCAAGTTGATATTGCATTCCGATAAATTGAAGAATGATATATCCTTTTAGTGTGTGATCCCTAAAAAAGTGATGCCTAATATCTATGTAGTTTGAAAGAGAGTGATGTGCATGGTTTTTAATAAGGGAATTGGAACCCCTGTTATCACAAAAAATTTGAGTTTTAGTAAAACTCACGACATAGTCTGTGAGTGTGTGTTGCATCCACAACACTTGAGCACAATAACTTCTAGCTGCTATATATTCCGCTTCAGCAGTGGAAAGTGCTACAGAATATTGCTTATTGCAAGACCAAGAAACTAATGAATCTACTATGAAAATACATGTTCTAGATGTACACTTTCTATCTATTCTACATCAACCAATGTCATCATATGAAAAACCTTTTAAGACAAAATCGTTTCCAGAAGTATAAAATAGTACTAAATCCATGGTTCCCTTTAAATAGAAAAAAATTCTTTTCACTTCATTTAAATGAGATTCCTTAGGATTGGATTGATATGTTGCACATAAGTATACTAAAAACATTAAGTCTGGACAACTAGCTATCAAGTAAAGTAGACTTCCTATCATACTTCTAAAAGATTTTTGATTTACTGGTTTCCCAGCTTCATCAAGATCAATTTTGTTTGAGGTACTTATGGGAGTACTTATACTCTTAGGGTAGTCAAATCCATAATTTTTAAAATCATATTTAATATACTTATGTTGGGATATGTAGATTACTTTTGGTTTTTTAGAAATTTGAAAATATAGGAAAATTTTTAACTCACCCTTCATACCCATTTCAAACTCAAATTTCATTAGATCCGTAAAGGAATCAGTTAACGATTTATGAGTTAAACCAAATATAATGTCATCAACATAAATTTGAAGAATCAAAACATTTTTCTTATCTTTATTTATAAAAAGGGTTGGATCTGGATTTCCCTTAACATAGTTATTTTGAAGAAAAAATCATGTAAGTCTATCATACCAAGATCGAGGGGCTTGTTTAGGGCCATACAAAGCTTTGGTAAGTCTAAAAACATGATCAGGATGTTTTGTATCTTCAAAGTGAGGAGGTTGTTCAAAAAAGACTTCCTATTGAACATAACCATTAAGAATATCACATTTCACATCCATTTGAAAATGCTTGAAATTGAAGAATGTTGTAAAGGCAAGTAAAATACGAATAGATTCAAGTCTAGCTACTGGAGCATAGGTTTCTTCATAGTCTATTCCTTCTTTTTGATTATAGCCTTTAGCAACTAATCTAGATTTATTTCTTACTATGATTCCATTTTCATCACACTTATTTCTGAAGACCCATTTTAATCCAATAACAGAAGTTTCATTAGGTCTTTCAAACAAGGTCCAGACATTATTCCTTTCTAATTCATTTAGTTCATCTTGCATGGCTTCAATCCAATCATCATCAACAAAATCTTCATCAGTGCTTTTTGGTTCCAACTGGGAAATGAATGCTAGATGTTCTATTTCATTTCTTAAGGATATTCTAGTCCTTATAGGTTGATTTACCTCACCAATGACACTATCACTAAGATGATTCTTAAGAAACGACTGATTTGGGTTTTGTAAAACTTGTTCGTCAACATAGGGTAGGAATTCTTTTGGGGTGAATATTTCAGAATTATCTTCTTGAAAATTTTCCTTTTCAGAAGGATCTTCTATCGTAGGTTGATAATCAGTTTTTGAAAACACATCTAAGGATGTAGTATGAGGTTGTTTATAGAAAAAGGGATCAGTTTCATAAAATTTGACATGTACTGTCTCTTCAACAGTGCAAGTGCTTTTGTTAAAAACTCTATATTCCTTAGAAGTTGTGGAGTAGCCTAAGAAAATTCCTTCATCATATTTTGGTGCGAATTTGTGTAAATTATATTTAGTATTCAGAATGAATACCTTACATCCAAAAAACATAAAGTAGGAAAGTCTAGGTTTTCTACCATTCCATAACTCATAATGAGTTTTATTAAAAAAAGGTCTAATCAAAACACGATTTATAGTATAACAAGTAGTACTTATAGCTTCAAAACAAAAATGTTTGGATAAAGAATACTCACTCAACATGGTTCTAGTTATCTATTGAAGAATTCAATTTCTTCATTCAACAACACCATTCTGTTGAGGTGTTCTGGGTGTGGAGAAGTTGTGAGTAATGCCTTTTCTACTACAAAAAGTTTTAAAATTAGAATTTTGAAATTCTCCTCCATGATCACTATGAATAGTTTTCAATGGAAGGATTTTTTCATTTTTAACTTGGGATCTAAAACTTTTGAAATAAGAGAATGCTTCAGACTTCTTTTCTAGAAAATAGACCCATGTATATCTAGTGTAATCATCAACCAAAAAAAATACATAGTATTTTCCCCCAATGATTTCAGTTTGTGTTAGACCAAAAAGATCCATATGCACTAACTATAATGCATCAGTAGTTGAGACTTCACCGACTGATTTAAAACTAGATTTATGTGTCTTTCCATATTGACAAGGATCACAAACTTTTGAAGAATCAAATCTATGTTCCGGTATATCCTTAACTAGTCCTTTCTTAGAAAGTTTGCATAGGTTCTTAAGGTTACATTGTCCAAACATTCTATGCCACAACCAAGAACGATCTTCTATTGCACTAAGGCAAGGTAAGTCTTGGCTCCTAAGGTCTTCTATGTATAGTGTGTAAACATTCTCTTGCATATGGGCAGAAAGAATAAACTCTTCCTTGGAATTGTGTACTAATCACATATAATTCCTAAAATTCAAAAGGTAGATTTTATCACATAATTGGCTTATGCTGATGAGGTTGTGCTTGAGACCCTTAACAAATAAAACATTTGAAATCAAAGTTTTTTGAAGAAGAAAAATGTTACCTATACCAATAATTTATCCCTAAGCATTATCTCTGAAAGTTATTTTTCCTCCTTTCATCTTGATAATCTTTTCAAAATAGTTTTTGTTACCAGTCATATGCCGAGAAAATACACTATCCATGTACCACGTATTGCTGTTGGTACCTTATTTATTTTCTTGAAAACTAAAGAGTTAGACTTTTGGAATCCAAACTTTCTTTGATCCAGAATTGTTAGACAAATTTTTTTTGGGTATCCACATTTGTTTAGAAAAATAAGATTTATGAAACCCAAGAGATTGAACTATATTCCAGGAGAAATTTTTCTTCCAATGCCCACCACTTTGACACTTAGTGCAGGAAGGGGGTCTAGAAGGAACAAAATAGTTTTCTTTGAAAACTAGTTTTTGGTGAGTATAACCTACTCCAGTAGTGTTTCCTTGAGGTTTAATATGAGAATACATCATGACCAAATTTTCTTTCCCAGAGGTAAATTTTGCAAGATGCTTCTTAAGAGAAAATATTTTGGATTTTAGTATGTGGACTAAATTCTTATCCTCAGGAATCATTTCCTTAGAGTCATATTTTTCCTAAAAAACATTCATCTTTAAAATAGAATTATTAAGATCTTTAGAAAGTTCCTCCTTAACAGAATTTTCTTTCTCAAGGTATTTATAATGTTTTTCTAAAATATCTTTTTTATTTCTAAGATCTCTAGAAAGATATGAAATCTATTTTGAAAGAATTTATTCCATAGTATTTTCCTTGTCTAATTTCATAGAAATTTTAATTTTTTTTGCTTCAAGTAACTTAGTAAATCTGCATACGTTTTCATATGAAGGTTCTTCATTTTCTGAGGATGATGAATCTTCATTAAAATTACTATTTTTGGAATAGTAATTCTTATCAAGAGATAAATTTGTTAGAGCCTCGACAGAGTGTACCTTGGCCATAAGACGTGTATTAGGGAGGAAGTAGTAGAAATGAATCCCATATTCTTCTGTTCTGATGAATCATATTCAGAGGATTCACTTTTTGAAGAGTCTCCACAGCTAGCACTCCATGTATCATTAGCTTTAAGAATATTCTTGTGCTTTTATCTATATAATTTCTTCTGGTTCCTCTCTGAATTCCTTTCCCTATTTTTCTTCTTTTTCAACATGGGACAATCAGGTAAGATATGACATGTTATTCTACATTCATAACACGTGAGTTCACCATATTTCTTATCTCTGTATTCTTTCTTCTTGTATTTATTCTGATGGTTCTTCTAAGCTACAATATTGTTCATTCTCCAAGGAAGATTAGATGATTCATTCTATGATTTTTTTGTATCACTAGATTCTTACTGAATAATGAATTTCTAAGATTTAGATCTAGTCAGTCTTTCTAGGGTCTTGTATTTCATATGTTTAGAAGTGGTTGTAAAAGAAACTCCTTCATTCCCATTCTGTTTCTTAACATTTTCATTATCTCTATTCATTTTTGTTTCATGCTGAAGAAGAGTTCCAAACAACTAATCTAAGGAAATTTGAGTGACTTTTCATATTCTCATCAATAACTATCCTCTTGAAATCCCATTCATTTGGCATGATATCTATGATCTTATCCACAAGAGCCTCATCATCCAATCCTTTTTCTCCTATATATTGTAATCTATTCACGATAGTCATAAACCTTTGCTGTACTTTGCTTATAGGTTCTCCATAAGGAAAATTAAATCCATTGTATTCTGTTCTCAACATAGCTATTCTTGTATCTATGACATTGGATTTACCTAAATGGGTAACTTCAAGTTTCTTTCAGATACTGTTTGCATCTTCACATGATGATATCTGACTATAGATGTTCCTAGTCATGGAACACAACAATGTATTTCTAACTCTGAAGTTTGATTGATATTCTGATTTCCCTTAATTCATAAAGGTTCTAAATTACTTATCCGGAATCTTATAATCTCCAGTTAGCATTAGATAGTTATCAACTCCAGTATTGATAAAAAAATTCTTCATCCTATCTCTCTAGTACTCATTATCATTTCCATCAAAAATAGGAGGTCTAGTAGGATTTAGGTTATCAATAGATCCAACATTTAAACCTCCCATTCTAATGAAAATCCTTGGCACACAAACTTTTTAGTAGTACGAGTTTGTAAACTAGAGGTAATATCCTATGCAAGGAATTAGATATTGTATCTCTAAGAAAGAGGGAATATGAACTATATGAGTCCAAATTTATGAATCCGAAAAAGTAAAAATCCGAAAAAGTAGAAATCCGAAAAATATGAATCCAGAAAATGTAATTCTGAGAAATCCCTTCTGAATCTAATCATGAGATTAATTCAGATTGAACCAACCCTCTGAAACCAATTGTTAGGATAGTATGTGACTGAGTATGATATAATCTATAATACCAAACATAGGATTGAATTAGAAAAATGAGATACAAATACAATAGGGGGAGAGTGAATTTTATTCTAAAAAAATTCCCTTAGGAAATTTTGGATAACCAAAATTCACAACACCTCTAAGTTCTAATGACTTACATGATTCCAAAAAAATGGTTCTGAAAATGAAACTTAACAGTAGTTTACAACAGATAAGATTCTACCTTAAAGCATATAGAATATTATTAAATCAGAGTAGAAATATGAGGAAGTATAAGAGAGTTGTACTTTCCTCAATCAATAAAAAATAAGCGAAAAAACAAAGTAATAAAATTACAAGCAACAAGTATAAACTCTTTTAACCCAAAGAGGAGGGTATCCAACAACACTGGATAAGAGGTCCCTTGATTTATACTTTTAAGAAAGACTGTCTTACCCAAACCCAGGTAAGCCCTCAATCTGAAGATCGGTATCTATCTTGCTATCCCCGCAAGCCCTCGATTTGTAAGGAAATCGGCACCTCTGACTTCACAACCAGAGGTCTCTGATTTTTAAGGTAATCGAACCTCTGTACGAAGAAAATCTCGATGATGAAAAGTTTGAACAAGCCGTTCAAACTTTCTACATGAATCTTGAGAGTTGATAAGAGCCTCTCTCTCTAGAAATCACTTCAATAGCATGTAGGCACAGTTGTAAAATTTCAGTATTGTGCTATTTTCAAATGAGATCCTATTTATAGGTAAAGCTCCAATGGTCGGCTCCCTCCTCCAATGGTCACATTCTTCCTTGAATTTCGGATGGACCTGTACACATGTCACTTAAACAACTGTTAGTTAATAATTGAAGGCAAGACATCATTTCATAATAGAACAAGTGAAAGAATAACCAAAAACTGATATTCAGAATGGGGAAAATGAAAGTTCAGAATTTAGACAAAAATGAATTCGGAGTCTGTAGTACTAAGATATACAGATTCTATTTTGTAGGAATTCAGAGCCTGAATTCTGTAGAATTATGGAGTCTGAATTTCAAGGAAATTCAGATTCTGGATTCATAAGAATCCGGAACCCGAACTTGCAAAGTTCGGAGTCAGAGTTCATGGGAATTCGGTGTCAGAACTCATAAGAGTTCAAAGTCTGAATTCAGAGTACTCGGAGTTAAAACATAGAAAAGTTTGTGACTAGAATTCGGAGTCGAACATTACATAAGTTCATATACAGTATTCATAGCTGAACTTAATGAGAGATTGTATCCATAATTCGGAGTTGAGCTTCATGAGAGTATGTATCCATAATTCGGTGTTGAACTTTACATAAGTTCGTATCCAGAATTTGGAGTTGAACATCCTGAGAGTTCATATCCATAATTCAGAGTTGAACTTCATGAGAGTTCATATCCACAATTTGGAGTCTTAAACAAAATACCTCATATCTAAGTATTATATGATTCTGAGGTTTTTGGTTTCAATCAGAGTTTTATACTTATAAAATTTATGATATGAATAATGAAATATAGGAAAGGGTAAATTTCCTTGGGGAAGGAAATTTTCTTTATAGAAGTAAAATAGGCATAAAAAAGTATTTTCCTTAAAATGAGGTGTTTGTGATTTTCAAAAAAAAAGAGGAATGGTAAAGCCATAAGGAACACCTTGTTGACTGAATAATAACAATAATATAAAACATAAATTATTCCTATTGGAAATGAATGGCCGTATTCACCAATGGTAAGAGCAGCTAACCTCTCAAAATTGGCAGCTCACAGATTCACCACTCCTATGATATTCTTCTGGAATCTACTTGGTTCCTACATTTGGATATAGAGGTGAGCACCATAAGACATATCTAATACCCGATGTGATGATATAGAAATATTTCACTCAATAACAAATGCACCTCTATCTTCCCCTTTCTTATGGGTGTATTTAATTTTATAGTGTCTTGGATTTCCATTGTAAAAACTACATTCCTCATTCTCCTTACCCTACCTATAGATCCTTTTCTTCTTTATATGATCTTTCTTGGGAGATGTAGACTTTTTATAAGTATTGGTCCACTTTTCCTTGTCCTTCCTCTTTTTATTCTCCATAAGGACTAAATATTTTTCACACCCCATGTCTTTTTCCACTTGGAAAGTCTTGCTAATAATTTCTTAAAGACTCTTATTATTATTTCTCATATTATAATTTTTTTAAAAAAATATAAGTTCAAGAGAAGTGTTGAATGTATATGATATATACGCAACTCGTCCGGTAATTTAATCCCTAAGATGTAAAGGTGTTCAATGTAGTAAAAAATATTGACTACACGAGGTCCAGTTGGTGCAGACTCTCCAATCATAGTTTTGAATAAAGAATTAGATATCTCATACCTCTCTTATCTCACATTCTCTTGATAGATGTCCCATAGGTGATACATCATGTTATAGAAATTCATATCCTTCTTTTTCTTCAAGAGATAATTGGACATGGATGATAGCATGATGCAATAAACATCTATTTAATCATTTAAATGTTTCTCATAAAGAGATTTCTTATCATAACTTTCCTCATTTATAGGTGATACTAGTAACGGTTCTTCCAGCACATATGATTGTCTTTCAAGGCGAAGGATGAACAATATGTTCCCTTTACAATCATGGAAATTATTTTAGGTGAGAAGGTTTTCCTTCTCAAGTATATATTGCAATTTTATGTTTAATTTCATTTTAATTCTATTTCTACAAATAAGATAAGACTAAATGTAGTACTTTTTATAATAAATTTAGACAAATAAATATATATTATGTTTATTAATTCCCACTATTTTATCAAAACCCATTATCCCTCACCATTGGATTTTTAATATCCCATTTCTTTTATATTCTAGCAGTAAATATCTATATTTTCCCTTCCCATTACCCCAAACTTGGTTGGTTAAGAAACATGAAAGGATTTAGGTATAAATTCTAAATTAAAATAGAATTAATTCATATTTACTAGATCCATTAAGTGGACTCCCTAATCCCAAAATCAAATAATTTTATTTTCTCAACCTTTTCCTATCAATTACCCCATGTACTTCTTTGGGAGTCAACCCCTGTTGTAAACCAAGTCAAGTGAACCCAAAACCTCATGTTAGAATTTCGAGATAATTGAAAGCACCCAAACATAGGCTGGTCAAGAACTTTGAACTATGGCTCCATTTTAACTGAATTAATGTAAGGTTATACACACTTAATATTTTATTGAGTTATTTTATCCTTTATGTGTAAATTTACAGTTATTAACAATATGAAAATATTTTTAATGTTATGTGGGATTTCTTAAGTTATGAACAATGTAATTAGATAATATATATGCATATGTGAGTTTATTTTAGTTCCATCTTGCATGATTGTTAATTCATTAGTCATGTGATATTGAAAAGAAATGCATAATGAATAACCAAGAAACTGACATAAATAAAATAAAGGGTATGTGATCATGAGTTTTTTCAAATGGTTAGTTTATCTAGAAGTTGATAAACTAGCCATTGAACTAGGGTAGAGCCACCTTGAACCAATCCATGGTTCGTGTTTATATATTTTCACCTATCCACCTTCAATCGTTCTTGGATTGGTTTCTCCTCAGCTTATAACTTCAACTCCCTCCACTAGATTTGGAGCTCCATCAATTATATATGCTTTTACTCACACATAGGTGGGGGGTAAAATGTGTTTTTCATTAAAGAATACATGGAAATACATGCCATACATATTAATGAGGAGATAAGGCACACATGCACACAACTAAATTTAATAATAAATTATAATGAAAAAAATATAATAAAAATGTCTTTTCTAGCTCATGATCATCCACTAGGATACAAAGAACTATGCATTTAATAAAAAAACATTCAATTCTTAATTTTTCTTATGTAAGATAAATCATGATCAGATTTATTAATTATTATCTTAAATTAATAAATTATTTTATCTTAATCTTTATCAAAACGTCCTTAAGATTCTCATCCTTTATAATTTCAAAAAAATTAATTAAATTCATTTAAAATTAACTATATACATAATATCTTCCATAGAGACAACACAACAAATACCTGTATGATTCTGCTCAACATGTATTATAATCATAAACTATTTCACTCTTGTGACATATAATAGACCAAACATATTATGTACTTTCATGCTGTGTACTTCATGGATGATTACATGAATTATAATATTTTTGGCTATGTATTATGCATCAATGCACGTAGAGTAAATACTTTTAATTTGACCCATACATGATACGTTGATTAAAACATTACAAGGATATCAATTATGAATTTTAATATTTATGTATATTAAAACCTATCTCATGGAATTTCATATCTTTACGACCATACGCAAGTATATTTATCATGGTTTATATTGTAAAATAATGAAGTTTTAATTCTATGTAATCTGAAAAAAGTTCACAGGGTGTATATATGTTCTACACAGCATGTACACCCTTCACCCTCTATCCTGAGTACATGATTATGAACTCATCATGTGAGGCATACTTCAAAAATATTGTATTACATGGCATGTCTAGTTGAGGAAATTCCATGTTGACTTTGTGTTACATGGTCATCGATCATGTAGGTCTTGTATTGAATACTCAGCCCAACCCCTGACCCAAAGAGACTACACGCCATGTCAAGTGGTCCACAAAACATGCAGTTCGGCTGACCATGCACCAGTTTCTCTAAGTCAAAAAGTGGTTCAATAATGTTGTAATTAATGCTCTAATCAATGAAAAATATCTAACTGATCTATAAATCAATCGTGATGCATTAAACATGACTACATTGCATGTAATTCTGATTACATGACGTTTAGTATGGTGTTGTACGACTAAGATCCTTGGAACCTCCGGATGAGATCTTCAATTTTATTTAAATAATAAAATTAATCATTTCTATTAGATCAGTGAGAAATGATATAGGAGGAAATAGATCTTATAATTAGGATTTAGTGAACAATTAAGCATGAATTGGATAACTAAATTCTGAACTGGTAAATCACCAACAAAACTAAATAATTATAAACAATGATGTACTCCCTATGATACCACTTATAGGTTCTGGGCATAGAGGATGTTCGGTAGGGTCTAGTGCCCATATTTTATTTTTTATATTATCAATGATTAGTCCATGATTAAGCGATAAATAATGTTGTGACCTACATATTTGAATCAAATAACAGGCCAGGGTTATTTACCTAGAACAAATATAAATGATATCAACACATGTAGTTTATAATTAATTTAATTAATTAATAATTAATTTCAAGGTTATTATTTCTTCATTGATATGTCCGACCACTGATTTGCAGTGTGCTTCAATTGCATTGTCGAATCCAAGTATCAGATTCATCTAGAATAAATCCCCACATGCTCCAGGAATCATCATATGTCCCTGAAAGATTACCCGGGTGTTATAATGGAAGATACTTGATCTTGCGATTTCTGCATTCGATCGCCTTGAGAACTGCTTACAAGTCATCATTCTCCTTGATCCATTGAAGGAGGTTCTTTCTTGTTCTTGATAGCATTATTGGAGAGTGTTGAATTCTCTTGTCTTGAGATCTTTTTTATAATACGTTGTAGAGAACAACTTTCTTCACCAGGGCTATGAGAAAATAACAATAATTGGGTATTTATATCATTAGGGTAAAAATAAAATAATTTTAAAAGTTACCTTGTTTATTTTATTAATCCTAGAGAAACCCCAGGTCAAATTATAGTTGTATTATTATTATTATTATTTCTCTACACGTTCCTAAATTGTGAAATATAATTAAACATTATTTAATAAAATAATATTCAACATTGTTTTTCTCACAAGACCATTCAACTCAGTCCACCAATCCTCCACCATAATTATTGGCCCTTGAATAATATCTATTTATTTATTAAATAAATATCAAACCATTATTCACCAAAATATATATAAATATTATATTTACTAAATTGAAAATATTTATTTATTAAATATTCCGCCCATAATATATTCTCTAGAATAAATAGTGTTAGAATATATGTTATCAGAAATCCATGAATAATTATTAAACCACAACCAGGAATAATCTTTAATCAATATGTTAAATATTAAATAATATATATTATTTAACTGAGATACCGGATACACTTAGTGTGTGACCCTCTAGTCCTCTTTTCCAGTGGAAATAGGTGAATTATCATAAATTCCAAGGTTAGTGTATAGAAACATGCCAAGGCAGCCAAATAGAAATAACTTAATGCCGCAAAAACATGTCACCTCATACGAACATTTACTATGTAATGTACTCCGTTTATCGCAATATGTAAAATTGAGCAAGTTGCATGCCAATGTTATCGACCTATATGATCAAAATTTCTTTCTTTACTTTTTTTGGAAATAAAACTTTCCTATTGATCCCTACGGACAAAGAATTTTTTAGGCTATATCATTTATATCAAAAGGCTCGAGATGTTATCGTCTATTATAGAACATAACGGCTAAATCATGTCTCAAACTATTCATTAATACAATCTTACACATAAAGCACCCAACATAACCTATCTCACTGTGAGCATATGTCCTCACAGTTTTCATCAATACATATAAGTGTGTGACCCATAGTACACATTAATAATAATATTAATGTATATAGAAAAATAAAGAAATCTTTATATAGGAACATCTAATGACACATATAAATGTGGATTTTTTACTGGTAGGTCTTGTTCTCCTGATATCCTCCTAGACATAACCATGGGAGTACACCAGGAGAAGGTTCCTCAATGTCATATGAGCCACCACCCATGATATAATTTTTCATTTGTTCCCCTAAAATTATTTAATATGGCTATATAACATATATTCATGAATATTTTAATAGAAATCGTGGGTTCTCATCACTGCAAGGATCTGCTATGACCTTTTAGTGGGACATTTACTCTTATTACATTATCACATTTAATGTTATGAATAAGAACATTAATGATGTGATAATGAATTTACTAATATTAAAGGACATGAATATAAGATTTTATAAATTAAAAAACAATTTGTTCTAGGGAACCAAACAAAACATTTCATGACTAGGTCTAGGTGACCTAGGCCGGTCGGACGAGGATGACACCCTAACTATGTTAAGGGATCACTATGACGTGACGTTGAAGGTGATTATTGATTGAAGGAGACATTAAAAAGGACCCTTGTGTATTATAAATGAGTGAAAATATAGTACATTTTTCCACTTTCTATAGGTACGGGAGGTATTGGTTGTTAAGTTCTATGGATAAACTCCCAAAACAGTTCAGGACGATGGTTAGCACCATCTATATCAAGACCATCGGTCATCATTGACTGAATGATCAGTGGGGATTTTCAAGATAAAGGTTCTATTATGTAGCCCCAAACTTCAATAAATTACTATTCCAATGGTACTCATGGTCCAATAATTTTTATACCTAGTGATGAAGACATTGAATTTGTGACAGCATCAATTTCTTGGATAAAGACATGGTGTGAACAGAAGCTGGGTCATGCATTCACAAAAGATGAAAGAATGTCATCGGATCAAAGGAAGTTATGAAACTAAGTGACTACATATAAAAAAACTGAAAAACAAAAACCCCCATCAGTGTTTAATCTCATTTGGTTAAACACATGCCTGAGTGATTCTCCTGTTTGACCCTCTTTAATTTTGATAGTAAAAGGGGCATGATAGGTGGATCAAACTGTCATTTTGGTTAATGAGTAATGTCTGGTTCTCCTTTTTTATTTACAATGGTGATACATTGGTTTATGTTGATAGTTTATTGAAGAAATTCGAGTTTCATTCAATCATTTATATATGGTTCACTACTTCCGAATGGGTTTTAATGGGTTTGTTCATGGAACCGAAAACACCCAATGGTTCTATATCCATGGGGACCTACTTTCCAAAGGATGTATCTCATTGGTATATTTGGAAAACAATAATTCATAAATCACATTGGTTGAGAGGGTGGGAATTCAGAATCATCACACACTTTTAAGGGGAATTATTTCCTACTGTGAGACACTATTATAAATTTAACTTATGTTCTTGAATCGATCATTAATTAAAAATTATGATATAGGTCACCCTTGAATTGAAAATCATTTATTAACATTTATAGAATTTACAATCGTCTATATGTATCCTTGGTTCCACATAAATGGAGATATATATAATATATGTAATAGACATTCTTTGTCTATGGTATCCACTTATGTACTTATTGGAGATATATTGGTCATTATTACAATGATGCTAGTTTTCTAGCCACAAAGTGGGGTGATCTAGAGTGTATCATCATATAAGTAGAATGTAGTTTTTTATGGTGGTATCATACCCATGGATTCCCTACATAAATATATTTATGAAAGGAATATGAAACCATATATTTTAGTTCCTCTTAATGTGGAACATCATACTTTTTTAGTTCATGTGATATGGATCTAACCATACAATTTAACATTGTGTGGCAAGGATGTCTAGGTGAAAAGTTCCTAGTCAATGTTTAGGGTGGGGATTATATGAAAGAAGTCCAAGGAACCTAGAAGGGATATTAATTTCGAAGTTTAATTATACCCTACTGGGAATGTGGCCTAGAGATAATAGGGTTGATTTGATGTGTTGGATTTGTTCCTCAGAGAGGCTTCCTATGTATCCTATTTGGTTGGGAATCAAAGTCCACATTTTTTAGTTATGAGGGTTCATGTTTATGGAGACCCTATGAATGTTTATCTCATATGGGAGTGTGAACCTTTTAGAAAATTATGTTTGGGACTACTCCAGAATATGATACCTAGATGAATGAATTTGAGTCTATGATATGTGGATTGAATCATAGTGATTTTCTGGTTTGGTTCAGGGATTACTCCTGCTCGGATTGTTTGAAGGTTTTTTGGAACTTAACCCTAGGAAGTTTTACTAGGATAATATAGGTTATTATTGGGGATTAATCCTGAAAAATATTCATATATTAGTGAAATGATTTGGATTATTCCAATTTAGAGGCCCTTAGATGATATTTCAGGCCTTAATCCAGAAGAAATTTCTCCAAGAAAAATATGAACGGGATTACATTTTAAAATGAGTCATAGAGGATTTGGAATCATGTGGATGTCATGAACACCATATTACTATAATCCCATAATATTATTGCTCAATGTGATAGAAAAGATGAAACATAATTTCCAGGAAACAACACGATCTTCTTTGACTTGGAGTTGGATACATGGCCTTGAGGGCCCACAGTAATGAGGGAGCTCTGAAGGAAGGAGAGATAAGGATTTAAGGGATGATACAATACTAAGACATTCATCCATCATGTTAGATTACACAATTAGGTTTATCTCATATGTCAACATGAGTCAATAAGAGTCATGCTTGATTGTGATGGACAATTGAGAGAGAAATATCTAGAAAACCACACACTCTTCCACCACTAATAGTGGAAGAGGATTAAGGTATGAAATATAGAGGAGAGACTATGGTACTAATCCCATACTTGGCCCAATATCTAAAGGGGCGAGGTGAAGCATGAGTGAAATATCATGCAAGAAAGGCTATACAATTTCTCTATAAAGGAATCTATAAAATTGGTTATGCGGCAAGGGTGGAGGATATAATACTATGATGAATGGAAATGAAATCATAATATGTACCCTCCCTGCAGGGAACTAGAAGCTCTATGTCATAGTGATAAAAAGGATAGGGCATTGTCTTAACATCATTTTCTGATACTGGTACCTCCCCAACGTTGTCCTTAGGGTCAAGGACCTCATCATCAAAGGAATTAAAAAACACATGCACCCAAAGGACCCTAACCGTATGGTTGGACATGTATAGGAAAACTCTCACTGAAAGAAATAGAAATCTAAATGGGAGACACACTAGTGTGCCCCAATTCATGGTTTTCAAACATAAAGGCTTCAATGGGGTTTTATCATGGTCCCTTCAGGGTATAAAAAAGAGATTCCATTCCAATGATGGATTTGAAGAAGGATTAAACGAGGACCCATAGGATGGAGGCAAGGGAGAGTCAAAGGAGGGGCTATGTAGGTATTACTTGATGAAACAAGGAAGGTTCACATAGGGGGTAATTATCTCAGGTGGACTTGGGAGAGTTGAGGGTACCTTGGGAGATATACCTCCTAGGGAACAACACATGTGTGATACCTTTCTCAAGCCTCCAAGGGTCTCCATTGGTGTTCCCGAAAGTGGCTAGCATAGGTCCTTAGTTAAGGAATGTGACCTTATGTTATTGTTCTTTAATCACGAGGGAGTGTATGCCTTGAGAAGAATTTGTTTATTTTAAATAATTAGAGGACTTTAGTTTCACTATTACCATTTAATTCTTTCTTATTTATGTTTCATAGGACTACCAAGAATATTTTAGAGGGATTGGAAGAAGGGCTAGGGAGAGCAGAGCATCGAGAGGCCTTTGGTAAATTTCATTGCATGATATTGTAGAACCCAAGGACATATTTATATGAAAATTTGGGACCATGGGTTAAGGGTATATTTCTCTTAGGGTTGACACATATTTATGTCACATCGGCTCTCACTCAGGATGGTCATATCGGCTGACGCACAGGTACCCTGATTGCCGACACTGCTTTGGGGTACCTAGGGTAATGGCTATTCTGGGACTTTTAAATCCTTGCACTTATTCATTTATTTTCTTCCCATATTCATAAGTTATTTCCCATTGTTTCATTTTCATCAATGTGACAAAATAGAGTGTCAAAAATTTTATTTTCTAAATTTTTACCACTTTTTATTTTTATTTTTTAAAGATTACTTTTTGAATTCTTCAACCAACCTGACACACCTTCAATATTTATTTTCACAATATTTTAAATGATTGGATAATTTTGATATTTATTTCCATTTAAATATATATTAGTAATTTTTTTGTAAATTTTCTTAATGAGTTTTATTAATTTTGTGTTGTATCAAACATATGTTTGATTTTCTTTTATTTTTTATTTGGGATTATAGGTGTGGGATTGTGTAATTTTCAATATTTTTCAAATATTTCCCCTTTAAATGTAGTTTTTATAAAAATATGATATGGTAACTCCCATGTAATGATTTAAACATTAGATTTTATTAAAAAATATGTCTATACCATGGAATAGTTTCTTTAAAAGTGAGTTTTTTATAAAACCATTGTTAAAATATGTTTGGATATAATAATAATTTCAACATTGATATTTTGTAAAACCAAAGTCCAAATTCATCTATAACTAACCCTTTAAAAGAGATTTCAACATCATTTTAAAATACAATTTGTAAATTTCCTCAATAAATGTATATTTTATTAATATATATTAATAAAAGAAAATAGAAGGTAAAAACCAATTTTAAAGGGTTTTTTCCACATGTTTTATATTCCTCACACATAATTAAACTATAAATGGTACCTTAGGATATAATTTATTTATATGAATTAAAATAATATTTTTCCATCATTAATTACATGATCTATGTCATACTTTTCCACATAGAAAACATATTCATATTCTATTAATATATTTCCCTTGGTTCTTCTTACCACATTCTCAACATTTCGTAATATGAATCTTTTTTCCTTGATGATATTTCGGAAAGTCTCATTTCCACATATTTGGTTTATTAAAAAATACCTATATATTTATCTTTTAAATAGTATTTTTTTATTTAGGTGTAATCACATGATTCTTAATTCCATCTCCCATCTCATTTTGTTAATTATAATGACAATAAAAGCATTGTCTATCACATTAATAATTTACTTTATTCCTCTGGTATCCCTACATTAACCAAAACCAAAAGCATAGTTTCAAAAGTAGTAAATATTAATCATATAATCATGAAAAATAATTGATAGGATTATTAAACCGTGAAACCTTATTTCCAACTAATGACAGCATATGTTTATCCTAGGCCATCCATAATAATTATATATATTCCAATCCTTGAAAGTATTTCTTAATGAAATTTTGAGTTGAATTTAAAATAACCTATAAGAGTGTAAAACTAGTATTTTGGTAAGGTCTCATTCATTATGAACTATAATGATGGTCTAGGTATAATAAACTATATATATTCAGTGTAATTACCCTTAGAATAATTTTTGAAAAAACCACATCCACTTGTAGTATCTGAATAAGGATGTATTTTTTGGAAAATGACATAATAAACATTTTAAAAAATAAATTGGATACTATCCTATATTTATGATTATCCTAAGGGTAATAAAAAATATTACTCACAAAAACTTTGAAAATTAAATACACTTTGATCTAATAGAAAATATGGACACCCCAA